>CM077116.1:291693963-294108963 GCA_039619475.1 Icerya purchasi | reverse complement strand
GGCTTATTGGAAAAGTATAAAGAGAAGTTGGAAGATGAGTTATAGGATAGGTATTTTAAAGTAGCGATATATTTTCTACGTTTTTTCCGAACAGACACACTAGTTGGGGACGCCGGGATAACTTATTATGAAAAATAATAATAAACGAGGGAAAAAAGAACTGGAATGATGAATAAAGAAGCAAGTGGCAGGATATTGATAAGGACACCCCGATGGAGATAATAAATCATAATAAAAATTAGCGCGTTCTGACGAGAGAACAACAAATAGCTTCTCGTAATTACAATGAAGCCACAACGGTTTGCAGAAGACGTTAAAACAAAAAAAAAACATGACGAGGAGCCTTTTTTATTTTTAGTCGGCTTTGCACCCAAAGGAGCACACTTGTAAAATCTTACGCACGAACCGATGCGCGATGACAAGTGCGAGAATTATTAAATTTTACCTTTCTAAGAAATTAGTTCAGACGTGTGTACTTTGTATGCAGTTTACCGTACCCGAATCGTCACGAATGAACACCGAGACGTCGATAATAAACATAAAATTTAAAATGCAAAAGGAAAAACAAAAAAAAAAAAAAAAGAATAGCCTTTTGATTTCGTTCAGTCGAATAGCGCGTTAGACACACTATACGCTGAGCACGTAAACACATCGAATTTGTCTGGGAATAGTCGGGAGGAAAGGAAATTAAGAAATGTAATTATACGAGCGCTCCAATCAAGGTAAATTCTCCCTTCCGATTCATGGTTCCCTCTGTTTTGCTTCACTTTGGCGTTCAGTTGTTGTCTGCATTATTCGCCTACGTTTTAATCATTCTTTACTGTCTTCCACACCGTTTCGCTTCTCATTAGCCTCTTCCGCACATTGTCAAACGATGCGCTCGTTTGTAACGCTGATATCCTCTTTGAGTGTTCACCTCTTTTGGTATGGCGTTAGGCTATCTATTTCTTATTGCGCCCGTTATATCCTGTCTTTTTATGCTACATATCATGCTATTGTGTCTGATTTTTACGAACGATTTCTGATCGGCTTATCCTAAACTACTTTTTCTATTCATTTTTAATTATTTTTAGATGAAGGTTCTGGATTGATGCGCATAAAAAAAACTCTCTACAATCGGATAGAAAGCTTTCAAGTAAGAACGGAAAGTTGAATACAAAAATTAAAATCAAAAACCGCTAGAAGCTTTCAGCAATGATTTAACAAGCAGGTGAGTACACGAAAGTGATATCAAAGTTCTTTCTATTCGTTCATATTTGACAATTAAAATCCGGTGAATATTATTATTCAGTCGTTAAATTCACCACTTTTTTAGTTTTCGGAAGATGTTAAAAATTTCGTTGTACACTACTACGTCAGGTAACTCTTCACATGTCTCCCGCCACCTTAGGAAAGCGGTATAAAAAAAAAAAAAATCAGCCCGTTCACTACTCTTAATTTAATATAATAAACACTTCAACCTAATCCTAATCTATAATCATTTTTATGAGCTTTACGATACCGATTTGCATGCGGTATTTAAGGGGAAAAAGGAAAGATGAGAGATAAGAATAATTTTATCGATTTGGCAAATTCATTTAGACGATTATTTCGGTCTAGCTGAAATGCCGGTTTCATGCATCGATTAAAGATTCCAAATTGCATTAGCGCATTGCCGCCGCCCGGATTCAAATATGTGAAAAATTTCCAACATGTTATCGTTATGATAATGGAGCGAAGTCGATTTTTCCGTCACTTTTAACCGAAATTCCCGAAAGCGCTATACTAAATGGAAAGATGATAATGTATTATTAAAACAAGCGCTCTTGAACGCGCAGGCATTGTGTTACGGGACGATAACGGAGAATGTGAAAAGTTGAAAAAATTCAACGAAGAGGAGAAAAGTTTCAGAGAGTGAATAAAACAGTGACAAATAGCAGCAGATTCGACGAAACAGAAGCCAGTTTAGCTTCAGAAAGCTTCTTCATTTTTACCAGAAGCCGAGATAAAATTATCGACGGCGTACAAAAGAGGAAACGAGTCAGGATGTTTGTGTAAAGTAAAGAACCAAATCACATTTTGCACTTAACGAAAAATTCTTTTACTTACAGATGATACCCTGCACTGTGTAATATTTTCCTACAAAAAAACACAATACACATACATACATATGTACGCGTGTGCGCTTTTCTGTGTGCTTCTGTGTAGATCTCTTATCATTGTTCTTCCACGTGCGCTGTAACCAGTGATGTGGTAAATAAACTAAGTACATTCCACTTCTGCAGATTTTCAGCACAACTGTACACGTAGCGAATCGAGAATATTCCGACTTTTTTTCTTTCGTTTATCAATTTCATTCTTTGGTGTTTCACGAGCATCATTGCAAGTAATAAAAGTTATGTGTACGTCAGTGCATCGAAAGATGCGGCAGAAATGATTCGAACCAGCAAATAGGCTAATAGGATTCACTCTAACAGTTAACCGGATAGCAGTCGGCAATCGAATATAAGCAAGTACGATTACAATGATTCTGGTTTCCGGCATCTTTCACGTTAGTCGGCCAAACATGGTAAAGTCAAAAAAGAAAAAAAACGGATTCTATTCGAGCTTAAATGAATCACACGTTGAAAATAGTTTTAGAAACTGTCTAGTTCGGAAAAGAACAAATTCAAAACGTTTCGAGGAAATTTTCCAATTTTTTCTACTTACGCTCTCATTCCAGTTCAAAATATAAAAAAAAAGAGCTAGAATATTTTTTCTGTTGTACAACATATGTATTAACATAACCCAGCGTAACGGTTGGTTAATGTAACCCAATACAATTTATAGTGTCACATTGGAAGCGCGGTAACCTAGTGGTTAAGGCGCTTGACTACTAAATCAGGGGTGCCATACTTTATCGAGACTTGTCTCGTTCCAGATCCGAATCGCCCCCAGATTTACCCAGCCTGAAATCGAATATTGGTTATACCAGAGGAATCTGGTCAAGTAAAGGCGGCCGAGAGAAAGGAACTGACCCTAGTATTTTCATCAGATCCATTAGATCCTTAAGTACATTATGAAAAGCTTAATTTCACAATCCATGATACTCTGCCAAGGATACATGGAACTTACATTACTTTACTTTTTAGTGTCACAATTATCTCATTTTATGTTTGTTTTTTTACATTATTTTATTCGAATTACTCGAGCAATTTTTAATATAAATATAAATACTTCACTCTTTAACTTACAATTTTTATTATATTTAATTATTTTGCAACATTTACCAGTCACCCAATTATTGTACACATTTTCCAACATTGATTTTGGAATTTGTGACATTTCGGCTCGAATTCGGTCCTTTAATTCGTCCGAATTGTGCGATTTGGTAGTGCAGATTTTACATTTTAAATATTCCTGTGGGAAGAAGTTAGGCACCGTTAGATTAGGGGATTGGGGTGGCCATACGAGAGCGGAGCCTTTAGAGATGATGTGTGCACCGAATGTTTGGCGCAGCAATTCTATCGTTCGCGTTACCGCGTGACAAGTACGCCATCCCACTGGAACCATGTTGAGCGTAGTTTACGTTTGGTACATAGAGAAGACACTAAGAATGTGTTTCAATCATGTTCACATACTATACCGTGTTGATGTTACCGATGAAGAAGAAAGGTTTGACTATCCCCCACGCCGCAACACCGGGCCACATTTCATGAATAATGTGCGGATTAATGAAGCCCAATAACGGCAATTTTGGATATTTACTTCGCCTGTTAGATGGCAGTACGCTTCATCGCTCATTATCAAATTCTTCACATTGAATTCGTCGTTGTTAATTTTATTGATTATCGACTGCAAACGCACGTTGATGCTTCACTGTGACATGGTTACCAACGCATACGAGGCATAAAATTGACGTTTTCTACCGCACATAGAGCGCGTTGTGGTCGCTCTACCTGCTAACCGAATATTTCTATAAATTTTTGAAATCGTCGAAGCTTTTTGGGTGAACCTATTATCACGCCCTTCCGATGTAAATTGTACATTAAAAAAATTTACTACCAGAGTATCGCAGTGAAATGTTTCTATTATTCTTGGAAAAAAAAATTCTACAATGATCCTCTCATATTTTTTGGAACACATTAATAGTCATATATTATCTTATTAAACTGATTTAAATTAAGTATGTTATTTTCTTAATTAAAATATGAGTTTCCGTATTTTACGTTAATAAGGTTGTGCGTTACGTTAATATTATTCTTTCAGCTGAAAGTAATTTCCTGCTTTGATGACATGAAGACTGCTATAACTAGTAATGAACTTATATTCAATTATAACCGGTTTTATGTGATTTGATTGTTAATGTTGATTATTTTTTATAATTTCGTGAAATATTTTAACTTTAAGCGTGCCCGCATATATTATATCAGCGATTACTTTTTTATATAATATAATTTTCCCCTTCATTATAATTTAATATCATAAGCCCGAAAAGATTTTTACCACTTTATAACTTGTGCGATTTTATTTTTCATAATAATTTAAGACTTCCATCGGCAATTTATATCATGGACGTATGTTATTAACTGCAGTAAGTAAATTTTTATATATATATATATATATATATATATATTGTATATAGTATAATTCCGAGAACTGTTTCAACCGTAATAACGCAAATTCAACTACGAAATTGTTTTCGTAACAACATTTAGTTTTGCACAACTGCAGACCAAATAGGATTTTTCAATAAGGACGCTCAAATATGTTGTTTGAAGCAACATCTATTCATTGTCACTTGTTCAGTAGTGTATTGACATAAATTCACTCTATGGAAGGTTATTAAACAACGCGTGCAAATCATTAAATTTTATTTTCAAAATCAGGGCTCCGTTCAAAAAAACGTTCCGCGCATTAAGTGATTTTTATCCTCGCCACATCTACTGAGTAGTCGACTATTCGACGTTTCGTGACCAAATTCGAGTTAACCAGTTCGATAAATAATCGGCCGATACTCGTACGTCACCGAAACGTAAGGTCCGCTAAAAACATCACTGCAGCGTGTGAGAGTGTACGGAAAAATCCGAAGCAGCCAGTTTCTCGTCGTTCACATAAACTTGGGGGCTTTCTGCGACTTCAACTCGGCGAATTTCGGGACTTGGGTCTGCCTTCCTGATAAAATCCAACTGATCCGGAAGCTTAAGGTGAACGATCATAGACGAAGCCGTGTGTTCGCTGATTGGGCTCCTATCCAACGGTTGAAAGTTGAAAAAAGAGTCATCAGCGAGGCCTATTTTTGGATGAACGGATGAACGAACAAAATTGTCGGATTTGGGACGATACTAGTCTACAAGAGATGCACTAAATGCATCCTGAGTAAGTCACTGTTTATTGCGGATTTTGGTCTGACTGAATCGTCGGTCCGTACTCCTTCCAAAACGGAACTGGCATTGCCATAAAACCATCAACGACGAATGCTCCAGATTGATGATAGACGATAGGCAACTTTGTGCGACTTAAACTGGATGATATACCGATGATATGTGGTTCCAACAGGAAGGCGCTACTTTCCACACAGCGCATGCCACGATGGTCATTCTGCATGAACGACGTGAGGGCAATAGTGAACTAGCCACCGAGGTTGTACCATTTAACGCCTTCAGAAACTTCTTCCTTTGGGGCTATCACTTAATCGTAGGTCTATGATATCCCCAACGCATAATGAACGGCATTCAGAAAATATTCAGCCAGATTTATAGGAGAATGTGATCAAAAATTTAACCTCTCGAATGCGTGAAGCAAAACCGCATCGGACATACAAACGACGTTATATTCCATATTTAGAAAGCCACCAACTATTCTTTCGAATAAATAAGAAAAAAGGAGCGAGGAGATATGTCGGGAACAACTTGTTTTTGTCTACATTTAAAAATCGAGCGTTCTTATTGGAAAACGGCACACATAATAATAAGGTAAACCGATTAAACCGACAAGTTCATTATTCCGTTATTTATAGCGAGTACAATAATCGACGGAATTTGTTTTCGAAACGTCCGTTGTATGTTCTTAAAATGTTTCCTCTGAACGATTTCATTTTGAGCGCAATTCTGCAGTGAGAGCTACAAGCACGAATTTTATCCACTTAACAGAACTTGCCGCGACAAGGAAAGTAATTACTACAAACTGCGGTTGGCCTTGTTTTTGAAGCAAAAATATGCTTGTTTATAGTATTTTTTAAATGTTATTTACAATTAATTCGCCTTAGCGGCAATTTCAGCATCGTCATAGTACACAGCGGAACGGCGAATGAATTTTAACACCATCATCAGACATCTTCCGGTGAATAGTTGTAAATAATATTGTCCTAATTGAAACACTTGATACGCGGAAGTTTAGAGGTTTTTTTGTTGAAATTATTGTAAATAATCACCTTAATTTTATTCCGACGTGTTTCGGTTAACGTGTTAATATTATTTACAACTAACTAATGAATGAATTTTAAAATTGCGACACTCTTCTAAATATGACTCTAATTTAGTGTGGGTTATACATATCTTGAAATAGACGGGAGTGCAAGTACGCCTGTTAGTAGGTGTTTGCATGAAGAGCGTAGTAGAAATAGATGTGAAAGGAGCCACAACGTTTAGACATGTTTCGTCATCAGCGCTACAAGGGCGGAGTCGCAAATGTTCTTATGGTCGATGAATTGATGGAGCTTGTAGGAAAATCTTATCGTACAACTTGCGAAAGCAGGATTATAATGCGTTTTCAATTCATACTGCTTAGAAGGAAGGTACCTTTTTTGCTCTCGTTTAATTCGGATAGTATTTTCCCCGAATGTATCTTACAATACATGTTTTGTACGGAGCAGAGACAAAATAATTAATGTACTCATTCGTGATATTATTACTTGGCCGGCCAACGGTGGACCGTATTTTTCACAGTGTAATGTCACCGACGGCGTGATCTGGCGATTGCGCATTCTAATTACGCAACGCCGATCGAAGAGATTAACCTTTAAAAAAAACTGTTTTCATTTTAATTACGTCTTTTCTCTTTTTTTTTTCGTTGACTTAGCTTTTGATGTTTAGCCGCCTTGAAAATAAAAATTTTAAACTCAACCGCCGATGTTACTCGGTACCGTGAATACTTTTCCGCTATAACTTCCGTCCAATCTTTTTTCTCTTCAGCTCCTTTCGACGTTTTCGTAAGTATTTCACACCTTTTAATTATTTTAATCGAGTTAAAGCATCACGCTCAAGTTGGAACCGCGCGTAATCGAAACCCCGTAGTACCCGCGGGTAGACAAATGCGGCCTACAAAATGACGTCGCCGCGAAAGAACTATCATCCACCGATTGGTTTAGTTTTTTTTCTTTTGTTTTCCACGGTGCTGCGGCGATGCCGGTTGAAGACAACCGGAGACGTTGTGCGGCTGCAAAACTGATACGGAATGTGCCTGTCGACGTGTGCCAGGCCTGTCACCTAAAAACGGAACCGAAGGCCTCCGAATTCAATAGAGCGGAGCAGGTCTTTAGCGAATCAGACTTCCAGTGGCATGCGGTTCTTTGCCGGCGTAGCAGTGGATGTTGCACACGGACAGCAGGCTCGCAACTAACAAATGTTGTTCCGTTTGAATGTTATTCAACAGGAGCGAGAGTGAAAAAGTACGTGATAAAATAACGAGGGTAATTTCGCTTTTTGCACGCAGTCGTTCGTACGTCGAAACATTTATTTCGTCGCATTCGTTCAGTTCAATCGATGCAATCTCGATTCTTCATCTAGTTCGCGTTCCGGTCGGTTTACCGTTCTTCAGTTAGAATTAAACTTTAGCGCCGTTTCTCGCGGACGATGTGTTTTCTTATTTGTACGCGCCCAGAACTGTCCCATTCACCGCTCTACCACGATGTGGGAGGGCAGAACTGTAGCGCAACCGGCTGAGCGAACGATACCGACGTGAGACGGCTGACAGAAAAAGATATTACGTCCGGATAGAAAAATCGAGAAGAAAATCTTATCAAATTGCCAGAGTGTAGTTGAACACGCAGGCAGCGCGCGCGTCCTGTCGCTCGGTCGATGTCGAGCCGTTCGTACGTTCGCGAGTTAACTGTCCGAATTTTCGCCGACGTCTGCACGCTTCCCGAAGTCTGCACAGCCAGAGATATGATGCGGGCGCGCGTTGGCCTTTGCCGGTTTCCTTACATAGTCCGGAAGAGTTATTGGCGCAATAAAGGCTCGGAAGAAGAACAAAAGAAAGAACCGATTCCATTTCGGCGTTGATTTATTTGAGAGCGCGACGTGTCGACTGTTTTTCGCAAAGGCGAATTCGCACCGCGACGTTTTCCATTTGTCTTTGCAGCGAAATCGAAGCGGAAGACAAAGCGAAAGAGAGAAGTGTAGCTCTACTAAGTGAGCTGATAACAATAAATGCGGCCGCAGCACTGGTGATGCATACCGATGCTATTGGGCGTATTTAAGCGTGCGCGAGTGACTGAAATTACCAAGCTGAAAAGTTCTCAAAGAAAAGTAGCCAAATAGATCGCTTTTTCTTTTTCTTTTTTTCGGCGTTTTCCCCTTATGAAAGGCGGCCCCCTTTCTTGATCGGTTAACTAAAATCTGCCCGAGTATCAGGAAATTCCGTGTACTATCTCGTCTGGCACAACGGCAAACCAATAATCGGGCAGTTAATGTTTACGACGGTAGTGTTTAAAATCCTCGCTGTTTATGACGTTGCCGGTGTCGTGTCTAAAATCGTTATTCCAATTCCCCGGTCAAGTGATTTTTCGCTTTTATTCGTGAAACGACTTGAAATTAGAAAGCGATTCATAGTGCGCCTACATCGGTAATTTTGCCGTCCTTCGTGTCTATTCTCACAGTCGCCTTTTTCACACATGTGTCCATATATCGATTTGCTGGTCAGAACGACATTTAAATGGGTACACACTTGAACGTAAGTTATCAATTGCGTGGGAATATATATATATATATATATACATACATATATATATTTATATATACATGTATGCACATACATATATGTATGTATTGTTGGCCTCTCGATTCGCGTGAAGAAATCTGTGTACAATTAAGCGAGAATTTAAACATAATTTTTGTGATTATTTAATTAATTGTCAGTTAATTAAATGGAAGGGAACCCCGTCATCAGCTGTGAATAGAGAGTCTCCTATATTAGGATAAATTGTGAAAATGATTTTAGGTACACAAAGCTGCGACAGTTTACAGAACGTGAAATGAAATCAATTCATTTCTAACAACGCTTTGACACTAGTGTCGTCGCACTTTTGAACTGAATAAAGGCTAATACTAGGGCCGGATCCAAAAGGGTATTTGAGGTGGGATCATAAGGACATTTAGGGGAGGGGGATTATATAATTACGTAAAATCTCTTACGGTAGGCAATAGAATTGAGAAATACCCCTTGTTTTATAAAGAAAATCAAATAGCGATCTTTATAGAAATTTAAAAATGCTATAAAAATACGTAATTATTACAATTTTTAATTTAACTTTTGTTTTACTTCCAGCGGTGAAAAATAGAACGAAATTATAAAATTCTAGCTAAAATGGTAGTTTAGAAATAGTAACAAAGATAGTATTTTTATTAGACACTTTACTTCTTTTTTATTTTTCTTAGTAATCCTATCCGAATTCTCTTTGTTTATGAGCAAGTAAAAATAATATAATATTTCTCATTGAACTATTTTTAATTAAAATTACAAAATAAAAATTAAAAATAAATAAAAATGGCAAAAGATCGACAACAGTTGTGTTTAAAATCGAATGAACATTGACAGTTTTACGAGAAAATCGTATTAAATATTAATTATTAAAATCCATTGGTAAAATTCATACAAATCGTTTATAGCATAAATTAAGTTTCTCTGTTATAACAAATTTTTTCATAGACGCTTTGGTTCTTTAGGGGGAAATGTCCCCTATCCTTTCCCCCAGTGGATCCCCCACTACTAATACAATTCGTTTTTATCACGCCCGACCAACGTTGGACCTTCCACATCGAAAAAAACGGTTGATATTTCTACCGCCAGAAGCATAGACTCCTTCGCTTTTTAACGGGATAAACTTCGCTTCTAATTACATTAGGAATATCAGCGATTTCAAACGCTGAAGTTTATACGAAATACTTCATCATGACGTAATTAAAAATTAATAAAAATCGATAATAACGCGCGAGTTTCCTTATATTTTACAAATTATCCGAATCCGAATTTAATTCCAGACTGATAAACTGTGATTGAATACGAACCGGTTTAGTTGAAAACGCGTTAACTAGTGTAGACGGGTCGCACTGTAACCCGACAATGTAACAGCGAGGGGTCTGCAATAGACTCCATTTAGCCTCCGTTGTTTTACACAATAAACGGCAACAGTATTAATTTAAAAAAGCAATAAACAAGTACTCGAGCAAATAAATATTCGACTCATTCAAATATATATATATTGGTGTGTGTGTGTGTGTGTAATGTATTAATGAGACAAAGGGTGATGTGAAAATCTTGTTACGTTTCTGCGTTACATACACCCTGTCAAGAAAGTATCGGGAATTGTCAATTTAAATCTCCCGGGTAATAGCTAGGCAGATAATTTTTTTTTTCCAGGTTGGTACAACTGTTTTGTATTATGATGCCTATTTTTAGCGCGATCTGTCAACCAGTGTGTTTACAGCAGCTGTTAAAATCAGTCGACCTTGAAGTGTTTTGTCGAAGTTTTACAATGAGTGAAAATATTGAACAACGTACTTGTGTTAAATTCTGTGTTTCGAACGAAATTTCTTGTGCCGATACACTGAAAATGTTACAGAAGGCTTTTGGTGAATCTGCTTTATCAAAAACGCGGGTTTACGAGTGGTACAGAGCGTTCAAGGATGGTCGGGAGACGGTCGAAGACATGCCTCGCTCTGGACGGCCTTCAACGAGTGTGACCGATGATAACGTCGATAAAATCAAGGAAATCGTTGCTGAAAATTGTCATGTGAGCTTGAGAGAGATGGCTCATGGATTGGGCATGTCACACGAGAGCGTACGTACGATTGTGCACGAAAAATTGGGTATGCAACGCGTTGCGGCTCGGCTTGTTCCGAAAGACCTGAATTTCTTTCAAAAAAAGTACCGAGAACAGGTAGCTGCAGACATGCTGGATCGAGCCAATTTGGATCCTACCTTCTTGGAAAAGATAATTACTGGTGACGAGACATGGGTGTACGAGTACGACACGCTTACGAACCAGCAATCGTCCGAATGGCGGCCAATTGGCGCGCCAAAGCCGAAAAAACCTCGCCAAAGCCGATCGAAAGTGAAGATCATGTTGATTGTTTTCTTCGATATTCGAGGCGTGGTACACTATGAATATGTGCCAGCCGGACAGACAGTCACCAAAGAGTTTTACTTAAGTGTTTTGAGACGTTTGAGAGAGGCTATCCGTCGTAAACGTAACGATTTGTGGGTCGACAATTCTTGGATTCTCCATCACGATAATGCGCCGTCTCACAAAGCCATAATTGTGAATGAGTTTTTGGCCAAACACTCGGTAAATATCATCGAACAACCGCCGTATTCACCAGATTTAGCACCCTGCGACTTCTTCCTATTCTCAAAACTCAAATTTCCGCTACGGGGAATGCGCTTCGAATCGATTGATGACATCAAGACGAATGCGACGCGAGAGCTAAAGGCCATCCCGGAAACCGCCTATCAGAAGTGCTTTGCCGAGTGGAAAAAGCGTTGGCATATGTGCATCGCTTCGAATGGATGTTATTTTGAAGGTGACAAAATAAATTTGGATGAAAATTAAAAATTGTTCGTTTTATTTAACAATTCCCGATACTTTCTTGACAGGGTGTATGTAATTTAAGGGAGTGTTTTTTCTTTAAAGTGACGCATTTATCATCTGGGAATCCAGCTACTTCTCCATTCCGAAGGGTTGATATATATGTATGTAGTAATAGTTCAACTCCAATTTGATGATCTGCTTGTCCTTAGTGTTTTGTCCGCAGACACTAAGGGTACACTGAGAGGGTACTCTGACTTTTAGGAGTCACTAAGAAGAGCGCACTGAGAAGCACTGTGTAACAGACAGTCAGACTGAGCGTTTAGCTAAGCATTTTTCTACTTTGACCGAGCTACTTGTAGGCTGCGAATTTGATTTTATTCCTTTCTCTCTTTTTTTTTTTTATTCCGGCAATAATCACAATAAACGAGTAAAATATGAAATCTGTAGATTTAACGAAGGACAGAACAATTACCGTTCTAAATTACATTCAAACTGATAAAATTAGCTGCCCTTGATATCTTCTAGAGCGTTTATATATAATTTTTATTAAGTTGCTTATTTATTAAAGTAAACATATTCGTTCGATAGATAACGTCTGTTGGTTTTGGTTTTTCTTCTATTCCGCGCCGAAAATAGATCGTCTTATCTTTTTCGAAAAAAAAAACAATCGTTGCTTCGTTGCAAATTAAAAAAATAGCACGTCGGCTAAATTTCTAAATTACGATTATCGCTGATCATGAAAATATCGAGACAGCGCGTGATTTAAAATAAAGTAGTGTAACATGTAATAATACGAGGAATGCTCGAATTGAAACGGTTCACAACATACCTATATCGTTTTATATGTATACTTTCCCTATTTGTCTTTTTGCTTTTTCTTCGGAATAGTGAAACTGAATGAAATAGTGAACTGTAATTTTCCGATGGAACGCCAAACTGAAGTCTAATCGTTAGACGCGATGGATTCACTAATCAAGAGATGAGACAATTTTTAATACATTTCGAGCTTTCCCACGTGATCTTGAGGATATATTTATCAAGAGCTTGCTGGACAATTGTTTATTCCACTGTTAAACTTAATCGCTTAGAATTCACCGTAAGAATAAATACAGTGAAGGGAATGCCCTTGACAAAACGTTAAAAATTACAAGGGTTCGCAGTGTTACGTTAGAATTCATTTGCGTTTGAAAGAAATAATAAATTGATGTATGAAAGAATAGCTGGTTTTTTCGTAATTTTCTTTCACGATGACGTATTTATGAGTTTCGTAACGCAGTCAAGTATCCGCTCAAAAAAATTCCAGCGTGAAATTCCGAAATACCGGGAAGTTTTTTTTTTTTTTTTTTGTTTGGAAATTAACCAGCGACAGCGGGGAGTTGACTTTGTACGAAAATAATAGAACTAATAATGAAAACGTAAAAAAATTGCAATAATAATACGGAACGACGATGATAATAAAGAAAAGGAAACGTTATCGCGGCTACGATGAAAACAAATGGAAGCGGCAGTTCTTAATTTTTACCAGCACAAACACACATCGTCTGAACAGTTGCCGAGTCTTTTTACTTATCCGTTCGAGTTCTTACGAGCGAACAGAAAGAAATGGCAATATTACACTTTTTCCAGTTTGGACAGGTTAAAAAACAGATATTTTTCCCAAAAAAGCTTACCCAATTCTAAAGTTGTTTTAAAAGTTCTCCGACTAAAAAAAAAAAAGGAAAAGTTTATTTTTCGGCCAAGTTTACATGGCTCGGTTGACAAAAAATGTAGATAAACACGGCCAAAGATACGAACTGTATTCGCTCTCCTCTGTACAGATAGCTTAAGGGATGATGATGCACATAAAACTGAAAAATTACGATTCACAACTGCTGATAGTTCGTCCGCAATCGAGACTTTTTCCGTTCTATCTAACGTGCTGGAACATTATTTAACCGGATATTCGAGCTAATAGCGTTTGCGAAATGATTTAAGTACCTCTCCGAGAACATTGTTCGCCGTTAACGATAAAGAACAAGACGAGAAAGAGAAAGAGAAAGAGAAAAAAAAAATCGGAAAACGACTTCCACAACAATAGCAATAATGTAACGTCGAAGAGATAACGATAAAATTTTATACTACCAGAGAATATCGCAATCAGTGTGCCGCGTCCTAGCTGCTACGCGCAGTTTACTTTTCATAAATATTTAGACGCAATAAAGTACGATAAATAAAACGGACCGGAAATAGTAAAGTAAATAAACCGAAATTTAACGAAACAGCTCATTTCCCAGATTAAATTTATATTAGCCGAATATTTTAAACTTTACAAATGCACTCGCCGTCTATGCGTAACATTTTGTGCGATACCTGTTTCTTTCCATTTATTTCCTTTTATTTTTACTTATTCATTTTCTAGTACAGAATATTCGATAGTCAAATTTAACTCCTTCCGGAGTCCATAAAATTTTGCCCCGGTAAGACGTTTTTTTTTTTTTTTTTTTTATCTATTATTATTATTTTTACTATTAATACCTATATTTCAACTTATGGCGACATTAATCCGGGTGCGAATGATGATAGTTATTTATTTCTCGTGTAAAATTCGGTTGAAAAATTACCAGCGTACATCGGAACATTTTAAGATTGAATACGCTTTAGGAATGTTTTTTCACCCATATCTTTAGTACAAGGTAAGAATAAATAAAAAGGGCTCGTTAATAAAGATTATTGTAAAGTATATAATAATAATAATAACCCGAACTATCTCGTATCGAAGAAAAATATGGAGGCGAAATATTTGAAGCAGAACCTAAATCGGACGTTTCTTACGGTCTTTTCGTAATTACAACTTACTTACTTTGTGTTGACTTTGTTGCTTACATAATCTCCCCCGGTTAATATACAAATCACTTTTTTTTCATTAAATATGTAACTGCCGCATTATAATCAACGAACTCAAACGCGCTATTAAGGACACAAAAATTTCATCCCCTGGTCTCGACGGAGTTCATATGCACTCATGCCGTTTAACTACTCGGAATCCACAATATTTTCTTCTCCTTTCTGGTTTTAATAAAATCTGCGCACTACATAATTTCTCGTTTAATTATGTAAGACGACTGAAATCATGCCAATCCTTAAGCTAAGCAAAAATCCGACGTGTATCAACAACTACCGCCGACCCATTGCTTACAAATTTAGAAAGTTACCTAGAAAATATAAAAAAATTTGATTTTTTCAATTACTTCCTCCATTTAACGATAACATGCCATCGTAACGGGTTATGCAGAAACTGAGGTTTTTAGTAATTTTCCTCTGGGAAAGGGGATACATATTTTCTTTTTTTTTTGCTTTTTTTTTGCTTTTTATTTAACTCAGTCCGTCCGCCCATTTTTAACTATGGAGGCATATGTGAAACTGTAACGTGCGAATTACCAAAATAAATAAATAAAAGTACGATAAATTTTCGAAAACAATATAAATTAAGTCGCTTTTGTTGTTTAGGTGTCTTTTTCGACGGCTTTCTTTCTCTTTTCCAAAAAAATCGCTCTCTCATTTTAACTTGGAGAGCGATCTTTGTTCTACAAATTTTTCATCAGTTCTATCCTAGATTATTGTTTCAATTCTCCGCGGCGTCACTCCTTTCAAAATTAGATCGCGTTCAACTTACCTTTGTCTTCTAAACCCTGAACCAACACCGATTCCGGCTGCACGCACTTCCCTTCTCTTCTATCGCAGATTCTACTTTTAATTTCTTTTCCACTTGTTTCTTCGTAAATGATGATTTTCTTTTTAAACAAAACTGAATTTTATCGTCGTTGGTCTGTTCCAAGTTTCAACATTCATTTTCAGTCATGATAAGCTCCCTTATTATTGTTCGTTTAGTTTTTATCAGTTTCTAACATTCTATATTAGACGTCTTTCGTTACTGACTTACTAGAAATCAGTTTCGCAAAAGTTTAATCGAATTTACAATGTTTTTAGTCCTCCTTTCCTTACTCATGTCGCTGTATTGATTTACAGCTCCAAAAATCCAAATAGGATTGAATTTTAAAAACTTCAATCCTTCTATTCAGTTTTTTTTTTTCGAAATCTACCACTATATCGGGAGCTTTTCTTTTTTCACTTACTTCATGCTGATCGTGCTTTATCTGAATAATTCAAAAAGAGTTTTAATGCAAATCTTCAAGTACTTTTAGTAAATAAATTTCAATGGGTTTTTACGGGACGCGTATGACTAAAGTATTTAAATTGCTTATGTTATAAGTATTTTTTTTCGTAAACTGCCAATAATAAGTTTGGACATTCATTTGTTTACTTATTATTGGTATTTAAATTACGCCGGAAAAGGATAAGGCTTTCTGCCTTGCAATCAAAAGTACCCCTCTTAATACTAAAACATAATAATAATGACCATCAGTCTCCTGAAAGCTGTCATCCTATGTCATTAATAGATGTTCTATTTAAAGCAACGCAGAAAATAAGCCGAAGCATGCAGATCTACTGTCGATTTAAGCACTCTTCGACCTTTCTCCGGATCTAATTAGGTTACAAGGCTACAATTTTTAAGGTATAGGGGATTAAAATTACTAAAAAAAGCAGCAATATTTCGAATTTCACACGTCCAGGAAGAATAGTTTTTAACATACGAGTGCGTAAAAATAACGATAAATCTAACGTACTTTCAGCTAAAGCTTTGAAATTTAAAACATAGGTTACGTTTAGTGTTAGTTTACCGGAAAAATCAGAATCTAACGTAGCGGCTGCATTACAACGTTTAAAACTCTCAATTACATAATAAAAGTGAAAAAGTAAAATCCTTGACAGACTGTGTCGGAGATTGTGAAATTAAAGTTCACAATGTACTAAGCCTAAGGGATCTGAAGAGAATACTGGGTTACTTTCTCAGACTTCTCTAGTATAATCGATATTCAATTTCAGTTAGGTAAATACCTGGAAGCGACTTGGATCGAGAACAAGACAAGGCTGAAAAATCTATAACACCTCTGGTTCGGTAGCAAAGAATGAGCGATAAAAACATTTATTCGCTTTGGGGTATGGTGCGTTTAAAAGGTGTCGACGGTGAATGTTTGATGTACTTTGAACAAACATATTTCAATGCACTCATTGTTTTTGATTTCATTCAAATTTAGCAAACACATTGCGACAGAAAAATCGGTAGCAGTACTTTGCAAGTTTATGCATTAAATATATAACGGAGACTCATTAAGGAGAATGCTATTAAATGTGGAGATACCTGGATTAGGAGTAGGTGTGGTTTTCATGTATTTACGACTGTGTAATATGTTGGCCCTCTGCATCATCTCTGTTGGCAAAAATGTGGAGATAAAAAATGGCGAACTTTTCGGCCGCAGAATCTGGCAGGAATAAGTGTTTGTAATATTTTTAATGCGATTTCTACTAAATGCATCGCAAAAATGCGTTTCATCTGTATTCGATTGCACATCTCACTTGAGAAAACATTCGAGGTTCGCTGCAAGAGGGTGCTGGTAGCGTTTTGTTCTGAGATGAAAACGAGCTCGCAAGCTCTCGTAGGCGACCGATAATAATTCAGTTCATTTCTGATCACTTTTCATCTGGATGCACAGGTGATCTGTAAATTCGCTAGACATAGATGCGTGTAATGTTCCAATTGCATACAATAATCAGGCGAAAGATACTCTAAAAAGTAATTAACTAATAAAATAATAAACGACGGTAGATGCGTAATAAATAAAATCGGTCGAGATGTAACAGAGATCTGATGCGCGATATTAATAATTCGAGTTTTCCGAATTTTCAAACAGCGATGTTTTTAAAAAAATTACAAAAACACGAAAAAAAAAATAAAGGTATAGCATCAGTGGTGGTTTTTGTAAAACTCTTTTGCGCGCTAAAAATTAGGCATAGGTTGAATAATCGAAACAACTTTTTTTTTTTCGATAACTTTCGACATCCGGCGCCGGTTTTATCTGCATTTCACTCCATTCCGGTATTAGTTTAGCAGTTCTTCAACTTCTGCGTAGCGGACCGCACCTTCCGGTCGTCGTAAATACTTTCTGAGGTCGGATGAAGCGTAATCACATAGGTACGAGATTCCTCATAAATACGTGCGCAAAGAGGTTTCGTTTGAAAAATGATCTTGCTTTCTGGTCTCCCCTTCGCGATCGTAGGAAGTAAAATTAGGGAATATTACATACATCGCCGTGTACACATGTACATCCGTCAAAATAATAATGACAGATAGCGCGCATTATATTACGTGTATCGCGGAATAAGCCGAATTTGATTATATGAAGAAATTATTATTTCACTTTACCAGTTATCGTTGAATACGACTTTTTCATTTAATCTACATTTTTCGAAAAAAACCAAAAAAAAAAAAAAAAAAATTAAAAAAAAACGTACCCGTTTAATGAGCTATCACGCTAGGTGGTCTTCTCATCACCTTAAAAGAATATACTTGAATGACGTCATCGTATAAACGGTGAAGGTTTTCGACTAAGTGCGCGAATTTCATTGTTGCATCGATCATTTTAGATTTCTTTACGCCGGTTTTTTGTAAATGCGCCGGTAGAAAATCGTATGATGCAGTTTGTTTGCAGCGACGGAACCTTACGCCTACCGGAAGTTCTTCCGAAAAACACCGTGCGCGGCAAAGGCTTTTCCTATGCGGTACCTAATGTAGGCGTCTAGGACGATGTCGGGCGCAGATGATTCGGGGCAAATGTCGACAAAACATCGCTCAGTAGCATTTTCCGGTTTCCACTTTTAGCCGAAAAGAAGAGTAGGTTTTGGCGAAATATTAACTATACCGGAAACGAGAACCGATCGATTAAGAAACTGTTTGTTTGCTGACAAGCGGAAACTGATTTCCGACGCCGAATCAGGCGCCGAGAAAATCAGAATGCGATTTGAATAAATAGCATGCGCTGCCAGAGAAAAATAAAATTCGCCTTTACAGAATTTTGTCCGACTCCTCCACTTCCTTCTTCGTCTTTTGGAGTATTTATTTTAGATTTTGGCCGCGGAAGGCGAAGTGACGAAAGACGAGAGTGCCGGGGGTAAGATTCGAGAAGAAAATTAAAAGAGAAACAAAACGGAAAAAAAAGGAAACACATAAAAACTGTAAAGGGAGTTGATGGAACACGTGACGAAAATAAATGAAATTTAAAATGATACGGTTCCTTTTCTTTAGTATAAGTAAATATTTGAAAACGCGCTTGGTGTACAACGTGTTTCGAATGTATTACAGTTACCGTGTCTTCGGCTCGAAATATTTGTCGGATTAATACGCTTCTCTTTCGATACGCACACGTATACGCGTACACACTAAAAAAAAAAAAAAAGAAAAAAGAAAAAAGCGACTAAATAAAAAAAATCCCAAAAAAAAATCATCCTCGCCCTTCCGATACGAAAACTCATTTTTGTTGAGCGCTGGTTAAGTGCTGAGAATGTTTTGCGCACGCATTAATTCAACCTAGAATGCGCAAATAAAATAATCGGCAAAATGGTTTTCGATGATTCGTTCGGTGCTGCCGAATAAAAATTTTTCGGCCAATAGGCTAATTTTTTGGCTCCCGGTCAGGACGTCAGTTTAGTTCAGCAGATTAGCTTACTGATTTGGAGTCACTTTTTTCCATTCTTACTCAGCATGCAACAGCACTTCCATATATAGTTACGATGATCGGTCTTCCGTCCGTAGAATTAATATTTCGTTTAATAACAAACACAATATGCTAATATTCCGAATGTAAAAAAAAAAAAAGAAACGTAATATTTTCATTTAGAAGTTGTTACCTTTTCCACACAGTATTACTATTGCACTTCGACACCAGCCAACCCTACCCCACGTTTATCCGAAAAATATTTCCACGCGACGCGCTTTCCCAGTTTCATCCGTAGGTACTTTCACCTGTTGCCGGCGGATTTTAGGTGAGTGCGTGCTATTTTTCCTCCTTTTTTTTTTAACGAAACTTTAAAAATGACGGATTAATGATAACATAAAATATTAGAGTAGCCCGGCAACATTTAGCACCGTGCAAAGTCTGAAACAAAATTCTCGTAAGACTGCTCACTACTGAATGATATTAAAGCAAATATTTCCGCCGGTAATTGATTAAATTTAACGAATAAACGAAATAAAGCAAACGTAACAAAGCAACATATAATGAAAGTAGAAAAATAATAAAGCGAAATCGGAATAAAAATCAATAAAATAGCAGAAGCGAAAGTAATTCTAATAACTTTCGTTGTTAAATAAATAAGGGCGCGTTAGGATTTACACTATTGGGGCAGTAGTTGTGCCTCCGTCCCTGTTTATGCAGTGCGCGTATTCCTTATCTTCTTGGCCACGTTCGTCCGAAGCACGAATAGAGCGTTAAATAGCACTGTGTTAAGAAATATTAGCGCAATATTTATTGCACATTAATTTTGTTTTGGTTTACTTAATTTTGATTTAATGAAATTAATTAAAGAGGCGTGTTAATTCGTCAAGATTATCAATATTCTATCTGCCGTGAGCGTTTCAATATAGCCGGTATTTATCGCCGATCCGTTAGAACTCCTTCGATAATTTCCTGATACATTCGTTTGTTCTTTTATTTTGTCATTTTCTTCGCTTCCTTTGTTTCTCCTTCGTACTTTTCCTCGTTTGCCTCCTTTTCGATATTTATAATTCTCACACGCCCGGACTCTTTGAAATGGTTCTTTCGGGGGCTTCGACTTTATTCGCGCTTGTCGTTCGCTTCGTTTCAATTCGGTTTCGTTGCGTCGTTTCATCAGCAAACGTTTGAACAAATTTGATCCTCCGAGGAAGTTTTCGTAAGATGTGTATACACAAGTGGCAACTGCTATTTACTATTTGCCGTACGATTTTATATTTTGCGGGGGGGGGGGGGGGGGGTTGAACACCTTTATGGAATTTTTCGAAATACAAAAACTGTAATTGAAAATAAATCGGTTTGTAGCTAAAGAAACCTAGTGATTGCGATCGACTGAGCTGTATTGGCAATCACTTTTTTCCGTATTCACTTGACTTTTTACTTCCAAATAACGGATTCACTCTTAAACATGTTATTTTCGGGAAAGAACTAATTACGATAAAACGAGCGAGGAGGATTGCTTATACAGTTTTGTTTAATGGCTCTCTAATACACATCCTTCGTAAAAAGTTATTTTCACAACCGTTCATTTTGCAATATAATTTCGCTTCATTCTCAAATCCTGATCAAATCTTCAACTTCCTTTCTTGCAGCCTTCAACTCTCTCTGCAGTCTGTCCTCTATGGTTTTCCGCTTCTCGCTTATGTTGTTACCGTTCCAGTTTTTGCCCGATTCCGCTTGTTACTTCATATGTGACACTATATTTAGAATTTTTTCCATCCTGCTGAACGCTCTCCTTTTTTACTTCCCATTTTTACTAATGGATTTTCTCATACTTTATTGTGCGTCTTCCATCCTTTTTTTTTTCTTCTTTTTCTGATTTACCAATGTTCAGTCCTGAAGTGCATGAAGGACACACTCTACGAGACGACGGGATTGACCAAGTGAAGGAGAATTCCTTGTAATGAAGATAAATTCAGAGGCTCAAATCGTAACCTCCTGTGCCGAAATGAACGTAAATTGGAAAACGCAAAAAAACGTAGACTAGAAAATATGATCACCGTTCACTTAATAATGCTGAAAATCTAAAAAACATGGGTCGTCACAGCGAAAGAGTTTAAATAACATCGGCAACAAATAGGAAATAGCGAAATATATCCTGCTGGAGCGATTCACTGAGGTAGCACTTATAAGTTACAGAACACTCTGCGGAAAAGGGTCTTCAACATTAGAATAAATTGAAGTGTGTGTGTGTGTGTGACAAACGAAGGAAATCTATCGAAAACTTTGATTTTCTGAGTTAAAAATGAAAACGAAATATCGTCGACGAATAGAAAAAGTCGAGACAAGGGTAGAGACAGATTCGAGGAGCGCTGAAAGAAATGGCTGACGCTTATGAACAAAAATTACTAATAATAAACCGGCAACGGAAAATGAATAGTAAGCGTAGGGGAAGTATGTAAGATATGGGCTACGCGTACCCGCTAAATGTTTTCTAACGGGCATAATAATTCACCGAGATGGAATCGATAATTTATCCTGCACATACTCGGTGATAAAGTTCATCGTGCTACTAAGAGTAGAAAAGGGGAAAAAGAAAAAGCAACAAAACAGTCCCTAGACCGGATACACTGTAACTGAGGTCCTAGATGGTGGTGGTTCGAAGTTACTGACTAAATTTTTCGATAGAATTTACATAACTGGCTGCACACCAAAGGAGTGGTTGATGTGTGTCGTTGGTTATTATCATTATGTTGCCGAATACTGCTAGACCAATATCATGCAGAGATTACAGGCGTTAAAAATATTTCTTAGAATAAGTGGAGATAACAGTGACAGGGATGATCTGCAAAAATATTATATTACAGAAAATTGGCAAACTGTTTACTAGACTTTGAGAAGGCATTTGACAGAGGTCGTTACGGTAAATGAATTGAGATACCGGAACGACGGTCTGGCTGATAACCGTACGATAAAGAACCTGTAGTAGTACAATCACTCGGAAATTACTAAAAGCCGGAGGAAACATAGATATCGAGCGTGGTATGAAGGGCAAGGCCGCATGCTGCCACCGAGTCTATTTAATGTGTCTACGATAGAAATGACAAAACATATAAAGATGTCAAAATTGAGGCGGAAAAAATTAATAATTCTCGTAACGCTGATGTCACGTTTCAAAAGTGCAAATATTTTGGAATTACCGGTACAATTAACCTCCCCCCCAAAAAAAAGAACACCTAGGTAACATTGAAAGACGTTGGCTCGGAAGAAAAGCCGAAAATGATTTTAAAGAACGGCGAATTGGAATACTCGGGAGCATGAAATAAAGAAAGCAATCCAGACAAGGAGCCTTTGACATGCGGATGTGAAGTGTGGAAACGGAAAAAGAGAACCGCCGATCAGCTAGAAGAGCCTTCGAACTGTGCTGTTATCGCGAAATGTTGAGCATGGATCGCGCAAGTGGACTTACGTTGAACTACTTTGACGGGCAAACAACGATATTGCCGAGCACTACAAGAAAGAAAAAAAAGAAAAACAGACGACAAAGCCATTCAGCGTGCACACGATATTAGTAACAACTCTGGTGTCCAACTATCGTTTCAATTGTGCAGGAAAGGTCAGTTTTGAAGTTTACAGTATATTTGTCCGGTTCAGTCGTAATTTTCGCTGATATTTTTATATCTAACAGGTGTGTAATCTTTTTATCTGCTGAAATTTAGAAAATATTTATACGCCGAATATATCGCTGCATCTTCGACAGTATGTTGAGATGACTTTTAATTATTTAGCAGTAATATTTCTCACTTACAATTAGGTGCATTTGTTTATTAGTTTAAAGTAGTTAACGCTTTTACTTTGTTAATTATAATTATTTGAAAAATCTTTGAACGGTTATCTGAAATTGATATAATTTAACCTTTACGTATGCTAATAATGGTGCGTGGTGCGTATGATGAAAGCAAGGATTATACCGTTATTATTAATACGTGAGTTCCTTTTTAAAAATGAATAAAATAACGATTCAACGTTCGCCATGTACATTTTACATAAACTAAAAATGATGTGCTAATAAAGCGAAAAATTTTACAAATACAAATGCAGTTGTTCTATTGTTATTGAAATCACTCATTTGTTTTATTCAGTGTAAAAAGCATCTAGATGAGGTTGAAAGATGCGGGAAAATAATGAAAAGATATGGAATTAATAATAAAGTGGCATGTGACTGTGGTCAGATGGAACAGACAATGGATCAAATCCTGAAGGAATGTCGGAGCTCTGGAGGGTGGCTGAAAAGAGGTTGGATTCAATTGACTGGCCTAACGACGGAGTAAATCTTGACGTTACAATATAACGATGTATAAGTGACGATGTAAACGCGAGAATTCATAGTGATTGCTGACTTATGCGTTATTCAATTATTGCTCAATTCGTTTATGTAATAGTAATTTTTTCGCTGTTTAAAACCCCCGCTTCCATTTTTGATACATGTAGACATACGAATGATTATAATAATAATAATAATAATAATAATAATAATAATAATAATAATAATAATAATAATAATAATAATAATAATAATAATAATAATAATCAAATCAAATAAACGTTTATTATTATTATTACTGAAATAGCCCATCTATGCGCATATTTTCGCGAATGATGGGACTTTGAAAACAATAAAAATTTCTTTACAATGGATCCAAATGAAATAAAAGAACCGAACAAATGCTTACAAAAATAAGAAAAATTAAAAATAAAAAAGCGACACTATAAATTAATACATGTGTTTAAATAGTATTTGTAAGTTGTATGTACTTAATGTTAACTTAGTCTACTTCTAAAGAATTGTTATGCATGCAGATATTAAAAATAATGTCACACACTACTCCTATTATGAAACACACCAAAGGAAACACAATGGAGGAACTCACCGAAGGGGACATTTAATGCTAGTATTTATATAGGACAAATGTATAGGGTTAATTTTTTCCGTAATAGTCTATGGATATAAGGAAATGATTTCAGATACGATGGTAACGCGTTGAATTTAATTGGGGCTTGATACGTGATTTGCATTCTTGTGTGATATTTATTATATAGGGGAATGTTTGCATATAAATCATTACAGTTTCTAACTACTCCTTCCTTAAGTGAAATATTAAATTTATTTTTAAATTTAAAGACAAAAATGAGGGTAAGCAAATGATATATTGCATTAAAGTGCAATATATGTTTATTTTCAGTATATGATGCCGTAAGTATAGTTTTTATAACCGAATTTTGAAGTGATTTTATTCTACTGATGTGGTAGTTTGCAGTTCCTCCCCAAAAAATAATACCGTATGTCAAAACTGGCTGATAAAGTGCAAAATATATTCTAATTAAATAACTTTTTGTAAAGTATTGTGTAAGGTAATAGATTAAAAAGTTTAATTTTCGTAATTTAGCGGATACAAAATTTGAATGAGCTGAACAGTTTAATTTTGAATCGAATATTATACCGAGATATTTAATTTCTGGAACACATTCTATGTTGTAATTGTTGGCTAAATTGAGTTTAAGAATTTTACCAAATTCATGCTGACGCATACCGTATATTCCATACTTAGTTTTAGCTAGATTTAATGTTAACTTAT
The DNA here is from genome assembly GCA_039619475.1 of Icerya purchasi. Classification (NCBI taxonomy): domain Eukaryota; kingdom Metazoa; phylum Arthropoda; class Insecta; order Hemiptera; family Monophlebidae; genus Icerya; species Icerya purchasi. The sequence goes on along the minus strand of CM077116.1, from coordinate 294,083,974 downwards.
TACTATTCACCCAGCTTTCTATTAAACGTACACTATTTTGAGTTAATTTGTGTAGAATTGATGGGTACCTTGACCTTACAAGTAAGACCGTGTCATCTGCATATACAAGAAGCTTTCCATCAACTTTTAGCCCACACAAATCGTTGATAAAAATTAAAAATAAAATTGAACCTAAAATGCTCCCTTGGGGGACACCAATATTCTGCTCTTGTTCAGTACTATATACATTATTTATTTTAGTAACATATCGTCTATTTAAGAGGTAAGATTTGAACCAGCTTAGTATGAATCCGCGGAACCCAGCCTTTTCTAATTTCAGTACTAACAGCCCATGATCTACTGTGTCAAATGCTTTTTTAATATCGAAGTATACAGCGGCTGTAAACTTCCCCGTTTCTAAATTATCAGTTATATAGGAAGTGTGTTCGAACAGAGCTGCCTCCGTTCCACGCTCAGGTAAAAACCCAAACTGATTGGTACTAAAGAATTTTGTTTCAATTAGATATTTCAAAATTTTGGTTTTCATACATTTTTCAAATACTTTTGAGATTGTAGAAAGTAAACATATAGGTCTATAATTTTCTGTGAGCTCTTTGCTACCATTTTTAAAGATTGGAACAATAACCCCAATTTTCATAATCTCCGGAAAAGTACCTGAATGAATAGATTTATTAAATAGAAATGTTAATGGCTTGATAAAGAAGGATAGATTTTCCTTAACAAGTCCAATAGATATCATATCTTTCCCGTAGGATTGCTTATTTGGTAGACTAAGAATAGCACATTTAATATCATCAGTGGTAAAAAGGATTTTATGCATACTTGTTCCATCTGTTTACTTGTAGCATTTAGTTGAGTCTGCTTAAAATCTTTGTTTTGAATATTACATACACTCTCTTTAAAATATTTATTAAAACAATTTGCCACCAATTTCTCGTTTTCAGATACTTGCACCATATTATTATTAATTTTTATTTGGTCAATATTTGGTGATTTGATACCAATTGTACTATTAATAATATTCCAAAATTTTTTTGGATTTGTCCTATACTTACCTAATAACCTATTGTAATATTCGGCTTTCGCTTTTCTGATCTCTCTATGGATTTGTTTTGAAATCGATTTAAATTTTTGTTGTAAACCAATATCGCTTCGATTTTGTTTGTGCGCTTGATAAATGTTTCTTTTTTGAGCTGAGAGTTGTAAAATAGCATCATTTACCCGTGGATTTCTTTTCTTTTGCTTGTCTTTAATATGGATAATAGGGACTTTACATTTATTAACTATTTCGGACAAGTTTTTTATGAACCATTCGAATTTGTTATTTATGGAGTCAGGACTGTGATATAACATATGTAATCCATATTCAAGTTAGAGATTTTATTTGTAAAAGCATTTTTGTCAAATGTGTAATTTAAACCTCGTACGGACGAGTACAATCCTGTAGATAGTAGGATTGTTGCAGTTATTCCCCTATGATCAGTGAAGGGTATATCAACCAGCTGATATGTAATGTTTAACGATTGTACTTTATTATACATACCTCTTACCAAAAGATGGTCTAAACCTGATTCAAAACCTCTTTGTTCACGGAAAAACGTCGCTTGATTTATTTTATTTACAAATCCGAAGGTACTATATAAATTACAGTAGTCTGCACTCAGAGTCTCATCGAGTATGTTGATATTTAAGTTGCCTGTAATTATTGCTAAATCTTTACAAATTTGCGAAATTTGCTCAAATTCTATTAAGAATGTTTTAATCGGGACTTCACAGAACTTATAGATACCGCTAATTGAGATATATTGTTTATTATTAAGTAATATTTTCAGAAAAATAACGTTCCCCGATATACATTTTAAGTCTACAATTGTATAACTAATGTTATCTTTAACATAGATAGCAACACCTCCGGAACGTTTATTGCCTCTGCTCTGGCCGATAGTTTTATATCCAGGTATGTTATACCGTTCCATTTCTTCCTCAGTAATCCAAGTTTCAGTTAAAATAATGATATCGTAAGTTGGAATTTCTAGGTAAAGCAATAGTTAATCGAAGTGCTTTCTTAAACTACGTACGTTAAGACTAAATAAATTCAACTCATTACCGTTAATTATTGGGAAGATGAGAAGTTATGAAAGGAGTGGAATTATCCAAATACTCGCATACATCCATACACACACGTATTCAAAAAGCACTTCAGATATCTGCATAGATATGTATACTTATTTCCGAACTGATGCATCATGTATAATTCTAAAATTTATCCTCATTGGAAGAAAAAATTTAGTACAATTGCTGAAATTAGAACTTGAGGTGCATACATTTGCTATTAACAACATATATGTATATAATTAAACGGAAATAATAATAATAATAATAATAATAATAATAATAATAATAATAATAATAATAATAATAATAATAATAATAATAATAATAATAATAATAATAATAATAATAATAATGCCCGTTTCCGCGAAATATTATTGCGAGTAAAACTAGATAGTCAAAATTATTTCTGCTATTGTATTTATGCAAAAATGTAAATTTATTACGATACAACGATTTCGTGTGTTTAATATCCTAAAACGCTTCTAATACGTATTTTTCTACATATTATCGCTATCAGTTCGATAAAATAAACGCCATCGCTGGTTATAACGAATGAAGAAGAATAACTTTATCGAGCAACCCCCTCGCACCTGTGACGAAAAACAGCGAAAAAGCACGTCATCAGAGACGTAACCGTGGGAGGCCGATGATGATTATTTTACGTTTACTATCCGCCGTAATCAAGCTGTGATTAGCTCGATTTCTTTTGCGAATGAGAGCGGCAAACGGAATCGCAGATGGATTCAAGTCGGTCGAGTTATATAATAACCGGCGCTCCGTGCGCTCGTCGCCATATTTCCGGAAGTACGAACACGACACTCGTTTAAATTTACCGTTTCGTCGCGAATCAAACTGTAAATTCTTATAATCGTACTAAAAAAAAGGGGGGGGGGGAAAGAAGCGCTTCGGCTGCCACTTGGATCGAATTTACACACGCGAGTAGCCCCGTCGATGAATGATGTTGACAAATTGCCAGACGAATTTGGAATATTCGCTATCGGAAATGAGCGCGAAGTTGGCCGAAGGGAGCTTGTAATAAATTCGATAGTGAAGACGGAGCAGCAGTGTTTCGTTCGGATAGATTTTTTAATTTACGCCGCGAAGCCGCCGTAGCAGCAGCCGTAGATAAACATAAGCGCTTGCAGCAAATCGCATTGAGCGGAGAGAGTTTCATACGGTTTTAAGAGTGTCGAATGGCGCGGAATTTATGTTTCGGCAATAATGTGTGCCAGAAACGTTACACCGTTCTAAAAACTCGATCGCTCCTCCTTAAAACTACGTTCACTATGTTATAATCTTGAATTGGATCCGATTCAATAATCGAATTATATCCTCTGCAGTTCCAACTTTGCAATGCAGCACCTCTTGCACTTCTTGCACCTCTTACTCTGTGACCTTCCTACGCTAAATTCGGTTTTCGCTTCTTTATTATTTTTTCCCCGTTACCGGGGAAAATGCGTTCAAAAAGAAACGACTAAATGAAATGCTCTTCATTTTTAACGACATACGGTTCTCGGTAACGCTTTTTAAGAGGACACTCTAAGCTTCATTTCTGACGATAGACGAAAGCGCGTTCTTTTTCACGTTTTTTTCCGCCAAAAGCAGCGGCGAAAAGAAACTCGAAAAGAAAAAAAATGAAATTAATCGCGATTTCGAAAATAAAACACAAAAAAAAAAATGAAATTAATCGCGATTTCGAAAATAAAACGAAAAAAATAAAACAAAACAGCTTCGCTATTTGGCTCGTTCGGTATTCTATTTTCGCAAAATAAATCCTGCAGAATTATTGCAAAACTGAAAAAGGTAAAGGCGAGAGACGGAGGCAAAACACCGCGAACAACATGCGAGACAGCAGGCGCACGGTTCCGCGTGTGATGAAACGACTCGAACCACAACGGAGACTCTGCCTAATTTTCAATAAACGCCCCGTCGTCGTTTACATTCAGTCGTAGACGAAGATGTTGCGTTTTCTTTTGGCCGACTAACGAAACGGTCAATAATAAGAAAATTGAATATTGGCGGAAATGGAAAAGAAATTACAGAGAGAGAGAGAGAGAGAAATGGAGTGGAACACTTGAAAGAGAAGCGTATCGTCGCGAATCGGAAAGTGAAAACGGAATATAGAATAGCAGAGACTACGGCGATCGAGAGGAAAAGGTCTGGTCCGTCGACTGTCGCTAGGCGATCGGAAGAAACCGAAAAAAGAAAGAAAATCGGTCGAAATGGATAAATGGTCGCGCAGGAAGCAGACAGTAAAGAATGATGCAATTCCGTTCCGGCTCGTGCCAACAAATCAGCTTGTTCACAACGTGACGACTACGAAGAGTCGATATAAACGGTTTAAATAAGAAGTATCTAGGGAAACGACAGGGGGGAAATCGTCATCGGAAATTTCTTCAAACTTCGATAATACATATATAGCTATGCGAAGCGGTAAAAAAGAGGAAACTTTTAGATCGGATGTAATGAAAAAATTTCCTTCACTTTCCCGTACGCAACTCTGCATATATGAGTGATAGTCGCGATATATACACCGGGTGATCAGAGTGGGCGCAGAAGCACAAGCTCCGCCCGTTGACGTAATCTGGAGACCGTCGATCAAAGCGGCCGACGTAAAATTTACTCGCGTTCGCACTCTTGACACGGTATGAAGTTTTGATTTAACAAGTGTAAGCCTGCTATTATTGCGCTGGGGAAAAAAGAAGTCAAAAAGGAAACATCCGTTGCGTCCTATCTAGTACGTTTTCGTGAAATGATTATAAAAGCGAAGGGTAATTTCGAGCAGAGCAGACACGAAACGGAATATCCGACACGTGCCAGTGAAAAAAATGCAACGAAAACCTGAACTAGACAAGTAGCGAGCATTTTATTATTGATCTCCAACGACGCTAAAAGGTGATTACTATGCGCTTTACGGTTAGGAAAGGAACTATCAGCGACGATGAAAGCGCTATATACATACATAGTTCGGGACTGAATGCTAAATGACGTCGTTACTAATAATTACTTTCTCTTTTCCAACAGAGTATTATCGTTTCAAATAGGTATTTTTCTGACTTTTACAATATTTCGAAATAATACGAGAAAATTTCTTTGAAAATCATCTGGTTATTCTGTTTTATTTTTACTACAAATAATGTGTGTACTATGTTTGATCGTGTCGTAATGAAAAGAGATTTATTCTCTGTAAAAAAAGGTAGATTTTTATCGGAAAAGGAAGCAATAACGGCGATGGCTCATCGTTTAATAAATTTTAATCGCATTTTTCGTTTCAGGAAGCAGTTTCGATTTCAATATCGGTTGAAAAACGGAAAAAAATCTACGACATAATACTGTGTGTACCGCATAAGAAAAAAAAAAATATATATATCGGCCGTACTTTCAGTAATTACGAACATTCGTTAATACATTGTTCACTGCTGGCGTGCTTAGTTTTAGACAGCCCGTACGGGCTAATGTTGTGTTTGAGCACCTCTATACATACATATATAGTTACTATCTTTGTTTTGTGTTTTGGGCAAAAAAAAAAAAAAAATTAATTTCAATAACCGGTGCAGCTTTGTGTCAGACTTTATACCGTTTCTCGCATTCGAATGAAACACTAAATTGCGTTTTTTCAGTTTCGTCGGCTATTACAGCCAGACGGATTGTTAATAATTTGCAAAAAAGCGAAAAGTAACGAAAAAAAAAAAAAAAAAAGAAAATTTAGAGCGTCGAATTTTAAAAGCGGAAATCTATTGTTAATCTCGCAGACGTTTTTCTGTTGATATTTATTTTTACGTTTGATGAACTCGGTCATTTTTGGCATAAAGGTTGGCCACCACGACCAGCAAGTCGAGCTATGCCGGGGGGAAAGTGTACCCTTTTCGAAAGATAAATAAATGGCCCTACAGAATAGATAGGCTAGCCCATTTGAAGATACGAGAAAGCAAATTAAGCCGCAGAAAATCGACTGTTGTTTTCGTTCCTATGCAAATGAGCGAGTAGCATCGCGTGCGCAATTTCCTCATAAATTAGCGCGTTGTTATGGCGAAAGAACGGAAAAGAGAATAAAAGATCAAACTCGCAACGGAATTAAGCAGCTCGCCACATTTCGTTTGAACTAAGCGATTAGCTCTCTCCGGCCGATGCCGAAGATCGGAATTACTGCGTGTAGGGAGGCTAAATTAAAAATGAAACGATTGTAGAGTATGAAAAGCCAGCGAAACGTTCGGATTCCGAAAATAATTTATTTCGAATAATCTAACAAATCGTCATTTATTTGGAAATAAATCTACGAAACATGCGAGCAAAGGCTAGCACACTGTCGGTCGAAGTTGGTTAAAATGCATTGAAAATTAAGGACAGAGTTGATGGAAATGAAAGAACGAAATATCGTAAGGTAAAGCGATGCTCAAAGAAAAAATCGGAATTTTGAAAATTAAAAGTACCGTTTGATTATCGTTTTCTTCATTGAGCTAGATCGTCTAAGAGGGAATTTTTTTATTTCCCGATGTTTTACTCGCCCCGATTTTAGCTCACACGGATAATCGTATTCTCCTTCTTGGCGTACCGTTCGCTTTTTTCTTTTTTTTTCACTTCTCACATTTCTTTCTTCAAATCTGCCAAATTATTCCATAGCTTTCGGCCCCTACCGCCTATAAAATGCGCTACAAAAAATTGCCGATAAGTACACTTTTCAGAATGCGTTGTAATATCATTTGCGAATAAATGGAAAATATTTTGTCTCCTAAATATATTAGACTGTTACATAACTTCTGCAAATAGAACAAAATGTAGTTTTATTCGGATCGAAAAGAAAAAAAAAAAAGAAAATGATGCTGTCGGCTTCTTACATTTAATTTCGAATTGAAACTAATTATCGCGCCAATTCGATCTGTTCAATCACCGAGTAAATTTATACGTATATATATATATAGCCCAAATGAGATCACATTCGGCATGGAACGTTTTTAACTAACTTAAATTTAAATCTAAGTATGCTGAAAAATACTAAAGAAAACGCATTACATAATAAAGAGCGCGTTACACGGTTTACAAACGGTCTGTTAGAACGGGGAAGGTCTGTCGTAAGAGATAGAGTGCGCACAACTGAAAATGGATTTACCTAATTTGCCGGCAAAAGTTCAGTGGGTTGCTTTTTGAGACCGCGAAGACTTTCTCTGCGCTAGCATTAAGAATTCAAACAGAAAATTAATTTGCAATTTCCAAAAAAATTACTACGAATTTTGAAACGCGTTTTACCTTTCCTCCTTTTACTTACATGATTAATTCTCGAAGTAATAACACCCGATATAAATTGCTCAAGTTCGTATTCTTCACCGAAAAAAAATGTTTATTTATTTATCGCTAGTACTAAAAAGAAGAAATATTAAAAACAGACCATTATTTAAAATTTACTTCCGAATTGGGTCCGGAATTAAATATACCTTTTTAGCGACGACACTTCGATAGCGAGTAAAAATGAGCAAAGTTCGCTTAATAGGAAAACTTACAAAAAAAAATCTGCACAAATGTGAAACAATCAGACGAGGACGACAAAAAATAAACAAGCGACGCCGGTAGCATGTTCGAACGAAGGTAGTCGATATTCATAGTTTGTCGACTTTTTCATTCGAATGGCGCCATTTTCAAAAACCATTTAGACCAATCGGAAGAACAATTTGTAGATAATAACAGAAAAACCTGCCTCTCTTAGATCTTAAACAATACAGCTCTTGCTTGTGTGTTAATTGCTTCTGTTATCTTGTGGTACATTCTTTGACAGTCGTCTGTCCCTCTGCGAACATATCAAATATCTCTATTCTCTTATATTAAAAGGTTAAACTCGCTGAAGACCCTGTGGGACTAAATTGGACGGTGACCGTTACATTCTTATTTCTCTGTAAAAGTCCATCATCAAATTTGACTACAATTCTGTTATTTTTGAGCCGCGACTCTCTAAACTAAATGTGATCCAAAACTCTCTCGCCTTCGACTTTGTCTCGGTGCTCTTAATTTCCTATTCCGGCACTTCTTGCTGAATCTAATACACCTGTCTATCATCTTATTTAAGCTATTGTCTCCTTGCTAAACACGTCTTCCATTCGCATCCTTTCAATTTACAGGAATTGACCGTTTTGTGCCTAAGGAAATTCATCTCTTATTCCTCTCTGTCTTAGTTCAATTTTGGTCCTACATATATATAGTTTCCTTTAATAGTCTCCCCTATGTTTCCTTTAACTTCAGCGACCTCTGCTATTTTCCTAGAGTATTTATTTTGCCTGCACTTTTGAAATATCTCCCTCTTGCCGTAATTGAACAGGAATTTTACAGAACTGTCAATTTCCTCTTCCCTTCTCATGTAGCCATTTTCGTTAATGGTTCTAAAGGACCTGCTGGTGTTGGTGCTTCGTTTATTTTTTCAGATTATAAATTTTCTGAATCTTTTTGTCTTCCTTCTTTCTGTTCCCCATATTTACGACCGAGTTGAAATGGCTATTCTACGTTCCGTTATTTTCATCTACTCTAATCGTTTTTCTTCCCGATTTCTGATTATTTCCGACTCTATCTTTAGGCCATCTCCTCTCCTCTCTCCAATCATTCCCGTGACATTATTATTCTCCGTATGCATTGTCTCAATCGGATTCTTACTTCTCTCCACGCAACTCATACTGATATCCGATGTGGGTTCCTGGCTATTCTGGCATCTATGACAATGAGGCGGCTGATGGTTCGGCTTCTTCTTTCTCATTTTTCAAAAAAATCTCATCTTTTCTAATCTCTTGCCGTTGTTTAAAAACTTCCATCTCAAATAAAAAAAAACAACAATTTACATTCTATAAAATTACATAATATTAGTATTTTTGCTGTTTTTTTCTTTTCTTTTCTTTTTTAGCTCTATATTGCATTTAACATGGTACGTGCGTTTTTAGAAAACAACACTTCTGGTTGAGATGTCAACGTAAATAGAGGAAATATTTCGTGTCTCTACGACATTTCCGTCTTAATTTCGACCGCAGATATTTCATTTTAAATTCCATCTATCCCAGTTAAATTAATTTATCGCATTTTTTTTCCACTATCCTCTTTCTGACCTGAAAATTCGTACGTTACCTTAGTGTAAGTGTTCATAGCGATCAGTGCTACAGCACTGCCTAACATACAAATCTCGCTTTAATGCCAAACTATTTTGCTAAATCGTAATTAAAAGATTAACTACTAACAGACTCGTTTAGTGCGCTCCCTCTTTCTCATTCTCTCTCACCCTCTCTCTCTCTCTCACTCACTCACTGGCGAATTATCGTAGTGCGTTCGAAATTGCAATGGTCTTTCGAAATTTCGACAAATAACGTAACACGGCAAAAGGGCATTTTTCTAGTTGCTCGGAACAGCTTTATTACTGTGCAAAACAAAGAGATTAATGACCGGCAGATAATTTATCGACTAATAGTTTGCCGCTGCGCGAAATTATTTTACCAAGTCGGCTCGGCGCTGATAAATCAGCGCTAATCGATGACTAGATTGATTACCGATTAAAATTCTCTCCATTCAACTGCGCTGCAGCGTCCATCCATCACTCGGCTGCCCTTCATTCTTCGTTCGGACGCCTCCGCTTTCTCGCTTTTAATTGATTCGCCTTAATCATGTGCAGCACATGCCTTATCGCCGTTGAAAATTTCGAATATCACTAAATCGGTTTCTTCCCTCAACTATTTCTATCGTTCCGGAGCGAACTGCGAGCTTCTTCTTGTCGCTTTCTTCTTTCCGAAATCGTCCGGAAAAACTTTGCGATCGGCTGCCGGTGCAGTTTACAAGGCACGCGGTAAAAATTAGACCATTTACAATTATGACAGGAAGCTGTTGCGCAAGATTGAACGAACAATTTACTTTTTAATTCAGATTATTCGGCTCCGATCGATTCCGCGCAGTTGCAAATATATTCTAAAACGTCCTTTTCTTACTCTAAACTCTAAAGGAAAGCCGGTGATGTAATTATTATCAAACGGGTTAACGGAACAAAGGGGGCCATATTCTCACTTCACTTCGTCTTTGATTAGTTTCGAAATCGTCTTGATTATTTTCGAATAGCTGACGACGTTAAACTGCGGCAGTGTCTGATCACTTTCGAAAAAGTATCTCGTGATTTTATTTTTTGAAAGATTTTTTATACGTGTCTTTCTCGCTGTGACCTTGAACAGCGAATTTTCGATTGGCCGAAAGCAAGTAACGTCTGATGAACGTTTCAGAATTTCGCCATTTCCGGGGGGGGGGGGGTAACTTTCTTATTAAATTCGGAACTATCTGTCAAAAGATCTTATTATTTCCCAGAAGTTAATATTAAAATTTAATAGACACGTTATTTCTATTACTATTCTATAAAGTACGAGTAATAAATAATCATAGGCGGATCCAGAAGGATATTTTTTTTTTGGGGGGGGGGGGGGATTATATAATTACGTAAAATCTTCTACGGTAGGCAGTAGGTTTGAGAAATAGCCCGCTTTTTTCATAAAGAAAATCAAATAGCTTTATAGAAATTTAAAAATATCTTAAAAATACATAATTATTACAATTTTTCATTTGAAATGTAACATAACGGTCTATATTCGGGCGTTAATGTTTTATGCATAATATATAATTTTTTTTTTCCCATCAAATTTTGTAATTATAACGTAATTCCTAGAAATTAACTAAATTTTAACTTCGGACCGATTAAACCACACACACACACACATATATTTATATATATATCGTATACGTATATATATATATATATATTTAACGAGTAAAATAATCTGCATACGACATAGCAGTCAATAGAATCATATAATAACGAAAAAAATAACAAAAAATAAAGTAGGGCTATTAAGGTTTTCTATTTACACTTTTACTTTATTTCATTTCGTTTTTTAGTCTTATTAATACTATAAATAATTGCAAACTATTTCTCATTTGATATTGATTATTTTTGTACTTTGTTCAGTTATGTCCGTTTTTTTCTTATTAATAATTTTTTTCAATTTTAAAAAGTTGTTTTTTAATTTTAAAAGGTTTTTTTGTTTTAATTCTAAATGTTTTTTTAAAATTATGCTCTTAATTCGCACTCTTTTACTTTATTCTTTATAGTTTACGTAATTGTTTTCGGTAAGTTAAGCGTTATTAATTACTTTTTTTTTGTACTCGCGTTTATTATTTTCCGCTGCATGCGATTAAACATTTTTTTCTAAGGCCATAAATCAGGTACTTTTTAAATATGAGAATATCTGCATTTTTCTTTGTCTACTTTTTCTCATTTTCATTTTGTTTCCTTAAAATAAAAGTATAAAAGAAGGTCGGAAGTTTATAAAAATCTAGTTAATGGAATTTTTAATTTCCACTGAAAATTTTGAAGGAGTGCTGAAAAGAAGCAAAAACCATTCGTCACCGCAATGAAACTCGCTCCCTGTGCAAACGTCACAAAACCTATTTCTGAAAAATTCCGCGTCGTATTAACTGAATCCAAAATAGATGGTCGTGTTTGCCGACCTAATGTCACGAATAACAGCAAAATAGAATCTCTATTTCCCAGAAATTACAGAAAGTAAATATCGGTGAAGGACAAATCGGAGGAACGAAAGTAATTGTTCGGCAACGACATTTTCTTGTCCGGGTCAGTAAAAATGGCGGAGTATCTTGTTTTCCTATCGCAATATCCGCTGATAGTTTGCCGAATTATGCTGAAACAGCATTAACCTCTTTTAATATTTTTTTTTGCCTAGAAATTGGACTATGTAGAGAAATAAGACCGCCCCCCCCCCACCAATGTGTTCGAGAATAGAAATGTAAATAAACTGCATTTGTCGCCCACTTTGAAAATGTTCGCACAGACGGAAAAGATTAAAAACACCGAACTTCGTAACTTTTCACTCTCGTTAAAAACGAGCGAGAAATGCGACGAGAAATCCACTTCAAATCTGGAATAAGCATTTGAGCCAGATTTAACTTTACAATCCGCGATGCTCTGCTAACGGTGTCGCACTTACTTCAACCTACGCCGAAATGATACAAATATTTTGCTTTATTAAAATAGTGGTGTCCATTCAATTGTTAATGTTTATTTCATTATTCGCGGTCGATTTAGCTTTGTAGCAGAACGAAACTTTCTACATGTAGTTTATGTGTAAATGTTATTTTCGGGGGGTGAGCATAGATTCCCGAACAGATTTTCCCAATAACGTCGTATTCGTGCATAATTTGTAGTATTCTGCGGTAATAAACTTCAGAATGAAAATTTTACACGCCTAAAAAAAAACCGAATTACAAGTATTTCATAACGGAGCGAAAAATAACTTTAATTTTTACGCTTAGAAAAATGCAATATCAGATACTGGACCAAGAGATGTAAACAGATCACCTTGATCGCATCTAAAAGAAACTTCAAATATTGTGGTGGGACGTTTTTTTTCTTTTTTTTTTTTTTTTTCTTTTAATTGGGCTCGGTGTTAACACTGACCCAACTACATGGACTTAGATCACCTACTCAGATTCTGAGGCGATCGGACATAGCAAGTATAAAGGAAAGAAGGAGGGGAATAACGACTGGAGATGGGAAGGAAAGGATAAAGGAAGCATTGAAAGGGGTAGGAAGATGCAACGCTAAAAGTTCGGCGTATAGATGAGCGCACTCAGGAAAAAGAGCAGGTCATTCGAAAAGGATATGGTTGGGGTCGCATATAAAGGGAGGATTTACGCGTCGGTGTGTGTAAATTACGTGGATCCAAAAGTAAATGGATAGGGCATCGGCTACGGTAGGGAGTGCTAGAGTAGGGTCGCCGCACAAGATCTCGATGCAGAAAAAAAAAATCTTGTTTCTACGCGTTATATAGTAAAAAAAAAAAAAAAAACGTTTAAACGGGCGCACTAAGTGTATGCAACGGGCATCCGAAAATACGCGCATAAAGATTCACTTAATTTTTCACGTTGAAAAACATGACTGCAAAGAATTCTGATAAAATGAACGGAACAATTGAAAGTCCGGTTAAAGGATAAAATAGCGTAAAACTGATAAAGAACCGTGATTAAAAAAGACAGAGATGGTCTGTTATACATGCTAGCCACCACAAAACCCCTGCTGAAGGAACAGAGATTGAAATACAGGTTCACCCGTATCATACGAATACTAAGCGAATTGGAGGAGGACCCATTAGGACACCACAGTGGCTCCTTCACGGACTAACATCATCTATACACCACTTTTGAGGCGAGAAAAATAGTTTCAGTCATGACGCTTTCAAAGGACATTATGCAGTGGAACTGCAGAGGCCTCTACAAACATATAGAAGAACTGAAGCTACTACTGTGCAATCATGATCCAACCATAGTTTGCTTGCAAGAAACGCATCTAAAATCAACACATTCTCCCTTATTTAAAGATTACACTGTCTATCGATCTGACTACACGCAGGGTTCAGTAGCCAGCGGACGAGTCGCCATATTGGTAAAGGACAGTTTCCCTTCTCAACAATTAATATTAAATACCACATTACAAGTGATGGCGGTCCAAGTTACAATTCCATCACTCCCCTTTTCAAATATCTGTAATTGCTACTTTCCTCCTTCCGAAAGAATTACTCAAATGCAGTTTGATACCCTGCTAGCTCAGATAGGATACCCAACTCTTTTGTTGGGTGATTTTAATGCTCATTCCCCATTTTGGGGATCCACACGTTACAACGCTCATGGAACGATAATCTCCGACTACCTCTTGAACAGTAACCTCCTGCTACTTCCTCCCCCTTCACACACGCATTTCAATTTTTCTTATAATTCTTTCTCTACTTTAGACCTTGCTTTTGCATTGGCTGCACTATTCCCATTCTTATCAAGCACCGTACATCAAGACCTTTGCTCTAGTGACCGTTTCCCAATTTTCATCAATATTCCTCCCATGGTGCCGAAGGCGAGAGCAAAGCGATTGGTTAGACGTTTCGCTTTTCACAGAGCAGATTGGGACAAATATAAGTCACGATTTATTGTCCAACACCACTTCTCACTATCGGTAGAGGAGAACCTACAGAAGCTAACGGAAGCAATTAACACTGCCGCTGTAGCATCCATTCCACTAACATCATACACACAGCATAAGCGGGTACCTTGGTGGTGCCCAGAGATTAGTGCAGCCATTTCTGAGAGAAAAAGAGCTCTCCGTAAGTACAAGACCACCAAATTACTCAGTGATCTAGTGGAATTCAAAAAGCGCAGGGCCATAACGAGGTTACTTATCCGGACAAAGAAACGCCAGTCTTGGATATCTTTTGTCTCTTCTATTACGAAAGATACACCCGGCACCATTATGTGGAAAAGAATCAAGTCTCTCAGTGGAGCCTCGAATCATTCTTTGACTCCTGCGTTACTCATGAATGGCTCGCTGATTAAAGAAGAGTCTGACGTTGCGAGAATCTTTGCGCTCCATTTTAAGAATTCCTCGTCGTCCTCCTTATATGATCCTTCCTTTGCAGCCATGAAATTAACCGTGGAACAACAAACAATATCTTTTAATTCCGACGAAAATGATCCTTTAAATCTTCCTTTTACAATCCACGAGTTAAATTATCAACTAAACTGCAACATAAGGAATAGCGCACCTGGAGTGGATTCTATACATTCCTTTATGCTCAAACATCTTCCTACATCTGCTAGATTATTCCTGCTCGGCATCTACAACCAAATTTGGTCTTCTGGTTTTATCCCACAATCCTTAATTACAACTCTCCTTATTCCGATTGTAAAGTCGAACAAAGACCCCTTCCTTCCGCAAAGCTATAGACCCATCTCGTTGATCTCAGTCCTTTCTAAGGTAATGGAGAAAATGGTGAACCGACGCCTCTATTTCTATCTTGAATCCAAGAAAATCCTTTCTCCAATCCAAGCGGGCGGCCGAAAATATAAATCTGCACTCGTTCATCTTCTTAGCCTACAAAGGCAAATCCTAACAGCCCACAGTAGATCACAGCATCTCTACTCAGTCTTTTTTGACATAGAGAAAGCTTACGACCGCATATGGCGATATGGAGTGCTTAAAAAGCTGAAGAACGCCGGAATTAGCGGTAATATGGACAATTTTATCCAGAGCTTCCTCACTGATAGAACTATTCAAGTAAGAATAGGCTCTTCAGTATCTTCATCCTTCACGACTGAAAATGGAATTCCACAGGGTTCGCCTTTAAGCGTAATCTTGTTTATCCTTTATATAAACGATATAGCAGAGTGCATAAAGCCGCCGGTAACAGCCCGTTTGTTCATTGATGACCTTAACATATCTCTTCCTTCAAACTTCCCCGCTAATGCGATGTCTATCCTACAGTCAACGATCAATAGATTACAAAACTGGGCGGAAAAGAATGGCTTGGATTTCTCATCCTCAAAAACTGAATGTGTCGAATTCCTAAAGAAGCGTCGTCCTATTTCCAATCCTGATATCATCCTCTACCTAAAACATGTACCTATCCCATTCCTTCCTTCCATAAAGTTTCTGGGTCTAACGTTCGATGAGAGATTATCGTGGGCTCCACACATGTCTATCCTTAAGCGTAGTTGCATGAAATCCTTGTCCATCTTGAAATGTTTATCCAACCACAAGTACAATATAGATCCAAAATTGCTGTTATCAGTATACAAAGCCCTTATCCTGAGTAAACTGTCATACGGTTGTCAGGTGTATTCTTCGGCTAATAAAACTCTTCTAAAATCTATCGATCCTATCCATAATACTTCTTTACGTATCATACTTGGGGCGCACCGAACTTCTCCTTCGTTGGGCGTTTGTGCTTTGGTGGGCCTTCCTCCTTTATCTATTATTCGCGATTATCTCACCTTTCGAGATTCTTTTCGTTATTCCTTACCAGATCATTTTTCCACCAGTAACTTCCAAATCCCATTCCCATCCTTTCCTGGCGATCCATTGATCAAGGCTTTAACTTTTCTTTCTAAGGTAGGCATAAATTGGAGCGATCACCATGTTAATCCGACCGCTTTAGCGCCCTGGATTCATGTCTCAACATCTATGAACATATCTTTAGCAGATCCCTTTGGAGCACCTAACCTTTCTATACCCATGGCTCAAGTAGTATCAAATAAACTCGCCTCCTTCCCTAACTACATTCACATGTACACAGACGCAACTAAAGCGAGTCCTACTAATTCTCCTTCACCAACCGCATGCGCTTATGAAATTGGAGGTGTAATGTACACCGAGCGCCTAAACGACTACTGCTCTACTTTAGAGGCAAAAATGTTTGGGATCCTTCTTTGCCTTGAGACATATTCTTCCAACCCAGCGTCTCAAAATGCCCTTCTGATTACAGACTCACTTCAATTTATAAAAGCCATCCAGAGTCCTGACAGTTGCAACTCTCTAATAATTAAAATAAAAAACCTCCTATTCCAACTTTCACGATCTGAGGTATATGTCACATTCTTATGGGTTCCTGGTCATGTTGGGGTTCCCGGCAATGAGCGGGTTGACTTGGCTGCTAAGGCAACTCTATCTAGCCCGATGCCGTTTAACGCCTTACTGCCTCGTTTTGGCGCATCAGTCTTTCTGATGCACTTTGCTGAGGAGTGGAGCAAACTATGGTCAGAACAAACAACCGGGCTCAGATCCATAAAGTCGGACACCGACCGATGGTGGCCGCCGTTCCGCGTCACACGTAGGGATTTCTCGATCCTATCGAGATTGCGTCTGGGGCACACTGCACTATCACACAATCACGTCTTTGAAGGAGCTCCCCCTCCGGTCACTTGCCCTCTGTGCGGGTTCATGGCCTCACCAACTGTAGATCATTTGCTGAAATGGTGCCGGCATACTTCCCGTACTTCTAGTCATACCTCACCCCACCGTCTGTTGTCGAACTACCCGGATTGTGTTCGGGCAGTGTTGAATTTTGCAGCATCGAACAGACTGCACCGCCTTCTGTAATTTCAAGTGAGTCTAGGTGCCGTAATAGTCCAGGTAGTTACACACGGCGCCTAGATTTATATTTGTAAATTTAGTATTATAAAAAAAAAAAAAAAAAACTGAAAAAAAAAAAAAGTAGTGCCGGGAAAAAAAGGTGGAAGAAGAATTTTATCTGGGTCAATAATCTTTGTTAGCGAGCTCGAAAAATAGAAGAAAAAAAAAAGAATTTTACCGCAACGGTTTAAATGCCGAGTCCAAAAAAAAAAAAAAAAAAAAAAAGTAACCATACATTAGAGAGGTTAAAATGGATATTTTTTTTTTTTTTTTTTTTTTTCTTGTTTGGGTTTTTCCCTGGGCTTGTCAGCAACGGACACATCCTGTACCGTGTTTAACTGCTGTGGCTATTACAGTACGAAGATGCGCAGTTTGTTTTTATAGATATCTGCTTATTCCGCTAGATCTGATAAACTGTGTTATAGATAAAATTGCATCGGGGGAATTCTCAAGAATGTTGGTGACTGTTTTGTTATTAATTGAAGGGGGCCGGTGAGGTGATAATGCTGGACAGTCGCATAGTATATGAGGAGTTGAGAGAGCAACATCTTGGCCACAGAAAGGACAATTCATAGGAGAGGGGGTTCTTTGTAAAATAAAATTATGCGACATGGCCGTATGGTCTGTGCGCAAGCGGCTAAGTGCACAGAAATCTCTGCGGAAAATGCTTTTTTCCGGCCACCATGGTTCGGTTGAGGGTTTAATTAACCTCGAGAAAGTCTGATACGAGGACCAATGGGTTTTCCATAAGGACATGAGATTATTGAAGATTACGTTCGAGAGATAAGGTGGAGGTGGGCTGTTACTAGGCGAGAGGCAATATATTTCTGCTCGGGCGGATGTATCGACGCGTTCATTTCCAGGAATCCCTGCATGGCTGGGCGCCCACAAAAAGGATACGGAGCACTGTCTCTTAATAAGTTCGTATAATACCTGCTGGGTTCGAATTGCTACAGGATGTTTGGTGAGGGGATTAGAAATTGTCAATAAGGCCGCGGATGAATCAGATACCAGCAGGGCTTTCTGTGATGTAGGATCTGTAGAAAGAAAATATTCCAAACAGAAAAATACTGCGTATATTTCAGCATTCAGTACCGAGCAATTGTCATTCAGTCGAATGCTTCGAATCACGTCGCAGACTTCAAAGGAACAGGCGGTTGGAGAAGAAGTAGCCTCTGGGGTAGCCTTGGCAGCATCCTTGTAGAAAAAGCGGGGTTTTGCGCCACTAATTTATCGTTTTTTATGATTTTTATTTAAGAATGATTAGGTTTTGATCATAAGTTTAAATTTTCTGTCTATGAAAAATTATTCTCGCTTGTACCCCTATAAACAGATTTTTATCAAGGAAAAATACCGATTAATTTAATGTTTTTTTATTTTATTTTGTTTATTTATATATTATTATTTATTATTTATTATATATTATATTATATTATAATATATATATATAATAATAATAATAATATATATATATAAGAGGTGGTCGGGGTATTTTTGCATTGTTGCTGTTGTCAACTGAACGATATTCGGGTGCAGGGGTTTATTATACTTCGTCAGGGAAAAGTTAACATCAATGTTTAAAGGGGCCCACGGCGGAATCATGATGTTAGGAGCTAGGTTAGGGAAAGGGATTACGCTCACGTTGTGCTGCGATAGGAGGGCCAGGATTTCTGGGAGATGATCATTAGGGAAATCTGGGGTGTTGGGGAGGTCATTTGTGTCAATAGGACGGGCACGTTTACTAGAGAAAAGAGCGAGGGTCTCACGGTGGTAATAATAGGTTCGGAAATACTTTAGTGGGGGAGTGCCTAACAAGGCACACAAACTTACAGACGGGGAAGCTCTATGTGCGCCAAGTATCGTGCGGAGCGCCGTGTGGTGTATTGAATCAAGGGATTTAAGTAAAGAGGGACTGGCTGACACATACGCCTGGGACCCGTAGTTTATTCTGGAAATGACTAAGGATTTGTATATGGAGAGGAGAGTTTTCGGAGGTACATTATACTTTGTGTTTGATACATATTTAAGAATAGATAAGAATTTATGACATTTAACTTTAAGATTGGATATGTGGGATCGCCAAGTTAGCTTTTGATCGAACAGTAGTCCAAGGAAAGTAGCAGTAGGGTGGAAATGAAGTGAGGAATTTTCTAGATTGAGGCGGATGCTGGAAGAGTTTTGACGTCCCCTATAGAAATCAACAGGATATAATTTCGTATAAATTAAAATAAGGCTGGCTTCCAAGATGCGTGGAGTAAGAAACTTTTTAAGTGTATTGAAAGGAGGAAATGTAAAAAAAAAGCTGATCGCCGACTCTAGAAAACAAAACTACAACCAGGCAACGCCCAGAGATGGCGCTAATAATTTCGATGGCAATTTTAGAAAGAAAAAGAAAAAAGGTTAGCAATTAAACTGATCATCGGAGAATCGAAACTGCGATAACTTTAACCGAAGCGACAGTTATAAATATTGAATCACGCGGAGATCGTTAATAAATCAATTAGAATTTAAACCCGATGACTGGGAAAAGAGCAGTGTCAACCAATCAGAAGCGAGTAAGTTACCCGATGTGCTACTTTTTTGTTACGTATATAACACCCTCTCCAGTTCCGTCTTTACTCATTTGTGTGTTTTTGAGGTGGACCGTACGCGTATTTACCACCCGTTAACAAATTTTATGCCGCGTTTTTCTTTGTTTTCCCAAATAGTTGAACTGCTTCGATTTCTACCGGCCAGCTAAAAGTTTTTCTTTCCAACGTAACCGAGGTAATCTCCGCTACCCCGGGACAAACATTTTTTTTTTTATTTCTTTTTTTTTTTTATTTCTCTTATTTTACTTTATTTTTTATTTCTTTTTGATTTCTACCGGCCAGCTAAAAGTTTTTCTTTTTACCGCAGTGTCAAGGTAACGTCTACTACCACGGGACAAACGTTTCTTTTTTTTCTATTAATTTTTTTTTGTAATGCTTTTGCCCACGAGACTAGAAGTTCACTCCACTGATAGTAGATGATAGCAGCTTTCCAGTTTCATTTTCTTCAAAACTACGACGGCAAACGGGGTAAAACGTTCGCCAGCTACGATCTGAAATTTATCCGCGGTTAAATTTGAAAAAAAAAAAAAAAACTGCACACAGCGTTGACGGAAATAAAAATCTTTACTCCGCAGTGTCACCGGTTAATAATTATTTATTTGTTGGTTCGCTTAGGTTTTTAGTTTCGGTTCTTGTTTCTTTTTCCTTAGCACGTTATTTTCCGTTTACCTGTTTCTCCTTCGCGTAAATTGGTCCCTTTGAAGTAGCTCTTTCGAATAACGCCGGTAGAAATGTTTCCTGCGCGCCAAATTACGACAAGAGTTATACGGTTTATTTTGCTACGTTGATTATTAATGAATGAAAGAAGATATCTGCGCTTTCGAGGTGTCCTTTAAATCTACAAAATAGCTTTTCACGGGCGTATCTAGACACGCAGCAGCGTGTCAAGCCAGGTTCAAGCCGAGAAAAAGGAACTGGCGACGACGCAGCAGCCATGTGTATATTTACACGAACCATTTGAAGCTACTTTTAACCCCTTAATAAGTTAATATTTAATTAAACATAAACACATGAAATTTAGTTTATGTATTAAAACCCCTTAGATTAATTAGAACTCCAAATTTCATAAGTATAATTGAAACGGTTATTGAGATATTAACGTCTAAAAATCGTAATTTTTATCACTGACTGACATATAGATCAAAAACTTAACCCACTTTCAGGTGACTTAGAAAGTTTAAATGTGGTGTCCAGCTGGATAATTGTGTGTATACAAAGGAAAAATTCAGAAAGCAGTGAAATTTTCATATTTTTTACATAATTTCGTTCGTTTATTTTAATTTAGTTTATTCAGTTTTTTTTATTTTTTATTTATTTATTTACTCCGCTGTACCATGCGGTTTTTCAGCCAGAGTTTCTGATTGTTACTGTTATTATTTGTTGTTGATGTGTTTTGTTTTGTTATTCATTACATGGTTAACAAAGTTAATCAAATTAAAAAAGTTTTTTTTATGTATTTCGGTTATTGGTTTTTTTATTATTTCCCGTTTTTCCCTTTCGTTTTTAAACTTATTCCATTCGAAGATCGAATGTTAATCATCTGTTTCCTCTTCACAGTCTATACAGATGTCTGTTTCAGCAATTCTTAATTGTTTCATATAGACACCCCATTATTATTTCCATGTCCAGTTAAAAATTGAGTGAAGTTATAATCGGTATAAAGATGTTTCATTTGTAGTCTTTCTTCTAAGTTTGGAACTATTTCCCGTGTTGTTACTTTGCCAGTATTTGATTTATCACACTTGAGTGTTGCCAGAGTGTCGTATACTACTTGAATTAATTTTATTGATCTGTTTTCGTAACTTTTTTTTGTCTAAAATTTTAGTTTTTCTTGTTTTAATGATTTGATTTGGTTTACAGTTTCTAACTTTAAGTCTACAAGTATTATTATTGCTGCTATGATGTTGACTGAAGTATATGGATATTGTGCGATAACCAGAGATTGTTCCGATTAATATTTTCCTTTGTAATTTTAACAGCTTATTCTTGTCTTTTTCTCGTAAAACTGGAAAATATACTGTAGAGCAGTATTCTGTTATTGATCCAAAAATGGCTCTTTATAGAATACTATTCTATCTTTATATTTGAAACCGAACATATTTGAATATAGTGATCTTAATTTGAAATTAATCTTAACCTTGTCTATTATGAATTCGATGTGTTTTCCAAAATTTAAATTTGTGTCTATGATTATTCCCAAGTATTTTATTTCTTTTACTATTTTTATTTTATCTTTATCTTTATGTATAAGTGCTGTTCAATGCAGTGTATCATTTCTTCCCTGTCTTGTTTTCTACTTATTAATAGTGCTTGGATTTTATTTATGTTGAATTGTAAGCCAAGTTTTGAATGTTTTTACTCAATTTTTTTATTGTTTCATTTATATTGTAAACTTCGTCCTTTTTATTAATTCCTGCTACTAACATTATATCGTCTGCGTAGCTTATCATGTTGCAGTGTTGACTGAAATGCAAATTATGAACTTCGCTCATTGCTATGTTGAAGAGTACTGGCCCTAGAACCGAACCTTGTGGTACTCCTGAGTTGACACTCCCGTTGTATAGGATTTTGTTTTCTTGATTAAATAACCCAATTCTTCTATCTGTTAAGTAGTTACGAATTATAGTTTGTATTGTGCCATATATATATTTTTTCTTTTCATTATTTTTAAGATTTCATCAATTTTTATTTGATCAAATGCTCCGGATATGTCAAAGCTGATTAGTAACGTATGTAGTTAGATTGCTAGTTGTAAAGTTATAAAATTTAAGAAACGCCGGGAATTGACAAGCTTCGCTGCGTTAGAAAAATAGCTGGCTCGCTGATCATTTAATCGTCAACATGTTGTTGTTGTTTAACTTCGTTCGTTTCGTATGTCGCTTCGAAAAACGCTGTTTTGCGTTTCGTCATTTTGTATCTTTGTCAATCTTTTTTTCGCAGTTTATTCTATATTTGCCGGTTTTAATCGTTTCGAAAACAGTCGAATTTTAAGACTTTTAATCAATATCGAGTATTTCATCATATTTCGCTAATAAACAATTTATTAATTGACCGGTGGTAAAAAAAAAAAAAAAAAAAAAAAAGTAAAAGTAAAGCTTGATAAGGTATCATGGATTGTGAAGTTAAGGTTCACAATGTACTAAGCCCAACGGCACTAATGAGAGTAGGGGGGCCAGTTCCTTTCTCATGGGATCTGCCTTTACTTTTCCAGAATTGTGTTAAACATCGTTCGAAAACATTTTGGTCCTTCGGAACATTAAACGAATAGTGGCGGTAGTTTTAAAGTTAGAGGATAGACGGACTCGATAACTTGTCTTTCAAAAAGTGCTCACTTTGTAAGCCTATTTTGATGAATAAACGATTTGAATTTGAATGAATAATAATAATAATTTCTTTACAAAAATTAATGATATCCTATCAAAAACATAAATGTAAAAATTGGAGCCAAGTTCTATATTAAGAATATTGGTAGTTATCGACCTGGCCGACAAAAGAATTGAAATCTAAATGGGTGCCAAGTTCTGTAGATGATCCTGAAATTTATTTATAAGAATATACAACATTCTAAAATTAAAACACAATTTCTTATTTTTTTCATAGGCAACAATGTTTACTATTTAAAAATATATAATATCTTAAATTTGAACAATGTCGAATTATTCACACAAAGCAGATATTTAGGATAAATTCTAACGATTTGACTTGGCCAGTTTTTACCAGCAAACAAAATTTTTAGAAGAGTAATATATGCTGACCTTACAATATAAAAACAACTTCAACAGTTTGGGACTTCACTATGGTTTTATGCAGACATTCGTGGGTGATGTTAAACATTTACGGTCATGGTTGTCTGTAACCTTTTTCCTAATTAACTATTATGTATCTTTCATTAGTTGGAATTATTCCTATATCAACTGGTTAGTGGCCAAATATGGCTTGGTAGTTAACTGAAGCCGGGCCGACAAAAAAAAAAAAAAAAAATTGTGTATAACATAAAGAAGATAAGTTGATTAGCCAAATATAAGATACCTTGTATGTGAAAATTAGCCAAGTCAAATCGTTAGAATTTATCCTAAATATCTGCTTTGTGTGAATAATTCGACATTGTTCAAATTTAAGATATTATATATTTTTAAATAGTAAACATTGTTGCCTATGAAAAAAATAAGAAATTGTGTTTTAATTTTAGAATATTGTATGTTCTTATAAATAAATTTCAGGATCATCTACAGAACTTGGCACCCATTTAGATCTCAATTCTTTTGTCGGCGAAGTCGATAACTACGAATATTCTTAATATTGAACTTGGCTCCCATTTTTACATTTATGTTTCTGATAGGATTAAATATTTCCGCAAATGGTTTGCAACGAAAAGTTTACTACGAATAAGCATTCCGTTCAGAATTTCATAAAGGACTAGCTGAATTGTACATATTAACAGGCCATGCATAAGTGCATAAATGTAGCAGTTAATACGGTGACTACGCACCTCAGTTTACCACCGTGTGCGAATGTTCGACAAATTGATTTAGCGTAAACTCTGCCGGTGTGTGCCTATCAGTAATTGCAATATAGTTCCTTAATTTATAATTTTTCTTTCTGAAAATGCCAGCCTACCGGTAAAAGTATTTCGTTTATAGTATACACATACATGTTCAGTGAGAAGTATTGCACAATTTGAAGCAATCGTACATAATACGCGACGCGCGTGAGTATATTTAAATTTATTTTCAACAGAAATTTTAACGATTTTTTTTTTGTTTTGTCGATTAGCATATGATTACCGCGGTGAAGCGAGTTTTTCCAATTGTCAACGGTGTCCATGTCCAGAACTAACTGCTGTTTTGCGCGCCATCTTTAACGTGTGCGAAATAGCGACATGATTATACAAACACTTGGTAGACACAGGGGAATGGCATATGGAATGAAAAAACAAAAAAACAAAAAAATCGGAACAGTCATAAGCGAGGAAACAACAAAACAAAATAGGTGATAGACGCGATGATAACTTGGCCAAATCTCGGTCGAAATTTCTTGCAACAGAGACCGCCTTGTGGGGATGCGGTCGGGGGTGGGAGCTTTGAAGCGCTTGCAGAAAGTAGATTTCGGTCATTCTCTTCCTGCTTTTAAAAAGAAGCGGCGCGCGCTCATTATTGTCCGACTTGGAACTTTCGGAAACTTTAAAAGGTGTCGTCGCAAAGATTTCACTATTGTTCCATAATTCTGGAAGTGTTTTCTTCTGATTTGCCGCGATTCTTTTAACTCGTTCGCCGGACGGAGCTGCCGTTTGTTGTTGTTCGGCACTCGATGATCCGATTTCCTACGTCACACAGGACGACGCTGCACATTGCAGGGCGTTCATTTCGAGAATTAGCGAGCGGGAAAAAGAGAAAAAGAGATTAGCTTTCATCGCGGGTAATCGGCTGCCAGTCGGCAGTGATTAACACTGAAAGAAGACGCTGCGGTTAAAATTCGTCTGCAGCCTTTAGCAGATAAACCGAGTAGTAATTATTATTAGCATGGGGTGGTGGTTATTATTATTGCCGGTGGCAGCTCTTGCGGCGAAAGGTATTGAATTCTGAACACTGTGCCGCTGTTAATTAGCTTGTCAACAACGATATTCATCGGCCATCTGTAACCAAATTTTCTGCTGCGAATGCTTGCCTTTCTCAATTTTCTCGCGCTACTTAATCCTTGTCAGATTTTCTACTCGTTCTACTAACGATCATGAAGACAGAGCAGCGCCCGTAAAATAAATAAAAGAAAATAAGCCGCGAAAAAAACGATTGCGCGCCCCGTCCTAGCTTCGAACTCGCTGTCCTCATTTGTGTCGTTCGCCTTAGAAGTTGAACGGCCACATTCACGCGTCAATATGAAATTAAATATAAAAAGTTTTCCAGTTCACTCGTTCGCCGACTATTTATTATTGAAGCGGAATTTTTTCGCCCGCCGTCGTCGAATAAGCTGCCCGCGACACGCCGAAGCATGTTTGAAATGCGAGCCGAAATGTCGGTGGCGGCCCCGTAAACAGACCGTTTTTTCACTTGTTTTCCTTTCAGGGCTTACACGGCTACTTTGAAAACTTCAAACAGCTAAGCTCTTTTAGAGCTTTCTGAGTTTTTTCTTCACCGCACTAATAAGCGATTAAGTAATCGTTGTTTGTTTTAGTTTTTTTTTTTTTTCTTTTTATACAAAAACTGCTGGCGCCGAACATGGCACTGGGGTCGTCTCGCGAGCATTTCTCGTACGCAGTTATATTTGAAATGACGGAAAAAAGTTATCTTGCGCGCGCGCTTTGATCCGAAAAGAAATTTCGCAAAAATATAAAAATCTCGAACCGTTCGATGAAAATGTTATTTTTGGCCTCGATTAACTCTACTAATATTTCGTTCATATCGCTATAATACGTTCGTTTCCATTGTTTTCGTAATTTAAAAGAATTTTTTCACTTAAATTATTTTAAATTTTTTACAATTTAAAATTACTACCGAGTTGTGTTGGCGAGAAATTTCGATTAGATTTTTTTTCGCGAATTTCATGCTGTCAAAAAAATCACTAAAAAAGGTATCGAACAAGAGACAAGAGGTCTTAACTACCAGAGCAACCGTGACGTAATTACTGTCGGGCAGTAATGAGAAAGTACTGGAACTAATGGGAACTGATCGAATATTAATGACAATAGTAAAAAGAAGGAATATAAAATTTTTTGGACACTTCATGAGAGGTGAAAAATACAAGTTACTACAGACAATAATAGTGATCATGATAGAAGGAGGAAGAAAGACCGCTTGGATAGATAATATAAAAAAAAAATGGACCGGAATTAAGAGAACAGAAGATCTAGTCAGAATAGTAAAAGATCGTAATCAATTTCAGCAGATAATCCAATCCATACATGATGATTAAGCAATACCCGAATCGGGTGGCACTAGAAGAAGAAGAAGTGGTGTTTCGTTCGGGTGGGGGAGTCCTAGGTATTCACGTACGGTAACATTGAAAGTATACCACAATTTCATTGATACGGTAGTTCATGAAAAAAAAAAAAAAAAGAAGAAAAACTTGTTCGAACTCACGGACAATTTTTTAAATTGTAAAAAACTTTAAATTTTAAACAATTCCAAATTCTGAGCAATTTTATAAATCGTTCACGTCGCAAATCATTTTTGAAATTATCTTAATTAGTACGTTAATTAAATTTTAGAAACGCAACGTGTTTAAACGATTAATGTAGATGAAAAATTACGCAATTTCGTAAATATTCCTTTAACTAAACAAAGAAAAAAAAGTTTTTAAACTTTCATGACTTTTTTTTTGATGTACTCTAATGATTTTTAGGCTAAAAACCACGTGTCACAATTTTTTTCCCCTGACCTTTCGAATAATCCTACTTTCTTCATCATCAGAGCCAAATACTCCGATGATGAAGAAAGTAGTATTATTCGAAAGGTTAGTGGGAAAAATTTGAGACACGTGGTTCGTACCGGAAACAATAGATGTATCTTTTTAGCTGTTATATTATAATGAAAAGGATCGTGTTGAAAGGCGAGTGTAAAAAAATCGATTTTGAGAATAATAATTTTTGTAAAATAAAGAGATGATTAACAGTTGAGCAATCGTCGAAAATACTACACTTAACAGTCTATAAAAACTATTAAAGTCGGTTTCTTGCAATAAGATTTTCAGTTTTTTCGCCGATGCGCTACGGCTGCGCGAAACGCTAAATTAATGATGTACGGTTGCATAGTAACAATTATAATAAGTAGAGATTGGCGGCTCTGAACATGCTTGCAGTAGATTTCTTGCAGGAAATGACGTATGAGGGATTTACAAAAAAGAATAAACGAAATTATTTTTTAAAAAGGATTTTTCCTAAAAAGGTGTTTTACAAAACTAAATTATTTGCTTAAACAATGAAAAGAGTTCGTGGAAAAGGTAATTTTTTGCTTTTGTTGATAAATTTAAAAAATAGCATTACAAAGAGGCGTTTTTCAAAAAAACAGTATTTTTTTTATTTTCTTAATTTTCTTAATTTTTTTAATTTTCTTAATTTTCTTAATTTTTTTTTTTTTTTTTAGCGGATGGTCATAATATACGGATTTTATTCCTGATGTGTATAATTTTGCAGCAACAATTTGTGAATAAATTGTGTTTAGATGTTGCGATTTCGTTAAAAAAAGAAATATTGATAATAACATTTACTCATTAAATGACACTAGCGTTATTTATTTTTCAAAATAAATAAAACAAACACCCATTTTAATATTTTAAAGTTGTATGACCAGGTCGTCAAAATTTTGTTAAACTTACAACTGCGCTGTAACTGGCTGAGAAATAAAATTAATATACTCTTGTTTTCCCTTTCAAACACAATTTGAAATTCGAAAATTACATATGGCGCCCGGCTACAACCCATCATTCGCTCGTGAATTTAAATCGAACTGAAATTATTTGATCAGACAAAACCGGAACTACATGGTAGACCAGAATGGGGGATACTTATTATTTTTAGCGGGAGGCTGAGAGCGATTTGGATTGGAAATAATTCGGAGAAGACGCGGAAAGATTTACACCTAAGGTTGACTTAACGAGCATTAAATCGGATTGTATTGTGTGTTGCGACTTGCAACGGTGTTAAATTTTCATTGACCGTCACATATTCAGGTAAGTTCGACCCCGTTGCATAAAGCGCGTTATACCAGCGTCATGGACGGAACATTTTATAATAATGGTGAAAGTTTGTTGTGTAATTAATAGCCAGTCCGGCTTAGGCTAAAAAGACCGAGTATTAGTGCTGCGAAATTCAGCAGGCCAGCTTGAAAACTGAAGAAGGAATGTTTAGGTGCGGCTATATATCGAAAATTATTGAAGCATCGGTTAAAACGTGTCCGATTAAATCCGGATGCGGAAGTATCTTCTCTTTTATAATGCCAGCAAAAGGGAGAAGGAAGATCAGTTATAATTTCTTCCGCGCGTTAAACATACTGCTCCCGCAATAGTTATCGCCGAAGAAAATAAAGATAGCGATGGCGGTATTTTAGCGCGAATGTTACACAATAAAGATAACCCCCCTAAAGCAGACAAAGTGTATAGTGTACGTGTTGCGTTTGTTGTTATCATCAGCAAGCAGCCAAACAGCGTCGCTTCCACCGTTCGAGAAACGAAATATTAATTTTCCTTCAATTAAAATTTATAATTTTAATGATAATTAATTAGATGCATCATCACGGCTAAGATCTGAAGGGGCTAATGCGGTCGATTTGTCGCCAAATCCTGAATAATTTTGCTAGCGACAAACAATTAAAAATTAACCCGGAAGAAACATTCTATTTATTAATTGTAGGAAGCAATTGTAAAAATCGAAAGCAAAACATACGAATAACATAGGGCAATTAAAATTAACAATAATAACAATAACAATAATAATAATAATAATAATAATAATAATAATAGTATATATAACTTCTGCTTGAGTTAAAACCTGACATGTAAAACTATAGTTAACCTGCCTTTGGGAAACAACGATAATAGTAATTAATAATGATAATGGCAGTAATCAAATCTTAAAAAATATTCAAATCACCAAGCCTACTTCACTGACGGCGCGAAATCATGCCCTGTTTCCGAATCGTCTCCTACTGCTTGTTCCTTTCACTCTAACCTAGTTTCGTCGTCCGCCCGCCTCCATGACTACTGTTCCGTTCTCGATGCCGAACTTTATGCCATTTTCCTAGCCCTCGAATCCACAGTTAAATCCCCTCCACCCAACAGCCGCATTTTGATTGTATCTGATTCACTAGCAGCTTTGGAGTCCCTTCCCCAACAATCCCCATCGAATTACATAACCAACTCTATACAATCCCTAATCCGAAAATTAAGATCATCCTCCCACCAAATTACTTTCTTATGGGTGCCAAGCCACACCGGACTTAGGGGTAATTACTTAGCTGACATCGCTGCTAAGTCAACACTGTCGTGCCCCATGCCCTGTTCCCCTCCTCTTCCCGCCGACATAGTAAAATCTATAAAAATTCTTGTGCAATCCCAATGGAAGCAAGATTGGCTCACTAGACAATCTTGCTTTCTAAGAGAGATAAAACACGGAATTGACCCTTGGTTCCCTCCTTCTGACCTGCCCAGAACCCACTTTGTGGCTATGGCAAGACTCCGCATTGGTCATATTTCGCTGACTCATGATCATCTCCTACTTAATTGCAAGCCCGATTTCGAATGCCTCTTTTGCTCCCTTCCTCCCTCTCCTACAGTAAAACACCTGCTCCTGGAGTGCCCATCCTTCGCGCTCCAGCGCGCCAAGCACCGGATAGCGTCTTTGCAGTCGTCTTTGGCCAACTCGCCTTTAAACATTGCAGACACTATTCGGTTTCTTTATACAACTAACCTATTTGGAACCATTTAACTCTCTGATTGCCATAGTGTCGTAATAGCCCCGGCAGCTGTACACGGCACTTAAAAAAAAAAAAAAAAAAAAAAAAAAAAAAGTTGTATTATTATTATTATTAAGAAACCAAGTGATGGATACTGCTGCGATATTAAACACGCTTCCGCCTCAAACAAGATCTCCATTATCGAATTTTAAATGGCGCCCCGCTAATTATTAAAATATTTTCTTATTTAATTCCATCCTGCGGATATGGGTTGTTGCAACGAGAGCCACCTTCTCCGGTAAACAATTACTCGACTGTCATAATGTGCTGACCAACAGGCAGTGGAATCAAACAACAACCATGTGCGCTCCGTACGTCCACGTTATGCAGGGTGGTCATTTCCTCTTCGGAGGGCTCAGCCCTGATCAGGAAAGCTAAATTGGAATTTACGCTAAATATCGCTGACAGTAAAACGGATGGGGGGTGCACGTGCCGAATGTGTGCTTTCCAATAAATACCATTAAGCATTTCATCGCATTTACGAACTGTTAGCAACTCATCTGTGACCATGTCCCCTAGTCGGACTGATGAATGACAATTCGAAACGAGCGGGCGAGTTTCCGGCGCCCTAAAACTGTAACCCCACGGCTAAGGGAGAACACCGCAACAGAAACGCCTGCGGAAGAGGATTCATAATGAATACAAGATAGAAAAACATGATCTTAAATTATCGTGCGTTAACGCAAGCAGATTGTAACGCGGATCATCAGCTACTAGCAGCGAAATTCCTTTTTCGGCTTAAAAAGTGTGTGCATGCCATGAAAACGGACAACAGAAAGCTGGGTATAAGTCCTTTGAGGTATAAAACAATTGCAGGGCATTTTTCGGGAAAAAAACTGGAAGACAAAACCAATTAGATAAACGAACGGGCGGTTGTTGAAGATATGTTGTGGAACGAGTTAAAATGCACGATGATAATCGCAGTAGAAGAAACACTCAGTAAATATAAAGGAATCGCCGTAATAACAAAGAAAAACAAGAGCTGGATAACAAATGAAACATTGTTACTGATCGATAAAAGAAGAAAAATCAAAAACAGAAATATTAACGAGTACAAAAGGATAAACCGAGAAATCAGGAAAAAGTGTTGAGAAGGTTAGAACAGATGGTTCGAACAACAAAAATGTAACCATATTATGCAGAAACTGGAAGAAGCCGGTGCGATTCATGAAATGCATAATGTAGTCATACAGCTCACGAAAACACAGAAAAGAAAAGGACTTAAAATAATGTGGCTTGAAAATGACACAGGCGAGATGTGTACAGAAGAAATGGAGAAAGAATGGCTGCTGTACATAAACAAACTGTGTGGAGATGCAAACAAGGATAACCGAATGAAAGATTTTGAACTGAATTGGCAAGAGCAAGAGACAGCGCCAGACATCACAAAAGATGAACTGGAATATGCCATCAGGAA
Source organism: Icerya purchasi (assembly GCA_039619475.1). Classification (NCBI taxonomy): domain Eukaryota; kingdom Metazoa; phylum Arthropoda; class Insecta; order Hemiptera; family Monophlebidae; genus Icerya; species Icerya purchasi. Next base: position 294,052,438 of record CM077116.1, on the reverse strand, counting down.
AGCTAAAACACGAAATGCAACGGGGATAGATCCTTGCAGAGCTAATAAAGCATGGATCTGAAAAAGGCAAAGAAAAGTGGCTGCAGTTAATAAACAAAATACACAGAACCGGATACTTGCCGGAGGATTTCAAGATCTCTTGACTTTTGTGGCCATACCCTGAAAAGAGGAATCCGCGAAAATGCTCCGACTACCGTACGATTACATTAGTGAATCATACATTAATACATAGTGACTAAAGATAATAAATAGAAAAATCGAAACAAAACCTGATAGCCAACTAAGTAAAATAAGCAAGTGTTGGCAGTAAACGGAAGTATAAATGTAGCCTGTATAGATTATGAGAAGGCCTTCGACTATGTAGAGCATGCCAAAATTTTACAAATCCTGAGAAGATATAAAATTGACACCGAGCAGGATATATAGCTAATACGCAACGTATATATGCGTAAAAATGCGAATATTATTTACAATGGTCAGCCAACAGAAAGAATGTGCAAAATCAAAAAAAGGCGCGAGGCAGCTCACTATCTCCAAAACGGTGCAACGCATATGCTGTAGAAATAACTAAAACCAAATTCTTTCAAAACACGCGATTCGCAGTAAATGGTGAAAAAATCAACAGCGTATGCTAGACAAGTGATCGTTTGCTTATTGCAGGAACTCCAAAACAGTTACAGATGATAATGATAAAAACAAATTGAATAATGAAGACAACAAATACGGAACGAATAATTCACGTAAATAAAACTGAACTAGTGGAGATCGGTAGAACAAAAAAAAAGTCCACTGCGTATTGAGGTGGATGGAGTACAGATAGAACAAATATCAAAATATAAATATTTTGGAGTCATTATATCTGAACATGTTACGGATGACGTGGAAATAAGAGCAGGATTATGGCTACAATTTTTTTTTTTTTCCCTATTCCCGAAACTTCGGGTAGGGTACATTTATTTAATAAAAATATTGATTCATTATAATAACGGAATTAATATAACCTATCCAATTAAGTATTTGATATTATATTAATTACCATTTTACAGTTGCATTTAACAATTCGGAAAGAATGCTAAAAGACCGGAAAATGAAACTGGAATTGCGCCTGAAAGTTCTGAAATTATAGTTCCTGTCTGTAGTAAAATATGCCACAGGGAGACTTAATGCTTCTGAAATGTGGATAAGTTGAACAGAGAAAATCAACAACGGGGGAAGGTATTAAGGAGTGTGGGACTAAAGATTTGCATTTTGCTATCAATGATTGAAGGAAATAAACGGCGCTTTCTAGGAAATAAAATATCTGAAGACAGGTTATTTTTGCCGGTGGAAAATGGAAAGATTCGAGATAAGGCACTGAGAGGCAGAAGAAGAATTACAAAGTTGAACAGTCTAGATAAGATGGTTCAATCGAATGTCAGTTGCAACCTCCCACACGGGAGATTCTTACTAATAATAATAACAATATTTAATTCCGGACTTGAATGTTTTTATCTTTAATTTTATTCTTTCAGCGGTGACTTTGCTTCGTGTGCTTCATTATTAACTGAAAGATGAATGAACTGATTTCTTGATATCTCAAAGATAAGTGTTAATAGAAAGGAATAGTATATAGGAATGAGCTTTCATTACACAAATGTATATATATATATATATATATATATATATATATATATATATATATATTATTTATATGGATATATGTGTATGAATATGACGGTAACTTCGCAGGAAATAAATAAAAAACATAGATTAGAAAGTAAGACAAAAAAAGGCGAAAAAGTAAAATTGACGATAAAAAAGTAATTGGAGTGGATGAATTACGATTGAGTGGATGGGAATGGAAACTGGTGTTTGGTTGGAAAGGTTTTATGTAAATAACAAAACAGAATTTGTACGTGACGAATAACTTAATAGCGATGCCGTTGTTGCTCCGTATTGTAGTTGTGTGTGTGTGTGTGTAATCCGTTCACACAGATTTAAATGGTAAATGTAAGTGATCGTGTCGCCTAAAGATAAAGATGTTTCACGGCCAAAGTTAATTTAAAATTCGATTTGCGTTGCGGTTTCTTTAGCGAAAATAAGACAGTCGCAAATACAACTGCTGAAAACTTATTTAATATTTCTTTGGCAAACGTGCTTTCCCGTTAACTTTCAACGCTCGACTAATCTTAACTCCGGTTATTTTGCGCTGGCGAATTGTACATCGCTTAGTGGCAAATCGATGTATGTTTTCTTCAAATTATTAAAATCGATTTTTGAACAGCCAATTGTATCAGCGCTTAGAAATCAAAAAAAAAAAAAACTAATACGTATATACGATACTACGATGTACATTCAGCGGTACAGCTGAATTTGATGCCAATGTGCAAGCGACATAGATATTTAAATGGAACGAGTGTCGGTTTAGAGTGAAAAAGGATGGATAACTAAATTATGTAACGGTAGCAGTATGACACCGTGTATTAAACTTCGTCTTGTTGTTTACAACGTTGGTCCTGCGGTCAATCGCTAGGATTCTTAAACCAAAATCCGGCGAGTTACTCAATTGATTTCGTATATAACTCAGAGCTACCATTCGGAATACCACCTCCGTAAAAGTCTACGAACAAAGGATGTGAAGGAAAATGTACTTACAGTTCTGACCGGTGTTGTGATATTCCTTAATTCAAGAATTCAAGTGGAAAGAAGTCGTTAAACCTTAATCAGAAAAATTTCACAGTTTACAAATTTCAAGGAAAATTTTTAACAAATACATATTTCTTATACCGAATATTTCATTGTTATTATAGTACATATACAGTTGTGGAACTATTAAAGCAATTCACGGTCATGTCTATCAATTCTCGAACTAAAATACAGTCTGTTCTGGCAGCAACTAGATCTTCCAACAGCTATCACGTTGTTCTGCACACAAGTAACGCAAGCCTGTTAACGCTTACCGGATATCCTACTGTGGCGTTATTTATACCTGGTAAGTTAAACGTCAATACCAGCTGTAATTATAGCTTTATCTTTTAACGCGATTATAATATTCGTCAAACACAAAAAAGGTATTAAAAAAAAGTTAATGCTGTTGCAGTATAATTCGGAAGACTAAAGCTGCCGATGATAGATACCTTGTTCTGCTTTTTTCTTTTGCCAGCCTGGACGTAAAATGTCCATTTCTTCATTTCCTTTATTACTTTCGGTTTCTATATTTCTAATTGCTGAATTTTGTTGTTATTCGTAACCGTTCATTCATATCTTGGCTTATACGACGGCATTTTTGAAAAAGTTTTGTCCTAAATGAAGGTACCTGTTTTTTTCCCTATGGTGTCGCGGATGATTTTTGCTTGTTCTTAGTTTCTGTCAAAATTTTATATTAAAGATTAAAAAAGTTGATTAATAATATTTGTAAACTTTCGACCTTATACTTTCATTTGCGAAAAAAAAAAACTAAGGCAATTACAGAAACTCGTATTTAAAATTTTTAAAATCGTTCTAGAAGTTTTTGAGTGAATCTCGAAAAAGTAAGCTCCCATAAATACATAGACACGTATAGCACGAATACATACACATACAGACATATAATATGTGCAGAGCAAACACCAGATTTTTCGCTTAACAGCAGTTTTTGTCAATCTCTGTGTTATATCTTTTTGTGGAGAAAATTAATTCTGTAGGCATGGGTAACTCCGGACACAGTTATACCTTCGGAAACATATCCGCGTTCGTATACAGTTCCGGAGATATATTTTCGACGATACGTGATTTAATCTGAACTCCGAAAGACGTCACACAATGAACATATGTTGTCATTCCGGACACGGTCAGATTTATCTCTGGCGGCGGGGTGATTTAATATATCTCAACAACTCCGAGTTAACTACGCGCATGCACACTGTGTTCAAGAACGTTCTGTTACTTGGAGTGCTACGCGGAGTTGGAGTTGAGTATGTAACAATAGTTGCGATTATACACTAAGAAATAGATAACTCGATCGGAGTTGGAGTTGAGAAGCGGATGTATATCTGCAGTCGGAAAGGACACATACATATACCCGAAACTGTTCTAGCGGAGTTGATTTTCGCATCTCTAGAATTGTGCTCAAATAAGAGCGCGTCCAAATAGAACGTCACGAACTACGTTACCAGTTGACATGGTTACATTCTCGCCAGAAATTTTAATATCACCGTTCGTGTATACTAGCACATCTTCTGATATTTTTTTGTGTACATGTAATTCTCACGAATAACGTAATCTAGAATTTCATATCGCAATACTTAATCATGAGTTAGCCAAGTTTTTGTCAGATGCAAAATATCACGTTCAATATTAGACGCTTTTAGCTCTGTGAAATTCATTTCAGTGTGATGCAATTTATAAATTTAATGGTATTTAATATGCGTTTTTTTTTTTTTTTGCTTTTTTATTTTTAAGTGTAGGAACAACTTCAAACTTGGTGTTATACTGACCGTGTACGCTCAGGGTGCAAAATTACACGACATTAATATGATTTTAAGGAGTAGTAAATCCTGATACAATTGTGAAAAATATATGAGTATGTGTTATTAATTAAAACAAAGTTTAACGTTACATTTTTTTTTCTATTTTATTTTTTTTTTTCGAAATAACTGTAAAGGGATATTGTGGGTGCCCAAACACTTATTATCGTTTATTGTATAAATATAACCTACAATATAATATCCAACGTCCGACTATAAGCTAATTAGTAATATTATACATATCAGCATATATATTATCAAGCTAATATCTTATCCTATTAACAAAAACATCAAACAAACTTTAAAAAAGTATAGGTAATTTATTAAAAACATAGATAGAAGTAGGTATATAATTACGATTAGAATATACAGATACTGAAAAAAAAAAGGGTGAAAAATGAAAAGTATATAGCTAAAATTAAAAGTGACCACTACTCAGATGGGGCTCATTAAAAAGAAGAAAATAAATAAGCCATAGATGAAAATATAATTACAAATAAGAAGTAAAGGTACTACTGAAGTAAAAAACTACGCATCATTATTGAATTACAAATGAATAAAAGTGTGTAACAAAACTAAGGGTAAAAATAAAAATAAAGATAAGGATACACCTATTAAAAAATGCTTCGATAATGGAACAACAATCATGACCGCGTTAAAAAATAAAAACCAAAGATATATTAATAACGTTTACTGTGTTAGTCAATTTGATGACTCTTTCAGTCCGGAAATCTTAACCGTGATGACCTTCTCGTCCTTCCGGGCAAAAATTCTGCTCCCTCTTAACCAGACGAATTTCCCTGTCTGCGAGCCCTTGCTTCTCGCAACAGACCAGTGTCAATAGTGATGAGGTATTCGGCAACTAGTACAACTTTGGTTATATGTTCATCACCGACTTATTATAATATTCTAGCGTGGCGTAGCCGGTATGATGAAAATTGTAGCATTAATTTTTCTTGTCCGCTGTTGCAGCTGGTCAGTTCACCATTGTGTAGTTCGCAGTTCATGTTTAAAAGCTCCGTGTTAACTTTTTTGCAGCATGAAGAATTTCTACCGTTTCTAATAGCTTGCTTTGCGTTGTTTCATACATCTTCCCTAGTTTATCTAATCCGTTCATCAGCTGGCCGAATATTTCATTTTGAGTGCAAGCTATCATCGTCTCTGCTTTTTTTCGCGCCGTCAGTGTACTCAATGTCAACCGCTTATTTTGCCGGCATTACGCTTCCATGTTTCAGCGGCAACATCGCCGCATTCGAAATGTAATGTGTACAGAGCAGTGAATAAAATCTCCGCTATCTGGCAACGGTTTACAACATTTATAACACAGTTTTGCAAGAGTTTAAATTAAAATTCTAAACTACTTTTAAACACTGATTGTGAATTGAGCGTAACGTATAAGTAACAGTAATTAAATATTTAGAAAAGTTTGATAACTACTTAGAGAAGAAAAACAAGGACAGCGTATAATCTGTCGAGCGAAAGAAGTCCATTTTCGTTTGCAGGCATCGATGTTTCTCAAAGTAGTGTACTAGTACAGGGCGCGCATGGATACTTGATGCGACGCGTTTTTGCAATATTAACGAAAAAAATCATATTGCTACCCTCTCCTGTTATTCCCCTCCCACTCGGAGCAGTAATCTCTGTTTCATCTTCGCATGTTCAGGCGTTCTTTTTTTCCGACCCATTCTGATCCAGACGAACCACGTGGTGTTGTCTGTATGACTGTTACACCTGATACGCGATGGCCAAAAGTTAATCTGAGGTGCCCGTTTCGGTTGTTTTACGAACGGACTTCTTTCACTCGACAGGCTATATTGTAGGCGAGAAAATATTATTTATAATTATATAAGCGCAATAAATTGACTAGAAAACATCGATATATGTATGTAAAAAATGATAACCCCGGCATGTTTCGAAGACAATGCTCGCCAATAGTCACGGTGGAAATGATACAGACGAAATTTAATATATTTTAATAATTAGCTGGAAAACATGTCGGCGATAAATTAATAAAATATATCATTTTAGCGTGCGCGTTATTGCTGGTTTATAATTAATTTGATTTTCAATATTATTACAAAATGGCACAACGGATGTCATGATAATAATCGCAGGAATGTGTTGTTTATGCTGTTCGTATTACTATAAGGAAGAAGAAATTCCGCATAAAATTAATCCTTCATAAAACTTTTTTGAAGTGTCGTCGTTGTCGTTGACTAGTGTCTGCAGTAATTTGGCGACGATTTCACTACATCGGTGTTTTATTGTTTTATCAGTTTCAGGCTGGGGCCATGATGTTTCTTAGACTACTGCCGGCTAGGTTTATCTAGCCATGATTGTTCTCCTCCGTATCTTCTTCCATTGTACGGCCAGTGTAAGTGTATTCTCTATGATATTGTTTTCCAGCGTCCAAGGTTTTATTCCTCTTTCCTGTCTAGGACTGTGTCGCATTTGTTTCAAAATCGGACCGAGCTATTTTTAGGATTTTGCCGTAGCACTACATTTCGAAAGTTGCAGCTAGAGCCTTCCCTCCCTTTTTTCTGCTCTTATTGTCCATGGTTGAATACAGTGTTCTCTTCCGTAATCTTGTACTGCTGTTGCTTTTTCATAATATGTTATTCAGACTATTTTTGCCGTATCTATTCTCGTTCGTGTTTCTTTTTCACCTCATCCATCTTTCGCGATTAACGCTCTCTGAGATATCCGGATTCAGACACGTTTCCGACTAGTTTATTTCCGCTTCTAATGTTAAAGCTGCATTTTCGCGTGAATTTCATAACCTTTTTGTTCCGATTAAGTAGAGATTTTCAACCGTATTTTATTCCCGCGTCATTAATAATTTTGTCTGTCATAACCTGCGCATTCGTTTGTTTCGGCTAACGTAAACACGTCATGTAAAATACTTTAAACCAAAGCGTTCGATTACTTTACAAACCACCGGTGCTACAATATATGTGTGCGTGTGCGTGCGCGTGTGAGTGTAAAAGTAACACAGGTTATATTTTCTTTCATTCGAGAAATTTCCGGATTTATTTCGCGAAATGCGCATTCGTAATTTCGGCTGCATTTATGAACTGCGTAAAATTGCGAACATTTCACGAATTGTATAACGGTTCTGTTTTTTTATCAGTCGACATCGTCAAAGCTGGCGAAGAAACAGAATGAAGCTGTGACAAATCACCGACGATATTTTAGCGAAATAAATAGGAAACGAGTGTGTGCACCAGAGAGACTTCCGTTTATAACGGATATTTATTAAATCCGAAGAATTCGGTTGTCGTTTCAAACGTAGAACCTTACACACAGCCGGAGCCGGGCAGATAAATGACGAAACACTCACTGAAAACAAAGAAGACACAGTCTGAGAGACAGGTCGCGTTGGTCGTTATAAATATCGCGAATATTCGTGCGACATTCGGAGATTTTAAATTGAACTATTTAGCTCTTGCTCCTTCTCTGGAACAGATGCGGTCGCAGTTCCACCTGACAGATGAGTGAATCGCCGACGGACGAGGGGAAGCACAACTCGCGATGCACGTACACACTAAAACCGTCTGAAATAAAATGAATAGCAGAGCCCTCGGGGCGTCCTCTACTAAAGGCGCACACGCGCATTCGCGCAAGCCGAAGCTGGCACGGCCCGAGAAAAGGCTTAATAAAACGGAAAAGATTTGTGGCTTTTCCAGGCGCTCGCTGGGAGACTGAAGACGTCCAGACCAGTTGCTATTAGAATAATTCCGGATAAAGCGCTTACTCCGCAGCATTTGGCCGCTGTTTGCCCGTCTGTCACCGAACTCTGAACGTTCGCTGGGCGAAATTTATTCCGTTGTCGGTTTTTTTCTTTCTTTTTTCTCCTTCTTTTTCTCTATTTTCCGCCAATTCTTCGTACTATTCGCGGCACAGTAATAACGGGTAATTACTTTATGAACGTTGCTCTAGCATTCCGCTCAACACCTGCACCGACCTGCCTCTCCGATGCGACGTAAAAACGCGTAAATCGAATTTTCCAGCACATTTGCCACGTTCTAGCCGAAATGCGATTTTTCTTTTTCGTTAATCTGCAACGTGCTCCGTAGTCTCGGAGCGGGGGAACTGCCGGAACGGAAAAGAGGAGAAAAAAAGACGGGAAAGGCTTTTTACAGGTCCCGGGCGCAGTTGATGATCGTTTTAACGAGAAGCAATCTACCTTCAAATCGCGGCCGCACCGTTCCTTTTTATAGCTCCGGTCGTTATCGGTTACCGACGCGAACCAACTGCAACGACATGAATAATAACCGTTTCCTGAACGTTTATTAGTCGTTCGTTCATTCATCCGTTCGTTCGTTTTCGTTCGTTCGTTCGTCCGTTCGTTCGTTCGTTCGTTCGTTCGTTCGTTTTTTCCTTCTGCGCCGCTTTTTTTTTTTTTCTCTCGTTTTCTTCAAGAAGTCACCCGGCTGGTGGTTCGTTCTGAATTTCGTTTCTTTCCCATTCGCCGCGCTCTTCTAGTTCATAAAACGCATAACCGAGAACTCTCTAATCCGACCGCTTTATTAGAGAGCTCGGATTTACTTTTTTCATTTAGATAAATCTCATTGCGGCTTCAGCGGCTGCCGAAGAGGAAAACTCGCGCGATACGGTCGAAGGCACGAGCGAAACGCAACTATTACGACGTTTTTGCCGGCGTTCAGAACCGTTTGCATAATTTATTTCCTTTCCGGAGTGACTGGCTAAAAACTTAAATTAGCGCTGCCGGGATAATCTTCGACCGGATCCGTACGTCGCTCAGGAAGGGGATGTCGAAAGAAACGGCTCTAAGAAGCTGCGCGCGCCGCCGGCTGAATGCAGCCGATTTAAATAAAGTAGTAGATAGATGGCGCGCAATTCGAATCTGGAAATAATCGCTTCTTTTACGATATAGCTCCTCGTCGAGACTTAATTCAAGCAGAACATGAACGGAATGCGTCAACGACGCTGGCGAAATCGTTCTCGTCGACGCCGTGCTTACCCGAGTTTCCGGTCTAACGCACAGCGGCTGCCATCCCCGATCTGGAAATTATTCGAAATAAAACGCGAAATTGAAACAGTTGCGAGAATTGCCGCTACTGCACATATGTTAACACAAATTTCGGTTCTTTCGTTATTTTCGTTTTCTTTTCATTGTAATTAGTTTCGCGCAGGTGCGTCAAATTCAGCACTGCATTAATTAAGTTTACCGATGATTATTCGGCTTCTTCGTTTTAAGCCGAAGTGAGTAGATTGACAATGCCCCGCATTGTTTTTTTTCCCCCCTTTTCTGAATATCCGAGAAAAATAAAATGAAAGTCAAAACACGATCGACGACCCTTCTCTTGCTTACTTCACTTACACTCTGATTTATTTCGTTTATTTATTTGTCGAGCTTAAATGGCACGACGAATAATCTCTGCTTGTTGTTATAAAGAATTATCGAATATACACCGATCTTTTCTCTTAATAAAATTATATTAATAAAAATTACACGGACGATTTTAGGCAGTATGGTATTTGGTTCAGGTAGGACTCTGGTAAGCTATGAATATCGAACAATTTCCCTCGCGCTACATCAGCGAGTCTTTCTGCCAGTTGACGAGCCCGACAACGAGGAAAAAAGAAAAAAACCTATTTGTAAAATTATTTTTGCAAAGTTCATCTCTCGCTTGATCGTCGTACGAACCACCGCCGGTGTGATTACGATATCTCTAATATTATTTATCACTACTTGTTTTATCTTTTAGAGTTGAAAGGTCGTGTACGCTGTTTTCATGTCGATGACAGTACACCGACTTACACACTGTATTAGTGTCCGAATACATTACAGTCGGCTAAGTTAATTTCGTTACTAGCAGCCCTCCTACCGCCACCATCATGGCTAATCTATATATTGTTGCTGAACGCTTGCTATACACGCCGTCAAATATAACTATATAGTCACGCAATGCTAGCAATTACGACCGATTATTTCCGTCATTACCACTTGTAACGACCGAAATATGAACGGAAGTGAAAGCGGTGCGAAAATTTCAACCGTACAAGTGTCATATCGGAAACATCAGAACAGCGGGCAAACCATTAAGAGTAAAGAGCGTCGATTAGAGTTGCCAGCCATAATAATATTATATAATCTCATTATTTTTCCTCCTTTTTTTTTTTTAAATAAATTGTGGGTTTTACCGGGCAAATGTGCCCGTTGTGTGGGTGTCACAAAAATAGATACAAAATTTACTTAACTTGATCCATAAATCATAATATTAGTAAACATAGCGTTATGTTTAAGGATAATAAGCGCATGGAAATACGTAACGCGTCCCGTAATACGCAGCTGTACAACCGGTACCGGCAGGCAGCTTAATACTTTAGAATCGAAAAACATGATCTTCCTTGAGAACTTAATATTCGGGAAGTCAAAACAAAATACATAAAGAAAGAAGCATTTAAAAGGTAGAGAGATTCATCAAGACGTAACCTGTTCTTCAATCTTTGTAAATGCCTTCAGCCATTTCCCTTTTTCCAAACAGCAATTTTTTTAGCCTTTAATATATGATTAAAGATTGTACTTTTTAATTGAATTAAAACTGCATCATCAGTGTTCTCAATTCGTAGATTTACACCGCGGGGATAAATGTAATATTACTTTGGTTCTTTTGTTAACTGAATTTTTCGCCTGAATGATAATTTTATATTATTGACATTAAATTCTAGTAATCTATAATGGAAATAGTACATGTGTTGGGGAACATTTCGTTGTTTTCCTTCCACACATAATTTATCTAAAGTTGTTTCGTTTCCTGTAGGGGAATATATATATATATAGGTTTCAAATACCTCTTCTGTATTTTGCTTATTTTATTTATTTCCATTTTCTTAGCCACACATAATATATATTTGAATTCCATATAAAATTCTAGACATTATTATTGAATTATAGGGTGTATATACGTAGTGTTCGATGTGACAGTAGCTACTTTATTTTATTATATAAAGCCTGAATTACCCCAAAGCTAACTCATAACCGCTACGAAGTGTGTGCTATCAACCCCGATGGCGTTCACACACGATGAAGAAAATAAACAGACATCTCTTCTGATCCAAAACGTGCCGCCAATAATGTTTACGTGCGATGTCGCACATTTTTTCGATAAATGACAGAAAATATAGTTAACAAATCAAAGTGTCGCCAGAGGAATTCAGAGTCAGTTAACAATGATGTTTAGAGAAGTAACATTTCGTACCTATCAAATTTAGCGGAATCATATACATGTAAGCTGAAGCTTCGCGTCAATCCTTGGAGGCGGCATCCATTCACAGAGGTACCAACATCAAAAGAATTCAAATGCCCCGATATTAAACGACATCTAGAACTTAATATCCCAATTAGGGGAACAAACTGGCTTACAGGAGCGTAAATAGCGTGTTATTTATTAGAAAAAAAAAAAAAAAAAAAAAAGCCCGCTGTATAATCATTAAACCACTTGGAAGTACGAGATGCAACTTAAGCGCTAATCAACAAATGTAAAAATAATACAAATGGTTCGGAATAACATATCGAGTACAGTAACGGATGTAATTTAAATATCCCCGAAAAAACACGTATTGTTCAGATTGGAAGAAGCTAGCTGAACAATTGTTGGATTTCATTCGTAATGCGCGCCGACTAAAGCGTAGCAAAACCTTTATATACCCAGACCTTCGGTAAAGTCACGGATGTCAGGGGTTAGCGCCATTGGGTGTTTCCTCCTTCGAGACAGCTAAAAATGCTTCCGAATGGTCTGGTTGACGAAAATGTAATGTAAAATATTCGTTTTTTTGAATTAATCATAACTTTAACATATTTTTTACCGAATATTTAAAAACCGGAAACCAATTTTTTTCCCTTACACGTGAAAGTACGAAATTTAAAGAAAAAAAACCTGAATTAGAATGTGAAAGAAGTTCCTGCCCTAATTTTCGCTTTCGAAGAAAAATTTGTGAATTCTAATTGTTCGTCGTAAATACTTGAGTATAGGATTATACCGGCTCGAATTAATTTTGTCAAATTTAGCATTTAATCTGTGAACAGACAACTTGAGTAAAGCAAATAACAACGATCGTAGTTTGCATAAAGTTTATGTTTTCGTAGAGGGATCGATTTTCGAAGTTAAATTTTGTGCCACCAAAAATCGTTGTTGTAAGCGAGATGATCAGTTATTTAAAATTTTGATTTTGCTCGCGATAATTCATCATAATGAATGCCTTTCGGTGAGGATTAATATATAGAATTTTGGAATCTTTTATAATAATAACTGATTTTCGCTGTATTTATTCGAAAAATATAGACTTCTCGCGCGCAATGGCTCATTTAAACTCTTTAAAAATAAACGGACAATAATTACTTACGAAACGAAAATGGCCACTATAAAGAAAAAATCACAAAAGCTACTGTCGGAAACTAACGACGTTGCGTATAATGAAATTCGGCAAATATTATTTAAATAGACGTTAAATACCTTTCGCTCTAGACTCATTTATCTTCGCAGTGTTACCTGAAATTATCTATGCCGGCAGTTCCTCATTTCGGGGAAATTCACGCAGCGCACGTTAACTGTGTACAGAGTCGATGTTTAATTTATACCGTACATGCTTAATCTCGGCGACGTCCCTTTAATTTATAGAATGTACGTTCAAATTTCGTAGTGCGCCTTTTTAAATTGCACCACACATGTTTACTCTTTCGGAGAGGATTTTAAACGTCCCACAAGTTCTTTACTAGAATGAAAATGATAGAAAATCATGAAAATAATAATTTAACAACGACCAGTGCTCTAGAGGAATTGCCGCGTAAGGAATTATTAATGCCGACTTATATCTTTAACGGAATAGGAACTTCGTATTATCCATCCGATTCAGTTAAAATTTTCGCAAACAGTATTAATTTCAAAATCTGGTAAGTTACCCGTAGATTGATTTCGCTATTGTCGGCTATATCGAAATCATCTGAACCATTGTTGTCAAAAAGAATTCTACAATAGTGGAAGAAGAAAAGTGCTATTTCCGTTTCTTCAGTTCGAATTGGCAGTGAGGCATTCAACTAGTCAGCACAAGTGCATAGAGCTGTTCAGAAAATGGTCTAGATGAGAAGAGGGCTTATGACTTGCTATTCTTGAACGCGAGTTAAGTTTTTAACAAAGTTTGGCATAGCAGATTGCTGTGCGAAGTTAGAACACTAAAATTAACCTTATCAAGTTAAGCAAGCGGATGAATTTTCCGACATATATCAGATAAGTGATAGGACGAGAGTGTGTGTGTTGGGCTCTTTCCTGTACATTATTTTTCCCGTATCAAATAATCCGCTTATTGCCACTTCCGCTGATGATACGGCGGACAATCTAACATTACGTTGCCGGCTACGATTCGGATAAAATTTCAGCATGTTGTGGAACAGTGAGAATAAGTCACAATTCGTACAATATTTACTAATAAATAACTCTTTTCTCGGCCTATTGAAATAAACAATTAGAATAGACTGTCAAGTATATAAGCATGTACTTTGGTCGCAGACTAATATGGGACAAATATATCACGATGATGACCAAAAGAAGTAGACTGAATATTAAATCAAGAAAAATGCACTTACGTGTAATAAAACTTTTCATCGAGATTTAAACACACACTATATATAGCGGAAATTCTAGGAAAGTGAGACTCTACAAAGCAATCGAAAGACTTCACAACCACCAGAACTGGTTAGCAATAAATTTGTTGAATAACGCGGTACGTCGATTACATGGGAGGAAACCATAAAATCGAAATACTTAAACTTCCTAAGATTCTGTGTTGGTAGTTGGGGCCGTTCAGGTGATTAGGCAACAAAAAGTTTATTTATATAAAAATAAATTACGTTGATCAATTTTATAGTAAAAACAGGAGCTACTAATAGCTTCGGTGTTTTTAAATTTTATTTATTTGTTTTTTTACATAAAATTTAATGCACCGCCAAAAATAGTAAAAATTCGTATATTGCTGTAAGCCCCGCGCTGATCTTCAAATTACGTCAGAATGCGAAGCTTATCGCTACGCATAATGATTGTGGGGTCCGCACTGTGTATTTTAGATACCGTGTATATATGTACCAGTTATTCAGTGCCGGTAAAAAGTCAAATTGATTTTTTATAAATCCGACTTTATTTCTCACCGGCAGAGTAAAAGAAGGAAATAAAACTGCTTCAAATTTACACTTCAAAAGGGAATTCAATATAAAATCGTGTATCCTATGGTACCTATTTAGCATAACCAACGGCTACAAGTTGTGAATAAAGAAAATGCTAAGTTGAAAAAATTGTTTTTTTTTTTTTTTAATTTTTATTTTGTATCGGCTTATCCAGCAGAGAAACTATCTCGACTTTCAGAAAAACAAAGAAAAAGCAACGATCAATCAGCTAAATAAGAGAACTTTATTCGGTCAATTAATATGCAACACGGAATTTCGGTTTTTGTACAAAAATGACTGAAAACACGTTTTCTTCGTTCGATTTTGATGCTGAAAAACCCGGAACCATACTATTAACACTAGTAAATGGAGCTACAAAAACAAGGGCGTAAAAGAAAAAGAAGAAGAACCAGCAATGTTTCCCATTCGAATACAGTTTCAGTCGGAATTCGAATCGTCCTCGTTCAAAGAGGCGGCGTCTTATCCGATTTATCTTTTCACATTTTTGTTGCAGTTGTAATTTTTTGCAAGAATAAACAAATAAATAATAATATTAGGCCGTGAAAGAAAAAAATAAATAATTAAGAAACTGATTTTGTACACACTTGCGCGGTGAAAGAAGGCGTGAAAAGAGAAAAAATGAAAAAATCCAAGTCGACTCTGGAGTGAAAAATACAACGTTAGAGTTTAAGAGAAAAAAGTAATTTTCTCGATTACGACCGAGGCCGGCATGCAATGCAACCGGAACCAGGTAACGAAGAAAATTTAGAACTACAGGAGAGGTTATGGTGCAGACTGGTGGATTTCGTTTTCTTAATAAACGGATTACGGATTCTCACGGTATAGCACGCTTAGATTTGACTGCGAGCTAAGAATGCGAATATCGCGCTCGATGCGGAATTGTCTGCGGACCCGGCTTGGAAGAATTTTAAAGCAAAAGGCGTCCGCTTGAGGAGCCGATGGCAGTTTACGAACGGCATGAAAGAATCTTACAACAACTGCTGTTGAGGAAATTCAAATTATCGGGCTTTTGTTCATCGGCTCCAGTTGCAGCAGATACCAATTGGAAATAAATGAGCAGAGGAAACATCGTTAAGGATTAACAAATCTTTCTGAAAAATAGAGGAGACTAATAGAGGAAAATGTGAAAGTTTTAGGAGCTGGGCGGGAACCGCTTGTGAAGAATGGCGAACAAAAAGCTGACTACGGTTATCGAAGGCATGCGAGAAAAATTCGTAAACACGGACGCTCCGTTACGTTCACAACCGAAAATCACGTACATTACGCAACGACTTCCGTTTCATGTGTACCGGAAGTACACTCGGTCACGCATAAATTCCGGAATTTTTATGTATTGGCTCCGTTCCGGAGTTTTACCTTTCCAGACTCAGATTAGTGTAACTGCTGAATCGACGAAGCCAGTGTTCCAAAATGTAGCATTTAGCCGGCTTGAAAGTGTCGCATCCGTTAAAAAAAAATTCAGCTTCAATATACCGGTTAATCAGGAGAGATGATCTGACGATTTCGTTACTGTAGTTTCTTCATCGGAGCCTTATTAAATCGGCAATCAAAAAGCATTATGTAATTTTAAAAGTCAAATATAGGAAAGCTTTCGTTAATTCTCTCGTTTTAGTATTTCCTAGAAATCCGTGCATTTAGCATTTAAGCGCGTGTCTTAAAGTCTTAAAAGATTATCGTAACTCCAGCTGCTTTAAAATACCTTTTTTTTTTTCTGCATTATTATTTGGAAATAGCCGACGAGTGCGGAATAAATTTCTAAACAAAACGGGGCGACGTGAGTAGTCATTAAAGGGCGACTCTAGGAGTTCCGCTAATCCGAACCCCAATTCCTGTCCCGGAGGCGAAAATTCACCCCAGACCGGTAATCCGAACACGAAAGTCACCCCAATTCATGTCCAGGTGGTCAAAATTCACCCAAGTTTCCCCCGATTCCTCCGAGTTTCCCCCGGACGGTTCCCGTGCATATCCGATAAACCGAACGTCCAAACAGTGTCCCGAGGTCAATAAACTACCCAAAGTGGTATTCTGGGGCGCAAGCAACCCCAATTAGTGTCCAGGTGCTAAAAGTTCCCCCAAGTTCCCCAAATTTCTCCGAAATTCCCCTGTACGCGTCCCGCTCGTTTCCGATAAACCGAACCGATTATTAATTAACATAAGTATAATAATTAATGTCCGAAAGTAACCCAAGTTCCCCGCTCGCCTCGCCCGTCCCGCTACGTTACTGCAATTTTTTTTAAAATTCAGGGCCTAAGTAAGAAAATTCCAAAATTTAACCCCAATATATTATTTAAAGCGTAAATTTAACCTATAACTCCAGTTCACACCTCTCACACGTATATTTCGTTCCCGCGCACACTCCGCTCCCCGACGCGAAAGCGCACGCGCTGATCCCACGCATAACCCGATCTCCGCCGCGATATCACACACACACACACACACACACACACACACACACACACACACACACACACACACGCTCCGTTCCCGATACCGCGATTATTTCTTTAATATTTCAAAGTCTAAGTATACATAATATAAAATTAGCCGAAGCATATTTTTTTATTTTCCTGATTTCCCGATCTTACTGCCATATGCGAAAGCGCACGTCCCGATCTCGCGCATATATCTAACATATCGTTCTCCGCCGCGAAAGCGCACACGCCGATCCCCCGCAAGTGTCATCCGTTTACGCTGCTCCAATTTTTTTTTAATTATTATTTTTTTCACATTATAACCCAATCCCTGCTCTGTTGTCTAAACCTAACCGGTTATCCAAAACATTTACAAATTAACAAATCAATTATTTTTATAGTCTAAAATAGCCTTAGTCTCCTTTACCCATTCCACCCTCTTTTCCGATCGATTCCGTTGTTTTAATATCGAATATATCGCATTCTATTTACTTTTACTACGACCATTAAACATCCAATCGACGCTCCCGACGCCTCCGTCATTTCATATTGAGAGGTAATTATTTTTTATGTGACCGCTATGAATGCACACCGTCCATTCCTGTACACCCATCTGATGTCGTTAGTTCCCATACCGTTCATAATAACTTTTATTCAACTCCAAGTATTATGGAATTATTCCAATTATATATTTTCTTCACTTCTGACCATTTCTTCCGACCGTTCATAATATTTTTATTTTTCTCCGGTTCTAAAAATAAATCCTATAATGCCTTCAACGCTATGAATGCACACACATCTTCTACTGTCTGTTTAAATATCGTTCTTAATAATTTTTCGGGGCTAAATATTATAGAAATAGCCGAAGTATATTTTTTTCGCTTCCGTTCGTTCTTCCGACCGTTCATAATATTTTTATTTTCCTCCGGTTCTAAAAATAAATCCTACAATATCTTCACCGCTATGAATGAACACCGCCCATTCCCACACACTCATCTGCTGTCGTTAGTTCCCACATCGTTCATAATAATTTTTTCGAGTCTAACTATTATGGAATTATCCTAATTATATTTTTTTTGCTTCCGATCTTTCCTTCCGACGGTGTATTATTTATATTTTTCTCCGATTCTAAAAATAAATCCTATAATGTCTTCACTGATATGAAGGCTTACACATTCTCTGCAGTTAGTCTACATATCGTTCATAATATCCTTTATTCAACTCCAAGTATTATGGAATTATACCAATTATATTTTTCACGTTTCCGATCATTTCTCCCGACAGTACATTATTTTTATTTTTCTCATAATCTAAAAATAAATCCTTCGATACCTTTACTGTATGAAGGCTTACACATCCTCTGCAGTTAGTCTACATATCGTTCATAATATCCTTTATTCAACTCCAAGTATTATGGAATTATTCCAATTATATTTTTCACGTTTACGATCATTTCTCCCGACAGTACATTATTTTTATTTTTCTCATAATCTAAAAATAAATCCTTCGATACCTTTACTGTATGAATGCATACACATCCTCTGCAATTAGTTTCCATATCGTTCATAATAGTTTTTTTTTAACTCCAAGTATTATGGAATTAACCTAAGTATATTTACTTCACTTACGTTAAATTCTTCCGTCAGTTAATAATTTTATATTTTTTTCTCCGATTCTAAAAATAAATTCGTCGATGTCTTCACTGCTATGAATGCGCACACATCTTCTGTCGTTAATTCTCATATCGATCATAATAATTTTTTCATGTCTATGTATTATGGAATTACTCTAAAATATTTTTTTTCTCCCTCCAAAGATTTTTTTCCAAAAGTAAGTATTTGTGAATTTATATCGAGTAGAGTTTTATTTAACACGATTTCAACCCCCCTCCCTCTCCTTTCCGCCCTACACAAATTACAAATCTTTCATATTATTTTTCACGAGGACATCCACCCGAATGTGAATCCGCGCCACCCATTCCTGCACACACATATGCTAGAGATGGTTTCCCAATCATTCATATTAATTTTTTTTCCAAGTCTATTAGTTTAAGAATATTTTATTTATTTCAAACTCCAAATATTTTTCAAGATCTTTTCATATTATATTTTATTTTCTGTTTAAGACCCCATCAAACCCTCGACTGTTGCAAAAGCATCCCGACACTTCTCACACACGTTCTCCATTATACATTATCAAAATGAATCGAAATTTATAATCAACGAAGACAATTTACTGATGGTATATACTTTTTATATTTTTTCCCCGTACTCCTCGACCGACAGATCCGTCACAAAAGCGTACAAGTCGTTCCCACACATATATACATTGTCACGACTACACAACACTATATCTGTGCATGTTATACATTCTTATTATGTATTTTCAAAATCGAACCGACTCTCAATATTTTTCACTTTACACGGATCTAAAAATTTCTTCTTCTCTCCTTTTACTGCCCTGGACTAAATTAACAACCATACATAATGTTATTTTTATTTATTTATTCTCAAATACTTATACACGCATACACATCCGTTAGCACTATTTACCAAATCATTCATATTAATATATTACAGATTTTTAAGCTTCCAATCATTTCACCGTTCATAAGTTTTTTATTTTTATGCAAATCAGTCGTCGTGAATCTCAAACATCCGTTCTGCACACATGTTTCTACGCATTCGTCACTGTATCCGTCCGTTATTCCACTTTCATTTATTTTATTCATTTGTTATTTTTTCTATCAAAAGCCTGAATTTAACCTTGAACCTCTTTACCGTTCATCATTCTTTGTATGTAATACTTTTATGAGCTTAGTTACCGTAGAATTTAATTAATCTATATATTTTATTTTTCAATCGACAAAATTTTTTAAAATCTTTCATAATCATATTTTTATACAAATACATGTATGGTTTTAATATTTTTTTTAAATTTCGTAAATTATTTTTCCGCGATATACACGAGTTCGTCTGTGAGGTGTTGGCGGACAATTGTATAGAGCGACAGATAGAAAAAACCTGTTAGTTTACGAACCACAGCATGTTCGAAGAAAAAAAAAAACACGGTAGCACGACCAGATCAGGGTTGCAATGTGCGAGTGAGAGAGTGTATGTGAGTGAAATAGAAGGTTATATTCTCGAGGGCAACAGCCTGATTGTAAAAATACGTTAAAGATACCTGCATCTATCCCTGAACAGTCATCATATCGAACACAAAAAGGTCGCCTAAAAGAATATTGTTTTCTTTTTCAGGTAACGAACAGTAACATTTTTTTCTCTGTGTTATAAAATTAGCCCGAGTATATTTTTTATTCTTTCATTACGCTAAAATTTTTTCAAATCTTTTTTGTAATATGCTGTGCAGACAAATGTACGCCGCAGACACTTTCGCTTCATTACTACTGATATATCTGTACGTTCATTGACGACACTATTCTTATCGTAATATAGTTTTTTCAGGAAATCGTAGAAAATGGTTCTTCGCTCCATTCATACTATGTAATCTATTTCCAAAATTCAAATCGTGCATAATTACTTTAAAATCAACTTAAATATATTTCATCATTTCCAAAATTAGCAATCTCCTTACAGATCATTATCTCATTTTCCGATTGTCAATAATATTTTTTTTTTTTTAATCTATCGTACATATATTATTTTTTTATCGTTTAAATTTTTCTTCAATTCGCAAAGGGCCTAACCTATAGAAAACATATTGTTGTAAACATTCATGACGAATTCACTCCTTCTACTTACATTATGAGTTAATTTTTCTGTAATTATTTTTAACATCTTGAAATTATAGCAGTATTTTTTTAATTTTTTTATTTTCCATACATGACAAAAATATTGAAATCACTACATCCATAAATGCATTCACCGTAAGTCTCCACTAAACTATCATGAATTTTTAAAATTAGCCCAAACATACTATTTTTCACTACAAATTACATTCGCCTATAATTTTTTCTATATAATCACTAACCTACGAAAACACTTCGTTCGTTTTACTCATGTCGAAGCAATCACTCCTTTTCCCTCTTGCTATCTATGTTCAAAGTCTAATAATGTAATACGAAATTATTCTAAATAAATGTTCATGCTAGCAAAATTATTACATCACCCCTTTTTCTACACAATTGTATGCATGTTTCCGAAAAATCTCACTATATATTTTCAAAATTAACTCCAGCCCACGTATTATTTTTACATTTCATTTATATTTGTTTAATCATAACTGCTGCAAGACCGTATAAAAGAATACAAGCAGTTCCCGCACACATAATTATTGTTCAGAGGTGTTGTTGGCGTACTTTATCATATACTTTTGTAAGCTCATACAGAACGGCTTCATTACCTTTTATCATTCATTTAGATGCGGAGTCACATAACTTTTAGCGGAGCAATCAATTCTTTGCAAAACTAATGATTGAAAGCATCCCCCCCACCCCCCAAAAAAAACGTGGAATAGCGAGGATTTTTTTTTTACACACCCAAAATAAATGAGATAATTATTTCTCTATATTTATCACATTACCAAGATTGTATATATCACTCGATCGCCTCTTTCACTCATTCGTCGATTTCAAATGTGAAGGAAATTTTCGTACCATGCTTTATTCATACATTTTATTTCTGAATAGAATGTTATATGGCTGGGATGGCAGTAAAGATTTCAATTTTATATATGAAGAAAGGATGAAGCAATCCAGAGACTGTTGTAAATGTATAAGTCTTATTATTTGAAATATAAAATTTGAAGGAAATTTATATATCTTGCTTCGTTTTAAGATGTTTTATTTTTACATTTTTTTTTTTAATCTCCCTCTTACTATTATTTTTGAAACGGATGTTGATAACTATGAATAGTATTTGTGATTATAGAGAGAGAGGTAAACGTTTTCCTTACTTTTGACTAATTATGTACAATTTTCAATCATTTTTTACAATTTTTCGCACATTTTACTACTTTTACATTGTTTTAAGCAATTTTTGCTATTTCGCATCATTTTCCGGTCTTTTTTTTTTTTGTACTTTTTACACAATTTTCATCGATCTTTCAACAACTTTGTAAGGGTTTTTTTTTTTTCTTTCTTACATCTCATTACAATATCGTTAGTCATCAATGATAACAGTACATATTTATGCTTTCACATCACCTTTCGCTTCATCTGTGCACATCTACAACTTAACAAGCGCAGAACCAGTTGAATGTTGTAGGCCCGCAATCACGATCTCCATTTGATTATTGGATTTACCAGTCACATCTTTGAACGTTTGATTTAATGAATTGACAGGGACTTTGTATTTTGCTCGCCCGCTCGATATCTTCAACAGACTATCATGCTAACGATTAATAAGAGCAGCCATAAAGCTCCAGACGTTTACTGAATGTTTTCTCAACACATTCACAGCCCATGCCCCATACACTAAGGAAATCTTTAAACACCTCTATAACCATTCCTTTTAAGCTGGAGGGTGTAAGGGACTCCTATAATCGTTTTGACAATCAACACTTCGTCGTCCATCGCCCTAGCTTTACTTGTCGTTGCACAGACATGTAGTAAACGTTTTCTTCTTTTACAATTTTTTTTATATTTCAACACTATTAACAAATTTTCCCACCATACTAACTAATTATAAACAGTTTTCCATTATTTCTTAACAGGTTCTTATGTTTTAGAGTCTTTTTACGCTATTTTTTTCACCAATTTATGATATTTCTTATCATTTTCTTGCGTTTTAATGTCTTTCATACAATTTTACTCAATTTTTCGTCATATTCGTCAGTTTTTTATTTATCTCTTACATTATATATCTGAATGTGTCGAATATCCATCCTTTTAACTATATTTTATAATTTGATACGATCATAGATAATAACAAAAGATTTAATTCAATATTGTTCACAATCTATTCAATAATTTTTATGACATTCATTATAATCAATAAAAATAATCATTGCTTCATTGTTTCAATGTTAAATTCTAATATATCATTATCAGCCATTAATATTTTACCAGATCTCTGCTTGGTTACCGTTTTCTAATTAAACGCCTCCCGATCTCTTCATCTAAACTTATTTCTTCCTATCTGTATATCAATGACCACTGGCGCTTCGTTCCTCACAAAATCCCGGTTCTTGCGCACATAGCTGCTCGGGTCTCTAAGTTCTCTCCTTATGTCTTTTCCCGCAATAAGCTTCCTTACTTTTCTTTTGATTTCAATAGTACATGTCTTCCCGTCTCATTCTCCTCTCTTCCTCTTCGTGCTAACTCCACTCCTCAGAGCACAGTGGTCAGTGAATATGTCCACATATTAAATTCTTCATTTCCCCGTCATGTAAAAATTTTCACTGATGGTTCCAAAAATGATTGCGGGGTGGGCGGTGCTTTTACAGCCCCCTCGCTTAATCACTCGGAATCCTTCAAACTTCCTTCCTTTTGTTCCATTTTTTCTGCTGAAGCAGTCTCCATTCTCCGTGCTGTCTCCTTTATTTCCTCTTCAAGAGGGATCTGTAAGTTTCTCATTATTACTGATTCCAAATCCGTGCTGCAAGCTATCTCTTCTCCTCCTTCCCACTCGACTAATGACATTATTCTTTCTGTTCGTGCCTCTATCTCCAACTTGCGCTTAGCACGTTCTATCCTTATTGACTTTTTATGGGTTCCTGGCCACTCTGGCATTGAGGGCAACGAAGCAGCTGACTTCCTAGCTCGCTCAGCGTCTCTCAATGGTCCATTCCTTCCGCATTTTCCTGCCTCAGACATCCTTTTCCTCTCCGCAAGTCTCCATACCAGACTGTGGATTGACATCTACCCTTCCTTTTTTGCCAATCGCTCCTCTTTCTACCTCCTCCTACAGCCTACTCCCAATTCACAGCCTTGGTACCAATTTCTTCCTTTTTCTCGGCGCTCGGCTATTGTTTCTTTAATCAGACTGAGACTTGGCCATTCCCTCCTTCCCTTTTCTCGTTTTTCTTTTTCTCTTTCACCTTCTCCCTTTTGCCCTCTCCACTCAACTGATCCTCCCTTTATATGTGACCCCAACCATATCCTTTTCGAATGCTCTGCTCTTTTTCCTCAGTGCTCTCATCTATACGCCGAACTTTTGGCGTTAGATCTTCCTACCCCTTTCAATGCTTCCTTTATCCTTTCCTTCCCATCTCCAGCCGTTGTTCCCCTCCTTCTTTCCTTTATACTTTCTATCTCCGATCGCCTCAGAATCTGAGTAGGTGATCTAGGTCCATGTAGTTGGGTCAGTGTTAACACCGAGCCCATTTAAAAAAAAAAAAAAAAAATATTTTACAACATAAAATACCTAATTTAACTGAATATATCCTTCTTCAGCCAACTTTTCTTCAATCATCCGAATTTCAGTATCTAAACCATTATTTCCCGATTGTTTAGATCTGTGTAGTATCAATAATCGCTCAACCAATTCATTAGGATCGTCAGAATAATTGAAATGAGAGTCTTCAAGATTTACTTTGCGAACAGTCCTATATGCACGTTTCTTTTTCGTTTTACCCTGATAAACTTTTACATTCTTTATGCTAGATTGAAATAGAGGACGTATTATTTTTCTGTATTTAGGAAGTGGAGTACCCTTTAATACACCAGTAACACGTACATGAGCTCCAGTAAATTCCAGTATTTGTTTATATAAAGCTAAATCATTATTTGTATATTTATTCTCATCAACATTTGCTTCCATCAGTAAATGAATCAGTCCTGGTGTGTAAGGAAATTTAGTTAGTGTTCTTCCTTTTCCTAAATAAATTTCACCACATTTCCGATTCCATGAAATTGGTGTTGAACCCATCATATACTCATGTGTGTTCGCATTATATTGTATTCCATATACAGGATCATTTGGTAGAGGTTCATCATAATCTATTTGAAATGGAGCCGTTTCATGTACATTAAGGGCCTTATTATCACGATTTTCATATTCTTCTTCATTTTCAATAGCAGTCTCATAATCACGTTTCCTACTGTCATTAGAAAGTTTGTGTCGTTTTACCATTGATATATCATCACTTATTCCATCAGAACCATTTTTCATCCTTTTAGGTATTTGTAATGATTCCCGAATATCCAATATCTGTTTTGTAACAGGTTCAAGCATTGCAGCTGAAGTATTTGTAATAGATTTAGTCGCATACTTTAACACATTATATTTTTTCATTATATCGCTGCGTATCCTTTCCAGTTCGCTTTTAAGAATTGCTTCTTTATTTATTCCGTTATTACCAACATTAACCATCACTTTACTCTTTGATACCATTATTAAAGGTAATTAAAAATTCATCAAAACTTACATGTAAATCTTCTCTATATATACATTTCACAATCTATTTTGAACACAGAGAGTTAATGCTAATTCATCAGCAATAATTTATAGAATGTTTTTAAAGGCTTAAAGGATGCTTATTAAATACATATTGTATTTCAAACTGTTCCCTAAATACACTATTCATGAAACAAAATCTTTATAAATAAAAATAAACAACAAAATTGGAACAGAAATTTTAATGGAATTTAAGAATCAGTATTTATTTTTCAATATACTAATAAAATATGTGATAACATCTAACCTTTTACTAATGACATTACAAAATCTGGAGCAGTGTAATTCACATGCAGGATATATATATATACATATATCTACATACATATATATCTACATATATATATATATATATATATATATATATATATATATATATATATCTACATATATACATATATATCTACATATATATATATATATATATATATATCTACATATATACATATATATCTACATATATACACATATATATCTACATACAAGCATATATATCTACATATATACACATATACTCATATATATATATCTACACATATTTATACATATACATATATATATATATATATATGTATATATCTACATATGATGTGCTATACTTTATGAGATGGGTATGTTATAAAATTATATTTAAATCTAACAATCTTGTTACACAAATGTAATTTGTAAAATTATATAAATTTCTCAAATGTCACTAAAGTTACATGTTTTTCTTTTTAGGATTTCTACTCAAAATTAGTCAACAACACTACACTTTAATATTGTTTAAAAAAAATTATAAATTTTTTATATTATCTATTATTTTTTATTATTTAAATTATACTTCGCGTTATATAAGTTATACAAATTCATTATAACAAGCTCCAAAAATTGTCTAGTGCTATCCCCAAACATCAATATGAAACATCATATTTCCCCAAAATCCTCAGGCGTCCACTGTAATTTCTATACTATCATCATCACTAACACTAATAAATTATTCCTTTTTAACACCATTATCACATGATTCATTGTTTAGAGGTTGAAAATACACTCAAAACCAGAAAAAATGACAAATTTACTTTTTTCCATCAATTGCTCAGGCTGATGTTACATTATGTACAAACCTATACCAGCTTGTTATAATGAATTTGTATAACTTATATAATGCGAAGTATAATTTAAATAATAAAAAATAATAGATAATATAAAAAATTTATAATTTTTTTTAAACAATATTAAAGTGTAGTGTTGTTGACTAATTTTGAGTAGAAAGCCTAAAAAGAAAAACATGTAACTTTAGTGACATTTGAGAAATTTATATCATTTTACAAATTACGTTTGTGTAACAAGATTGTTAGATTTAAATTTAATTTTATAACATACCCATCTCATAAAGTATAGCACATCATATGTAGATATATATATATATATATATATATATATACATGTATATGTATATATATGTGTAGATATATATATATGAGTATATGTGTATATATGTAGATATATATGCTTGTATGTAGATATATATGTGTATATATGTAGATATATATGTTTATATGTAGATATATATGTGTATATATGTAGATATATATATATATATATATATATATATATATATAGATATATATGTATATATATGTAGATATATATGTGTATATATGTAGATATATATGTGTATATGTTGATATATATATGTATATATGTAGATATATATATATATATATATATATATATATATATATATATATATATATATATATATATAGCCTGCATGAATTAAATCTTTTGTTATTATCTATGATCGTATCAAATTATAAAATATAGTTAAAAGGATGGATATTCGACACATTCAGACATATAATGTAAGAGATAAATAAAAAACTGACGAATATGACGAAAAATTGAGTAAAATTGTATGAAAGACATTAAAACGCAAGAAAATGATAAGAAATATCATAAATTGGTGAAAAAAATAGCGTAAAAAGACTCTAAAACATAAGAACCTGTTAAGAAATAATGGAAAACTGTTTATAATTAGTTAGTATGGTGGGAAAATTTGTTAATAGTGTTGAAATATAAAAAAAATTGTAAAAGAAGAAAACGTTTACTACATGTCTGTGCAACGACAAGTAAAGCTAGGGCGATGGACGACGAAGTGTTGATTGTCAAAACGATTATAGGAGTCCCTTACACCCTCCAGCTTAAAAGGAATGGTTATAGAGGTGTTTAAAGATTTCCTTAGTGTATGGGGCATGGGCTGTGAATGTGTTGAGAAAACATTCAGTAAACGTCTGGAGCTTTATGGCTGCTCTTATTAATCGTTAGCATGATAGTCTGTTGAAGATATCGAGCGGGCGAGCAAAATACAAAGTCCCTGTCAATTCATTAAATCAAACGTTCAAAGATGTGACTGGTAAATCCAATAATCAAATGGAGATCGTGATTGCGGGCCTACAACATTCAACTGGTTCTGCGCTTGTTAAGTTGTAGATGTGCACAGATGAAGCGAAAGGTGATGTGAAAGCATAAATATGTACTGTTATCATTGATGACTAACGATATTGTAATGAGATGTAAGAAAGAAAAAAAAAAAACCCTTACAAAGTTGTTGAAAGATCGATGAAAATTGTGTAAAAAGTACAAAAAAAAAAAAGACCGGAAAATGATGCGAAATAGCAAAAATTGCTTAAAACAATGTAAAAGTAGTAAAATGTGCGAAAAATTGTAAAAAATGATTGAAAATTGTACATAATTAGTCAAAAGTAAGGAAAACGTTTACCTCTCTCTCTATAATCACAAATACTATTCATAGTTATCAACATCCGTTTCAAAAATAATAGTAAGAGGGAGATTAAAAAAAAAAATGTAAAAATAAAACATCTTAAAACGAAGCAAGATATATAAATTTCCTTCAAATTTTATATTTCAAATAATAAGACTTATACATTTACAACAGTCTCTGGATTGCTTCATCCTTTCTTCATATATAAAATTGAAATCTTTACTGCCATCCCAGCCATATAACATTCTATTCAGAAATAAAATGTATGAATAAAGCATGGTACGAAAATTTCCTTCACATTTGAAATCGACGAATGAGTGAAAGAGGCGATCGAGTGATATATACAATCTTGGTAATGTGATAAATATAGAGAAATAATTATCTCATTTATTTTGGGTGTGTAAAAAAAAAATCCTCGCTATTCCACGTTTTTTTTGGGGGGTGGGGGGGATGCTTTCAATCATTAGTTTTGCAAAGAATTGATTGCTCCGCTAAAAGTTGTGTGACTCCGCATCTAAATGAATGATAAAAGGTAATGAAGCCGTTCTGTATGAGCTTACAAAAGTATATGATAAAGTACGCCAACAACACCTCTGAACAATAATTATGTGTGCGGGAACTGCTTGTATTCTTTTATACGGTCTTGCAGCAGTTATGATTAAACAAATATAAATGAAATGTAAAAATAATACGTGGGCTGGAGTTAATTTTGAAAATATATAGTGAGATTTTTCGGAAACATGCATACAATTGTGTAGAAAAAGGGGTGATGTAATAATTTTGCTAGCATGAACATTTATTTAGAATAATTTCGTATTACATTATTAGACTTTGAACATAGATAGCAAGAGGGAAAAGGAGTGATTGCTTCGACATGAGTAAAACGAACGAAGTGTTTTCGTAGGTTAGTGATTATATAGAAAAAATTATAGGCGAATGTAATTTGTAGTGAAAAATAGTATGTTTGGGCTAATTTTAAAAATTCATGATAGTTTAGTGGAGACTTACGGTGAATGCATTTATGGATGTAGTGATTTCAATATTTTTGTCATGTATGGAAAATAAAAAAATTAAAAAAATACTGCTATAATTTCAAGATGTTAAAAATAATTACAGAAAAATTAACTCATAATGTAAGTAGAAGGAGTGAATTCGTCATGAATGTTTACAACAATATGTTTTCTATAGGTTAGGCCCTTTGCGAATTGAAGAAAAATTTAAACGATAAAAAAATAATATATGTACGATAGATTAAAAAAAAAAAAATATTATTGACAATCGGAAAATGAGATAATGATCTGTAAGGAGATTGCTAATTTTGGAAATGATGAAATATATTTAAGTTGATTTTAAAGTAATTATGCACGATTTGAATTTTGGAAATAGATTACATAGTATGAATGGAGCGAAGAACCATTTTCTACGATTTCCTGAAAAAACTATATTACGATAAGAATAGTGTCGTCAATGAACGTACAGATATATCAGTAGTAATGAAGCGAAAGTGTCTGCGGCGTACATTTGTCTGCACAGCATATTACAAAAAAGATTTGAAAAAATTTTAGCGTAATGAAAGAATAAAAAATATACTCGGGCTAATTTTATAACACAGAGAAAAAAATGTTACTGTTCGTTACCTGAAAAAGAAAACAATATTCTTTTAGGCGACCTTTTTGTGTTCGATATGATGACTGTTCAGGGATAGATGCAGGTATCTTTAACGTATTTTTACAATCAGGCTGTTGCCCTCGAGAATATAACCTTCTATTTCACTCACATACACTCTCTCACTCGCACATTGCAACCCTGATCTGGTCGTGCTACCGTGTTTTTTTTTTTCTTCGAACATGCTGTGGTTCGTAAACTAACAGGTTTTTTCTATCTGTCGCTCTATACAATTGTCCGCCAACACCTCACAGACGAACTCGTGTATATCGCGGAAAAATAATTTACGAAATTTAAAAAAAATATTAAAACCATACATGTATTTGTATAAAAATATGATTATGAAAGATTTTAAAAAATTTTGTCGATTGAAAAATAAAATATATAGATTAATTAAATTCTACGGTAACTAAGCTCATAAAAGTATTACATACAAAGAATGATGAACGGTAAAGAGGTTCAAGGTTAAATTCAGGCTTTTGATAGAAAAAATAACAAATGAATAAAATAAATGAAAGTGGAATAACGGACGGATACAGTGACGAATGCGTAGAAACATGTGTGCAGAACGGATGTTTGAGATTCACGACGACTGATTTGCATAAAAATAAAAAACTTATGAACGGTGAAATGATTGGAAGCTTAAAAATCTGTAATATATTAATATGAATGATTTGGTAAATAGTGCTAACGGATGTGTATGCGTGTATAAGTATTTGAGAATAAATAAATAAAAATAACATTATGTATGGTTGTTAATTTAGTCCAGGGCAGTAAAAGGAGAGAAGAAGAAATTTTTAGATCCGTGTAAAGTGAAAAATATTGAGAGTCGGTTCGATTTTGAAAATACATAATAAGAATGTATAACATGCACAGATATAGTGTTGTGTAGTCGTGACAATGTATATATGTGTGGGAACGACTTGTACGCTTTTGTGACGGATCTGTCGGTCGAGGAGTACGGGGAAAAAATATAAAAAGTATATACCATCAGTAAATTGTCTTCGTTGATTATAAATTTCGATTCATTTTGATAATGTATAATGGAGAACGTGTGTGAGAAGTGTCGGGATGCTTTTGCAACAGTCGAGGGTTTGATGGGGTCTTAAACAGAAAATAAAATATAATATGAAAAGATCTTGAAAAATATTTGGAGTTTGAAATAAATAAAATATTCTTAAACTAATAGACTTGGAAAAAAAATTAATATGAATGATTGGGAAACCATCTCTAGCATATGTGTGTGCAGGAATGGGTGGCGCGGATTCACATTCGGGTGGATGTCCTCGTGAAAAATAATATGAAAGATTTGTAATTTGTGTAGGGCGGAAAGGAGAGGGAGGGGGGTTGAAATCGTGTTAAATAAAACTCTACTCGATATAAATTCACAAATACTTACTTTTGGAAAAAAATCTTTGGAGGGAGAAAAAAAATATTTTAGAGTAATTCCATAATACATAGACATGAAAAAATTATTATGATCGATATGAGAATTAACGACAGAAGATGTGTGCGCATTCATAGCAGTGAAGACATCGACGAATTTATTTTTAGAATTGGAGAAAAAAATATAAAATTATTAACTGACGGAAGAATTTAATGTAAGTGAAGTAAATATACTTAGGTTAATTCCATAATACTTGGAGTTAAAAAAAAACTATTATGAACGATATGGAAACTAATTGCAGAGGATGTGTATGCATTCATACAGTAAAGGTATCGAAGGATTTATTTTTAGATTATGAGAAAAATAAAAATAATGTACTGTCGGGAGAAATGATCGTAAACGTGAAAAATATAATTGGAATAATTCCATAATACTTGGAGTTGAATAAAGGATATTATGAACGATATGTAGACTAACTGCAGAGGATGTGTAAGCCTTCATACAGTAAAGGTATCGAAGGATTTATTTTTAGATTATGAGAAAAATAAAAATAATGTACTGTCGGGAGAAATGATCGGAAACGTGAAAAATATAATTGGTATAATTCCATAATACTTGGAGTTGAATAAAGGATATTATGAACGATATGTAGACTAACTGCAGAGAATGTGTAAGCCTTCATATCAGTGAAGACATTATAGGATTTATTTTTAGAATCGGAGAAAAATATAAATAATACACCGTCGGAAGGAAAGATCGGAAGCAAAAAAAATATAATTAGGATAATTCCATAATAGTTAGACTCGAAAAAATTATTATGAACGATGTGGGAACTAACGACAGCAGATGAGTGTGTGGGAATGGGCGGTGTTCATTCATAGCGGTGAAGATATTGTAGGATTTATTTTTAGAACCGGAGGAAAATAAAAATATTATGAACGGTCGGAAGAACGAACGGAAGCGAAAAAAATATACTTCGGCTATTTCTATAATATTTAGCCCCGAAAAATTATTAAGAACGATATTTAAACAGACAGTAGAAGATGTGTGTGCATTCATAGCGTTGAAGGCATTATAGGATTTATTTTTAGAACCGGAGAAAAATAAAAATATTATGAACGGTCGGAAGAAATGGTCAGAAGTGAAGAAAATATATAATTGGAATAATTCCATAATACTTGGAGTTGAATAAAAGTTATTATGAACGGTATGGGAACTAACGACATCAGATGGGTGTACAGGAATGGACGGTGTGCATTCATAGCGGTCACATAAAAAATAATTACCTCTCAATATGAAATGACGGAGGCGTCGGGAGCGTCGATTGGATGTTTAATGGTCGTAGTAAAAGTAAATAGAATGCGATATATTCGATATTAAAACAACGGAATCGATCGGAAAAGAGGGTGGAATGGGTAAAGGAGACTAAGGCTATTTTAGACTATAAAAATAATTGATTTGTTAATTTGTAAATGTTTTGGATAACCGGTTAGGTTTAGACAACAGAGCAGGGATTGGGTTATAATGTGAAAAAAATAATAATTAAAAAAAAATTGGAGCAGCGTAAACGGATGACACTTGCGGGGGATCGGCGTGTGCGCTTTCGCGGCGGAGAACGATATGTTAGATATATGCGCGAGATCGGGACGTGCGCTTTCGCATATGGCAGTAAGATCGGGAAATCAGGAAAATAAAAAAATATGCTTCGGCTAATTTTATATTATGTATACTTAGACTTTGAAATATTAAAGAAATAATCGCGGTATCGGGAACGGAGCGTGTGTGTGTGTGTGTGTGTGTGTGTGATATCGCGGCGGAGATCGGGTTATGCGTGGGATCAGCGCGTGCGCTTTCGCGTCGGGGAGCGGAGTGTGCGCGGGAACGAAATATACGTGTGAGAGGTGTGAACTGGAGTTATAGGTTAAATTTACGCTTTAAATAATATATTGGGGTTAAATTTTGGAATTTTCTTACTTAGGCCCTGAATTTTAAAAAAAATTGCAGTAACGTAGCGGGACGGGCGAGGCGAGCGGGGAACTTGGGTTACTTTCGGACATTAATTATTATACTTATGTTAATTAATAATCGGTTCGGTTTATCGGAAACGAGCGGGACGCGTACAGGGGAATTTCGGAGAAATTTGGGGAACTTGGGGGAACTTTTAGCACCTGGACACTAATTGGGGTTGCTTGCGCCCCAGAATACCACTTTGGGTAGTTTATTGACCTCGGGACACTGTTTGGACGTTCGGTTTATCGGATATGCACGGGAACCGTCCGGGGGAAACTCGGAGGAATCGGGGGAAACTTGGGTGAATTTTGACCACCTGGACATGAATTGGGGTGACTTTCGTGTTCGGATTACCGGTCTGGGGTGAATTTTCGCCTCCGGGACAGGAATTGGGGTTCGGATTAGCGGAACTCCTAGAGTCGCCCTTTAATGACTACTGACGTGGGTATCTATAGAAGCGGGATTAACTTACAGGATTATTTATGAACAGAGATAAAGTCGGATTTGGTTCGTAGGTGAGATAACTTTTTCAGTAGCGGAAAATTTTATACGGTAAAAATAAGAAACTGTTTAACTGTTTTTCTTCTATGTAATGTGAAAACGATGTAAGCCTAATGTTCTCAGCGTTAAGGTCACCTATTGAAATATACTGATCGCCCCTCATACCATAACTTTGTTTCGGATGTTGATAATTAGGAAAGTTCAATGCGCCGAAGGCGACGACACCTGCTGAATAAAACGGCGTATGATCCGAACTAAACAATATTCGTTTTCGATTACAATAATTTCTCGTTTTTTCCGCTTTAGTCGTGTATGTTCCCATCTCCTTTTGTTTGGAAAATTTTTAGAACTTTTCCGTTTCTTGTACATTTAATGAGGTCGTTTTAATTATCAAATGAATCAATGGAAAATATATACTTTTTTATGAAATAATAATATTTAATTTTAAACACTGACACGTTTGGAAGCTGATAGTTTCATAATTCAGTATATATTACTAAGGTTAATTTAAACAAAAAAATCAAATACACTATTATTTTTATTATATCATAAAAAAGAGATATCTAGGAACGAGGGGTCACGACGGTTGTGTTCGCTGTGTTTTTTTTTTTTTTGCTCTGTGTTAAGTGTGGTTTAGTTTAATTTTGAAGTTTAAGGTTCGAAATTGTTTATACTTGCCAAGCTTAGGTTCCCGAATAACATTTGCGAATTGGGTTTTTATCGAAGTCGCTGGTTCGTAAATTATATTAATGTTTTAAAATCTCGTTTAAATATTATCTACAAATCGGTTTTGCAATACGCAGTTCTTATCACTAACTGATAGTAATTATTTAAATGCAGCGTACGCGTTGCTTAGTAATAGTGTCAGAAACTTTACAGATGAGAAGAATACCGATTCGATGCATTGTTAAACAGTGCAGCCACTTATAGTTTTCGATTTTATCGCAGAGTAGTAATACGGACGAAAAATTCTGTTACTCTGCCATTAATAGTAGAGTAATTATATTAAGGAGAAATGTCTAATGCAACAAAATCATCCAAAAAAATACAAACGAGCAACAAAGTGTTTCAGGAAAATTATAATAGAACGAAAAATGAAGAATTACTTTATACTGAATGGCAAAAAGCCAATAATGAAAAATCACAACTAAATGTCGTGTTAAACAAAATGAAAGAAACTATTAGAAAACTGGAGTAAAAGGTAAAATTAATACAAAGCTGTAATAAACAACAGCAAATAGAATACATTACTGATGAAGAAGAGCTAGCAGCTGAAACGGAATGGATTAGAGTAGATGGTAGAAAAAGAAAAAAGGATACATCTTTAACGGTACCGATGTTAAAACGACAGGTATCAATTTCAAAGACAGATCCATCGAAAATAAAGAAAATACCGCCACCACCACCGATTATGGTGGATGGAATTAAAGAGTATAATAAATTTTATGAAATGTTACGTGATTTGGTAATGGCAGAGAAATTTACTATTAAACTAATGAGTGGCGGAATGATTAAAATTAATGCCACTGATGAGGACACATATAGGAAAATTGTAAAAACACTAGATGCAAATCAAAGTGCTTGGCACTCGTATGAAAATAAGCAAGCTAGACCAATCCGAGTAATGGCCAAAGGATTACATTATACTTGTGACGTTAACAAAATAGTTGAAGAACTTAAACAAAGAGGATACAAAATATTAAATGCCGTAAATAAACTTAAGTGGAAAACTAAAGATCCGCTTAATATGTTTATGCTAACGTTCAATGCTAACGAAAACATTGATGAAATATGTAAAATTGAAAGGATACTAGGAACAAAAGTTGTAATAGAGCTAGTTAGAAAAGCGAAGTTAATTCCGCAATGTAAATCGTGCCAAGTATATGATGGCCATACACAAAAATATTGCAGACGTGAACCAAGGTGTGTAAAATGCGCAGGTAAGCATCAGACAAAAGATTGCGACAAAGCGAACGATGTTAAACCGAAATGTTTACACTGTGATAGTGAACATCCAGCTAATTATAGAGGGTGTGCGGTAGCTATAGAACTACAAAAAATTCGAAATAGAAATACGAAAACCAAAAATCAAGCAATAAGTCAGAAGAATACTGAAATGGTATGGATGAAGGAAGAGAAGTCTCTACCAAATTTACAGGACAAAAGCCAGTTTCCAGCTTTACGTACAGTTGATGACAATAGCTCAAGCAATGATGAAGTTAAGAAACTCCTGCAAGTAATATTAAATAAACTCGAAAAACAAGAGAATTTTATTATGTTGCTTGATGACAGGTTAAAAAAAAAATGAAAATAGCACTAATGAAGCTATGCAAAAAAACAAACACAAATGAAAAATTCATTAAGAATCTTATCATGGAATCCTAATGGTTTATTGAACCATCAACAAGAATTACAAACAATTATAGAAATAGAAAAAATTGATATTTGTTTGATTTCAGAAACTCATTTTACTGATCAAACATTTATTAGATTTAATGGTTTTAAAGTATATCATACTATCCATCCAGAAAATACTGCTAAAGGTGGAGCTGCTGTCATAGTCAGGGAGCAAATAGAACATTATGAACTGGAAAAGTATAAAACTCCCCATATACAAGTTGCATCTATCTCTATTAAAAATAGTAATTATGCAATTACTGTAACTGGAGTATACTGTCCTCCAAAGTATTCTATGAAAAAAAACGAATATATTCGGTTTCTAGATTATTTAGGTAGTCGATTTATAGTTGGTGGCGACTTTAATGCCAAGAATACCTACTGGGGCTCTAGGCTAACAACAGCAAAAGGTAAAGAGTTGCTAAATGCAATCAAGGAATATAACTGTGATACGATATCAACAGGAAAACCGACCTATTGGCCATCTGATGTCACTAGAAAACCAGATTTAATAGATTTTTTCATAATAAGAAGTATTTCACATAATTATATCAAGATTGAAGAGTATTTTGGTTTAAGTTCTGACCATTCATCTATACTTTTGACGATAAGTAATAATATAATTGAAAAGGAAACTAATCCGACGTTAGTTAATAAACTTACTGATTGGGAAAATTTCAGATATTGTTTAGAAGGAAATGTTAAATGTTCCACTGAGAACTATTGAACAAGTTGATTTTGAACTGGAGAAGTTTGTAAGTCAGATACAACATGCTGCCTGGAATAGTACACCCGAAATTAAAAGACGGTTTAAGGGCAATAATTACCCCAAAGAAATTAGGAAACTATTAAGTGAAAAACGAAGGGCTAGGCGTAAATGGCAGCAAACTAGATCAATGCATGATAAAAATAAATATAACAATCTTACACAGAGATTAAAAAGAGAATTAAAAAAATTACGTAACGAGACAATTGCAATAGCATTAACTGAAATGACAAGTGATAGTAGCATTGAGTATTCACTATGGAAAGCTACCAAAAGGATCAAGCAGCCTACTACATATGAAGCCCCAATTAAGGATATAAGCGGTAATTGGGCACGAAGTAATGAGGACAAAGTGAAGTTATTTGCGGAACATTTAGAAAACGTGTTTCACTTGGAAGTCTTTGAAGAAAATAACTGTATGAATCAAGAGATTGAGCAAAGAAATGAGGTAATCAAACCTGTTACACCGTCTGAAGTTTTCTGCGAAATTAAATCAAATATAAAATCCAAGAAAGCGCCTGGATATGATTTAATTACTGGAGAAATAATAAAACAGCTACCAAAAAAGGCTATTCTAAAATTTATGCATATTATCAACGCTGTACTTAGATTGAAATACGTACCAAGAGTTTGGAAAGTTGCTGATGTAATCATGATTCCGAAGCCAGGCAAATCGCAATTTGAAATATCGTCCTACAGGCCAATATCGCTACTGCCAATACTATCAAAGCTATTTGAAAAATTGTTCTTAAAAAGACTAATGTCTGTAACTGAAATGGAAAATATAATACCAAAACACCAGTTTGGGTTTAGACAAAAGCGCTCAACCATAGATCAAATACATAGAATAACTGATGTAATAGAAAAACCGTTGGAACGTAAACAAGTATGCTCGGCTGTTTTTTTAGATGCAGCCCAAGCCTTTGATAAGGTTTGGCATGAAGGTTTAAAATATAAGTTAAAAACTATGCTACCTAAGTCATATGCAGATATACTAACTTCGTACCTTTCGGATAGGTATTTTAGAATAAAGAAAAACAATGTTTACTCGGACTTGAAAGCAATACTAGCTGGAGTCCCTCAAGGGAGTGTTTTGGGACCGACGCTTTATGTCCTTTATACGTGCGATTTACCTAAATTGGAAAATAACACCGTAGCAACTTTCGCTGATGTCACAGCAATTTTAGCAGTAGCAGAGGACAATGTATTGTCTACAAGGAAGTTGCAAACTGCATTGGATACAATATATGATTGGACTAAAAAGTGGAACATTAAACTAAATGAAACTAAATCCGTACATGTGGACTTTACTAATAAACGTACTACATATGCTCCAATACATATTAATAATAATGTTATACCGCACGCAAATACAGCTAAGTATCTAGGTATGACACTAGATGCCAAACTTCGGTGGAAAGCACATGTAAAAAAGAAGAGAGAAGAGTTAGAAATACGATATAGAAAACTTTATTGGATGATCGGTAAACACTCTCCGCTATCGATACATAATAAAATGTTGTTATATAATCAAATGTTGAAGCCTGTTTATGGCATACAGCTATGGGGTTGTAGCAAACAAAACAATAGAACTATTATACAGCGCTTTCAAAACAAAGTTTTAAGGAACATGGTGAACGCACCATATTACGTAAAAAATGTTCATATCCATAAAGATCTGCAGGCGGAGTATGTTAATCAAGTAATTAAAAAATTTGCGAAATGTCATCAGATGAGACTTGTAAATCATGTAAATACTGAAGCGCGCCAGCTCTTGAACACAGCGGATTTGGAGAGAAGGCTCAAGAGAACAAAACCGCATGAACTAGTATCAGATTAGTATTTGAAATTCGTAGATTATATCATTTATTATTTAATTAAAGTGTGTATACCAAGATTCCATTGGGCTATTTTGGTATTATTATTAGTTACTTATATATTGTTTTGTTAAAGAAAAATTGTTTATTAGTCTATTTAGACTAGATTGCAATAAAATATATTAAAAAAAAAAAATAAATATTATAAAAAAGTGTATATTTTCCGTTGATTCATTTGATAAGTAATAGAATAAGCAATAGAAATAATTCGTTCAACATTGACTACATTTTATTTTCGAGGCCTATTTTTCTATTTTATTTAAGTGCAAGCAATATCTATACTTGTTTTCACTACTTCATCTTATTATTATTATTATTATTATTATTATTATTATTATTATTATTATTATTATTATAGTTCTTTTTTAAGCCATTCCAACGTGTGGTCTCTGAGAAATATCGAATGAATAAATTTTAAATGTTCTCATTTTTTTTACAAATATAGTTTGTTTTTTTTTTGTGTGTGTGTGTGTAGACGCAATGCTCTGTACCGTGTTTAACTGTTGTGGCTATTACAGTACGAGAATGCGCGGTTTATTTTTATGGATATGGTTAGTCTGCCGTCTGACTGCCTCATAAGTTTGTTGATCAACTGAGTGAATCGTGCCTTTATTGATCGATTTCGAAGTAAGGAATAGTTATCTGAAAGTTGTTTTATATTTACTTTGTTTTAGTCGGCTTCCTGCTTTACAAATAATCACTCCCCTTCTGTTTCTTTATTCAGCCTAATCTTAATGCTTAATTTTTGAAGTTTCTTTCCCTCTGTTATTCCATTTTATTCTCTACCATTCGCCTACGCTTTAATCATAATTCTGCCTACTACCCTTTCTCGTCGATTGTTCTTCTCCTTCTGCTGAGTATTCTATTTTTTATTTACATTTGTTAAAATTGCGCTTCCTGTTCTTTACTGAGCTTCCTGTCTTCTTCGTTTTTTTTCTTTTGTTTCTACTATTGATGTTTTTATATTAACAGTTTTCCATCGAATTAAAATCCAATTAATACTCTTTGCCGTCTATCGTTTCTGGGCAACGGTGCCCAGCTGATGAGGCCGCTGAAAAAGGGGAAAAACTGTAATTTTGTAGAAGAGCAGTTACTTTTTTGATGCATCTTAATCCGGTTTTCTAGCGGAAACTAAACATTCATTTAGGTGGAAAAAGCTAAATTTTCCTATCTCCCTTTCTCGGTTTTTTAAGAAGAAAAAAAGAAAAAGAAATTAGAAAATGAAAATTCGTCCGAAACATTATAAAACTGCAGCAGATGCTACGATTATCGAAATTGTTTATAATATCGAAGGATAAACGGTACAAAACAACCAACTTCTTTTATACTAAACGTGAACTTCAAGTGCATTTTAACTAGTTCTTAAGCGTCAAGTATTTGAAAAAGAACAGTCGAGTATTTTGGCGGGTACGTAGAAATGTGTATAACTGTCCGGAATTATTGTTGAAGTAACTTTGAGAGTTTAGAAAAGAAAAAAGAACAACAAAAAATCACCGTTTAATCTGTTTAACATTAAGCTTTGTAACAACGTTCGGTTTAAATGATAATAATTCCGCCGAGAGCGCTTTAATTAATAAATAGTAATTTTAACGCGTGCCCCGAAATTCATAGTTTATATTTTTTTCAAGTTCCGTTTTCTGTTACTGCGGAATTATCGTATCTTATTTTCTTAGTTTTCCTCTTTTTCGGGTTTTCTTTGCGAATCGCTGTGGTTGTTCGCGGGAAAGGAAATTAAGTCTCGTTAAAATTTTTAATTGTCAGAAAGAGTAATATCCGAGTATTGCACGTAAGAAGAGATAAAATTGTATACTTCACGCGCTACGAGGAATTATTACTACGAGTAGTTTTTAAAATCACGAACGGAATTTTTTAAATGTCTCGAAATATTTCTGCTTATTATTCGGTAATTATTTTTGTAAAAATTTCGAAGATTAAAAAGGAAGAATAATATTAAAAACGTTTTACCTTTTGCGAAATAAAAATGAAGTCGAACTGAAAAAAAAAAAAAAAAAAAAAATTCTTTAAATCGTAAACAAAGTAATGGTGAATGGTTTCGAATTATTTTATAGAAAGTGCAGCTACAATACGATATTAACATAAAATATAGCAGGGACGAAATAGTTAAACAACTATACTCACTTACTTTATTAATTATGATAATTACTGTAACAATTTACTATCACTGATACCTTTTGAAGATTACATAATCACAGTGCACAGTTACAAACATTAAAATACCAACGCCGAATTGCATTTCTAATCACAGATTCCTTGCAATCGATTAGGACGCTCCAGACACCAAAAACTTTAAACACACTGTCCCGGGAAATAAAACGCATCATTAATGTGTTTTCTCGGGCTGGCTCACAGGTAACTTTCTTGTGGGTTCCGGGTCATGCTGGCGTGCCGGGGAACGAACGTGTGAATTTGGCTACTAAGGAAGCAACACATAGTCCAATGCCCGAAGGCACCCATCTTCCCCAGCTGGTGCCACCCTTATCCAGTAACATAAGGCAGAGACATGGGAAACTATGTGGTCGGCTCACACATCATGGCTGCGATCTTCATCAAGGTGAGCACTGAGCCTTGGTGGCCATCGTATCCGTATCCCGCAGAAAGTTTGCAGCATTGGCTAGACTCCGCATAGGGCACACAGCAATATCCCACAACTATTTGCTGGAAGAAACATCTCCTCCCTCTGCCTGTTCCGTATGCAATTCCCCCATTTCACCAACTGCTGAACACATCCTGAAACATTGTCTGCCTGCCTGCCTGCAGGTATCTTTAACTTACCGTCGGTTGCGTTGTCAAACGAACCAAAACAGGTCCAGGATATGCTACACCATATTAGACCGGCTAACCTGTTAAAATACTTCCTAATCTTGCACTGATCCATGTGATGTAATAATCTCGGCAATTCAGCACGTAAAATGTTTTTTTGCAAAAAATAAATACCGACTTCAAGGTTTATTATAAAAATTTAATAAGAACGCACTAGAAAGTAAAAAATAATTACTCCCGATAAGAAAACATATATCAGAGTGATTTGCCCTTAAAGGTGACATCGTAATTCTTATAGAACATTAATACTTATTAGAATCGCCATCAAATTCATATTAAAATAATAATTAAAAACTGCATTAAATGTTCATTAAATTGTTCCTAGCTATTGTAATATGAATTTGATGCCGACTCTAATTAAGGTATCAGTGTTGCATAAGAATTACTATAATATCATCTTAAGTTTTGTATCACTCTGATATATATTTTCTTATCGCGAATAATTATTTTTTACCTTTTAGTGCATTTTTATTAAATTTTTCTAAAAAACCTTGAAGACGGTATTTATTTTTTGTACAAAAATATTTTATTTTACAATTTTTAGCGTTATACTTGAAATTTTTTTTTGTTAAAAATCAATTTTCTTCACATTATTCTCCATAATTAATATTTAAAAAAAAATCGATTTCTTTATTTTGAATTGCATTTCCACGGTATAGAATCACCAAAAGCTACATTTCCATGGTAATTTGGCAAATTGATAGTATTTTAAGTAAATCGCCTCTGTTATACTAATAAAAAATATGAAAAAAAAAAATTACCTAAAGAGGCCACATTTTGTCACGTTATTTGACGAATACTCAGTTAATGTTCAACGATTTTCATCAGTATTTACATGGAGTACCTTAGATGAATGGTACTTTTTCTAATGAACAAAGGATCAGTAAATGAACTATGCGCGAACAAACGTAAAAAAAAAAAAATAATCGCGCAAACGTATAACTTACTTCTTTTTGGAAGTCGGTAAAAACAGGTGTAATTTTATTTTGATTTAGGCTGGAATGGGGTTTTTTCAGATTTTTCTACAGATCTTCCAGATCTTTCTTCAACTGAAAACATTCAATTGAGTTATTTCTATCCCAGGGGCATAACAAAACGAAAAAAAAAAAAAAAAATGAAAACATCACCAATGTAATCGGAGTCAATTAAATACGCATTATTAAGGATAACTCAAAAACTGCTTGTCGGATCTTGATCAAATTTAAATGGGACCACGTGAGAAGCACCAGCTTTTAAATAAAAGAAGAATCATCAAAATCGGTTCACTTAGAAAAAAGTTCCGAGGGAACACACATAAAAAAAGAAAAAAAGTACAGTCGAATTGAGAACCTTCTTCGTTTTTTGAAGTCGGTTAAAAAAAAGGGATAACAGTTTGGAATAATTTTTTCATCTAATCGATGTATTTTCAAAAAAAACACACGCAGAAAATTCGAAAAAAATTAGTTATTATATTCGCCTCCCGCTACGTTTACTGCCTTTTCTACTTTATCTGAATAATTTTTTTTTTTTTTTTTTTTTTTTTTGTGAAAGCAACATCCTGTACCGTGTTTAACTGCTGTGGCTATTACAGTACGAAGATGCGCAGTTTGTTTTTATAGATATCTGATTATTCCGCTAGTTCTGATAAATTGTGTTATGGATAAAATTGCATCGCGGGAATTCTCAAGAATGTTGGTGACTGTTTTGTTATTAATTGAAGGGGGCCGGTGAGGTGATAATGCTGGACAGTCGCATAGTATATGAGGAGTTGAGGGAGCAACATCTTGGCCACAGAAAGGACAATTCATAGGAGAGGGGGTTCTTTGCAAAATAAAATTATGCGACATGACCGTATGGCCTGTGCGCAAGCGGCTAAGTGCACAGAAATCTCTGCGGAAAATGCTTTTTTCCGGCCACCATGGTTCGGTTGAGGGTTTAATTAACCTCGAGAAAGTCTGACACGAGGACCAATGGGTTTTCCATAAGGACGTGAGATTATTAAAGATTATGTTCGAGAGATAAGGTGGAGGTGGGCTGTTACTAGGCGAGGGGCAATATATTTTATATTTCTGCTCGGGCGGATGTATCGACGCGTTCATTCCAGGAAATGATATTTCATTATCACCGCTTATTATTAGTTCAACTTTATTCGATGCTAACGTAAATGTCGATTGAATTAATGTTTAAATGCCTATTAAATTGATCTACGACTTTTTGTCGGATTTATAATCATACGTACCAATTAAATCTGAATCTTACTCCATTACATTACAGAATGATTTAGATAAACTGGTAGAGTGGAGTCAGCGGAATAATTTTCCTTTCAATTATTCAAAATGTGTACATATAAAACTTTCCCGTAAAAGAAACGTATGCATGCGCAATTATGTTACGAATGGATCTAGTATTAAAAATGTTAATTGCGTACGGGATCTTCGGGTATACATTGATAGTAAGGTAGATTT
This sequence comes from Icerya purchasi, assembly GCA_039619475.1. Classification (NCBI taxonomy): domain Eukaryota; kingdom Metazoa; phylum Arthropoda; class Insecta; order Hemiptera; family Monophlebidae; genus Icerya; species Icerya purchasi. The sequence continues at coordinate 294,008,330 of CM077116.1, read as the reverse complement.
CTCAGAGCACATTAAACACATCACTAATCTCGCAAATAATACTATTAGGTTCATTATTAGAAATTCAACAATGTTCATTAATACAGACACTATTCGTATTCTTTATACGGCACTTGTACGTCCTCAGAATATTGTTCAGTAATATGGGATACCTTTTATGATAAGTATAATAAAATTATTGAAACTGTTCACTCAAAATTCTTAAGATATCTTTATTTCCGCATGATTAAAATTCACGCACAGTATATGAATCACATTATCTTGAATAAATTATTACGTTTTAAAACCTTACATGCGAGACGGAAACATGCTAAATTAAATGTTATACAAGATATATGCAATGCGCGAATCAGAAATGAGTATCTATTGTCGAAAATACTTTTCAAAGTACCAACGTTGATTAGTACAGGAAAAATCGTTTATTTGTTAAAACTCAGGCACGTACAAATATTGCGTAAAGTTCTCCGATTCGGTTCGCATTCCATCTGTACAATACATTACTCACTGAATATACAGATATTGATGTACACTTCGATAATAGAAAAAAGTATTTGCGATTAGTTTAAATCTTATTTTCAATATCAAATACAACGAAGGTATACTTATTCATATTTACACCTAGAAGATTTGTAATTGATGGTCACGGAGGATGAATATATTCTTTAAGCATTCTGTGCACGCGAGAATATTTCCGTTAATATTAAGAACCATTATTGTTATTGATATTTTATTAATAATGTGATATGTTACTTCTGGGTAATATGCTCCGTGTAATTGGGCTAACGCCCTATATGAAGCATCTTTTTATAGCGCCATACTTAATTCCTGAGCGTCGGCGACTACCTATTCCGTACATCTCAGCTGTACAGACATAGGCATACTGTTCATAGAAATTGTTATATGCAGTACGAATGTGTACACACACAAGATTGCATTCGGAACTGATTAGTAATCGTTTGATTTATATCGGCATATACAAATGCAGTCCCCCCTGTGTATCTGCTGTGTACTGACCTAGCGCGCATATGACGTTGTACGTGGTGGTTTGCCATTGCCTTCCACGTGATTATTAGCGAGTATTTATAATTTAATTCTTTGTAATAAGTTCGGTCGTCGCCCGGGATCGAACCAGTGACCTCCGTAGCGGAAGTCAAGGAGCATACCAATATTTAAATAAATAAACAAATAAATAAATAAATAATTCACCTACCGAATGTTAAAATTCATCGTTAGATTTCTGTATAATTTCCAAGTTTATCGTTTCGACACATGTACCTACAAATTATTTTGATGTACATTTAGTTTCTCGTATGCAGGCAGGATGATATTTATGTTCTCGCTACTATTATGAAATCTTAAGTTATTCACTTGCAACTCCGATTGAAATTTCTCTGTTGCTTTCAAAAATGCTCGCGCTGAAAAACTACTCGGAAAAGTACTGTGTCAGCCCACTTCGATAAAAAGACTTTTTTTAATGGGGCCGCCCGGGTCCGAAATTTTCATTTTACTCGTCCGTATGTGGGACAACACTTGGCACGAATCGGCGATTCCGGCTAAAACTTTAAATCGGCAAATTCTATGCCGGCCCGGCTGGCTGGGAAAAGAAAGAGACCGGAAAAAATTGCCTAATATCCGGAATTCGGGCAGCAGCGAGAATTTTTAGTTCTAATAAGATGAGATTTCTCGAGACGGTCGATGTCCGCTCTGCGTATCGGAAGAACAATGTTGGCTTAACCGTTCCCATTCTGGAACTAATATAGGAAGTTGTTCTGTCGTTTCGGAAAAATTGTCGTCGTTTTCGTGTTCGTTTTCGTTTTCGTTTCTGTTTTCGAGAAACACGTTAACGAAACTACGTGATGAAAATTTAAATTTGCGAACGGCGTCTCAATTGGGTTGATGTTGGCGTTTTCCGTTATGCAAACTAAATTGAAATTACGCTGTCCCATCTGAAGACACGACGGCATGTCGTTCCCGAATCCGCATAATGTCACTTCAGGGCAGCCGTATACATTATATCTTTTCTTCATCCATTCTTTGACAGCATCCTAATATCGTCGTCTCAGCGCGTGCGCACCCATACACCCATACATAAATAATGCCTCTCTCGGAACAGCACTACGATACCGTCCTAGGACACTGCCTTGTCTCTCCCGTCCACTTGCGCATACATATGCATATTATACCTTTTTTCCCCCTCCTGTCATATTCGGGGACACGCGCAAAAAAGCCATAGAATGCCTTGTGAAAATTGCGAGAAAACTCAATTACCAGAAAACACTCCTGTCCCCAGTTATCGAATCCAACACATCGGCACGAGTCAACGTGTCCCTTGTTGGCAATTCCCATTTTGCCGATTTCGAGAATCGATTCGGTTTTTGTTCAGCTGCGCCAAAAGACTACGACGTAACTTCTTCCATTATTTGCTTTTCGGGAACGTTACAGGCTACTTTGCCGCTAACGTTTGTCTGTCGCTTACCAGCAGATCGCAAGCGCGCTGACTTGGCTGATATTATATGCAGAGATAGGAACCGGTGATAACTTTAGCTAAATTCGCCGGCGTATCATCAAGCAGCTCGTATTCAGCGACCTCACAGCACTGCTGATATGAGAGACCGAATAAATTGGAGCCCGTGTAAGCATGGCGTGAGGCAGTACTGTTCAGGTAGCCGGGCAAAGCCGCCGTCTACCGAACCCGAGTCTCTATACATTAGACGAGCAAATAGAACGCTTTTATGCGCGACGCTAGACTATCGAGCAGAGGTCTTACGCCGTCTATCGCTCACTTCAAAATGTGTACCATCTCCCGTCACACTACGTCGCAAACTACTCCAAAAGCAAAAAAAGTGCACACTGCTCGCAAACAAAGTTCGCGATTTTCTTTAGCGCCGGTACCATACTCGCGTTCTTTAAAAAACTCTCAATAATATCCGCTTCTTTAAAAAAAAAAAAAGCAGCTATTTGACGGAAAAATACACGACGGTACCGGGAAAAATCTTTACATCATCCGGCGGCACGGTCTCACTGAATGCGAATTCACATTCTCGTATTCCGGTTGTTCCATTAGCGAAATTAAACAGTTCGCCGTTCGATCGCTTTATTACTAATCGCTTCTTAATCGATGTAAAAGCTGCCAGCCGCTAACTTCTATACGAATAGATATATATATATATATATATATACGTAAGAATGTAGGTATAATTTTTCGGAAGCCATATCCCCTTGCCACGGTGACGGCGTGAAATGTGGAACAATGTAAAAAAGTATCAATGACAGGCGGAGAGGGCGCAAGTCTGCAATTTCAGCCAAAGTTGCTGCTCGGCGATTGGAAGCTGTAATTTAAGTCGAATAAGGTGCGAGCCTTATACGTGTGTTTGTGTGCGACACGGGAAGTTGTTTCGCTTAATGGCAAGTTAAACTGCGTTGTCTGGGCCGTTCGTTCGCAGATTTAATTAAGTTTAAAAACAATGACGACGCCAAGTTGGACCGCGCCAAAGGCCCTTTCCCGAGAATGCGTCAGTACTTTAATACTTGAACTTCTCAAACTACCCCATATCCGCCGACCACGCCTGCTTATAATAACTATTCCGCGCTCGACCAGCGTAAGCCTTCCAAGTTTCCTCCCCCGGACTATTCTAATCATTTTATCTGTCGAAACATACCGCTGCCGACAGTAAATGCGACAACGCAATATTGTCCTTTTCTCCTCTCTTGCCCCAACCACTGCCATTAATTTAATAGTTCGGCAAATAATATCGTATAAAGTTCCGAAGAAACGATGGAAAATATAAAAAGTAGTGCTAAAGAATATTTTTTAGCGCCGGACCGCCGAAAAACGCTGACCCAATTTATTATTCGAATTGGCGACTTTAACTAATGGGTCTACTTTCGGATTTCCGCGTTTCTGCGAGATTTCTAAATGCGATTAAAATTCGCAGGATTTTTTTAACTTTTCCGGGTTCTAGAAGTTTCTTAATTATTCACGACCAATTGATACCGAAACAAATGAAAACGAGCTAGCTAACAGAATCATCATTTTTAAGTACTAAGAGCACATAGTACTTTACAGGTCATGGCCATTTTGGAGCTTATCTAAAATCACTGGCAATAGTTATTATATATTTACATTTGACTCGGCAGTTTTTAGAGAATTTTCATTGTCCGTTGCGAATAGACTGTTTTGCGAATAGTAGTTAGCGAAGGGAAGGTTAACGAATGCGAGTGGGTAAATGAATAATGAACGGGTTACATGCGACATTAGGATGCTGTACACTGTTGATCAATTATAAGACAACATATACTGCGCAGCACACACCTATTACTAATTTTCATCTATCAAAAGAAATCGGTATAAAAAGAATTAAAAAAAAAAAAACAACAACAAAAAAAACTTTCCCATCTGAATTTAAAAACGTTTTTTTTTTTATTTATTTTTTATTTTTTATTTTTTTTTGTGACCCGTCAACCAGAGACCTTTTTTCAGAAACAATTAGAAAGGGAAATGAATTAGTTATATTTTCACTATATCTGTTTAATTGTTTCATTTATGTTGTACAGTAATTAATTTTAAACACTAATTTAAAACAATTATTTAATTTATCAAATACCCCGACGCGTTTCGAAGACATGAAGCTTCATGATCACGGGAGTTATTATAATATAGAAATTTAATAAAGACGATGCCAAAATATAAACAATAAAAAATAACGGTTAAAAGTCGATGACAAAAGTCATTATAAAAAATGAGTAATAAAAATAAAATTAAAGTATTTAAAAGTTTAAAAAAAATTTTAAAAAGTTTTTATAAAAATTTAAGCAACGTTTAATAAAATCTTCTTCTTCTTCTTCTTCTTCTTCTTCTTTTGCCTGCGTTACATCATTGATTCCATGTAGGCCTCCCTTAATTTACATTGTTTCCCTGCTGTTGCCACAATATCATCCGTCCACCTTCATAAAAATAAAATTAAAGTATTTGAAAGTTTAAAAAAATTTTTTAAAAGTTTTTATAGAAGTTTAAGCAAGGTTTAATAAAATATAAAAGTTAAAATCGAATATAAATTGAAATTAAAATGGCAAATGAACAAATTAAATCTAATAATAAGTAACCGGTGTAAAAATTATACCGAATCATAATTACATAAGAAAAGAACGGTTTATTAGAAAATTATTCAATTTATATTCGATTTTAACTTTTATATTTTTTTAAACGTTGCTTAAACTTTTATAAAAACTTTTTAAAAAATTTTTTAAACTTTTAAATACTTTAATTTTATTTTTATTAGTCACTTTTTATAATTTAAATTTAACTGTGCAATAATCGACCTTTGTCATCGACTTTTAACTGTTATTTTTTATTGTTTATATTTTGGCATCGTCTTTATTAAATTTATATATTATAATAACTCCCGTAGTGTCGCTATTGAAATCTCTATACCGGGAAAATTCGGCCAACGTAGGCATAGAAAATCAATACTTAGCATCGTTTAGAGCTAGAAGAGACGTAAGACAGGGATGCGTGATATCACCACTCCTATATAATATATATGGAGAATGGATCATTCATCGAGCGACCGATGGTTGGAAGGGAGGATTTGCAATTAGTGGAAAAAAAGTTTGCAATCTGCGGTATGCAGACGACACAGTCCTAATAGCATCTTCATACAAGGAAATAAATGAACATGTTGGAAAGAGTTGAAAAAGTAAGCGCGGAAAATGTGCTCTCCTTGAACAGACAGAAAAGTCAAATCCTAATTGTGATTAGAAGTAATGAACTACCACTAAACTCGCCAAAGACACTCTGCCGGATCGAAGTGAAAGATCAGCTGATCTATTTAGGCCCACTGATATCGAACACGAGGGGCTGTAACGTGGAAATCAAGAGCAGATTAACACGAACCCCGGAAAGCAATGATGCGCCTAACGCGTATAAGGAAAGACAGGCACATCTCCATGTTTACTAAGAAGAGGATATTCAAAGCGCTGTTGTTCCTTATTGCCACATATGCGTATGAAACATGGACAATAAATCTGGAAGCCAAAAATAAAATACAAGCTTTTGAGATGTTCTGCTGGCGTGGCATGCTAAGGATTCCATGGACAGAGATGCACACAAACACGTCTGTACTGACCAGTCTGGAAGACGAGTCACAAGAGGGGCTGTTACCAACAAGCCATCGCCACATTATACAATTATTCGGACATGTTATGCGCTGCGGACCAGAGTCACTTGAAAAAATTATTATGCAGGGGAAGGTCCTCGAAAGAAAAGGCCGTGGACGTCCTCCGAACAGATATATATATATATATATATATATATATATCATCTAGCTCACTCAAAATTCCGAGTAGGATAAAAGAGGCACCGACAACACCCAACCTCTTCAAACCATCTGCAAATACGCGGTTACATGAGATGGAAATCGAGAATTGATAGTACCGTGGAATTTCTGTTTAATTAGGGCCCGTGGAAAAAGTTTGGAGAACGTAGGTATATAGTAAACATTTTAGCTCAATTGCTTATAAGAGTTGAGATGCACGGAGAGAGACGAGGTTGTCCGGCGACGAATCTGCGTATAAAACGGAATATGATGAAAAAAATATTAAAACTACCCCCCCCCCCCATTGTGTAAAGGAAACCGTTTAAATGCAAATTCTTTTAATAATACGGAAATAGATTTATACGTCATTATCAAGGAATCTCTTCGCGGTAATCCAAAATTATTTCGGGTGACTTTTGTTCTAATTTTTTCTTTTTTTTCTTCTTTTTATACACAAGTATAGTCGCAGTAGCGAAAATGAAACAATTACCACTCTGTATTGCGTATTGTAAATAAGACCACTACGGCCGACAAATTAAAAATCATCAATTAACGTTACGTATATGTGTGTATGTATATACGAGTATATAAATTATAATTGCACATGCAGCTAACGATACGTATGCGTAGACACGTAAACCGTCAAAGACTCATTTTTAAAGCGTTGTTTATAGAGATGTGCCCGGCAACTGATTTGACGGAGCTGTTCTTCGAAATAAGCGGTGATTTTTTGCTGCTTCACCGGATGCTCCGAAACAAAATTATTATTTTTACCCTCATAACTGATGTGCGAAACGTTTGATTAAAAGATAATAGGGATTAATATTTTTTTATATAATTAAAAATATCGCTATACTAAAATATATGAAAAAATTAAAAAATTTAATCACTTACGTTATCTCACCCGCAGATTTTTTATTAGAAGAAACTATGTTTTACAATGAAATTGAAAATATCAATATTTTTAAAACAGTATTTGTAAGATTTTAAGAAAAAAAAAAAATGAAAATGATATGACGTATTTTAATGCAACAAAAAAAAAAGAAGAAATTGATAACTAATTCTTTCCATTAATGATAGGTAAAACTTTTAAGAATTTAAAATAAAATTGAAGCAAAATCTTCTAACATAAACAATTATTTAATATTAGAAATTTCATTTATTCTTTAGACAGACATTGCTCGTATTTATAATAGAGCAATGAAACAAAAAAAAAAAAAAAAACAACACTGAACGTACAAATAGTGGAAACAGGCGTGGACACGTTAGTGTTTGCGTTAAATTCCAAATATTGTTTGTATATCATTCATTTTAATTTTCGGGAAATAAGATGAAACATGATTATGAAGCTCTTTTCAATATATATTTTCACAGTCTCGCTATCCTGCGAGTCTCCTTCACGTCGTTGTTCTATGCTGATGATATTCTTATCTATTCTTCGTCGGATTATATATCTGCGGTGAACGAGGAGCTAAATAATTCTCTTGCTATTTTGGAAAATACGTTATCCTCTCTTCATATTTCTATCTCATCCGAAAAATCTGCCTCTATGGTTTTCACATTTCGTCCTTATAACTGTTCTTTATTCAATCTTTCCTTACGCCACCATCCCATCCTTTTAGTCAATTCCTTCTCATATCTCGGTATTATACTTAATAGCACCTTATCCTTTCGGGAACATATCAGTTATCTGTGTACGTCCGCTCTCAAAAGGCTCAATATACTAAAAGCTCTTTCGCCCCGTAAATGGGGTGGTGATCCTTATATTTTACTTATGTTATATAGATCAATAATCCGTTCCAAATTTGACTACAGCGCATTCCTGTACGCTAGAGCTCGCAAGCAATTTTTTTCGTAAACTTGATCGCATCCAAAACTCATGTCTTCATCTCTGTATCGGAGTACTTAACTCCTCTCCAATTCTAGCCTTTTCATTCGAAGACTCTTATTAGGTGAAAGATTTCTGATTAAACGCCTTCCCATTAGTAATTCTAAACTCCTAAGTTCCTATCAATTTATTTCCGATAACTGGCGCTTCTCTCCCCGCAAAATTCCTATATTATCCTAGATCTCTTCTCGGCTTATGCTCTTCTTGCCTTTTGTTCTCCCTTTCACCAAACCACCTTACTTCACTTTTAATTTCTTTGAATTCAAGCATTCTCCGAGGTTATTTGTTCTCCCCTCGGACATTAAATCTCTTCCTCATCCTGCCGTTTAAAACGAATTCAATCACGTGTTATCCTTATACTTTCCTTCCCATACAATTATCTACACGGATGGTTCGAAGTCTGATGTAGGCGTTGGGGCTGCGTTCATTATCCCCGCGCTTACCTATTCCGAATTCTTTCGGTTGTCCTCCTTTTCCTCTATTTTTCTTGCCGAATCCATGGCTATCCTGCAGGCAGTCCTTTTCATATCCTCGACAAATAACATCTCTAGATTCCTACTATCCTCGGACGCGAAAAGTGTTTTATTGTCTATCTCCTCTCCTTTTCCTACTCGTGTCACTGATCCGATTATTCTCCAAATTCGCTTTTTTTTTTCTAATTTATTTGCACCCCGCTCTGTTGTAATTGATCTACTATGCATTCCTGGTCATTGCGGAATTCCTGGCAACGAGTTAGTTGACTCGTTGGCACGTTCGGCGGCGACCAATGGTCTATTCATTAGTAGATTTCCTGCTCAAACTCTCTACTGTATTTCTTATCATTCCCACCACGATTTCTGGACCGGATTCTATCCTTCATTCTTTACCAATCCTCGATCTTTTTACCTTTATGTTCAACCCTTCCCTTCCTCTCTCTTCCTTGGTTTAATCTTTTCCCCTTCCTTAGCCGTTCGATTATTTCCTCTATAGTTCGCCCGCGGTTCAATCATAGTTTACTTCCGGCTTTTCTTTTCCGTTTTTCTATTGTTCAATATCCTTTGTGTCCTTATGACCCTCCAGAGCTCAATTATACCTGTGATGCGAATCACATTTTGTTCGAATGCTCCTTTATTTCCTCCGAACGTTCTACCCTGTATTCTAGTCTTCTGCGCCCATGGCCTTCCTAATCCTTATAGTGTCCATTCCATTCTTGCATTCCCCTCGCTCAATATAGTTCCTTTGTTGGCCTTCTTTATCTCCTCAATTTCTAATCTTTTCCCTATATATAATGTACAATTCTTTGCATTGGGTAAGTTCCACTGTTGACATGCCCAAAAAAAAAAAAAAAAAGAAAAAAAAATGATTATGAAGGAAATTGTGTGATAGAAAAAAACGTTTGTTTACCTATCGTACGAAGCAAACAAAATTACTTTTGGGGTATGCTTACGTATTGAGTGTAGAAAAAGTTGAAAACATTTTTTTTATCATATTTTTTATAGTAAACTCTTACCGGAGACTGCTCTTTGATTTAAATGCCTGCAAGATATCAATAATTTCTGTAAATCCATATAATTGCAACTTTACAATGTCAGAATTTAACTTCTAATTAAAATACCACAATTCCGATAGTGCACCCGGGTCCGATTCTATACATCCATTTATGCTAAAGTATCTTCCGCTAAATGCAAAAACCTTTTTACTCTACATTTATAATCAAATATGGATAACCGGTAATATCCCAGACTGTTGGAAGTTAACCACAGGCATTTCCTATCCTAAAATCAAACAAAAGTCCCCTATATCCCTCTTAAGTGTAATTGCCAAAGTACTAGAAAAAAATGGTAAACAGACGCCTTCTCTTTATCCTAGAGAAAAATGATATCCTTTCCTCGGCCCAAGCCGGAGGGCGTACAGCAAGGTCTGCAGTCGATCATTTACTAAGCTTTCAAAGGCAAATATTAACAAGCTTCCAAAATCAACAACACTTATATGCCATATTTTTTGATCTTGAAAAAGCTTTCGATCGAGTATGGCGGCACGGATTATTATAGAAGCTAATGTCTGTCGGTATAACCGGTAATATAGGAAATTACATACAAAGTTTTTTGTACAACCGGACATATAATGTGAGAATCGATTCGTCGATATCACAAATCTTTCCATCAGAGAATAGAATTCCACAAGGATCTGCCTTAAGCGCAACCTTGTTCATTTTCTACATAAATTATATAACAGACTGCATTAAACCGCTCGTTTCAGCCCGGCTTTTCATCGACGACCTAAACATATCCTTCTCGTCTAATCTTCCACTTAACGCCCAAAACATACTCCAACAAACGATCCTTAAAATACAGTCCTGGTCCGATGACAACGGCATGATCTTCTCCTCCTTCAAAACTGTGTGCCTAGATTTCTTTAGAGAGCGTCAAATTACCCCTGGCATATCCTTAAATCTTTATAACTCACCAATTCCTTTTAAACCAAATGTCAGATTCCTTGGTCTCCTATTTGACTCAAAATTATCATTGGGTTCCCACGTGGTTAACTTGAGAACAGGATGTCTGAAGTTCATAGCTATCTTAAAATACTTATCCAATAAAAAATACAATATCCGTCCAAAATTACTTCTTAGTATATACAAAGCTTTAATCCTATCACGAATCAACTATGGGTGCCAGGTGTACGCATCTGCCAAACATACCGTCCTAAATTCTTTAGATCCCATTCATCATACCGCCCTCAGAACAATATTTGGTGTCCACAGGACTTCTCCTTCTCTTAGCACATGTGCCTTGTCTGGTGTCCCACTTCTTCTCTTCCACAGGAGTTACTATTCGCAACTTGATGCCCTTACTTATCATATACGCAACCAGTCTCACTCTCCTTCCAACCATCCTCCTCCCTTGTGTTTCCCAAATGATCCATTACCAGGAATCCTCGCTTTCTTACGTCAAAGTAATATAAAATTCCCCATAATGCACTCAGCTAATCTTTTAGCACCATGGGATCACCTAGAAGTCGACATAAATATATATCCTTGCTTACCTATGCTCAAACAAACAGCTTACAAGATACACTCGAAGAAACAACACAAACCATCGATAGGTACATTGACTGTATATTGATTACGCAAAGACCATCACTCCAGGCGGCAGCAGCGTGTTCTTTCAAAGCGTTTGGCTCGGTCCAATCATTTCGACTAGGTGATTGGTGCACAATACTCGACGCTGAGTTATACGGTATCTTGTATTGTTTACAGCACATCTACCTAGTTAATCCCCGCCCACAGGAAGTCCTCATAATTACAGATTCAACAGCATCTCTCTATTCTATACCCAGCTCGCAACCAAAAAGACTCATTGGTTTGCCAAATCCAACAGATCATGTTTAACCTCATGAAAGAAAATTGCAAGTTGTCATACTTATGGGTTCCTGGTCATACTGGGGTGCCTGGCAATGAGATGGTGGACGTGGCTGCACGGGCAGCAGTTTACTGTCCGGTGAGACCAGATGTCGCCCAACCAGCATCGATAAAGAGATACTACTCCAGCATAAGTCTAAGCAGGAATGGAGGTCACACTGGGCCTCCCAAAACACCTTTTTTTAAGCTCAATAAAACCATCAACGGAGCCTTGGTGGCCACCGGAGAATATGTCCCGGCGCGACTTCATAATAATTAATTGCTTATTTATCCCACGACTGCGTGTTCCACAGGACTTTGCCTCCCACAATTTGCCCTTTCTGTTCCCGACCGAGTTATCCCTCAGTACATCATATCATTTCCACGTGTACTAAATTTGCAACATCCCGCTCATCATATTAACATAAATTTTTCTTTACGAAAGATCCTCGCCAATGATCTTGCAATGATCGCTCAAACCTTGGCATACATTAGGACAAACCAAATCAATCGCTCCAGTCATTTAAACTTTGGTAATTACCGTATGTCGTAATGACCTATGCAGTTATACAAGGCTCATGGTAAGAAAAAAAAAAAAAAATCAAGAGAAAACAAATTATATTTATTTATAACTGTGTAAAACATTAAACTATTGGAAGGTCTAAAATTTTATAGTTATCTTTTCAAATTAAACATACATAGTAACGTTAGTTTTTTTTTTGAATTTTATATTTCCGGTATTACGTTGTGCGCATATTTAAGCAGAGTATCTTGTTTGCTTTGTTTTTTTGTAATTCGTATATTTCTTATTTTCTGTGGTTTTGGTAACTTTTGATTTGGAATGTTTCTTCTTGTCTTTTTCATTGTTCAAGAGATTGAAAAATTAATTTAATGCTTATTTCACACTATTTTTTTTTAAGTTTTTCGTTGCTTTTTTATAACTGAATTTCGTCCTTTTGTCGAAAAATTTAAACGGAACTGCGTAGATTAATACCGATATATATATATATATATATATATATATATATATATATATATATATATTGTAGTACTCTTTTATCGCGAACTCGCAACTTATCACAAGCCACCACTGCCTTAAATATGAATTTGATTTTTTTTTTAATTTCTTAGAAACAACTATTCGTGATAGCGTAGTTCTTAGAGCACTTAACTCCCTTTTCCAGAGGTCCTGAGTTCGATCTCAGCTGACAATAGAAATTATTAGAATTAATTAATGTGACAGGGCGTAAAATTCTTAATAGTCTTCGTGTCTGTATTATAGAAACGTAACGGCTAACGTACTAAAGTTTTGGAATTAGCCGGCCAAGGTGTGTGTAAACTTTACACAGGATTTTCGATTTTATACCGATTTTCATATTAGCGAGGTATTTGCATCGGGCATGGGTGAAGTAGGGGAACCTAGGGATTATAGGTGCAACAGCTTGGCCGATGCGCGACAGAAAAAGTATTACTATCGACGATTATGAAAGCTATTCGAAACAATTTAACGACGCGGTGCCGGGTTATCGTCGGTCGTTTGTTGGAAAGTCGCTTCGACAAGCCGAACAAAGCGATCAGGTAATAGTTAGGAAGGCAGTGTATCGTCCCAGTACGGCTTTAGATTGCGCCCCTATCGAGCAAATACGTCAATACGTCATTGCGGTAAGCGGCCTGCAATTCCGATCGGGCGCGAGCGCGGGCGTCCATGGGGCTTCTTGGAATTCGGAAAATTCCCGAAATTAATTCAGACCGACTGTGGGGTAATTGCGTCTGGGAAACCGCCATTACGTAGCACAGTGCACGGTCAAACGGCCCTTTTCTCGATAAGCCGACGCCCCCGCTGCCCGTCGTCAGCGCCCCTGGCGCAGCTCTTTACACAGAGATATTTATGCGTCAACAGAGCCTAACTTTTGTCTCGCACCGTGCGCATCCGCCTCTAATGGAGAGCAACATCCATTGCTCGACGGCCAACACCCATTTTCCGTCTTCTAGCGCGGTTCGTTAATCGCCGCTGTACAAGAGCCGTCAAAGAAAATCACGGCCATGCACCGTAATTAATTTTGTTCGCCCGATGGCTCCGAGAAAATTTTCGCCTTCACATTTTTTCATCGGACACGGCGGAAAATAAGAATGGCCGGATGCGTAATCCGCTATCGCTCCGACGACACAATTCGTCGGAAATTTACACTCCTATAATCGAGAAAAGGCAAACAGCGTCCCCCATCAGCCCGTGTTGGAATGCATTTCAAGCAGGTACGCGCATGTATTTTGCTTAGAGTCGCTTTACCATCAAGTGCGCATACAAAGACATTGGTCACGGCGTTTAATGTAATACGAACGATTTAGAGAGCTGCCATGTTTTTCTTCTTCACCGAAGAAATATCGGTTCAGCCTTCCAAGTACTCTTCATCTCCCGGCCACATTCGTACGTTTTTGTTCTGTGACCACATTAACGGTGATAAATGCCATACGAACGTAAACGCACGACTACGCTTCGTACGGATACTGCAACGTGTTTCATTCATGCTATTCTAGCTGTACTATCCAGCGATTTCATTTCAGGTTTTTGCCGTTGTCTAATAGCTCACCGCTCGTTTTCGAATTCATAACACCGATGATGCGGCAATCACTCTGGCCACTCGTCCATCAGGACGAGGACCTCTTCAAAAATTAACGAAGAGTATTTTTTAATGAAACCAGCCGAAGGATAATTTTGTTCTGGCACCGTCAAGCAACCACATGCATCAATATCGCGGAAAAATTTTAATACGAAACAGTAGTGAGAGTTCTAAGAATAAAATTGACTGCAGTTTTAAGGGAAATAGAACGAGAATATATGTGTAAAAGCTGCGAATTGGTGGTGTTGCCGGAAATATAATTCCGCCACTGATAGCAATAAGTAAAAAAGAGGTATTCTCCGATTTAAGCACCTTCGGATTATTTTAGCAGTAGGAGAAAAATCGAGGCAAAAAATTCATTCAACTCGGCCGAATCTAATGCGCCGTCATTGCCGCCAAGTTCTTACTACGGAATATGGCGTTCGGCGGTGCTGTCAAGCTCTTTACCTCAGTCTTGTGTACAGTTAGTGCGACGAATATGTTTTTTCGTCTGTTTTACGTTCTTCATCGTCCCCTCTAAGTGTTTCCATTCACAACGTGATCTGTATCTGCTATTATCGCGTATCCTTCAGGACGTTTAAATATTTTATAGTATATTTTCCGCGATTTAGCTAGTGTTGTACTCGAGAGACAATTTTTAAACCCCAAAACACGTTATCGCAATTCGATTAATTCGCGACACCGACCACTGCGCAACAAATTGCTCGCTACCTATTTTACATTTGAAGAATATTTTAGTCACCGCTTGCAGATGTATTTATTTTCGTATTGTGCCCTCAAGTAACATAATTTGTAACGTTAATTATAATAGCGCATATTAATCTTTATTTGTTGCTTTTCTTGTAGACGGGGGGGGGGCGTCAGCTGTATCGATGTAGCGCAAGTGGAAATTGTTCTTTTGTATATTTTCAGTGTGTGACAGCGAGATTTAGGTTCTAGCAGAACAAAACACCACAATCTAACCAAAACTATAGGCTAACTGGCTGAGTTTAATTGTTATTCAGATCTGTCCGTTCTTGGAAATGTGTACATTATCGTGAGTTTCCGATACTTTGAGATCATTCGAATATTGTCACTTCTCAAATAAATCCGTCAATCCCTCGTCAAACTTATCCATCAATAACAATAAGAACACGTTACACACTATCACCTGCACTACTATCATCTTCGTCATTAAAAATATCACCGCTGAATCAATTCACTTCTACTGATTTTATATAAATAGAAATTATGCGAAGTCGTCTCGCAGTCCATTTTCCCGTCGAAAGAACAGGCAATAGTATTTCAGATTCCGAACGGAGTTAATCAAAATGATTACACGTTAGAAGCAGGAGAAGTCGTGTAACCAAACAGAAATTTGCGAAATAGTTTCCTCGTAGGTTTCGCTGCAAGTTTTCGATATTCGTGACTGACGAAATTTCAGCAGGTTGGATATCAGAAAATCACAATAAATTTTTATTTTTGCTAGTAAAAATTTCATTTATGGTATATGCGATAATCACTTATTGAATGCAAAACGACAATTTGTTGTCGGTTCAGTAAAAGTCGTCAAGACTCTTCCGTACCGATACATTCCAATACGTAAAGAAGAGTACACAAGTAAAATTTGTCCGAACACCGTCGCGCGGAAATGGATTCAAACCTTTGTGAACATCGAAGATAACGAAAATAAAATCAACAGCATAATGAATTCAATAGAAAGCTGTCATAATATCCTTCACACAATGTATGCCCAATGAATTTGCTATCAGTTATATAACTGCCGAAATACAAGTAGATGGAGAGGTATAATAACACAGGTGCTACCATAGAGGTCACGATACTCAGGAATTGAGAGTTATCGAATACGACGGAGGACCCAGAAAGACCTTTTCCAACGAATAGCTAATCATAAAAAATAGAAAAGCGATAAACCGAAAACGACCGATTAATAGCACGCGTCGGATTAATGTAGTTCATCGAGATACTGAAGCAGCGGGCAGCGAACAACCGGTTTCCAACCGGTGATAGAAGAGAATATCGGGAAAAAACGTGGACATCGCTGGGAATCTTTTATTAAACGGAAGACAAAAATCGATAAACGTTTTCGAATGTGACGGTGAACATTTCGAGAAGGTACATGTTTCGTCGATGGTGTAACATTGCGATCGAAACGATCGAAATTTGATGTTAGTAAGCAATTATGAACTGAAAACCCAAAACTACAATTAGAACGTTCTGACAATCGTTCAAATTTCACGTCTTATTTCAACCCTTCGTTTGTATGCGGTGCAATATCAACTGTTGAAGATGACGGTCGTGTTTCGATTTATTCGCAGGTAGCTGACGGCAAGTAAAAATCCCGCCGGGAACGTTGGAAGGTGGGAAATTATTAATTCGCGGTGATAGGTAATTTCCGGCAAACGACAGCGACCTACAGTGGTTCATTAACGCACGGAGCGGGCGGCGATGTTTTTAAAGATGTTCCGCTGGAAAATTGTTATTATTAAATAGTCGCGGCGTTGAATCGTTGCCAGACTACCTCTGCTAAAAGCCGCGGGTAGTTTAGTGTAAAAAGGTCGAAAAGGTATTTCGACTCCACGAAATAAAATCAGTTCGATCGGAAACTGAAGAAAGTGAACCACTCTGAAGATTCCGTCTAGCGTAAATAGTTCCCCATTGGCGACAACGTCCGTCTCTAAACGACCAGCGTGCCTAGAAGACGGGGCACATTTTTACAGACCGATAAATTTTAACGTACTCGGAAAATCACAAAAAAACTCAATTTTCTCGCTTGATCTGATCCAAATTTGAATTATATTCTAGGCGCGCGCGATCATACATCGGGAACTGACTAATTATTTCGACCGGAACAATGAAGTACCCAGGCTGTAAACATGTCGGAACTCGCGCCAATACAAAATTTCATTGCACCCGTTACAATTATATTAGCCGGGATTTTATCGTAGCGAATGTTTTGTTGCCATTGCAACCGTACACAGTTCATAAACAATCTTTCCACTCGGACATAGTCGCGTCTCCTGCATACAGGTCATGCACGAAAGCGCAATTTGCAACACGTTCGATCAACGAAACATGTTTGGCCGAACGAAGTACTAACGAAAAAACGGGAAACTCGTCGTCGGGTTTTCGGAAATGAAAGAGATGCACTTAAACGAACCAGTCGAAACAATTAATGTCGCTAATAAAACATATCGAACAGTCGATATAAGACGGAGCAGCGAAGTTGGTCGTTTAACTAGAATGACACCTCATCGAACGTCTAAGCCGGATTACCAGTGTAATGAAAGAAATGAAATATGGTCACAATGAAACGGAGTAACACCTTTTGAATTTCTCTAAGTTGGTGATCGTTCTTCGTTCCGTTTTTATTTTTCGTTTTCTTTCAAAGTGCCCGAAAAATTACGCTGAATACTGGTAGAAAAACTGGTGAATAAAACGAAACTATTCTCAATCGTTATTCGGATTACCCGGCGGTCATCAGACAAAGCGGTCGTACGGAACAAACTGAAACTTTGAAACTGTTTTTCAACATTTAAATTGACTCTGTAGCAGGATGAAAATGTGAAAAAGTGCAAAGCAAGGAAAAAATATAAATAATAACTAAGTAGGAATCTAAAAAAAAAAAACCAAAAAAAACAACCAGAAAAACAAAAAACTAAGCGCTTTCAAAGTGAAAGGGCCGGCACTTGTTTCAGCTAATTTAAATCAGACGAAACATTGACGCGAAAAATAAAATACAGTCGCAAAGCTCTGAGATGTTGGCAGAGGAGCTGAATCGAGCGGTTTTTTTTACATTCTCGGTTAAGAATATGCGTTCGGTGTATAATGCGAGCTTTGGACACGCGGCTTGGAATCACGGGGCTTTCAGCATAAATCCGACAGTCACACTACGTTTCGGAACGGCCGAAATGAAATAAACTCGCTTTACCGGTTAAATTGAATTCTCTTCTGTTTACCGGCTAAATGAGCATCCGAAGTGAGCCTGTCGGTAATTGCGATTTAATTGGACACTCTCGAGACAGAGGGCAGCCGGTCAGACGGACAGGAATTTTGCACGCGCGTCGATGGTCAAATATCAATAATTAACGAAAACTTTTAGCGGCCATGTAGCGGCTAATCGGCTATTTGCGGTCGCTTCCGGCTGAAGAAAGTCCGTTGGCCAACATTCGAGAGGAAGCCGCAAATGGCGGGAAAACGGCCAACTCTGCAAAGGCAACACTTTCGCGCGAATGTTGTCTTTAATTCACCTCTTTCCCTTTCGCCTTCTTAACGACAGATGAACAACGGAGCCTATCGTTTTGGCGCGTTTTCTCAGCCACTCTCCATCTGAGAACCAATAATTGCGTCATCAACTCGCACCGACTGTTTGAACAATAGCCGATTGCTCGGCAAATGTAAATACGAGGAACACACATCACGCCAACTGCGACCTAGAAAAACTCGCTGAATTCCGCGTCCAAATTGCCAATAGTTCCTACATCAACGTAGCCGGGAAATCTATGATTGTATTCATCTTCTGTGGCGAGTTTTTTCTGAACGGATATTCTCACATTCATTCCGACGGCGCTAACAGGTGACCGGCGAATCGGACCTTAACGTGCTAAGCAACTGCGGGCTTAACCTCCCCGCTGAGGATTTGCGCAAGTTGTACGTGTAACCCGAAAGGATTTTCAATGATGAATTTTGGAGCAGCCGCAGCGCACGAATTGAGAAGATGAGCGTGGACTAACCACCGAACTTGGGGATTTTAGTGCACTTTAGAATGTCACGTGATAATAACCCGTAGATTTCTATTAGTTCTCCGCGGGCGACCATAAAAAAAGGAATCACCCGTGATGTCCGCGTTAAAAGCCGCGTTTATTTTGTACCCTTTCTGGTCTAGAGGCACGAATTTAGGAGGTTTTTTCAAACTGGATAAAAAAAAAAAACAATAAATATTTTTAGTATCCATTTTTTTAATATTTATTTATTCATGTTTTAAAAATACGCAAAAAAAAATTATCAAAAAAAAAATTTAAAACTCATAGATGAAATGGAGGGGTAAAAAAAAAAGGTGTGCCCTGATTGAAACGATTCTAACCCTTCTAGTCGTCCGAAACAAAAAAAAAAAAAAAAAATTATTCCTAATTAGTAAGGATATGGTTCTCAAAGAAGAAAAAAAAAAAAATCTCGTAAAATGGCGACTGTTTAAAAAATAGGGTCAATTTTTTACATGTGTTTTTTGACTTCTCTAGATTTTTTAAAAATAGTAAAAACCAAAATTTTGCCTTTATTCTGGTCGGGGCTATGGAGGGATATATAGAAAAAAAGATTCATACCCAATTTCAAGTAAATCGGTTTATTAGAATTTGAGATATCATGTCAACCGTGTTGAAAAAAATAGTTTCGAGAAAAACGCGTTTAAAGTTTTGAAAGATTCGAGTAAAGTTTCAGGCAGTCTAATTCATAGAACAGTACACGTTATACTTACATTTTCTTAATCGGCGATTCCTTCTTCCTACAATGGACCTCCTTCTGCTACTTCAAATTGTACATTTTCTGAAGTTCTTTCTACTAGACGAGCAGTCTAAACTTCCTTTGAAGCATCAGAAGCTCGGATTTCAGAGCGTTCAATCCGATTCTCGCCTGACAGTCTAAATGTTCTTTTTTTTTTTTTTTTGTCCATCTCGATGCACAGCACTTCCTTTAATATTCACCTGAAATTTTATATTTTTGGATTGTACATAGAGTATGCATATTTGCGTTGCTTGAAGATTGAAGTGAAATTTACCTGAACTGTACACTAAACAAGAAAAGATTTCAATAAAATACGTTACAATGGTATTCACAGTTAATCAATTTTTAAATATATATAATGTATAAAAGAGTTTGATTTATCCTCAGGCAGTCAAAGAATGTCTACCATGTCTATTGTTTGATCTGCTCCGACTGAGCCGATTTAGTTGCCGCGTCACGAAAATAGCTCTATAACTCCGTAAATAATTTTAATTTTGAAAAATCTTTCTTTTTACGGACATATTCTTAAATATCTAAACTTTCAGAATATGCCAAAAAAAAAATTTTCGATTTTTTCATATTTCTAGACTAGAATACCCCCTTAATGATTCACAAGGTATTTGTAAATTCCGCTCATAACTAGTGAAGTGCTTTTCCACTGTTTCCTATAATGCGGCCCTTAAAAGTGTAAAAAGATGGATTATTATTCGTTAAACCGCCGCAAAGACGCACCAGAGCTCGTACTCTAGATCGCGTTCGAAAGGCCGAGCAATTTAGTAGATTCGGACTAGCCGAACTTAGTGGAACATGGCGCAGCCCTGGCTCTGTGACGCGCTTACTAATTTATTTACGACTGTCTCCGCAGACCAAAAGCAGTTCCCTCGGTTTACCGTATTAGCTTTGCTTAAATTCACGATTGTCAAGAACAATCCGGTTCAACTTCGACCGCTAAACAAGCGACCTACTTAGGAAAAATACCGGTTTTGCAGTTGACACGGTGCACAGTGCCGTTCAACGAGAAAGCCACTAAGGAGTTATCGGAAAATTAGTCACTTCCGAAGTGACGACAAAACCGAAAGACACTCACGTCTGATACGTTTTAAATTGACGAAAATTCGTGATCGGAATGTGACACGAATGACAGACGGCAATCTTTATCTGATATTCGCGAAGTACTTACCAACCGGGGGCGCTATCAACTACGATTTGTTCGCGGACCGACTTTTCAATCGATCGTTGATGAATGGAAACTCGAATGATGAGACACCCGTTGTCGAGTCGGATTTTCCTCGGGAAAACGAAATTCGCTCATCTCTCAAATTTCGCTGGTCCGCATGTAGCTTGAATTATTCGTGTTCGGCATTCTCAACAAGTTAGCACTAATTATTACTACTTCGAACGTGAATGGAGTGGACAAGGACAAAACGACGTGAGAAGTAGTTCGAAAGAATGAAAGTGCGTAATCCGTCACGCACACAATCATCCGGAATATATGCATTTTCGCGAATGTTGCCTGAAATGCAAACTGAAACGAACAATTAAACGTGATTATTTTAATTTATTTCTTTCTAACGAGCAGTCTGGCCACTATTTCACCGTAAACAGCACTACCGGTTTAATTTTCCTACCGCACACGATGTTATTTTTATCGTACGTTTTCATCGCGATTTTCCGTCAGTCTCGAAATTAATTCCGAATCTATCATAGTACTATACGGAAGTCTAAAGGAAAGCTGTATTCGGTCGTCTGGTTTGAAATTTGTCTGCGAGAACGCATCCCTATCCGACGTTGAAGATACGGGGCTGCGCATGTGTTGAAAGGCACTGCACGTCAAATTTCGAAAGCACGCTGGTCATTCCGCAACTTCCGCGAATGCGTAAAATGCCGAACGTTAAGTACGTACTATTGACGTAAGCGATAATATCGTAGAGGAAATTAGTTACTACGCAACTCCTCGTTAAAGGAAATTCGTCGGAACAGGCGTGATACAACAGCGAATTCAACTTGTTCCCGCGTAAAGTGTGTGTAATCGAATATTACTCATTTTAACGTAACGAACGACTTTCGTTCGTTGCCGATAATTTATCGATAAATAATCTCATCCAGAATTCTGCTTAGACATTCGACGATATTTTAAATGTAATCAGTCAAAAAGAAAAAAACTCTCAAAAATATCTAATGATTAATAACCAGTATGCATACATCATATAGTGTGTATGTATATATATATATAAAAAGTAAAGTAAGTCCCATATTTGTTTTTAATAAGTTATCGTGGATAGCGAAGTTAGGATTTTCATAATAGTCTAAGCCTAATGGATCTAAAGAGAATACTGGGGCCAGTTCCTTTCTACTTTTGAATTATTCGCCTTTACTTTTCTATATTTCTCTGCTACCGAATTGTTTCAGGCTGGCTAATCCTAAGAGCGATTCAGATCTGGAACGAGACATGTCTAACCTATAAGATCTCTGATTTAGTAGTCAAGCACTTTAAACCACTAGGTTAATGTATACATAAAAGTAAAAGTAAAGTAAGTCGCATACCCTTGATAGGGTGTCGAGGATTGCAAAGTTAAGGTTCACAGTGTACTAAGCCCAACGACACTAAATAGGCGGGTCAGTTCTTTTCTCTTGGCCGCATATTTACTTTCCCAGATTTCTCTGGTCCCCATGACCCCTTTTGCTTACATTTCTGTTTCTTTCTCTTCTATACTGTGTATAAAATTATCAAAATTTACAACGTAATTTTTAGGCCGGCCCTCATTAGATTTTATAACGAAAAAATGTCCCAATTTTATATAAAAAAAAATAAATAAATTTGATTAAACTACCGAAACAACTTGACATACCACAACACACATAAATAATACCTTTTTTTTTTCTTTCGATTTCATGGTATCATTAAATTAGCAATATAGTCTTTACATGCTTCTCCCTATAGCGGGACTTCTTATTCATCAACCTGCACTTTAATAAGAAGTATATTCATTATGTATATCAATCATCTATTCGTGTCCGCCTGCAAAAGACCAACCTCATTAAATCCCTTTCTCACACTGATTGCGATGGTGATCCTGTGATCCCCTGCTTATGTTTTACAAATCATTTATCTGTCCTATTCTTGATTACTGTTCCTACATTTATGCTAATTCTTCTAGATCCCTTCTGTCTAAGCTCAATCGGGTTCAAAATACATATCTTCGTCTCTGCCTTGAAGCCCGATAATATACTATCCCAGCTTTGCACGCTGAATCTCACATTCCTTCTCTTTTTCTTCGACGTTCCTACTCGAGTTATCGTTTCCTCATTATATGGTTGCCGATTTCCTCTTCCTCTCTTATTTCTTCTTATTCCTCCATCTTATGTAGCTGACGCTTTTCTGCCAACAAAACTCCCATTCAATCTTGTATCCGCTGTTCGTCTCGTTCAGTTTTCTCCGTATATCTACATTCACGATAAACTCCCGTATTTCTCCTTCAATTTTTCCTCTTTTCTTCATCTATGGATTCCGATCTTATTCTCCGATTCTTCCTAAACCTGTCATTCATAATGTTGTTAGATCAGAATTGTTACTGAATCTAAGCTCTTCTTTCCCTAACCATTTTTTTTTTTTTTTTTTTTCATCTTCACTAATGGCTCCAAAGACCCAATAGTGTTGGTGCAGCATTTTTCTGTCCTTCTCTAAATTATGTCGAGTCCTTTAAATTTCCCTCCTTTTGCTCAATCTTCGATGCGGAGTCCTCTGCTATTCTGCGTGCCCTATTTGTTATCAGATCTCTTCACCTGTCTCTCGCAATATCCTTCATTTTGTCGGATGCTCAAAGTGCGCTGTAGACTATAACATCTCCTCTCACTCCTCACTCAACCGACTACGTTATTCTTCTTATTCATTCCTTGATTCATGATCGTTTCCTTTCTCACTTAATCCAAACGGACTTCTTTTGGATCTCTGGTTATGCCGAAATTGAGGGTAATGAGTTAGTTGACTCATTCGCTCGGTTATCTTCCTCTTCCGGTAGGTTTCTTCCTATATTACCCTTCTGTCTGCAGCTGCTCATTGCAAACTATGGTTTGACTCTTAGGTCTCCTCATTCTCCAACCCGGATTCGTTTTTCTTGTCTATTCAGCCTTCCCTTCCTCGCTTCTTCTGGTTTCTTGACTTGCCTTCCATGCGACGCTCCAACCTATCTGCGCGCCTGCGCATTGGGCACAGTTTGCTTCCTTCCTCGCTTTTTCGTTACTCTCTTGTGCCGTCTCCTTATTGTCCATTGCACCCTTCCAATATCCTATTTGCTTGTGATAGCGATCACATAATGTTCGGCTGTTGGTCTCTTGTAATCGATCAAGCTTATTTCTACTTCTCCCTTTTGCAAATTGGTATTCCCTCTCTATACGGTGCTTCGTTCATTCTCTCCCTTCCTTCACCTTCTGTTGTCCAAGCTCTTGATTCTTTTTTGTCGGATATCTCTGATCGTGTAAAGATCTGGGTCTCCTGCGTTCTTTTTCCTTTGCTCTTGAGCCAATGTCTTTGTAGACAAACCCAAAAAAAAAAAAAAAAAAAAAAAAAAAAAATTTCCAAAGCCGCTACTGAACGCAAACGTCAATTGCGGACAAGGAATCAGTAAAATCGGCCTATATAAATGTTACTTATGCGCGAACAACCTTAAATAAAAAAAAAGAACATACGCGACTAACATATAACCTCCTTTCTTTTGGTAGTCGGTAAAAACTAAAATATAACAAACGTTACATAAAATTGGGGGACATTTTTTCAGAACATTTTTTTCTAATAGGGGACGGCCTAAGCATTACGTTGTAATTAATATATATTAATTACAACGTAATTCTTAGGCTACGCCCCATTAGAAAAAATGTTCCAAAAAATGTCCCAAAAAAGTGTCCCAATTTTATGTAACGTTTGTTATATTTTATAGGATTATTTTTATTGTTATTTTAAAAATGTCACAATTTTATGTAACGAAATATGTAACGAAAAGATGTCTTAATTTTATATAATGTTAGGATTGAATTTTTGTGATTATGTTATTTTTTTGTGTTGACGCCAGTAAGAATTACGTTGTAAATTTTGATCATTTTATACAAAGTATAGAAGAAAAAGAGACAGAAATGAAAGCAAGAGGGGTCAAGGGGCACAGCCCCTTGCGAGGCCAAAATGGCCGAGTTTATATATATATATATATATATAATTCGATAATTAAGCTGGTCCTTCAGATACAAATCATCTAAAACTGTTATGGAAGAGTTCGTTTTTAATGGCTATACCATTTTTCTCAAGATTAAATAAATGTCTTATAAGCATGATGCAGAAACAGTGGAGATTGCTACAAGATTTTCATATTGGTCCCGGTATATGAATCTCTATTCATACGTCGAACAAATTAGTTCGCATAAAACAATTATTAAAACCAAAACAAACAGAGGAGATTTATTTCCCCGCTCGTCTAGTTGTTTGCATGCTATTAAAGCACGATTTAAGTTTTCGATTAAATACTCGTATCTAGGGCTCGTGTAGGAATGTGTCAGGAGAACTCTTTTGTAAAATGTTTAAAGTACAGCTGCCGTGTCATGTTCTATTTCACTGTTTACTTTGATTTTCTAAAAGTTCGTCCAAGATTTCGGAAAGCTCTCTTTATCTTCAGCGGCGATTGTTGTAATACGGCTAATTTAACGAAAGCAAAAGTCCTGTCATTCTTGTCAATGCTTATAGACGTTGCAACAACACGGAATACTGCAAACTGCAATGTTTCTCGATGATACAGCAATATACTGTCAGTAAGCGACTCAAAAACTGAAGCAACTGGAAACCCACAATATGCCTTGCATCCCGTGTAATAAATTGAACACGGAAAACTGGAAGATCAAGCTCTCTGAGCGAAAATCTGTCCGCACAACTTTCGCCCTTACCCTCGTCATGTAGCTTTCATAAATAGACAAAAAAACGCTAATCTCCGATTCAAAAAAATTCTTGAGTGTACATCTAGATGCTCGAAGTTGACTTGGAAAACACGAATTGTGTCGAAAGCTTAATTTATTCGAAAAAAAAAAACACACCTGAAATCTATTGGCTTGTCGAAAGTTTATCAAACCACCATAAGAACGATTTGCACCTATGAGATACGAATAATAATATATCAAAACATCAAACAGAAACATTCATTTAAACAGTGTCCGAATCGAACTCCTCCGTAAGAACGAATTTTTACATACTGATTTAAGGACTAAATAAGTCGACGAAGTAATTAAAGATTTTGCCCATCGCCACGAAGGAACACTCCATTTCCGTCTGAACCCGGAAGCGTCGGATCTTTTGTTTACTACGCAAGATTTAAAACGTCTTAAAAACCGAACGACCCAGTAGTCTGTAAAATTTTTATAAATGTTTATTTATAAATGTTTTTCAAAGGTTGTAATAACCATACAGCTCCCCTTTAAGGGCTGTTTTATATATTAAAAAAAAAAAAGAATAATTCTCGTCAACACTGTCAGTACATTCGTAAATAATGAATTACGGTAGATAAATGAATAAAGCGAATTGCAAATCAGATGATTTAGAGAAAATGTGACTAATGCGCGACAGTAATGAATTACGTTAAACGGAAATATTACATTATAATAGCGATTTTAATATAAAAGGCTAAAGATTTTATTTTACTTTCCCGAATTTATTTTTTTTATTTTACTTCGTTTTTTTGTTTCGCTCCGAAATTTTAATTAGATTTTTCAAAAATCATTTGGCTTCCTATATGTAGGTTAAATCCGGTGTCAAATAATTGCCGAAAGACCAGGCGGACTGTGTGAATTTTCTTATTTTTTCAAAGTTTTTCAAAAATTATCATCTCCTAATTATTGGTGTTATTCGGACGGAATTTGTCTTCAAAAGGATCGCAATTGCTCTAGGCTTAGGTCAAAGTACGAAATGTTCGCTCGGTCACGTGTTAAATTATCCTTCCCCTTCTATTCGCGCTTCGAAACTTTGCGACCACCAGTCTTACTGAACCGCATTTAATTTACCAGTGTATCTTGGGGTTTTTGTCTCGCACTTCGTCGCCGCATATTCGTGTCAATCCGTTTATTTGATACTTTCCCTCGGATCATCACAACGCCGTTTGGTTCAATAAGCTATCTTCGTTGTTTTTAATAAAGGGACCTATAGTATTTTTCCGCCGTTCAAGCACGCTCTACAACGTCATTTCGAACGCTGCTTCGTCTGCTTCTTATCAGCGATAATCCACAGTTATCGGAAAATCAACCACTTTGTTCATCTTAATTTCGCATTTTTACGCATTTACGAGCTCTTCGCAGAAACTCGGTCCTTCTATTCTAACTTTTCACTTTTTTTATCACTACGTTCTCGAGTTTCCTTATTTTTTGTATTTTGAATATAAAAGTAAAGTAACAAAATACCCTTGACGTGGCATTTGTGGCACACTGTTTGGAGAAGAGGAGAGAGTTATTTTTTTGTCGATTACTTTCACACTGCTAAATAACTTCCACCGTACCGAATTCGATTTCAAGCAATTTCAGACCACCTCAAACCAATGACACCTCTCGTTTGCTAGCTGCAAACTAACGTTTACTAGACAACAGGCGGTTACGGAAGCGTGTAATAAAAAGGAAGCTACTTCCGTATAAATCTAAAAATATGTATAATATTTGATATGCACTTTGGAGACTGGAAATCCTCGGTCGTGCAAACGGAAAGTCAGAGAGATTATTCAGAAGCGCGAGAAAGTAAGAAAACAACCCGGAAGTGACAGGACTCGCTCGCACGGTATAAAGGAAGGAACAAAAAGGATTAGCAACTACTAGAACGCAAATTGAACCGCGCATTAGTATTGCAGAATGCGGAATTTTGTACAGTTTCGGAAGCGGTTGAAAATGGATAACAAAAGTTTATGATAAAGAACGGAAGAACGCCTGATATTTCGCGCGTCGGGGATCACAATGGATGGAACGACTAAAGGAGTGAATAAAAAGGATAAAAATCCTACGCGTCGTGAAATTTACATTGATTATAAATAAAAAATTCAGTGGAGGAATATCGGCCGGAAAAATATTTCGAAACAAACAAAAACAACAAAAAACAACAACAACAAAAGAACCATACGGGAAACGAAATGAGAGAATGTAGAATAATTACATGCCGAATTCACGTAAGAACTACGGAATTATTATATAAACTTCCGCTGTAATATCGACAATAATTTAATCGTATATGTGCGTAGAGATCGTTTCGATTGAGCACATTATGAAATATATAATAACAATACAGATTTTACTGATAAAATAAATAGCGCGACAGCCTAATTACCAAACCGGAGGTTTCTTTAGGTTTTTGAGACTTGCCTCGTTCTGGATCCAAGCCGTTTCCATGTTTACGCAGCCTAAAATTAAATTGAGTACCGGCGGAATGTTGGAAAGTATCTAAGTAGAAAGGAGCTGTCCCCAGTATTCTCTTCGGATCCATTGAGCTTATGGTAGATTTTGAAAAGCTTAATTTCCACAATTCACGATACCCCTTATCCCATGGGGAACTTACTTTACTTATTTTTATTGATAAAATATTTCCATTTCGTAATTGCGTAGAAGTGTCTCTACTTATATATATATGTATATATATATATAAACTTATCAAGATAATAAAAATAAAACTTCGATACCTGCTGCTGGACCTATTTAATTTTCGTGAAAGCCAAACTGAATTAGCGATGATCGCGCGTGACTTTTAGCTACTTTCCTACATTACTATGGTCCGTAAGAATAATCGGGTATTTCATAAATGAAATTTTAAATTAAATCATGCTAAAACGCAAGCTATCTGCCCTTTTACACTTCTGAATAATTGAAGAGCTCGAAAGTCAAGCTGCTTAAAAGCGTAATTAAAAACCGGGTGTAATGCTAGACTAAAGTTTTTAACGCATAAACACTGTCAATAAGGTGTACATTCACGAGTAATTTTATGTTGCGACATTAAAATAACGCCCAAGTCACAAAACAGAGAAAACAGCTCCCATTTAAAAAACTATTACTCAGCCGGTCCTTACGCATCTTGTGATCGAACATAATGCACCACTCATTGTCGGAAAAGCGATTTTAAAGGCTGTAGAACTCCGTTCTTAATGTTCCGCTTCGAATACATAAACAATATGCAAACTGCACTGGAAATATCGGAAATTTTTCGACGATTGCAACTTGAACATGTCTTTGTCAATAAAATCAAAGATCATGCGAGAACCTCCGAGTAAAGTAGGAAAAATGCAAACACAAACGCAAAAAACGCATCAAGCGCATGCTATACATTAGTTTGACTGCTCCGCGAATTTTGAAATATCGAGAGAAATGTTCGCTGATCGTTCCTTAACGTTTCATTTTAATATTTTCATATTTTCATTGTGATCACCTCGGCTACTGTATTTTCATTTGAAATTTCCGCCGGTTGTAAACTAATTTTCTCCTCGTAAAGAGGACCGTGATTTTCTGTTCACCGGCCGGCGTAATTTCCTAGTTCGTTCATTTTCCTTTTCCCAAAATGTTTAATTTGCGTCAGATATATCGAGGTGCGCTCATTGTTTTTAAAACTACTCTTTATCAACTGTCACATTTTAACCTGTTCGCTTCTTTTTTCAACAGTTTTCTCTGTCAAATAAAGTTTTATCAACACTGTTGCTTGCTAAAAAGCCGACACACGTATAAATTATATAATTAGAAGAATAAATTTACAAGAATAAAAACTTTATTCATCGTTCGTTCATTCTGAATGACCAGATGACGAGAGCTGCCTAGACGTGCTGGAAAAACAAAATTTATTTCGACCGATTAAAACGATTTTCCGCATTTGAATGCGCGCCTTAACACCGGGCGGTCAACAAAGTCTCATGGAAATGAATGCGAACGAAAATGTAACAAAGTGAAATGTGAACGCCTCTTTATTTCAAGTGAAAAATGTTTTATGGCCGGTTTATTTTTCTCTGAACAATAAAAAAGTGCAAGAATTTAAATGGTACTTTAATTTTAAAAGCGGAAACGGCAAATGCTGTTAAGTTCGCGAAAGCACTTTTCAGACTAATCGAGAACGATTCATCTAAAAGTTCAAGCGACCGAGAATCAAATAGTGTAAATTGTAAAAGACCGGAATTCCCTCCGCTAAGTGAAAGTTTAAGAAACAGAACGAAGAATCCGGATAAGCGATATATATATATATATATGATGAAGAGGAGGAGGAATGGAATAGGGAAGGTCGAACTATTTCGAAGAACGTAAGCGAACAGCGGGGATCGCCGGGTGCATTTCGTGGCAGAAGGGGGAATGGTCTCCGGTTGTTCGTTTTAATTTCTGTTATTCGCATTTCGGCTGATTATCGAACTGCTGTAACCGATTGGGCGGGGGGGGGGGTAAACCGTAGCCGCCGTTATAAAGAAATTAATCTTATTCAAGCCGGCAAGGCGACCCCGACGTCCGTCCGTGAGCGCGAGATACGTCTAGGATCGGGGGGTAAAGTGAAAATTTCGAGAATTCGCTTAGCGAAATTTTCCGAAAATATGATTAAGAAAGGTCGAGAAGAAGAAAATGGCGGAATTTGTTTACATAGCCGGAAGTTGGTTTTGGCCGTTTTTTTCGGCCAACTTTGCTGCTAATAATTCCGGATCGAACAACAACAACTTCCCCGGTTAATGGAAAAGTTAAAAATATTTCCCATGGAACTGCGTTAGTGGCCGTCAATTTTTTAACGTAACATTTAGCAATTTTTCCGGAAAATCTCCTGATCCGCTTCGTATCGGAAATTATTCGACCGATGTTCGCTAGAGGCCAAAGAACGGTCTCTGCGATAAATTGTTCGCTCTGTGTGCGCATGCAACGACATTTCGTTATCAACTTCCACAACTTCGGTATCGTTTTTTTTTTTTTTTTTTTTTTTTTCTCTCTAAATAAAGTACTACACTTTTTATTTATCTGTTTTATTTTACTTTATTCGCTTTTTCCCTTATTTCCCTTTTTAGGTCACTTCTAAAACCTAGGCAGTTGTAAGCGGTCGGGTAATGGTGTAAAACATCGTCGGTAACGTTGTTAAAAGTGCATATAAAATCGTTGTTCCCTTTTCTTTCTCCCAACAAAATTGATATTAAAATAAAAAAAATACAAATTGGAGTTATCGAACGCAGTCTTACCAGAGTATAGCCGTGCGAATGTTCCTTTGAAGTGGTGCGATAACGTCTGGAAGCCGATGTTAGCGCGGCTATCGTCAACGCAATTTTTCACATTTCATCTACACACTGCTCATACGACCGTATATATGAGCGGTGCTTGCCGTACATAGCCCGTTGTATTTATACTAACCGTAACGGAACACGTTAAAACGAGGACAGGAGAGCCAATTCCAACCATACTCAGATTTAGACTTAAATACTAGCGTTGATAATACAATCGATATGACTGATACTTTTCTCCATATTAATAAATGTATTAATCGATTATTACTCAGTATTGAAAAAGCATCCGACATCATCCGCCATTTACATATAATTTACAAAATGGTGCCCTTCAACTCTCGTCGCTTTTTTAAGAAAACTCGAACAGTGACTATTATAGCGGAATTATTAAATTCTCTAAAATTCGTTCCCGAAACGGTAAATTTGAACATTCCACGGGCTAGTATATATTCCAGAGCGCATATCAGCCGCGGCTTTCAAATTAGCTGTACCTAATCATGGAATTGATATAGTAATTCGTTAAATTTTAATAACAGCAATGAGTCATACCCGCCTTGACCCCCCGTTGCAGAGTATGACTCTTGCCTTTTCACTTATGCTTTTGTGACGATTATGCGAGATCAACCCAATGCAGTGTTGCTGAAACCGTATTGCGCCCATACAAACCGGTGATAATTGACAGTCTCTTCTTCACATTCTTCCTTTCACGCGACCTAACTGTTGGCTTTCTACCGCATTTTTCACAGTTGAATTCCAATCATTTCTATTTCAAAACGTTTGTTTAGCAGTTAACTTGCTTTGGTTTTTCAGATTAGCTGCAAGAATGTCCCCTTATACTGCACATCGATTTCATAGTATCACTTTATAAATCGATATTCATCTCCTTCTAATGACACGCGGGGTGTATTTATCGTTGCCGAACATCGATTAGTTCGAATAAGCGCATTTAAGATAACGAAATTATTGAGAAAAAGTTATTTATGTATTAAAAAAAAATTTTTATTGTTATTCCCCTCCGTCTTCTGCCAGTAGGCCAGCCGAAAACCCCTGTATCGGTTATAACGCTTACATTCCGAATTATTTAGTTTGCCGAACGGATGTTATAAAAAACGGTAGATATCGAATATCCGGAAAATGGTGATACGAGTGTGGTTCTTTTATTAAAGAGCAATAGTTCACGAAAATAATTAAGTGAAACATTACAAGCATTCGGTGGTCGTTGTGTCGTTCGAGGGCCGGACGCCCTCGTCGTACGTGTTTCTGTAGTAGGCGCGTTTTAATTGCGGACCACTTAGACTCATACGTCAATGTTTTTACTTAGAATGATGTTTCCAGTCAGCGTAAAGGAATTGCTATAAGATGCGGCTTACGGGATCATGGAATCGATGTACAAGTGTCCATTTGTATTCTGCGCAAAAAGGAAATTCCATAGACCGACGGATTCTGCTTGTTCGGAAAAGAAAAAATGGCTGTCAACGAGTTGATAATTTCCCGAGAACTTCTTCGTCAGAAATATGGCAAACAGCGATTTCTTAATTCCGATAAGGTTAGTAGTCGATTTACAACGCATTATGACGAAAAATTCCGTGCGCTAAAAAAAAAAAATATTGATACATAAAAAGAAAACACTAGCAGCCCCATATATCATCCTGAACCTATCGTGAGAAGAAGAAAAAAAAACAGGTTATTACAAGACATTCTTCGAAAATAACTGTTTCTATCCTGTCTTCAGATGAGGAGAAAAAATGGAGCGAAAGAAGATCAGTCGTCACGAACTCTGATATTTCTGATCCCCTCCGGTATATAATGGTACATCGGCGGGTGCAACAAAAGTATCGTCTGTGAATACTACCGTCAACGAATATACACAAGTTTGTTTAAAAATGCTCAAATTGTTAATCTCCCCCTGCGGTTCTAAACTGTTTTGAAGTGGAACAGTTATTAGCAGAGTAAGCGAAACGACACCGAATTTAATAATAAAAAATAACAAAATATTAAACGGAATAGGAATGATATAACGGCTGGGAAATATGTATATTGTTATTTAGTGGTATTTACGGCCGAGTTCATTTATTTAGGTTTTTGTCTGGTTAATTAATTAATTCTCGAACTAATTTAACTTTTAATATTACGCTGAAAGTATTTCAAATATTAAACGGAATAAGAATGATGTTAACGTTGTGAAATAGATTTTATTGTTTTATTTATTGTCGGATTATAGATTATTTATTCAGGTTTTTGTCTATTTAACTAATTAATCCTTAGCATTTTTTCCGATTTAGGGGATTTTGAAATTTTAGTAGCTAATAATGATTTCGAGATTATATTAATTGGCCGAACAACACTTGGTTACCTATAGTTGGGAACGGTTTTGGTTTAGTTAAGACGACGGGCATAGTTGCGATTTTAATTAAAAGCGGAATCGGACATACTCCGATGCATTTGGATTTGCTTAAACACACAACCAGATCTAACACAAGTTGTATTCGTGTAAGTTTCATTAAAAAAAAAAACAAAACAAATAAACTCTTATTACTTTATTGCATATTATTTTCCACCCGGAATGTACTCGGAGGCATTCGTAGACGCTCTAGAGAGTTTACAACATATAATTGTATTTCAATGCTTTCAAATGTCAGCTGGGGTTGTGGTCATCATGGTAGGAAGGGAATTACAGTAGCAAGTATTCTCTGTCACTCGAATTTTGAACAATGGTTGCCTAACCATAATTGAATAGCCGTCAGTTTCCCATGGAAATTTATTTTGATTCTGCTTGAACTCTAGGCTCTCTAAGTAGCAACTGAAATTAGTCTATGCGAGTGTACCATATTATAATAACACCGAGGAGAACTGTTTCAGGGAAAGCTGGATATGATTGGTCCAAGTTTAGTGCCCTGACGGAGCAAGAAATAATTTAGAGACACGACGACTTGCCCGTTAAAAAATTATATCGGGTTTTCGAATTGTTTAACTTCAGTTTTTCCGATTCGCTCGCTCTCATGAGGTAATATATGTACACACGTGTACGCAGTAAATAAAACAAGTGCGAAAAACTTTTAAAGGCTTTCCCACATTTTGCAAAATTTTTCTAGATAAAATGTTCAATTTCGCTCGGTTAATAATAAATTGTAGAATATTTTTCTTTTAAAATGTTGCCGGCGCTAAAGGATTTAAGTAGTAATACGAGTGTAATAATATCGAGCGAACGACGGATTTCAATTAAAAAATTCGATATTTGCAATTGGCATTTGCAAACTTTTAAAACTCTTAGAAAAACGCCTCCGACCGTAATAATATTTCTTTACGACCGAATCACGAATAATTTCAGTAATATTCGGTCAGCCATTTAACACACGTGGAAATGAAATGGAAGAAAAACAAACAAAAAACAAATTGGTTGCGGAATGGAATAAATTCGATTAGCGGCCGAAAAGAAACTGCTTACGTTTTCTGAACGCAGAAGAAAAGGGAAAGGGGAAAAATTAAATTTCTCCGAAATTGACGGGTGGAACATTTTGCACGATAGGACTGTAGCAATACGCTTTCGGAGCAGAAGGTGTAAGGCGCGCGATCATTTCGGTCGGATGCGATTTTCGACCAATCGGAGAATTTATATTGTATCGTGGCTAGTGTTGATTGCGAGTACGCATCGATTTCGGCCTCATATGATGTCGTAAATCGGTCCTGATATTCGGCAGCACGTTCGAATTTGTAGCCGGGCCGTGAGTCACAGGTGCCGGTAACGACCTCGTTTCCACTTATTATAACGTGTTCAGCGACAAATGTCTCTTTAGGTTACCGTTTTGCGGTCTCGCTTTCGAGTGAAACGTTCGCCGACATCGTCTGGCCACGCATAATTTAAACGTATTTCATTTACCGAAAAGACCCCCCTTCCGGGGCCCAGCGTGATTATTATTTTTCTAAGAAGAACCAGCACTCATTTGGTCGCGGCTGCAGCGTCGCCGGAGAACACAGATCATTCATCCTCGCCTCTCGCACTGGCGGCGCTGTTAATTAATAAACTGCGGCTACCCGGCAAACGACCCTCGAAATTCGGCGAAATTTTCCTTTTACCGCTTAGGGCGGCCCCCACTGGCCCTGATAAATTTCATTCGAACAGCACAATAGGCTCGCGTGGTAATTCTTGATGGCGACCCTTATACAAAGTTAACCTTACTATTAATTATGAAAAAGGTTCTGGTACATGTGCCGGACAGGCTCGCTAAACAAATACCCGTATTGTCTTTGTCGGCCAGCTGATATAAAGAGCACTAACGCTACTGTTAATTCTTGCTACGATAACGATAGCAGGAGCTGGTCACCTGTTAAAACATCGGATAGCCCGAATTCCAACAATTCCTCAGCACCTACGCTCTTCTAGCTCTATTTGTAATGTCTCAAAAAGGTTATACCTGCGGAAAGCTATAATATTCTAACCGCGGGAAAAAATAAAACGTGATGCGAACTATATAAATGAGAATTAGTTTAAAAAGAGAAAAATTTGAAGAGCCGAGAAGAAGAATTTTCTGCAGTGTTTCAAGCGATGGCCTAAGCATATTCGAATGTCGACCACGAAATCGAGTGAACGTAAACAATAATAGCGATTTCGTTTCTCCCTTTTACAGTTTAAAATCATTGTAAATTTTTTTAACTT
Source organism: Icerya purchasi (assembly GCA_039619475.1). NCBI lineage: Eukaryota > Metazoa > Arthropoda > Insecta > Hemiptera > Monophlebidae > Icerya > Icerya purchasi. Next base: position 293,972,750 of record CM077116.1, on the reverse strand, counting down.
CTTCTTAAAAATAAAAATCGTTCATATATAAAATTACGAGTATTTTAGAGTTTAAAATTGTTTAACGTTTATCACTGATTTCAGGACGGCTGCGACTGTGTCTGCAGAGCGGTTCTTTGCGAGCAAATTTTTGCAGCCGTTTGGAAATCACTAATTGAAATTTTCGCCGTGTTTAATAAAGCGCTTTTCCGAATTGCACAGTCCATCATCATCGGAAGTGGAACGTCAAACGGGTTGTTAAATACTTTTTAGAGCAGCCTTTTCACTTTTCCGATTTCACATGCTACCACTATTCTGGTCTCTCTCTTATTGCAGTGAAACTTTTTAATTAAATTTGCATCGTCGAAGTTATTTATGTTCCGATGCGCGTATATTGCATCTAAAAATGTTTCTTACAAAAAAACTACATTCCAGTAGTAACAATAATAATAAATAATAGTAATAATAATAATAATCAAATCAAATCAAATTTTATTGCTTAAATTTACGATCAAAATAAATTAAATTAAGATAATGTTTTTAAACCGCCAATGCGCTCAGTTAGCGCGAGTTATTAATTATACATGGGCTACCGGTATGTGAAATTCTTAAAAAAAAATGTGCGACATAACTGTTGTAGCCTATGTTTACAAAGTATAATTGTCTTCTACTTATATAATAACTATTAATAAGCGTACATGTGCCAAATATTTATGTCTGAACCGAAAAGTTTTATTAAACATACTCGTAGTTTATGTAGCCCATGTTTACATTCTACAAATAATATTCTTAAACGATAGAATACGTAATTTTAAAGTATGTATATTTATAAATTATTAAGACTAAATCTAAGACTAAACACACATATGAGATATATACAATAATAATAATAAGAAATAATAATCAAAGCAGATAATTTTATTATTATTGTTATCGCTATGAAAAACACAAATGCGCTATTTAGAACGAATAGTAGAAACAAAAATTTAACTACAAAACAGAATAATACAAAATAAAACAATACAAACTTCAACTAAAAACATAAATGAAACAAGATAAGGTACAAGAATATAATGCTAGATAAACCAAAGGCTATGTATATGCAAACAGTTGATTACAGTGAATATATACCATTTTTTTTTTTTTTTAGATTATTGAATTACTGCCTTTTTATTTTTTATTATTTTTGTTTATTTTTTTTTTAAATTGATTATGTATTATTTAATTTCGTACATATACTCACAATATGTACACATATTTATTAACACATCTACAAATTTAAAATATAAATATTTTAATCCATTTCCTGTATTAACATTTATTAAATACACATAAAAAAAAAAAACGTATTATAGAAAATATAGAAAACAGCCAATATTTTCTAAATAATTATTTTCTGTAATAAGTGTTTTTCATACCTACAGATGTACACAAATATGTACATTCATGCATGCATTCACTAGTACAGATACATACAAAAATGGAAATTTATTTATGCACACACATATACACACTAAACAAATAAACATCCCTACCCGAAGTTATCAGGAATAGGGGAAAAAAAACACATATACACACGTACACATATCTATCTGTCTATATAATATATGTATGTACATAATATATATATATATATATAAAAACAAATATACATGTACGTAAATGTATCTATATACCTACACACACAACACAGGCCCATACATACTTAAACATTCCAAACGTTTATACATCTTCACACATGTATAATAATTAAAGATGATATTGTGAATATCAAATTAGCATATGTTTACAGCTTTTCATTAATTTGCTTACTTATCTGATAAAAATATATAAATTATGCAATGTACAAGTATGAATAAAACTACTGATTAAACTTAGAAAAGCAACTTTTCACCAAACTAACTCAAACATTCTTATAAAGTTTCAGCTCATGAATTGCACGGATAATAGCTAAAGTAATAAAAAAGTAAAATAACTCTAATGTTTGTAAATAGTATAACTAGTATATTATTAGTAACACGGCAGAAGAAGACTTTTCACATAATAGTCAAACAATGAAAATAAAGTAGAAATTTTACTAAACATGATGACTAATGTGTATCATTAATAACGTTACGTGAAGAACATTATAGTTAACAAAAAATGAAATAATGTTATAGTAGGAATTATTTAGGTTCGGTGTAACCCGATTATTTTGATAATATATATACAGCGTAAGTAATTGTATTCTCCTTTATTTATTTGTATTACTTTTTGTTTTTCCACCCTCTTTTTTTTTCCATTTTTCATATTTCGTATGGTATATTTTTGGATACATTTAAATATTACGATATGTGAAGTGAAAAAAATCACATTTATCTATACATACCTGTCTAGATGCGTACTCTTAATCATAAATATCCTGAAGCATATCAATTGATTCAAATGAAATGATAGTAAGAAGGATGGGGTCTGAAATTTACTGAAGCGGAGAAATTTTCTACATTAAATATTTACTATTTTGATCTATTATTTGAAATGTAATTAATCAATCTTTTCTGTCTTTTCTTATAATTTACTAAGTCTATTTTTAGATCACGCGGTAGAAAATCAGATAATTTGGCGAACTTGAATTGGTATTTGTTAAATAAGGGAACAAAAAGCAGTTTCTGTAATCGATGATATCGTTATTGATGTGTTTTTTTTTACACCGAATTTAGATTTATATTTAAAAACAAAATTTAAAATTTTTAGAAAATATAATTCGTTTACCTACTTGTAACAGATTTTGAGTAACATTGGAAAAAATTCTATTAACAACTGTTTAGTAACAATAATAATAATAATAATAAAATTATTCGGTAGCGACGCGATTTTTAGGTATAATTTAATGCAGCTAGTGCTAACGCAGGTCCTGCCTTAACTGAGCTGAGTGAGCATTCATTTAAAAAATGAATTATGCCAATTTTAAACACGTCCCTAAAATAACATTTTACAAACAGTTACATTTAGGAGCAAGCAGATAGAGCAGGGCTGCAAATTTCCTTTGAAAGAACCAAATTTATAACAAATATTACAACCGCTCTTGATAGAATAAAAACTGTGATAGGTCAAGTGAAGAGAGTTAATAAATTCAAGTACCTAGGAGAATTAATCGAGCAGAGTGCGTCAGAAAAAGAAACAATCAAATATAGGACTGATAGAATGAAAGCGGCTTTTTATTTAACAAAAGAAATATATTATAAGAAATAACGATCATGAAATGCTAAACTGAGGCACTGTAAAACTGTGATTAGACCAGAAGCATTATTATGCAGCGGAAGGCCTAACTGTAAAAACTATTGCCTTCTATTGTACCGAAAACGCGATAATGAATAAATTCCTTTTGTCTATTTATGACGTTATCTCTTTTCTGTAACATCGTAGTGACAAAGAGTGATTAAATATTTCACATGTCGATAGTTGTATCGATAGAAAATTACGTATAGTTAAACACATACGTTTTTCAAGTAGTTACCCATTAATTCAGAAAACGTTACTAGTTTAACAGCAATATAGAAGTCCTGGCAGTTTAATGGATTTAAAACGTTCTCTTGTGAAAGAAAATGTAAGTATGAAGGATATAGAAGTAGGAATACGAGTAGGTTAACGTAAACGCAAAAAAGCCGGAAATCCTTTAAAAGGACCACCGTGTGCTGTTGATAATGTCATTACGAACTAATAACAGCTGAATCTCATGCGAAATACTCGGCACGCTGGAATTTCGGTTTCCAGAATTACGCATTTCAGAATTGTGCACTCTTTAGATGTCCGCTACTACTACTTGTATTATAGTATTACTGATTTATTAAAGAAACAGAATGAGCCGGCGTTTTTTATTTATCGCGTCTCATTAATCAGTACGAGGTCTACTCCACTGCACCGCTTCGAACGTAATCGCGAGCATTTAATTTATTAATTTAAATTATTATTACGATTACTATTTCGGTAAAGTGAAAAGCACATGCCAGCTACAATTAGACGCGGACGGGGTTTGCTGAAGGATAGTTAATTCTAATGTTCCGCATTTACGTCTTTCGCCGCAAAATAAAAGAACGAGAGAGAAATATTGTCACCGGAGAGGGTAAAATTGATAGCGAGGCTTTGCTATGGCTCCGAGGTTGATTTTAATAGCATGGGGGAAGCGAAAAAAAAAAAAAAAAATTAAAAAAATCTTTCGGATACAGTCTAAAGTGCGTTAAAGTGTGACGATAATTGCTTCAGGACATAAAGTAAACGCGCGTTACGGATTTCGTGGCTTCCTACGTCTAATGGTAAGGATTAACTTTTAAATATTTAGAAGGCAAGACTGACAAAAACTCCTCTCGTCAATTCATAAGTAGGATTATTAGCATTATTACCCTTTGAATTTTGTCACTCTCGACTCTGTAGCTGTTTATCAGATCATATTTAACTTCCTTCGACCTCCTCGTTTAGTTTTAATAGCCACTTTGTGCGTTTTTCTTTTCTTTTCTTTTCTTTTCTTTTCTTTTTGCGATTTCCGTTTTCAATATATTTCACGATTGTCCCCCTTCTCTATGAAAAGTCGTAAGAGCTAGTAGTGTGTGCAGTTTTTTACATTACCGTCTTTCCAGCTTAGCCGGGGTTAAATCTGTTTCGCCTAATCTTCCTACATTTACAACGTTTTCCGTTAATCGGTCCATTTCTCTAATTTTTTTTTGTTCTTTACGTATTTTTAACTATTTACCACTTGTGTTATCTCGACATTATATGTACACTTGGTTGTCATCAATTTTCAGCTAGCGAGCTGAAAGAGAGCAAGCCGAGTATATAAAAGTGTTTCCAAATAGATGCGAGGTGAATTGTTCGGAATTAAAGAAAAAAAGGTGAATAGTACAGACCTAAAACTTCGTTTTTCCGTCTTTCGATTTTCCCGCCTGTACGTGTTTTTGAAAGTCAACCAGCAGACTCGGTGTAGAATAAACGGTATATGTGAATGCAGCTAATGACAGCACGATGATATGGCTGAATTGACTGGAAATAATCGATTTCTTTAGTTCAACATTATTCCCCGCTTCTGGACATTGTCCAGATTGCATTGATTAAATTTTTCCTATAGGACGGCTAAGAAAAAACCGCTACTATCAAGCTAGTTGACGTTTGAGAACATGAAATTGTTAAAAAAAAATCTAGAAAACCCGAATTTTAACGTTAACCTCTTCGCGGTTTTCGGAATCCTTTTCAACGTGCAAAAAAATGAAATGGGCTTTACATCTGCTGTTTCTTTCTTGTTTTTACATTTTCGTCCGTCTTTATATGTGCCACAGCTAATATTACCGTTCTTATTGTTGACTTTATCTTCTTGGATAATCCGCTGCTTAGCGCCCTCCGAATTTTCCGGATAATTTCGCGGCAACGATATCATTCGTTTCTACATCTTGCTCATGTTTTTCTAAAGTTGTCATCATCGTATATTTTCGGTTTTTATTGGGTCGAATGCTGTAACGGTGAAGCGCTCGTCTAAATGTAAGCTTACGTTGGTTTTATGGGACAATTTTTAGTAGGATTTATTTTAAACGGCTAAAACGGGTTAAACCTAATTTTTCGAGCCTTTTTTTCTTTATTTTTTTTTTTTTTTTTTTTTTAGCGAATTATCTTCAGTCCGCATTTCTATCGTAAAGAAATACGAAAAAATCGTGGCCATTGATAAAAATTCCATATTCCCTCACTACATTATCCCGCTTAGAATATACAAGTAATTACTACCATCTCCAATTTTGCGAATACGCACGAAAAAAAAAATAAAAAAAAAAAATAAAAATAAAAATAAAAATAATTGTAGTCATTTTCTTTCAATCGAAACTGATGCGTCGAGACCAGCACTTCAATTATCGTTCGGTAAAGCTGCATTTATCGTTTACTGGACAACGCGTGCACTAAAACTTTTTAAACAACTGTCAATGTGACACACATGACTTTCCAATCAGTTCGTGATATTTTTTTTTTTCGATATTTATATGACGTGTCCGTGGACCTCTGTCTTCGTTTCGCGCACGCATAACACCGTCAGTTTATTATTAAAACGTAGTAAACAATAAGGTTGAAGAACTTTTCACTTGAATAATTTATAGAGGGCCGGAAAATAGACGAAACAAGAAAACTAGAGAAAGAGAATTAAAGCTTTATCGTAGCGAGAAATTATGACTACCGACAAACGAGCATGCGGCTTCGTGTGTTTCAAAAAATTCGGTATAAAATATGAGCGCGGCGTTCGTGCGGTTGTTCGACATTTTAGGCGTCTGACCGGTTTAACTTTGAATCGTTGACAACGAGGAAAAATCAAAAACGGAAAAAGAAAACGATTTCAGTCTGGAAACGATCGGAATTTAGACATGTTTCCGCAACAACGAGTAATTGTGGTCGAATGTTCACACAGGTATAGAGAAATTAAATATTCATTTAGAGCTCGGCAAAATGCAAAATGGACGTAGAGAAAAGCAACATAAAAATACAAGTATTATGCGTTAGGGAAACTACGTAATTGCACGATTAGATAAGCTGAGAATTGCTTAAAAGCGACGTGAAGGAAAGCCATGGCCGGAAGTGAGGAAACTGCAGCCACAATAGCAGGCACATTTTCGAATTCATAAAAGCAGAAAGCATGACTGCGGAGAAACGTCTTACGGTAAAATTACAGTTGTCGTCTACAGCGCTCTGACCACGAAGCCAGATATTAAAAGTACATTTCGAAAGGAAAATTTTGAAAATTTTTCCAGCTGCACAAATTATTTATGAGCTTGTCGCACCTGCACTAACGTGCATTCGACGTTTTTTGAATTCCATTTTTTTTGCAATTCGTTTTTGTGCGTTTTTATTCATGTTTGTCCGTTTTTATTCATTTTTATACGTTTTTATTCACTTTTGTACGTTTTTATTCATTTTTATGCATTTATTTGTTTTTGTCCGTTTATTTCGTTTTAGCGCGTTTATTGGTTTTTGTGAGTTCATTATTTCCATGCGTTTGTTCATTTTTTAGTTTGTATTTTTTGATGTCTGGAACGCTTGCGAACGACATTAGAAGTAGCTTTTACTTGTCAGCGGACACATGAGCCCCACGTTGTTGAAGTAATTTTTCAACTGTAATAATAGTTGTAATAATAAACGGGGTACGCGCATCACTCTCGTCTCAAATGAGAATGTTTAATTTGCGCGCCAAGTAGTACATGAAGCAGCTGGCTGTACAACGCTGTCGGCACGCAGGCCGAAAATAATTGTCGTGAAAACAAATAATTGTCGTGAAACAAAAGTCGCTTCCGTTCGATAAAAAATTCAACGTCTATATTGCGCGGCACAATAGACTCTCGAGGAGCTGCTATTACTTAAGAACGACTCGTTAGAGTTTTTCACGAGCAACACGAGAAGAAGAATAGAACGTCGCTCGCAGTTTCATCTATATTTCCCTTTGTATACGTACGAAACAAATTCGAAATCGGTCGAAACGAGCGCAACAGAGGAAAACAAACACTTAATTAGCCCGATCGATTATTTAAATTCCTTTCGTCGCCGCATTTTAGTCGCAAAATTGCCGGCGATTCAATGATCATCGCGAATACCGTCCGATATGAAATTGCCTAGAAACGAAATATATTTCGACATAGCTTTTTTTTTGAACCACAACAGTTCTTTTTTTCTTTTTTCTTTTTTTATTTTTTTTAGTCCGGTTCGACTGCTAAGCAGTTTATTTCGATTCATAGTTCACTTCTAAACGGTTCTACAATTTACAGTTTAATTCGTTTTAAGCGAGTTGCCCTTTAACGTGAAATGCCGCAGAGAATAATTATTAGTGTTCCTGTATTTATTATTTAAACTCATTGTTAAATATATTTATGACAAAAATAAATTTTAACACTTATTAACAATTATATATATATATATATATATATATATATATATATATATATATTCCGAATGAAAGTATTAGTGACCGATTCGGTGATCATTCGAACGACGAAAGCTAGTGTTCAAGCAAACAACAAAAACCGTAATTAGACACGATTTATATTTACACTTGTGCAAAGGCTGGTTCCGCAATCCAGCAACTTATTTCGTTTAAATAGCGGGCAAAAAAAAAGAAGAACAAACTAATTCGTTACCTACCGATACGAGAAAATAAATTCGAATATGGAACGAGAAGTATCCGCGCGGTCCTCCGTTCGTGATTGAAAAACCTTGATACGAATTACAATTATCGCATCGAAATTTGCAACCAGTTCGGTACTTGAAGGTGCGCTGTCGCTAATCGCCAACAATCCACAAGAGCGTAGCTCCAGTGAAACAACGGAAACCATATTTAACGTTTATAAGAAAACAGATCTACTAGGATGGTCCGGATGGTAGGTCATCATGACGATTTTGTAATGAGCGGTCGGAGTCTAACCATTGTGATAAAATTCACGAACTAGGCATTTTTAGAGAATCGACTATGGTAGGGAGGCTTCTTACCGTCGAAAATATTCAGCGAAACGAACATTTATGGGTACCGGATCGATGTTCATTTAGTGATTAAGTTCTTAAACTTTCGTAAGCCAGAAAACGCAAACTATCATATTTCTGAGATAATTGCCTCTTGCGAATTTCCCGAAATCCAACGGAAGCAACCAATTAGTCACGGTTCTTCCGGTTTACGAACTTCGCGTGTTTTTTTTATTTCGGGTTTTTGTGTCGAACAATCCACAATTCACCTAGTTAAAATTTAAATTTCACAATGAACGTAAAGCGATATTGTAAGTATTACGTAAGCTAAAATACACATTCAAAATTTAAAAAATATCCAGCTTTAGGTTTCCTACGTATTCAACTTTATAAGCGCATTCGCGAATGTAGGCACTTTAATGTTCATCCGCAAGTTCGAAATAAATCTAAACAAGATTGCCGGGTATGGCCGAGTATGCGCGATTTCCGTCGATTTTGTAATTTTTTTTGCAACTGAAATAACCTTTGCTATCTTGCGCACGAGTTGCTGTCGCTGCGTTTTTCTTCACGCGTGCGACTTTCACTTAGCCGCATTTTGCAAAATTCACTTTCGATGATTTTAACTTTACCTGAGGCGAGAGGAAAAAATAGGAAAAAAAAAAGCCGGTAAAATAAAGTAACCGAGCACGTCGAACGCATGCGGTTGCTAGCCGTATAAGTGATACGAGCAACTTGTTAAGCCCGAGCAAGAACTAATTCGGCAACTTTCGCTCGTTTTAATGAAATAAAAACCATTAGCCGAAGTGCGGTAATGTTCTGATGGTTTTGAGGGAAATTTTAATTTACAGCCGCGAAAGTTAACAAAAGCGCCGGAAATGTTACGAAAGCTTCGGCAAAAACTTTCATACTTTCTGCTCGTATGCGTAGACGCTACACTTGTTAAATAATAGCTCTCTAGTCATTAATAGTAAAAGCCCTTCAAAAATATGCAAACTCCTTCTGTTACAGAACAAACTGGACGCGTTATTATTTCCGCCGCAACCAAGTCCCTCCAGCCGGTTGTTTTCTGCTGCTGTTCCACGCGCGCTAAATAGTTCGCCTACTGAACCGGTTCGATCGGGGCTACCTATTCAACGACCAGTGGGCTGCCACACATGCTTCAAACGCAATCTTTGTTTCATTCGAAGCGTTTTAGAAACGTAATTTCCTCTCCTTCTCCAATGTCTCTCGAATACGATTAATTCTGAAGAGATATTTTGAAAGTTCGCTAAATCCAACGCAATCGCGGCAATTAAAATCGTTCCGAAACATCACGCCAACGAACTTTAATTTTCGTCGATTTTTAACAACTACTTCCGAACAGGGTGTTGGTTTTCCATTAAAAACCATTCAATTATACGTTCACGTAACAATTACGGTCGTTGATTGTTATTATTCTATTTTTGCACATTACAATGTTTTACAAACAACCGAGGTCACTGATTATGGAAGGTTCCGGCTTTCATTATTTCGGATTAAATTTACTCGCATATGTCACCATATAACTAACTATGAAAAAAGATGTAGCAAAGGCGATCAAATCATGATTTGGAATATTCCGCCGATCCTGATTTCGCACTATCGTTCCTACTGATGGATCGGACACAGTCATAAGTTCACGCGCACTCTACATTACACAGGCGTTACATTTTATTCGCGCAAATTTAAAAAAATCTACTTCTTACATTTGCATTGAATACTTAAAATTATCTTCATCATTCTGAATGGCCTTCATCTGCTCCTTCAAGATTAAACATTTTTTCACATAATTGGGCATAAAAAAGAAAAACAGACTTAAAGATAGGAGATACATTTCAAGAATGTAAAGAGATGAAATAAATCCTTTTCTAAAAAAATGCTTATCGCATGCGCCACCTAATTTTCTCTCTATAAATGGGATCCACGAATTTCTTATAGTTTCTGTTTCCAAAAGTGTATTCTACAAGTCATTTCGTTTTCTCCCTCGCGTTTCTGCAACAAAACCGGGTTCAATTCGCTCCATTGTCTGTTTTGCTTAGTTCGATTCTCGTTGACCGCATATTACTACCAGAGTTACTTTGATATAATCAATGACGCTGCGAATTCTCTTGCTTGCGATTTTCTTGCTCGCTCGTTAGATTTCAGCGGCGAATTACTAGATAAATTCCCTCTGCTTAAGACCCCTTCAATTCTAGTTTTTATCCATTTCCGACTGTGCTCTCATTCCTTCGCTCGAATTAATAATTCAACCTCATGTTCATATATCTTTGGTATTAATTTAGCCATTACGTCCATAGTTCACCTAAGAATTGAGATCATTCTTTCTCCCCTTTATCGCATTTTTGTCTTCTCAATCCTTATTTTTCTTCCGCCTTTGCCGTGATTCCATTTTATCGATGATTCTACACTCATGTTCTCTCGGATGTTCATCTCTTTCGGCTGAACGGTTTTTTTGCTAGGAGTGTGCGAGAACCCGAAATTATCGGTCTTCCGACTCTCGAGCCAGGAATGCCGGGATAGAACGAGTTGGGACTCTCGATTTTTGAGATTTCTCGTATTTCACGGTATTTCTCGATTTTTTTCCGAGCTTTCTCAGTTCTTTCAACTTTTCCTATAATTTTTACTAAAAATGACTAAATCGATAAACTATTTTTGAAAAAAATCTATGATTGGAACATAAAACTAGTCGAAAGTAATGTAATACTACTTGATGACCTATCTCTTTGTTATAATTTTTTTCATTTTTACACGTTAATTTTCCCAAAATGAAGCTAAGTATTTCTTTGCTTCGCGGTTGAGAATTACGCGAGATTAGGTTACCTGTTTTTCTGGATAGACTACGAAAAGATCATATATTTGTAAACCGAATCTATGATGTGTATAAAATATTGTAATTGTGTTTTGAGTGAATGCAGTTGTACAGAAAGTTGTATGTTTGTTCTAGATTGCAATGCATATCTCTTGGATACTTACTATTTAAAAATACTAGGTCAATTATTTCTGTTGCTGTTACAGCAATATCTTTATTTACTCAAAGGTTCGTTATACATAACACTTATGTAAAATTGTTACATTATTGTTGTGTTAATATGTCATGCCTATAATCTAAATGTAATTATGTTTTTTCGATTCATAAAATTACATATTTGTTATCTATTTTTATTTATATAAAATTGTTTATACAAATAATATACAACAAAAAAAACGGCACATTTACTTAGCGTCGGTTTTTCTATACATTTAATTTAGTTTTAAGAAATCTTGAAAGAAAACCCAAATAAATCACCGAATTCCCGTGAAACTTGAAAAATCTTAAAAATTCGGGAAATCCCGATAATCGAGAATCCCGAATCACCCCGTCCCGTCACTAAATTTCCGGTTCTCGCACACCAGCCCTATTTTTTCCTTATCGGCAATTTTAACTTAGGTCTTGCTTATCGTTTCCTCACCATCTCTAACTGCAATCCCCTTATTACATTTTTTCACATCCGCAATTTCCAGCCGAACAAAAATACAATTTCCTGCACGTTGCCTGTAATCTTAGAAAGAAAAATAATTAGTATGTTACGCGACACAACTATGATATACACACATTACAACTACAATTATTATTTTAATAGGAACGTAAAGGAGCGTCACAGTCGATACTTGATAAAAACCTGTCACGTTCCAAACCGATGCAATTAATATCGAACAGTGCATAGTCGCATAGTCACTCTGCAGTATGCAACTATCCACATTTTAAATGCATCCCCCGTAAGAGACAGTAAGTTAAAAAATTCATCCACACGTGTAACTGTCTACACTATTTTATAAAAATTACAAATTTAAAATGCACATATTTGTCTCATCGGTACCAAGCGGATGAGGTACCCATAAATAGTAAAACGATAACTTGGTTTGATAAATCTAACCATACTTTAACTAGCGCTGTTCGACTTCCTTTATCATCAAAGTAGTATCGAATAAAAACATACCTGTATTAAATTCGTTAAAAACTCCTAAAAATTGACACATTAAAACCGGATCGCTCTTTTCGGTACAAGATATTTCAGGCACGAAATCGTTTGAGCAAAAGGTTTTTATTCAGAGCTCTTGCCAAATTACATTCATTAGCTTAACAAGATCATTCATGTCAGTAAGAAATATCGACTCCCAAATAAATACAGTTTCTCCATCAGTATAAAAATATTCATTTTTACCGATAGAAATTCTGCACGAAAAAAAACAAAAAACAATCCGTTATTGATTATGCATGCTCGGTGCTCTCGTATCTAATACATAAACACATACGTAAGATACGTATTATTCGTAGATCTTCCGGGTTACTATCCAACTTGTAAGTTCATTTAAAAATATTGTAACGAAGGTGATGCAGGATTTTCGACTTTTGCATTTGTTCATCCGAAGCTTTCCAGCCGATCACACTTCACTTGCAACCAGTTAGTGATAGTGCCAGAAAAGAGCTAGTAAAACGTTTTTCTTTTCATTTTTTCGGGGTTCGTCGACAAGTAGCTCGAAAAATAATAGGAAAACGGAAAGAGATAGCAAATATATACAGCTAAAAGTGGCTGATATAACAAAAGGAGAAGGAAAAGAGAGAACGAAAGACGCACGCTATAACGAGTAGGGTGATTCATTGGTAAAAGTGAGGCATAAGAAAGATTCAGAAGCGATAGCGGAAAAAAAGCATTAGATCGACTTCACATATAAAATGTAAAGAGATGAGGAAGAACGCGAGTTCGGTTAGGGGAAGCGGGCTGTGTCCAAAACATAGAATGATTATAGATAGTGTTAAGCGTCCTTACGCTTCGGTTATGCGAGACTCGATCCAGAATTGGTGGATTGCTGCCACGGTAATCCGGTCTGGATGACCAAGACGAAGAGTGATTCCGGAAGCCCACGTCAAATAATTGACGAATTGGGAATAAAAAGAATTATATTTCGTAAAAATGTACAATGTAGAAATATGGATATCGAAAGAATTAACTGTTCTATAACGACGACTGGAAAGCACGAACGATGAATTTTGCAGCGATGATTCTGTCTAACAGGAACCGGAGATTAAACAGGTGCTGAGGAATCGAAAACCAAACGACTGACTGGAATAATCAATTCGCAAAATCGAAGCAGCGATCAGGCTGTTAAAATCAACGCTGATCACCACGAACGCTCGTGTGCACCTTGGTAGCGCTAAGCTCTGAAAAGAGCTGTTGATCTGCCGCACTATTGTTAAACGATATGAGTAAAAAAGATGTTCTCTTAAATGTGTAATTATGGAAGATCACCGTGTGAATAACTCGGCTTCTTCAAAACAATGGCTGTGTGTGCTGTTTAGATGAGCAAAACTTTTTGTTAGATCACGACGCACAGATTATAGAAAGATCGATAATCTTTAATTAAATATGAAACGTGAAGACAATTTTTTGTTGGACAGTGATAAACATGTTTCTGTTTCCCAAAAAGAGAAAGAATCTTTACATAAATACAATTCCAAATAAAACAAAATTTTTTTTATGAATTTCCAAGTACAGATTTAAACGGAAATTAATAGACGGGCGAAGCCATGGGAAACAGCTATAGATATAAAATTCTGGTGCTACTTGTATATCGATGACGGCAGCAGTAAAAGACGGCGGTGATCGCATACATCTCTTAAGAAGATGAAAAAAAAAAAAAAGAGTATTTTTCATTAAGTCGCAAGGAGAGAAAATTTCTTATTTAGCTCAATTTTATGGCTAATAAATTAATTGTTTAATTAAAGTAATATATTCATGAACTGTTTGTGAAACAATAATTCATCAACAAAAGGAATAAAACAAATCTCCATTAGTTCTAAATTTCAGAATCTTGAACTGCTTTTATAGGGCTCCATAAACGCCCTCCGAAAGTAACGTCTGGCTACGCCACATCAAAGGAAACTCAGAGGAAAATTGTAGACAACGCGTTAATTCAATATACTTAAACTTTGACGATTTGAGAAAACTTTGTTTCGAAAAAAGTATTCTCTTTTTTCTACATTACCATGTACAAAATTATTAAGACACAATGCAATGGAAAGTTCTAGAATATTATAAACTTTTTATGATAAAAATAAAATACTTTTTTTTTTTTTGGAGGTATTTCGATGCGGTCGTAATATTGTTTTATTTAAAAACTCTTACTGACGCTGTATATAAATACATCCGCGTAAGAAATAAAAATAAATAAAAATGATTCAAGTTAGTTCCCTAATAGGTTTTATTTGCGATTGTCTGTAAATCTTTATAAACATTAACAGGAAAATTTTAAACGATATCGATTAATTAACATACTTGTATAATTAAATAAAAAATTATATATATATATATAGGTATTTTGGGTCACGCCTTAAAAGTATTTTGGCGCGTAATTCATCGGCGAATATTATAAGTTGTCGCTTGTGAATAAAACAAAAATTTTGGGTTAGTCTAATATAATAATGGATGTATCATTTATAAAAAAAACAAATCGAGTAGGTAAATAATATATATATATATATCTAATATTTGTATATTGAAAATTTATTGCAAATAACGCTTTAAATGAAATGGTATTCAATTAGATTTCGGAAATAGAGAATAACAGAAATTGTCATCCATTAAAAAATGATTTTCGCTTAATTGCTATAAATTTTTGTTTTGTACGTCAGAATTGCATTATAAAATATTTGGTTAATTGAATAGCGTCTTTTTATATTCTCTTTCTTTTTCCTTTTTGTAATGTTAAATCGTAATCTTTTGGCAATTTATTGAGATAAGACATTTTAAATAGTAAAACAGAATTTTTTTTTTCTTTATCTTCTTTTGGATTTGCCGAAAAATGGCGTCTGAACCAGTAAAATGGTCGATTCACATGAATATCAGTTATACGTGAACAAACATAAAAAAAAAAAAATCATACGCGACGAACATACATATAACCTCTTTCTTTTTGTAAGTCGGAAAAAATTAAAAATTAGAGACAAGTTTATTGACATAAAAAAATTAAAATATACTATTAGATTAATAAGTAATTTTTGCTTAATATTAACTTTAATTTTCGTTTATTAACTTTTTAAGTACACCTTATTTTTGATGGGTAATCGCCCGTTGCTGACAAGTCTAACGCAATAAAAAAAAACAAATAAACAAATAAATACACTTTCTGCCTCTTTTTAAGATTTAAAAATGAAATATCGGAAACAAATTTCTGTCCAAAATGAAAAAATTAAGAAAACGAAAAAAAATATTCTGTTTGTTTTTTAACGAGGAACTTAGATAAAACTAGCATAAATGTGCATTGTTTTCAATTTGTAATAAAGCATTTATCCGTTTACAACTCTTTATTTAGATTGTTTTTCTTTCTTTTTTTCTGGAACTCTGAACACTTCAATGTTCATGTCACACTAGACAGCAATAAGATTTTTAAATACTGACTGATAAGGCGGGTGGGATTTATACAGCACTGGACTTCGAATGGAATAACTCGCCAATATTAATCGGAGTGGTCATTTCGCATACATTTATATTAAACATTTTTAGCGGTATTTTTTCACTTCTGATTTTCATACGAACGTTTTTGTTGTTTTTCGAAAAGAAAAGATTAACAGCGGAATCAAATAGCAAAAAAGATGATGCGTTTAGTTTGTTTAAAATTCGACAATGATGACGCGCTGTTGCCAACACGAAATCATTTGTATGTTTGTCTGATTTTTTTTTATTACCTGAGTAACCGAAACCTTAAATTTAGGCGAAATGGGAAGTCACCCTTATTATTATCCATTTGTACATCAAAATTACACCACTTCAATTCAGAAGCAGCTGTTTTCAGTTTTTCGTGCAAGTCGCAGTGTACGTTAAAAGACAATATCGAACACTGCTGATTTTTATGTCATTATAAAAAAATAAAAAATCTATACGGTCAAAATGAACGAGTTAAATAATTAATCGACGAAACCGATTAAATTTTCCTCGAGTTGAGTCAAGCCAAGGTTATAACGCGTAGAAAAAAATAGACACCGAAAATTTGAAAAAAGTTAATTAAAATGGCAACACTTCCCCGGTATTTGAAAATTCGAATTATCTTAGTGATTCGTTTTTTCCCTGTAAGTGTGATATTGAAAGACTGTTCTTAAGAAGTTCCAAAAATTCGTGTGAAGTTTTATGATATAACGGGGAAAACTGCTTAAGAGAAAATTTCTCTTAACAAGTATTCGTTAAAAATTTGTGTTGAAAATTGAAAGGTGTAGTAGTAGAAAATATTTTCTGAACACTGTAGGCCACTTTGGCGAGTTCATAAATATACAAACTGCGTTACCTTGAGTAGTAATTTTTTTATTTTAATAAATTTAAAATTAGTTCTCGTTAAAGAAACTTTAACATTTTTTTAAAAACTTTCTACTTTTTCTTCCTTCTCCTTGCTTTCCCGACCTTGAGAACCTATCTATGGCCAGCACACTTTTTACATTTCTCTTCCTACTATTACAGGTCATTTAGAAGTCTGCGCAGCGAAAAGTCGAACGTGTCGCCGTCAAGCAAAATTCTCACTGCGATCATAATTTCACACTCAGATGCATTAAATTAATGCTATCGGTCATTACGTAATCGCCATTGTTACAATTACCATTGTAATTCCAAAGTTTTTTTCTGGCACAAAAACACACAGACACATTTATATATCTAGACTAATAGGGTCCTCGGATGAAGAAAGTGTACAACACCTTCCTGAGGATTTTCTGAAAAACGGAGTGAAACTTGTAATCTCATGCTTGGCGCAGCGTAAAAATAAAAAAAAGAAACTTTAAGATGTCGAACAAAGATGTTTAAAAAAAAAAAAACTGATACAAACCGACTATTAAAAAGGAATTACTCTATAAGGAGAAACGTGCCATACTCTGACTGTATTGTAAGAGGTACAAAATGTCAAATATTCCAGATTATCATGCAGAAGCGGATGGAACGGAAGAGAAGACCTGGAAGAAGAAGGAAAGATTGGCTGCAAAATATTAAAAATTGAATCAACACGCCTTCCACACAGCGAGTACTGACAGACGCAAGACAGCGTAAAATCTGATCGACACATTAGTAATCTCGTCTGCGCTCTGCGACAAGTATGACGGTCTGGTACCATTTCGCCTAATTCCCAATTCGCCTAATTCCCATTTCGCCTAATTCCCATTTCGCCTAATTCCCAATTCGCCTAATTCCCATTTCGCCTAAATTTAGGGTCGGGTTACTCAGGTAATAAAAAAAGGGTCAGACAAACATACGAATGATTTCGTGTTGGCAACAGCGCGTCATCATTATCGAATTTTAAGCAGACTAAACGTATCATTTTTTTTTCTATTTGATTCCACTGTTAAGGTTTTTTTTTCTTTCCGAAATACAACAAAAAGGTTTATATGAAAATCAGAAGTGAAAAAATACCGCTAAAAATGTTTAATATAAATGTACGCGAAATGACGACTCCGATTAATATTTGCGAGTTATTCCATTCTAAGTCCAGTGCTGTATAAATCCCACCCGCCTTATCAGTCAGTATGTAAAAGCCTTATTGATATTTAGTGTGACAAGAACATTAAGGTTCGGAGTTGCAGAAAAAATAATAAAAAAGCTAAATTATAATTAGGTGTAGTTTCGAAGTGGTCGCGTTTATGTAAGAAAAAAGGAATAAAAATCGAATAGAATTAACAATAATGACATGACATCGAATGATTATTACAGCGGTAATTTTATTATTGATTATTAAAATTACAATTATAAGTACATACAAAAAGTAAATGTTAAAATTAGGAAAACAGTTGTTTCTTTTTTTTTAACAAAAGTTCCTGAACCTAATCTCACTTTTCTTTAATTCAAAAAAAGTGAATTTGCAAATCGAAAGAATTTAAAAATTAAATACTGCTTCGGATTTGAATAAATAATCAACAGTAACGTATACGATTGCAAGAGATTTTTCAAAATTTGGATATTAGGACGAGAAAAATTACTAGATTTACTATTAAACTCTGTGTACAGCAGAAACAGAGGAGTAAGCAAGGAATAAACAAGGTGAAGACCCTGTTATATGGGGTCAGTTCATGGCTTTTATGGGATTAATAAATGAGCATAGATTTAAAAGCACCATATCAAAAAAATGTATATTTTAAATATTATTATATCTATCGAGTATATTTGTTATATTTGATAATCTTTAACAATAGATTTTTAGTTGTAGAAAGCAGTGAAAATAATGACAATTGATTAAAAAATGGTGAAAAATTGGTTGCAATAAGGGGTTATTATATTTTTAAATGTGTCGCACGGTATAAAAAAAATTTTAGAAGATACAGTCATGATTTTTTTCCCCATTCTACAAGATGAAACGGTAAAACTTGGCGTATATTGTTAAAAATACTTCTAAAATTGAATTTTAAGGTATAAATAACTTCTCCAGAAGCCTAAATGGTTGCTGTTGGACTTTGAAAAATTCCTCTTCAAATTAGTCACGTTTATTATAATGACGATGTTTTTCAAGTAATTTCAATAATGGGAATGAAGAAAATAAATAAAACGCAAAAAATGTTGTTTTTAGAGTTTCTGACAAAGTAAAAAAAATTTTTTTTTTTTCAATTTTTTGGGCACGTCAACAGTAGAACTTGCCCAACGCAGAGAACTGTACATTATATAAGGAAAAGATTAAAAATTGAGGAGATGAAGAAAGCTAACAAAGGAACTATATTGAGAGAGGAGAAAGCAAGAATGGCTTTGGCACTGTAAGGAGTGGGAAGGCCAAAGCGCAGAAGATTGAAATAAAGGGGCACTGTCCTCCTTACTCTTGTTTCTTCTATTTCCCCAGTGTCCAATCGAATTAGATTATAATATTTTGCTTCTTTCTTTTATAATCTGTTAAGTCAGCCAGATTTTTTGGCAAATCCAAAAAAAGGCAAAGAAAAAAAACCTTCTATTTTACTATTTAAAATGCTTCATTCAATAAATTGCCAAAAGATTACGATTTAAAATTACAAAAAGGAAAAAGAAAGAGAATATAAAAAGACACTATTCAATTAACCAAATATTTTATCATACACTTTTGACGTACAAAATAAAAATTTATAATAATTAAGCGAAAATAATTTTTTAATGGATAATAATTTTTTTTATTCTCTGTTGTCAAAATCTAATTGAATACCATTTCATTTAAAATGTAATTTGCAATAAATATTTCAACATATAAATATTAGATATATATATATATATATTATTTACCTGCTCGATTTTTTTTTATAAATGATATACCCATTGCTATATTAGCCTGACTCTAAATTTTTGGTTTATTCACAAGCGAAAATTTAAATATTCAAGATAGAAGAATAGTTTCCTTCAGAACGTTGATACACATAACACTCAACCCAGAACAAATTGTGACCTCATAGCGAAAAACAGTCAGTATGCGGTGATTTTCCGCATATTGAGATGGATTTGGCATTTCTTACGACCTTTGAAAATATTAAAATTTTGGTAATAATAATTCAATTTCTCGGAAGGTCTCGGCAGCGGGCAAACGCGGCATTGTTTGTCAAAGACGCATTCTCGGTTAAAAAATCGAAGGATCTGACCGCTACGAAAGGATAGCGAACTAGTTTCGTTGTGCGTGGCCGAGAAGCGGAAATAGAGCACTTGCTGACAGTATAGGCGTTTGAAATGCGTACCGAGCTACGTTGAGCCGGAAGAAGTTATTTTGATAAAAAGCCTAGAAAAGGCAAAAAGGCAGGGTGAACTAAATGGAGCTTTATTTATGTTTTCCTAATTTTAACATTTACTTTTTGTATGTACTTATAATTGTAATTTTAACAATCAATAATAAAATTGCCGCTGTAATAATCATTCGATGTCATGTCATTATTGTTAATTCTATTCGATTTTTATTCCTTTTTTCTTACATAAACGCGACCACTTCGAAACTACACCTAATTATAATTTAGCTTTTTTATTATTTTTTCTGCAACTCCGAACCTTAATGTTCTTGTCACACTAAATATCAATAAGGCTTTTACATACTGACTGATAAGGCGGGTGGGATTTATACAGCACTGGACATCCAATAAAATAACTCGCAAATATTAATCGGAGTGGTCGTTTCGCGTATATTTACATCAAACATTTTTAGCGGTATTTTTTCACTTCTGATTTTCATATAAACCTTTTTGTTGTATTTCGGAAAGAAAAAAAAACCTTAACAGTGGAATCAAATAGAAAAAAAAATGATACGTTTAGTCTGCTTAAAATTCGATAATGATGACGCGCTGTTGCCAACACGAAATCATTCGTATGTTTGTCTGACCCTTTTTTTATTACCTGAGTAACCCGACCCTAAATTTAGGCGAAATGGGAATTAGGCGAAATGGGAATTAGGCGAATTGGGAATTAGGCGAAATGGGAATTAGGCGAAATGGGAATTCACCAGTATGACACTAGGATGATGATGATGATGAAAAAGAACTGTAAATATTAAAAGCGATGAAATAATTCTATTGCAAAAATAAATTATAACACGGTATTTAGTGGCCTTCATTAAACATGGGGAGGTGATGCGTATTTTGAGGTGGTGGAATGGCTTTTCGACCGGCTAATCGCGATTTAAACAGACATTTAATCGTCAAAAAGATAAACAAGGAGAACGCATAAGGGAACTAATAAGTAAGCGGATAAGAAAAAGGAAGTTAAAGATGTTAAAAACAATTGAAGACACTGTACTTTCCCGTGAGGACAAGAAGCGTAAAGAAAACATAAAGATCGCAGCGCGTGTAAATTTTTTTTTTTTTTAAATCACCGAAACAGATTATCCAGATGACAAAAAACGTTTCATAGTACGGGTATACTCGAAACCACCGTAGAAATAGATTTAAAAAGTACGGATTGACTTTTAAGGTATTTAAAGTACCATAGAATCCAGATATGAATTAAACTTAGGAAGGGGTCTTTATACTGACGCTGAGGAGGATAGCCGTCGTCTATATAAAAGCAACAAGAATTCAAACAGCGCAGTAAGTGAGGATTCAGAAAAAACGGAATCTAGCCTTTAAGTTGAAACTACATATATATTTCCTAACTGGTTGTTAAACTAGTCCAAACGTATACTCTACAGACAGTTCAACGGGCTTGGAATCTAGTTTGGTTTCTCTTCGTTCAATATAGGTGTACGCGAAAATATACCCGATAAAAGTATTAGGATAATAGGGAATATTTTGGACCGAGACATTTTATGATGTTGACACAGCGACAAAAAGTTGGTAGCAAGGCCGCAGGGATTTCGTTTTTTCGTTTTTTCGTTTTTTTCGTTTTTACTTTATAGAGAAAGAAGACGAAATTGAATGCTTACAATGAAAACGAAAAAAGAAAAAAGAAAAGAAAAAAGGGAAAAACTGTCTAGTTAATAAAGAAAAGCTAAGAAGTAGCAATAAATATTTTAAACGGAATGTAATCTTAAATCAGACTTGAAGGAAAAACATGAAAACTTCGAAGGACGAGCTTTAGGTTCTGTCAAATGTTATTCTATTTTCTAAATAGTAGGTTACTTCGTTTCAAACTTCTGTGCACAAATATTCAACCGCGTAATCTGGAATTTTATTTTTCACTTAAGGCTGAAATATTTTTTCAACCGGCTGCACAAAATGGAACTTTCCAAGTTATGAAAGTTCGCGTTATCTCCCATTTCTGTTGCAACGTCATTTTAACATATTCAAAAACAATGCGACAGTGGCAGAATTATATATTTTAATAAATAAAATTATAAAATACTAGCATGCTTCGCGAAACGACAAACTTCGAACGAAAATGGCAATTATTAAAGCCGAATAAATCGACATATTTACGAATAATATGAAATATTAATTATGATTTAATTTTTGATTCGTCGTAATTTCAGTATTATTGAAAACAATATAAATTCGTTAATATAGCAAATTTCGGGATAATTCAGAAATTTAGGATTATTAATGCTTTTAGGACACGTATATCTGAAAACCAATATAGTAAGTTTATGTTTTTTCGTTTTTTTTTTTAGTGTAACAATATGTTCCGCAACAGCTGATTTACTAATATGCCATGTGTTATTGTGGCTAAATGTTTATTATACACCGTGTTTTCCCAAATATATCTCTATATGTCTATATTTTACTGCAATTGGAACAAGTGATTTTATAAATACCAAATTGTGTATTTTAGCATTACTGTTAGTTTTGAATTTAGTGGTATTTCTTAATTTGGAGAACAATTTATTACTTGTTTTGTAACGTATATTATCATTATCACTCTTTTTTTTTTTAAATACTTTAGCGATATTTTTTTTTTTTTATGACCCGGCTTCAGTTAACTATCAAGCCATTTGGCCACCAATCAGTTGATATAGGAATAATGCCAACTAATGAAAGATACGTAATATTCAATTAGGCAAAAGGTTACAGACAACCATGGCCGTACATGTTTAACATGACCCACGGATGATGGCCGTATAAAATCTTTGGGAAAGAGAAATCGGCCAAACTGAGCCTAAGATACATCGAGTACCTGAACTTGACTGACCAGAAAATTAATGAAACAGGAATCACAATCATCATATAAACAATTATTATAACAAACAATAATGTCTGCACAAAATCATAGCGAAGAGGAAACTGCCCAAGTCAAGTTCGAGATGCGTTGGGTTTCCCAACATGACAGGGCATCAAGAATTAGGATAATGGATCCCGTATCATCAAGAGTTGCATAGAATAATTAATTAATAAAATAAATAATTGTATGCTGTTAAATTTGGATGTTGTTCTCGCACAGAAGAGATTATAAATAGTATACGGAGGAAAGAACCCAAGAGACATTAATTGTTCACAAAAAGATCTTCTTGGTGATGTTCAAATTTATTACAATTAAACAGCAAGTGATTAATGCCCTCCAAGAAATTTGATGCGTGATGATCATTGCATTGTACATCGTCACCTTGGTCAGATAAATTCAGAACTATCCGCGAATGACCCATACGCAGTCGGCAGATAGTAACCACATATTTACGAATGAGTCGATCCGGGATATATTCCGGAATGGAATAATGGCTAGAGGAGAGCCTTGACTGAACCATGTGGTAGTTTTTGTCTTGGATCTGACTATTAATAAACTCAATCCATTCTGCCCTACTATCAACTTTAACCTTAGAATAAAGCTCCGATGAAGGAATAAACGGCGACAATTCACCATCCAATGCAACAACCTTTTGCCAGCAGCATCAACAGCTTCATTCATTCCAACACCATAATAAACAGGCACCCTGCAGAAACTAACTTGTACACCCTCTTGATGAGTAGATTGGCACATTTATATTTGATTTCGTAAATGAAAGGGTGGCATGTTATCCAACGTCTTAGTTGTACTAAACACTTTTGGCCTGTAATACATGTGTCCAGTATAGTTCCTAATGCTTTATCGATAGCCAGCAGCTCGGCCGTGAAAACCGACGATGAAGCTTAAATTTTTTTAGTGAGCCCCAGCAAATAACAATGCAACACCAACCGGTCCGTTGTACATCTGAGCTTTAGAACCGCAACCGTAAAAATCTGATTTCTGTTTGATATTAACAACAAGAAAGGATGGATAACATTTATTTCTATAAATAACAATATGTACAAACTAAGTAATGTTTTTAAAAAACAGGGATTAAAAGTAGCATTTAAAACTAATAATAAACTAAAAAATAAAATAATTACCATAAATAAAGGAAATAATAATATATATGAAGATAGTGGCATATATAAAATAAATTGTAACGACTGTGAGAAAACATACATCGGCCAAACAGGTAGAAAAATTAAATGTAGATATGATGAACACAGCCATTTAGTGCGCTTCTTTTAGAGTCGACACAATTAGACGTAGATTATCAGAAAGTTTTTTAAAAATAAAAAAGTACCTTACAAAGTGGAAAGTTAAAGTGAATGATGCAAAAACGCAGGCTATCCTATTTACAAGAAGAAGGCCCGCTTTTTTCCCGGAATTAAACCTGGGAAATCAAGTCTGCCCTTTTAAAAATGAAGTTAAATATCTGGGGGTCATCCTAGATCGGCGGCTAACTTTCAACAAACACGTTGATCACGCTATAAATAAAGCGCATGCAAGAACTTTTATGTTGAGGCACATCTTCAACAAAAAATGCAAATTAACAACAGAAAATAAATTACTTCTATACAAAGCTATCATTAGGCCTGTGCTCCTTTACAGCTCGCCAATGTGGTCTAATGTCTCGAGATCTACATTTCAAAAAGTACAGCGATTCCAAAATAAATGCTGTAGAATTATTCTAAGCGCCCCGGCGTATACTAACATAAATAGTATGCACGCTGTATTAAAACTGCCCTTTATTGTAAACATAATCCGTACGCAAGCTAAGAAATTCTTTGATGATTGCTCTACTAGTGATCACGTGTTTGTTAAAAGAATAGGAGACTACACGAGAACCTCTTTGCAGCTAAAATATAAAAAGTACAAACACAAACGCATTAAACATATGCTATTTTAATCTTATAGTGCACCGATCCGTCCGCAAGCGTTAAACAAGGTGTTGAAGCACACACGCGCAATGACACTCCAATAACCATCATACTTCTACTTTTTTTTACAACTTACACTTTATTTATTTTTTCCGAAGCTAGGTTTTTTGTTGGTTTTTTTTTCCTAATATTATAACAAATGTAAAGTTTTTCTTTTTTCATACTGTAATTTAAGCATAAATGTATTTTTGATGCACGCTGGCGAGGGTAAATTGCTCGATACGCGTAAAATTTAAAATGTTTAAACGTACTGTTATTTTCTTTGTTTTGTAAATTTAGTAAATAAACTTTATTCAATTAAAAAACATAAAATCATTTAAAAACAGTGAAACAGAAAAATCCACTTATGCCGAGCATTTAATAAAAAATAAACATAAACCAAATTCTATAGAAAGAACAGACATAACAAAGGTAATGTGCCATGAACATAGCTGGAAATTACTACATAAATAAACATAAAAGTAATATATTAAACGACCAAATCTCAAATAAAAATAACCCACTTTTTAATATAAAATTTTAAAATATGATATTTTATATTTATATTATTATTTAAATTGATCATAACATTTCTTAAATATTATATATTATAGTCTATGTACTTTACATTTGTTTTAATAGTTATGACCATTGGACTCTATAATTGTTATTTTAAACCTATATATAAATCATTTTATTCCCTAGTTGACCTCAGTGTGATTTAGATTTTGTCTCTGATCACACATAGTGAATTGTATTTTAGCTGATGATGGGTTATGCCCGAAAACGTTACTAAGTAAGAAGTTTATTTTATTCTTATATTGTTTGTTATAATTGTTTATTATTCAGTTATTATTAACATATTAGATTATATTGAAGGATTGGTAAAGGTAAAAAAATGTGAAAGTGTTTCTTATTATAATTGTTATTATTGATATTTAAAAGTTTTTTTCCGTTTTTTTTTTTTTTTTGCAGTACTTATAATATAATTTTTAAATTGTGCATCGTATTTATTATTAATGACAATTCGTTTTATTGTATTAAATTCTTTTTTAGTTCTATGTTTATGTAAAAGTGGTGTTTTGTACAACCTGTCTAAATATGTGTAGAATGACGTAATTTTATATGTGTACCAGTATTAGATTTCTGTATACTGGTTTACGTATCTTTCCGAAATATGGCAAACATAATTTTATTATCGTTAAAAGTTAAGGCTGAATCTAAATATAATATTACGTTTCTTTTCAGTGCAATTTCTATAATACATTGCACGTTTTCATTTATAGTATTCTTAATAGAAAATTGTCAGAATAAATACTATACGGAAAATCGTTAGTACAATTAAATGTACGTAGATTACGCCATCTACATGTATAGCTGGCATAAAAAAAAATCAATATTGTAATTAGTTTATTATTTGTAATAAAATTTCACTTAATCTGGAAGTAATGGAGAAACTCCTATGATTGTAAACCATTGGATTGTGTGTAAAATTTGTTATTGAAATAAAATTAGATTAGTGTACTGCAGATTGATTGTGTTTTTATTTAACCAGAGTTTTAATAATATTTAATATGTCTGTAAAATAGGTACGTCGATATATATATATATATATATATATATATATATATATATAGGTTATTGTGCCCTATGACGTTAAAATTAACGTTAAGATCGTTTAATTTCTTAATAAGTTGGTGACGCTCGTTAATACGGTATGTGAAATGTAATTTTATATTACGCGAAAGGAATTTTTTGCTGTATTTAACTATAATATATATGATGGAACGTTTTGTAGTTCATTAACGATCTAATTGGTATGTGCGGTTTGTAAATTTTTAACAAAGGTATAAAATAACTGTATGTGATTGAAAATTAGAAAATAGGTATTCCGTATCGTTTATTTCAATGGTTAATATTATTATTTTATAATTTTGATCTGTTAAAATACATTTCTGTGTTTTTGCCATATTGCATTTAAATATTTATTAAAATGAGACTTTCTTACAATTTTCTTTCAAATCCTAATTTTCACCAGACTATTCGAATATATGGAAAAATCTCTTACACACTTAGAATGACAAGTATTCTGACTTCTTTTAATATAAACAAAAATACTCGTCCTTCATGCCGACCACTGATACAGAGCATCAGGGATACTGTAAAATAATATACCGCATTACCTGAAAATTTTCAACGTAAAATACAATTTCGATGCAAAGGCATTTATTAAAATATATCGAGAAATTACAAATATTGTAAAATAAAAAGAAAAAAAAAAAGAACAAAGAATTCCCCCACTCAAAGTGGAGATTATTGCAGTGACAAAAAGCAGCATTAAAAACTCGAAATTTAATTCGGAAAATGTAACCCGTAAGGCGCAGAGAGAATTTGAGCAATGCAAATATTCGAATGTTGCTAGTATGTTCGGCGATAGGAAACGCGCGCGACTGCTCCATTGGGTATCATTTTTGAAATGTGCGAAGCAAAGCAATTCCGAAATTTAACGTTTTTAATTCGCGCGTCAGTATACTTCGTTGCGTTTTGCATTTTTTAAACTTTCCCAGCACTCCTTTAGCAATTTCAATTTCCAAGCACTAATGAAGAAGGGTTTCGGCCAGTTTTTATAAAATAAGAATTTAGCGATCGCCTCGAGATATTAAAGGGTGGGCTAGAAAAACACTCGTGAATACTGGAAAAGAACTTTCGCTAAGATGAACGTCTTACAAGAATGCGAAAATAGAACAGATGAACAAAAAGTTCGATCGAATTATCGACGTGACGTGCGCAGAACTTACAGAAAATAGCTTTCCATCATTAAGACTGTAGAACAGTGACTGTCTACCGAATGAATGAAAGCAGCGTGAGAGCGGCTATCAATTGATGCGTTGTAAGATAATCGGAAACGAATCAAGCGATTTAATTTGAAGAAATCAGTTTAACGATTATAAACTAAAGCGAAGTCATGAAGGAAGCGAGAAATATTCATGTTTGCTGAGAATAACAATTTCGCACTATTCTACGCGATTTTCCGAGTCTGTTCTGTGCAACAGACAGCGGAACGAATTTGTTGACTACTAGTTCAGAAAAGGTATCAACGCGGATTTTTTTTTTCTTCCTGTTCATGTTGGCATTTTTTTACGTTGCTACAGCGAAAATTACTATTCTTTTACTTCCGTACTGTTAAAAGAGGTCTCCAATATTGTTTGTTCAACATTCTGACTCTTTCTAATTATAAATTCGCTTAAAAAGAATCATTTTACCGAATGAACAGGTTTTTGTTTTTTCATTTTCGTCGTGCCGACGTGTTAAACGAGAAACATGAAAACATTTTTTTCCTTTTTTTTCAAACAAATTATCGATCTAAAATTAAAAAAAGCCAACAAAAAACACAACGCCTATTTTTCTCTACGCGCAGTAGCAGCAATTCGGATGACATTGTTCTCGTACAAAACTACCCTTCGTCATTAGGATATTTGTTATTTTAGGGTTGATTTAATTAGACTGTTTCTCCCTTTTTTCGTTTTAGTTTCCGGTTTATTCTCAAACTCGTTCAATAAAACAAGGAAACGAAGAGAACTTTTATCTCCAATGGAATTTTTAAAAAACCGTAAAAAACACAAAAATATTCTCCTCCGTTTTGTTTTTTTAATTTTGGCAATTCGTATTTAAATAAAAAATAATCGAAATAATCAGCTACATCTGCGTAAAGTGAAGTGTCTTTTATGTATCATCTTTATTTTTATTTCGAACAATTTTTTTTTAGCATTAGAGCAATACCGAACCAATATATATATATATATATATATATATATATATATATTGTATCAGGGGCGGATCCAGAAGAACATTTTTTTGGGAGATTATATAATTCCGTAAAATCTCCTACGGTAGGCAGTAGATTTGAGAAATATCCCTTGTTTCATAAAGAAAATTAACTAGCGACCTTTGTAGAAATTCATAAAAATTCTTTTAAGAATACGTAATTACTACAATTTTTAATTTAACTTTTGTTTTACTTCTAGGGGTGAAAAATAGAACGAAATTATAAAATTATACCTTAAATATGGTAGTTTAGAAATAGTAAGAAAGATAGTATTTTTATTAGACACTTTACTTCTTTTTTATTTTTGTTAGTAATCCGACCCGAATTCTCTTTGTTCATGAGCACATTTAAATAATTTAAATATATATATATATATTTCTCATTGAACTCTATTTTCATTTACATTACGAAATAAATAAAAATGGCAAAACATCGACGACAATTGTGTTTAAAATAGAATAAAAAAGAAACATTAATAGTTTTAGAGAAAATAGTATTAAATATTAATTATTAAAATCCATAGGTGTAAAATTCATACAAATCTTTTATAGCATAAATTAAGTTTCTCTGTTATAATAAATTTTTTTTATAGGGGTTTTGGTTCTTGGGGGGGGGGCTCATAACTCCTCCTCCTCCGTTTATCCGCCGCTGATTTTATATATACGTTTATGTTTTTAAATGTTTAAATGTATTGTAACTTTTGTACATGGAAAAAAGAAAGAAAAACTATTTTCAAATAAATTATACGTATAATTTCCCTGTCAGATCACGAATATTGCACGTGAATGTGGTAAAAAAGCAACTCTTATAATATGCTTTATGCATATTTAGATAAAGTAGGAAAAAGGAACGCGGAAAATTTTCCACATAAATTGATTTCATACGGTCTTTTTCAGTGATCATTTTTTTTTTTTGTTTTCGCTATAAATACCTACGCTTATTATACGTTTGTTTAGGAAGAGTTGCGACTGACATATATAAGAATAAATTCAGTACAAAGTACTCGGATCAGTATTTCTGTACTGGAATTTCACCAATCGAACCCTTACGGCAAACAAGAAAAACCCGTAATTCGAAAAAATATATTTTTCGGGATAAAAATTAAAAAGGAATAAAGCAAAAATCTCAAGTGCCACAGTGTCAATTGTCAAAAAATTATTTTTTAACTAGACAGATATGGAAATAGCAGTATTTAAGAACAGTTCATAAAACACTGTGAAAAGATTATTAGGAACTGGTTGGAATGGTAATCGGGATTTTCAAAAAAGCATAACACCGATCGTGTGTAGTGTAAAAAAGTTCTGCTTTCAATTTTTTTATACTTCCGCCTAATGCAATTTCCATAAGCAAGAAAGAAAAAAGAAGCAAATATTTCTTGCAATAACTTTTTCGCGTTATTATAAAAATTAATTTTAAAGGAAAAAAACACGACGACGTATAAAGTTACCCAATTACAAAAAGCGGGGCAGATTGTAATAATTTATTAAAATATTCCGCTAAATTTTTTCTGTTTTTCTGAAGATTCTAATGCATTGATCAATTTAAGCGTTTAAATTGTGTTTATACAATTTAACGGAGCGGAAAATTAGTAACTGCTCGAAAAAACAAAAAAAAAAAACAACACATAAATAGACCTTTCTGGAAATTTATTGGAAAATGAATAAACAATGAAGGAATTCAAACAAACGAAATTGCAGGTGCTGAACGGTAATGAATTATTTTAGCAAAACCGAACAAGTTTTGAAATTCAAATTTTAGATGAAAAAGATATTTGATTTTTAAAGTTTTGAAGGAGATTTCCTTTATACACACACACATACACACAACTAGAACTGTGGTTTTTTCTTTTTCGGGACAGTATGCTGGCTATTTTACAGCGCGTTATCTATTAATAGAAAGTGTCGGTTATGCGAGAAAGAAAAAAAAAACTTTACTTTTTTGGTCACTATTAATAGAGACTTTCCAAAATGGTGGCGTTAACGAAAGTAATAACCGCTTCGCACCTAACTTGCCTACCGGTATAGATGTAATATTAAATACATTTTTAAACGAATTTAAAAATATGTTTCAACAGTTAATGAATCAGAATACTATGAGATTAAATTTATTGTCCACAGTCGTGAATAAAACTAGTAAATAATGGCTACTTCATTACGAATTGCACTTTGGAACGCTAATGGCGCTTTACAACGTAAGTTAGAAATAGAGCTATTTTTAAAATCTCAGTTCATTGATATACTGCTCATCTCAGAAACGCATTTCACAAATAAAACAGTCTTTAATATTCCCAACTATGACGTGTACACTTGTCTTAGGCCAGATAATAAAGCTCGCGGCGGTAGTGCAATTATTATCAAAAAAACTATCAAACACTACGAGGAGGAAAAATTTTCTGAAATACGAATGCAGGCTTGTACGGTAAAATTATGCTCATTTAACGGAACTGTCGCTATTTCAGCCGTATATTGCTCTCCAAATGAACGACTAGATGAAAACCTATTCGTTAAATATTTTAAGTCATTGGGAGAAAAATTCATATCCGGTGGAGACTGGAATTCAAAAAGTCGCAAATGGGGCTCTCGTTTGGATAATCCCAGGGGAAAAATTCTGGAAAAAGTAATTTCTATCCAAAATCTAGGTTACTTTTCGGGGGGCGAGCCTACCTGCTGGCCTCAGGATCACAGAAAAAAACCTGATCTACTCGATTTTTTCGTAACAAAAGGAATCCCATCTTTATATATGAGAGCGGACTCCTGTTTCGATCTACAGTCAGACCACTCCTCGGTTATATTAACGGTGAGCATTTCGCCAATAACAAAAACACCTGAGCCATACCTGATCAATAAAAAAACCAACTGGCCTTTATTTAAACAATATCTAGAGACTAACGTTAGTTTAAATATGCCTCTGAAAACTAATTACGATATTGATAAAGCAGTTCAAAAGTTAACAGAAACCATACAAAATGCTGCGTGGCTAGCCATTATCATTATAGAACCTTCCAATGTGTCTAATAATATCCCAAAACATATACTAACACTAGTGCGTGAAAAGAGGAAATTACGAAAAACCTGGAATACGACGAGAAATCCGGCTATTAAAAGGCAACTAAATAGAAAAACCAAGCAGCTGCGTAAAGTACTGCATGAAAATAAAAACGAAACGCTTGCAACATTTCTGTCGAGTTTGTCGCCGACCAAAAACGATGATTACTCATTGTGGAAAGTGACCAAACGTTTTAAACGGCCAACTATGTGTATTCCACCAATACAAAAACCCGACAGTAGCTGGGCTCGTACTAACTTCGATAAAGCGGCACTTTTTGCCGATTATCTTTACGATGTATTTACACCAAATCCTCAAGCTGCTGACTCCACAGATATCCTCGAATACCTGGATAAACCGCTGCAAATGAGTTTACCTATAACACCGGTTGCCCCCAGGTGAGATACAGCAACTCTTCAAAAATATGAAACGGAAAAAGTGCCCCCCGGATTTGACTTAATCACAGCAGAGCTTTTAAATGAGTTACCACGCAAAAGTATTGTATTTATAACACAAATATATAACGCTGTTCTTCGCAATCAATATTTCCCACTAGCTTGGAAGTTCTCACAGATAATTGTTATACCGAAGCCTGGAAAACCGTCTGAGGTGGTATCATCATATAGACCCATCTCGTTGCTTCCTGTCCTCTCAAAGATACTGGAAAAATTAATTTTAAAACGGTTGTTTCCAATATTATCTAACAATACAATTATTCCCGATTTTCAATTTGGTTTTCGTAAGAACCATAACACTATAGAACAGGTTCACAGATTAACAAAGATTATTGAAAATAGCTTGGAAAACAAGAATATTTGTACGGCCGCGTTTCTGGATGTCCAGCAGGCTTTCGATAGGGTATGGCATCAAGGATTATTGTATAAAATTAAACTTCTGCTTCCTCACTCCTTCTATCTACTATTTAAATCATATATACAAGAAAGATATTTTCGAGTGAAAATAACCGATGAATACTCAGATATTTTTCCGGTAAGGGCCGGGGTTCCACAGGGGAGCGTTCTGGGTCCAATATTGTACCTGATCTACACGACCGACTTCCCGATGCTGGATAATACAGAAGTAGCTTTGTACGCGAATGACGCAGCCATCCTGGCCGTTAATAAGTGTGAAAATACAGCCACAGAAAAACTGCAGGAGTCACTTCGGCATGTGGAAACTTGGCTAAAACGATGGCGCATAGTAGTCAATGAAAGTAAGTCGACGCATATTTCATTCACAGATCGAAAAATTGAACGCCTGCCAATCAAAATAAATAACGTCGTAATACCACATGCCAATAACGTAAAATATTTAGGCATGCACTTGGACGCTAGGCTGACCTGGGGTACTCACATTCAAAAAAAAAATGGAACATTTGAGGTTTAAAATGAGAACCATGTCGTGGTTGTTAGCTAAGAGATCGGGCTTATCGTTAGACAATAAAACTCTATTATATAAAATAGCTCTAAAATCGATCTGGCTGTACGGTATACAGCTGTGGGGCTGCGCAAAAACATCGAATTTACAGAAAATACAACGATACCAAAATAGGGTACTGAGAACCATTACTGCAGCCCCCTGGTACGTTTCAAATTATACCCTCCATAATGACTTGAATGTCATGTCTGTGGAGGATGAAATCAAAAAACACGCAAATAAACATGTTGCCCGACTTAGCATCCATATGAACCCACTTGCTAACAATCTGCTGGATAACTCCGGTGAAATACGTAGACTGCGGCGAAATAAGCCTCTAGACCTTGTCCAGCCATTATAAAGTTCAGAGGGAGTACTGCTGAGTACTACCCCTCCACAAAACATTCTTTATCGCAATAAATTAATCGCTAAATGACCACTAAAACCGGTCAGTTGTGATGGAAAAAAAAAAAAAAAATTAATAGAGACTACCGTATTTTTCTACGGAATTATATTAGCGATTATTTGTATACCAAAACGGTGAAGACGATGTAATTAAATTCATATTAAAGAGCGCTAGGAGTTGTAAATCACAATATTCGTACTAAAAGTTTTTCATTGTTTTTTGTTTTTTTTGGGGGGGTTTTTTGTTTTATTTTTTTCAATTACAGACACTCACCGGGGGGAATTGATGGTATTTACGATTAGATTCAATTAAATAGTTTAACTTGCGCTATTTAAATGCGATTGAACGAATATACCAAAAGCAGTTGTTAATCGGTCCAGTCATCGAATAATAAATACTTTAATATAAAGAGATTTCTGATAAGAACACGTGCACAGATTGTTTATGAACAAGCGATAGCAGAGTAACGCTGTTTAAAAAATCGGTAGCTATTAAATTATAGCTAAAAGTGTACACAAGTGTCGATTGAACTGCTTTCGCAAAAGAAAAGAAAAAGAAAAAGGTAAAACTACTTCAGTTAAAGAGTTTATTACAAAAAGTGCATTTTTCACACAAAAACCGAATAATAGCGTCAAGTCTAGTTGAAATTTATCGAAAAAGTTTCAAAAAGTTGTCAGCATCTGAATTTAACAACATTGTGCGAAATATAAAATTTTCAGGATTCATACATATATGAAGTGTTTAAAAGTTTGATGAAGAATGACGCGAGTATCGATGAAAAAATATTAAGCGAAACGGGAATAAAATAAAATGAATACAAACGGAATATAAAAAGAATGAGAATAATGGAGACGTCGTATTAAAATTGAATAAATACACCAGAACTCACGTAAATTAGACTCATCCCACACATTCTGCAAAGTTGTTATGTTGTAAATGAAATGTTTGAAAACGAAAAAAAAAAAAAAATTCAGATGAAAGCATTTCGATAAAAATAGATTGAATAGGTTTCAAAAATTCTTTCACCGACATTAGAATGGACTTTCAGGGTGCAAATAGGCTATATATTAAAATAAAACGGCTTTTCGTGGCGACTAATTTTTCACATTATCCCGTTAATCCCCCGTTAATCCGGTTAAAATAAAAATCGTCGAAAAAAATGGTCGAGCGATGGATCATACGAATATTATAAAGAGGTAATGTTTATAAGTTTGGATGTAGGAGGAGGTAATCTCCGAAACTACTCATGCGATTTCAAAATTTATGTGGCTTTTGAATAAAATTACCTAGCTGAAAAGAGTGCGATATAATTTCGTATAAATTGAGTTTTTACTGATACTCTTACACGTGCTAAATTCCAAGCGGGCATAATTTAACAAATGAAGTAATTTTTTAGAACCGTATTTCACGCGGGTACAGCTAGTGATGTAATAAAAGAGGTACAGACACCGAAATCGTGGAGAAGAAAAAAATTAACGTTCATGCTCCGGTTTCTTTCGATAAATGAGAGTGTTGAAAACCCGCGAAGAAGAAATAGTACGAGGGGCGGAAATCTTCTTCCGGAAAAAAAGTAATACCGAAAATAAAAGTAATTAACGGCCAGTCCTTTTAATAAAATGCTAATAGCGAACGAATTTGTACAATGCATATTGCAATGCGATGATATTAGAATGGATTACGTGACAGGAACATCGAAGCAAAATAATATCCGTTAATTTACGCAAAATTTGGAAATATCGAGTCAGAAACGTGGACCATAAGAGAGCTGCCTTTTGCAACAGGCATCGGAAGCTTTGACTGTGGGCATGGCAAAAAAAAAAGTGTTAAGAATAGAGGGAGAATGCAAAAGAAACAAATATATCAATAACCGATAGATTCGAAATAAAACAGGGATTGCCGAACGAAATCGTGTCACGAATAGCAAAGAGAACTGGCGGATATTACGCGAAGAGGAAATACCGTGCGGTGCTAGAGAACGGTGTAGGGTGAAATATATGGAGGAGGCCTTCTAAAGACTGCCAACTAGATGATGGACCGATGCGGTTCAAAAAGCGGCAAATAGAACTTTCTTATCTCGTATTCGTCGAGCTAGCGTACTTGTTGACAGAGAACGGTAGTGTTGATATACATATATAAGCAGATATCACACGACGCTCACTCAGGGAGCAAACAACTGAACGAGATCTCTAGAAAATTTTGCGCGGGGTTATACGCCTAGTATACAAAATATCGGATCGTAAAAGTTTATAAAATATTTTACCAATATTCGTTCAACAGATAATCCGGCAACAGAAGCAGCGTATGAATTGTTTAAAATTAATTGAAAAACTTCATACTAAAATTTAAAAATACCACGCAACAAATTGGTCGGAATGGCAAAGGCCGGGCCTGCGGAAAATTATCGATAACGAAATATCGCATTGGAAAAAAAAATTAACGCATAATTAATGAGAGTCTTTAACCTGAAATAGACTACTCGTCTTGTAAAACTGTAAGTGAACCTTAAAGAAGAGGTTGAAAATACGATTTTTTTCCAAATTTTAGACTACCCCGTGACTTCTAAAAGTATA
The DNA here is from genome assembly GCA_039619475.1 of Icerya purchasi. Taxonomy (NCBI): domain Eukaryota; kingdom Metazoa; phylum Arthropoda; class Insecta; order Hemiptera; family Monophlebidae; genus Icerya; species Icerya purchasi. The sequence continues at coordinate 293,936,487 of CM077116.1, read as the reverse complement.
ATAAATCGATCCTGAACGAAAACGAATAATTCGAAAATCATCGTTAATCGCAATTCTTAATACTTCCGCTGTGTAGGAATAGTTTAATTGGCCAGCGACGCTAAGAATCACCAGGAGAAATACTAATATTTATTAATAGGGAAAGGTGAGACGGCCCTCAAAAATAATTTTTAAAACAGACGCATTTTGAAATTTAAAACAAAAGGGAGCAAGTAATTTTTGATACCGTTAGACTTTTATACATGGTGATCTTTTTTATCCGCGCCCCGTTTTGGTGTGGGCCACCATTTTTAAGAAATCTTACGTTCAATACATGATTTAGAAAAATATCCGCTTACGATAACAAACGGATCCATTTTCCGCAGAGTCTATCGTGCGCAATAGCAAAATTACGACTTAATGAAAAATACTCTTTTCTTTTTTATCTTCTACAGAGATGTATCCGATTCAACTTCTGAGCGCTCCAGAATTTTGCGGAACCGGTATTTAGAATACAGTTATATAACGCATACTTCTCCTAAATGATGCCATTTAATCAAAAATCTAACGTTCAAAAAAATATCAGAATGACTCGATTAATACCAGTCTCCGCCTCGGAGCAGCCCAAAAAAAATCTGCTCCGATCTTTACGCGCGGAATTTCACATTTCTCCGCTCTGCATTATTAACTTTTCTTTCTTACTGTTCTAGACAGCGAAATTAGCGTTTTTCCGACAATAGAAACTTTGTTCACTTCCTAATGTGCCGTACGTACTTTTACTCGTAAAAAGTCGCTCCCAGTATTTCTTCCCTAGCTTTTCTACGTTCCTGCATCCAATTGCTTTGCTATGACTACATTCCACAGCAAATTATTACACCGGAACGATCAAATACCTTAATCTCGCATTAGTCGCTTTTCTTCACCGACGCCTCTGAACAACCCGATCGAATTGATTCGACCTTTTTCCGACCTCCTCTTGATTATTTTGCATAGTCCTTTATTTTCAACGGCGATCGTTTCTAGCTTTCTCTTTATATTCCTTTTCCTTTGGTTTTTCCCAAGGACCTTTCGCAAAACGAGCTATATGTACTCTACCGACCGAGAGTAATCGCTTTAATTTCTGATCGAATTGTGACCTCTTACTTGAACACACTGGAATCGAGGTGACTTCTGGCCCATTTATCTTCATCTTACGACAGAATTATCTCAGCCATTTTGAATTCTTCAACATGAAAAGCTCTTTCCGTAGCCGCTCATAATTATGACTCTTATTCATTATTTCCGATTTCGTACTTCTTAATATCTCCCTAAAATTGTGCTTGAACAATTTTGCCGGCAGATGGCGGTAACGTTATTAGATTGCAAACGGGCCGAAAAGTATCAGTTGCACCAAGCAAACGATAAAACTCAAAAATCGTTTCTATTACGATATGCATTGACATTTCTTTCGGGAATAATAATAATCTTCCTTCAGCCGGGGAAAATGTCATCACCGTATACGTGCTTTACCATTAATAACAGCCGACACTGTTATAAATGAATTCATTAATTAAGTCGGTCTGCATTGAACCGATTGCGTCCCGCACAAAAGTTATCGTCTATAAAACGTGTGAATATCATACTGGACTGCGGAATTTTTTGTACATTCGGTGGATATTACGAGGGAAAGTTAGACACCGCGCGAGCATTTTTCTCGTCGGTCAAAGTCACGAATGAACACGTAACAGTGATCAGCGAATTTCTTCGGATACACTTCGGGAAACGTTAATTAATAGATGAATGCGACACTAGTTGAAGGAGGCGATTATGCTGACTTGTACAGACGAACAGACATTAATAGAGAGGTCCCCTAATGTCTATAGCCCGAACTTTCCAAGCTGTTGAGAAAGGGGCATCGATTCCGGTAAAAAAAGAAGCAAACATAAATCGTAGACTACCTGAAGCACACCGATTTCCTCGAAGTTAAATATAAACTGTGAAAGACAAAAACGTCGAACTGCACGATTGGACATCTAAAATCAGCGCGCTATCAAGATTCTTCAGTTTAAAAAAAAAGTTTCACTAGAAAGAAAGACAATAAAAGCAAAAAACAAAAATCGGAAAAAAAGACAAAATCCGTTACCCGTGAAAATTAATATAAAACGCGACGAGCCATTAACGATATCGGTGTCACGGTGAATTTACGAGTAAACGACGAGCTGGAGGGGAAAAAAAACAATTCTCTTAATATGCGGTTAGAAGGAAGGTAGCGGTAAATGGATTTTGGGCGTGAGATGGCCAGCAGGCTGCCGGAAGGAGAAGATTAAAAAAATTATCCGCCATCTAAGGCTGCGAGTTGGACGCGGACGAACAAGGCAGTGATTGGTGAGCGCAATATAAAATTTCTTCGGACTGACTGGCGATGATGGCGCTAATATTCCGTATCGGCGACGAGTAGCGGGGGCGTGGTACAGGCTAGCGCGCTAGAATGAAAAGCCAAGAAGATGAGATGGCCAGCGGGATAATAAGCGGTGACTATTAATTCCAGATGTCAGCCGGAGCTTACCTCGTCACTGGATGAAGGATGCGCGAACGCACGTGCTAAGGTTCGCAGTTGCCTCGCTAGTGCACAGGTTCAAATCCAGACGCGGCAATTTAGCAGCGTAAGAAGAATATTCAGAGGCAGATTATCCGGACGGAGCGGCAAAGCGGTTGAACGCCGCCGGAATGCTGGCCATTTTCGTGTAGGGCGCTGTTTTTTTTCGCAACCATCATTAATATAACGTCAAAGGAAACCCGTTACGTAATTTATTAGATAAATAATTCTGCGCGATGATTTTTGTACAAAAGCGAATGGGAAAAAAAAAAGGAAAATGAACGAAAGAAGTTGCTGCAGAAGGAAAAAATCAAAGTACTTTTGCAGCAGGAGCGCGAGTCGGCTTTCAGAAGAAAAATAACAAGCGACGTAACGTCGCGCGCGGTAAAAAACGACCTTTCTCACTTTTAAATGTAATAGAATTTCCCGTTGCCGTGATAAAGTTCAAAAGCTTTTCACACCAGCGCAGCTTTTCACGTTTTTCTTTCGTTTTTTTTTTTTTAAATTTAAAATCGCCGTTCTGTTATTTTTTTTTTTTTTTTTCTGTTATTTTTCTTCACTCATCATCGGCTAACGATTTATTTCTTTGAAATTTCAACATTTTCCGCTACAGAAAGGGGCGCTCGCGAGAAGGCAGAGTGGCGGGACAGATGCTCTTTTAAAGAATCGGTTAGTGAACGGGCGCGTACACGTTGTTTGCGAGAAACGGTATTGCACGGATCGGTTAGTGAGGTCGCACGTAATCCAGGTTCGCGTGATCGCAACGGTCATACACGAGAAAGGATGTTCACAGAAAAAAAGAAACGTGATTAAGATTTTCCTTGATTTTTTTTTTTTTTTACTCTGTCTCTCGAAATTTAGCTCACGATTATAGGCACACGTTCGCGTACGGACAACTAAATGAAATTTCTCAGCAGATGAGGAAGCGAGAAAAACTGGACGACAGAAAAGAGAAACGGAAAGCGAGAAGAACACAAGTGAGATTAAAGGAGAACAGGCTTCGGCGGTGAAAAGAACAGAGTTTAACAGAAAAAACAGCACGGAAGTAACGCCGTTACCGGATTTAGTAGTTCACTTTGGCTAAAATTATTAACCATATTAAATCGTAATACGAACTGTTTAATATCATATTGTTTAACAGAAACCGGCGAAACAATTATTTCGGGATGAAAATTCACAACTTTGACCGAAAACGTCAATCCTAAACAATTCGATTTACTCGTATTTAATATGGTCGATTTCATTCGTTTTCGTAAAAACCGGATTTATATTTTGTTGATGACTAAAATCCGTTGCTTATCTAGAAAGCTACCATCACACAAGTCCGTGCCTAGGCGGAGGGTTTTTTTCGTCTCTTCAAAGGCTTCCGCAATCTATACGGATAAAACGCTGACGATCTTGATTTCTCGCAGTTAAAATCATTCCGGTCACTATTTGAATGTTCGACAACACGGATTTTCGGTCATTGCGTTTTCCTGCAGTAGTCGGTGGAACTTTCTTCATATTTCCTAGAATGGGCATTTCGAAAAATAAATCAAAAATTTTGTGTACCGGTTATTTTTCTATATAGTACGGTGAAAAATGTTAAAGAAACAAACGAAAACAGAAATCAATATAATGCGCTCTGTTCGTACACTCTGTAATAGCAGATTACGCGTTTTTTTGTTAACGTTTTCGGCGGCATTGCTACTGCCGACCGGTTCCAACTTTGAAACATTTCGCACGCAGAGTTGACTCGCTAATTATGCCATGTAAAAATAGAAAAGTCCGCGAAAAATAGAAAGATTCGCCCGGTGTAGATTAATGTAGACGATCGAAATTAGATGTGAAAGGAATTTCGTGTTGAAAAATTTTGAACTGAAGAAATCCACGTTAAAGAGAAATGTAACGTAGGAAGATCGAAGTGAAATGGAGAAATTTGCGTGGAAATTAATGTAAAATAGGGAAGTTTCAGCGCTTGTGTAGGCGAAAAGAAAGAATTTTTTTTCGTAGGCATGGGAGTTCATATCGGTCCGAATGAAGTTTGGAAAATTCGTCTTCCGCAATTGAGCTCTTCGACGGAAGTCAAAAAATCAGTCGACTTCGAAGGAATTCCGTCATTTCGTCGATACGCCGTTTAAATTCAAATGGGTTCACCGCTGAGCGGACCCCGGAGCGCAATTCGCCGCCGCTAGAAGACGCCTTTTGAACGTCGTGTCCTTTTTTGTACGAACTTCTTAACGGTTCCGGTAGTTTCGGTTACCCTGACCCGCCTCCGTTAAAAACCGATCCGGCGTGCACAGACGGGAATTTTCCGAATTCTTCGAGCGAAAATAAATATCAGCTGGAAGCCGACTAGCTGTGAGCACTTTCACTGAGAGACGACTGCGTGTGATGCGCGCTATTAAAGTCGCATGGAAAAACAGCGTCGCGCGCAATGCCGACGAACGGGGGGCGACTTTAATAATTTCATTCGGCGGATAGTTGCGTGACTTTTTTTCCTCGGCCCGCGGAAATTCTCCGTCTCCGGAAAACCGGCAAGTTTTCCGATTTCCCTGATAACGAAGAAGAAGCGGGGATTTTCCCGTCGAGTAAATTAACACGATGATGATTTCTCGGGTGACTTTTCCAGAAAATGAAACTGTTCCGTCTTTGCCGCCGGTTTATTATCGTAGCGCTATACTGCATGCGACTCGACTCGCTAATCTCCTACACGCATCAGTTCGATTTCGGAATTTTTCGATGCGCTGCCTTCTTTTCCGAAGAATTAGGTCGTCTGAGTTTAAACTCCCAACTAGAAAGAGATAGCCCCTTTTCAAACTGCGTTGTCCCCCCTCCCCCCGCCGCCGCCGCCACTTCCATCACCGATGGTGGGCCGCAGTTCGCAGAAGCTCCAAAGCGGAACTGTCCATTTTTCACACTACAACTCCCCGGCCGTTTCGCAGGAGATCTGCGAAAGCACCGGGCAACTTGGCCGAGAGAGATGATCTAAATGTACGCATAGGTGCGCGTCATATATGGGCCGGTCTCGAACGGGGCGGGGGCGGTGCGAAGTAATTTTTATTTATTTGACGAAAATTCGTCGGGAGCCCTAATGATTATTAATGATGATGCACAGCGGAACTTTCAGTCTGGCAATCGTACATCGCTCACTGACATTTAGCTCGCTGACGCCGAGAAGGATAATTAATTTCCCCTCCCGTCGCTTTTCAGACATACCGCGAACAAGCCGACCGCGGCTGCAGACGCGTCCGATATCGGAATATCCGAATATTTATAGTGACATACTGCTTGCTCTAATTAGCTCCCGCTCTCTCGCCGTCGCTACGCCCCGGATAAATGCTCGACCACTTTTAAATCGTGCCGTCATTACTCTTAATTATCCGTAAAACATGTCGAGTGCCCATCCTCTTCGAACTTCTTTTAGCCTTTTCGCTATTCTCTTTCTCTGAAATTCGTTTCGACCAAAAACGGTTAAATCGTAAGACGTTATCGCAAGCGACAAAAGTCCGATAGCAGTGTATCGGAAGATCCGTCAACATGGAAATTTTACCCCGGCCGTGCCACTCCGTTTTTAAATGAAGTTCAACCGCCGTTACATGTGTAAGATACGGCGAGTCTAAAATCTGAACGCTTCACCGTCGCAGTTGCGACCCGATATAAATTCCTACTTGTTGCCCGAAAAGTTTTTAGTCATCGGCTAAGGGATCACTCTCTTTTAGAGTTATCAGCGTATTTTGCCGTTCGTAATATAGGTCGCAGTTTTCAGTAGAAAGTAAAGTGTTTTTCGGATATCTTATGGACCGAATGTACCGAGCCGAAATCCACTGTTTTCGGGAAGCCAATCACTTCTTCTGATAGTCCGTGCTTAAAGAACTACATATTGATCTTTTAAGATTGCCTTTTTTTACATACAATAACGGAAGAAACCAATGCGTAAATAATTTATTAAGCCACTAAACAACTTTCAAACAACCCACGTTTATCCTTGAAAGGAATCATCAGAGTTATAGTAAAGCCACGAACGTTAATCTATATAATACAATATATATATATATATATATATATAACTCGGCCATTTTTGCCTCGCAAGGGGCTATGCCTTTGACTCCTCTTGCTTGCATTTCTCTCTTTCTCTTCTATACTTTGTATAAAATGATCAAAATTTACAACGTAATTCTAAATCGGTTCATATGGATATAATAACATGAATCACAGAAATCATATAAAATATAACAAACGTTGCATAAAATTGGGACATTTTTTCTAATGGGGGGGGGGGTAGCCTAAGAATTACGTTATAATTAAATCCGTTTTTAGATAGCACGTCTTCCGTTCAGTGTGAACCACCGTTCGCATCAAAGAAACGAAGATGTAATTTTTGTAGTAAAGCGAAAGATCGCAAAGCAGATAAGCCGCGTGCCATTATTGCAACAGATCGATACACACAGAACATTCATATGTCCTGCTTATATTTCAGATTTAGAAATATGAGGTATAATAATCCATTATATTATGACTTTTTTGATTTTAATGAATTTTATTAAATTTCGAGTTATTCTTGAATTTTAGAACATGCGGGATTCATTAAAACCTGATATCTATCGAATATATTAAATGTTCATTTTTTTTATAATGAGTTATACTTTTAAATATGTTTTTTTGTTTTTTTTTGATGCGGAGGGTGGTCACACAATGGGAGCAAGTTTGATATTTTGATGGTACCCCAATATATATATATATATTACTAAAATTTTCATTAAAAATAAATACTTACGACTATAAACAAATATATTTGCGAACCGGGTAAAAAATACCCGCCTTGTGTAATACGCTACTTCAACACACCCTGTGTAAGAAGGGTAAAGATATAAAATAATCATTGAATTAAAAAAACACCCGCGACTTTAGCGATTAATTTGCTTTGAAAATAAATCAGCAGTTTTCAATGGTTGTTTATTATTTTTTTTTTGATCATCTTAACAAATGCTGATAATATATTTACGTTCATTTAGGGATAATTTAAATGAAAATTTTCAGAAGAAATTAGTTGATTCCGCCGATAATTTCTGACTACTACAGATTTTTCGTTTCAGGTAAAATAAAAAAAAACATAAAAATCAAACGTCTCAAAGAAAGGAAACTGGAAAATAAATTTAATGATTACGGAAAGCAACTAATTTGAAAAAAGCAAAATCGATCTGGATTCTGGATTTCACTGAAAAAATTTCTTCGTTAACCTTCGGAAGTTATTCTCCCGTTTTCATGTTTATTTTTATCGGGAACCGTTCGTAATACTAGCCGTGGAGAAGAGTATTTTAAAATTTGTTTTAAAATTATTCTAAGACTCTTTAAATACGATTTTAATTAAAGAAAAGAAAAGAAAAAAATTAAAAACTCGCAAACACTAAAATAGATCTTCTTGGAAAAAGGACGAAGCCGAAATGATCTAGGCCGTGAACGTTAAGGTCAGAAAGATAGAGACCCCTCTAGCGGGTGGCCAGGGAGTAGCAGGTGCAGAAATTGTATCCGAAACGGAAGCTGAAACAAAAATTGTAACCAGCTGGCAGTCAACAATTTCTAACGGTCTGAAATAGTTCGCCTGATTGTTTGCCAGGTTTCAATGATGAATCGATACGCTATTTAACGGTCCGCCGGGACATCGATATGATCAGAGTTAACAGCAAACTTTTAATTCCTCCGCTTCTATCAGAATCGAAAAAGTTGCATTACGTATCTGAGTGCAGATTATTCCTACTCAAAAGTCGTTGCAAAAAAAAAAGAATAAAAACCAAAAGGCTACCTGTCGCGGTCGGCCTAATTACGTTTTTTTTTTTTTTTTTTTTCGAATAAGCGAACAAAAGCTGAGTGCACACTTGAATTCGGTTCTGCTTCGATAACGGGCTATCTAAACGGTGCCCTAAATGGTACGCTCAGCAATACCGTAGCAAAAGACCGACGCTACGAGCAAATTAATTCGACCCGAATACAAGTTCGAATCGAATTAGTTCATTAGAAATCTTTCGGCGCAAGTTGAACTTTAAGTTTACTTAGGCAAATTCAGTCCGCCGCTAAATATCGCCCAAATGCCGAAATCAGCAGCGTCTCCGAAGCGCCAGTGTAATTTTAACGATCCGCACGATTTATAAATTCCGTTCTTCCTTTTTTTTTTTTTTTCGGTCCGTTTTTTTTATTTCTTTCCCCACGAAAAGAAGAAGAAGAAAAAAAAAAAATATAACGAAGTAAGATATGATAAAATTAAATTTAACAAAGCGAAATTAAAAATAAAAACGGGATAAAATTAAAATAAAACAAAAAGACGAGAATCGCGGCGCATCCTAAAACTACCGCGAGTTTTCACTTTCGCTGAAGAGAAATTAACGGTATTATTAAACGTATTTTCTTAATAATAACGATAGAATGTAAAGATAAGAAAAAGGAGAAAAACGGGGGAAAAAAGAAAATCCGTCTCGAAACAGGATAAGATTGGAGAGCGATTAAAATTCTATTAGTTTTTTCCCGGTCCGTCTTTTCGGGTTGCGTTAATTTTAAACAACGAGCGGAACAAATTAGTCGGAGAATTTGTCAGTTCCGAGCGAATTTTTCCCAGTTGGCCGCCATTCGCTTTCGTTTATTAGCTTCCAGAGGAGGAGTGTTCTGTTCGCAGTCGATGTCTGGAAAATTATTTATGGAGGTGGGGAAGTTTTTTATTTTCGGCGGCGCGCGAGGAAAAGCTTAGCTGAAATGAGCGGAAAATGCGGAGACCGCTTTGGCAGGACGGAAAGTGGAAGCGGCGGGGAAAAGCCCGAAGCCGGCTGTAAATGCAATTAAAGTTAAAGTCTGCATGCTACATCTGCCGGTGTAAGTTTAAGTTAGTTCGCCAGAAAGTTTACAATAAGTGCGTAATACACTTCGCAAAGGTTAACTCCGGAATCATCGGCCGCCTGCTGCCAACGCCGTCCTCACTTACATCCAGCCTCGCTCGGCCTATTGGCCGTGCTTTTGCACCCAGCACAGCCGGTCGCTCACACGCTGCTAAACAACGGCCCGGACAACGCTTTCAGTCATCACTGCCGCCACTAGCTGTCTCTTATCTGATGGTAGCCGAAGAACCGGCGAATTGCAGAGCGGTCGAAGAAGCGAAACAAAATGAAACAGCGCCAGGCGAAAGTCAGTCTGCTGAGAAAATCAAATTTGCTGTACCACTTTAAAATAGCCCAGAACAACAACAAATAAATAGCTGTATCGAAGTCACGTCTAGTTCGATTCGGTTGAAAGATTGATTTGAACGCGATGCGAAACTTCCCTCTCGCTAACAGAAGAAAAAATGAGCGCGTTCCGCGGCCCTATTTCGATTTATCGAGTCTATTTCAACTTTATTACACGTCCAGCGGCTACATCGTGCAACGCGTTGAACTATAAAGAAAAAAGACCCGTTCAAATTCCCAATTAAGTTGACCGCCGACCTGTACGCATTTTTCAGTCTGTCTTCCTCTCGGCCGGAACAGCTCCTACCTGAAACCGGACAAATCGAAAAAGTTTCTTCCCAATAAATCCGATCAGCGATTTTGACACTGTGACTCCTACAATCCGGGGGGGGGGGGGGCTTTTGGCAATTGAATGTCACGAAGGTGTGATCAGCCTGTAGGGCGCAATCGAAGAGAGAGTAGACCGACGCTAATCGCTCGGTACGTGTTTTCGATTTTACCAACTGTAGAAATAGAAGCATCACCGGCAGTAGTATAATTTGTTTTCATTTCTCAATAATATGGTCACACCAGCTACTAACGTGTTTTTATGTAAGCGATGTCATAATACCAGCTACTACTTTTAGGCAAGTGACGTCATAACGTCAATTACTAATTTGCTTTTAGGCAAGTGATGTCATAACGACATTAATTTCTTTTTACGCTAGTGATGTTATGATTTATTTACAAAAATGAAGGTAAACGATTCGGTCGAATCTTATGCAGCAGATTATCCTATAAAAAATTAATGTATAAATGTAGATCACAAAAAAAAAAAAAATAAACCGAAGGATAGCGTCGTGGATGAATTTCAGTAAAAATAAGTTAAAAAATGAATAGGTGAAATTTCAATGAAAAAAAGGAAATATAAAACTGAAAATTTTACAATTGGTCAGATTTTTACGTTTCTTCCTTTTCTAATCAACCCCCCCCCCTTTAAATTTTTTCATCCAACCTAATCTTAACAGGCGGCCTTGATTTTACGATTTTCCTTCGCTTCGCCGCTCCGTTATTGTCCCTATTATCCGTTTACGTCTGAATCATACGACGACGAAGCCGTCTGTGATCCTGACCATATCCTCTTTGAATTTCCATCGCTCGTGAACGAACGCACTTCTTTGTACTCCAATCTGCTATCACTGAAATTCCCTACTCCTTATTGTGCCTCGCATATCTTATCGTTTCCGTCGATCTCCGTTGTTCCTATCCTCACAGTTCTTTTATCTTATCAACATTTGACACCGACTCTACATTTAACTGGTCCTTCTCCCTCGTTTCGTTTCTGGACGAAGATCCTTTGTTGACATGCCCAAAGGGGGGTTTTTAAAAAAAAAGATAAATACGAAAAAAAAAAATTATTTTGCGGAGAATAACGAAATGGGAGACTTTACAACCATATACGTATCATGCAGAATATGTCATTATTGGATGTTTGTAACAGAAGTCGTACAATTCAACCAGTGATACGAACGCAGTTTCAGATTACGCAAGCGGTATAAAAAATGATATCAGGTCTTGAGATTTCCTCATGAAAGTCGGTCTAATTTATTAACTCACTGAAATATTTATAGACAATGCTTGACACCTCACGGCGAAGGAAGCAACATTCGAAATTTAGAGCGTATTTTACTCGATATTTTAACGATAATATGAAAAGTGTAGCCATCATAAACCTCCCCTAACATACAGAACGGGTTTTTGTATTTTTCGTGTTATTTTCAGTTTTATATTTAAAACACAAAATGAAAAGGGCCACCAAAAAACCAATAAAGGACGTACTCTTTATAAGCTACGGTAAATGCATTGAGATATTATCAGTTTTTGTTCTCTTTTTTTTCGAATTACGACATTCTTGGGCGTCGCTAGCGAAGGGCAGCTGCCCCTTTGGAGCCTTGAAACTTTTTAATCAACTGGCCATGATGAGTATTCATAGGCGTGTAATCATAAACAATTTGCCAGAAATCCACAAAAATTATATTTCAATTATGATTTTGTTCTTGTTCAATAAAATATTAAGTCTTTACAACTTATAAATTTGATTTTTCCTATAACACTCATATGCTCTTTCTATCATCTTGCCCCTTCCCCCGGCTCATTGGCTGGCGACGCCTTTGACGACATTTATCGATTTATTTAAAAGTTGTATTATTTTTAAACATTTTACGGAATGAAAATACGATAATAATTCAATATTATTTCAATTTTATCGGTTATTATGTACAAAATGATCTCTGGATGTAGCAATCGCGGTAAAAACGAGAAAAGAAATAATGTTTGCCAGATCTAGCGCCGCTATAATAAAAGAATGGCTTTCAAAACTAAATTTTACTTTCAACAGATCATCTGTTGATAAATAAACTTCATTAACATTTATCGAAATTGCCGATAGTTCTTGGAAAGTTTCGTACGAGAAGAATAATTTTACTTGAAATTTCGTAAGATCGTAATTTTGATTTATTTTTGGCGTGAATTATCCGATACCGCGTTTTAGTATTGCGGCTAAAGTTAATGTACTAATGATAAATACTTATTAAATTGAAATTCCGAGATCTGGCTGTCCTCATGCATTGAAACCGAATCTTCTACAAGAATAATAGAAAATTACCATTCGGTGGTCCGGCAAGTATGGCGAGTTGGCGAATACATCTGTACACTAAGAAAAATTAAATATATAAAAAAAACAAAAAAAACAAAAGAAAAACCTATGTCTTACATTTATTTTGAGGAAAAAATACAATAATAACGACGATTCAATTAGGAAACTGTTCCATAAGCATTATAGGACCAATATATCTATCTGGGAAGGTCTAACGAACAGAATCCATATGGATCACGGCATTTCTCGTAATATCCGTTTAAATCTTTATCTATAGGAATTAATAAAAACAAATTTATTTTATTCAGAATTTTTGCATTTACTATAGTAAATATTTAAATTCATTTCTTCGTTTTTATTTTATCGAGAACACATTTCACTTTGCTTTATTTCACTCCACTTTTTCTTTCTGTAATACGAAAATCCCCGTGTGCATTGGTTAAATTACGAGGAAATTTTATAAGTTACTCACTTAAATCTTCCTCAGGTACCATTTGAGAGTCGGAACAAAATCGGTTGGATATTTCGTAAAGTTAGCGAGTGCCGACAGGTCGACGCGAAAAATGACTTCATTTTATTTTACGAAATCACATGTATACACATATATACACATGTATGCACATATTGCATATATTGTATATAAGCAATCTATCATAATATACCGCCTATTCTATCATCGGCTTTTTTTGCGCTAATAAATACGTCCACTGTGCTTACTGTTTTGCGAAATGCGAATTTAAATACACCGAACAATTCGAAAAGTACACAGCCTGCTAAAAACCTGCTCTTTTTAGGTAATTAATTTTTGTTCTCCGAATAAATCATTGGTTTCTTTGGTATGAAAACAAAGTTATCTTATATAAATATACCTGTGTACGCATTAATATCTTATATGTTACTAGTCGTATATTGCTTGGTTCGCGACATTCTCGGTAAATATAATTAGTATCGTCAGGCTGGTACCTTATTGTGTAACTAGCTTTTCACCCCGCGGCTCAGAAAGCTTGCTACTAAGCGACAATATTTTAGTAATATTAATAATTTATTAAAAGTCAAATATAACATCTGGTATTTATAACTTTTACAAGAAAACAAATACTGGATTAATATGTTGAAAAATAATAGGTAGCGCGGTCTAACGTTACCATTTGTGGCGGTATCTCTTTGTTTTCGATACGGTTTACTGTTTTATCTTTACGTCCCTGTTATACGTACGACATTTTTCTAAAGGTTTCATGGCTTTCATGTAACCTAATCCGTCACAAAGGCTTTCTGACAATTAATATAGGACACGTTTTTCTCTTCACTGCAAATGTTTTTACATATCAGTTTGAATAACGAAACTGAGTAACAGGAGGTACTCTGTATTCTGATCCAACAACCGGTTTTTTTTAGAAATTCTCAATTTCGACAGTAATGGTGTTTTAATGCGCTTTTCCGATAAATAAGGAAAACACATATTCTTTGAAGAATTAAAGTGAGTACGTTTTCGAACATCTCATTTAATGTCAAACCTTCTCCTCTTAATATCACATTATTTACATTGTGACAACGTCATTGCGACTTCACATTATTTGAAACGATAAAAAGCATCTCCTCTTACTTCACTTGCCGGCGTTTAGCTGCTACCGACGACTGAAATAATATTACACACGCCAATGTGTGTCCGTTAAAAACTGAAATCGTTGAAAAATGCCGAAACATTATCACGTGCATTATGACGCTAATTTCAAGTCGGATACTTCGGGGAGAAAATGCTGGAAAAATTTAATTATCCGCGTAAGGATAAAATCGATTAAACATATATTAACTCTGTTTCAGAAATTGTTTATTTCTCTTTTGTCTTTTAATTTTTCGATTGAAAAGTTGGTGTTTTTTTTGTTTTTTTTTTTTGCCTCATCTACCGGACACCTTTACGTGGAAACAATTAAAAGAGGAAGGAATCAATTATATCTTTATACGATTCCAAATGTTGTTAATTGGGATTCAACAAATAGTGCGAACAGCGTGTGGAGAAGAAAGAGATAAGATATAAAAGACGAAATACGGAGTAGGAAGGTCACAGCAAACTGAAATACAAAGTAGAACGATCCGTATAAAAAGATGAACACTTCATAAACACACGATCAGTATCGCAAGCACACGCTTCATTAAAGTGGAGACGATAAAATGGATAGGAAACTAACATAAATGAAAAATGGAAAAAAGGTAATGGAGCGTGGCTGTTAAGAATGCAAATGGATAATGGAGACAACAACAGAATGACACATTGAAGGAAACAAAACGAACTACGGAATTGTCAAGAAGACTAGGTTGAACAGACAGATAAAAGAACAATAGCTGTTACAAAAAGAAGAAGCGTCTGTGTATTCGACGAAAACCTAAAACGAAAACTTTTCTATTCGACGGAAGCAGATTAGAGGGTGGAGTTTTACTTAAGAAAAGTAGCGGAAAGAAGCAGAAACACGAATACAAAAGGATCAGCCGTTTCGTTACCAAAAATGTCCGAATAGCTAGAAACAACCTACAGTAAATACCAGTGCGAACGGAATGATGGAAAGAAGGAACGTGGATAAGTGAACGCATATGGAGAATGATAAAATCGCGCAGGAACGATCAGGTCTCCCGTGATCATGAAGCTTTGTCTTCAAAACGCGTTGGGGTATTTGATGAATTGAATAATTGTTTTAAATTGGTATTTAAAATTAATTGCTGCGCAATGGGAAGGATAAATAAGTGTAGAAGGAAAAGACAGGATATAACGGGCACATAAAGAAGCAGGAATCCCAAGTCTAAGCAGACGGGAGTACAGAGCGGAACGCTTCACCGAAGAGCTGGACACTCAAAGAACCAGCGTCACAAACAAACAATCGCGTCATTTGAATGGAGAGGACAACATTGAGAAGAGGAGGCTAACGAGAAGCGAAAGCAGGAAGAAGGCAGCGAGGAATGATTAAAACGCAAACGTATAATGAAGACAGCGACAAAACGAGGAAGTAAAGGAAACAGAAGGAACCAAGGATTGGAAGGAATGTTTACGCGTTAAATAAATGGCAAAACGATCTGAAGAGAAAAAAAGCAAATCGTGAAGAATATTACTGAAGAACCAACAAGAGTTCTTGGTTGATTTTATATATACAAATATATATATATCTATATCTATATATATATATATATATACATATATTTAGTTGCTTAGTTTTTTTTTTTTGTTATTTTCGAAACTGGTAAAAATTTTTTAAAAATGTCAGTTTAAAGAAAAAATTTATTTGGTGAAAATTACGGGTTTGTTAGGTAACAGAAATTGAACTGAACAATGCTTCCCTCACTCCGCGATAGGAAGATTCTCGAACAACTTTTGCCGGTTCCAATTTGAAAAATATTGCACATTCATACCGAATCGATGCAACCTTAGGGTATGTACTTCAGCTTGTTATACAATATTCCAATTTTGAACGAAGTAACACGTTACGGGGTAAAAATTTAATATATTTTATATAAATTCGAAATATCCGATACAAGTTTAATGGCAGAATTAAAATCGTATTTTCTTTTTCAAATAAATGTTCCGTGCAAAAGGTGCACATTTAATTCCAATTCGTCGAATAAATTTCGGACAGACATTCCGAAATATTTTACAAAAAATAGGAACAAAATCGCGGAATTAAATAATAGAATGTTACGAAAAGAAATTTAAAGATGCACTCCGCGCACTACTCGTTTACATCGGATAATATTTGTAACTTTTTTTTGTTTTTATAAAAATAAATGAAATAGAGTATTGAAAAGTTTTAGTGTCACCCCGTATGCGCAGTTTTATCTTGAAAAGTGTCACGTATTTTTTACTGCGAAAAATTGTTCATAATGGCCGGTTCATTAACCATTCTTAAATGTTAATTCCGGTAACGAGCATGGAAAAATGTGTGCCTTTCCACCGCTATAATAAATTGTAGTCTACGTATAATTTTAAAAAATCAATCATAACATAAATCAATAAATAAATGAAGTAATTTAATAAACGTTAAAAAACAAAAAAAAAGGGAAAAGACAAAGATGTAATGTTGTAAATAATCATCCTTCACGTGCAACACTTCCAAAGCAAAACATAGACGCACACGAAGTAAATTCATAACTGCGCTTGCCGTGATAATGGAGCAAGTTGTACAAAACTAGTCAGCATTTTTATAATTTACACCTTTCGCGCTAATGATTTTATTTACTTGGTTAATTGAAATTATCACGAATATATAAATAATTCGTTTAGATGATGTCTAGTGTTTTTAATTTATTTTCCGAAGAACGACATATTAACTATAATAAAGTTATTTTAGCACGACAATTATAGAACACCGTTATCTGGCGGTCGTTCGTTGCCTTGGACATATCAGATTACAGCATTTTACAATTGGCTTCTTTTTAAATGTTATTGATCAATACGAAAGCATTACATATACTGTTTAACACTACCCACTGGCTAGCGTAAAGCGACACAGTCATATTAATGCGATATCGACAAATGATGGCGGGCTTTTCCTTAAATGTGTTGCTATTTTTTTTATTTCACGATGAGTAGAAGCGGGTTAGAGAACCTTTTAGCGGTTTTCTAGTATTGCTGGGATTTTTTATCGAAGTACAGAATGTCGTAGTTGAAGGCAGTCTAATGTTTTCCGGAATTCGCAAACGCTTTTGTTTTCTCGTTTCTTCTATCTATATATCTATATATAAATAATATATATATATATATATATATATATATATATATATATATATGTATGTATGTATGTATATATATATATATATATATATATATATATATATATATATGTATGTATGTATATATGTATGCATGTATATATGTATGCATGTATGTATATATTATTTTTTAATAAAAAAAAAAGAAAATGATAATAATAATTTTCGCAAAAAATTTCTACTTGCAGAAGGAGAAATTTAAATTTGAAAGATTCAGAGTAGAAATTCATGCAATTTTGCTGGTACGGTATGTGTGTTCGCCACGAACGAAATTGTTTAGCGACACATGGACACTACTTCGAAATTTAACGTAAATTCCACGGGCTGAAGACTTTTTTTTTTGTTTTAGAATTTGCGATTGAAATGGCTCGTTAAATAAACTTTTCTCTTTTTCGATATAGAATTGGCGCTTTGCGTTAACTCCTAACCGATCTAAAAACTCTATCGGTTATTTCAAAACGCAACTCCGAAACGTTAGGTTAAATCTGAATACCGTCCTTCTGATTTTTAGGTATTGTTAACCTCAGTTATTCCTCTTGGACGGTGATTGTCCTGACGAAAATAGTGCGCGCATCTTTTTCACAATTTTGATCTCTTCTGGGTTTTTTTTTTTTTTTTGGTTTTTTGGTTTTTCCTTTTTTGCGGATTCGTTGACGTGAACATATTAGCTCAAGAACTAGAAAAGGAAAGAAATATGCAATCATATGTTTACGCGATCAAAGATAGAAGAACGAATACAGAAAAGCCGGTATTTTAACAGAAGTAGAAAGAACGGAAAATAATGAAAATAATAAAAATAACGCGCAATAAGGGGAGTAGGAAGATCAAAAATGAAGAGGAGAAAGAGGAATGAATATATCAACGATGAAACAACACTCAAATGACATATTAACGTCACAGATAAAATTAAAAAAAGAAGGATCGAGAGAGTAGAGTGAATAACATATAAATCTAAGAAACGGAAATACAGCTGGCGAAGCAGATTGTGTCCTCCAAAATGCGAAGACTGATTATTGAGTTCAACAGCGAAGGGAATTCGGGAATCCAGTAATATCGAATCATTTGAAAAATTAATATAACAGCACTTTGTAATTTAGAACGAGCAGTTGTACAAAAATGTCCACAAAATCGCCCGTTAGAAGAAGGTGAACACGAGCTAACAGCCAAGGCATTACCAGAGTGTCCGGATAATCGTAAAAAATCAATGCAGAGCGACAAAAGAAAATATCTTACGAATTAGAGAAAGTAATCGAGAAGAATTTCATAATACGTAGAGCGAAAGGGAAGAGGAGACTAGATGGTCTCTTTAAAAATCTGATATATAACCAGGGGATATTCTGAGAGATCGTGAGGAAGAGATAAGGAGAATGGTCCTTAATTACGCCAGTTTCGGTATAGAAAACTGAACGGAAAGAAGGTTTAAAGGATTATTCGGAATAATTAAAAGAAGTACCGAAAAAGGCCGAGCCAACTTCACAGATTAGAGGACAAAGCAGCTTGTGAAAATAGAGCTATTAATGTATTTTCTTGATGGTCGTTAGGCTGGTTGCTTTACGCATGACGCACGTCGCACAAAGAAACCGCGCACTATTAGGAAATCTTAGAAATTACTCTGTCGATTTAAAAATTCTCCTGTTTTGAGTTTCAAACAGTGACTGTGTTTTTTTGTCCGAGCTTCTTTCTGTGAGGCCAAAAAGAAGGAAAAAAAATCCAAAAAGTTTGCGTGTTGCTCTGATACATAAATTTCTTTCATAGATCTCGTAAGAATAATGTAGAAACGTGGGTCTCCCCGCATTATGATAACAGCAGATTCCGGAGCAATAAAGAAAAGAACTGAACGTGATTGCGCATCTTTCTTTAAACTTTGCAGTTCGTTTTGTGTTATTTGTCTTCGGTAAAATACACGTTATGCGCTTGCCTTATTTTTTATAAAAAAAAACCAAAACTAACAGAAAACGCGAACAAATCACAGAGAATCACCTGTGAAATGATTCACCATCACTTCTGTAATTTGGAATTTTAAATTAATAAATTTTTACAACGCATAGTTACAACATCCGTTGTAAAGTTTCCAACGTTCCTTATATATATATATATATATATATATATATATATATATATATATACATACATATTACGAACGATTGTGTCGGTGATTACGTCTACCGTACAAAACGTACAAAAAGTACTTCGCGGAAAATGTACTTCACACCAGTATGCATGTATTGTTCTTTTCGGAAAAGATATTTAATTCAAAAATTCTTCATCTATTTTACCGATAATAGCACCGGTTCATAGAATGCAAAACAGTTTTAGGTGATACAAGGAGGAATCGTAATTTTTTTTTTTTTTTTTTGCGATGATGTACATTATTTGGTCAAATCGTTTAAAAATTGCGATTAATTTAAAATACCGGTTAAAATTACTAAATAACGTACAGTTTTTGCAACTTTTATTATTTTCCTTATTATATAGAATATCTTTTTATACGTTATAAAAAATCACAAACAGTAGTACATTTTCTTTTTTGCAATAAAACATATGAAATCAAAGCAAAAATAATAGATTTCTTTCGTTATTGCCTAAAACAATTTAATATTTAAACAGAATATTCGGGGGGTATTATATAAAAAGTTTTCCGGGTTTCACATATTAGCGGTAGTAATGATAATATTATGTCACCGATGGTCGCATGAAAAACACATAAGGAAAAACTGTTATGATCTGATACATTTTAAGATAAAATACCGACTATTAGCAATTTGCAGAAAATATTTTAGTATAATAATATCGTGGTCAGTTGAAACAATTCTTCTACAAACGTTATAGAACTAATATTTGAGGGTCCTGGCTTGCATCTTGACGAAGTTAGAACGATAGAGTATTTTTAATGTATATTAATAACAAAGTAATTCTTAGGCTACCAATTTTATGTAACGAAAAATGTAATAAAAAAATGTCTTAATTTTATATAATAAAAGTTAAATGTTAGGATAGGATTTTTGTGATTATGTTATTTTTTCCTTTTTGTTTTGATGCCAGTAAGAATTACGTTGCAAATTTTGATCATTTTATACAAAGTATAGTGGTGAAAGAGACAGAAATGAAAGCAAGAGGAGTCAAAAATGGCCGAGTTTATACATATATATTATTTAATTCGAGTCTCCGAAGTGATGATAAGAGAAATATAATTATGAAATACAATTTTATAAATATTTCTTACACACAAATGCAGCGAAATGATACTTTTATTTATTTATTTATTCATTTGTGTATTTTTGCAAGTCTGGTAGTTCCGCTGCAACGTTTATTTCAGAACGATCATTATTATTTATTACTGGCCGTCAACGAATGCGCTCGCTTTAGACAAATCCATTTTCGCTAATGCAAACAAAAATACCACACTGTGCGACTGTAGAAATACAAATGGAAAATAGTTTCGCGATGTGGATTCCCATTCCTACAGAAGAATGGGCTGGTGAATCAGGAGGCATTGAATATCAACCGACAAAAAAAGCCAGTTCCATTACCGTTTTACTATTCGTATAACGCGATTGTAGAATAATATGATAACAAAATCAATCTTACTAGAGACCATCTCGATGAAGGCTTTAGAATTGACAGAACACTCGATTTAGATATTACACGCTGTACCCGGAAATACAGTAGTTGCACCAGCCCGTTTGCCATTTTTAATGAAATTATTTGTTTTTATGCGATAATTGAAATTATTTTTAGTGCCGGATTACTACAAATTTTACCGAGTTAACATTTAGAACGCGTTTTAACTTCATCGCCGCGAAATTCACCGCTCAGTAGCTGTATTTTATAAATACGGTCTCGGGCATCGTTTTTTGGCGGTATAAATAATTTTCCTAATTAATTTCGGTAACTGAAAAGTGACGGTCCGACATGATGCCGCACGCTAATCACGATAAGTTACGCAGCTGTTGCGATGTGGCGAAACGGAAAACTGAAAGCGTCACCTGATGACCACGAAATCGTTTATAAGCTACATAATTCCTCATAATTAGCTAATAACTAATCGAATAATTCGGTAAAAAAACCAAAATTAATTAATTAATAATTAATAGTAAGTCAAAAATGTACGCTACAAAAAATTCGTTCAAATATACGTAACTTGTTTAATAAAACGCTTCAAAGCACGGTTCTGTAAACTGACGCATTACAGATTTTTGTATCTTTTTTTTTTCTCTCTCGTCCGCCAGAAAAATACTCCGAGTTTGTCTGTTTACTCGGCAATATTGTGCCCCAAATTATTTCTTTTCCTCGGAGCTCTTGCCCGCTTTATATTATTTATTTACTTATTTTACGGTTTTACAACCATACACGCACGTACACACACACACATTATATGTTATATATAAAGTCTTTTAACGTAGTCGCCTTGTTAGGCTGTCATTTATTTTTCAAAAAAAAAAAAAAGGACGCGCTTTCGTAGAACTAAAGGCAATAGGGTATATGCTTATTATACGACGCAGTCGTTAGCCGCGTAGTTCATTCGAAATTAGCCGAGCTTTCATTTTCGACTAAACATTGAGAACTTTTCGAAATTATTCGCGGAAGAAATTCAAAAATTTCCCCATCGCTCCTTCTTAATGATGGTATTTAACGAAGCTGCAGTGGCAATTTCTCGATTATAATGCGTTCTGAGCGGGAAATAAAAAGAGACTGCATCGAAATGGAAACGGTAGAATTAATGGATGTCACACTCCATCCGGTATAAATGGTAACGACGCGAGCTAATCACGCTAGCCCGGATAAACCGAAGGAGGGAAAAACCGAACGGAAAATAAGCGTGCCAAACGAAAACTTGCCTCGAGACCGAAACATGACATTGGCCCCCGACCTCACTTAAGCGGCTAAAAGTTGGCGCGTACTAGCGAACCACCTATGGATCGGACGGGAATCTTTTAAAATTCCCCATTTTTCTATCGCCCCCTTTGTACTTTTCAAAGTTGCCCGAACGACGTCACAATAGAGTGCGGGGCGTCAAATTGCAAAATTCGTCTAGAGCGAAAGCTCGAATAGGCTTCACTTTTTACCCGCTAAAACCATCTCAAAAGGAAATTCCGCCTATCCGTCCGTGTTTAACGCGCCCGAGTCTGCCTCGAGAATTACCGCTAGTGCCAGCGAACGGCTTATCCTCGTGCTGGATCGCTCGAATTATTCAAGTGCAGACCTCACCGAAAACGAAATCTGCACATGGCTGTCTGGGCGAATATCTTTACCCCGGCACCACCATCGAACCAGAAATATCTTCCGGACAGACGATTCGTCTTCGTCCTCCTCGGTTGGCTCATTAATTTTCGGATTAAGCGATTCGCGGCACTTTCGTTTGTGGTTCGAATCTGCGCGAAAATATCCACATTTACGTTTTTTCCAACGTAAAATCTGACGCATCGAATTTTAGCATATAATGGGACTAGATATAGGGGAGTTCAGGTGAACGGGGTATCTTCTATCCAGTTTCTACGCGGGAAAGTATTTAATAAAGATTAATGTTGTTTTAACCAATTCCAGAGGACTAGCCGCAGAGATACTCAGCTGGTATCAGCGTAAATGGAGCTTTCGTAATTTTCCTATACATTTTTTTTCGAAAATATGTTGATAAAAAAAATCAAGTAGCCGGAGAGCTTGGAAACTTTTTAGCAGAATTTTTGTCTTGCAGTCTTGTAATATATACATACACACACATCCACATATTTACATAGATATGCATATCTCTTTCCGAGTGTTGTGACTACCTATTCGTACATTTTAACTGTACCGATAGTAATTGTTATATGAAGTACGAATGTGTACACGCAAGGTATAATTTACATTGTAATTGTTTGATTTATTGCGATAGAAATGTGCAATCCTATTTGTGTACGTGAACCTAACTAGGTGGGACCTACTTTGTCGTTATGGCCCGTATCGTATAATAGATAAAATTTCTGATCGATTGAAACCTTGCGGAGCCTTTGAAGTAAAAAACTCGCCGAGATATTTGCGTTTGAAATTGAAATTTGAAAAAAACATACTTTTGAGAAAAACGAGTTTAAAGTTTTGCATAGCAGCCAGGCGACAGGCGAGGCGAATTCAGGTTTTTGGCCATAGAACACGAACGCGAGGTCGGATCTAAATGCGAGTTTCGGCATTGGAAAGATTTGACTCTATCAGAAACGCTAAAAATCCCAAAATCAACATTTTTCACCTAAAATCCGAAAAATCGCTGTATCTCCGTAAATAATTTCGACAAAGTTGGACCCTGATAGATTCACGTACACATTTATGTCTGCTGTATACTAACTAGTGCGCATATGTAGTATGCACTTTTTCCATTACCTTCTGCATGATTCTATTAGAGGTTAGTTTACTTTAATTTTTGTAATAATTTCTATCGTTGCCTTTGAACTCAAGACCTCCGTGGCGGAAATTAAACGTTCAGGCAGCTAGGCTATCGCGACGACTTACATATACTTGTACATATATATTTTTATTAGTCGTATTACGAAAAAATCATCTTTCCGAAGAAAGAAAAAATACAACAATCCCCCATTAATAATAATAATCAAAATCAAAAATCATCAAATCAAAATCAAATTTATTACTATTATTATTATTACAAGTTCCATCTACGCGCAGAAATTGCGCGAATGGCGGATTAATTCATTTATAAGAATGAGGCATGATATAAAAAGAAAAAGAAAACGCCTTTTTTAAAAAAAACAAATTAAAAACAATACAACTGAAATTTAAAAATAAAGGAAAAGTGTAAAAAAAACTTAAACTATATGTATGTATATATATATATATATATATATGTAATCGATTATTAACGTCCAGGTAGTTGTATTCGCCGCTGATGAAAAATTAAAAATTGAAACAACGAAAAGGTTTCCTGCAATTTTAAATTGAAAAAGAAAAATGTAACAGTGTAAGAGTGACTGAAGGAACTGATATGGATAAATACAAAAACTGATATTGCAAATTATAAATAAATAACGAATGATGAATAGTGATGAATAGGTTATACACTTACGCACTTCAATTGCTACTAAAATGATGTAATAAATATTTGCGTCGTTTTTTTGTAATTTTTAAGATTATTAATATTGACTAATAGAAAATTAATAATAATAATAATAATAATAATAATAATAATAATAATAATAATAATAATAATAATAATAATAATAAAACAAATTATGCAGCTTAAATACGTATAGGAATTAAAAAATTAACAACGTTCGAAGGCAAATAAACGCGTATGTACTCGTGGTAATTTCAGATTTATTTTATTTCTTTTTTGCAAAATCTTCACACTTTACGGGCCAATTACAAAAAGTTAACCCCTTTTCTGGCGCACAATTTTAACTCGGCGTTGTCAATTAGTTTTGTTATTGCGTTAGCCTTTTGCGGAATTTTTACAATACGCGAAAAATTTTATGCCGATAATTAATTTACCCGCCTTGTTATCATGGTATTCTTTAATTTTATTATTAACGGAAAACGAAAATTAATAAAAAATAGAGGATGAGTTTGTGAATAAAAAAAAAATCGTAAAAAAAATAACCAGCGTTTTTCGGTATCTATTGGGACGTGTCTATTAAATTTAAGAAACAAGCAACATTTGGACTTTTCGATTTCGCTCAGTACAACCGTGTTTAGTCGTACGCTTGAGGTTCTTTGTCGTACTCGGTCGACTCACAAGCGCGTGATACTCCCATTTGCTCCGCTCGGAACATTCAGGTAATAGCTTATGCTACACACCGTTCCGTTATAGAATTCTATTCGTTCACAATTCAATTTTTTCCCTAGGCCAATGAAATGTTTCGACCTATCCCTCAACATTAAACCATCGTAGAAATCTTGAAACTTTTCTAATACGAATCAGTTTTTGTAAAACCTATTTTCGTACCCGTAGCAGACTGTATACCCACTTCCCCCCAAAAAAACATAAGTAACTTGGCAGTTAATATTAAGCTACAAAACTTTCAAAAGTTCTTATTTTTGTGTAAATAATAATTATATAATATTTGTTATTTAAAATTTGGAGATTCGCGATTTCAGCAAGTGTGGCACTGCTCGCAATGTTTTAATTCCTTACTACGACGCAGGGTCATTTGTCTTAGGCTACATGAAGGTATCCGAAAAATTATGTGCAAAATGCTTTTCCCAACCGGTTACTACGAGTTAACAAGTGATGAGCATTTTTGAAGCATGTTGAAATGACGAAGCAACTTTGAACGGGAGTTGAATAAAATGTCTCGGGACTAACCAGTTCGCCTCTACGCGAAACGATTAAATTCGACCATCATTAAACAAGTGTGGTATTTACGTGTGCAGAAAGACACTACAGAGAAACGAAAAGATAACATTAACCAGGATCATCGGTTATCAACCTCTCTGTTATAGCAGACTGATGGTAAACACGGGAAGAAAGTATTCGCCAGTCTGAAAGTTGTAACAGCTACACGGCAATACTATTCAGCAAGAACAAAAAAGAGCGAACAGCAAGAACGGGAAAAACAGGAAACAGCAGGATAAACGAGATGAAGAGGGAAAAAAATGGATGTTTCCGTAGCAATAATTTATCAAAAGTGTACGGCCTCATCTGCGGGCATTTTTGGAAGGAGTTATTACTAACGGGAATTTGTAAAAATAAATTGCGATCCGTTTCAATTTAATGCTGACAATCATTTTACGCTTTTCGCGAGTTAAAAGCACTTTCGTAGAATTATTTCACCTAAACTGAGCCGCTATTAAGTCGGGGTAACGGTCTTAGAACGGATTTAGAGCGGCGATGTAAATATCCCAGCCGGCCCCTAAATCTGCAGTTAATAAAACTAGACCTTGCTCGACACCATTCGCAACAGCTACCGCACATAGTGCTGCTTAATCCTTCAAAGCTTTCCTATGACGTACCAATTTAATTTCTCATATTAATTGTTTATATTAAAAAATAAGAAGGCAGTCTACTTATAATTAATACGATTAATTAATAATGCACTCTGGAAAAATCCGGTCGTGCGTCAAGTGCCTCAACGATCAAATTGGCTCATCTAGGATCGCATCAATTTTCACGGACAGGTTTTTTTCGGTTTTTTTCGGGTTTTTTTTTTTTTTTTTGTACTTCCAAATATTACAACTTTTTAACAACGTACAGATTACGTAATAACGTTTTTCTTCGCTCGCGTTTTACAAGAATTTTTTTATAAAAACTCATCTACTCTAAATAATACTCCCGTTAACGTAAAAGTAAACGGCGGTGGTGCCTCGAGGGAAAAAAATTACTTTCAACCGCGCTTACACTGGAAACGCTTAGTATCTATTTTTACTGCTGGACTTTTTTCCGGGAGCTACATTTTTGAAACTCCTGTAAATTATGCTTATTTAGGCATTTTGCAGAATCGAGTAATAGCGAAAACGCCTTTTTCGTTTCTAGCAGTCTAAGCCTTCGAACTGAATTTTGGAGCGATTTCGAAATGCAGACGAAATGTTTGAAAGTAGTCAACTTTTTCGTTATTCGACGCGGTACTTTTTAAGAAATCGTTATTTATTATTAAATCGAACGAAGGAAAAAAATAAATGAATAAATAAATTTTTACGAATCCGTTTGTACACTCCTTTGCTGTGCACGTAAGTTGCTATCGGACTTTCGATTCCCGTATCAGTAAAAATTATCGAACCGACAGCGAACGACTATTTCAGTTTCTCAGTTTTTCGTCACGCATCACATAAGAACCACTCCGAATAGAATTAGAATCGCGCGAATTTCTGCCCAAAAACAAAATTATCCCGTTACAGTTTATGTGATGAGATTTTCTTCCACTTTGAATCATACGAATTTACGATTTTTTTTATAATGGACATTTTTGTGTATATACAAAGGCGAAAGAATATTTGTATTACTGCGGTGTACCGGAATTGATTTTTAAACATTTAAAAAAAAATTGGTTACTAGAACTTGTATTCGGCTCGAGCATCCGAGTTCTATTTTAACATCAATATTAATAATTTTTTGGGTTTTTTTTTTTTTTTTTGGTTTATTTCCGATATTTTCCGGATAAATTACGCATACCGTCCTAATCCATGATGCGTTAAAGTAAACAATAAATCATTTCTGCGATATTAAGAAGATGAAGTATTTAGGACTTTGCGGATCGTCGTCTTACTTTGAGGGTTCAGATGCGCAGACTCTGTATGTTATTAAATTGTAAGTAAGTTTATACCATTAAAAGCTTTGATCATTCGGTGGTTCTGGATTTTATTCTAAAAGACTAGACTACGCGGTACCATGTTTTTAAAGACACACTCATCTTAGGAAAGTGCATAGTTTTTCAAAACATCGGTCTATGGCCCGTAACTGGAAACGGCAGATCTGCGTACCCATTTCTCCCTAATATTTCCCTTCTCCGTTTTAGAAGAAACCTGCTAGCTGACCGTACCTTGTTGAAGTTTCGTAATTACACATTTAGGAAATGATGTATATAAAATCGAGGCGCGTCGGAGATTTATAGCGTAAGAATTAAACTTTACCGTAAATACACACCGGCCGGTAGTAATAGTCCGGTTTTCAGGATCCGTGTAAAACTATCAGTTGCCGCGATAGCCTACTTGTTGGAGCACACTCGACTTTTGTTACAGAAGTCTCGAGTTCGGTCCCAGGCGACGAAAGAAAGTGCGCGAAATAGTTAATTAAATTAACCGCGTTAAAAAATCACGCGGAAGCCGATGGCAAACATGCATAATGCGCGCTAATTGGCATATGGAGTAGGCAGACATGAATAGGGGACTGTATTATCGATAGAGATCAAACAATCACTAGATCAGTTCCAAATGTAGCCCGTATACTAACATTGAATATAACAATTGCTATGAACACTCTACACCTATGCCTGTACAGCTACAATGATAGGTAGTCGCCTACACGCTCAAAAACTGAGTACGGCACTATGATGATGATGATGATGATGATGATGATAATGATTCAAAACAATTGTCCTACAGTTAAAGATAAATACAGCATTATTCGTCCAATATAAACATATTCACATGTATACGTTCGCGCTAGAATTCATTATAACTTGACCGATAAAAAATTTTCAAATTTTACAAAAATCTTTACCGATTGCCCCCCCCCCCCCAAGTCGGAGTTAAATAAAATCTTTGATAATATATAGTATGACCCATCGGCGTTTTAAGCGGCCATCGAAGGTGTTTCGATTCGTTCGATAGAGACAAAACCCGCGAATATATTCCCGATATCTTTCATTCGCAGTAATAGCCGTGGTCCATTAGCAGCTCTTGAAAACTGTTCATTTAAACAAACTGTCTGAGGGATATTTAAATCGCCGACTGTGCAGCGGTAATGCAGCTTTGCTCAGTGGTACTAGATGCATCGTAAACGACGCAGCCGATTGAGCAGCTAGGGAGGCTACTTCGGATGGTATCCACCATCACCCGTGTATTCTCTGTGAAGATATCACGAGCCAGAGCGTTAAAAGCTCATTTACGATAATCTGGAATGAACGTTGGTAAAGTAATAATAGGGATAGGGATTATAAAACGGTTCAACGTGGGCTCCTTCTGGTTTCATCTTCCGATGGCCGACTGGTACGTAAATTCGTTAGAACACTTTGCAGATTATGCGTGGGTCACACACGCGTTGCCCTTAATTTTATAGACTCGGATATAACGTCGCGACAATCATGTCTCGAATTAATTTCGTGCAAGATGCTAGAGCCATTTGCCGACTACCTTCATTAATGAATATCTAAATAGCAGGGTTATGTTTTACAATAAATTACTGGATACGAAAATTTTTCCGCCATATTCTCTCCACTACTTACTTTGGAAGGTTTGTTGATGGTTAATTGTTACTTCTGTTTCAAACGACGACATAATTCATTTATAAGAAAAGAATTCGTTATTTTATTTCGTTTATACAGTATTCTAGTTCGCGTGTTTATCCTTTTTTCTTTTTATTTCATTTATTTTTGGAATTAATTTTAATCGTTCTTTATAAATAGATATACTGATATATAGTAGAAATCGTTTCTGTGTTGAATCCGGGCAAAAAAACAAAAAAAAAAAAAAATGTATTGCGGTCGCGATAGTCGATTTATTGGGACGATCGAACGACTAAATAAACGGCTGACTAATTGTAAGAGTTAAGCCTGTCGCATACTGAACCCAGCCCACGCACAATTCACGCCCACGACTATGTATGCAATAGGAGTGCGATATTATCGTAAACGTGTTCGATTTTTAACGCAATTGCAGTCCAAAACATTTGCGCGCTTCGATATTAATTACCGTAGCCTCCTCGCGAAAATGTCGACGCAACTACTTTCACAACTAATCGCCGAACTTGAGAGACCTGGAAAAATGTTCTAGTTCGATTGTACCAGTAAACGTCACGAATATATTTCATTAAAATTATAACAGAATACGTCTCTGGTTGGATAAAAATGTTTAATTTTCGGTTGCGATTTATAATAGCATACTCGTAATTTTATTTAAAAAGACCGCTAAATTATAGAGCAGAATATTTAACAATGTGCAAATATCGTTATTTCAAGTACGCAGTTTGTTTCTTGTTAAGAATTTAGCGAGCATTAAACTGGTACGCGTAATCGGGAGCGTTGAAAATAACGTCTCAGAGCGACTATTCGCGAAATTAGAAGCAATAATCGTATTTTGACATCCGTAACTAGTTGGCACGTGAAAGTTGCGAATATTTTACGCAAAATTTGCGTATCGATGAATATTTTAAACTTCAATGAAAGAAATAAAGTCTGAATAATTCGAAAGACTAACAACGACAAACAACAATATTATTATTTGCGTTCATTTTTATATTCGACCTGTTGCGTTTTTCGATAGAGTTCGAAATATTTTCAATCGAATCGTCATACTTTTACAGAACTAGCTAAAGAAAAGACACATTAATAACCGAACGGAAAGTTTTAAACGGAAACACCGGTAATAGACTTTGAATAGTTTTGTAAAATTTTCTCGTTTATATCGTTCTATTTAGTTTTCGGTTGCGTGTACTGTACGATATCGTGAACATTAATAAACATTCCTTTAAAATGCGTCTGTTTAAACATGCAATTACTTTTACACGTCAATTTAATAGGAAGTAAAGACGAAATAAACAAATAGCTCGATAACGAACAAAAATCAGTGATAAAATAATTCACCTTATTATGTTAAAATAAGTACCTGAATTTGAGGAAACGTTTTCAGGCATAGCATCATCAGCCAACAATACAGACTACACGCAATTAAAACTAAAAACACGCTCACACAAACAAAAACAGGTATGGATCTATCTACATTTAAGAAAAGACAAAGTTTAAAATTTCACATTTTTTTCTTTAATATTTGGGCGCGTCAACTATAGGCATTAGGGTAAGTGAAATTTTTGCAAGTTACAATGCGCTGAAGCGACGTGCTCTACCCGAACGAAACACAATTAACCAGCTAGCTGACCTGTAAAAATTTCATATTCATCGTTCGCACATGAAGATAGTAAAAAATGAATAGTAATTTCTCGTTTGTCTGCTACGTCCTCTTGCTCGGCTAATTTCAAAAACATCTATCCTACAAGCGAAATATATTCCGCGATTGAAAAACGAAAACACAACTGAGAGAAACCTTTTTTCGCATCGAAACTAATTCTATTTTTATGATTAACCCTGACAAAATTCACAAGTATTACCGTGCTAATGTAACGGTATAATTATCCTTACCAAACTATATTCGATTTCTCGTTTTGTTATACATTCGTTTTTTTTTTTTTTTTTTACTATTATTACTATAACGACGTTTTATGGTACAAGAGAAAATTTGCAAAATAACGATATGGACCGTAAACAAGAATAATCTTAATAATTAATAACTAATCAGAGATGCGGTAAAAGTTCAGGTGTAAAATTCGATGTGTAGGAAATTATTTAGCAGCAAACGAGAAGAGTCATAGGAGACGGGAAGGAGATAACGAATGATCTAGAAAGTTCTGGCAATGGGCCGAGAGGTGTTTTAGTGCATAATGTGCGCTAATTGGTGTGCAGTAGGCAGACATAAATAGGGGACTGCATTTGTGTGTCGATAAATCAATCACAATATCAGTTTCAAGTGTGGTCTTCTTTTGCATGTATTGCATATAGCAGTTGCTATGAATACTCCATGCCTATGCCTCTGTGCAGTTAAAATAATAGGTAGTTGAGTATGTCGTTATGATGATAAAGGGAAAAATTGTAATTATCGTACAAAATTATAACTGTTTGGAAAGAAATTAAGTTTGTTTCGATTAAAAAGAGAAGAAAAGAAGAAATAATAATAATAATAAAATGAAAAGACATGAATAAAAGAAAGAAGCGCAAGAAGTGTAACTGCGATCGAATAAAGTGATCACGGAAGCTATCGAATTTAAAATTCGGTTCCGCTTTGTTAATATTTTACCTCTGGAAACGTTTTCTCTGTAACTATTTTAAATTTGTGCTTTTTTTTTTTTTTGTTTTTTTTTTTGGAAGCTGATCATTTGCCCTGTTTTTTCAACTAGGTAGTTAATTCAGCTTTTTTTTTCGTAAAAATTTGCATCAAAATTATATTATAAATGCAAAGTTTCGTAATCTCTCGGCACGCTTGTGTATTTATCAGTCTTAAACAGAATTCGGTAGTAATTTATAACGAATAGCGGAAAGTATACAATCTCATTTTCCAGAGACCTGGAAGGTGGCGACCATCAACCCTGGTTAAAGTTTAAGGCAACTTATTACTATTGAAATACACGAAGAATGAATGTTTCGTAAGGCGATACTGTAACTAGCGAGATTTTGAAAATTTCGATTTTACGCTACAAATCGAAACGTGACAGCGTACATTTCTTTTTCTTATCCGAAATTACGAATGTTCTCGGTTATTGCCTTAAACATTCAGGCGTCTTTCCAGATCTCCGTCTATGCCTCGCACAGAGAACGGTAGAGTCGTTAATGGTTGCCGCGTGCAAGGCAATCCGGCAAGCTTCAGACAGGCGCCAGTAAGTTTGAACTGCGATCAGACATTGTTGCAAACTCGAGCGTAGTTTTGACTATGCTCGCCTCGCATACGGATCATCATTATCAGCGTTCGAGCTATACAAAGTAGGTTAAAAAATAATGTAATTACAACAGCGAAGCAGGCACAACTGCCAAGATCTGGACGACAGTGCACCAATAAACGAAATAACTCGCATCCACGTCCGAAGAATGCAACAAGTACAAGAAACCACGGATGAAATGGCCATGGAAAATTGCCGGGCTGGTTACAAGGTCATCAGGGACGCCCCTGCTATCAAAACAACATACATATATATTATGTGTAGAAATTTAACATCAGCACTAAGAAAATCCGATACATTGACGAAGATTAATCGAAGAAATGAATTATTCAATTTGAGGTTACCCCCCTCCGTGCATCCAAAGGAGAAAAAATAATGCGACAGATTATTCCGGTCGTTTTGATCCGTGTATTATACGGCGGATTGTATGAGAATAAATATGAGAACATGGGCAAAAAGCATCACGGACGAGTTCACTTACTGGCAGCGCCATACTTATATATTGAAAAATCATCGGCCGTAGTTTAATACGATTTCGCGAAATTACAAGACGACGCGATGCCAATGGCCATTTTATAGCGTCCGTTGCAGACAATCACATTGCCGCTTCATCGCCGCCGTCCGTCATGATTTTTCGCTTGCCTCTTTAACTTTCAGTTTTGTTAAAATCGACACACAAGTATCCGAAATTACAACGGAGCGCATTATCGCCAATGTACTGCAGAGAGCGGGAAAAGTAGCGCACGATCGAAATTCTGTACAATAAACAATGGTCGATGGAAATCGCATCATTGACCAAATAGCGTTAGACAGGCTGTGCTATTTGTGTAAAAGTTTCATTAGCGATAAATGAAACAACGTAACAGATGTGACGCGTTACAGATGTGAACACAGCTGCGACAAAATGGTCGTGAAAACGGCGAAAGCGACGAGGCGATCGGCTAGGTGGTAATTTTTATCGGCATAGTGGAAATGCCGGTGTGAAATGGTGTTTATTAAATTTTCGGCGCGATGCAGCGACGAGACAGGTGCTGACAGACGAGTTCGTTGAAAATCTTCGAACCGCGAAACGGATAATAATCTGCAGCGAAAGGCGCATGGAAAATTCACAGGGCGCCTCCCGTTTCCCGAGCTGCGGAAATATGACGTGCCAAAAAGTACGTAGACAATTAAGCGAGGATAAACGCGCATTTTCGCCTCGCTGCTGACAACTGTTGGTCTCGTTTCGCTCCGGCCAATTGAACCTCAATAAATCAAATTCTACCAATTTCGCTGTACCCCCCCCCCCGCCGTAAATTCCTCTTCGGACAACCGCGCGGAAACAAGCTGGTACTCTTCACCGTTCGGAAAGCAGTCGCGCTAAAATTTCTTTCATCAAAAGTGAAACAAACTAGATTAAACAAATCATTCTCCGTGTATGTATCTTTCGCTTGTTCGTCTGTCTATTTGTTTTACCAACTTCAAAAAAATTTAGGTTACCTGTTGGTTTTATTTATTTTTATTTTTTTTTTTGTATTATGACTTCCGACTATTTAGACTGATCATTCAAAAGTATACTTTCAGCGATTTATCCATACGGTGTATATGTGTATATCGATAATCATGCAGTAGTAAATACGTTAAAAAAGAAAGGGCTATCCTTAGAGAAATTAACATTTTATTCGACGTAATAAACGTCGTTGACACGTCTCAGATAGATTCGAGTAAAGAAAACTTTCGTAACGTCCATTTTTAGTCACCGGTGAATATATGACGTGCCTGTTACAACTTCTGTTAACTATCCGGACTGACTTCAATTTGTTCTTATTAGAAATTGTACCACCGGTTCCGTATGAGTGCCGATGAGTATTGTTAAGTACTGACCTTTTCCGCTCGATACGAGACAAGAATTAGCCGAAAAAAATGTTCATTACAGTGCAGGGAGATGAAGGCTTAAAATTTTAAAATTAAACGACAGTGATTTAGAATACTATCAGCGTATTAGATTCTACTGTAGATTCGAATTAAAAGATGAACCTCCAAAGCGTGATTACAAGCTTGTTCCTGTTAGAACGTTATATTCAGAAATATCAAAAACTCCAACTTCACGCGGTACCGAAACTATAGCAGCAGTTTGGGTGTCCTCTATTCGCCAGTTAAAAAATACTTACGCTAAAAAAATTATGAAATACGAGTTGTTTTTAAGAAAAAAAGACACCATCTCCGAAATTTACTTTAGAAAAATATGTAATAATAATATCCTAAAAAGCAAAAAAAAAGTAATTAACTGAGGAATAAAAATAGTTTTCAAAAGATGAAAATATCGACTTCAAGACGTACTCTAAAAATTTACGTAAAATTCACGAACTAGTAAAAAAAAAATTAATAATCCGATAAAAAATAATACACTAGAATAAGAGTATCGTGATAATTCTTAAACGACATTAATACTTCTTAGAGTTTCGGTAATTTAAAGTAGAGCGGTAATTATGAAACTGTATGAAATGAATATAATACACTCGTTTTCATTAATAAACATCGGGAATATATTTAATACGGATTTTAATTATCGTTATAATTTGAATTCGTTGCCGACACGTGTTGTTCGAGAACTGGCATAGTATCCTCCAAGCTGTGTATATTTTAGACTGTATGAGATATATTATCGCTTATCGAGTAGAGTTATTTTTAACTTTTCAGTGAAATTTTATCAAATTTTTGGAGTAAATCTCGGAGTCGGTACTTTCTTTCAAAAAGAAAGGGAAAACAAAAAAAAAAAAAAACATTTTATTTCTCAATTTTTGTTAAAATATTTTTGAGTAGTAATATGGATAGCCTGAAATAACGCTACTGTAAAGGGGGAATTTAGGTACTCCGTTAGTGCTTGTAAATGACCCTTTTGGAGATTTCAAATTCATTATCCCCCCTTATTCGAATCTTCTGCATTTCTGCATGGTAACATTAAGCCAGCCGTACTCGTCAACCCTTTAATTTTAAACTTTTAGATGTTCATATTTTCGCTGCATTATGATGACAAATTTTTAACCACTTTTTTCTTTTTTTTTTTCTAGTCACATTAAACAAAGCATAACGAGACTATGGATTTCCTTTAGATTCCTGGCCATGCCGGAATCGAGGGAAATGAGTTGGTTGACTCATTCGCCCGATTATGTTCCTCTTCTGGTAGATTTCTTCCTGCCTTCTCAGCTTCCAATATTACCCTTCTGTCTGCAGCTGCTCATTCTAGACTATGGTGTTTAACTCCTACGTCTCCTCATTCTCCAACCCGAACTCCTTTTTCTTGTTTATTCAACCTTTCCTTTCATGTTTCCCCCAGTTTATTAACTTTCTTGCCGCCTGCGTTTTGGGCATAGTTTGTTCCCTTCCTCGTTGTTCCGTTATTCTCTCGTGCCTTCCCCTTATTGTCCATTGCACCCTCCCAGCAATCAATCTATTTGTGATCCCGATCATATAATGTTCAGTTGTTCGTCGCTTTTAACTGAATAAGCTTCTTTTTTTATTTCTTTCTCTTTCAAACCGGTATTCCCGCTCCATGCTGTGCTTCATTCATTCTCTCCCTTCCTTCTCCTTTGGTTATTCTAGTTCTTGATTACTTTCTGTCGGCTATCTCTGATCGTGTAAGGATCTGAGTCTCTCTTACCCCTCTGTTCCACTGTTCTTAAGCCAATGTTCATGTTGACGAACCCATTAAAAAAAGAAAAAAAAACAAAAATGGTTTAGTCATAATTTCTTAAACAAGCTAGCCAATAACAGAATCCTCCGGAAGTTTGCTGAATAGGCGCTGCGTAAAAATATCAAAACAGCGAGCTCACAGACATAATTCGGGCCTTTGATTTTTTAATTTTCTTCAATTCATTCTAAGTATTATCGATGAAAAATACTGGACCCGCTTGATTACGAAAAGTAATACTTTTATTTCCCGTTTGGGGAGAATTGCCCAAAAGTATGTAACTTGTTCTTTTTATTTTATATTACAAATTCTTCAATTCTTAAGATTATATACTTTTTTTAATCTTACCGTTATTTTGTAAAGTACAACCAGTTTGATGTCGGATTCAAATTTATCTATTCTATAGCTCTCCTGCCGTATAAATACTGCCTGCTAACTTGCAGCTGGCGCGTATCTGGACTGTTTTGATTTTCAATATAAAATAGAGCGACTTCTGTTCTCTAGAAATCACGCATCGTCTTCTTAAAAAGCTGAGAATAATAACGTTATTTCGGATATTACAGCGTCGCCTAATGATAATATAATCGAATAAACCAATGCTCTGATAAAAGGAGTATCACGGATTGCGTAGCTATCCATAATCAACTTAATAGTTCCGGATACTTACAGGAATCGCTCCTGTACTTTCCACAGGTATAACTCTCTTCTACTAACTAGTTTGATTTCAGACTATAACTTAGAAGCGACTACTAAAATCTGTTTTTCCATAGAACACGGAAGTAGGCGCTATTTCCCGATTCAATAGAAGTTTGAACTGCCTCTCCGGGGAGGGCATTGAACATTAAACGTTGACCAGAAAACCGGAACAATCATCTAACGCGGCCTGCTTTAGAGTCCCGCAGCTTTCGTAGTTTGTTTGCAACATTTAGTGCCGATCGGTTTTATCACGAATCGTTTAATAATTATTTTCTGTTTCCGCGCCACTTTTATCTAATCACAATGGCTACCATCGCCGGGAGTACTGCTGGGAAATAGTGAATATAATCATCAAAGCGGCCGTATAATTTTCATTTATTCGTTCGTTCGTTCGCGTTCAACTGATCGCAACACGTAAACCATGTTAATAAATAAACCGTATAGAAATAAACCTATTCGGCGAGCGGTCTTTTTTTCTTTTTTTTTTTTTCAGACTCACCGACGAAGAGCGTATTTGGCAAAAACAAAATAGTCGCTTTTTCAAATACCACCCTGCGATCAGTAATGAAGGAAGAAAGAGAAAAACAGCTGTGAGCGATGGAAATAATAATAACCTTAAAGAATTACCGGTAAAGCGTAAAAACATATTTAAGCAATTATATAAAGTAAATAACTTTCAGAAGGCAAAACGGAACATTCGAATAGTATGTAGAGGAAGCTCTCGATTATCAGTGCGCAAGTGTACAGGACAACAAGGAAAGATTCTAAGAAACGATAATAAAATTAGCTAAAGCACAAACGGTATATATACATATATATATATATATATATATATATAGGAAGGAAACAATGATAATCCGTAACAGGTAACTCGGTTCGAATTTTGCTACCACATATTGAAGAAGAAGGTTCTTATGGTATAACTAAATATACATAAAAAAGTACCATGAAAAATGACCCTTCAACAGTATCTTTATAGTAGTCAAAATATTGACGGGGTTTTTTTTTGTTTCTTTTTTTTTTGCGGGGGGAGGGGGATACGCCAACAAGGGCTAACCCATAAACCACAGGGTAGGTGGATTTATGCGAGGAACAAGGAAATAGAAATTATTATATTAAATCATCAACAGTTTATATATGAGGAAATAGCAGAAATAAAATACTCATTACACTAAGGGCTAAAGGGTCGCTAATATTGAAATTGTCACAATCACCGAAAGTGAAAAATGAAATGAAAATAATTACTGGTACTAATGACACACCCACTACCAAAAATGCAAACAAAATAGAAAAGACCAGAAAAATATAAATGTAGGAGCTCTATGCCTACGATTCCAAAATGCCTCACAAAAATTACATAGGCGGAATTATAGTAAAGAATTCTGATCTCAACTACACTTCTACCTCCGAGCGCTGGAACTGGTCCCTCTACTCTCATTAGTTCCGTTGGGTTTAGTACACTGTGAACCTTAACTGATCCCCGACGCCCTACCAAAGGTATGGGACCCTTTACTTTTACTTTTACTTCCGAGCGCTATTTATGATGCGTGAACCTAAAGGGGAAAAAAATGAATACCAGAACAGCATGGCCACATCAGCGTTTAAGTAGTGTCCACCACACTTTGGATTTATTAATACATAAAAACCGATAAGTACTATAGCGACATGGTTATAACTAAAGTGAAGTAGAGCCCGTACAGCCCTAAACCATACTCAACCATTATATATATGTATATATATATTAAGAATTATGCTAAAGCAATATGGCCACGTCTATAACCAAATGGAGCCCCACCTTGCTTTAGCATACAACTAGTCCTGAAAGACTAGCCGTTAGATTACCGAAAAGCAACGTGGCTGCCGATACAGGCAAGTATGGCCCCATCGTGTTTATAAACTATGCGCGTGTTTAAGACAATCGAGGCAAGCGTTATTAAAAATAAGCGAAAAAGGAGAAGGGAATCTTAATATGTAAGAACACACGAATGTATCTAGAATATTTGTACTACAATATTGGAAAGCTGAACAGGGTATAAAATATTCAGGATCCGGTATAATTTTTTATCAATGGTTTTATTAGTGTCAAATACAAGAAAGGAGGAGTTCATAAATGTATAAATTAATTAATTAAATTAACCGCGCTGCAGTGTTACTCTTAATGTTATATCGTGTTATCTGAAATCATTGTTTTTCACACACGTACATATATAAACATTTATTTATCACAATTCAACATTGTCGATTTATAATAAGCGGATTATGTTGAGTAAAAATTCGAAATATACGGAGGACTTAATATTTCAATGCGAGGTATAACTCCGATAATGGGAAACTAAAAATAATGTCGATGACTGAAAGAGCCGGTATTGTGAGAATAAATGCAGCACTATAAGGAGAGATAACCAATGGCCGATGACTGCTTCGGCCTTCGGTGGGAAATCGAAAAAGATGCAGAAAAAAATGGCCGACTTTTATAGAGGGAATTACGGAAGTTCCAAGGAGATCGGCGCAGACGGGGTCTGCTGTTAATAAAGCAGCAATATTTCGCAGCGAGCGATCGCCCTTTGCTATGGAAGCTGCTGATGCATGAACTTGCCGCCTTACTGTTATGCGACAGCCGGCGATAGACTGCGTTCTCCGGTTTTCAGTGGCTGGAAGAAAAAACGGCGATGATAAACAAAAAGTTCTCGCAATTTCTTCGCTCGTTGGACTGATTCCAATGGCGCGCTCTCGATTTACTGTCGGAGCGCGACATTATTATTAAATA
The DNA here is from genome assembly GCA_039619475.1 of Icerya purchasi. Classification (NCBI taxonomy): domain Eukaryota; kingdom Metazoa; phylum Arthropoda; class Insecta; order Hemiptera; family Monophlebidae; genus Icerya; species Icerya purchasi. Next base: position 293,897,108 of record CM077116.1, on the reverse strand, counting down.
ATAGGTCGCCGCGATATCTGGCCCGAAATGTATAACAAAATGGCCAGCCTCCGCATCCGTATCCGCATCCGCACCCGCACCCGCGTCCGCACCCGCCGGCTGCGACTTTGATTTACGATGACGGCAATGACAATGTAACGATACAACTATGTGCTGACGTGTTTAGCATCGGCGCGAATATAGCGCGCTCGGCGCTGCAACTAGGTAGCAAGGAACAAATAACCGAAATAAGTTCGGAAAATGTATCAACTTTTCCGACAACAAAACACCAGAATCGGCTTCAGGCCAACACTTGTCCTCGTAAATCTAATCGTTATTATTACAGCGATATCCAGCACGCAGCCATGTTTCGCTCATTCTGTTACGCCGCATAACTTCGACGATAAACCGAGCTAAATCTCCGCGCAACGAGGCCCGAAAAATTTGAAGAAATCCGCTTTACTACATCGTAAAGTATTCCGAAATTACGGTATTACTCGCGAGATCGGCTCCGCTTAATAGTCGACTTTTTTTTTTTCACTCTCACTCGCTCTTTTCACCGAGCTTTTCTATTGTTCGATGCAACATACCCCGACGCTGACTGAGGCGTAAATTCTGTTTATCATTAATGCCGATAATTTACTTACTAAGTCCGCGGGAACATTCGTAGGTCAGGCCGAACCTGCGGTCCGCCGTTCGAAAGCATATCCGGAACACAATTTTTTTAAAAACGAGGTTCACATAATTTACAAGCTCCATCCTGACGGAACGCAAATGTATAAAATATCGATAATACGGAAAAATTAGCATGATGAAGAAAAATTAAAAAATTTGAAAAAACATTCCAGTGTCCGAAATTTTACTAGCGCTACTACATCGATTTTCGTAATCAATCGGTTAACATGAAGATTTTAAGACGGCCCTCGTTAGCTTAAACCCGATGTAGAGGATGTAGAGCAAACCCGATGTAGAGCTAGCTGACCAAGCTTCGTTCGAATCTATTCCGAATCAGTTTTGGTAACCTGCAGGTTTCAGTGAAAAAGATATTAAAGTAAATCCAAATTCGAAATTCGCGAGGAGAAATTTTTTTCTTCTCCACATTACAATCTAGTGAATGGAAACTGATAAGTAATTTTGAAAATTAATATCTAATGCGCGCTTAGTCCGTATTTTATACGATTTTGAAATAGTCGAACTAGATGACTTCATGAATACGACGATAGACTTTTGAAAAGATTTCTGGCCGATTCGTTTGCGATTTTACCGACCGCTAAATATGCACTGTTGTCCGTCGACGTTATATTTATCATCCGCTAGAGATCTTGAAGAGAAAATTTGCAGGCTGAGTCGCATTCGTCTGCGGAACACCGGCTTTGATTTCATGTAGTTCGGAAAATGCGTCACATTTTACCCGTATTCTAAAGTTATACAAGTATGCCGGCTAATTTTCCTAGCAACATTTAATATAAAACCGCAGCTCTTCGTGTCATACTTTGTCGGCTGGCTGCATGGTAACATCGGGGGAAATATAGCACAGTGAAGGAATTCTGTCTTCTAACAGTTTAAATTATTCCACATAATTTGCTCAATGGTATTACGTTGACTACGAAATACGCCGAGATTAGTTTCTTTTCGTTATTTCGTCAGTGACAGGAAGTATTCTTTTAAGCGAGAGGAATATTATCGCTAAAATTATCCGTCAACGATATAAATATAGTAAATATTTGACATTTCATCGCAGAAGAAATACACTCCGTTCGTTTTCACTTTATTATAAATGATTTTGCACTATATAGTAGTTCGTATTTCAGTGTTTTTCTAGAACACACAGTCAAATTATCGGTCGCTTTTTTCTTCTTCTTTATCCGGAACTAATGCATATCGCTTTGCGTCGGCGGCAACTATTCAGCAAGCTCGTCGATTTGGAAATCACAAATATGCTTACGGATTGACACCGACACGGCTTATACATTAATACTCATTTAAATCGATATCTAGAAAATAATAAAGAATTTTTGATTTTATCGAGAATCGACTTAATAATACGCTACATAGAGAACATTTTTTAAAATCTTTAATTCTAGCCCACTTTTCTAAATTTGTACGTCCTTCGCCAAAACATTCATTAGAGGTCATCCGAGATTTCTAAAAGTCCCGTATACAGAGTTTTCATCGTTGTAATCACCGGATTTTTATTATTTTCCTCGTATCACGTACACTTGTTCTATAAACTGTTCATTCATTTCACATCCGTTTAAGTCTTTAATTCATTTTTTTTTGTACGTTGTGAGCTATATATTTTTCCATTAAATATTTATTTCGTCTGTCGTCGGTTTTGTTTAATTTTCTTTTTGGCGGGGAATAAAACTAATATAATAATTAAACCGATTTTGAGGTACATTCCACGATAGCATTTAAAATTTAAATGTGAATAATATTTCCGGTAGCAACTATTATAAATTCTGTTTCGTACGTATTTTTCTTTAAATCTCTGTACAGCAGCTAGGCTAGCAACGCAACTTGTACGTTTCGATCCGGTCCTATGGAGGCTTAATGCTTTGCGAGTCATGGAAAAAGAGAGCGATTACCAGCGCCAGAAATGAATAAAATGCTATCCAGAGCTTATCATTTACCGCGGTACTTGTTTTTTAAAATTATTTAATTTATTTTTTTGCTCATATACACATATAATGTAAAAATATACTTATACATTTTTGATTCTCCTGTCGCAGATGACATGATTTATTTTTGCTTAAGACGAATAAAACCATGTTCTCGTGTGGTAGACATTATTTAAATTCGAAGACAGTATGTTCATCCAGAGAGGGTAACGAAATGGCAGATTCCTTAGCTCAAATTGCTGTATCCATCCCTTTTTTTTTTCTCTAAAATTCCTGATTCTAATTTACTCCCATTGTGTAAAAAGTTTCATGGCAGATTTTGGTCAGATTTTTACGTTTCTTCCTTTTCTAATCAACCTTCCTCTTAAATTATTTCATCCAACCTAATCTTAACACGCGGTCTTGGTTTTACGACTTTCCTTCGTTTCGCCTCTCCGTTATTGTTCCTATTATCCGTTTCCGTCTCAATCATACTCTTCTTCCTTCTTCACGTTTCCGTTTTCCTCTCGCACTATCCTCTAATTATCCTCTAATTATCCTCTTCATTCTGACGACGAAGCCGTCTGTGATCCTGACCATATCTTCTTTGAATGTCCATTTCTCGTGAATGAACACACTTCTTTGTACTTCAATCTGTTATCACTCAAACTCCCTTATTGTGCCTCGTATATCTTATCGTTTCCGTCGATCTCCGTTGTTCCTATCCTCAGTTCTTTTATCTTATCAATATTTGACACCGACTCTACATTTAACTAATTCTTTTTCCTCGTGTCGTTTCTGGGCGAAGATCCTTTGTTGACATGGCCAAAGGGAGGTTAAAAAAAAAAAAAGATTTGGATTTTATGAAAGGGTTTCTGTGTTTTGTTTTATATTTTGAATTTTGCTTTTAAATGGTTACCTGGTGGTATGTTATGAATCTTTTAAGGGTGATTTTTCAGGTCGTTCTAAATTCAATATTATATATTATAGACAGCTTCTTGCGGTCCAGGATAATCGCTCCGCTTAAAGTTCTAAATTGTCATAGACAGAAGTTTATTTGTAATTTATGATCCAATTCTGATAGGTCAAACCGTTCCCGAGCTATTGTATAATTGAATATTTTTCTCGTTTGTGAACCATTTTAATACTGATTTTTGTTATTAAGGCGAATAATGCCTTGCTGCCACATGAATTGCATTTATTTTAATGTAATTAAAATACTTTTCACATTTTTATTTTTGTACATTTCATTTTGAGTATTAATTTCATCTTAATAAAATACTGAATTTAATTCAGCTAATAAATTAACACAACATTTATTTTCTAAGGCGGTACGAAGTTCGCCGGGTCAGCTAGTTTCATATAAAATATTTACCACGTGTTAAATGTTCGAAATGTTTTTTTTTTTTCTTTTATTTTACATATTTTTTTTCCATTTCATTGACAGGTCGGCTAAACACACCGGAACGTTATTATGCACTGAAATTTTCCACGGAAATCAGTTTACCTGCAGGTGAGAAGCGAAACGAAATCGTCTTTTCGGGGTAGCGTGAGATTAGCGTGTTTGTTGAAACTGAAAAGCGATAAACACTACTTTAATCGTGCGAAGAGGCGAGAGTAGAACAAGTTTCATTACGTAATATGCCGACGTTTATAGATGACAGAAAAACGAAATTATGATTTTGGCGTAATACTCGAAGATAGGCGATTACAAATGGTGGTTGAGGTTAAAACGTCAAACTACTGAGTTACATACTCGGCTTAGTAATACGCATCGATAGCACTTAGAATGTAGAATACACATGTGTATATTCAAAAAAGATGCAGAACGCGAACGTCCTATGGGGAGGAAGTCGAACGGGGGGAAAAGTGAGAATTTGGACGGAAAATAAAAATCATCAGCCGGTAGTAGAGTTATTCACTCTCCGCGGAGAGCCGGGGAAAATCATCACAGTTAGCAAGATGAGGAAAAACGATCGTCAGCGTCTGCGAAAATTAAACAGTTTTCCACCTAGCGGCCGGTAAAAGAAATTTAAACTAGAATCGCTGTCCGAACAAAGTCTTAACAATGATCAGCGTTTAAATCGAATAAAATCGCACATCGCATAAGAACGCTGAAGAAACACACGCGATTCCGGAAGCAGAATGCCTTCGTAAAATCCTCAGGGGGCTTTAGTTTTACATCGTAATATACTGTAGCAAAGCCATCATCATATGATCAACGAAGTAATAAAGCGCCGACGTTATAGAAAATGGCATATTATCTTGCCGAAATATCTACATCGTGAAAATAATTTTTGAAAGTGAAGAGAGGAAAAAATATTTTTTAACGCGCACCCTGGCGATGGGAGGGGGCGGCAGGTCTTTACAATTTTCATATATTTCGTTGCTCGTGCTATTACACGAGTTTCAACAAATCGTTGTCAATACCGCAATTCCAATGTCTAAACGGTCCCGGCCTTCAGTCGCGTACGCGTCCCTTCACTTTTAGTTCATTGAAAATTGTTTTTCATAGACTGCAATTCCGTCTTTAGTCCCTTAAAATTAGGAAATCCTTTGCGTTCTAAGATGGCAACTGTCGAGGAATTTTTTTGAATTTTTATTCCACTTTTCGCGTTTCCTAGAGGTAACTTTAACGATAAAATACGTTTTTGGTACGTAGCTAGCAACAAATTGAGCCTATTCCCGACTCCAATTGTCATGCGATAAAAGTGCCCCGAACTTGAACATAAATTATTGTCATTATCGCAATTGGCGAATTACTGTTTGATCGGGCGGCAACTCAAACTCCCGACTAAATAAGTAAAATCATCGCCCGTGTAAGTTTTTCCTCCGCAAAGTTTTTTTTTTTTTTTTTTTAACCCCCCTTTGGGCATATCAACAAAGGATCTTCGCCCAGAAACGAAAGGAAGGAGAAGGATCAGTTAAATGTAGATTCGGTCAGCTATTGATAAGATAAAGGAACTGAGGATAGGAACAACTGAGATCGACGGAAACGATAAGATATACGAGGCACAATAAGGAGTAGGGAGTTTGCTGTCAGCAGATTGGAATACAAAGAGGTACGTTCGTTCACAAGGGATGGACATTCAAAGAGGATATGGTCAGGATCACAGACGGCTACGTCGTCAGGATGAAGAGGGCAATAAGGGGAAAGAGCGAGATGAAAACGAAAGCGTGAGGAAGGAAGAAGAGTATGATTCAGACGTAAACGGATAATAGGAGCAATATCGGAGCGGTGAAGCGAAGGAAAATCGTAAAACCAAGGCCGCGTGGGAAGATTAGGTTGGATGGAAAAATAAAAGGAAGAATGATTAGAAAAGGAGGAAACGTAAAAATCTGACCAAAATCTAACATGAAACTTTTTGCACAATGGGAGTAAATTCGAAACGGGAATTTTAGAGAAAAAAAAGCGGGAGGATACAGCAATCTGAGCCAAAGAATCAGCCATTTCGTTACCCTCTATCCCCATATGACTGGGGACCCAGAGCATTTCAATGCGGATAGTGTGAAGTGAGAAGAGAGTGTGAATGAGAGAGCGAATACGGAGGATGAAAAGGTGAGAACTGATCAGTGTTTTGTGTCTGAAGTTAATCGGCGAGCAATTCGTGACGTTAGACAATTCTCCTTCACATTGTAAAAGTTTTACACCACCGTTATCTGCCTCGATTTTAATAGATAAATAAAGCCCTGTATTTTCCGGTTACACAAATTTACTGTACGAATTAATATTATTATTATTATTATTATATATTATATTCACATTTCGCAAATGAGCGAAATTTCATTTATGTTGAAAAAGTATAACACCTTGATACGGTCGAAACTTTTTTTTTTTGTGGCCTCGGTATTAGCGCCATTTAACCAGTTTTCTCATTCGGAACATTTAAAACGTACTAAAATATATAAAAACGTGTAAAGCATCAAAAAAATATATGGGAGAACGTGGTTTCGTTTTCAAAAATAATAAGGACCAAATACACACACACACACATATTTTCTATGTAATGTGTTTTCATGTAGTTCAGTACATTTTAAACGATTCGAGACCAGATTTAAATTTACTTTACGTTTTTAATATAAATATAAAAGTCTGTTTATTCGTGAAATGTGAATATATTATAATAGTAATATTAATAATAATAATATTAATAATAATAATATTAATAATAATAATAATAATAATAATAATAATAATAATATTAATAATAATAACAATAATAATAATAATAATAATAATATTAATAATAATAATAATAATATTAATAATAATAATAATAATATTAATAATAATAATAATAATTTGTGTAGTAAACTACAACATTGTCTAGCTACAAAAGACGGGGCTCTCTATTTGTTTATTTCTCCTTCGGTAGTCTGCTAGCCGGTTGCCTTTGCGATATCGATTATTTCTGCATAAAGCCACACCGTTTCTGAATTCGGTTGAAGCTTTAACGGTATCAGAAATAGCCGAATTTCTCATAGTTATGCACACTAGTTTCCGAATTTTTGCACCCGTTCCATTGGTAACAAAGAGTTCTCTTGCGTACTCTTCGATTTCTTTTGTTCCTCCTCCTTGTTGGTCAACAACGCGTGAAACTGTGAGCGCCGGTTTCTGACGACCCGATTAGACACGAAGAAGTCCAATACCGACCGGATGGGAACAAATAGAAGGGAGGACACAGTTGCGGTAAACAAGACGAATTTTCGGTTTAAAAAAGTAAGGACGACGTATCGCAGGGGAGAAGCGATACAGGGAGAGCGACGAAACATCGAGTCTGAGTGAAAACGTTCGAAACAAGGTATATCCCCGATTATGGCAATGTAGTCAAGGTCGGAGAATATCGATAATTTCGAAGGAAATGTTCGGAAATGTTCGGAAATGTCAAGCAAACCGTGCAACGAACCCGGTAATTCGCGATGATGTATTGGTACAAAAGGGTACATACAAACTGGAGGACTCGGTGAAATTGCGTTGTTCCATATCCGTTTGGTAATAGTCAAAGGCGGAACATTAGTTGTGAGTGGACTCAACATCGACAGTAGAAGGTTTCTTTGAAGCATTTAAGCAGTAGAGACCGATGGAATATCGAAATTTAAATTAATGGCCGTGTTTTCGAAATTTCGATTACGCTTTTTTTTTTTTTTTCAATAAATCTGGCATCAATTATAATGCGGGGGGAGGGGGACAATAATTTTAAACAAACAAAAAAAAAAGTACCGAGAAAGCAAATACATTAAAAAAAAAAAAAAAAAAAAAGAGAAACAAAAAATGGACGAAAACGAAATTTTAGACATCGAAAATACTTTTTTATATTCAAAAACAAATTCGCTCGATTAGGAACAGTGATCGAAAACTATGAAAATGAATGCGACGTAAATTTCGTTAAGGAAGTGTCAGCCCGAGGAACCGCTGGTGAACGTATCAAATTTTACGACGTGAAGTAATAAATAATCGATTCGGTCGCTTTTTTTCCGATTTTTAAAATTCGCATATAGACACACGCTGCTGGTTCGAATTATTAAGGGATCGGTGAATGCGTAGCGTTTAATTCAATTGTAGTTTGGTGCTCGAAATGAAATTGTTTCAAATTTTCTAATGAAACCGAAATGATTATAATGCACGGCAGAGCGCTGAAATAATTAAAGCGTACTCAAGTGTGTACACACTTAAACGGTTAAACTTTTATACGTGTTAATTAAAAATTTAATCTAATCAATAACCGAGAACTATCGATAGGCAGCGAGCAATTTTTAACTATCGCTGAAGCTGGTACAAATAGCTATCGAGGGAACAGAGGACAGACCGGCGGCGCACTTTTATTAATAATTTAAAAAATAAGGCGGAAAAAGTGGAAGTGGAAACCCGTGCGAAATAAGATTTCGAAGAAATATGTTTTTTTTTTTTGTTTTTGTTTTTTTATACATGGAGGTAGGCGCTAGTGTAGATTTTCGGTGGAAGTAAAGTTTAATTCGTGACTAATTTCGCATGAATTATAACACGGTTAATGTAATTTTTAACATTTTCATTATAAATTTTATGCCGAAAATTCTGCGATTAATCGAATTAATTAAAAAACATGCTTTTAAGCGGTGAATTTTTCAATGTTGCCTCATAGTTCTGTCTGACGACGCCCGTCAGCGTTGGATGCAAGTAAAATTTTGATAACTCTCGGAGTATCTGCAGCGTCCGACGCTTGTTACCGGAATTCTAGTAGACAAGCGTATATTTTACTAACAGGACACAAAGCACTCGTGCGAACAATAGAACAAGAAGAACACAATCTACGAACGTCTTTCGTAGGTGTGAAAAATGTTTAAAAATGTATTAAACTGTTCGCGGTGTAAATATTTTTTCGTAAGAAAGATGGAGAACACTCAGAAATTGCCGCAAGTTTAGAACTAAAAAGTTACATTACGCGTAAACTTTAAGATTAGTCAAATATTTAGCAAGTCACACGCACTGCGACTACTTTCTCAAGTCCGATCGAACATGTGCGAATTTCCCGAGTACATAGAGTCATGTTTGACGACGATCGTGTTGCTCTTTAGAACGAAAGAAAAATGTATTTAAGTAGGATATTTCGTCGGTGGCGACTTGCTTTATTGTTAACGTCTTAAACGGCTTTATCGCGCAAGGACACGTTAATTAAATCGCGTTCCGGACGAGAAACATATTCCTAAATAGCGTACGGCTCCGTGTAACTCTACCAGTGCCATTCCGCGCTCTCGTTTGTACTTATACAAAAAAAAAAAAACAACGAATAAATAAATAGAAAAAGAGGAAAAACGCCGAACCAAATGCGAGCAAGTCGTTAGCAAGAACGATTAGGTTATTTGAATTATTAAGAACGCGAGAATGCCGATGACACAGCGCAGCTCTTCAAGAAGGGCATTTTCCCATTTTGACCTTATTTCTCGCTGTCCTTTCTAATTGCTGTCAAAGTCTGTCCTCTCGCTCCCTCGTTCACCCTATTTTCTTCTGTTTAATTTAAAAGCAATCGCGAACTATTTTTCCCAGAACTGGAGAAGGAGAAAAAAGACGAAAAAAAAACGAAAACAACAAAAAAAGGCTGCATTCTACTGACGTCAAATTCGTTTCCATTATCGCGGTCGCATAGTGTTTCATAGTTCTTTTCTTTGTTTTTGCCGCACTTCCCTTCACTAATGGAACGGCTAGCACGGCGTTCGAGGAAATTTCCAAAAAAATGTCGGATAAAATTTTTAGCGCGAAGGAACAACACCCCGTCGCACCGCCGGTCGAATGTTTCGGTTTATTAGTTCCAAAGTGAAATTTCAACTTTAAGGGACTGGAAATTGGCGTCGATAAAATTAAATCTACCGTTGTTAACAGTGAGCACATTACTCGCCTGTTTCTTCGCCTTCTCGTTCGCTCCGAAATTAACATTCCGAAATAGACTTGGCCTGTTATTTAACGTTTTTATTCAATTTGGTTTTTTCATTTCCTTGCCTCTCCGCTCAAGTGCAATCTAAGTATAGGTCGCCTCTCTGTTTTCAGAAGAACGCCTTTCAACCTTTACAGCGAGTACCGTCGAGCGGCGAATTTAATAATCGAACGGCAGTTTAAGTGACGAACAGAAGGAAAATTAAGAAAAGTCGCCGAAAACCAGCTCGTCTATACTATGTGAGACGTAGTCTGTCTTTTCGAACGTGTTCGCGCGTCATCTTAATAAGTTTTCCTGTTTTCACAAAAAAAAAAAAAAAAAAAAAAACAGTCAAAATAATAATTAATAATAATTAATAATAAGCGTTTTCAACTATCGAATTTTCCGAAACTTAAAATTCGGAGTATAATGCAGAGATGAATCTTTTTCCTGTACGTTGCTTGTTCCACTTATGTTGTCGATTGAAATATACTTATTGTAAACTTAACGAAACAGATGGGGGGGGGGGGGGAAACCTTCTAGTATCATTATGAAAAAGTATTAAGAAAAAAATTGTTTTATTCGTTATAATAAATGAAAATCGGAAAATTAGATATTTTTTTTGAAATTCCTTCAAAAATAAGACATTTTTTTTCTTTCTAAAATATTTGTTTTTTATATTGATTTAGGTTTTACCATAATTTTACAACGTTATGTATAAAAAAAAAAAAAATTAGGTTTTTCCACGTTTGAATTTATTAACATGCACAGCTATGATTTATATGACACTATTAAGAGGTCTGTGAACTTGTTTGAGTTCCTGAACGAATTTAAGTCCATGTTTCGTCAATTAGCCGAGCAAAACATCATGGTTCTATCCATGCTTACCATGTTAGTTCAGAAATTAACCAAATAATGCCCGGCTACCTGAGGATAGCTCAGTGGAACGGGAATGGCTTAAAAAATCATAAAGTCGAAGTCGAATTGTTCTTAACTTCCAATTCCATAGATGTAATTTTAGTTTCTGAAACCCGTCTTACTGATAAAGACTGTTTCAAAATAAATAATTACAACTTCCTTCCCATCTCCAGCCGTTATTCTCATCCTTCTTTCCTTTATACTTTCTATCTTCGATCGCCTCAGAATCTGAGTAGGTGATCTAAGTCCATGTAGTTGGGTCAGTGTTAACACCGAGCCCATTAAAAAAAAAAAAAAAATTACAACACATATTCTTGCACACACTCCTCAGGAAAATTCCACGGTGGTTCAGCAATATTAATAAAAAGTAACATTGTACAACACGAACTAAATCATTTTAGGCAGGGGTATCTACAGGGAACTAACATTAGCATACAGACGATGGGTGGCCAGCTTGTATTATCAGCTGCTTATTGTCCGCCGCGACATAAAATAACATTGATAGAAATCTGTAAATATATAAAAAATTTAGGGAGCAGATTTGTGTTAGGGCCAGATTGGAACGCCAAGCATACAGCGTGGGGATCCAGGATAACTACAACAAAGGGACGTATGTTCAAACGAGCACTTGAAAGTCACAATGTCAGCTATATATCAACGGGGGAACCAACTTATTGGCCAACCGATAATCGTAAGATACCGGATCTTTTAGATTTTTTCATTACAAAAGGAACCGCTAGTTATTATACAGGTATAAATTCTTCCTTTGATCTCTTTTCAGATCACTCTTCTATCATTTTAACTTTCGGTGATTCGGTTATATGCAGAGAGGAGCAAATACATTTATATAACCACAAAACAGACTGGGAATCATTTAGAGATTATTTGGATACAAAGTTAAACTTAAGAATTCCCTTAAAAAGCCCAATTGACGTGGAGAATGCCGTACGGTATCCAACAAACGAAATACAAACAGCAGCTACCTTAAGCACTCCTGTTCTTAAATGTAAAAAAAGTAATAAAAATTATCCAATATCAGTCCGGAAACTTGTCTTAGAAAAGAGACAGCTTAGAAGAAGGTGGTTCCAAACGGGAAACCCTTCGGATAAAAAGTTGTTTAATAATAAAATAAAAGAATTAAAAAAACTTTTAGAAGAAATCAAAAATAAAACGCTCAATAATTATTTATCTAAACTATCACCCTTAGCAATTGATGATTACTCCTTGTGGAAGTGTAGCTTAGAATACTTTATTGATTCCGTTGCTCCTGCCTATGTTCCTAACGTTGATGAACTGTATCCAACTTCACCTCCGCATAATTCCCAGACGCATTTCCTAACTTCTGCCTTCAATATTTATGAATTAAAATCTGTCCTTTCCAAAAATTCTAGCCCCACTCCAGGTCTTGACGGTATGCCTTTTTTGGTCCTTAAAAACCTGTCTGAACTGTCTCTTGCGTTTCTCCTACATCTTTTTAATTGTTTCCTCTCCAGAGGTATAACTCTCCCCTCTTGGAATTCTTTTATCATCATTCCTATTCCTAAAAAAAGTTCTTCGTTACGCCCTATTTCTTTAGCCTCCTGTATCAGAAAATTGTTTGAAGGTATGTGTTTGGTGGCTGGAGCATAATAATGTATTTCCTAGCAATATGTTCGGCTTTCGGCCTGGTATTGGTCCTTCCGACTGCATTAGTCTTTTTGTCTCCCATATCTACCAATCCTTTATCCTAAAAAAACTATACTCTGGCTTCCTTCATCGATATATCCTGTGCTTTTGATAATGTCCATCTTCCCACTCTAAAAGATAAGATGATAGCAATTAACGTTCCATTGCACTTTACTTCTCTTATTATCAATCTCATGCAGAATCGTTCCATCCACCTCTCTGCTCCTTCTTTCGAATCTTCAAGAATGGTTTTTCGAGGTCTCCCTCAAGGTTCCTCCCTCAGTCCTACTCTTTTCAACATATACACTATCAGTGTGGCTTCTCTTCCTCTAAATTCGTCGTCTTTATTCTTTGCTGATGACATCCTACTTTATGCCTCATCTCACGATATTATATCAGCCAGTGAGGCACTTAATTCGTCTCTCTCCGTGTTGGATCACTCCCTTTCCTCAATTAACCTTTCTATTTCTCCTACTAAATCTTGTTATGCCGTATTTACTCTGCGACCTTATAATCCTGCTTCTGTCTATCTATCCCTAGAAAATACACTTCTTTCTCGTGTTAATTGTTTCTGTTATCTTGGTATTTTCCTTGACAGTCGGTTATCCTTCTCCGAACACATCAAGTATCTTTCCTCTTCAGCAATCAAAAGACTAAACCTGCTGAAAGCTTTATCTCCAACCAAATGGGGTGGTGATCCTTATGTCCTTATTTCTCTATATAAATCTATCATCCGCTCAATATTTGATTACTGTTCATTTCTCTATGGTTGTGCCTCTAAGTCCCGACTCTCTAAATTGGATGTAATCCAAAACTCTTGCCTTCGTCTCTGTCTTGGTGCTCTTAAATCCTCTCCAGTTCCAGCAGTCCTTGCCGAATCTAACACACCACCCCTTTTTATCCGAAGATCTTATTTAGGCTATCGTTTTCTTACTAAGCGTCTCCCACTCACCTCCTCCACTCTTATCCATTCCTATCTTTCCATTTCTAGGAACTGGCGTTTCGTACCTAGAAAAATTCCAATTCTTTCTCTCATTTCTCTACGACTCAGTTCGTTTTGTCCTTACATAATGTCCTTTGCCAATCTCCCTTATATCACTTTTAATTTCGCCGATCTCTGCCATCCTCCAAATATGTTTACTGTTCCTACGCTCTCTAAGTTTCTTCCGCAGGCCCTAATCATACAGGAATTCCGCAGTTATATCAATTCTGATTTTCCCTTGCATGTAACTGTGTTTACAGATGGCTCGAAGAAACCGGATGGTGTCGGTGCTTCGTTTATCCTTCCAGATTTTGGCTTTTCAGAATCTTTCTGCTTACCTTCTTTCTGCTCCATATTCACAGCCGAATTGATGGCTATCCTACGTTCCATTATTTTCATTTCCTCTAATCACATTTCCTCCAAATTCTTGATTATATCGGACTCCATAACCGCCCTTCAGACCATTTGCTCTCCCCTTCCTGATTATTCCTGTGATTTCATTATACTCCGCATTCGCTCACTTATCCACGCTCTTTCTTCCCTTCATTCTATTCTATTCAAATTGATTTGCAGTGGGTTCCTAGCCATTCGGGCATCTGCGGTAATGAAGCGGCGGACTCATTGGCTCGGGCTGCTGCCTATTCTCACTTCTTTTTTAAAAAAGTCCCTTCGTCCAATATCCTTCCTCTGTGCAAAGATTTTCATCTTAGGTTTTGGTCGGATATGTACGTTTCCTCTTTCTCTAACAATCGCTCTTTCTATCTGTCTGTCCAACCTAGTCTTCCTACCAATCTGCGGTTCTCTTTGTTTCTTTCACTTCGTCGTTCTGTTGTTATCTCCATTATTCGCTTGCGCTCTTAATCCATACTTTATTATCTTCCTCTCGTTTTAGTTTTTCATTGGTTACCTCTTCATATTGTCCTCTCTACTCGAACGAAGAGCATGTTTGCGATGCGGACCATGTGTTCTTTGAGTGTTCATCTCTTTCTGCTGAGTGCTCGGCTTTCTACTTTAGTTTGCTGGGACTTGGTCTTCCTACTCCGTACTGCGCCTCTTATGTTCTATCTCTTCCCTCTCCACAAATTGTTCCTATTATTTGTTCCTTTCTCCTAACAATATCTGATCGTATCAGGATATAAGTGATTCCTTCCTATTCTAATTGTTTCTGGGTAAAGGTCCCTGGTTGACAAGCCCAAAAAAAAAAAAAAAAAAAAAAAAAAGTGTACCAAAAATATTAGGCAACCGAATAAACATATTCCTCCGGTAAAACATGGTAACGGGTCATGGGCGAAAGATCATAAGTAGAAGTCGAATTTATTTTCCGAGTACCTGGCAACTGTGTTAAGCTGAACATACAGGCAAACACGGACAGGGAAATACATGCATTTATAACTAGTCCATATAGACCATCTTCAGCACAATAAAGTCAGCCTCTCCTCAGGAGGTTGGGTGTCTGCTTAAAACGCTGAAAAAGAAGAAAAGCCCAGCTTTCGACTTAATAAGCGCTGAATTATTAAATAAACTTCCGCGGAAAGCTATAGTACTGCTCACTTCTATAGGTAACGCAGTATTTCGCATACAATATATTTTCCGGTACAATGGAAGTTTGCGCAAATCGTAATGATTCCGAAACCTGGTAAAGATCTTCACTCTGTAACGTCTTATCGTCCCATTTCCTTGCTGCCGGTTTTATCGAAGGTAATGGAACATATTAATATTGAAAAGGTTGCAGCCTTATATGCAGTCAACTAATGTAATTCCGCAACATCAGTTCGGTTTTTTAAAACACCATTCTACGATTGATCAATTGCATAGGGTGGTTAGTGTAATTGAAAATAGTTTAGAAACAAAAAAACTATGTACTGCGGCATTTCTCGACGTTCAATAGGCTTGTGATAAAGTTTGGCACGATGGCTTATTGTACAAATTAAAATGTTTGTTCCCGAGTAATCTTTACCTGTTACTAAAGTCATACCTCGAAGATCAACATTTTCAAGTCCGCTACGAACATACCTACTCAGAAATACATCCGGTTTTAGCAGGCATTCCTCAGGGTTCTATGTTGGGCCCTACGCTGTACTTGTTATAGACAGCAGATTTTCCTGCGATAGAGAATGTGCAGGTGGCTACACTTGCGGACGACACGGCACTGCTGTCATCACATGAAGATCCGAAGGTAGCTAGCAATCATCTGCAAAATGTTCTTACGAAGGCGGAGACATGGTTTAAAAAATGGAAAATCGGGATAAACGAGAGCAAATCGGTGAATATCCATTTTACCAACCGAAAAGTTGAAGTCCCACCCGTTAAGATCAATAACACAGATCTTCCTGTGCGAGCAACGGTCAGGTGTTTAGGTTTGCACTTAGACAGCCGATTGACGTGGAAACATCATATACAGGTTAAAAAGAAAGAATTAGATATCCGGGTTAAAAAAATGTACTGGCTGATAGGGAGAAACAGTGTACTGATAACAATCGTCTAATATACACAACAATTCTAAAACCTATCTGGACGTACGGGGTTCAACTTTGGGGCTGCGCTAAACCGTCGAACTTGAAGGTAATACAAACTTCTCAGAACAAGATCTTTCGGTTGATAACCAAAGCACCCTGGTATGTTACTAATCTAACATTACATCGAGATTTGTGTATAGATTATGTAGCTGATGTCATCAAAGTTCACGCTAAAAGACACGTAGACAGACTCGATTCTCATCCCAACACTCTTGCTAGAGGATTTGCTAGATGTTACCGATGATATAAGAAGACTGAAACGCCAAAAACCGCAGGACCTTATTTAAGGTCGGTGCAAATCGGGTAGGTGCCATTGGGTACCCTTTCCTTCATCTTTAATTTCATTCATACATATTGCTAAATGTCCTTGATGGACAGCTCGTAATAGTATATTATTAAAAAAAAAAAAAAAAAAAAAAAAATAGAGGTCGTTTTATGAAAACTCTATAAGAGGGAGTGATGACGGCAAACTTGGGTATTCAAGAAATCAAAGTCTACTTTATATTTCGTATTGGACGTAACGACAAAAACCGGTTGTTATAACGACGAATAGATTATTCACTGGTTTAAAACACAACCGATTTCCATTGTGTATACACTTTTCTCCTTCACTTCATGGGTCATTCCTAGTTCTGAATAATGTTGAAAATTCGTTCGAGGAAAATTAAGAACCTTTTCCGTAATATTATCAGTTCGTACGGCCGTTAAGTATGTCTGTACAGAAAGCTGCCTTTAAATCTGAAGCCGACAAGAATTAGAATTTCTACATACGAGTCTTCGGAAATTTTGTACCGTTATCTACTCCCGACATTCCTCTATACTCCCACAGAATATTTCCGCGCGCTTGCCATTCTTCGACGAGTTCAGAATCGTTTTAATCCCGACTGAATTGTACGTCTGGCAGCCGTACGCAGCCGATTTTTCTCCAGACATTTTTGTTCTTATTTTTCTCCACTGACCACATTAGTTCATTAGTTTCTTCCGCCTCGATGTGTACAATCAACTGCAACAGCATCTGTTACGATTCGGAATTCGTTTTGAAATTTACTTCTTACAGCATTTTTCTTTTATCTTTGTGTCTACCAGTACATTACTGAATCTGTTATCTTTTTCTTCACCGCTTTCCAACGAGATATATTTGATATATCTATTTAACATACACTTATTGTTTATGTTTTTAAGTAAATTAAATAGACCGATAAAACAATTATTTAATTTTTATTATATACCCGACGCGTTTCGAAGACAAAACTTTACGATCGCGGGAGTTATTATAACATATAAATTTAATAAAGACAATGACTGAATATAAAAAAATAACGGATAAAAGTCGATGACGAAAAAAGTCTTTGTCCAGCTTTAAGCACGCGATAATAAAAATTCGTTATTTAATATATCACTAATAGCGGCGTACTTGCTGTGTATCTACCCGTTAACTACGAGACAATTCGTTATTATGTCGTATTTCAAAAGATAGCAGCCGCGGAATTTGGCCGATTTTTTGATTTGAAGCGTTTCAGTTTTAATTTAAAACCCGGCGCCCATATTAAATGTTTCGAAAATATCGAACGCTCCGGGCTTTGTCAAGTTTGCTTTCCGGGTAATATCAACAGTTCGTTAACCGCATTACAAAATCTGGACCTCTTGCCAGCTGTCTTATTTGATTTAGAAAACGGATAATGGATACCCAAAGCTCTCCTCTGAATTAATTACACCATGGGGCTTCCGTTAAATTCGTAATCGTAGTTGAATATTAAACATGTGTTCGGCATCTTTAAATTTCCCTTCATGTACACGTATATATGTTTATTTACTTAAACTTACTGAATTCGATTAAATAATGCGAATGGATCAAAAACATTCACGCTATCACTTTAATTACGATTCACTGCTGGATGTAGGCACTCCTTCCTGCCGAGATAAGTTGACCTAACATTAAATTATTATATTAACCGTATAAATGTGTCTTTCTATGTTTACGTATAACTAGTGTGTATTGAAAATTGCATCAAACTATAAAATATGATAATTTTTTAGGTGTCGAAACCAATATTAATAGTCATATCGTAATTGTCTTACGTCGAACCGAAACGAAAGAGAACTAGAAATAAATGAATTCCTGAAATAGGTTGAGGAATGATCATTAAGGGGAATTAAATTATCGGAAAGGACACCATTCTCGAGGATGGAACCGTTGGAATTGTAGAATGTGCAACCCCACAAGGGCGAATCGGCATTCCAGTCCCCCCCCCCATTGATAAATGGTTACGGGATAGAGTTTAAAAAAGCGGAACTGACGAAGATCATAATTAGAGGAAACATAGATGAAGACAATGTTAATAGGCTGCGGAAGGGTAGTACGGATAGAGATGTGGACTATGTCAGGTTGGTTAGGAATAAGAGGAAGGTTTAGGGAAACATCGTGAGAACGGAAGCAGTTCATTTTCCATAAGTTCTGAGTAGATCTTCAATAAAACTATGACTTTGCGACATCCCGTACAGTTAAAGCTTCAAGCTGATGTAGTGGTAAAGAAGTTAATCATCTGTTTTATTTTAATGTCAATGACCGCTAAATCGTAAAACCTCATTTTAAACAGCCATTAAATTGAAAAGTATTTTTCTCCTACATAAAGATAAATTAAGTTGGAAACCTAGATGTTTCAAAAAAAATAAATATACGTGCATGTGCATATTTTTAACTTTGTTCAAAATTTTTAACTATAATACTCGCGCCGCAAAGAATAAGCTAAATATTATTAGATCTTGCGCTTTTTTGAACTTTCGAAAGTTTCATTAAAAAAATAAAATATGATTTTGTTTGAGGCAAACAGCGATCGAACCAACGATATATCACATGTCCGAAAAAAAAAAAAAATATTTTTTTCCCAAAATTTCGAGCTTTGGGCTCCCTGAGGATCTAATTTTAAAGCTGCAAACCCAGATGTTGCATAATACTGTATCGTCATCTATAACAAACATTTCTGAAAAAGGACACTTTTTTAATTTATGGGAAAGTAGGTGAAAAATCGTTCGCAAGATTCCCCCCCGAGACAAACCGAATGACAGACAGACAGAATGACAAAGCGAGTTAAACAAAAGCCCATAAAAAAATCACAACTTTCGTGTTAGGTGCAAAAATCAGATGGACAAACGACCGAACAACACAGTATACATTACATGGTGAGAAGTACTGTTAACGTTGGTAAAGAATTTATGCTGAAAACGCATATCGAATGTAAAACTAGGCACCAACTTGACTAGAAGCACCCTCCTTCACTTCCGTAAATATTGTGAAATGACTTCTACGAGCGAACGAAAATTCAACCCTTTATTTTTCAGTTTCCGTTGGTACTGTCCCTGTACGATCGAGACCTACGAAAGAATCGAACGGAAAATAAAACGTCAAAACGATTCGTTGTGAATAATTTGAGAGCGATTTCACACGCTTGATTCATTACAGAGCACCGCTATTTTCTAATGGAACATTTGTCAGCTTCGACAGTTCTTATAAAAGACCTAGGACTCCGATTCGAGTTCGGCAACATTCGTCACCACGTTACTAGCATATCGGCACTTGCAAGTCCCCCTGTTTAAAAGTGAAAATGTCCATACGAAAGCACTCTAACAGACGAACGACAATTATACCAATCGATAAGCGGCGGGGTTGACGCCTAGAAGAGCTGCTTTTCTAAAAAGGCAAATGTAACGAATTGAAACCAAACGAGCAAATGAACAGTTTTAAGGACAATAAATACCAGTACAGTACAAACAAAGTCGTACTGCACTAGTAAGCCATTGCTGGTGATTAGTTTTTTTTCGCGAGCTTTCGTCGAAACTCATCTTCCATTCATAAACACGGAAGTGTTTACCATTAAAAAAGTGTAATCTCTAACCTTATTGTTTTGAAGACAACCGAGCCTATTGATATGCAAGTTTCGTGGCCGTTTCGAAGGGAAAATTAACTTTGCCAGATTTAATATGGAATTCTAGTTCCTAAATCCAAGGTTTAATTTTAGTCTATTTAAAACGCCGGTCATAGTAAAAGAATTTTAGACTTGCCCACCACTCCAGCATTTTTATAGGTAATATATTCTACATTCGTGGTATACGTTAGCCGATGTTTTGGCTGCGATTTTTCCTAATCTGCGTTGCGTTATCGGCAATACCTTAGCTATTCCTAAAATTATGTAACGCTATGATGATGACTTTTCTCAAGCTTGAGCGTTTAGATCACTACTGGCGGTCAGTGCTTCTCTCTACACACTGCATACGGCTGTCCAGATTCGTATTTGAGTTTTTCGAGAGTTAACTTTGCTTATTTAATGTTTCCAAGTTAATTTCATTTCATTATGGTTATTATTATTATACATTAATATTAATGCATATATAAATGTGAAAAAATTTTGATGTGAATTATTCAACAAAAACAACAAAATACGAAATGACAATTGTTACTCAATTTACACTTCTTCTTACAATTTTCAATTATATGATGGTTTTATCGTGTATTATAAGAGTGTAGCAGAAGGTGTTTAGAGGTATATTAGTCTTAAAACCTGCTCTAATCTGAAAAGGATTACCGTCATTCAAAAGTTCATTTTGAAAATTACATGGTACGATAAAAATTGCATTTTCGTAACGAATTTGAAAGAAGAAACTCGATTCTGAAGATTGCTGGTACCAACAGCCAGCGATAAATAAACCAAGTAACATTTTATAAGTTGACAAAAAAAAACAACAACAGATAATACCTAGAATGAACTCAAAATATTCGGCCTAGTATATTTTATTCTTCGCTGAATGCAGCCCGAATTAAAGTGACAGGTTGTAGACTACAAGAAAGTACGCAAATATCTTTGAGTAGATGTCATTTTTTGCAAGACGTGTGCATTTTGAGCATTTTTACGATATCGTGAAGTTAATCCCGGGGGGGAATTGAAAGTTCTCATTCGTGACGCGAAAATTCTAAAACTAAAAATGTCAAACCTTCGTGTGCAAAGAGTACGTAGCTTCATACTAAATGTGCAAATCGAGATCAAAAAAAGGGTCGACAGCGTGTGGTGACAACTTTCGACATAAATTGCTGATATGGATTTATTTTTCAAGTGTATCATCGCACATATTATAATATATATATATATATATATATATATATATATATACACATATCTATATATATATATATATGTATATATATATATATATATATAAGGATTACTATATTATGTGGTTTTTTGAAGTTTCTCTATATGTTTGGCGCATATTTTATAAACTACGTTCATTATGTTGTTTCGAAATTATCGCTAAAAAATCTTGGTTTTTATTAGAAATTGCTGCTTTATTCACCGTGGAATAATAAAACGAAAGTAAACCTAGGGAAAAGATATAAAATGAGGATGAAAAAACTAAAGAATATAATGTATAAAAAAAAAATACAAAATAGCTGTTTTTAAGAATATCTTTGAGGGGGTAATCAGCACCGCCATCCACGTGCAGATTAGCGAAAAGTTTAGCTATTTCCTCGCAGGCTTTTAAACTGGAATTTACAGTCAAGCTACTGTAACAGACCAAATTACTCGGTTTTAAAACAGACGGTTGTAGTGTGTTGTTCTTAAAACAGTATTGTCACTGTTTGCTTTAAGCCTTCATATCTTGATAAATTCCTTATTCCAGTATTGCATGAGCGTCAATTTTGCCTTCCAACAACGAAAAAATAGCACCTCAATCATCTAAATACGTGTACTAGACCTGGAAGTATGAAAAAAAGAGTAAATGCGAATACGAGATTGTACAAGCGATAACGAGCTTCTTATTTTATCGTGAAAAAGACAAAAAAGTATTCTCACAGTTCCAAAAAACGATGATAGTAATAACAAAAATAATAATAATAATAATAATAACAATAAAACTTTTACACAAGCAACACTTTCACAACGCTGAAAGAAGAAACGAATTACCTGAATAGCAGAGCCGGAGGAGGACGTCCTGACGGCGAGTTATTATTTGCAGATGTTCGGCCTAGTATAAAAGTGTTAAAAAGGTATTTTAAATTAATGTTTGAAAATATTTATTAACAGTGGAAACAGAGGGGTGCAATAAGTGAAGAGGCATACGTATGAGTGAAGTTGGTTCACGCCGAGCAACATAATTTCGTACCGCGATGAAGCCTACAACAAAGCTTTTTCGCAGAATTCTTTAAACGGCTTTTTATCCACATCTTCAACAGCAGAACCTTTGTCTCCAAACAGCTACCTAGTTTCTTTTTCATCTCCGGTTCTTTCTTGTTCGTTTGCTACCGTTTTTTTCGCTTGTCATTCCGACAGGCCAAAAAGTAATTTCTTAACCGGTACCAGTGATGCGCACTAATTTTTTCGTATCTTCCCGTCACACGTGAAACATTTTAAGCACCAGTATGAACGGAGCCGTACTGATTTCCGCAGTTGAGTTATTTGAGAGGAAAAGGCGCCTCTATATGTGCACATAGATTAGTTGCTTCGATTCTCTTGGAATCGTGTATAAGGCTGGTCACCTTTTTTTTTTTTATTTCTTTTTTAAACCGATAAAATTATTTAAACAACAAAAATAAAAAATAAAGAGTTGTAATTCCCCTCGACCAAATTTTCATTTAGAAGCAACTTGAATTTTTGAAGAATATATAAAAGTACCGAGAGTTCATTTCGATATACACAGTCTGGTGCTCGGTATCAAAAATTGACAATTGGCGCAAAATAAACAAAGGCTTCTCGCTCTTACTGTGTTACCTGTTTAATTGTTGGGACCGAAAAACGTTGCTCAATTTTACTCCGAAATCATTGTAGAATTCTTCGCCCGTGAATATTTTCAGTGCCATCAACCAATATTTTACCGTGTAGATTTCTTACGAAAAATAGTTTTTTGATTTAATTATTCGAATTTTGCTTCTCTTTGCCTTTTTTTCGCTTATTCTACCATTACTTTAAATATATTCTACTCTTACAGACATTATATAAAGGTATATACATATTTGTCAAGTTTTAAAACGTTGGCGAATTTCCCGATACTTGAGCGTAAATTTTTATGTAAAATGCGATTTTTTGGAAATTTTCGTGATTTCGCTCTACGAATTGTAGCGAATTATTAAGCGGGAATTCGAAAAAACTTCACGCTTTTTAGAAGGATTTTTTCTTCTTAAGAGAATGCATTACGGACCTTTTTCTCGCATCACGTGACTGTTTTTTGTTTTGCTATTCCTTACCTTTTGGTTTCCATCTCTAAAAATATGTCTAACGAAAAAAGTCTCTGACAGCACGAAAAAACTCAAAATCTTCATTAAGAGAGGTCATTTTTCTTTAATCTTTATTAATCGCGTCATCGAATATATTTTTCACCGTGTGTGTGAGCCCGTTCTGTAGGTTTGATCGTTTTCTCGACATCAATTCTTACCGATTCCACTAAGCCGGCGATTATAACTACATATCAGTATTATCTATCTTCTATATATGTATATATGTAAAAATCCCGTGTCTTTATGTTTGTGCAGGATAAACTCGGAATTTACTTAACCGATTTTTACAAAATTTTGAAAGTACATGCAATTTGGTCCAACTTAACAGATAGGATAATTTTTTTTTAATTATTCACATAAATATTTGTTATATTAAATAATTTAATCAATCAATTAAAAAAAACAAATTTAATTGTTGGCTACTACTTTTTGTTTTAATTATTTACATAAATATTTGTTATATTAAATAATTTAATCAATCAATTAAAACAAACAAATTTGACAATTTTATTATTTTTTGAGCACCAACTACTATTCGTGGCGACTTTTGTGTATCGTGCGATGGTTATCGAAATGCGACCAGGTTTATCGCTGGCGCATAGCGTTATTATCGATGAATGATAAAATAAACGTTTTTTCGCTGTTGTTTACAAAAAAGTTCGTGTTATTACGGAGTTTTTGTTTATGTAAAAAAAAATAATATTGTGCGGCATTTAATTTATTTATATTTCAGCGTATTTAATAAACGTCCTGCCTTGATAAAAGTTTACACTCCATTGTAAACTTTAAAAAAAAAAAAATTATTTTAATATTCCGACAACAATATTGCGGCAGTGATACAACTCTGTGACATTGTTGGGCATCTAAGTTGCTTTATACTTCAGTATAAGATAACGCCGCGGAGACAATCGAACCTCAACAATGCGCGTAGCAGAAATGCACGGCGTATGCGTGTTACGAGAGCTACTGAATCGGAAGAAGAAATTCAAAATCGGCTAAATAATTTCAGGTTTATTAGTAAAAATTAATTTGGTTGCATCAAAATAATAAATTAATTTAATCTATTATAACTACTAAGCCATAGCAACGCGTGACTGGGTCAGCTAGTATATATATATATATAGATATATATAATGGTAACGATTGGCTGTTCTCCCAGAACGAACATTTTCTATCTACTAATATAAGTATTAAAAATTTGTCAGAAATTCGTTAGCTGATAAAAAGAAAACTCTATCGTCAGTATCGTATTTTTTATAAATCTTTTCCCGAATTTTTAACGTCGTTCGGAGCTTTTCACATGTTGAAACGTCGCATTCTCTAATTTCGCTCGATTAACAAAGCAATTGGCAGTGTGAAGAAAATATTTTCCGACGATACTCGCTTCACGTTTCACTCATTTCCATTCGGGTTTTAAGTTGTTTTTTTTTTTTTTGTTCCGCCTTTGATTACTCTGTGACACATCTGAGCGTTAAGAAAAGGAAGTTATTAAAATTTCGGAATTTTGGAATTTCAGAATTTCTTCAGACCGGAAATACATCTTCCATACCGCCTCCGCCTTTATTTTATTTCCTCGTCGAACCACTTACCGCGCTTGCTTCTCTTTTGACGAATGAGCGTTATTCACTTTCATTCGGATAAGTTTGTTAGTAGCGTACGAAAAGCGTTTAGAAAAACGTAAATAAGCGACAGCGGTAATGTTAACGTATACATTTCCAGAGAACCAACTACCAATCGCCAATGAGTCCGATAAATCGAGAAAAATAATTAGTATCAAATTTCTATTTAAAATGACGTACGTGTTATTAAAATTCCACCTTTGTCAGGGACGTGTTTCTATAGAAACCCCGTTAAGAGCCTAACTTGCACAGATATATTATATATGAGCGGGAAAAATGCTCGGAGGATTTTCGTTGACCGCCATAAAAATTATAGTTGCGGACGGCGGGAAACTCGTGAGCATGTCGGTCTCGGACGCTTTAAAATCACTAGCTATAGAGATTTCAAAAATATGCCAAGCCTGTTATCGTGTTCGTATTTGTTGAATTTATCCGGATTGTTGTTGTAGTCAACTGGTGCAGACGGGTCGAATTTGTGTCCGGCATCAAATGTTGGTCAAAAAATTTCATCTGCCGTCAGTTGTTCGGCAACTAAATCTCTCTCTCTCTCTCTCTCTCAGAGAACATCTTAATTTTTAATAAGCTGCTTGAAAGCCCGGCTTTCTTCAAATGTGCCGAATTAATTATTAGTCCTGACGGATTTTTGCATACCGGTGGAGTCTGCGTTTGCTTCGAGCGCAATGTTTAAGACTCGATATAAATTCCGTTCAGTACAGTGGGGGCCCCCGTCTGAAAATTTATCGGCACCACTGTTCGCTGACTCATCTCCTTATTTTCACAGCTGTTGCGACGAGCGATTGAATGTGAACGCTACGCGTGTTCCGACGATTGCCGGCATATATTTCCGGATTTTTCATTTACTTCCGGAGTAGCTGCGGTTGCCGGTTTAGTGTGGCTTCAGTTTCACCGTAAGTGTTCTATTAATATACGTAAATATTAAATAAATAGCCGCGGCCGTCACAGTGAAGATCAATGAAAATTCGATAGATTATTTTAACAGCGCGAATGGGCCGTGAAATGGAATAGAAAAGCGTCGTGAAAAGCATTACAAAAGCCGAACAATGTTTTTCATCGAATATTTCACCGTCGTCCATGTAAGCAACGCCGTTCTGTACACCGAATTTGTTGTCCGCTTCTATGATTTGAATAGCCGTTTTGAAACCCTAATGTTCATCGATTACTCGTTGTCAGAAAAACCGGGCCTCGTCCGGTTTTACGAATTTCTCGTTACCACACATTGAGTTCGCGAAACTCTGCGCACACACTGCTGAAGATGTCAAATTAGTGTTTCACATGTACCGAGGTGTTTTTTGTTTTTTTTTTTATTTCTATGTGCGTGCGTTGAAGTGAGTAGACCTCATAACGCTAGGCGCAGGAAAGCGCCTTTTCGTTAGAATTATTATTTTCGCGATTTCACTTTGTCCGTCTTTGACAATGCTAGGACAAAGTTCTCGACAGGGAAAAAAAATAATTCCGAGCGAAACGGTATCAAACCTCTTTTTGTATGTTATCCGGGGCCACCTGAAGCTTTTCAACTTTTTTTCCACAGACGCATCACACACGTCGTTGACTTTTTCTCACTTGTTTTTTCCATCGTCAGTAGGAAAGTTTTCCGGATACAGGCGTCGACTGTCCAACGCACGAGTGTAACGTTACTCTCTCTACTGCGCCAAAATCACAGTGAAATCTGTACGGTTCTTAGAACGGTAAAAGACCCGGTTAATTGCTATCACATTGAAGCGCGCTCGAAGACTCGCTAGAATCCTCTGCAGCTAAAACGGTCTCCAGAATATTTCAAAAGTGCTGGTACACACAATTTGCACGGTTATTTACCCCGGAGTGACACACGTCTCGCGCACGGCAGTGTTTTTCTTTTTGCGCGTTACTTGGAACGCTTTACGTGATTAATCTGGTAACTTTATTATAGTACTCAGTGCATATATATTGTCAAAAAACAAATAGACTTTTTTATTAGTAACCGCGAACTTAACGCTTTACGATTCGCCCATACGCGCACATATTAGCCGACTAAATACGTTTAACCCGTAATTACACCAGGGCCTAGAAGTTAGTGAGCTTTTATAAATCTTTCGCAACTTAAAAAATTTACACGAATCACCGGTAATTAATTCGATATCAGGTTGATTTTTTTTTGAGAAAATATTAATTTTTTCGGAATTATTATCATACTAAACTAATTTAAGTATACAATAGCGTGTAATAATAATAAAAAGAAAAAAAAGGAAACATAGTCTATCGATGTGATCGATTCGAAATAACGAAAAATGAAAAATAAAAACAAAAAATACAAAAAGAATTCTCTGGTTGAGCGTTCTGTTAGAAAGCGTGATTTTCAAATAATTAGTATTTGTTTAATTTCCTCGATACGCTCGCTGACGTCATCAAGTTCCGCGGAGTACTGGAAGATTACCAGATCGGTAGGCTTCGGTTTTCCAGCAATTTATGATTATTGGTAGTTTTTCATTTCAGTGATGATTGCCGTCATATGGCACACGCTTGTTTCGCATTTAAAAATAATATTCTCAGTCATTTAAAAATAATATTCTCAGTCATTTAAAAATAATATTCTCAGTCATTTAAAAATAATATTCTCAGTCATTTAAAAATAATATTCTCAGTCATTTAAAAATAATATTCTCAGTCGTTTAAAAATAATATTCTCAGTAGGGCCTTTTTTTCTTCTTTTTAGTTTTAAACTGAATTATGCAACACGCATAAGTAAACAATAATATAAAATGTTTCCAATGAGGATTTGATTTCGAAAAATATTCTTGAAATTTGTGTGGGGTTCTTGGCTAGTGAAATAAATCGTTACTGAATTTGTGGAAATGTTTAAAATAATGTTATGAATGCGCGAAATGATATTTTTATAAATTTATGGTTATATCTACGTGTGAAAACAAGTATAATTAGAGTGTTAAAGAGAAATATTTGAAGAAAATTCGATATTTTGATAAATATCAATGGAACTAATTTTAGCGCGATTTCTTTCAAGTGAACTCGAATTAAACAGTTGACAACTTCGCTCTCATGAAAACGAAGAAAATTTCATGTTGCCTGATCGTATATCATCATGAAACCCGCAAAATTTCAGGAGAACATTTCAAAACAAAACGGCTCCTCACTCTGGAACCATTTCAGATGCTTCGCTTACGTAACGAAGAGTCTTACTGGAGCTAGCTGAATTTTAATTATTACTTTTTTAACGATATCTTCTCTGCAGCATTAATGTTGCTGCTCTAGAGCTTACTTTAATCGTACCGCCGCAATGTAATTTCTCGCTCTACGGATTATTCACTCGGTAACTAGATAATTTATATATCCCGTACGTAAAATGTGCCTTTGAACGTATCTCGGGAAATATCATCCGTAAAGAATATATTTTACGATGAATCTCTCTAGCGATGACTAATATTTATTACGTTTGTATGAAATTAAAATTATTCGTAACGCATTCACGGACTAAACCTCGATTAAAATTGTTTAAAGTTTTTGCGCAACACCTGCTAATTAAGAGGAGGCATTTTTTTTCATCAGCTAACTGTGAAAAGGAGACTGAGAGGCCAAAAAGTATAGCCGTTCCTTTAGTATTATTATTATTTTTATAGGCTAATAATGTGTACTGCAGCTGTAGTGATACTCCGGCTTATTCAAGAGCCTCTTCTAGCGTGCTAGTCTCTCGTTTACATGTTCGCCGTTACGATGCGCATACATATATATTACGCGAACAAATACAGAGTTTATTTCAAACAAATAAATTCGAAAAGATCATTAACTAATTTCAGATAATAAAATTCTTTGAGTTTTGGTAGCGACGGAAGCCCGGTAATTAAGGGCTTCACTTAATCCTAGAGGTATCATAAATTTTTTCGGGAATTGTTTCGTTTGCGATGCTTAAGAGATGCCGTCTCAGTGGTTGTATATACCTACAAAATGCCCCACTGTTTATACCGGAGAAGTACTGAAGATGTAAAAAAGGGCGGATCATCGCAGGAAGAAAGAAGAAACTGGTTTCCGAGTAAAATTTTTAATTATTTTGCTATTCGGTTTTTTATCGATTTCGAGAATTTCGAAAGAAATTTTTAAGTTTTGAGAAAAGGAAAAAAGCGAAAAGAACATTTAAGCAGCGCGCAACAATTGTAAAATATCGAAAACTACGGAAAATTTACTAGAGAGGCGTTTTCTTTCTCCACAGGAGGAATTTTTATTTCGTGTGATAAACGTTTAAAAAAAAACGAAAAAAAAAAGACTTTGCCAACTTCCGGACTTTGGTATTTCCATTTATGCTTTATCGAGTTCCGTAGTCGTGTAGTTTTCGTTTTGTCGCCGTTATCGGTAATTTTCATTTCTTCTTCTTTATAGCGCCATACTTAATTACTGAGCGTCGGCGACTACCACCTATTCGTACGTCTCAGTTGTACAGACATAGTCATAGTGTACTAGGCAATTGTTTACATGCAGTACGAATCTGTACACGCGCAAGACTTCATTCGGAACTGATTGTAATCGTTTGATTTATCGACATATAAATGCAGTCCCCCGTGTACGTCTGCTGTGTGTACTAACTAGCGCTCGTATGATGGTATGCTTGTTTGCCATTTGCTTCCACGTGATAATTAGCGAGTATTTATAACTTAATTCTTTGTAATAAGTTCGGAACCCGTGACCTCCGTAACGGAAGTCAAGCGCTCTAGCAACTAGGCTATCGCGAAGACTAATTTTCATTAGACATCATTAAATCTAACTCCCTTCTTTGAGCGGACTAAATACGGTAAAAAGGAATACGTAAAAAAATAGTACGCACATAAAAAGAATACACAAAAAAAAAAAAAAGAATGCGCAGAAAAATAAAAGCGAAGTGGTGTCTAGAGGGGGCAACCGGTAGGAACGAAGTTCCTTTCACCACTTTTTGGTAGATATACAAGTATAAAGTCATTCATAAAGTATAAGATAAAAAATGACGCACAATCTATAAATCCCGTATGAATTAAAACAAAAACAACAAAAAGTACGAATCCCGTATGAATTAATTGAAATAAAAACAATAAATAAATCATCAGACTCGTTGAAGTGTGGTAA
Source organism: Icerya purchasi (assembly GCA_039619475.1). Taxonomy (NCBI): domain Eukaryota; kingdom Metazoa; phylum Arthropoda; class Insecta; order Hemiptera; family Monophlebidae; genus Icerya; species Icerya purchasi. Next base: position 293,867,080 of record CM077116.1, on the reverse strand, counting down.
CGTAGCACAAAAAAGATACTCGCACACACGTACACACGCACGCACACACCCGTATATAATAGAGACAGAGTGAAAGAGAACGATAGTGAACGTCGCCCGGAGGACGACGCATAACGCGATTTTCGTGACTTCGCCTTTTCTGTCAGTTTACTCCTACCGACGAGCCGCCTAAAAGAACTTGGTTCGAAAAGAAAAAGAATATTTTTGTTCTTCTTCACATGCCGATAAAAGAATCTCGGTCTAATGTGTCCCGGTATGCGAATTATAATGAGTAGTTAAATTGCTGTAGACGCCCCTTCAGCTGATTCTTATTGAGGACTGAATTTAAAGCGGTAAATTAGCTTGCGACAATTCGCAAATCTCGTGCAATCGATGAGGAAATTTCTATCGCTAGTTATAGTATAAGACCAACATTCTCCCGAGGTAAAACAATTTTTGCCTTCAGCTTCGTAGCGCTTTTTTAAGGGAATTTTCAGAAGTAATTTTTCCTTAATTTTTTGTTCATGTTATGAACATCTTCTCGAAACTTTATCCAATTACACAGTTTGGTTAAATCATTTTTCGAGAACCTTACATTCAGAATATAAGAGCTTGTGCGTCAATAACGCTGCGATTTTGCGTAAATACGAATTCAAGAAGGACAGACGCGTACTAAAGTTTGCGTATACTAAAACATCCATTAAAATTACGCTCGAGTAAAACAATTTCTTTTTCAATTTATGAAGTAAAAGGCGAAACGAAAAAGAAAAAAGAAAAAATGTAATAGTTAGGCGCATCAAAAAGATAATAATAACTAAAAAAGCAAAATATCACCGTCAAAAGATGAGAAAGACCTGAAAAATAAAAGTATATGAAAAGCGGCCTATGAAAAAGGAGATTCGGACGGATTTGTAACAGCGGCCAGAGTTTTTCTTTATGTAACAGAAGAGAAGCATCGACATAGTCGCCTGACACAGAACAGTGGTCACTTTAATGCGAAAAACGTCATTCGAAGTTTCCCTCGTGCCATGAAAACGACCTTTAGTAAACCAAAAAAAAAAAAAAAAAGAAAAAGAAAAAAAACAGTTGCTACCCGCTCTAAAATGAGGAAAAATCCGTGTCGACCACTAGCTTCATAATTACGAACGAGGTAGAGTGTTCTTACAGATTTATGTGGAAAAGGAAACAGCGTTTGCAACATTCTACGGACATTATTATTATTATTATTATTATTATTATTATTATTATTATTATTATCGTATTTAATCGTGAACATTGATGATATTTAAAAAAATAAATAAATAAAACCGTCACAAATTAGTATTCATTATTTCCGACAGAGTTACTTTATTCTATGGAGATATAAAAAACATATGTACAATCGCATCGATCTGAAATTATCTTCGAAGCAACTACAAAACAGCACGCTGCTAGTAGAGGTTATATGCTGATTCGTCGTTTTCAAAGCTAGTGTTTACTGAAGTCCTGACTGCTGAAACCGATTTTTCCTCAGTAGGTTAAACATTTTAAAAAATCATCTTTTCACCAAACGAACAGACAAGAAAAGAGAAAATCCTCTTCCAAATTCTACTAGAAAACAAACGGCACTTTTATAAGAAAATGAGGTCGTTAAAAATTTCTCCAAACCCATACAAAGTATTAACTACACAACAGAAAAATCTTTTGCATTCTTTCGCACGAAATCGTAATGTCAAATCGATTAAAATGTGTACAGTGCAGAGTTGAAGATTTTTGCTCAGTTTCATTTCTGTGACAAACTACAGATACGATTATTTTCACTAATTCACTTTCTTTAAAACAAAACCCGACTTTTTTCGGTGCGAGTTTTCAATTACTATGTAGTTTCCTCGATGTTCTAAGAGAAATACATGTGTTTTGCATATATATATATATATATATATATATAAAATTAATATAACGATTTTTTACATTATTCATTACGGACTGAACTGAGAAAATTCACAACACGTCTGGATTTTTGTAATACGTATTTATTTAAATTAAGTCCAGTGCCTTCAGTGAAATTTCACATTTTACAGACGCATTTTTTTCTTCTCTTAATCACCTTTACCGGAGAATTCTCGATCGATTGAAGTCCGCACAACTCGTTACGAACTTCAATCGCTGCCGTGTCGACTGAAATCAAATCAGGAGCCAGAGAAATTCGGAGTCAAAAGGGGGTCGCCGCGACCGCCGCCAGATTACCGTACCAGGCTCTTGAAACATTTTCGAAGTACATCGTCGATATTAAAATTGTAAAATCTCTTATAATATCGTTGAACATGTCCAGAACCGCTCCGGTTTCTTTCTAAATTCTCAATATCCATCATGCGCGCACGGTGTGTTAGCCGCTCGAGAAATCTTTATGCAACATTGCTCTTTTAACGCTAGATAACTATTTTGTCGTCGTATAGGCGATTTAGTTTGGCGTTAAGTACTGTTTACCGTCGACGTCACTCTGACTACACATCAGCCGGGTTATCCGAACGGGAGCGCCGGACTTTATTCTGTCATCGTTTACACACAATGCACGTTAATGCAACGATGAGCGACACGTGGATCGCGAATCTTTTTATTTCTATTCTCGTTCATTTGGTTGAGAATGTGTGTGTGTGTGCGCGAGAGTATCTTTAAAACGCGGAACGAAATATGTATCGTGACACTTGGACGCGAGCAGTGCGAAAGACGAAAAGAACGCCCAGCAGTGATGGCTGCGCACACGCCGGCCACATGCAAAGTAAATAGTAAAATGGAATCGTTAAAAACCCGTACTTGTCGGTTTTCGTAAATTTCCAAAGCTTCTTACGCAGAACGGCGAACGAGACGGACATCTTCAGATGCATATGTGCGAAGACGCTTTGAAGATGACAGGTCCCTTTGAAGGCGGATGTACGAAAAGTAAAATGTTGAATGGGAAGCGCACAAGTCAAAATAGGGTGATGTGGCCGCGAGGTCGAGGCCCGCTGCTTCCACTCTATGATAATTTGGTCTCTCGACTCGTAGCGCACGGTGACGGAATTTTGAGGTAAAAATTTATGTGCACGAGTCAGAATTCCCGAGACGACTTCATATAGTCTCTAACCGGTGTCGCGGTAAAATTCTTCTTATCGAACTTGCGAGCATTTCCAGCCAGCTACCGGTTAAATTCCCCACAGCCTATTCGGCGACCGATTCATTATGACATATCGCCGCAGAACCGCCACTTATCCCCCCCCCGCGTATTCTGTATCCCGTAGCCCGCAGCCCGTATCCTGTATCCCGTAGCTGGTCCTCTTTTATTTTACACTTTTCCTGCATTCCTTTGGCGAGCGGTCCTCCGTGTTATTCGTACGTGCAACTCGATATTTTCCTCGTTGATAGTATTTCAAAAGCGTCGGTGACGATGTGAAATTTTAGACAAATTAAAGTTGCGCAATTCGTTTTGATTAGAACGCCATTAGTGAAATTTAAGCCGCGTGCTCGGCAGCCATCTTAAAAATTTAATTTTCCCGCTCTTCCCTCTTTCCTAATTTTTCCCGTTCATTTGAAGCCATCGTAATATTTTATTTTCCTACTATATACTACCGTAATTACTCCATTCTCTTCTGGTGATTTTGTGATAAAACTATAGACCTCTTCACCAGCTTACCGACAGTCATTAATCGCAATTACTAACGTAAAACTGAGATTTTCCAACTACCATAATATTCACATAAGATCCGAAATACCCCGTGCACATTACATTCTACGTCAACTTTGACATTGTCTTCGCACTTGTAGACTGTTAAAGAGATTTTACGTATGCACACATTCTTATTCTTCTTCGTGCAACTCGATTCCGGTATAGCTTAACCACTTTTCACGGATTCAATCATATGACACGAAATGCGTCTCGATTTCTTGAAATCTGGAACACAATTCTCCTACTTTTGTAACTCCAGTCCATTGCTTCACAGCAAGCCAAAATTAGGTGTTTTTTTTTTCTTCTTTCATGCGTTTTGTAGGGGAGCGATAGACATTAACCTAACGCGAGAAAAATTTACTTATATTTTTTCTATGTGCAATAGTGGGATTCGAATCGAGTGCCTAAACGCTACAGTAGCCGTTACAGGAATCCTCAGCGCATGAAACATCGTGCTTGACTGATCCTGTTTACTATTACTGGGATTTAATTAATTTACCAGCACGGTTTAGCAGCTGAATACATTCTAGCTACTTCACACTCTTTTGCCAGCCTCCTATTTCTACTTCTATCCTGCTTTTTTTTCCGGTGCAGTATTGAAGGTGATTCCTCTGGAACACGTACTTTCTATCCTTGTATTTCTTTTAAGTTTTTCGACTCCTACTTTCTTAGTTATTTTATGTGCTACTACATCTTGTTCTTGAATTACGTTTTTCGCAATCTGTTCTTGCAGTTCTTTTTCCTTCTACAACGTGTATTATCGTATTTCTTTTCAATTCTGCATTCTGCGCTTGAACTTCCGTTATATTCAATATCCTATCCCCTTGTATTCCTTTCAAATTCAATATCCTATCCCCTTTTTTTTTTTTTTTTTTTTTTTTTTTAACCTGGCCTGGTTGTAAATACCATTTGGCCACTAACTATTCATGAAATTAAATCAGTCTATTTCTTTTTGGCCGTCGCTGGGAATCGAACTCTTGACCACTATCTCAACGATCAAGAGTTCACGCCACTAGGCTATCGCGACGGCCTCCTATCCCCTTGTATTCCTTTCAAATTCAATATCCTATTCCCTTGTATTCCTTTCAAATTCAATATCTTACTCTTACAGTTCTTCCACATTCTACATCTCACCCTTGCATTATTTGTCTGTAAACTTTTAAAGTTTTTCTTCTTTTCTTTAATAACTCCATCCTTCGAACCCTATCAGGATTCCATTCATCTTCGTTTAGATTTACACTTGAAAATTTATTTATTTTTTTCCCTGATTTTATGATTCCGCGCTACTTTTATTTTTACAGTAGAGCACATCTAGCACCACCTCTTAAAGCTCTTTCCCTCTTACAGAGTTAGTCGAATTACTCAAAACCTGTTCTTCCCCTTTCAAACTGGTTTCACACGTTATCACGTTATACCTATTTTTATCCAATGCTGGATGTAGGCATTCTCTGGTAGGAAATGTTGGCCTGATCTCTCGAGCTACCAGGGCAAATTGCGAGATGCATTTTATGCCCGTTGTCAGGTTGTCGTGGCAGTTAATTTATTTTCAAAACGCAAGTGTACACGCACGAATGTACTTTGAATTGATTGTAAATGTTCAATTTATCGATATACAAACATGCAGTCCCATGTGTGTCGGCCAATATACCAATTAGCGCGCATATGCTGTTGTGCATGTTCGTTATAGGCTTCTATTATTGACGATTACTTAATTCTTTGTAATCATTTCTGTCGCCGGCTGGGATCGAACTGAAAGCTTTCGTAGCAGAAGCCAAGTGCTCTAGCAACTTAATGCGGGACTACAACTCTAAAATGATCTACTTTTACATAGAAGATATCTTATGTCTGTAAGATGTTGTCGGCAGAGCGGTGAATCAAGTCCAACCAATTCCTGTACTCTGTTTCGTAGACATACACCCTGTCAAGAAAGTATCGGGAATTGTTAAATAAAACGAACAATTTTTAATTTTCATCCAAATTTATTTTGACACCTTCAAAATAACATCCATTCGAAGCGATGCACATATGCCAACGCTTTTTCCACTCGGCAAAGCACTTCTGATAGGCGGTTTCCGGGATGGCCTTTAGCTCTCGCGTCGCATTCGTCTTGATGTCATCAATCGATTCGAAGCGCATTCCCCGTAGCGGAAATTTGAGTTTTGAGAATAGGAAGAAGTCGCAGGGTGCTAAATCTGGTGAATACGGCGGTTGTTCGATGATATTTACCGAGTGTTTGGCCAAAAACTCATTCACAATTATGGCTTTGTGAGACGGCGCATTATCGTGATGGAGAATCCAAGAATTGTCGACCCACAAATCGTTACGTTTACGACGGATAGCCTCTCTCAAACGTCTCAAAACACTTAAGTAAAACTCTTTGGTGACTGTCTGTCCGGCTGGCACATATTCATAGTGTACCACGCCTCGAATATCGAAGAAAACAATCAACATGATCTTCACTTTCGATCGGCTTTGGCGAGGTTTTTTCGGCTTTGGCGCGCCAATTGGCCGCCATTCGGACGATTGCTGGTTCGTAAGCGTGTCGTACTCGTACACCCATGTCTCGTCACCAGTAATTATCTTTTCCAAGAAGGTAGGATCCAAATTGGCTCGATCCAGCATGTCTGCAGCTACCTGTTCTCGGTACTTTTTTTGAAAGAAATTCAGGTCTTTCGGAACAAGCCGAGCCGCAACGCGTTGCATACCCAATTTTTCGTGCACAATCGTACGTACGCTCTCGTGTGACATGCCCAATCCATGAGCCATCTCTCTCAAGCTCACATGACAATTTTCAGCAACGATTCCCTTGATTTTATCGACGTTATCATCGGTCACACTCGTTGAAGGCCGTCCAGAGCGAGGCATGTCTTCGACCGTCTCCCGACCATCCTTGAACGCTCTGTACCACTCGTAAACCCGCGTTTTTGATAAAGCAGATTCACCAAAAGCCTTCTGTAACATTTTCAGTGTATCGGCACAAGAAATTTCGTTCGAAACACAGAATTTAACACAAGTACGTTGTTCAATATTTTCACTCATTGTAAAACTTCGACAAAACCTTCAAGGTCGACTGATTTTAACAGCTGCTGTAAACACACTGGTTGACAGATCGCGCTAAAAATAGGCATCATAATACAAAACAGTTGTACCAACCTGGAAAAAAAAAATTATCTGCCTAGCTATTACCCGGGAGATTTAAATTGACAATTCCCGATACTTTCTTGACAGGGTGTATACTCAAGAACTGACCGAAATGCATCTCTGACCGTTCCGCAAATTTTAACAGTGTATATATATTTTTCCTTCAACAAACGGCGCCTCTCTGGATTCTTCATTTTGATGACGGAAACAAAGTAGCGTAATAATTATCGTAACATTATCAATGAAATTATCCAATTTGCTGAATTACCAATGTTGTTAGTTCACTTGTTTTCCATCCTCTCCTGCTAAAAAAATAGATAGAAAAAATCAATCTTCATCGATACAGATGCTCATCGAGTCACCACCACCTTATATTCTTTTAATGTAAACATTTTCCGTAATTAAAACTCTTTGCAACATCAATAATTCATATTATCATCGTTATTCGTTTTTTATTTTCCAGTTGAGCTATCTAAGGACCATGTAAAATAATTTAAGCACCATTCCCTTCCTCCCCGGCCAATATTTTTTCATCCTCTGACGGTGTTCTTTTCTTTCCTCCGTTCATATTTTATCAGTTTTCTTCTTCCGTTTTTCTTTCAAACTATTGAACAATGCTATTTTTTTGTTCCAAGTATTTTTCTATTTTGAATTTCTTCTGTCTTCATTTCATTTTAGTGTCTTTTTTAACTTCCACAAACCACCTATTCGCGTGTTCTGATTTTTATCAAAAAAGTCGAATATCTTTTTGGGTAGTCTTCCCAGCTCCATCCGTTTAAGATGCCCATAAAACGAGACCCTTCTTTTACATATGGTATCTGTTATTTTCTCAACTATTTCATATACCTCTTTATTAGTTCTTAGTTGTTATATATTATTATCATTATTATTACTCGTACTACTACTGTTATTTATATTTTACTATAGGTGGTATCATTATAATTTTACTAGAGGTAGGTTGTGTTACATATGATGATTGTGAACAAACAAAAGTTAGTGTTTAAGTTTTGTATCATTGTGTATAAGCAAATGTACGCAAGAACTGTAAACATGAGCCAATTGCACGGTAATAAATTAATCAATGGGAACGAATAAATCTAAAAAAATATATATAATTTAAAATAAATAAATAAAAAAGACCCTACTTGATTGGCATAATAACATTCGTAAACTTCTTTTTATTTTGTTTTATTTTTAGTCATAGGAATTGTAATCACGGGCTAATTAAAAGGAAAAAGTAACAAATAATTCTTTGGTCACAAATAGGTAAAAAAAAACAAAAAAAAACGAAATAAATCTATTAGGTTGGCCCCTATGTGGAATAACTTTTGTAAAATTGTATCATTGCGTTATTATACATATAAATGAAATGAATTTGGCTATATTTTAAAATAATTGTCACGTATTACTTCATTTATGGGAGTTTTAGTGTTATATCGCAAAAAATGCTCGTTTTAGTTATTTTAATTATTCTTTTTTAAATATTATTAGTTTTGATCTGGCCTTTAGGTTTACTCATTTATATCAGGAGCGGACCGGCATTTATAATACAGAGATGTAGGTTGAGTACTAGTCAATTATTATATATATATATATGCAACGCGGGTGTACATACGCAAGACTGCATTCGGAACTGATTGTGATTGTTTGATTCTGCCTATATACAGAATGTAGTCTCGTGTGTGTGTCTGCTGCTGTGTTAGGACGCGTATGATGTTGTGCGTGGTGGTTTACCATAATAGCGAAGATCTATTAATTTAATTTTTCGTAATAACTTCTGACGTCGCCTGGGATCGAACCCGAGACTTCCATAACGGAAGCCAAGCGCTCTGGCAACTAGGCTATCGCGACAACAGTTGCCCATATGGCACGTAAATAAATAAGTAGAAACTATATCTTCTGTTTAGAGAAGATTTTCTTTACTTATAGAAATAATATTCTGTTCTGTAAACAATTTATTATATTCCGCTTTGTTCAGAGAAAATGTATTCTAGTACAAAAGTTACGTCTTATTTTGTAAACGATTTATTAAAATTTTTTTTATTCCGTTCTGAGAAGAATTTTTTGATATTTTTATATAAATAAAATATGTGAGAATAATTTATTATAATTGTATTTTTATATTTGTTCAGAGAAAATGTTTAGCTATATAAATAAGGTATTGTTTTGGAAAATTTCTTATATTTTGTTTTAGCCGAAAAAATTATTTTTACTTCAGTTATGTTTTTAGTTACGTTTAGAGTTATGTGAACGCCGTAATTTTGTGTTATGAAATTTGGTTTGATTATTGACTGGCTAATTACATACGGTCACTAGATTACATTATTAGTAGTAGAATTTTATAACACTAACCTGTAAAAGTGTACTACTAAACTAATCGGTTAACGCTCAACTGAGCCTATTCAACCCTACAGTGAGAACTGACAAACTCGTTCTTAAACTTCGAAGATAATTCAAGGATGAACTCATGAGCAAATAAAAACCGGTAACTTCTTTACGATCTTCATATATGAGCCATTTTAAGAGAATCACATCAATGCTCTGGACTTGTATTAAATCTTTTTTCAGCGTGTTTTGTCGGTGTAAAAACTTGATAATTGTATAACACGATCTAAACGAAAATCTACTCTTACCTTTTTATCGCAAAAACAAACATTATAATTTATTTCCTATTTCTCCCGATGTAATTTAGCCGTTAGTTTTTCCATTTTTCTCCGGCCAACCAACCGTCTAAATCGTAACGTGGAATGAAGATGGCAAATTGATTTTTTTTTTATTTTTTTTTCATTGTAGGAACTCGGTGAAGTTACTAGAAGTGTAGCAGAGTAATGTGAAATAATTACAAATAATTTAGTTGCTTGTCGGATTGTGTCTATCATTAACTGCATCCCAAATTTTACCGATAACATTAGAACTAGCGTAAGATCTGATCCTACAGGAACGGGATGTGCTTCAGTCTGTAAATCGCAACCAACCGTTACTAGTACAGGTGCGGCAGTAACAATAAATCTAACAGGATGGTTTTGGTTTTTTGCGCGTCATATAGCGAAGACAAAAAAAATAAAAAAATCAAACTAGCTTGTATTACGATCTGCGAACCTATACACTTGTAGCGTCTACAGTTGAATTTCTGAAGAAAAAAAATAAGAAACAGAGTAAATACAAATTTTTCGGAATCCCGTCGGTTAGTAAAGGGATAATGTAATCTGGAAGAAAGAATGGAATTTCAAATTTTGTTTTCTTCTGATTACTAATCCAAGAAGTATCAGTAGAGTCTATCATCGGTGTAGTTAAATTAGTTTTCACTAAATTAAAAGTTAACGTAAATGTCGTCTAAACGGAAATTGGACTGCTATTAAACATTCGTAGCAAGCGGAAATGTGGCTAAACAGTCTATTGTGCGAGAAACGCGTGATAGCCGAGGAAATCGATATATGGGACAAGTTCATCAGCAGTTTGGCTATGTGGTCGCACTACAGACAGGCCGTAAATAGTCTCCGTGGCGCTGTCGACAGATGTCTGTCTGTCCTCTGTCGGTAGTGGGGATTTTATTACACGGCAAGATAAATAAAATTTCCGTTCGCACGCTGTTTAGGATGGTTTCATTTTGTGTTCAAACTAGAGCAGAAAAGATAGCTCTTAGCAGCAGCGACCTTGTCTCTGAGCCATTCGCGGTCTGGTTCATTTTGTTAGCCAAGTGTCTAGAGAATTATCCGGCTCGTTCATTATTATTGAGTGCTCTAGGCAGTAACACACGTAACCGCTAGCCCGCTATTATTACCGTCGCTAAATAAATCAACCAGGCCGCTTTTTCGGCCGCAGCCGCCAGCGCCATGCTATCTCCATATTTCACTATGTAAAAAAGCAATAACTCGTACGCGCGCACGCGATAACTTCAACTTAATTAAACAATGTACGGCTAATCAGCGAAAATTCGACCGTTTGAAACTTCTTTCCGCTCCCAACGGTGGTCACTACGTTATCTTGCTTTCTATACGTTAAAGAAGAAGACAAAAAAGCAAATTAAAAACGTTCGTTCGTATAGACATATTTAGATGATACTACTCTACTATTCCAATCGAGTAATAAAAATTATTTTAAACATTAATCACATTAAATATATATTATTTATTTTATTTATTTATTGTATTTATAAGTCGCTTTTGGACTACAAGGTCATTAGCGACTACGGTTTTACCGAGAATTATAACGTTTTACGTTGAATATTGAAAAATGCGCGAAACAACAAAAATAATCAAAAAAGTCAGCTAAAGGCTGAGGAAGTTAGATAAGTTGGAATACTGAGATGTCTTTGAGAAAGGCTACGATTTTTTTTACACTTCTCGGCGTCCGAAAACATCTCTGGAAGGCCGTTGGTAATACCCGCTTGTTGTCTGGCCTGCTGGTAGTGATTACACTCGATCAAAAGATGCCTCACCGATATAGGCATGTTGCAGACACAGGTTGGGCGGCTTTTTAGATATGAGGAACGAATGAGTCAAGTTTGTGTGTCCAAGGCGGATACGAGTTAGCACACACTGCTCGTGCCTACTGAGAGTTGGCATGATTTCGTAGGTATCTTTTCTAAACTCGTGGAGTATGCTCGGCGTTTGGAGCCAAAGAGTGTTCCAGTAGTTTTTGACTGTGTTGCTTATCGCCATTTTAGCTTCACGAGGTGTCATAAGTAGTTCAGGCGGGCAATCTTGTGTCGTCGCGGTTCTTGCAGCTTGGTCCGCCAATTCATTTCCTTGGATTCCTGTATGTGCCGGTGTCCACACAAGGCTGACCTGTATATGCTGTGATTGGAGCTGGTCCAATTTTAGGTGGATGCGTTGTATGATGGGGTTTTCGGTAAACTGATTTTGGATGGCTCGTAAGCAGGACAACGAGTCAGTAAATATGGTGTAGTTTGTTACGTCTTGGCGCAGTAGGATTAGTTCTAGAGTATGGAGAATCGCCTTAGCCTCACAGGTGAAGATTGAATTATTGCCGTACGTTCGTTGTGCTGCTAACGTGATAGAGCCAGAGACTATAGCGTAACCTGTTTTGCCGTTGAGAATTGAACCGTCGGTATAGTATTCCGTGCATGGCTGAAATTTTTCGCGTATTTCAAGAAAAGTAATCTAAACGTCTCTTCTGAGCTTGTGGTTAGTTTCTCGTGCTCACTTAGATCAACATTTATTGTCAGATTGGGTTGGCACCACGGGGGTAGGAACCCTAGCGATCATTCATAAACCGCTGGTAGTATTATTTCGAGTTCTGCTGTGTATCTGGTTATCCGCAATCTGAGTGGTTCTGCTGCCGAATAGTCGGGGTTGATATTGTGCACGGGGACCTTGAAGATACTGTCATAAGCTGGATTGTCCGGTGTCGAGGAGATTGTCACCGCATATTTTAAGCAGAGCTCTTTTCTTCTGATAACCAGTGGCAGTTCGTTGGCTTCTGCGAGAAAACTATCGACTGGACTCGTTCTGAACGCTCCTAAGCAGATACGGTACGCGGAATTGACAACCGGTTGCTGAGTGTCCAAGAGTGATTTCTTGGCTGCATCATATATAATGGCACCGTAATCGAGCACGGATCGGATAAGACTGCGGTAGACTTTTAATAGCGCTTTCGTGCTACTTCCCCACTATTTGTTGGCGAGAATTTTGAGGATACGCAATCGGTCAAGGCAATTCTTCTTTAACGCTTTGATGTGAGTTTTCCACGAGAGCTTTCGGTCGATCTCGAGGCCCAGGATTTCTATTGAGTCCTTTTTTTTTTAAGACTTGGTCATTTAGATATAAATATATATAAATATATATATATATCGGTTATAAATTGAATGTCTGTTACATGAAGCTAGCAACGTGGGGAGAAAGAACAACCTTTTTATATAAATTAATAGTACAGTTTCCAAAGGCTTTTCTTGTTTATTCTGGAAACTAGTTATTCAAACTGCCTGCTAAGTTATATCGAAAGAAAATAAGTCACATTATGCTTAGCGTGATTGCTATTTATTTGTTTTCATTAATTTTTTTTTATTTTCCGGATGATCAACTGCGGACATTAACGAAGAGAATAATGGTAATTTTTTTATGTTTTTTTGTTTTTACTTTTTAGCCGGCTTTGTTTGAAATCAACTGCCAGTGGTAAGAATCGATAACGGCAAATAAGAAATTTAGTAAATTTAAATAGGAATAAAATAAAATCACCGACCGAATAATTTTGATGACCATGCGAAAAGAAAAATCTCGGTGCATTTAAATTAGACGTGTGTTTTCTTTTTTGAGTTTTTTTTCCGTTGTTAATTTGCGCTTCGCCACTAACCATTAATAATAGCGCGCGGATCGCGTGAAAGTTACTTTGCGAGAAACTTCATTAGATAGATCGAAAAACAAGACAGTGTTGAAATCCGGTCGATAAGAACCGGCGCACCTTCGATCAGTCGAAAATAATATCGAACAAGAAGAGAAACAATGAGGACAATATTTCACCGCGGGTCCCCTAGCAGAATTGGACATTTTGTAATCAATTATAATGACAAGATTATGTGTAATCCGATTCCGGAGCAAAGTTGGCGGTAGTCGATTACACCGCTTCCGATGGTTAGTTACAAAAATAATAATTCTCGCAATTAATTATATTTCAGTAATTGCAATTAATAACGATTATTAGAACGTATAATTACGAAGTAGTAATCGGACTTGTCAAAGCAATTATAAATTACTCTCTATCGAGATTCCAGCTGATCAGTGTAGACGATTTTACATACAAACAGTAACGTTGACGTTTAGAGATGTTTCGAAAACGATACAATTAATACTTCGCAGTGCGCGTATAATAACGATAATAGGTTTATACGTTAAAGATTAATTCATTGTATTATTTATTGTTTTTCGTGTGAAAACTTATTTGTGCGCGGTAATACTACCATCAGTCGGATATTTAAATAATAAAGCAGCTGAAACCCGAAAGAAATGGCCCGATAGCCGAGTAAAAAATACATTTTACAACAGAAGCAAGAAAGTTCATTCGATAGAACAATCACACTAAAGTCCCACAGGAATGTACACGTCATCGCATCGCTCAAACTAAGAAGGCGCAAAAAAAACTACCGATCAATAATGCTTTTATGTCGCTTGCGTAACATCTTTGGCGGTAGAGAAATTTCGAGTATAAAAAAAATTTTTAAATTTTTTTAAAATAGCCTTTTATTTATGCACTAAAAAGTACAACTTTATTAGTGTGCGACTAGCAAATACACGTACCTTAACATTAAAATCTGAAACTAGAAAATATTCTGAAAAATAAAAGCGGGGGCCGCAGTTACAAAAACTTTTTCGGTGTGTGTGTGTGTGTGGTATTGTGATGTACAACAGTGGAACAACATTAAAAGTAGTGATTGTAGTTTTGGCTTAGAATGTATTATAATATTAAAATACTTAATTAGTAATCTGCGGCCCCCGCTTTTATTTTTCAGAATATTTTCTAGTTTCAGATTTTAATGTTAAGATACGCGTATCTGAATAAAGTTGTACATTTTAGTGCGTAAATAAAAGGCTATTTTTAAACAGTTTTTTTTTAATTTTTTTTATTTGTTAGTCTCTGGACTTTTTACTACGTATTTCATTAAAAAACCAGAAATTTAGAATTGTATTTTGCTCTATTTTATTCAATATCTCGATTATAGGACATTTACAGAAATTTGTGTTACATTTTATTATTAAATAATTGATCGCATTCTTTCAATTATATTGCCTTTTGTTTTTCATACAATACATACGTAATGCTCAGCATATGAAACACAATGTTTGACTAATAACGATTTTTCCATTGATATATCACATGACCGAAAAAAAAATTTTTTTTTTAAACTTTCCAGCTTTCGGCGCCCAAAGGGTTCAATTTTAAAGTTGTAAACCGAAATGGTCCAAAGTAAAGAAATACACAAGATGCGAATTTTTTTAACCTTGTTCAAAATTTTTACCTATAAGGTCTACACGTCATTATTTGTACTTTTTTAAACTTTTAGTAAATTCCAATGTTTCGTTAAGAAAATGAAATACGAGTTTGCTCCCGACAAATAGCGCTCTTTCCAACAGTATATCATATGCCCGGGAAAAAATAACGTATTTTTTTCCAAAAGTTTGAGCTCTCGGCACCCCGAGAGTCTAGTTTTAAAGTTGTAAACCCAGATGTTGCATAATATTGTATTATCATTTGTTTTCGGCAAAAGGACACTTTTTTAATTCATCCGGAAGTAGGTGAAAAATCGTTTCCAAAATTTCCCTCAGTTCGGCGCCCCGAAGTTCTAATTTTGAAGTTGGAAACCCGGATGTTGCATATTATTGTATATTGTCATCTATAACAAGCATTTCTGCAAAAGGACACTTTTTTAATTTATCGGAAAGTAGGTGAAAAATCGTTTTCACCCCGAGACAAACAGAATGACAAAGCGAGTTAAGTAAAAGGCTATAATAAAAATAAGTAAAACGATCGACCTAGTAATATACCGAGCGGGATTCTGACCAGCGAAATGGCGCACGCGCCAAGCGCTACGATTTGAAAAACGCAAAATCACACAAGTATGTGGACCTTGCTACGGTTTTCATTCACACAGAATACTCGGGGCAAAAAGGTCTAGAAAATAGCAAAAGACATAAAACCCGAATGATTTCAATATCGCGTTGAAATTTAGAAAATGTTGGAAAACGAGAAAACACGGCAGAGAAGTGTCCTAACTGCAACCCTGTTCAATGTTTATACCAATGACTAGCCGGTTGAGAAGGAGATACCGAGCATTTTATACGTGCCGAATGCAGTAGTCAACGTGGGACATTCGAAGAAGTTCGAAACAATGTAAATTCAATCACGAGCCTAATATGTACACTATCATTTACTAAAATCAATTGAAACCAAACCCAGCAATGACGAAAACAACCGCCTTCCACCTCAGAAATTGGAATGCGAATTGCCAATTACAACCTTGAATGGAACGGAGCTGAAGTAAGGCGCAGCGCTAAAGTATCTGGATGTCATACTTGATAGGTCTCCTACCTTTAAACACGATCGTAAGTCCGCAAAAGCGAACATTATTACAACGAAAATATCATCCGAACACCAAAAAGTTATAGTTGGAGAGCCAAACCGCAAATATTCGGAACATTATCTTTTGCACTCCGTAACATGCGCATAGTCTGGAGCGGATATGACCCAGAACGAAAAATATATTATAGTATATCAACACCAGTTTCGGACTATACGACCTCAGTGACATAATACCGCTTGATATTGGAAAAGAAGAAAAGTAGCAACAAAAACAGAATTACGGAAATCAATTCGGGAAAATCGACATCTCCTACATGGATACAAAGAGAGCTAGTAGAACGTTCTATATAAAATCTCGTAGTAGCTTTCTCCGGACATTGGATGATCTCGAGAACGAAGATCATTTTGAAAAGTTCTCTTCGGATATGAAACAAACGCCCCGCAAAAAAAAAAAAAGACTCTACTGAAAGGTGCCCATCTGAACTATTATGTGAAGGACACTCTACATAGAACACATAGCGATAGAGAACAAGATGCAGATTAGTAAAATGGAGTATAGTAGAAAATGATCAGTGCGATTTTCGCAAACTTCAGTAGCACATATTTAAGTGTAAATTATTTGATGTATTTGAAAGAAGCAAGGTAAATCAGCATCGAATTTTCTAATATTTTGCCCGGTTGAAAGTAAAACGATCGATCACGCTATAATAATCAACTAAAAGGAGCGGAAACGGTTAAATATGACGAGAACTGAATATTAAACGCGAGGTCAAAAAGGTGGTTAAATTCTATTATCCGTTTCGACGGGAAATACTAACTGACTCTAAAAAAACGGAAAAAATAAGCAAAAACAAAAAAAAAAGCAGTTTCAAGGAAAGTTGCTCAGCGACTGAAACCATGGAACAGTAACTTCCTTCGATTTTTTCGCTTTCCTAATTTATTGAACAAAACTGAGCAAAGACATGAAAGCTTAATGGAATCGGCAACGAATGGGTCGTCAGCAACGATAGATTGAATTGATTATCCGGCAGCAGAGTGCAGTAGAACGTTATATGAAAATAAAATTAGTGGCGAGGTTATCAAGCGAAAAAAAAAGAAAAGAGATTTAAAATTATTAATGTAATGAGCCTGAAGGAGTGCGTGCATTTTGTTGGGTATTATCGATAACGGATTAATAAACGTTATTCGATACGTAAAGTAGGTAACCGGAAGAAGAATGAAGCTAAGTGCAAAACATTTTTTGCTTTTATTACGACGTTGTAGAAGAGGACTTCGAAATTTGAAGAACCTAAATCGACGGAAAGCGTGCGGTTGAAATTCTTTTCAAATCAAGTTTTTATTGGAAGCGGCAAACAGAGGAAAAACTGGAAAAGAAAGACGCTAATGGGCAGCTTTTATATGGTTGTTAATGCGCACAGATTGGGGGGCTCGCGCCATATCCTTAAAAGCTCTTTTGACATACATTTTCTGGTCATAATGGACGTCGCAGCCGATGCCTATGTACGCAAGTCCAAATAATGAGAGTAGTGAATTACGATATTATTAAAACTACCGGGTAGATAATTTTGTCGGTCAGCTGAATGCGAGTGACGCTGATTTGTGACGCGTATAATTGTTTTTAAATTTCATCTGTAATAATGCAACGTACGTAAACACACGCTCCATTTGAAATATATAATTGAAAATTGATTCGTGCTTCTTTCGGGTTTTTCCTGTTTTAATTGAGACGTTCCTTCGATTTACAATTTCCGTTATGAATACATACCGTCAGACCACTACTAGTGCGGTTGCGTACATTCGATGAAATATCAGCGAATTATGGTGAATAAATTTGTCAGAAATTTCGTACATTTTTAATGATGAATGAAGGAAGAGTTGCTGCAGAAAGGAAATTGTATAACATTTTTCATACGCATATAATACTATATGTGTATACATGAAATAATGATTGATGATAACTTTTTCGATTAAAACTCATTCGCAACGTTACGGAGCGTTCTGACGTAAATTTCACTAGTCAATTTAGCCGTAACGGTTGGGATTGCTTTAAATTTAAATTGTTCTGCGATATTTTTAATTATTCACGATTACTCAATTCTACGCCACATAGTAATGTAGCAGTTTATTTTCTATACATTTTTTACACGTTTATTAGATTGTTTTCATATATTATCACCGATGAATTAATTAATAATTTCGATGATATCCTCGCCCTCAAATATAAGCAACCTTCATTATTTGTTTTCATTTTAACTTTTGCATGTATTCACCGTGATTACATGTAGTCTCTAATTTATTATAATTGGTTTTAATTGAATTGTAACATACACTTCCACGTGTAGTTTTATGGTAAAGTGAATCTCTTTTAACCATGGTTGCGTCGAGAAGAATATTAGCGAGTTACGATTTGACGGGCAAAAGTTACGTCCTTTCTTTCGGCTTGTCAGCTTTTCTTAAGGTACTTAACAGTTCCGGTGAAAACAATTTGAGCATTGACGACTTAAAAACAAGTGCCATTGTCATATACAAAGGTGCGTGTAAATTTTCAGCTTTTCGGTGTTTGTCGACGCTTTTGCATCGTGAACATATTCTTACCTACTTTGTAATTATATCTGCGACTTTTTAAGTACTTATTTGGTCTTCGGAACGTTTTTGCGGTGAAACGAATGATCCGTACGACCAAAAAGAAATAAAAAACGCCTATATTGAAATTATGTCGGACAACTCCTACTCCGGTAGATCCTTTGAACTGTAAAAGCGACGCCCTACAAGATTTCATGAAGTCAGACACTTAAAATGTTGACGCTTGTCGCCCGCCGCTTATTAGTTCGCCTAAGGTTTAGATAGATATTTTTATATGACCGATAGCAATTTAGGGACGATTAAGAAAATGACGTTTAATATTGGAGAGAAAATAGCGGTGGGGGCCCGAAAATAAAATATGAAAATACATTTTTTCATCTAATAATTACTATTAATTCCTTTTTAAGCAAAATATCGCGGCAAACGGCGTATTACACGTTTATAGATACTGTATGTAAATTTCTAACATTTCGACGGGTTCATTTGAGATCTGAAATTCTAAATCATCTTTACAATAATCGACTTAAATCTGTGACGAATGGAAATTAAACGAACGATTTTATCGACACTGCCCCATATTAGAGGATTAAAAATTAAAATCTCAATAACCGAATTATATTAACGTTACACTAATATATTTTCTTCAACATTATAATGTCTGTTGATTCGAAGACATGGATATGCAAATACTAACGGCCACTTCTGAAACATTTTTTTTTAATCTATTACAAATTCGCACTTTAATTAAAATGTACTTTTCTACATAGAAATAAGATTATCAATTTTATTTCGAGTTATTTTACACGGTTACGCTTTTACGCAGCCCCGACGATTATAATAATCAATCAATCATTTATTCATTTAAGTATTGCCGAATTACGACCGTTTTTATTTCGATACTTTTTATTTTTCGATTGCCCTAAAAAGAGTAGCACTAAATTAACCATTTAGAATTCTAGATTTATACACACTAATGAAATATTTGATCGATCTTATTCTACTGTAACACCCGTCACTAAATACCTGTCCCATAAGATAGATATGATTATTTTAAATTTATTTTTACGCATATTTACAGTTCAGTTTTGTCATTTAATTAAAAACCTAAAACAATTCGATGTAATTTTAAATATTCTCTTGTTCCTTTTTAAAAGTTAATTTCATGCTTCTTAATCAATATATATATATATATATATCTTAAATTATGCGGGGAATCAAGTCAATCTGCATTTTGCGGATTATACGTAATAGGTGTGTATTTCAAAACTACCTCTTACCTAAACAAAACCCTCATTAATTGAAATCAATAACATTTATTTCGAACCAAATAGATTTATACAATAATAGGATTACGGTAATTTAAAATTTGAGTACCGGTAATTTACTTCTAAGAAATTAGACATTGTCTATTAATGTTGAACCTATTAATGTATTTTAATAACGTGAAAATACGGTTTATATTATTTCTCCAGAAAAATGTGTGCAAAAATTAGGGTGCGTAAATTACTACGCGAGTAAATACGATATATATATATTTATACTTTTATATATATATATGTATATATACTAGCTGTGCAATTTTTTGAAATTTTTTTCCGTTAAACTTGATTTTCACATTTTTCAAAGTTTGAGCTCTTTAATTTTAAAATTTTTGAGGTTTCGTATTTTTCCTATATTCTTACGATTAAAATACATCATTTAAAAAAAAGAGTGACCTTCCAGCTACCACGGAAAGAGCAGTGGACTTTTTTTTAGTTTCCAGGGTTACCGCTTTAAGCATGCATTTTCACAAATTTTGGTCCCTAAATATCAAAATTATTCGAATCGTTTTTCCCCCTGTATTCTGCAGACCTTAGTGTGCAGATAAAAAAGAAAATTGTTACCATAACTCACATAGAACCGGCTGCGGGATTTTTTAAAAATTTGTTTCTTAAAACTTGATTTTCAAGTTTTTCGAAATTTGGGCCCTTTAATTTTAAAATTTTGAAGGTCTTATTATTTTCTTATGATGTGACGAAGAAAATACTTCGATTGAAAAAAAAAATAACTCTCTAGCTAGTATAAAACGGTCAGTACGATTTTTTTTCTTGCAACTTTATATAATAGATATACGAGTATATTATATACATATATACTCGTATATGTTTATATTTATACACTAGGTAGCTTTGCCCTTGGCCGCTTCGTGGCCCAACCCCCTGCGGCTCCGCCCACAAACTCCAGTTTTGTGGCAGTTTTGTCTTGACCAAGTTTGCTCTTAAAACAATGTTGTTTTTTTTTATTTTTTGGTAATTTCATACCCTGCTCTCGAATTTACCTTATTGTTTTTAATCATGCAACAGTACTAAATTGCTTAATATTTTTTTTAAAGTTTATTGCTCACAAAACTTGGTAGATGCACCTTGTTCTGATTTAAAATCGTCGAAATACACCAATAATACACCACAAAGGAAACAAAAGAAGGATCGTTAACAAAAGATGTTTCGTCTTCGTCCACTATGAGTAATAGACGATGAACGAAAAACCAGTAGTGGTTGCCGGGTGGGTGGAAGCGCGGTACTTTGTAGATAAATGCAGTACCGGTTGATGGGGGGCTGAAGCGCGGTACGGCGTAGGTAAATACCGTAGTATTGCGTTTTCATGTGATTGGTAATGATCTTATTAAATTAGCGCTGATCTATTCCCTTTTTGTTTTGAGCCCCAAGGTATGAACATTTTGGACATCTTATAATTTTCCTAAAAGCCACTGGCCTGGAGCTGTCGATTAAAAAAAAAACTAACTTTCTAAATGCCATAGAACGGTCTCAGGACTTTTTTTGATTTTTCGTCTATTTATTTCGTTGGCGCCTTATTATATAGTTATATATGTGTACATATATACATATATATATACATATGTACATATATATATATATATATATATATATATATATGTGTGTATATACACATTCTCATGCAAGAACCTGTGAGGAAAACTTAATATTAGTGAATTTTTGAAATTTTATAACGTAACTCGCGACCGTACTTTTATTTGGTTTTTATGATACATAATTAAATAACAAAGCTTTAACTTTATATGCTTCGCTTTGTCGTGTAAAATAGTTCTTATTAAGAAATAATTACATTAGTTTTTGGCTGCGCGCGTACATTTTTAAATGTTATTGCACACCTTACCCTTTCTGTTACAGGAAAAATATCCGTCAGTACGCAAAATGGCAAAAATTACTTAAATTTGCATTGCAATCTCCCGGAAATTAAGCTCTCTGGACCTGTTGTATAAACTTTTAACATAAGTAAGGCATAGGGAGGATGAGCCAAGCTCGGAGAAGAATAGAAATAGGCGAGTATAAATGATACTCCGTCGGATGATTTCCGTATTTAAATATATTAGCGCGCTTTTGGATTGTTTCAGAAACTCTTTCGTTACAATTTATTTCAAAGAACCGAAATTTCGACCAAAATTAAATAGCGCGCGAACTAATGTGCGAAGGAGAGGAACAAGCAGCCCGATAAAGTAACGAATCGGCCGCGAAATCGATTTTTGCTCGAATTATCGTCAATTACACAGTAAAGTTTCTAAACGGATTTTTTTCAGTTCTTTTTGGGAGGAAAACTTTCTTTATAATTCTGCGCTGTTTTTAATTTTCAAAGCCACAAAATAATTTGGCGATTTTTATACGATAACGCTTTTCCCATGCATATCGCTGAGTCTCTGAAGCGGCCTGATATCAGCTAAATTTGAAATGCAAATTGTCGAATGCAACCAAGTCTTAATATCTCGCGGAAGGAAAGATTTAAGCGCTGCAGTTTTTATAATTAAAAGTTGAAAAACTGTTTTTTGTCTGGCTCGACAGCAAATTCTTCGGAATATTTTAAACAAAAAAAAAAAAAAAAAAAAAGGAAAAATTGAAACATTTTTATGAAATTCACACGTTCAGATAAAAAAAATAAAGCCTCGAAAAATTTCGGAAGCTCATTCTTAAAAATTTTCTTTCGCCTGCTCTAGTTTTTTTCTATTTCTTTATTTTCGTGTTTGCTGGCTGACACTTTGTATGCCACGGTGGGTTTAATTTTCGTACGTTTGAAAATAAATCTGCCGTACTATTGAGAATCTTGTTTAAAATCTATAAATCGTTTATACCCGTATCGGAAAAGTTATTATGAAAAATATCTTCTTCACTGCGAACTGTTGTAGTTTCTGCCCGCAGTTTGTCCCGTTAATGTCTACGTACACGAAAGACTGGTTCGAAATATTTATACGTAACCCTGTCTTCAAAGGTGACGTAATGCTACTGCAATATACTTATTTCTCGCTTTGTACAATTGGCTGCTATATTTCGGTGTTTTTTATAGTACTTTGCAATTTCGCCGGTTTTTATTTTATAATTTCGCAAGTTTTATTTCACCTTCTATAACTTTTTCCAGAAAATTCACACTTACGTACACTACTATTTCTCAACTGAAATTTGCCGTTTTTTTAATTAACAATTCAATCGGTTATCCAGTTTAGAAAAATCAAGGTACTTAATTAGCAAATGTCGGCGAAAATTGCAGTAATTACAGACTTTCCATGTTGTTTGAATGCGCGAACATGCGCCGGTCAGTTTACGAGCGTGCCTGGCGAAGCTGTATAGATATAGGGATATAGGGCAGCACTTCGATATACTCGATGAAGGATTATTAATTATTTCAAATTTTGTTAACTGCGTTTTGCCAATCGGCAAGTTGTTTTTTTTCGATAGATGCGCCTACTAAAATAATCGCATTTTTAACGTTAATGTGCTTTTCACATCTCGCATTACGCGGCTAGGCGAGTTTTTATTTCATTCTCCTGGGTCCTATAACAACTGGGCTAATAATTTTGATTAACGCCGAGTCGTCCGAATAATTGTGTGTCGGCCCTGAGCTTTCGATTGATGAGAGAATAAAATGTGGCGCTTACGCTTTGGTCTCTAGAAATCGGCGTGGCCGTTAAATTTCTGATTCAATTCATTACTGACCGAATGTGCTAGAAAACAAACTTTCGATATATGCAACATGTCTATTTCTTCCTTGTTCTTTTTACATCAGTATTTTACGTTGCGCTATATTTAAACATTTCTCGTTACAATAAGAGCGAGAATCGTTGCAGAAATCATTTCTAAGCAGACTACCAGTATACATCATCGTAAATCATCCGGGAATTCGTCTTTTCAGCTGCATTGGAATGGTCCGGTTTCTTTATAACGGCTGAACCGCATATGTTCTTTTACAATCTATACTAATATATGTATAAAGAGAGAGGTAATGTTTGTAAGTTTCGATGTAGGATGTAATCTCGGAAACTACTCATCCGATTTCAAAAATTCTTTCACCGATATTTCGAATGGTCTTTCAGGGTGGACACAGGCTAGCATATTATCCCGTTCAAATAAAAGTGCTTTTCGTGGCGACCAATTTTTCATATTATCATCCCGTTAATCCCGTTAAAATAAAGGACAATGAAAAAATGGTCGAGCGATGGATCACACACAGGTTTTTCAGTTTTTTTTTTAATGAAAGGGCTTTTCGTGGCGACCAATTTTTCAACTAAAGTGGACGAAAAAATGGTCGAGCACACAGGTTTTTCGGTTTTTTTAATAAAAGGGCTTTTCGTGACTACCAATTTTTCAACTAAAATCGACGAAAAAATGGTCGAGCGACGGATCACACTAATATTATATAAAGAGGTGTGTAATGTTTGTAAGTTTGGATGTAGGAGGGAATCTCGGAAACTACTGATCCGATTTCAAAATTTATGTGATCCTTGAATAAAATTACTCAGTTCAGGAGAGTGACATAATTTTGTACATTTAGTTCTTACTGATTTACAGTCACGAACTGAATTCCAGAGCGTAATTTAACAAATAAAGTAATGATTTGATAATTTGGTTAGAAACGATTTTTAAAATGATTTGACCCGACCATAAATATTTATCATCGCGTAATATAACGTTTTTGTTTTGTTGTTTTTTTTTATATTTTCAGAGAGAAAAACTTTCAATTTAATCCGTCAATAGTTATCAGAAAAGTCTAATAAAGCACAATATTCCGGTTAAAATCCTGACATAACGCGCATCAAAGAAAGCTTTTTATTACTGTCGTTCAGCTTTCGGCATTTTTAGACCGTAAAAAAAAGCTGCAGTTTTCTCTGATATTAAGTACGCAGAAATTAAATTTTATTAATCGGCATCCGACCTAAGTCACATTCATACGTCTGTGTTTAATTTTTTCGGAGTTATTCGTATTTTTTGTCATTTATTCACTTGGTAGCCGATTTCTAAAGATGTAAAAAAAAAAAATATACGGATAATGCAAAAATACAAAAACAAGGAGGCCAAGTTAGATAAAAAAAAAAAAAACACCCTTAAAATATCACTCTGTAACTGCTGTTTAACGAGAGCGTTTTTCGTAATTTCTTTTAATTCTGATGGAACGGAAAATCTGCGAATCGCTGGAAGATAGCGATGTTGCGGGGCGTATGCAGCGTCGCGTAAAATGTATGTACCTAAAATCACAAAACGGTGTATATTATCACGAATGAGTGGCAAAATTTGAATTTAGACGAAATTTTTACACCCATACGGGTGGTAGAATCGAACTGCAATGGTAAAATTGTTGAAAAAAATGCCGCGCAGTTTCCAATGCCAGAGTATAAATATTCTAGTCCCGACACCCGGGCACTATAGTTTTCAGGCGAAAAACACAATATCTCCTATTGGAGGTCGTGTAAAAAAGGAGGGAAAAACTGAAAGTACGTAGCATTTTTTAGCGACATTCTGAAAAGTAAGGAGGAAAATTGAATACAAATATTCCGGGAAATAGATGGGGATCTAAGGGATATTCGCGACGGTGTTATCATTAGGTTTCCGGATAAAGGTGTAAAATGTTCGTGCCGCTAAAAATCGGTTTACGGTACAATACTTCGAAAAAGCCGGTGCTAGAAACAAAAACAAAATCTGTCGTATTTTTCCAAATGAGACACACAAAGGTAGAGAGAATTCTGGTAGAAAGAAGAAATGATATCGATAATTTTCCACTAATCTTATCGTATTAAAAGGAAATTAATCTTTAGGCGTGCAGTAGTTCTCCACCAGGCGTTTAATTCATCTCGAAAACGTTTAATTAATCCTTCATATTTTTCTGCCATCAACATCTATCATGCAATAAGTATTTGTTGCCGAAGGATAATGTGCGTAGGGGTTTTTCTCTCGGTTCTGCTGTTGGCCACCCGTTACGTCGTTGCTTCCCTCGACTCGACCTGGCATCTAGCACATTCCTTCGAAAACAAAACAACGTTCTACTACCGCCGTACACTTTTTGCAGCCAGCGCTAAATTGATAGGCCGCAAATAATCTCCTATTAATCTTTTTAATACCTGAAATATCCGCTAAATACGCTACGACGTTACCGTAATTATAAACGAAACGAAAGTTATAATTAACAGTAGACGTTTCGTTAGTACACTGATGAAACCGAAAAAAAAAAAACAACAAAAAAACAGACGTATTTCTTCTTTAAAAACGACGAATCGATCGATAACTGTCATAGAAAAATGATAATCGATAATCTGCAATCGGTAATATAACTTTTGTTTAACTAAATATACAATATACATATATATATATATAGTGAACATCATACTGTACTTTAAAAAAAGCTTCTGAAATATTTGTATGAAATCGCAAAAAATAATAAATGTCGTTGTATATAGTTTTGCTTAATAAATGTGTAAAACCACAAAATGAAACTAATTAATTAGTATACAAAAATAGTCATCAAGTTTTATGTATTAATTAATTAATCGTGTTTTGTAATTTTACATTGGAACAACCTACAATAGATATTCTTCTTATTAGTTAACTGTACACGGTGGCTTACGATGTTAATTGTATTTTGTCCGTGAGCAGTTTTATAGTAAAATGTTTGCTCGGAATGCTGTTTGGAATGGAGGCATGAACAAATCTGCACACTAATCGAGATACAGACGAACGATGAAAATAGCGTGGACGGATAAAGTTAAAAATTCTGAAAGATTAAAGAAGAAATTAAGGGGTAACGCCACTCTAGCGACTGAAAAAAAGGTCTATTTTTGATAATTTATTGTAGAAGTACGGGAAGCAGGATGAAATTTTTTTTTAGACCATGTGTTGAAGCGTGAAAAAATAATTTTTTATTATTATTTTGTTACAAAATGGCAGCGATAAAGCCAATTTTCGAAATCATGTTTTTTTGAAAAGCCTTGGTAGGAGAAACGATTTTTCGCGACCTATGAGACATGGAACAAAAAACCAAAAATTTTCCTAACCTACATACTATTGCCTACAGAAGTACGTAGGTTTTTATTTTTTTAAATCAATTTTTGTAAAAATGGTGCACTTTTGAAAAAAAACTCGATTTTTGGCTAAAAAATACGTCTTAAATTGTTAATAATAAAAAAAAAATTCCATCAGACCAAAAAACGGCTACGTACTTCTATATAGAATGTAATTGAGAAGCTACTGTCAAAATTTCAAATAGATCAATGCAATAGTATTCGAGTAATCTTTTCTCGCAGTTTGATAAAAGTGATTTTAGAAAAACCCTTTTAAAGTTTTTTACGAACACTTAAATCCTTGAATTTTTTTTTATCTTTTAATCTGCGATACCTGATCCATACATTTAGGCACATACTTCAATGCTCGCCTTTTCTTTTTCCGTCCCGAGCGATTTTATCGAAAGCCAGGCATTTTTAGCAGCGTTCGTAAGTGATCTCTCTGAAAATTTTATGCAGCGCACGTCTGCTTCCACGCAGAAATTATAAAAGTTCAGCTCGATTTTCATGCCCAAATTCTGCATGATCCTCATAATAACTTGATAATCTGTCGTTATACATGCCTACGGCAATGTATACAGCAATATCAAGTACACGTTTGCCACTAGATACCGATTTCGGAGCCATAGACCATACGGTCCAGTTGAAGCTCTTATTACTATTTTGTGTAAAGCCGCTTAAACAACGAGTAAGCAACTCGTCTCGGCTAATTCTTCGTAAATGGGCAAAATCGCTTTATAAATTTGTTTGCAGAGAGCTGGCTTATGTTCATAATTTGTATCACCAGTGGCCTGTGTCCTTTGCCACGAGCACCGTGAGTCTTCTCCGCGCGGGCATTTGTCATGCATAGGATTGTCATCTGTCGATAATTTATAGTTTAGAGTTGCGTAAATGTCATTCCGCATTTTTTCCACTGAATCATGATTTCTACACATTGGCTAAACCATAATAAATCGACAACTCGCCAATTAGTGTACCAGTAAGTTTACCTTTTCCCGCCAAGGCCTTTTATTTCTTTTTCTTTTAATTACAAAGAAGAGAACCCATTCTATTCTGGACATGATCGATGCACTTCCTCTTGCTCATAGTACAATCTTTATAAGGCTGCGCATGATACCTTTAAAAGTTTTTGAATCGCCGTCCCCTATGTAATTGACGTACTTCAAGTTGTACAGCGTTTCTGAGTGTTGGAGCATTTCAATAACGTCATCCATTCCATCTTACTCGTTGAGCCGACGTGGTTTGCTTGACTTTCTTTTTCATGAAATTGGGCCCATTCTTTGTACTTTTCGGTATCACGTTTCTTCTGCCAATACTCACAAGCCTTGCAGTACATTTTGAATTTATCAAAACATACTTTGCCAATAAACCATCCAAAGAGTGAGGCAAATTTATGACAGTTGAAGGAGTTGCAACTGCAGAAATTTATCGCAGACTGTGCGCAGTATACGGTAGAAACAACGGTATGACGCGTAAGTGTGTGTACAAATGGATCACGATTATGGCCGACAGTCTAGAGGAGTGTGGTTTTGCACGATAATGCGCGACCGCATGCGTCTGTTTTCATCTGTACGTCCCATCGTGCTCAATGCACGTTTCGAGGCGCTGCGGCGAAATTAAAAATTAGGCTGTTTAAAAATTTTTTTTTCACTATAGGACGAAATTAATATCATTTTTGAGACCCTAAAGTATTGTTTAAGGCAAAAAAAAAAAAAAATTGATTTTTTCAAAATTCCAGACTACGCCAGTCTTTAAATAAAGAAAAAGAAAAAGCGTTCGGATAATACGGAAACGGAAAAACTGCATACTTAGGTTGTGTATTTTAAGGAAATATGAAATAGTAAAAATGAAAGCGGGGAAATATTTGTAAAAGGAGCTCGCGGAAAAAAGGCAAGAAGGTGGACATATCGAAGAATGGATAGGAATTAATACGCGGCAGCTGTATGCCGGGAGCAGGTCGCCGAAAGAATAGTAGCTAACATGTCTAATGCAGATGAGGCCACCCTAACAGAAAGGGAGAAAAATAACTGCTATTAGTTCCGTTTTAGTTTTCGTCTTCGTAAAAAGTCACGACGATTAATTTCGATAATCACACCAGCTGACCTGTTTCGCAGTTCACGTTCCTCCGCCGTAGATGTCCAAATGCTGGTTAAACTTTATGAAATTTTTGAAGTTACGACTTTTGTATCGTTTCAATTTACAGACTGTACAGACTTAATAAATTAAGATTTTCGCAACTTCAACGCATTTACACCATTTCGTAAGTAACATCCGCATCGATGTAGTCTGCGCAAAGTGTAACTGACGTGACAATATAAACTTGATCGGATGTCGTAATCGTAGTTTGAAATAGATAATGCAGTAATGAAAATCGACACTTATCCGAAATATTCCTCACTAGTTCATCCCGCGAACTAAAGATCGTAAAAAAATAGAATAAAATTAAAAATACGGTGATATTACACAAAAAAAAATAAAATAAAAAATTCCAATAAACATACCTAAAAAGGGAACAGATTAAGTAACTACTTTTCAATATCGACTGTTGACGATTGCCGGGAACTATCGCTTTTTATCGAATATCTTTGTAAATTTTATCAAAAATGTTACCCGGGCAGCGGGAAGGAAAAAGCTGACTCTTGCAAGACCGTTAAAAGTTTTTCCTCGCGACCAGAGCTGTTTAACAATACCCTGTGACACTAGCTGCTACCATCATAATTTAGTTAGAAACCAGCGTGCCGATATTACACGAAAGGTTAGCCGGTAAATTATTAACTTCGCAATTTTAGGCTAATTATTAAGTTAACGAATTAAAATTCAGGCTATCTCCGTTACTTTGCACACGAAAGCATACTGGTAGCTACGCAAAGTCTTTGCCAGCAGTCTCCTTCCTTTACTCGGAAACTATCAACTCGAATTTATTAGGAATCCGTGGCCGTGAAATGTAGAAACCATGGCGAAACGTCAGCCACACATATTCAGTCTCAGAATAAAAATAAACTCCAACATAACGTCACAAGTACTCGTTCATGATTTTTTTTTCGCTTTTGTTATCGGTTCCCGGTTATGCAGATATAAAAGACAAAGAAATTAACGGACTCTCTGGCTCAAAGTTGCTGCTTCCTCGCCCACCTTCTTCTTTAAAATTCCAGGTTCGAATCTCGTACGTGTTTTCAAAGAATTCTATTCCAAGTACTGGTCTGACAAATTTATGCTCCGTCCTTTCCTAATAACCTGACCGTTCAACCTCCACTTCCTTCCAACTCGTGGTTCTTTGATGTCCCCTTACTTCGGCATTCTACCGTTGTTTCAATTACGTCTTGGCCATATTCTCATTGTTACTTTGTTCTCGTTTTCGTTTTTCCATAACATTTGCCTTCTTGCTCTAACAATGAATCTTTCTGCGCTTTTTAACCGTATTCTTTTTAAATGCCCGCCTATTTTAAAATGAACGATCTATTTTTTACATTCGACTCAATTCCCTGCTCCTTACTGTGCTTCGTATATCTTGTCTCATTCCCTTCGTTTTCTGTCATTCCTACATTCGATTCTTTTCTATTATCTATCTCTGACCAAATTGATATTTAGTGGTTGATTTTTTCCTCTCTATATTGCTTCTGGGCATAATATTTTTGTTATTACGCCAAAAAAAAAAAAAAAAAAGAAAAAAAAAAGAAAAAAACAAGAAACAAAAACAAACTTCTTATAACCGAATTTTAACTTCTCTATGTTTCGCGGTTCCCAATAATAATCTACACGATGGCAGTGCCGGTTTAATTGTCGCATTTATGTGAGGTAGAGAGAGAGAGAATTATTTAGACCAATAAAACTTAGAAACGCGAAGATTATGAAGAAGAAACCAAACAATCCAATCAGTCTTTTCTTTCTGAAATGTGTTGACAGCTTTTATTGAGACGGTATCGGAAGGGAAAACTGTTGAATAACGCGATCACTGCGATGACCCGGATAGGATCAAGGCGAGAAGCAACAGTGTACTTTAGTGCCGGCTTTTGAATGAGGGTACGAAAGAGTCGCTCGAAGTCGATATTTTAGACTTTCGGGTTATTTCGTTTTCCTGTCCGATGGTCGCTTATAACTTCATAACGATGGCTGTTTATGAAAGATTATAAATTTCCCGCGCAAAGCGGTTAAAGCGGAGACGACAAATCATTCGGCCTATTTCTCTAGGCGGCGGTGAAACGCTAACGGGGCGAGTGTGGGTGGGGGGGGGGGGGGTTGGGGAATAAATCACGGCCGAAAAACAGAACTGACCGAAATCGGAAAAAATTGTGTATACACGGCCGGGGCATATACGTATTTCGAAAGGAGTAATGATAAAAAAACAAAAACAAAAACCTTCTGTGCGCGCGTTACACGCATAGCGGGGATCGGGTACGTCTCGGGAAACATAATCTAAGCGCACACTGCTGGGCGCGCTTTTTACATTATAGTAGTTATTAACGGATGACTTGTTTAGGGTTTAGCCAGAAAGCGGCTGCGAAGAACGATGATTTACTGTAAATTGTTTCCTATCTGAAAACAATTTAATAGCACCAGAACTCAAAACTGGCCTCCCCCGCCGGTAAAAACTGATGGCCCGCTCTAGTTCAGAGGGATTTTTCAAATGTAAATATTTAACGCTAGCAATGGTAAGGACGCCCGAATAAATCTCGGCCAATCTCTGGTTTGTTTATATTTTTCAAACGCTACGAAAATCGTTATCATTATCGCCGCTACGCTATAGCGTATCGTCTCGTTCATCGCTTAGGCCAGCGTTCATCCTTTGTCTGAAAAAATTTATCAGCCGGCACGTTCGACAATGCGGAAGTCAAACGTGAGAGTGCGGTGAATGCTTTTCGGCAGACAACAAACATCAATAAATACGCTTGATTTCCTTGCTCTTTTCTATTTAAAAAATTCAAAAAATAAAAAACGTGGAAACAAATCGGCAACTTTTTAAAAACGCATCTGGATAACCTTTTTCTCCGGCGGCGAATACCCTGCTTGTCTCCCTGGTGTTACTTTTCCAAGACAAAAAATGTTCAGATTAACTCAACACAGAATCAAATCCAAATTAAGAAGACACCTTTATTTATATGAACAGCAAAGAGTAATAACGCAAAACGTAAATGCATAAAAGAAATAGGATTATTAAGTAACTTGTTAAGAACCCTTTTTTTTTTTTTTTTTTTTTTGTCCTCACCCTGTACCGTGTTTAATTGCTATGGTTATTATAGTACGAGGATGTTCGGTTTGTTCTTATAGATAATCGCCTATTTCACTGATCCGTGGTAGAATTCTCAAGAGAATATTAGCCATTTTTTTTTATTACTTATAAAAGGGCCCTGGGGGCGATGGTGTGAGAGTGCTGGACAGTCATACGATATGTGGTGAGTTGAGAGGACAACACCCTGGCAATAGAAAGAACAATTCATACGAGGCTGGGACTCCATGAAAAATAAAATTATACGATAAGGATTTATCACCTAATGGTACAGAAATCTGCGCGGGAAATATTGTTTTCTGGCCACCATAGTTCAATTCAGGATTTGATTAGCCTTTAGAAGGTCTGGCACAAAAACCAATGTGCTTTTCGCGAGGACGTGGGATTATTAAAAATGATGATAAGGTGGAGGAGAGCAATTATTATGCAAAGGGCAGGATAACGCTGCTCGGGCGGATGTATCGACGCGTTAATTTCCAGGAATCCCAGCGTGGCTGGGCGCCTATAAAAAGGAAACGGAGCACTCCTTCTTAACAAGTTCATGTAATACCTGATCGCTCATCCATTGGTAGACAATTTTGCCAATCTCGTACGTTCGTTAATTCTCCAGCTGTATTATCTTGTTTACGTATTGCTTGACACGATTACGGAGTGACCTAAATTTGAACACAGTGTTGCGCGATAAAGTTATGCGCAAAAGTCTACGAAGAAAACATTTGATCAAGTAGTTAGTAAAATGTTCGATGATGAAGTAGAAAGTATCGAAGATGAGCCGCGATCTGCCGATTGAAGTTCGAACTGATAACAACGTGCAGCGTGTAGGCACTTTCGTGATCGGTGGCTGAGTTCGGATCTGGGCAGTTGAGAATTGGCCGCGAAACAGAAAAATTTTAGTTGAAGATTTGTCCGTAAACAAACTTTATGCAAAGATAGTTCCAAAAAACCTCTCGCAGCAATAATAACATAAGTCTGTCTTTTGAACGGGTTGAAAGTAATCCAACTGTTCTGGATTGCGTAATTATTGGCGACGAAATTTCATCTGTATGATCGGGAAATAACGCGGCAAAAGCAATAGCGACTGTCTGTTGGCTCGGAAAAACCGAGAAAAGCAAAAATGAACAGATTTACTTCTTTGATAGCAAGGGGTGGTGCCTATGGAATTTGTGCCACCTCGACAGACTACGAATGAACATTTTTACCTCGATGGAACGGTTGCGAAAAAGGGTCGTCAGAGTTCGTCCAGCGAAAACATGGATTTCCTTCGTGGCGACAATGCTCTATATCATCACGCCTTTCAGTATTTGACTATCAGAGGGTTATTCAAGAGCTGCCCGAACTCTCATATTTCCCGGATTTTCCTGTTCACGCGGAAGATCAAACAAGCCGTGAGAGGAACGCATCTTGAATCGGTGTAGCCGATATTCCACAGTTCATAGCATACTCAGAGAAGTGCCAAGCTTTGCAGAAATGTTATGAAAAACGGGAAAAAGCGCTGGAACCAGTGTGTTAGAAACGGTGGGTATTTTGAAGAGGATCGTATTGATGTACCTTATTTTTTTAAATATAGGTGTTCTTTTTCAATCAGTTTCATTACTTAACTGTCAGACCTTGTATATACGGCACGCGTTGAAAAACTGTTAAAAGAAACGAGCAAATAATTACCAGCGTCGGTTGGCATCAAACAATAAACGAAAATAAGTAAATAAATCATTCGTTTATTTACACTTATTTTATTGGTAGTTTACAAGCAGTTTACGGAAGAAAAATACTTATAATAAACGAAAACTCGGAATCGATTAGGAGACCCGGGCACGATTAAGTATGTGTATGCAATTTAATGTGTGACTGTAATGGGGGAAGATGGAATGAAGGCGACAAGTGCAAAATGGCGAAGGTACGCGTGTATTGAGGAAGAGCACCTTTTCACAAACTAGCGCGGTAAAGGGTGGACTAGGAAAAATCAGCGGAGTAGACAGGTGAGAAAGAAAAAGCTCGCGCTGAAAGACGAAGTAGGGAGCGTAAAACAGAAAAGAGGGTAAAAAGGTAATTTAAAAATTGTAACGACTTGCTGCCAGATGTCGTCGGAGAAGTGCTATTTGATATATTTTTCCATCGATTATTTTTCTTTTAATTCGCCTAATCGCTATCGTTTCCAGAACGTAAGCATATTTTTCGGTTCTCTCGCAATATCCGAAGAGTATTTTTTAATTTTTTCATCAGCGTATTTATTATATCGCGGTTTTTAATTTTGCGAGGAACCTAAGTTTAGTTCGTTGTAATTCATTTATATCCGGTAACAACCGTTACCGTAAAATCGGTCAAAGAACGCGAAGAAAACACCGACTTTTAGATGATTCCATCTTGTTCCTTATAAAAAGTTCACTTCAATTAAAAACCAAATAAGAAAAATTCCGAATCATCTCGTTTCTAAATGTTTAATTTCCTTTTTAGAGTAGGAAACTTCGTTTTCTAAAGCGAATATTTTTTTAGTCCGATCCGCTTCCGACCGTAATGTTGAATCGAAAAAATATTTTCTAGTCTGTACGGAACAGTAAAGGCTCCGAATTCTCCGATTAAAGAGATCAACGATTTTGAATTAAATTATTCAAATGAAGCCGCATACAAAATACTAACGGTGAGCAAACGATTTTAAAGGACATCACTTTTACCTTAAAGAGATGCAGCTCACTATCATTAAAAGATGTCCTCGATACTTTGATTCTAATATTCATTTTACGGTGATCGGCAAATCTCTTCTCTCTCTATAGTGCCATACTTAATTCCTGAGCAACGGCGACTACCTATTCGTACATCCCAGCTGTACAGACACAGGCATAGTGTACTAGGCAATTGTTTATATGCAGTACGCAGGTGTACACACGCAAGACTACATTCGGAACTGATAGGTAATCGTTTGATTTATCGATATACAAGTGCAGTCTCGCGTGTATCTGCTGTGTACTGACCTAGCGTGCATATTATGTTTTACGTGGTGGTTTGCCATTGCCTTCCACGTGATTTTTAGCCAGTATTTTATTTATTTAATTCTTGTAATAAGTTCGTCGTCGCTCGAGATCGAATCCGTAACCTCCATATCGGAAGTCAAGCGCTCTAGCAACTGGAAAATACGTGTTTAATAAAATAGCCAGCGATAATAGTATTAATTTAAAAAAATTATATATATATATATATATATATATATATATAGGCTTTAAGTAAATGTTGAAATTAACCGAGCAATTTTTACACGGTAATGGTAATGATTGTTGATGCGTGTAATTTTATTAAATAATTAAGGCACGCCGTTTATATCAAACCGTAGCGAACGAAAAAAAAAAACCAAAAACAAACCGAAATATTATAGAAGCGTTTAAAAACAACACAGGCCCGACAGAATCTTCTAAAATTACGAGAAATTGAAATTATTACTGAAAACGAAAAGTTTCGGATAATGCTATTTAAAAATTAATTCCGTAATAATTCGTTAACACGTTCTGTTTAAAAAAAAAAAAAATCTATTTATTTTTTATTTTTTTCAATCTTCTGATGAAACTTTCGCTAGCTTAAAATGCAATTTCTTTCCTTTCTCTTCTAAATATTATCCTTACATCTTCTTCTTCTTCTAGGTCGTTACCCTTGTGGGGTATCGTGATCATAAAGCAATCCGATTGTTGCACGCCATACCTTTTGCTCGTTATATACATTGATGTATAATATAGTTTATTTTCTTATCATATCTGTCCAGCGCTATGAAGAGCGTTGGTCTTCTCCTTTGGATCTGCACTAGCATCACTAGTGTTGCTTAACCCGAGCAGCCTGGTGGAATTTCGTAGTGAAAATCCCAGAGGGAAACTAGGTCGGTGAACAAAATAATTTACGAGGGGTCTGGAAAGGGCAATTATCGGGTTCAACTCGGAAAAGACCTTCCTAGGTTGAATAGGAACAGGGACAGGTTACCTATTCTATTGGTGGTGGCGGAAATTTCTGACATAAGATTCATCGTTGGCGTCCAACATCCTTAAATATTAATCTACCGTCTATAATCAGTGTCTGTACTACATATTATTAGGAGCGGCTGAAAAAAAGGGTTTTTTTCCCTATATTAAGGGCAGCCTATTACTGAGCAGGAAAACTATAAATCCTCCAGCAGGCAACGGGAAACCACTGGAGTATTTTTCCCTTGAACATCATGGTTAGCAATGTTAACGGTCCTTACATATTCATGCCGTAAAGGTATCATTAGAGATTGGATGAGTGGTTGGAATGTGCGCAGCGTTACTCAGTAAAGGGGCCTAAGACGTAGACGTTTCAAAGTCCGTTAACTTTAAACATAGCGTTGAAATAGTTTATCAATCGGATAGGATCTCAGCAGATACAACTCATACGATTCCGCGGATTTTTTATAGAACAATTCTCCGTGCTAAATTCAGTCGAAAGTCTCATGTCCAGAAAAAAATTGTTCAAAAATACGTGTATCGAACTGCGAAACAAATTTCATAGCAAATAACACTGGCCTTTCATGTTAGCCGGAATCGATTTGTTTCTTACAGTTGGTTGCATAAGCTGTTCGATTACATTTTCCCGAACGCTATTACGTCGTGGTACTCGAGGTTTTTTGTTCTTTTAAAATTGTCAGAACAAACAATTACTAACGATTATTGACCGAACTTTCGTCGCCTCCATTCTACCGCATATATATTCTTCTTCCGTCTCTTTCCCTTCACCGGGTGTACACTGAGACGTTAATGCCGTTTTATCAAGCCCTCAGAAATGTCGCTATGGCCTCTTAATTACACCACGGATGAAAAATTTATTATTTTATTTTTATTAGAAGAAAATATTTTTTAATTTTGTACGCGGTACATTAATGAAAATTAACTAATCTTTCAGTATCGGTCCGACCGCTGAACAATATTAAAAACGAACAACATAAACCGATATTAAAAATTCGGATAATATAAATAAGTAAATTGTAATTAATTGTTGTCGACGGTGATCCGTGGTCCGTTAGTTTTGGTGGTGTGGCGGTTTTCCGATGATCAGCCCGTGACGAATGAACAGCGGGGTCTTTTAATCTAAAAGCTGAGATTGTTGCTGATAAATGTTCGTGATGATTATTATTAATCAGACGTTTACGTTTCACGGGTTTTTTTCTATTGGAATGACCTCTCGTTCCGGATCCGAATCGCTCCCAGCTTTACCCTGCCTGAAATAACTGGGTACCAAAGAAATCTGGGAAAATAAGGGCAGCCGAAAGAAAGGAACTCTGGCCCTCCTACTCTTATTAGTGCCGTTGGACTTCGTACATTATGAAAAGCTTAATTTCACAATCCTCGACGCCCCGCTATAAGGGTATGGAACTTACTTTACTTTACTGCCGGAGAATAATGTCGTATGCGATTTCCGCTACTATCAGAGACAACTCAACAACAATAATACTAGGGAGAAAGGTAAAACCAGCGACGGACTAACGCAAAGTAAAATCTCCGTCCGATCTTTTTTGTTCATTTCTTCTCTAAGTGACCGCCGAAATTACCTGTACAAGTTGCGCGCTCCCTCTTGTCACGGTCCTTGATTCGCTATTCACCGCCAACCGACAACAGGATCATCTCTCACACGAGCACCGAAATTTTATAATTTTTATTCTGTTTATTTTATTTGCACATAGAATGTACAAGGTGTAGTGTACACGTTACAACCGAGACTAATGAGAAAAGCGGCATCCCGATAGGAATCGTTCCCGGTCGATCATACTTTTCATCGGACTACGAAAATAAGACTCGGCTGAAGTTGTTGCTATTTCAATTCGTATTCTGGACCCAGAAAAGAAAGAAAACAAAAACAGAAAAAAAACTGTTGAAGTTTGTAATTTCAGAGTTGCTACAGTTAAAAGTCGTAATGTTTCTAAATTGTGTGTCACGCGTCACTACACATGTTTTTTTCTTCTCTTAACGTAAACATTAAAAAAGAAAAAAAATGAAAAATCAGTTCGATTTCGATTTTTCTAGTTAAAGTTTCCTTTTTATCTACTTATTTTATTTATTTATATTTTTTTTTGTCTATGTTTCGGAAAACGGTAAAGATTTCGAGTCACGTTAGATTATAATGGCTGCAGAGGCGGTCTTAAATATTTCGTTCGATTAACCGATATTTCACTTCCGGCGCGCTATTTAATATTCGATTCGCACCTTTTCTTATCAATTACTAACTTATAATGCGAATTATCTTCTTTCCGGTTACATTTTCCGCTATTCGAAATTATAAGTAGCGTTTTTTTTTGTAAGAAAAAAAAACTGTCGGTCGACGAACTCATACTAATTAGTTTTGCACCGTTCAGACGTACATCGAAGCCTTTCAGTCCCGCTTGCTTTGCAGTGCTTGACCGTTTCAAATTAGGTAACATTGTAGCCAACCCGGTCAGAATTTTCCCATTTTGCACTGTTTTCCTTCGTTCGGAATAATTTCTAGAAACGCGGAAAACATTAGCGAATGGCTGCAAGGCACGCGCTAAGTATTTAGCGAAGTTGTTTAAGTTGTTTAGGAAAAAGTTTTGAAGAAACGACGTTGCTCCGTGCTGTAACAGGGGAAATATAATTTTAACAGCAACAGCGATCAAGAATTGAAGACAGACCGGAGACAGAGCTTATTTAATCGAGTCATGCAGTGCGAAATGAATGCAGAGTCACCTCTAGTCGCTGCCAAAACGGTAATCCGAACACCGGTTACGGGATTACGGTGTACAGGTGATTCAATCGTTGCCGCTTATCCACGGCGAGCTATTTTCCAGACGAAGGGTATTAATTCAATTTCACCCGGGTTGATAATAAAGTTTTCTTTTACATAGTCATGTGCCCCATCTCTTCCAGCCGTCTCCTCATTTACGCGGACGCACCAAATTCGTGTCTCGGCTTTAACGAATTTCGGATAATTTAATATCCGCGCGTTACCCAGCGTAATAGCAGAGGGTGGCAGTGAGGGAAAAGCGTTTAGTCGTTAAAAAGTCGTAATTAACAACAAATATAAAGTGCGGCGTGTATCACTGCGAGATACCAGTATAAAAAGCGAACTTATCGAAATGCGCAGCTACGTTTAACCGAGCTAAAGTGTTTTAATGGAATCGCGAAAAACACTAGCGATCGGAGATAAGCGTAGTTTGAGGACAACGCGTTTTTGATTGATAATGAAAACGTGATGAAACACTGAATACAACTTACGCGGTAATCAACAAAGGGTATTGTAGTGTCAATACGCTTACAACACTTCGAAATTTCCTTCAGTTAATACGTGTTGATGATTTCTGTTTAGTTAAGTGCCGCCAGTTCACTTTTGATAAGATTTTAGTTCGTTCATTTAATGGTATTTTCCATTGTGAAATTGAACTAGTTCAAAATATGAAAAATAACATTAAATGAACAAACTGAAACCTAAATAACCACAAGACATACGAATGGAGAAGACGATATTTTAAAATTAACGATAACCTAACGTAAAAAACATTAAATAAAAAATAGCATTACCTTAACTTGCAGGATAAATTTTTGCGATGGTTTTGCTAAGACGTAAAAAAAATAAAATAAAAATGCGAAGCAAAAAATAAATCAAAATAAATTGGAAAAAAAAAGCTATTAAAAATGAACCTGAAATAAGGAAAAATTCGATGTCTTATATAAAAATTCGTAATCTGTAGGCCTCTCGAAATGAAAGTTTACATGAAAAATCGCATAATGGTAAACTGTTATATTCAGGGTACCAGTTCGTTTTACGTTATTATAGTTCATATTGATATGTACATCATCACTACCTTTTAGTTCATTTCACTTACCTTGTAGTTCGTCGCAACGTATTTCATATTTCATTATATTTCAAAGTGTGTAAACTGTTCAAATTTACTCACAGCCATGGATGGCTAAAAATCTTTCAATATAGTTCATCTCAATAATTTACTGTTTTTAAAATATTTCATATTTACACTTTTTGTTATTAGTTTGATTTGGTGGCTTATTTAATTTTTATTTAATTTATTTTTATTTACTTTTATTTACTGGCTGCTACTTTCTACTACTCTCGTCTGACTGTTAGTTTGGTTTGGTTTGGTGGCTTGTTTATTTTCTTTTTAATTATACTTCTGTTTACTGGCTGCTACTTTCTACTGTTCTCGTCTGACTGCTTTTATATTCTCTCATTTGAATTTACGTTCCAGTCGGATTCACGGTATGTAATTTTTTATATTAAATATCTCATCTTGTACATTACTCTATTTTATTAAAATATAATTTCTGTCCGTTCTAGCTGCCATTTTGCCCTTGGTTTCTGTGATGGAAATTAAATTATGCGACGCGGCATGTAAGCCCGTCTATTTCGATTTGATGGCATATACGGAAGAAGATGCCATCAAATTTTACATCTTCATCAAACATCGAGTTCTTCATTTTTTCAGGTTTTTACACTTTATTTTTATTTTTTATTCCTTTACAAAGTATCACTTCCTGTGTAGGGTTTGCTCGGCATGTCATGGGCTATTCAAGAATTTGGAATTTTGATGTGGCCGGCGGATCGGCGGTGTTAAATGTAATTATAAAATTTTTAAAATATTCTCTTTCCGGTATTTCACTTTTTGCTCTATTTCTCGTATGATCGTTACGTTACTTCGCTTCTTTTTACGTCATATTCGTAATTTTAGTTCGCTCATTTTCGCTTCATGTTCGTAATTTCAGTTCGCTCATTTTCACTGTCATTCACATTGAGTGGACTAACACAAATTATGAATCATAACTTGTGTTAGTTCACCCATTGTGGATAATAGCAAAAATGAACGAACTAAAATTACGACCGAAAATGAACTGAATAACAGCGAAAATGAACGAACTAAAATTACGACCAAAAATGCCAAATGAGAGAATATAAAATAGAAAGTGGCAGCCAGTAAATCAAAATATAATTAAAAACAAAATAAGCAAGCCATCAAACCAAACTAATAGTGTAAAGTGGCAGCTGGTAAATCAAAATATAACTAAAAAGAAAATAAACAAGCCACCAAACCAAACCTACCTATGTACAACAAGATAAAATAATATATTACTAGACTCTATTCGTCGCGATAGCCTCTAGAGCGCTTAACTTCCGTTGCGGAGGTCACGGGTTCGATCCCGAGTGACGACAGAACTTATTCTAAAGAATTCAATTAAAATACTCGCTAATAATCGCGTGGAAGGCAATGGCGAAACCACCACACTTATACCATCATATGCGCGCTAGTTTAGTACACACAACAGACACACGCGGGATTGCATTTGTAGCGCGATAACAAGCGACTGCAATCAGTTCCGGGTGTGGTCTTGCGTGCGTACACTCGCGTTGCGTATAGCATTACCTGAAATACGGAGGAACACCGTATCTAATATAAAATTACATGGAGAGCTTACATGACGCGTTACACAATTCGATTTTGCTGGGCGTGATAAGTAGGAATATGTAAATGAGAGGAATATAAAACAACAATAGCAGATGGAGACTAGTAATTTTTTTTGTATTCTTTAATTCAAATGGCAGATAATAAATCAAAGTATTCAAACAGCTGTCCAGTTTAAATAATTATGTAATTTTAAATAAAAAGAAATTATGGCTAGTGACCAAGAAAATACTTCATCGACAACAAGAACAGTATAACATAAAACTGGCAGATGGAAGCTGGGCTAGGACTGAAGACCAGAAAGTAAACGCGTTCGCGAGTCATTTAGAGACGATTTTCACGCCTCACAGCAGTAATAATCAAACCCATACTAAACATGTCAAGCAATGACTAGAGCAACCGACCACTCCCTTCTCCACAAAGAAGGTCTACAATTGTCTAAAAATCGCGCCGCAAAATAAACCACCGGGCCTAGATAATATAAATGGTAAAATATTATCTGACTTGCCAAGGAAAGCTACAATATTGTTGTGTTACATATTTAACGCCATTTTGAGAGTAGGTTATTTTCCCAAATGCTGGAAAAGGTCGTTGGTTCTAATGGTCACAAAACCAAATAAACCCCGGGAGTCCTTGTCCTCCTACAGACCAATTAGTCTTCTTAGTTCGATTTCCAAGGTACTAGAAAAACTAATCCTAAAAAGAATTAATCCCATACTAAAAGCCAGAAACGTAATTCCTCATCATCAGTTTGGGTTTAGAGCGGAGCACTCTACGATACAGCAGTGCCACAGACTAGTGGACGCAATCTCCGCAGTGTTGGAGAAGCAAGAAGTATGCTCAGCGGTTTTCTTGGATGTTGTTCAGGCATTTGATTGAGTCTGGCATGAGGGACTGCTATATAAACTCAAACAGTTAGTGACCCCTGATTTGTACTTATTCCTTCGGTCCTATTTATCGAATCGTAAGTTTATCGTAAAAATTAATAGCACCAAATCCGATGAGAGGAAAATTCTGGCCTCGGTTCCGCAGGGTAGCCTCCTTGGACCAGTGTTATACTCAATTTACATCGCTGATCTACCTGTCTCAAATCAGACTATCTTGGCATCCTTTGCAGATGACATAGCCATACTTGCTTCTGATACCAATCCCATTTATGCAAGCCTAGCAGTTCAGCAACATATGAATAGGATCCAGATATGGGCGGACAACTGGAGAATTAGGTTCAATGAACGAAAGTGTCAACATGTCTTCTTCACCAACAGATTCACGTCATGCCCCAGAGTTAAAATAAACAACGTTGAGATCCAACAATCGGACTTTGTGAGGTATTTAGGGATGTACCTGGATCGAAGACTCACCTGGCGGGTGCATGTTGCGCAGACTTGTCAAAAAGTGGCTGCTCGTGCTAGACAGTTGTACCCCCTGCTAGGGAAGAAGTCTAACCTAAGTCTTACCTTAAAAAGATCTATATATCTTACCATCATCGCACCCATTTGGAAATACGACTTGGAACTTTATGGGAATACATGCAGAAGTAACCTAACACGTATCCAAAGGAAGCAGTCGATTATCCTGCGCACTATCACAACAGCGCCTAAATACGTCTCCAACGCAACTCTTCATAATGATTTAAAGATCCCGTTTATCCAAGAGGTTCACATCAGGCAATATAAAAAGTTCTTCGAAAAATTATGTAAAAATACCAACCCATATATCAACAAAATGTATATTAGAACACTGCCGGGTAACCCTAGACGGAGGTTAAAACGTCGGAAATGGTGCCGTGACGCTCTTCCGATAACTTAAATTAGATATTCCCTGATAAAGCATAATGCATTTATTAAATGCGCAAATAATACCAGCAGGAGTCTATGGGCCATACTGAACCGTATGGCTGCCATGGTACTCGAGCCAGTACAAATTTTCACCCTTTATGGTAATTCACAAGGTTACACGGGCCATGCTCTGCTGGACATCGTGTTAACTAGATACGCTTAATATTATATATTGTAATAATCATGCTTGGTCAATAATATGCTATGATGATCACTAATAGATTTTGCAGGGTTCTATGGGCCATACTTTACTGTATCGGTAGCCATGGTGATCTTGGCAGTCTGTAAAAAGAATTAATAACTCGAACCCAGTCCCTCACTGGAGGGTTGGGTTAATGCCTGGGAATTACGTTATATTCCTAGAGTGTAAGTAATCAGCGTATGGTCGAGGTCACGAGCACTGTTTGTGGGTTTACCGGTACAGTAAAAAAAAAAAGAAAAAAAAAAAGATATGAAAAAATAAAAACTTTTCACAAATATTAAAAAGTGAGAATGTAACAGGATTTTTACATTAACCTTAGTGTAAGAATAAGTCATTCGCTTAATTGAAATGACGGAGATTCTCTAGCTAATTGGTAAATTATTATGAAATATCGTGACATTCTTCGTCGCTGCTTCTTCCACACAATTTTTCTTAGCAGACAAAATATAAATTTCGTGACATTTTTTCGTCACACTTTCTTCGCGACGGACAAAATTTTAGCTTATGCCCAACCGTAAGACCCATGTCAAAAACTGTTATGAAAAAACGTTGCAAAAAAAACGTTCGAACGATAAAAAATTAACGTTTTCTTCAATATAGTCAATTGAAATTTATTTATTTACTTATCTTTTTTTTAAATACAAACTTAAAAATCTACTAGAGGAAAGTGCACTAAAAAGAGTGCACTTTTATTCAATTTTTACGCTAAATT
Organism: Icerya purchasi; assembly: GCA_039619475.1. NCBI lineage: Eukaryota > Metazoa > Arthropoda > Insecta > Hemiptera > Monophlebidae > Icerya > Icerya purchasi. The sequence continues at coordinate 293,822,945 of CM077116.1, read as the reverse complement.
TTTAAGTCGGTATTTTCTTCAAAAAAAAAAAAAATGATTTCACAATTTTTAACGTAATACTTAAATATTTTGTCTCGTTAATAATCGGCTTTTCCAAAAGTAACAAAAACTTTTTAATTAACGTTCTAGGGTCTTAAATATTCATTATCTTCATTCGAATCTGTGTACTTATCCGTGTTAATTAACATTGATAATACTTTCGCTTTTTCAAATTAAATTTCCATGCTTAATACTGATAATATTTTAAGTTAGTCGCTCTGCTACATTAATAAATAAAAAAAGTTATCTAAAAGAATTATCTAAATGGAGTACATTTTTTCACGTTGTTTGATGACTACTCGGTTTATGTTCATACTTATCGATATCCTCGTACGGTACCACTATTAACTAGTACACTATCGAATGAGCGAGGAATCATTAAAATCGATCCACATGGGTAAAAGTTATTATTCGCAAACAAACGAAAAAAAAAAAGCGACGAACGTACAATCTCTTTTTTTTTCTTAAATCGGTAAATACATTTTAAACATATTTTAATTTACAAGCTATACAAGAGTTATACTAATGCAGCAGAAGTCGATCGGATTAATCTACACAGCAGTTTCATGTTTGCATTTGCATTTTATGTTATGGCAAAGGATTAATGAGCTGAAGCATTCGCAGAGAACTCAATACACTTGCACTGATTTTTATTGCTTAGACGGAAAGAATTCATTTTTTTAATATACTATACTTTGTACGTGTAAGGTAGTGTGAATTCAGTTCATTCGAGTGATTTAAGTCAGGCACACCAGGGGCCATTTGCAAGACAAAACCTATATAAACATGTTGCAAGCCCATCGTGACCAGAATGCACCTAGGAAATGTAACGATGCTTATCTCATTTTCGTCCTACCTAAGACATTAGGAAGAAATGCACATGTTTTCATCCTTCTGTATGATTCCACATCCTACCTCCTCACCGTTCGTTATATTAATAAATTGAAAAAATTATCTAAACTGGTACACTTTCACGTGAACGAAGAATCATCAAAACTTTTCCACATGGGTACGAGTTATTCGCGAACAAACGTAAAAAAAATCGTTTTCTTTGTTCGGATCTATATTTATCCGTATAATTAACTTTAATTATACTTTAATTTTTTTAAATTTCCTTTGCACGCCTAATATTGATAATAGTTTAAGTCAATCGCGTTAGTCATCAAAAATGTATCTGAAGAGAGCATATTTTTTCACGTTTTTTGATGACTACTCAGTTTATATTTATTCAAATATCAATGATACACTTTCAAATGAGCAAAGAATCATTGAAATCGGTCCACGTGGGTAATCCGCGAACAAGCATAATAAAAGAAACATACATGACGAACGTATAACCTCTTTTTTTTGAAGTCGATAATAAGCATTATAGCTATCATTCAAGTGCATTCCATATCGAAGTCCGAAAGATCGAATTTATACATACATACATACATAATATATATATATATATATATAATATATATGCAGTGAATCCTAAATTTTTCTCTGGTATTTTTCCAGGTCAGGAAAATGTTTAGAATTAACTCAACTACACAATCAACAAATAAGGAAGCCATTCTTAAAAAAGAAAAAGGACGCTATTTTTTTCTTATATTTTTAAATAAAACAATAGAATTTGTTTAACCTTTCGTTGGCTGCGCTATGAGGGAATCCCCGGCTTTCTTTTTTTAATGTAAATATTTAACAGACTACTTATAATTTACATAAAATAGTTTAGTTATTCATGTATCGAAACGTCATAAGTCGATCTAAAATATTTGTATAGTTGTAATTACTTTAGTTTTTTTTATAATAATTTTTTATTGTGAGTAGAACGTGAAATCACGAGGATTCCCTCACTATGCGACCACAATCGTAGGTAAAATTTTGTTCAAAACGTTGCCAAGTATGTAGAAAAATAATTAGAATAATAAGTATTTTTTAATATTTATTAATTAATTAATAATTTGAAAAATGATAATATAAAATCTCGTTAAATATAGAAATTTTAATTTAATAACATAACTGATTTTTAATTTATTATGTTGCTACCTAACTGTATTTTAAAAAGTTATAACTGTTTCAAAATTCCGCGCATAAACTGGCAACGTCGCAGTAAATTTTACATGGCGGGGATTCCTTCACCGAGCGACCAACGACGTTTAGAAAGTGGTGCGCGACCAACGAAAGGTGAAGAGAAAATTGATATCTAAATTTAAAAGAAAATAACAGATATGTAATAAATAATAGAGCATTTAAATTTTTTTATGTAAAGTTCACCAAAAGAAGAAACCTAATACTTCAAAATAGGTTTGCGAGATTTGCAAGTAATTTTAAATCGTTTTACGTATTATTTCAAATTATTTTAAGAAAAATTATATTGCACTAAGGAGAATAAAATACAGTCAGAAAAGAAACAGAAAAATAAGACGCAAAACATTCGAGGTAATTCTTTTTAAATGCAAATGCATTACACAGAACATCTATGTATATCCCAAAGCCAGCCGTACGCTGTTGTTGTAACATTTCGCTATTTAGTGCTGTAACTCATCAGTGAGTGTTAAAACTTATACTAGTCAGATGTAGCGCGCTCTTTACCATTAGCCGGCAGCGCTGTAATAATGACATATCGAGTCTAGCCGCATACAGAGTGCTATTGTCCAGATAGAAGAAAAAAAATAAATGTGCAGCGTACAATTCGCAAGTAACTCGGACAAAGTAGAGCAGTACTTAGTTTATTAAACGCTCAATCTGATCGGTTATTGACACTGTTCGTGAATGCTTTTCAATGCGTTTTTAGTCACTTCCTAACGTCGGAGAAACGCAGCGCTTGGCGAACAAAACATGAAAAACGAGCAGATTATCAAATCGGAATTCAACTATTACTACTCGACACTGACGTCTTATTTTTCAGATTTCCACTGGCAAGCTAAAAACATTCTCCTCCTTAACCAAATTAGTCTCAATCGTTAGAGAAGTACTAGATTTCTTTTCAATTTTCTCTGATACTTTGCCGTATAACTAGAAGTACTCGAGAATTAGCCACTGACATATTTAATAAATTAAAATAAACGCAATTTTTACTTATTATAATTTAAAACAACCCCTCTCACTATATGTTACATTTCAACCTTGTCCCTGAAAATGAGCAACTAAACCAGCTGCTGCGTTAAGAAAAAGTAAATAAAATTGCTTTTTTGTTATTATTTTCACTTTCAGACAAATTTATCTAGAAAATTAAAGTGATTGACTGAGATTACTCACAAACGCACAAATCGAAAAAGAGCCAAATAGCAATTCAGTCAATAGTAGTGAAAGCCCCGTATAATTGCCCATCGCAAATAATATAGAAGTAGAGAAAATCTCGTGTTCAGAATGATTATTCAATTCAAGCAGTTAAACTTAATCCACGACAAAAATAAATACATAAATAACGTAAAAATCCAATAGTGATGATATAACAGCATTCAATGCATTTCGAAAATCACTTATTTCTTTTGTCTGTTTTACGAGTTTTAACCGATGTGTATTACTATCGATCAGCGATGTAATATAATTAAAATATTCCCTAAACTTTTCTGTTTCCGATTTATTAGATGACTCTGTTGTCGTGTTCAAAACGCTTGCGTGAATTTACGAACGGGTTTTAATAATTTTGAGAAGTGTTTATCGAAAAGCGTTTATCAAATTTTAATGTTGCATACGACCGGACAAAGTTCATATCGTGCAGTAAAACTTTTTCCTTTTTTCAGAAGTCAGTAGGCAACTTAGTCGAGCATCACGACCGTGAATACACCAAAAGACTAGCTAGCAGCTTCTATAGAAAACTAATCGGTGGACGCATAATCAACCAGCACTTATTATTGCATGTCGACGAAACAATTGTAACTTGTTTTCGTTCTAAACCGGGCGGATATGTGTCTACAATATTCGGACATCGAGCAAATTTTTAATCGCGCAAAACTGGCTACGTTCTCAATTTTATTACGGGCGCAAAAGTCATTGATTTTTCTGCCATTCGCACGGTTCGAAAATCGACCATTGAAAATTTTCTCCGTAAGATTCTTAATACAGTTGCTACAGGAAATATTATATAATTTCGAGTCTTAAACCGTTGCTAATTATATAATGTAGTTTGTTTTAATGATTACATCTGCATGATATATTTCCAGAGAACAAAAAGAAAAAATCTTTAGCGCGAAAGTACAGAGTTTATCGTATAAAAAAGGGAGAAAAATTTAAAGATTTAACAAAACCGTGAGCGACACAATTAGCGTGTAAGTAAATGGACGCCGTTTATAGAATTAATGATGCGACGGAAATGGATCGAATAAGGAATAGAGAACAGATGGTTACAATGATAAAAGTGCAGAAATGACACTTAGTTTACTCCAGCGAATATTTCGCAAAAAGCTTGCAAATTTAAGAAAGTGGAAAAAGAAATAAAGTAAAATTTAAAAAAAAGTTTATAATTATACGTTTAAATTCCAGACATAATGTTTTATTAACTTCCGGCTATACAGGTTAGCACGGGTGCAAAGATTTAGGTAACAACTGGTATTGTATACAGAGATATCTCGAAAATTATTACTCGGCTCAGGTCGAATAATTTTATAATTATTATATATATTCGACAGTGCTTGAATTTAATTATTGCATATTTTATTTAATGTAAGAGGTCGTATAACGGTCTCGATTAAAACACATTTTAAATTATTACCTGCTGGTCTATATTGCAATCAAAAACTGTACTGGTATCATTGCAACATTGTAATACGAGCACCTGACACAATAATTTCCCGACTTCGAAGTACTTTATTTAAACGAGTGAACTTTAAATGTTCAACGCCTAGTTATAAAGTGCGTATTGAGAAAATGGTACGTAAAAAAGGCAAAATTTCATTACAGCTATTCCAGATTTATTGAAATTTAATTTTGTGTCCTATTCGGAGCTACCGAGTCTTAACATTTTTATTAATTAGCAAAAGTTGAAGGACAACCCGATCATTCGAACACATCTTTTCTTCTTCAATAAACGAATTCACGTTATCTTACAATACCGGGCGCAAGATCGTTCGAGCTTTAAAAATTCCCATCAGTTTTAAACTTATATAAGTTATCGCACGTGCTGAGCAAGTTCACCAAAAACGGAAAAAAAAAACAAAAAAAAGTAATAAAAAAAATAGAAAAAGAAGCAACTGAATAACGGAAGTAGTCACTTACCTCACATTTGGGATAGAGTTCCGGCGGCCGCTTAACTTTCCATCCTAGGAGCGGCGGAATGCAGATGACAGCACTCAGTATCCAAACCAAAGCTATCATCAGGGCAGCCCTGAATGAAGTTCTCGTCTTTAAGTATTCGACCGCTTTCGTTATGGACCAGTACCGATCTAACGATATCAAGCACAGATTCATTATAGAGGCGGTCGACAAGAGAACGTCGATGGCCGAATGTATATCACACCAAACCGTTCCGAAAACCCAGTAACCCATCAGTTCGTTAGCTAGCGAGAACGGGATCACTACGACTCCGAGAAAGAAATCAGCCACCGCCAAGCTAGCTATGAACCAGTTCTGGATGTTTTTCAAAGCTTTTTCGGTGGCTATCGCTACGATTACTAGCAGATTGCCGACTACGACGAATATCATCAGTATGATAGCGAATATGGACGCGACAATGATACTCGGCAACGAATAGATACTCGGATAGGTAGCTTCGTAAACTAAGTAGGTTCGATTCAGGTCAGTCAAGTTGGCCGTCAAGTTCAGATATTTGACCAGATTTTTTGTGCTATCGTCGCCGTTGCTCAAAAGTATCGCGTAATCCTCGTCTAGCCTCCAAATGAAATCCTCATTGATAGTTGTTAAACTGGCGTTTGTTGCACTGGCCGATGGCTCCGATGCCATATCCTCCGTCTACCGGAATATATCGATTATCGGCGGTCGCTCGAGCAGCTGATTCCATTCATTGTTCACTTATCATTGTCGAAATTTTTCATATCGCGTACGCGCTCCATCGCCGGATTTTGTTAAGCAGTGTTTGGTTGTTTTGTTTTGTTTTTTTTTTGTTTTTTTTTTTTGTTTTTTTAATTTATTACAAAAATTTTTGGAGAAAAACAATGGTAAAAAAGAAAAAGGTATTAAAGAAGAGATCACAAGTAGTAACGATTTTTTTTTATTATTATTATTATTATTATTAAAAATATAAAAAAGAAGACGGAAAAAAAGAACGAAAAAATGGAAGCTTATTAATTTGAAACAAAAGGAAATAATTAATAATCAGGGGGGGGGGTAATTATTTATATATTTATATAGCTATATATTACATAAAGCTCTCTATTTCTTATTGAAGGAGCAGAGTTTATCAGTGAGCGCGAATTTTTCGAGGTCGGTAGTGAATTTGTCGAAAACAGTTTATCAGTTTTTCAAGAGACCTCCAGTATTCGAAGTAGACCGGTGATCGCCTTCTTCTGCTATCTTTCCACCAGTAGAAGAAATTCATCATTTATATCGAAGTAATTTTACGCTGCGTCGACTGTCCTTCCGAATCCGTTACATTCGTATTCGAACATATTTCAGTGTCGATTCGCAATATCACGTGTTTTCCTTTTTCACCTGTAACACATGAAAACCGACATCATTTCAGTAACGGTTTAGCGAAATATACAATGCGTTCTTTTAATGACCGTGTTTACATTACTACTAACATGAATCAGTGGTATCAGATCTATTAGTGCTGCGATAGCTCGTTCAGGCGGTGAAAACCGTTCTTTTCGAATTGGATTAAAGGATTTTAGACGTACTACCTCGCTAGCGACCAAGTAACTTTTCCGTTTTCCAATTACTCACTCATGGCGAGGAAACAAACAAGTCGCACGCAAGTTTATATACGCTTTTCGTGATTTTCGACATAGCAACTAGAATACACGCGCTAAACCTCAAGCAGTTAACGTGCGCACTAGCTCCTCCGCCCCCTTCTAACGGAATCTGGAGACCAGCCGGTAAGTATTAAATATTCTCGCGTTTTTTAATTACGCATTGTACTTCCGATGTTATATTAATGGAAATAGCTCGGAATAAACGAAATTCAGAAATATCACGAAGAAAGAAAATAACGTGGTTTTTTAAAACCGGCGATTTCGTAAAGTAACCGTAAATTAAAATTATTTAGAGAGCAGTAGAAAGAAAAAGTAAAATAACGCTCCAATATTGTATTTCTCGATGATAAGTAATCAAACAACGGTGCCGATTATGTTCACTGGCCTTCAATGACGTCACAACGAATCAGCCTCCCTTCTCAACGGCCTTCAATATATAGAGCTCGTTGATGTCCCCGTTTTCTATTGAGCCAGCATCATGATTTCCGGACACTCATGGCGGGGGCATTTTCTTTTCTAACATCATCGATAAATCTCGGCTTCCTCTCTTCGTTATGGCCGTCTTCATTTATCTGTGTCATTGTTGCACAGAGAACTTGTATGTAAACTTTAACTTTCTAGACGGGAGAATTCATGATCTTCCGGTTGATTAAATACGTCAAGTAGGTGTGAACTTTTTTAAAAAAAGGATAGGCATATACGTGCAATATACACATGTATGGACGGACGTGTTCCAATGAACGGTTATAATTGACACACGGAATAGACAAGCTCCGCTGAAACCGTTGAGAGTGACAGCATTTTTTAAACGGCATGAAATTTACTAATGAACTTTCACTAGTTTCAGGTGAGACGTCCGATTTTGGCATTTCAATCCGCATTCCGTTTAATAATAAATTTTATGCGAATAAAGTCGCTGACGGATCGAAAACTGACGCGAAACGGAAAAGCGGACAAATCGATGTCCCATTTCCGCAATCGGGCAAAAATTACCTTTCATCGTTACACTTGACGAAATTTCGTCGATATAGTTGTATGTATAAGTTTTTGAGTACCGTGATAAGCCAATGGGCGGACAAGGAGCTGAAAGCTGTCTGCAAATTCTGGACTGCAATTTTCAAGTTCGGCCCCTTTGCAGCTTTCAGCATATTGGCCACAAAAATCGGGAAACATTAGACTAGTTGTTTTTGAAACTATAGTACATAGAATAGAACGGGGGGCACAAAGCGTTGCTCATACGCACGCTATAAAATTTCGTTCTTGCTTGAAAAGGAAATAACGCTCTATTTATTTTTCCGTTCGACGTTCGATAAGATAAGCGGTTAATACTACGATAGTAAGTCGCTTTGCGAGCGCCTATCGAATCTCTTTTCATCGCGTCACTCTGAAAGTTCAATGAATAATTTTTCTCTCGTTTCGAATTAGTCCCGGATTTTTAACGTGATCGGTTATAAATTATTCATTCGGACGTATTTTTCAGTAGCCGTTTGTATCTGCGCTAACCTAATAATTCACCGAATGCAAAATTTTGAATATATCTGACATGCTTGATTCGGTTAAAATTCGGCGCTTTTGCTGCAAAAGCCCCGAAGTGGTCATCTACAAAATTCTCAAATTACCCGCGTCTATTAATACTCGTACAATAACAAAGTATTTACTCGACGTCATCTCAGATTTTTTGTAACAGCTCCATAAACAGCTGATAGCATCCGTTGTGCTTCATCAATACGATTATTAGTTCAAATACTTTCGCTTATCATGAGAAAGCTCAGTTGAACTGAACTCTTTCAAGTTCCTTTCTTATAAACTATTTTAAGTTCGATTAAGAAGAGGAGAATTGTTTCTTTATAATCACTACTTCTAGAAAAGTAGACTTAACATCCGGGAACTTATAACATTCCCCGAGTTTTTTTTTTTGTTGTTTTTTCTATTACTTACCGCATTATGTTTAGCTAGAAATGCGGAAAGTTGGGCATTATATTTTTTTAAATTCAGTCTAGAACCTTTAAGAAAAAATAGAAGGGATGTGATGGTTGTAGGATTGTCTTTTTGAAAAATATCTTCTCTTCACTTGTTTACTGCGCTGTAAATGTATATATACATATATATATATTTTATTTTTTTTTTTTAAACGAAGGCCTTTTACGCGGCTTGACGGTAGGAGTAAACTGGCGGAAATCGTTATATAACGAAAAAGCGTTATGCATCCTCCAGGCGACCTTCACTCTCTTTCTCTTTCTTTCTCTCTCTTTCTATTATATACAGGTGTGTGTGTGTGTGTGCGCGTGTCAAGATTCAAGCAGCAAACATTGTTCTACAGCACTATCAATTCCCTATTTTCCTCTCATGTTACCATTTACACGGATGGTTCGAGGGGGCCTGGTGGTGTTGGTGCTTCCTTCATCCTTCCTGATTTTAACTTCTCAGAATCTGTTCGACTTCCTTGTTTCTGTTTCATATTCACATCCGAGTTGTTGGCTATCCTTCGCTCTATTATTTTCATTTCCTCGAATCATTTTTCTTCTAAATGTTTAATTATCTCTGATTCTTTGAGCGTCCTTCAGGCCTTATCCTCTCCCCTTCCTGATCATTCGTGTGACTTTGTTATCCTCCGCATATGTTCACTCATTCACAATCTTTCCTTTTTCCATTCAATTAATATTAATTTGCTGTGGGTAACTAGCTACTCGGGCATATTTGGTAATGAAGCGGCTGATTCCTTGGCTCGGGCTGCTGCTGCTCCTCTCGTTTTTTGTTTTTTTTTTTAAATTCCATTCGATAACCTCCTATCAATTTGTATAGGGTGATTTTTTAAGAGTTAAGTTTTTCAGGTTGGCAGCACTGGTTGGTATTGGCATCCAAACGTCATCTGTCAAAGTGAAAAGTTTTCAGTATACTCTGCCATTTCATCATGGAAAGATTTACAAACGAGCAACAATTGCAAATTGTTGAAATTTATTATCAAAATTCGTGCTCTGTGAAAAATGTGCATCGTTTGTTACGACCATATTACGGTCGCACCAAATTTGGTGATAACAGCACGAATTGTTGATACACCAGGTCGATACAAACGATGCACATTTTTCACAGAGCACGAATTTTGATAACAAATTTCAACAATTTGCAATCGTTGCTCGTTTGTAAGTCTTTCCATGATGAAATGGCAGAGTATACTGAAAACTTTTCACTTTGACAGATGACGTTTGGATGCCAATACCAACCAGTGCTGCCAACCTGAAAAACTTAACTCTTAAAAAATCATCCTATAAAAGCTTTCATATCCAATTTTGGTCGGACACTTATGTTTCCTCTTTTTCCAACAGTTGTTCCTTTTACATGTCAGTTCAGCCTATTCTTCCTGCATATTCATGGTTTGTTTTGCATTCCTTCCTTCGGCGTTCTGATATTGTTTCCATTGTTCGTATGCGCTTTGGCCATTCTTTGCTGCCTTAGTCCAGATTTCGTTTTTCCTTGATTTCTTCTCCACACTGTCCTCTTCATCTGTGTGATGCAGTTATTTGCGACGCCGAACATGTATTTTCCCAGTGTTCATCTTTCTCCGTGGAGCGTGCTGCCTTGTATTCTTATTTGTTGAAGCTTGGACTTCCTACTCCTGATTGTGCTTCCTATATCCTGTCCTTTCCTTCCCCATTAATTTTTCCTGCTATTTGTTCCTTTTAAAATAAAATTTCTGATCGGATTAAAATATAACCGACTTCGTTTCTTACCTTGTATTTCTGGGTAAATGTCCTTGGTTGACGAGCCCAAGAAAAAAAATAAAAATTAAACTCTTTTTTTGTTTTAATTTATACGAGATTTATATTGTGTCATTTTTATCGTATACTGTATGAATGACTTTATACTTGTTCGCCATGGTATGAGACAGCTAACTCCTTTTGCTCTTAACTTCGGCAGTGTCATTCCTTTTCTTTTCAGGATGCATATGTTTGCATTTTTCGACGTTGATTGTCATTTTTTCTCCATCCTTGGTATAGCGTTCTTTGTCAGATTCCATTCCTTGTTACTCCTAATTGCTGCTATGTACACGCATTGATGGGTAATCGTCCGTTGCTGACAAACCCAGGGAATAACCCAAACAAGAAAAAAAAAACAAACTAGTATATCTACTAAAAAGTGAAAGGAATTTCGTTCCTACCGGGTGTCCCCTCTAGACACCACTTCTGTTTTTTTTCTTTCTAATTTGAATTCGTAAACTTTGTGCTCTTCCCGAAAACAGATCAAATTTTTTTTTTTTTTTCTAATGCGCTTTAGACACAGATTTGAATTCCTTTCGAGCAAAAACGTTTTTCCAGGATGGAATAAGTTTCTTCAGTCGCTTTTTAGTCGATTTTTTCCCCGGAAAGATTAAAAACACATTGTTTTCTAATTTCCCGTAATGTATTCGATGTCATTTTTATAAGTTCAGATCGTGGTTTTTCATTTCTCTTTCGCAGAAAAACCGTGTTTTACTAGAACACGTACATATCATTGAAAACAATTTTTGGAGCAAAAAAAAACAGCAATCAAGAATAGAAAAGAGGCTGGAAATGCTCTAATAGAACAATGTCGAGCGGTTGGATTGACTTAATATAAATTTGTGCTTTTACAGGAATGTCAAACAAATTGAGATTATAAGAAATTTCATTAGTATTTCTACAAAACTGAAATAACTGCGATTTTAACTGTTCATATACATATATATATATATATATATATATAAATATACATATATATGTATATATACATACATATTATATATTATACATTATACATAATATATTCGTATATCATATAGACATAAAGAAATGATCAAACAAAAAAAAACTTAATTTTCAACATATTTCGCTTCAATATAGCGTTAAACAGCTGTGTAGGACATCATATCTACGGATTGCACTCCTAGGTCCAAATTCGTCAACCAGTCCTGTGCAGCATCCGACAATATCTAATTATCCCATCTTCCTTCCAAAGTCCATGGTGGACATTCGATTAGAATACGTTTCTAAGGGTGTATTCCATCGGTGTACCTTTTTTCCCACAGTCGCATGATAGACCTTTTCTTATTTTCCATTTTGTCAAGAATTCGTCGCGGTGTCCGTGACTCGTTCTAAACCTATCTAGTGCTTAATTTTCTTCTCAGATGAAACCATATCTATTACTTGAATCTTGCATGTTAAATTTCGTTTATCCATCTTCTGTGTTTTTTACTCTCCGCTCTAAACTTTAGTTCCGTCAGATCTTTCTGCTATAACGTACTAGTTTTCGTGATCTAAATCGGTGACATATTTTTTTTTTTTTTTTTTTTTAATAATAATACTTTATTATTTGTTTTGATACAATCTTAGCTGGTATGCTAAATAATTATCTATATTTACTTAATTACTGATATGACTACTTAATAGCTAACTTAACTACTAAGTAACAACGTGTGTGGAGTACGTATCTCATTGGTTACGCATCCATTATACGCCAATTCGTATTTATATATTTATAAGATTAAATCTAGAGGATGGCGGCGAGTAAGTCGTCTAACTCCATATTCGGTATTAAGTAATTGCCTTGCTTCCGCATTGACATGACTGTGCAATCGCTGCTTATGCGATTTAGCGAACTCCTTGATTACATCGTTAATGAACAACATCTGAAGATCAGAATGAATGTCATCATTACGTGAGTAGCGGTAGGCATCGACTATTGCACGTAAGATGACGTTTTGACGACGTTGTATGACATCCCTATTCGATCTGGCTGTACAGCCCCACAAGACAAGGCCGTACGTCCAGATAGGTTTAATAATTTGTTTATATAGCAGAAGTTTGCAGGAAACATCCAACTCAGATTGCCTGCCCATTAACCAATATAGTTGCCGTGTTTTATTTTTAATCTGCTGAGCCTTCATTTTAACATGAACTTTCCAGGTTAATCGTGAATCCAAATGCATGCCAAGGTACTTGGCTGAATTAGCCTGTGGAATAAGTTGATTTCCTAAGTACAATTGACATGTATTATCGGCGTGGCGTAATGTGAACAAGACATGGACAGATTTCTGTTCATTCAATTTAATCTTCCAGTCCAGAGTCCATTTCCTAATACGATCTAGTCTACATTGTAATTTATTGGTAGCATCAGAATGACTGCTACTTACCGCTAATACTGCAGTATCATCTGCAAATGTGGCCGTTGTTGTGTCATTATCTACAGGTAAATCTCTTGTATACAGCAGGTACAGAAGAGGTCCGAGGACACTACCCTGTGGTACACCTGCTTGTATACAGTAGAATGATGACTTTGCCTCTTCATGGACCACTCGGAATTTCCGATTTGATAGGTAAGATTTTAATAAGCGGCAAAAGTTTCCTGAGAGCAATGAACTTAACTTGTAAATTAGGCCTTTGTGCCACACTTTATCAAATGCCTGGGAAATATCCAAGAATACTGCAGAGCAGAATTTCTTCTCCTCCAGTGCATTATTAATGATCTCCACTACTCGATGTACTTGGTCGATCGTTGAATGTTTGGTGACATATTGATGTGTGTATTTGTATGCGTAAAATTAGAGCCTGATAATAATGACATGAATCTTAAAATGCACACGTTGCGCACATTTTTGAGAACATTTTCTTTAAAAATGATTTATTTTATTTTCAAACGGAATTAACCAGCTGAAACCATACTGAAATTAACACTGGAAACATAACGTATGTTTACGCCCAAGTCCGTGCTGCCTGTTTCACCTATTAAATTACCCAGCGAATTACGTATTAGCGATTTCATTTCACCAGTCTGGTATCTACGCTGATGGAATATTTAATCTCTTACTTTCTTTCTTTTTTTTTTTTTTTTTCGTAGCCCGCCTATTTCTCGATCCTACATATCGGGCTTACAACGAAAATACCAACTCTGTTTGAAGCATTATTTTAAACTCTTTGGAGGGTACTAATATTGAATGCGCGTCTAACATAGGCCTATCCGATGCTGACCTTTAGCGAGAAAAAAAGAGAATGCTGTATAATTGAAAACGTTTTTGTCTTTCCGTTTAGGTATTCCGGCAAGGTAACTTAGCCTAATCGATCCTCATGCGATAATATCTTCTGACGCGCAATCCGGTTATTACCTCAGAAATTCCGCTAATCTTTAAACGAGCCCGGCATTGAAAATCCGCATAACCCACTCCAGATGAGTTTTATTAAGTCTAATAGAGATACGACTTTTCTATAGCTATCGTAACAAACGAAAAAATGCGGTCAACTAGAAATAGAGCACGTTGACAATTCACTCGTTACATGTATAAAGTTGTTTGATGAAAAAATTTGCCGTCTGATTTTTTTGAAATCTACCCAATTTGTTGATTATCAAACTCTATCCGAAGACGATAGAAAACGAGATGTGACATATACGAGTTGATATCAGAAACTACCGAGCCAGTTTCGTTTCAACTTGCACTAGTGGATGGATTGATTCCTGAAGAAGGTTTTAGCGCGTAATTTTTAAATGTTTAGTTTGCAGTAAACGACTTACGAGGATTTTTGTCGATGAAATGTGAAAAAAAGAGGTGTGAAGTATAAAACATAAAAAAGAAAAACGTTTTCCAGAAAAATATAAATTATGGATAAAAAAAGTAAAATCATGCTTTTAGTTATTACATTAATAATTTCACCGGTAACATTTGAAACATTAATATTTTTATACACAATAATATGCAAATAAATTTGTTTAACTGATTATGCGCCATGACAAGATTCAAAAGTAGTGCGTAGTGTGCCAACTTTAAAATAATGAATTTAGTAAACGGTAATGAAAATTACGAAAAAGTTCTTTTAGTAAATAGTAAGAAAGATCAATTCTAAAAAGAGAAACTTCAATTGAGCGAAATTCTCGACTTGCATTAAATACGACGGAGGTGAGCGTTCATTTAATAACGTTACCTATAAATTTAATAAGCATAATGAAATTTTCATTAACATATACGAGAAATATTCAATGTGTATAAAGGCCCATATTTAGATTGTATTTTGATTTTCTTCTTTTTGGTAAGAGTTTTAAACATCTTTTGAAACACAAAATTTAACCATTATGTCAACAGTATTAGTAAGAAATATAATAATTATAAAAAACAAATTTCGTAACAAAGTCATCATCGAAAAATATACATTTTTTTGCTATCCGATAGACAACTAACGGCACTTCTACCCTACCGTGTATGCTTTTCATCGCGAACCAGTACCCCACTGATTTGAATTATTTACTGACGGATTCGTGACGAGTAGCCATGCTAAATACACAATCACTACTATATACTGTCGATCTTATAATTTCAGTTCTGCCTTCACGTGTGAAACTTCAGTATGTGCTATCATCCTTGATAATAGCACCAATAACGACACTGCCAACATCGTGTATAATGACTTACAGGCTTATATTGAAGTAATATCTAATCTGTGATCTTTATACCCAAAAATGTACGGAGTGCTTAACCAACTTGTACTGAAATAATCAAAATTCTTTTCTCCCGGGTTCATGTTTGCCAAAGCGTAAAAGGAAATCAACTGACGAACCAACTACTACACCCATCAATATGTACTGCACAGCTATGTACATCCCAAGGCAGCAGAAATACACGCTGGAGTTAAAAAATCTGTATATTTCGCGGCTAAAAAAAGTACTGGTAGAAATATCAAAATAATTTTCGAGTGAGTAACGATGTTTTAGATGTGAGACTACTTCTGTTACTAATATGCAAATCTATAGAGTGCTGGAGGTTACGCACCGAGTACTTTCGCCTAATCCATCTCTATCCTTGAACTAATGATCCAATCAATTTCCACGATGTAATTCGACTCTTTTAATCAAAACATTTACTTACTGATTGTAACAAATTCATGTAAGAACGGCAAGCAGCTCAACTAGTTCAAGACTTTAAAACGATAGTCAGCGGTGTGCCCAACAGCACCAGAATGATCAAATTTCTCAAAAATTAATTTTTTTTATTCTCTTTTTGATGCTATTAATGCCCTAGTTGTAGAAAGTTATGCAAATAAATAAAAAACAATGAATGTAAACATCATCCGAATTCATTTGATTTCCTAATAGCAGGGAGAAAAAATTTATTCGCTAATTGTTTATTAGTAATTCCACTGAGAGGTGATGATCATTAATGGTTAAAAGGATAATACATACCGTTATTAATGGTCTAAGCAATATTATTTTCGCCCCGCATTCAATTACCATTTATAGTTTAAATTTCTTAAAAGTATGTACGTAATACGCAAAATTCGTTTTAGGTTTTTTAAATCAGTTAGAAGAACAAAGACAAAACGGATTAAAACTCAAAACCCGTTATAACGAAATATTTTAAGAAACGCCAAAAAATAGGTAGGCCAAAAAATCAAAACCTGCATAACATTAATTAAATTTGACAATATCTTTAAATAATTAAACATAGACATTTGTATACAATATTACAAAAATGTGTAATTTTCCATGTTTTATATAATAATTATAAATTATTATATATATATATATATATATATATATATATATATATATATATATATTAAGATAGTTTTTTTGTAAATTTTACATAATCACATAAAATAAATTCATTTTAATTTTTTTTCTTTTGGTTACTCATTCGCGAGAAAAATATATATACTACATATATATTTTAATAAACATACTAAGCGAATTTTTTGAATTATGGGACAAATATTTGTAACAAATATCTAACTCTATTTTAGTAAAACTGTACTTTTTGCAAATCACGTAACAGTGATCATATGTTAAAAAATAAAATTTATATTATGTTCAGTTTCGATGTGAATTTCAATTTTACATGGATTATGTAAGTTTAGTTTCTCTTTATTATTGTCAAGTTCTCTTCTTATATTTTTTTTCACAATGAACTTACCGGAAATTTTTTCTTTTTCTTTTTAGTTTAAACAAAATTTATTTTTAAGAACAGCAAAGTAAATAATCAATAAGATAGAAGAACTAAATGAACTTTCAAAAATACAGAACGCACCGGAAAAATTAAATAATCATAAATCCCGCGTGGCTAATAAAGACCTTTTACTATGACAATGCCTAATAAAGCCTCCCCAGAGGAGCCCCACGGCGGGTATGCGCAGACGTTGGCAGCGTACATCGAGCAGTGCCGAATGGGAAAAGTCCCGTACTTTTGAGTAGAGTCGCATATACGATTATAGTAATTTTGTACGTTTTTGGTTGCTCACGGTATTAAGCCGTATTACGTCATTGGTTTTTCGGTTGATGCTGCTGATTCTGTTGAAATTGTTTAAAAAACCGACTTTTTCTTTATATTCATTTGTTTAATAATTTATTTATTTATTTTTATTTACTTTCGAGCAACGGCTCCGAAATTTTGTGTACCTTTCGATCGATCGCTTGTGCTTTTCTGCACCCGTACGTCTTACTTTAGTGTAAAATGATACGATACGTGAATTTGATACATAACACGTGACGAATGTGATGGAAACATCTGCAAAAAAATTTAATCGTAATGATATATTCCTTGTATTGTCTAGTCTGCGTGATTAGGGAAAAAAGTAAAGTTTTTTATTCCGCCTTGTAATCTTTTGGACCTTGTAGTTCCTTCTACGGTGAGCTAATCGCTAAGATTTTTTCTCATTCCCTTTCTGTTTTAATTATTCAACTTTTTCTCTATTATTTAATTCAAAAAAGCATTAGGCCCATAAGACAATTTAAATAAAAAAAGAAAGGACAATTTAGAAATCCTTATGAACAGATACCAAGGTCCGAAGAAATCCGTAACTAGTAGGTCTGCATGCAGGGACAAAAAAGCAAACGTTAGGAGGGAGCAAGGAGCGAGATTCGCATCAACATATATACATATTTTTTTCCATTTCGTTATCCGAGTCGGATGTCGTGACCTTATTTGACGCAAGATACAACACGTCGCCATTTATACCGATCGTGTGCTAAATCGATGGTATGTTGTAAATTTAATCGGCATATTTTCTTGATCTGGTCGATGTAGCGGTTCTTTGGTCTGCCTTTCTTCCTTTTCCCCTCGACCTTTCCCATCAAAATCGTTTTCTCCAGCCTATTCACTCTTACTATATGACCGAAAAAGCCTAGCATACGTTTCCTAATGGATGTTAATAGCCGTCGGTGGGTTTCGATCTTGAGCTCTTTTAACACGTACTTGTTTGTCCTATGGGCCGTCCATGGGATTCTTAAGATTTTTCGCTACCCTTTCATTTCGAAAGCTGCGATCTTCCTTCCCATGTTTCCGATCCGTAAATCGCTACAGAGAACACCAAAGTTTGCAGGAGTCGTAATTTTGTTAGTTTAGAGATCTTATAATCTTTCCATATACGGTTAAGCTTTCCCACCGCGGTGCTCGCCAGTACTATCCGTCTCTTTATTTCTTCGTCTGATCCTCCAGTTCTTGAAATGCAAGCACCCAAATAGATTAATTTATCTCTGGTTTGTTTATCTTGTAGCATTTTTAACGGTTGTTGGATTTTGTTATCCTTATCAATAACTAACATCGAACACTTTTGTTTGTTGAGTACTAAACCGGTCTTTTTTCCAGCCGTTTCTATTCTTAATAACAATTCGTACATTTCCCTACATATACATACATACATATGTTTACACACATATATATATATATATATATATGCATGCAATTAATTTTTTGTGTATTATTATTTAATTCAACTGAAACTATAATTTTGTTTTGAATGGAGCCGGGAGGAAGAGACTCAAATCCATTCCTACGAGCAGAAAATTAGTTTTTAAAGTTATGCATTTATTCGCCCGCATACGTATTAAAAAATATACATCTAGCTAAGGGCAACGATGCAGACACTAAGGGTAATGTGAAAAGTTTAAAAAAAAATCCGTATTTTATTGTGAATAGAAGTAGAGGAAATAAAAACAGTTAGCACCAAAAATGATACGAGATTGTTTTTTGCTTTTATATGTTAATACACGGTATATGTCTAAAAAAAGAAAATTGGTATAATAAATTTATGACACTGCCATGGTTTCTTATTTCACGAGGTATGCGTCCATTTCGCTTCCACATACTACAGCTCAAATCTAAACGTCGACAACCATCAGTGTACGGATCAGATTCATCTGTGCTATGAGGCTAATTGATTTTTTCTTTTAGGATCTTTATTTTTTTTTTTTTACTTTTTTTCTAGCTTTTATTATTGCTCTTTTTTAATTTAGCCTCATAGTTCTCTTGATAATAAACTGTTTTAAATATTGCTTCCTATAATCTACTGCGCAGCTTGTTATACAAATGCGTCCTCATTAAGCCTATGTTTTAACGTCTTTCACTGACGACCGCTATCTTTGTTTGTGTTTACCGTCCAATGAAGCCACCTATGAAAGCGTTTCTTACGAAGCTGAAATTAACGTTGGAAATAAAAAGCTCGCTTTCCTTGCGGAATTTAATCGTCCACCATTCTTGTTCCAGAGTCCAACGCCACACTGATTTAGAACATATCCCAGGGTATCGATAATTGGCCAACCTCGGCACTAAAATCACTCGTTACTAGTAGTAGTTCTCTAGATGATACATTTTTATTGATATCTTCTAGTGCGTTATGGAATTTGTCTCCCACCGTATTTATCGTTGGTGCGTAGACGAGCATAAAGTTTAATTTAACTGGACAACTATTTAGGGTCAGTTATTCTATCGAAAATTGGACAATCCCGTTTGCGCTATTTGTTTGCAAACTACAAAGCCTATTTCATTCTTAGTACCGTCGTTTTTTGAAAAACAGACGAAAGTACTCGTCTCTGTTAAGTATACGATTACATACAGTTACCATAGAGCTGTTTTAACCGTTTTTTTTATATTTACTCAAGTTTTTGTTCCGGAAGCACATATTTTCCTTGGGACTAGAAGACCACCTCTCTAAGCCGGTTGTCCATTTAACACCTGCGGGTGTTCGCAGCGCCGGTTGCTATAGATTCGAGATGTGCCGTTTTTAGTATATATTCTTATGAGCCTAGGAATTGACGTGATTCCCGTTTAGGAGTTTTCCCTCTTAGCTGAAAGTAGCCGATTTGAAACTGCCGGATACTTACCTTCTCGCTCTAAAACAACGATGTTTATCTGTCTAACACTGAGCCACATTGTCGAAAGCGACTTGCTGATGGTGCACTATTATAAATACAGTAACGTGCTTAACACTGTTTACTGGCAGCAACATCTTCAATAAGTGAAGCCCCAACTCCGTGTTTTTATCAGCGTCGTATTGAGAGTTCGATTTAGTTTGTTCTAATCAGCGCCGAGTCCGATGAATAGAAAATTACCACGTTTCGTGACGTGGACCCACGCGATTTTCGTTTCCCGCCGCTAAGATGACGGTCAGGTGAGAGACCACTTATCAGAGAAGATGACTCTAGTTAAGTGGTACTATTATATGAATTAACGCAAGTTTTCGATTCTGTTTTGTCGACAGTTTTTACTCGGACCTGGAATTTGAATATTTAATCGATTTACACGATACCGATTTTAATCAAAAAAATTATAAATGCTATCATTATTAAGCAAGAGACATTCTTAACACACGGTGCCGATTCGGTTGCAATTACGAATTGCTCCGGGCAAGTATGAATTTTAAAAAGTTTCAGTTATAAATAAGTGATGTACCGGAATCCAGGAAAAATGTAGAACCATAACTTTCCGGGTTGCCACGCTTCTAGGGGAACGTTTTCTCGGAAAAAATTAAATTAAAATAAGTAGTTTATTAGTTTAAAAAGTTTCATCACAGGTTAACATAATTCTCGCACACAGAACTATTCTATCGAAATGACTAATAAAACAAGTTTTAGGTTTTATTCCGTTATTTTATTAACAAAAAATATTCCAATTTACTGTTTCCAACGCAGTTTTAGATTTCCGGCGTGGAGAAACTTTTAGATATTTACCAGAACAATGAAAGAAAAGTAAGTTGATTTTTTTTTTGTTTTTTTTTTTTGATACAGACAACGTTACATTGTTTCTCAAAATATTCACCTTTATGATCTATGCACTAATTCTCAATCAGATGCTGGTCTCTTGGAACCCACTTAGTGGACACGTTTTCCAGTAAAAATGAAGTTGAGAAAAATGGATTCAATTAATAAATGTTAGCGAACTGCTAAAATTATCTTTCCAAACAGTGTGCAGCGGTTGACGTTATGAGCTCTATTGCTTCTGGTAAATGTGTACCGAATCCACATGTTCTTTGAGTACTCATCGTAAACTTCTGTTTCGGATAAAGTTAGTGGTGGACAGCGAAATCTACTTCGGTGATATAGCGCATTTATCTCAGTCGGTTTACCCGCAGGATCGAGCAGTATCAAACAGCGCGCGACTTTGTAAAATCCCGTGTTAGCGGGGTGATTCCTGTAGAGCAGTTAATCAGATGACGGTTGCTCACTTGATGTTGAAAAATATTCGTTCGTGGCTGCGTTTGCTTCTCCGCTGCGAAAGAATTAAAATTAAAATTATCCGATTTATTTGATGCTTACCGTTGACTGCCATCAAGTGGCCTGCGAATGGGCGATTTAATTTTTTGAATGGCATCGCTGTGTAACTGTATTTTCTTGTATGCTCCTGATCGGTTTATACTAAACTTTAAGTTCGCTAATTGATAGTCAAATTACAAAGAGTGATGTTTCCAGTTAAGTGATTTTTCCCGTTTGTTTACATATATTCTCTCCGTTGGCTTATTCGATTTATTATTCAATGCTATCATTTTGTCCGCAACCGTCGTTTGCGGTGAATCTGTCAATTTTGTGAAAAGAAAAAAAGCCAATTGTGCTACACAAGAATAAGGATTCGTCTTAATGTGTACGCGCACAGGTAGTAAAATCGCATAGGTCACGAAATGGGTGCAACTTTTTTCCTATTAATTAATTATCGTATCAATTACGCGCTTATCAAAGAAAAATTTAGATAAAAAATACAAAATTACGAAATATCGTCGTTTATTTACTGCACCTTCCTCAAGAGAATGTAGCCCAGTCAATCTATTACTGAAACTGTATACTTCACACAAGTTAACAAAGTGCGCCATCGTTTGAGTCTCTTTACAACTACACAATTCACGAGAGCTTCCATTTGTTCATTAAAAAAGCTTGCAGCGGCCCTGGTTGGTTCTAACTCGATTCAAATTGCACCACGCGTTTCTACTGAGATCAAATCGCGCAATCCTAGTACAAAGTTTACGAAATGCGCACAATAACTTTTGCCCATTTCATAAATTGTATACTGCTCTAAATTATATTGCATTATTTTTGTAACACGGCGCTCTAGGCGTGCAAGTTAATCAGCGGTAATTAATTTTGTTTTCAAATATAACATTCGGAACGTATAGATGAAAGAAGTGTATACGTCATATTTTCAAATTTGATATTTTACCTGTGAAATGTGGAATTCTAATGATTTCAACATAATCCGAGCGACTTCGATTAGAAATTTACAAATAAACTCGTAACATTAAAGTTGTATACTAACTTTTGGACGTGATTTTAGAAAAGATATTCAGTGATTTATTAATATTGCTTTTAATTCCTTGTTCATATTAATTAAGAATTCTAAATTTCGAATTGTTTGTAACAAGCGTTCGATTCCTAACATTTCAACGTTTTTTAGTAAGGTAGAAATTTAATATACGTTTTTTTGGAACTGCTATTTTAAATTATAAGAAATAACTGTTTATTTCGATATATTTATGAATTTCTATATAGTAAAATCTAAATTAAAGTGAAAATTATATTTTTTGCAATATATAAATGTAATTAGACGCGGAAATGTACGAGTAAGTAAATTTTTTAAAGCAAACTATATTAAAAATGCCTATTGAACACTTGTTTTTTTTTCAATATTCGCATTTTTGTTTTTATGAGTACGAACAATTTGATATTCATAATTTACTAGTTCTAGCAGTGAATTAGGAGTACTTCGACCGGTTTATAAGAAAGGTACCACATACTGATTGCTCCAACTATAAACCAATTACTATTATTTTTGAAGTGGCAAAAATATTGGAACACTATATTGTGTCAGCCACTTAAGGGAAAATACCGTGAAAATAAATATTCATTTCAGTTTGCTTTTAGGGAAAATAAATCAACATTAGTGTTGCTAAAAATTGTTATTAATAATAATATATATATATATATATATATATATATATATATATATATATTGTGGTGAAACCACGAATGCTGGTGTAGTTATTTAAGAGCGATTTAGTATAATTAAAAACAAATAAGAAAAATGAACGTAAAATCTGGCTAGGTTGTTCTCTGTGTTATCTTTTCAATTGTAATTTAATTCCAAATAGCGTATTGATGCGGGAAAGTAACGTAATTTTAAAGTAAATAACAATGAAAACAGAGAACAGATTAACGTAAAATCAATAATTAAGGAATTCCGCACTTGTTGCCTGCAGATGAGACGGAAATTTTGAATTAAACACTTTCGGAAATTAAAGCAACAGAAATATTATTATTATTATTATTAAAATGTTATCTGCGATTAAATAGCTACACTAGCGGGGTTCGGGGTTGAACAGCGGCAAGATCACATTCATCGACCGGGGTAAATCTGCCTGCTGGTTAGTCTTATGTTGTCTATGTGCTGTCGGACGGTGTGATCGTTGTTTATTCGACGTAGTATAGATTCACCGTGTGAGGCTGTATCATCGTGTTTGATCGAACTCTTACGTGTTTTTTTCGGAAGTATTATTTTTTTTGTTATTGAGTCGTTTTAACGGCTCTGGGACCCGAAATTTAAGACACCTGTATAGTACGGAGGAACAGGGTTGTTAGAAACAATATTCGAGTGAAGGAAGGGTTACAACAATATATATATATATATATATATATATATATATATATATATATATAAAGGTTTGGCTAAAGGGAATATCAACTTTTAGTCATACTTATCAAGCTGTTTAAAATGTTTGACGTGGCAGGTCACGTCAGACTGATAGAACTTCACAATAACGGGATTGTTAATAATCAAAATAAGTGGTTTACGGTTTATTTGCGAAAATAAATGATAGCTACGGCAAAGAGGAACACATTGGGCGAAAGGTAAGCGACAATTCTAGCACCATTATTGTTCTTTTTTTTTTTTTTTAGCCTATCAGTAAACCATTTGGCCAATTATTGTTCTTGATTTACCAGAATATACGCGGTATAAGTATATCGATCATATAAAAGTTTTTGCTTTTGCTGATGACATTACTATAGCCGTTGAAGATATTAACATAAAGCCAAGAATTTAATGCAAAAAGGTTTAAATTATTTTGTAAACTAGGCGCATAACCGAGGGTTTTCCATAAATAGTGCAAAAATCAAAATGATGACTCATAAGAACACTGAGTACATAGAGGATTTGTTTTTGTAAAAGTTTTATTATCTAGTGCAATCAGTAGCGTGCCAACGTTTCACAACCGGTGGGGATTGGGGGCAGAAATCACCCCTAATGTGGTTCCTTTTTTGTCGCCATTGATAATATTTTATATAAATAAAAAGAGCCATTAATTAATTATGAAGCGAAATAAAAACGCTTCTCTTTTTTACTTTAAATGATTTTCTTTTATCGAATTTTTCCAACTTTCCGAAATTTCTGGCTTCTCGGTTCGGTGGCCACTATGTTTTTTTTTTGTGACGACGATATAATATATAATACGGTTAAAAAATAATTTTTTTTTTTTTTTTTTTTTATGATTACACTAACGAAGAGTAACAACCCGATCAACCAAGGAATCTATGTAATAGCTCAAAAAGAACATAACATATTAGATTTTAATCTGGTACGAGATTGATTGAATGAAAGAAGCTAGAATAGGAACAACTGACAAGGAAGGAAATTAGAGAACACAAGAGTCATTGGGTGGAGTAGGAAGACCAAGATCCGAAAGCTCAGAATAGAAGAGACAACGTTCTGAAGAAAGTAAGGAACATTTGAAAAAGACATGGTTGACATCACATAGAAAAAAGGAATCTTCTGGGTGGAGAGGGCACCGCAGAGAAGTTATTCGTTTGTGAAGAAGAAACTTTTTTAATCGTGAAAAATGAATTAGTTATTTTTTCTAGGAAATAGATAATTACATAATTCTCTATTTATTATATGTGTATATGTGTAAAAAAAAAAAAAGTGTATATTTATTGATCCCCGAACCTTTTATCAAATAAATTTTTTTTTTCAAAAAAAGAAAGTGCAGATATTAAAGTATAATGTGGAAAAATATTTAAAGAAATTACACGTTTTAATTTACTTTGCGGGCTCATGAGCAAATTGAAAATTTCCATCAAGCAATGCGATCGAAACGGCAACTTCGGAAGAACTTTCTTAAGCGAGCCCGCTGAAAAGTGGTCGGAAAAGAAGAAACGAGAAAAACTAGAAAAAGAAGTTCAAAAAACCGCGATCGAGAGGACGTGGAGAAATTTTTTCTCGAATAAATAATAAAAATTCAATTATCTGTTTACTCGGAATCGACTTAAAATACTTTTCTTATTAAATTTCAGCCGGGCTTTCGGATTGAATTTATTATTTCGAACGAGTAAAACGCTGTTCATTCATTAAGCTTTTTCCTTCTAATTCTTTTGCATTTCATCGTGAAAAAGCCGACAGAATATAATAGCGTTAACGTTACAAGGTGGCTTCGGGCTGGGCATTTATTTGATTTATTTCGCGAGCAGTTTGCGAGTTTTATTGAATTCTTCCCGCGGATGGCTACCGGCGATGGAACATGTTAGCATTTTGTCGTCGTTGCTAACTTGATTAAAAAATAAGTGAAAATAAAGTTTCCCTTTGATAGGAATAAAACATACACTTAGCGTTCAGTTTAGAGAACTTCCTGTTCGCTTAATCAGCGCTCAGTGCTGCAGAGCGCGCTATAAATCGAATAAAGTTTGATTACTTCGCTTTGTAATATTCTCGCTTTAACTTCCGTATGTTAAACTTTTGCTCGATTTCTCTTTGCGTGTTTGTTTGGTTTTTTACTATTATTCTTGACGATATCGCGCTAACATACCACCAAAAAACAGAAAAAACCGCCGAAGAAAGAAAAAACAGGCTGATTGACAATAATTCGTTGTTCTTCGGACCAATAAGAAATGCAGTCATCGCGCGTCATTTTTAGCCGTTCCTTCTTCTTTAGCTTTGCTTTTCGTGTTTGTCATCGTTCGGATGCTAAAAAATAATGAGCTCCAACAGATGAAAACAAAAGGAACAACAGAACACGTTTCAGTATGAATAGAAAACTTACCTCCAACCCGGCGTTTCGTGAGCCAGCCTGCGGGTGGCGTGTTTTTTTTAATGGTTTTTTCCCTCTTTTGTCCAGCTAATTCCGTACCGATTAGCTATGAATGCCAATTTTTTGTGTCAGTATTTAGAAATTATTTGTTCCGTTTTACTTTAACGGAATTTCGTTTAATTTCTTCGCCGTTCTTTCTCACCTTCCTGTCGAAATCTGATTGGCTTTTAATGCCCATCAATCGCCGGTTTTCTTTGTTTCCTTCAGTTCGTCACTATGTTCTTGTCGCCGTTATTCATTTGCATTTTTAAGAGCCATGCCCTACCACCTTTTTTCCATTTTCCTTTTTTGTTAGTTTTCTATCAATTTTATTTCCTCTATTCAAACGAAGCGCCTGTTTGCGATGGTGATCATATGTTTATGAAGTGTTCATCTCTTTCTGTTGATCGCTCTACTTTGTATTTCAGTTTGCTGTGACTTTGCTACTCTGTATTGCGACATCCTGTCTTTTCTTTCTCCACACATCGTTTACTATTTGTTCCTTCCTCCTAACAATATCTGACCGTATCAAGATATAATATTTCTGAATAAAGGCCCTCTTGGTTGCTCCCCCCCAAAAAAAAACGAAAAAAAAAAAGTTAATTACGTCTATCCCAATTCCTTTTACATACTTTGTCGACTGTCTAAATCATTGGATCTTCCATGCTAAATGTTCGTTATACTAAAATTTATGTTCCTTTCGGTTTTCCGGCCGTGGGCGTATACCGAACCTCAAGTTTCACAACTGAACCGATATATGTATCCATTGGGGATGTGGAGGTATAGGCAATACGTTAATTTTATCTACGCGCTGGTAAGCCGGATGTATCATTGAATAGGACACCCAGAATTGTATAGATCGTTTATGCAGTAAAAATTAAAAGACAAATATCGAAAATATCGGCAACTCGACTAAATGGAAAGAAATAAGTCGAACGGCCTATGACCGGTCGATGAGTAAAGAATACTTCAAACAACTGATTCGTGTTTGTAGAAAAACAACGTTATTGCAACGCGCAACTGTGATATTTGATTAGCGTCTGTGAAGAGACATCCTTTTTCAGTACGGATTTATCAGCAGATATTTCCCCGCTTTCATCCGCGAGTAATCACGTAATCACGACGTTTTCAGCTAGCTTATTAAATCCCAAGATTTCCTTCACGTTCGCTTTTCCTCGGAAATCCTTATCTTTATTTATCGGAGGAAATCTGTTCAATAGCCCTAACCTAATCACTGGGCGATTAGCGGCAATCCTAATCTGCTTTCACCTTCGAAACAAGCGCAATCTATGGTTAAAATGTCTTTCGTTGTGCCCAATCATCTATCAGAAGCAATTTTCCAAATGGCCATCAATCACCCGAATTCCACCGAAATATGTAAAAAGCTCTTTCCCAACCTATAATCAGTAAGTACAGAAATACAGTCCGTAGTATGAAATAATCACTGATCGATTCTTGATGCCGGGCTTTTTATGTGATATTACTTGGACTCGAGGTAAACTATTCTTTCAAGCCTTCGCCGTAAGTGTCGTAGTCACTTTAAAGACGCTCCGTTTTAACCATAGTACCTGCAAATCCCAAAAACCAAATTGGCCCTACAAATCAAAAATACCAACCACTCCAACTTACTGACTGCCCCACGTTAACCCTCTTGCAGGCCATCGGAGTTCTTCGCGTCGAAAAAGTCTACCAAGCAGCGAAATAAGCTCTTTACAGCCTTGCAATAACTTTCCTGCTCTTAACTCTCTCTTGAAATGCACATCTACGCAAAGTGGAAACCGCTTGGTCAAACGACTTTTATCCTTGAAGAAACTAAATTTTCGACCGAGCTCTTGCCGCCGACTAAACACGAATCGACGCGGGCGGGGCTCACAGCCATGTTCTATAACCACTTATCCTTTGCTACCAGCTGCCCGTTCGGTCTTCTCATCTGTTAATCATATTTTTTTTTATACTATCGCAATTAATTTCTCCTAATAACCCATTTCAATTGTTATCTTTATACCACTTTTTAATCAGCAACAACTTCACCAAGTAACTACGTGATGAACACAATCGTTCATGTATAGTCCACAGTCAAATGCTGTCCACCCTGTTCGGTCAGTGTTTCTTTCTTCGGTTCTTTGATGAGCACTTTAATCACTGCTGACCCACGCCATGATGCGAGATGAAGTTCGTTCTTTTTCTCCTTCTTCCAGATGAGTGTTACAAATACAGTATAATTTTTTTTCCATTTTCCGTCGGTTGTTATGGCTAGTTTTGGTTGGATTTCCTTCTATTTCCTTTTCAATCCAGTACGATATGCAGTGTTAACACAACCGTACCTATAGTGCTAGATCATGATCCCCTCTTCCAATTCCCACCGACGAGTACTATGCATCATATCTCCTTTAAGCACATTTTTTTGCACTGTTGATTTATCTCCGTTTTCTTTTCAACCATAATCCGCGACCAGTTTGTCTCGGCAGTTGTGTTCATAGATGATTCTTCTGTTCATAGGTAATTCTTGTGTTCGTAGATGATCCTTGTATTGTAATGATTAAACACCACCCACAAAATCAATACTTAGTGCATTGAAAGAAACTAAAAAAAACGGAAATAATGGCAAGGGTAATAAAATAAACTCTCCCTTCTCTTGACGATATGAATATTTTAACCTAAATTTTCTTAAACCTTATACAGGGAACTATTCGTATCACTCGTAAAACTTCATCAGTTTCTGTTCGACGTACATGACAAGCTATTTTGCTTTATTCCTAATTGTCGAGCTTTGATCGTGGACATTCAAAAATAAACGCAGCTGCCGACCACGAGCGCCTCACTGGACTAACGAACTTGTCGAGATGATCGAGAAAAAGTCGGCGTATCTTTCGATTCCGTTGTCGTATCGCGAAATTTTATTAATTTTTAATAATCGTCTGATGGAACATTCATTTTATAAAGGCGAAAAATTAAACTTCTTTCCTTTAGGTTTATAAATGTGATGATATAAGTTTATAAGGGAAAAAAAAAATCGTTAAATAAAATTTATTCGAAAATGAAGAAAAAACACAGAAGGTTACCGAAATAATATAACCAACTTTAACAGACTATATCCATCTTACAGTGAGCACAAGTCAAAATACAATGCATTCGTACATCTCACTTGTTAGATAGTTAATGAAATAATAAAATTATAAACATATAACATATTAAAGCAAATGAAACAAATAACTTTTTATTCGGAAAATATATAAATTTACAATTTTAATTTTGTAAAATACCATGATTATGGGACTATTGGAACGTGTCGGTGTTTTAGTTTTAAATTGTTAAATTTATATATTTTTGGAATAAAAAGTTATTTGTTCCATTTACTTTAATATAGAATTTTCGGAAATAGAAAAAAAGAAAAATGATAGATATAAAATCTAATGACATATAACCGACATCTTCAGATTGCATTTTAAATTGATTTTTTTGAGAATTTTCTCCCTTTAGAATGTTAGAAACAAAAAGAAAATGCATTATTAAAGATAAATGTCCATTAAATACTGTAGGATGCCTAAATTACTTATTTTAATTTAAACAAGAAGATTAAAAAATATGACTAAAAATTAACCGAAATGTTTTTGATATATTAAAAAAATACAGACGCGTGCACACACTTACACACGTACCTAACCTAAAGCACTAGTATGATGGATTTTATCTAGTATTAGAGATTAAGTGTGCATTTAGATTCTCTCGAATATTCATCTATTTCCAACTGAAATAGAAAACCGAAAAACGATTAGTAAAGGCAAACGTAGTATGCGTGATCAGAATCCGAAGCAATATCAATAACACATACCCACTTCTTAACTAATCAGATAATTTCATCATATTACTTCTTTAGTATTAATATGTTTTATATATATTTTGATTTTAATTACACCTGAAAATTAATAGTAATTACCTGCGACTACAACGAATTATACTAAAAGGCCCAATTCTGTACGTAACTGAGCTGAGTGAGCATTCATTTAAATATTGATTACGTTAATTTTACACAATCTGCCTCGCAATGATACTTTTTTATTAATTCATAATAAGGAAATAGAAAAAAAAAATCAATTCAAAAAACCAGCTTAAACACGTAGAACTATATAAAACTTTCTTCAGAATCACCAGTTGAGATTATTAATTGACGATTGTTCTTCACACATTACACTTGCAGAAAACTATGTTCTGGATTGTTAAAAACTTTCGTTATGCCGAGCATTTGATAATATTGGTGTTTCGAATCCGAACCAAACAATATCCTAAAAGTATGTTGATCAGTTGTGTGGTGTGATTTATTTTAAAATTCTGGTACATGCAGCAAGCAGATTTCAAACATCATTCTAATCCATTTATTTTCCACCATGAAAATTTCGAATATTCAGAAGTTACTAAAAAAGATGTCCCATAACGTCTTCTACAGTCCCAGGTTCTTTCATCAATCAATTAAACATTTTTTCAAACAAATCTTTTTTTTTTTTTTTTTTTTTTTCTTTTTTTTTTTTTTTTTTTTGGCTCAATAATAATTACTTTATAAAACACTAGATTAAAATAATTTTTGTATTGTACAGTACCAGTATTTTTAACGTTTTTATTTTTAATACGAATAAATTAATATTGCGTTAAATGTCGGATATAAATAAATTATTTATCTAAATTTAGATTTCATACAATTCTGACAACATTTTGTATTATCTGTTCGTAGAATATTTTTCATTAAAAGTTGTCCCCTCCTTCCCCCCGCGGTTCTGTATTTCCGTTTGATTAAAAATATTAAACTATAAAACAATCGCTTGCATTGCTCAGAATATACAAGCATGAAAAATATAGTACATAACGATAAGGATACGCGTTTAATTCAGAGTATAAATTCATTTTTTCTTCTAATTCTTTGCGCAGAAATTCGGAATTACTTTGTACCCAATTCCACCGTATGAGTCATATTCGCGAATTATTTTAATCGCTATTTAAGATAATGACGTTTAAAATATTCGCAAGCTACGTTGTTATGCCGATAACTATTCTCGCTACGCAACTTTCTAGATGTGCGTGATTTCCCAATTTCGTGAATTTAAGGAATAAAAGATAAATAAATAAATAGAAAAAAAACGAGGAATAAATTTATTATCGAGTAACTTTTCCCCGTCGATTGCGCATTGTTAAAATCGAAATGCACCTTTTCTGATCAAGGGACACAACGCAATCAGTGCGTAAAACTGAAATTATCGACTCCTGTATCGCAACTCAGCTGCGACATTGCTCAGATGATTTTTATGTGATGCTGACAGCGTTTAGTGCCGGTCTTCGCTCAGTCTAATAATTAAGTGCCATACTTCCAGAGACACGTCGCAGCCGGAAATTCCATATACATTTTTCTCTCACTTTAAAGAGATTTCGTACGATCGCTTTATTGAAATATCCCCGAAACCGACGTCTGGCCATATATCGATAAAACCGATCGGTTTATGGAAACAACGTATTAGTTATTTGAGTGGTAAGAAAGGAAGAAGGTTGCGTCGCAACATACATCTCTAGTGTGATGCACGGTAAATTAACACGCCTGTATGAATTTATGGAAATTTTCTACCAAGTATACAGGAAAAAAGTTCAAGGACATAAGTGCACAAACAATTCGAAATTACTTTCGTCACATTGCGTTCACCATAACTGGGAATAAGAACACTGCCTAGCTGAGAAACTGACTGATACCTACGAAGAAAATGATCTTATTTCAGTGCCAAAAACCTTCGAGTTGCGCGAAAGCCTACTGAACAGGAGATCCGCGTTGCATCGATTAATGTTAGAACCCCGGTGCAGTGACACGGATGATGAAAAAGAAGAGAAATTATCTCTTTAAACACTTTGCGTAGATGCTGAAGAATCTAAGCAACGACATTGTTTATACAAGAATAATCTCACGAAGCTGATAGGGATAAATACTTAAATAAACACGTGATCAGCATCGCAAACATGCTCTTCGATTAAAACGAATGGAAGGCAAGAGAGAAGTTTTCGTCAGTAACAAAGAACTGTTTTGAACTCATATAGAGACGAAGATTAGCGAGGAAACCGAAGTCTCAGAAACCGTTGTGGCAAACAGCGATAGATATTCAAAACTCAGCAAAGCAGAAGTGAATGATCCAGTAGGACAAATGCAAATCTATTAAAAGATCTTCTTGGTAGGTTTGGTGCAGGGTAAAGAAAAATAGAAACAAACAAACGAGACGATGCGTAAATGTGGACGACAAGGCTAAATTATGGATAATCTATGCGACATGATGTGCGAAATATTGCGAGGAAAGCGATTGGATGGATATCGAGTTCGGACTTGGATGTACATGTATATCAGGAAATCGACGCAATGTTTGATGCTTTAACTGAAACAATCACCTAATTAAAATATTTCACAGCCGGTGCCTTCTCCGTATATTTTCATGTTTTTCTTTTTCTGATGACCGTACTGTTCGGAATAATTGTAATCGTACGATATTATTAGTTTTCTTAGTTTCGCGATTATTTTTCGGAGAAATTTGTTTTCCCAACGAGGGTGAGATTTAATTTAAAAAAAAAACAATTTGGAAATAGAAAAAAAATGTGTCAAGGACAAAGATTAAAAATTAAAAAAATAAAAGTTAAGTTAATGTCTCTTAGATTTCCTAGTATGCTAACTGACCTTTTGGGGAGGATCGCATTTGGATCTCGAATCAAACCGACTCGTTTTGAACAAGGCATTTTGATTTCGGTTATTTTTTCTTTTCTGGTTGTTATTTAGGCGTTTTTTGAAGAGAATAGAAAACAAAAAACAAAACTGACAGTACATTTCGCTGCATTTTTCCTTTTCATTCTTATGCGCTATTCAAATTCTGTCGTCGGCACGAATAAAGGTCGTCCTTTCATGCAAAGGTGTGGTCGAACGCTCGGTGGTCGGTCGAAATAATTTGGAGGAATAAATTCCTCGAAAAGAAATTCTTAAAAAAAAAAAAAAAAGGAAAAACAAAAAAGAAGAAAATACGAACTAGAATATTTCTAATTAAATCTCGCGTCGTCGTCATCGTCCTCATCGTCCTCACCGTCGTTGTCGTTGTTGTCGTCGTTGTCGTCCTCGTCGTCGACGGAAATTGAAGTTTTATCTTCTTACTCCATCGGCGGCGGCATCATTATCATTATTATTATTATTATTATTATTATTATTATTATTATTATTATTATTATTATTATTATTATTATTATTATTATTATTATTATTATTATTATTATTATTATTATTATTATTATTATTATTATTATTATTATTATTATTATTATTATTATTATTATTATTATTATTATTATTATTATTATTATTATTATTATTATTATTATTATTATTATTATTATTATTATTATTATTATTATTATTATTATTATTATTATTATTATTATTATTATTATTATTATTATTATTATTATTATTATTATTATTATTATTATTATTATTATTATTATTATTATTATTATTATATTTTTCGTTCTACTCCTCAGAATCCACCTTATATTTCACAAGCTCCGGCTCTTATCTCGTTTTTGTTTAATACGTTTTTTGGGTCTGTTCGTGCACGCGCTTTACGTCTCCAAA
Organism: Icerya purchasi; assembly: GCA_039619475.1. Classification (NCBI taxonomy): domain Eukaryota; kingdom Metazoa; phylum Arthropoda; class Insecta; order Hemiptera; family Monophlebidae; genus Icerya; species Icerya purchasi. The sequence goes on along the minus strand of CM077116.1, from coordinate 293,789,100 downwards.
GAAAATTATTAATTAAGATCCGAAATTCCCGACCTAATGCTAAACCGGGCCTTCGTCATCTCCGAAGGAGGATATATTTTTATTTTTTATCTTTATTTATTTATTGATTTATTTGTTTTTGTTTTTTTTTCGGCTGAAGTTTCAACGAAATCGGAAAAAATACATCCCGATGATATAATTACAAAAGAAATAATTTCGTAGAAGAAATTACGCGTTCTTCAGCGTTTATTACCGAACTAGTTTGTTTATTTCGCGCCACTGTTACGGAAAAATCAAATATGCCTCAATAACTTTGTAGAGGGTAATTCTTTGTAAATTCGTTAACGTACTGAAATTGATAAACACACTAATTTAATTGAGATTTTTATGAAAGACGATAATTCACGAATTAATTCGCAGCGTTCTCCGCCTACTTAATTATTTAATAGTAGCCTTTCGAATAGTTATGTACATAATCTCGGTTCTATAACGGGCCGATTGCACTAACAGTTACCAACCACTCCGTTTAATGAATCTTAAGGAAGATCGTTTGTTTTTTATCCAGCATCATTTTTTTCAAGCCAAAATCGGTGTACGACAATATGAAAGGGAAAATTTTAAAATTCTTATCAGAGTTTAAAACTTAGACGTGGATCGAAACGTAACGGCTATTCTAAGAATTATTTAAAGTATTATAAAAAATTTTTTTTATATATTTTTCGCTTGAGAAAAATGATGCTGAATAAAATTCGGTGTCATACAATGCGAAACCTAAAAAATATCGTACACCCTTCCGCGTTCTAAATGAAGTCTACGCCGAAAAGCAAATTTCCACAGTTTTATGAAAAGGTCTTATATCCACTTCAATTTAATTTTCATCAGCTAAACCGGTTAATGACAAACGCAAAATATCGCGTACACTAATCCGCAAAGATGCGAGTTGAAACATTTCTTTAAAGTAGTACTAAAAGTGGCCAGGTAATTCAGACCGAAAAAAAAAAAATAAATAAATAAATATAAATACAAAAAACAAACAATTTTCCTTAAGATTCATTAAACGGAGTGGGTGATAACCGTTACTGCAATTGGCTCGTTATAGAACCGAGATTATGTACATCACTATTCGAAAGGCTACTATTAAATAATTAAGTAGGCGGAGAACGCTGCGAATTAATTCGTGAATTATCGTCTTTATAAAAATCTCAATTAAATTAACGTGTTTATCAATTTCAGTACGTTAACGAATTTACAAAGAGTTACCCTCTGCAAAGTTATTGAGGCAGATTTGATTTTTCTGTAACAGACATGTTGGAGCCAGAATTTTAGTGAATAAGCAGCACAATTCTGATACTAAAGAAAACGGAAAATACATTCAAAAGGATTATTACGATATATTTTGCATAATCCAACAGTGCGGAGCCCTGCGCGTCCGAAGTTTAGGGAATTTCTGTAAATTATATATCAGTTGGGAGCTGAACGCGAATAAAATACTGTTTTGTCTAACAAAACGTCATTAAGATATTTTAATCGCGTAGTACTTTTGCATTTATGTAAAAGTAAAATATTAAACCGGAAACAATTGCGTCTATAAGGTTGCGTTGTATTGAGGAGTGCAGACGAACACACGGCTGTTTAAATTCGAGTTTCATATAATTAAAACTAATAAAACCCTATCGTCGTTCGGTTAATCCTTCGCGTGTCTCGGAAATTTTACATGAACTGGATAATAATAATTTCGTACATATAGCCGTATTAGAGAACGGTTTCAAAATATGTATATCGCAGCAACCGGTGAAAAATATTTATTTTACATCGTTTTGGTTTTGGTTTTTTTTGTAAAAATGACTGCTAGTACGAACATTCATTAAATTGAATAAGTATTCATAAAAGCGCAGTATTTTCGTATTTTCGTCGTCCTCGTGATATTGTGAAAATTTCGGTTATCATGGAAAGAGCTAATGTGAAGTTTTGACGTAATGAATATAATCACGTTTTTTGGTAGTCACGTCGGACGTAATGTCGAAACAAACTCACACAGAACCATTCCTAGAAAAAAGAAAACGCGTTGGATTCATGACGTCATTATTAAATAGAATTCGAAAAAGATAAATAAAAATGCAACGATTTATTTTAAAGGAAACTATGAAAATTTCAAACATTTTAGAATACATACAACTTTCTGATTTCGACGAACAGAGCGTATAAGAAGAAGCACTTTTTTTCCTATTTCAGGGTTTGTAAAAAAGTAGCATGCCTCTTAAAATCGGAGTATTTTTGAGAAATTCTAAGAACACACTTACCTCGATAATGGCCGGAAAAAAAAATTTATAACCTCTGTTGTTTAATCGAACGATTGCATTTGATTTCCAGTACGTTCAAGGGCATTTTACTTGCTTGTTCGTTGAAATATCGAAATGAAATGCATAAACATCCATAATTTGCGAACGGATTTCAGCTACGTGAAAAAATAGCCCCCCAAACAAAATTATACAACACTCGTTTGAAAAAAAAGTACATCTCAGAAATGCTCTCGATGATATATGGAAAATGATCTACAATACTCGGGACCAGCAATTCCCACCCACGGGGGGGGGGATACGTTTTCATTTTCGAAAGAAAAATTAATTTAACGCGTAAATTAAATATCGGACGAAGGGCGTTCAATAAATAACGTAACACGCCTTAGAAAAGATGACCTTTCAGGCATCTAAAAATTGTGAAAAAAATACCAAAGAAATTAGAAGAAATCGATATTTTACGTAGGTATTTAAAAATTCTTGTTACATAAATGATTGCTAAAGATTTTTAAAAACCTACGTTTTTAAAAATCCTTTGTTTTTAAAAATCTTTATGAAACTCTATTCAGGGTGGCCACACAACCGGGAAGGAGAGAATTTTTCAAACCGGGAAAAAACCAAGAATAAGCCGTGAATTTTGTCATAAAACCGGGCTGAAAAAGTAAAAATAGACAAAAACGAATTTTTAATAAGAAGAAATCACTTGAAGCAAAAAATACGTGCATTTCTTAAATGTACTTTACTTTAAATAAAAATTACGAAGTGTTCTGTTTTATTCGTATAACAAGTATGCTGCGGCGGTCAAATATTATCGATAGTAACAAAATAATCCATTCTTCTTTTTGTACAATTCTAATAATCAGAAAATCGAGCGGATTTAGACCGGGAAAACGGGAAGAATTTGAATCAGGAAAACCGGAAATTTAAAAATTATATTTCAGTAGCCACCATGCTATTTCATCAGTGTTTTATGTATTAGATTTTTTGCAAATGTTGAACAATTTCAATGGAGGTTGACCTATATGTAACTGATATATCTGATGCCTTGAATTAGCTAAACTTGAAGCTTCAAGGCAGAAACGGCACTGTAATAACTAATAAGTAACTATGATCATATTCATGGGTTCATGTCGAAGCTCCAACTTTTGCAATCAAAAGGTATTTTCTGAAAATGTAATAATATATTTTTCTCGACTGTTCGAAGCAATTAAAAATAAAAAACTGGATGAAATTTTAAAAATTGAAATATAAACTCATTTGCAAGCGCTGGAAGACGAATTTAACCGATACTATCGAGACATTAATTCAGAATTACCAATATGGCACATGACCAGAAACCCATTTGTTGTCGATGTCTTACAATTACGAGAGAAGAAGTTACTCGAACGAAAAATAAATAAATGTAATAAACCAGAACAAGTTCAGGAAGAATTTCTAGAAATGCGATTCGACAACGAAAGATGACTTCCATCTCTTGACATTGGAGAAATTGGATCAAACGATTCCTTGTTCATTCAAAAGTTGCCTCTCTTACTTTGGGAATACTTGTTCCGTTTTCTTCGACTTTTTATGTGAGACAGGGTTTTAAGCTCTGGTTTTAATTAAAACTAAGCAGCGAAATCGTCTTGCCATTGATAGCGACCCGACGATAGCTCCGGAAAAAACTGAACCTAGAATCAACCAACTGGTGCAGAACATACAAGTGCCTCATTAGTACTCTAATTATAATAAATTATTTCGATAAAAAACGTTCTAAATTTGGTTAAAGTTTATATATTAGAACTTGGAATTAAAATAAATAAGCGTCGTTAAACCAATGTACGTTTTTTGTTTTAATGAAAAAATTAAGGGGGCATGAAAATTTTATTTATAATTCGGGGGAGCTCGAGGAAAAAAGGTTGGGAAACCCTTCCTCTAGCAGCAGCTTCGATGATGGTAGGTAAGAGGAAAAACGTAAATCACCGATATTCATTTTTTCCTCGCAATTTCGATTTAGAATTTGGTTAATCGCTATTTCATTTTGTCTATTTTCGTCGATTGAACAACAAGAAATGTCTTTTTTCCCCCCCTTTTTTTTTTTGAGAAATTTCTATTTTAACATTAAGTTGCGTCTTTAGCACTGCAGGTAATTCTTAATTTAAATAAAAATTTAACGTCTTCACCTTTTTTATTTCGAAAGAAGTGTGTTTTTCAGTCTTTGCAATTTCCCAACCACGGAATAACCTGGGAATAAATTTATTATTTCAAACACAGAATTCGCTAAATACGATTTTTCTAATTTTAATATTAAACGATGTTATAGCACATTCGAGCCATGCTTTCAGTCGAAAATATTACGCTTATGCGAAGCAATTTAAGCCGAATGCTCACTGTTAAATCAAATTTTCTTCGGAAAAATACATAATTCAGTATTTTAAAAGTCCCGACTAAAATTTCGAATTATCTCGAAACTCTATGTAGGACTCTCTTCGCAAGCCAGCTGCCAGCACCCGTAGTATTAAAAAAATCTCCTTTAATTTCACCGATAGCCCAAAGTCCAACAAGAGGATCGACTTTGGTTTCGACCGTTTAAATTTTGAGATTTCGCAACCACTGTACAGCTGAACTAGCGGTGTTCCTTTATTCATCTATTCGAAATAATTGCTTGTCATTCGCCAGGTGACTGACTCTCTCAGCTCCCTGACACATATTGTTCGATAATCTCTTATCGCTCAAAGCGTCATCGGTAAACTGTCTACAATCGTTCCGAGTCCGCGTCCCCTTTATACATGTGAATTGCACTCCGCGGCATAAAGACGGTTCACTTCTTCCAAATATATCTCTTCTAATTTTGCAGTTCTCTTCAAAATCACTCATAAAACTGCAAGTCTGTCGAACCGCGCGACTTCATCCTTTTTTTTTTTCTTCAAAGAAACTGATTCATCTTCGCGTTAATTGTTTCTCTCACGAAGTGTCTAATATCGCGCGTTCTGAAATACATAGCGTTAATTATACTTATCTACCCCGAAACCCATCATAAACGCGAGTGTTTAGCATGCAGCGAGTCCCTAACCTAGCCGGAATCAACAACATTCTGGTAAAGATGCTGAGTTGTTACCCCGTTACAGCGTAACGTTATCCCCGACACAGCTCGCATAGCGAAATCTACTCCGGCAGGTAAATAAAATCTCGTCTTCTCCGTCAGTGTAACAAATAGAATCGTTTCGATAAAAACGCTTCATTTACAAAATACTATCGTTATCTTTGGAACGGAATTAAAAGCAAACCATTAAACATAACGAGAACTATACTCGATATATCTAATGCGCAAACCGCGACAACTATGCAAGCGAGTGCCACGCCAAACTCGAACGTTAACCTAACCTGGAATTTACTAACCAGCTCAGTTTCTCTCTCCGATAAACTAAAATATACGAAGCCTCTTGTCCGCAGAAACGGATTTCGAATTCTTGATTAAAAATCATCTCTGTTCAAGTCCGACCAGTACGTTATTTTGGTGCGCGAAAATAATTTATTAGGGAGCTCAAAAGCTGTAATTGCAGGCTGCAAAATTATTAATAACCCGGTACTGATTTCCTCCTAAAATCGAAAAATATATTGCAGATAATTTTTCTATGAACGGAGCTCTGGCCTTTACCGTAAACGATAAAGTAACTATTCGCCATAGATTAAAAAATTCTACTCGAAAATCAAACACAATCCGAAATTACGTCATTAAAACCTAGCTCGGAAATATTCTAAAATCAACCTAGGCAATTTGGGCTCAAACAAAATGACGTAGAAATTTTAGCAATTATATGTCGAAAGTGCTGATCTTCTCCGAATCGTTCTTGTTAGTTCATGACGACCATGAATGCGCCATTATGTTCGTCAGAAGAGTGAGCAGAAGCAAATGAAGCGGAATAAAAATAACGCCCAAGGACAAAATTGAGTGCACGTGATAGGGCAAGTGTATAACATAATCCACCACCAACCATGGTTAAAAAGTGCCAACATTAAATTTGTTTTTAGCAGCGATGGAAAATAATATGACCAATAAACAGCATTCTCTAACCTCCGACAAAACTTTCTAAACTTAATGGGCGTATATGGGTTATGGACCTAGCGGTTGTAGTAAAACACTCACCAAAAACAAAACAAAAAAATATCCATACGTTTTTAGGTAATTATTCGTTACTGCAACATAAAGACACGGTTTACGCAACTGATCAAAAAACTTGTCAGATTGTCAAAATCCGATTAGACTACCAATCAACAGCTGTTTTTATTTTGTTTTTCTCTACTCCTAACTTGTTATGTGGCGTCCCGCTTTTCGTGATAAAGGTATCATCCCCCTAAACAACCAAACTCAACGAAACATTAAAAAAATAATAATCGACGCAGTAATCCTACAATAGAGTTACCGCGGGTTCCACTCAGAGCTAGCTACACTAGAAGAAGATATTTTTTCATTCACTTCCTTGCGTAGTAATATGTGTCTGCAAGAAAGACATCTGAAGTCACGGAACAGTGCAGCAGTACAAAACTGCTTCGTTTTTAGATTCGACGACGATCAAACGCCTAGACCTTAATCCTAACCGTGTGTCTGCAAGTTCTTCCAGCAATACTGATTCAGATACGTGTGTAAAAATCTTGCTCGCCGATTTTAATGCTCACTCGTCTCCTTGGGACGAAAAAATCGCTGCGCGAACCGGCTATCGGTAAGTTCGCTCTAAACAATGACCTGACTTTGATTTATACTTACTTCAGTCTATCACATAACACCTTAGAACCGACCCCGCATTCACTTCCTCCTCCATTAATCTTTAACGTGAAATCGTTTGTCCGCCGTAAATGCTCTAGTAATTATTTCTCCCGCAATCATCCGTCTTCCATCTTTCTCCTCGGAGGCAACCGACACCGTATGTAAATCACATTACTTATTCCACAAAGCAGATTGAAATATATTTCCGGAGAGAATAAGCGTTCCCGGCGAACCACTGAAATCAGTCGTAGACAATGTTAACGCTTTTTGGTACAACGTCAATAGCTAAAGCCTCGACGGGTTCTATGTTAGTGCCTTGAAATAGGAGAAATACCGCCTCAACTAAAACGTTCGTTGTCGACTTGTGACTAATAAATTTGAAGAATCGCCGCGCGGTTGTACAAGAACTCTCTCATCAGGCCAGAAAACCTCGACAGCAATTTTTGATGACACCTCCACAACTTTTTCCAGTGGCAAGAAGAGCTGCGTGCTAATCACGTCCAGCGTATTATATCGTTAGGCAAAGCGGTAGGTCGATCACATCTGATTCTGCAAAGATTGCAAAATTTTTTACCGAACATTTTTACCCCCGTGTCATTCTCATCGATATATTCCCCCATCTTTTCGCTGAAAAAGGAAAACCCGATAGAGCAATGTCGACCATTCCTGATACCTCGCAGTAACTGCCTCTTTACGGTGTCAGAGCTTAATTATTAACTCGAGTACATTACACCCTGATTTCACGTTATTTATTCGTCAATTTATATTTTTCATTTTTATACGTATTTATACTTCATTATCACTATTTATACGTTTATATACACTTTTTCGTAATTGTTTTTATGTGGTTCTGCTATTCTTCTTTAATTTGCTTTATTAATACTTCGATCATTACTTTTTCAATGAATGATAAATAAATAAATAAATAAATAAATAAATAAATAAATAATCAAATAAATAAATAAATAAATAATCAAATAAATAAATAAATAAATAAATAAATAATCAAATAAATAAATAAATAAATAAATAAATAATCAAATAAATAAATAAATAAATAAATAAATAAACCGTTATCTATGAAATTTTTAAATTAGTTTAAAAAAAAACTAAATATTAATTTTCCTCGGCGAAAAGTGAGCAAAGGTTTTTGCAACCACTCGCATTATTCGATGACTCTACCTATAGTGACTGTTTTAAAATTTTTATTAGACCAGAACTTATTAAAATCATCCGTTAGCTGACGTGCCGCCTGCTTTCTTTTTCAATGTGAAAGAACACCGGCTCTACAGGTGCATCATTCATTCTTGCTACATTACCAGAGCCCACTTTTGTGTTCTAATATATTTTATTGCCTCTATATTGTTTTTAAATTTTTGTTCTACAAGTTTTAGTGGAAATTTATCTTTTCTCCTAATATTTAATACAACTTATAACCGTGTGTGTGTGTGTCGTATAATTTATCATCATACACAATTGTAGCACGGTTTCAGTTAAGCGCTTTGAGAAACGAAATTCTGCCTTTCCTTTCCATACTGGCAGTGCCAGCTTCAGAATGCGTTGCGATTAATCCATTTCCAGTCGGACGGCATGACTCGGTTGATAAATTATCGGCCGGTTGAGCTTTGAACAGTGGCGCGAAGAGCAGGTATTACTTGTTAAATTTTATTACTGACCCTGCGAGCGGAATCAGGCCAAACAAAACTAAGAAACATCGGTGTAGAAGGTATTTCATTACTTTTATTATTATTATTATTATTATTATTATTATTATTATATATTAGGGCCGGTAGTATTTTTGGAAATTTTTATCGCTCGACGTTTAATAAATCGCTTGCATAAATCATCGGCGCTTGTCAAGAACCGATGCTGGGTCTAAAGCGAAAGAAAGCTTCAAAATGCACACTCCGTTTTTACTGCAGATGAAATATATTGCACATTACGTCAGTGTCCAGTGCGCGTGTGTGCTGTGGAGAAAAACGTTTACTTATTAATAAGCCGGGCGCGGTGAACGGACTATCGATTTCGAAGAACAAAGCGCTCGTTTAGGAAATCGGCCACGGACGAGGCAAAGGAAACCGGAAAAACTGGTGACGGCTAAAAGTACAGTCCGGAAAAACCGTTTCTCGGCAGCGGGAAATATTCCGCGTTTTTCCGCGCGCACTTAATAATAAGAATGAAATGCAAAAATAATCGCCGACCAACAGAATGCGCTTCGGTAAATAAAGCCGGTTGCACGGCTAATTTTTCATTTAGAACGACGCTAGCTGCCAGCGGCCGATCTAACTAATTTCATCAGCGGCCCCTTTTTCGCGGTCGCTGCGACTAATTTTAAAATTGTAATATTAACTCGGCCAGCCGTTGACCGACAAACTGACCCGACCGCGTAAAGCGGGACCCCGAGCACGGCCGATCATCGCGTTAAATTGTACTTACCTCGCGCAGCCTCGAAGACGTGGAGCGGCACGCCGAGCGGGCTTAGATTTTAATTAAAATCATTAAAATTCATACTTAATTACGCCGCCACTTCGTTTACACGTCTCGCTCGCTCTGCCGGACTCTTTCGCACAGGTGGTCACGGCGCTGCCGATAAATCAGTGCGTGCAGCCAGCTCGGATAAATTCGTTTTTGAGCGCTTGTCGGCTAAATAATAAATCTCGGGCCCCGGCAAGCCCTTCCGCTGTCCCGTGTGTGTGTGTGTGTGTGTGTGTGTACGTACGAGGTGAGTGTCGTTAAATTTTAAAAGTAATTACGATTATTACCGGAATCTGAGAATTTTCTGTTTCGGCAGCGAACGGGGCGCCACGATTTGTCATACTTACTAGAGCTGGAAACGGAGCTTATCCGTCGAGAAAAACCGGGAAAAAATTTTTACGAAAAAAAAACACAAAGCAGGAGAAGGATGAAAAAGCTGCATTGCTGCGGCTACTAAGATGTCGTCTTACTCATCCCTTCTTTCCTGTCGCTGCGTTCCTCGGTGGGTTTCATTGTTTTCCCCATCCCTACGGGGAACCTGTAATAATTCTTTTATTACGGGGAAATAGTATTTTCGCACTAGAAGAACACTGCCAAGGAGGAGGTACTACTCCACCGAGGAAAGCGTCAGTCGTTTGATACGTTGCCAATTTTCTTCCACAGTTGGAGACGGCAATTCAAATTACTTGTAATTTCAGAATGATGAATATAAATAATCGACACCACGACGCCGGTCGCGTTGAATGTAAAACAATTCTTTATTTTTATTTTTTTTTTGTCTGTGGTTTTTTCTTTAAAAATAGAAATTTTTGTGGCTGGTAATTTTCGCCAGCAGCGGTTATCGGCGAGAGACCTATTTTCTAAATCTTAAGACGTATTCGTACATTTTCAAATTTTCATGAAGTTAATAGACGTAAACCGTGCGTCGGAAAAATTGCGCGCATTAACGGACAAATATGTACTGCCTACATCTTCAGAGTGCAAATGAGGTACAGAGATTTGAAAAAGATTACATATGAAAAAAAATTCTTTAAATTTCGTGCGATAATGTTTGCTCGCGTTGTGTTCAGTTCTCCATCGTGGTAGAGAGATCGGCAAGATCGTTTAATTTATTTATCTCTATGTCCTCTATTTTTATTTCTATTGTTTTATCTTATTTCGTCGGTTTCGTTCTTATCGGTTTCATTTCTCGATCCGTCGTTATCTAATTTTTGAACATTCAATCGCTTGTTCGAATTAATATCCAAATTCCTTCCGACAAGTTCCGTGATCATGTTTGTCTTTGAAACGCGTCAGGGTATTAGATAAATTAAAAATAATTGTTTTAAATTGGTGTCAAAAAAAAAATAATAATAATAATTACCGTACAACATAAAAGAAACAATGAGTGAAATAAACAGATATAGGGAAGATAAACGTCCTGCCGCAATTCTCACCGTTCGGTTACTAAAAGCGCCACCAACGCTGTGTTTCGTATTAAAACCGTCAGCAAAACTAATAAAACTATTCAATAATTTTATCCGCTCATCCTACTTCGAATGACAATAATGTTTCAGTAGAGAATATTAATAAGCTCCTTGATACGGACACTCTTCTATTACTTCTAGTAATTCTCCTTCAGCTAATTTCTCGGACCTACTTAATAAACTTAGCCTTACTGCATGCACTTTTCCCCAGCGCTACTAATCGTCGACTTAGTGTCGAAAATTTAGAAAATTAGAATATTTCATAATAAAATCCGTAATTCCTTTCTAATCTCAAAGTAAGTCCCATATGTTCTTCATAAGGGGTATCATCGATTGTGAAGTTAAGCTTTCCATAATGGTACCAAACCTAATGGATCTGATGAGAATACTAGGAGCAGTTCCTTTCCACTTTTATGATGATCCGCCTTTATTTTGCCGGATTTCTCTGGTACCCAATTATTTCAGGCTAATTAAAATTTTATTTCAACGGTGGCCACTAATCAATTTTCACTCTCTGGCAGCGTCTATAAAAAGCTACCGAGTTAAAATTGAAAACCCGAATTCTGCCCCGACTGTGTTTGTTTTGGCCATTTTAGCGTTTCATGCCGCAGAAAAAGTACTTGCGTTTCCTATGCGCAGTCACTTTCTTCCTGGAAATGTTCCATTGTTCAACTAAACGGCCCTTCTCCTTGGGTTTGTGCCCGGTGTCTAATCGTTCAAAATTGTAATGCTCTTGTCAACATATATTAAAGAGACCAAGTCAAGATTCACAAATTTTATAAGTCGTTCAAAACCTTACTCAGAAGTTATATTAGTAGCGAAGCATGATCGTTTCAACCGCCTTTACCTGTTCTGATATTTCAAACTCTGCTAATTTTGTTTTCTTATTTAAATCATCTGTCACTACAAAGAAGAGACGGCAACACTATTCTAGTCAAAAGTACCATTTTAATTCCAAAATTTTCAAATCTTCTTGATTCATTACAATTCTATCTTGAACGCTGCCACTAAAGACATTATTCCCATATTCGTTCATAATTCCTAAACACCCATCAAATTCTTCTGTAATCCCCAATCTTCCTCTAACATCATGAATATCGATTTCAATGTTACGAATAACGTTTCCCCTTTGATAACTCTTCTTCTGTTTCTATTGAAACTGTCTCGGCCTCTACGTTACCTTCCGTTCTTAATAAATTCAATATCCCCAATTCGGAAAATAAAGCTTTGTTCATAGGGGTAAAATTCTCCAATCTTAACTATGGGAGCAGTTGTAGTTCGCTCTAAAGTTTTTATTTTGATTACTAGTGGTTTTCCTTCATTTACGCACCATTTTATTCCATTTCCATTACGCTGACGCCACTCTATTTGACTGCTTGGTTCTTCCATAAGCGCCGTACCGCCGCTTTTATTTGCTTTGTAAAGCGTTCCTTGGTGTTTCTTTTCTCCTTTAACTAGGCTAGTTGACAGTGTACGAGGAAACAGATGTAATGATTGTTTTCAGCGATGGGAACTTCTCGTATGGTTTTTTACTATTTCAGTTCTACAATCAGCAATTCTGGAAGAACTTTGCTCTCCACGAATACATAAATTTAACTGAAATCCAACAATTACTTGCATTTTCTCCTCTGTAGCTTCTTCCAAATTCCTTATTGTTCAGTATTCTCTAAGCATTCTTCTAGCGCGTTAACTCCTATTTCGCTGATACCATCACCGTTTTTATTCGTTCTCTTCTCGATGATTTCAACTTCGACGCAGATCGATCTTCTTTAAGTTTCCAGCCAATCAGGACCATTGATGGAAGCGTAGCAGTCGACCTCCTTGTCTGATCAGCAGCTTTTAAACGGCATTTAAGCAATTCCATCGCACAATATTCTACAATCCTACCAGCTTACGACACGTCGTTTATTTTCGCTAATCCTAATTCCTTGTATTTGTTCCGCTTAACCCTGTTACTCTTTCTCATCCATGGTTTTATTACTTCCTTCATCCGCGTCGATTCATAGCTGAACTGAAACCTACGTTTGCCGCACACACAGTCTCCACGCCGCTTTTCCTTGGCTATTCATGACGTTAGAGGAAAACTGGCCTTGCAGCAGTATTTGAACAATGTTTGGGAATGATGAACGATTAAGGTAGTCTTTCAACATTGATGATAAAATCTGGAAAATGGTACGAATTAAGAGAATTTGTCGGAGATTTTGGGATTAGGGACTATAACAGGAAGGTGAACTTTTATATTATTGTTGTCGTTTCCTTCTTGTGGTGGCAGATGATTTAGATAAAACAGGAAAATTAACAGAGTTTGAAATATCAAAAAAAAAAAAAAAAAAGGCAAAGGCGGGGCAAACAATTATGCTTTTTTAATATTTTCGGTATCCGAGTAAGAAGCGTTTTGAAGACTCATGAACGTGTGAACTTGATTTTTTAAAACTTGACTAGAGTGTTCACTGCCACACATCACGATTGAACCCTGCAGCTTCCTCTGTCGCGTTTGTGGAACACATGTTTCTTAAGCATTCGTGTTTTTACTTTATTTTCGACTTTTAAAATCCCGCTTCTTATAATGTGCCTCCTATGTGCTTTCTTTGCCTATTCACTCTCGGTTGTTCCTGTTTTGGAAGAGTTCCTCGGTGCCACATTTGATAAAATAAAATTATAGCTTCTATACTGTTTCTTCCTTCTCCTTCACCTTGCCACCGGGTCACGATCGGCAAATACAAGAAAAAGAAGAGAAAAAAGAACTGCACAACGTTACATCTTTTCGGTATTTCTGTCATTGAAAAATGCCCCTTTCTCAGCCAAAACGGGATATTATGTTTTTTTTTTGTTTTTTTTTTTCCTACCCTGGGCGCGCCAGCGGCCTTGACCCAACAACATGAAAAATTAAGAGTTATAACTGAATAGTCAGACGGTCAGAAATGGAAAAGACAAAGGACAGCAGCAATGGAATAACTGAAGGCAATGGGAAGGAAAGAATATAGGTAGCGTTAAAGGGAGTGGGAAGACCCAAAACTAGAAGTTGAGCGTAAAGAAAGGAGCGTTCGTTAGAGAGTGCAGAACATTCGAATAGGATGTGATTTGAATCACAAATACAAGAAGGCTCAGAAGCGTGAAAAGAGCAGAAGGGAGAAAGAGTTAAAGAAAAACGAAAGCGAGAAGAGGGGAGTAGAGAATGATTGATTCTAAGCCTAATTAAGGAAACAACAGTGGAACGACGACAAGTAGGAATAGATTGAAACCAAGGCAGGAAACTAGGAACCGGTTGAATAAGACGGTACTGTGAAAAGCGATTTGAGAATAAAGATGGATACATGTCAGACCAAAGTCTGGAATGATTAGAGCGTGATAGAGAAAGAATGTCTGAGGAAGGGAAAGAGTCGAGGAAAGGACCAGTGCGGGCGGCTGAGCGAGCTAAAGAGTCAGCTGAGTCATTTCCCTCAATATTGGAATGACTAGGGACCCATAGAAAGTCTATGGAAATGGAGCGGAACGAGAACAAAGAGGAGACAAGAGATCGGATAGAGAGGATGGTACCGTCAGAAGTATAAGAAGGAAGAGAGGAGATGGCTTGAAGAACGCCTTTGGAATCAGAGACAATCAGGAATTTGTGAACTCCACTCGTAGAGGATATGAAATGAATTGCACGAAGAATTGAGATCGACTCGGCCGAGAAGATAGAGCAGAAGGAAGGAAGTCTGAAGGACTCAGAGTGTAGGAACGTAGGAGACGTATACGCACCACCCACGCCCCCATCACTCTTGGAGCCATCCGAGAAGATTAAGGCATGGGAAGGAAAAAAAGAGTTCAGCAGCTGAAGGAATTCGAAGTTGACTACATTGTGAGAGGAAGAATTAGCTCGAACTGGAAGGGAGGAGAAATTGATGGGGTGCCATATGCTATTAAAGTCGAAAGAAAAGTAAGGAAGACTGTTATAAGAGGAAACGTAGGGAGAAAAATTGGAAACACGAGCAGCTATATGCGATAAAATCGGAATTCTATGAGGCGCCAAGCGCCAGTGATTTTTGATATAAAGATAGGAAGGGATAATATTGGATGACAAAATGGGGAGGCGTTTTATTAAAAATCGATAACCGAGGAGTGAACGACGAATGGAAAGAGGTCGAGTGGAAGATTCGGATAGAATCGCAGGAATAGGAGAAGATCTTAAAGCGCCAATGCATAGGCGAAGGCAGGAATTCTGAATTGCGTCAAGTTTCGAAAGGAGAGACTTGGAGGCACCGCCATAAATGAAGGAACAATAGTCGAGTTTGGACCGAATAATCGATTTATATAGAATTAATAGAATGCACGGGTCTCCACCCCATCTGAGCGGTGATAAAGATTTGAGGAGATTAAGTCTTTTGATCGAGGAATTATAGATATAATTAATATGTTCATGAAATGTAAGGCGACTATTTAAGAAAATACCTAGATAACATATGGAATTAACAGTGGGAATAGGTGTACCAGATACGCTGATGTTTATAAACGCACGATTAAAGGGGCGGAGAGCAAAAATTATACAGGAAGACTTGGAAGGGGAAAGAGAGAGGTGGAGTGTAGATAGAGCATTGCTAAGATGGGACAATGAATGGTTTAACTCGTTGGTGGCAGAGGACAGATCATCTGAGGTGGAATAAACTAAAATGTCATCAGCAAAAAGGAGGGAGAAAGAGGGAATAGGAAGTGAAGCAATATCGAAAGAGTAAATATTAAAAAGAGTGGGGCTAAGGCAGGATCCCTAGGGAAGCCCACGAAGAGGTGGAAAGAGAAGGAGAAGATAGATAAAGAGTTCTATGTTGAAAGAGGTTGAGTATAAGAGAGATAAAAACCGGTGGGAGATTAAGAGAGAGAAGTTTGGAGCCCAGAGAAGGAAGATGCACATTGTCGAATGCAGAGCAGACCTCGACAAAAGAAGCGACAGTAAATTTCTTAGAAAGGAATGATTTATAGATATCTGCACGGAAGGTACTGATGCAATCTACCGGGCCAAGCCCGGGGCGAAAACCGAACATATTAGAAGGAACTAGATTATTATGCTCAAGCCACCAAACAAGACGGTTGTTTATTAAACCTTCAAAGAGTTTGCGCAGACATGAGGCTAGGGAGATAGGACGGAAAGAACACTGATTTTTTTTCGGAATTGGAATGACGATGAAATCATTCCAAGACTCAGAAGTAAATCCAGAGCGTAGGAAAGAGTTGAAGATATTCAGAAGGGAGAGCAGCGATGAAGGAGAGAGTTTTTTAAGAATAGGGAAAGAAAGACCGTCCAGGCCAGGAGCAGAAGGAGAGGTTTTGTTAAGGACGGACACGAGTTCCTCGTAGCGGAAAGGAGATGTTAGGAAATGAGGTTCTCAGGAATTTGGGAGTGAAGGAATGTTCGATTCCTCGAAAGTGGGGACATACAGAGGAGCAATAGAGTCCAAGAAAGAGTGAAGTTTAGGCAAAGAAGGATGGGAGAAGTGGGGACGCTCAGAAAGAGGAAATCTGAACGCTTTGGCCATTTTCCATATCTCAGAGAGAGGCGTATCTCTAGAGAAAGATGAACAAAATGATTTCCAAGAGTTCCTCTTGGCAGATTTTGAAATGTACCGAGCTTTTGCGTTGGCTTCTTTGTGAGCTAAAAAGTTGGATATTGAGGAACAAGAACGAAAGGCTTTGAAGGTAGCGGTGCTTCTTTGGAAGGCAACTTTGCACTCTTCATTCCACCAAAGAGAGGAGGCACAAGAGGAAGAACGACCGCGCGAAAAGGAAGAAGGAGGGGAGGAAGCGGAAAGAGCAGAATATAGAGATTGAATGAAGAAGTTGTACTGGGATGACGGGTCGGGAAAATCCAGAATAAGGGGGAGTGAGGAATCCACCAAAGATCGGAATTTAGTCCAATCTGTTTTGGAGAGAAGCCAGTGAGGAGCGTGCAAGGGCCTGAAAGGTTTAGAAGGAAGAGAGTTGTTGAGAGTTAGGAGAATGGGGAGATGATCACTACCAAAAGTGCCGTCGAGAGTTCTCCAGGAGCTTACAAGACCAAGATTCGGAGATGAAAACGAGAGGTCGATTGCACTAGAAGAAGATGGATGTTTGAAGAAAGTAGGAGAACGATCGTTGTGGAGAAAAAGATTATGGTTTAGGATGAGATTTTCCAGAGTCACACCGTTAGGATTGCGCCCTGTGCAACCCCACATAGGAGAGTGCGCATTCCAGTCTCCACCAATAATAAATGGATCAGATAGGGATGAAAGGAATGAAGACAAAGGAAGACTAGAGACGCTAGAGTTGGGAGGGATGTACACGCAAGCAATATGTAAAGGATTCGGGAGAAGATTTTCAAGTGAAATGTGGATCATGTTAGGGTGGTTGGGAAGGGGCGGAGGAAGAAATGTGATATTGTGGGTGTGATAGGATAGATCGCGTCTAATTAAAATCGCAACGCCACCATACCCATCCATACGGTCAGATCGAACTAGAGAATAACCTTTGAAATCAAGAGATGAGGAGGATTTAAGCCAAGTTTCAGATAACAGCGCTACATGGATATTGTAGAAGTCTAATAGACATTCTACACTTAGTTTATTAGCTCGTAAGCTGCGGCAATTCCATTGAAGGATGTTTAAGGCGCAAGACCGCGACATTCTAGTTAAAAGGAGAAGAGGAATTAAAAGAATGAGAATAAGTAGCGGGAGAAGATAGAGCTGAAATTGAAGTAAAAGAAAGGAGGGCAAGGATAATAGGAAGGGGGTAATAAATGAGAGGAGATCGCTTGTAGACGATCTTCCAACTTAAAGGAGAAGTTGACAATGGAAAAATAAGTAGAAGAGAGAAGACGTGTCCGAAGTTGGATAGAGGCAAAATTGAAGGTACCTCACCATTAGCGGTACCGTCAGTAATAAAAAATAAACGGGAGAAGTACCTGCACGAACTGGGTTGATGCCCAGTTTGTAGGCTTCCTTCCAACATAGTGTTAAACCAGAGACGGGAGAAATACCTGCACGAACTGGGTTGATGACCAGTTTGTAGGCTTCCTTCCGACATATTGTTAAACCAGAGACAGGAGAAATACCTGCACGAACTGGGTTGACGACCAGTTTGTAGGCTTCCTTCCATAATGATATAGCTATGTAGCATGAAGGAAAAATGGAATAAAATTCGAACTGAGGAAAGTTTTGAGTTGATGATTCCTGAGCGAACAGTTATCCTTGGCTGAGGGGTAATGTCGGAGAAGGAGGTGGAAATTTTGCTGATGAGCCTGGCCAGCGCAAGCGGGTGGAAATTTCCAATGTTTTTATTGTCAGAGGTGTTCTCAACGAAAACTTTGAATGGTCCTGGGTATTTGGACGGAAAAGTGTTTTCAAAAGTATCGTGAATATGATCGGAGTTAATAGTGTTGCTGTTATTATTAGTGTTACTGTTATTATCGTTATTGTTACTACTATTATAACTGCTGTTATTATTAATATTATTATTATCATTATTGTTATTGTTATTGCCATTACTATTATTATTATTAATATTATTATTATTATTATTATTATTATTTTTATTTTTACTATTATTATCGATAATATAATTCTCGACAGCTGTATTAGGACTGTTGTTAGGATTATTTAAAGTGGCAAGATTAGGTGAATCGGGTCGAGATAGCCGCAGATCCTTGCTTGGCAAAACCGCGGACGGCGAGAGAGGGCCGGACGGTTTGCGCTTGCCGACAGCGTCAACCTCCATCAAGTTTAGCGAAACATTCGGTTTCGCTTTTAAATCTTTGGAGGAGGCCGCTGGGCGGCCCCCACTAGACGAGCTCATCGATCAACTGGCTTAAAAAGAGAGAGGAAAATAAATAATAATAAAAAATAAATAAATAAAAAAAAAAACGAAGTGAATTTAAACGAACTGAATTATTAAAATGTAGAAGCAAAAAAGAAACGTAACATAAAACGATATTGGTTACTAAGGGATATTATGTTAAAGCTTTCGATGTTCAGAATAAAAAAAGAATCTGTTAGGTTCTGCACAATATAAAAGTATAGCACGAAGGGAGGTTGATAGAAATATGTTCACGCTATGTAATTATAACAAGTAAAAACACACACTAATATAAAACAATTAATTAATATTTAATTACCCGACGGGTTTCGAAGTCAGAGCTTCATGATCACACTGCAGTTATTATAACGCGTCGGGTTATTAATTAATTGTTTCGTATTAGTGTGTGTTTTTGCTTACTTATTATGTGTTAAAATAAAAACAGTGGGTGACAGAAACCTATAAATAGCTAGGTATGTAATTACGTTTTCGTCGCGCGCAAATAAAGTAACCGCCAAATTACGATTTCCGGAATAAAAAGCCTTTCAGAATGTTACATAAAAAATCCCGATAAAAAAAAAAAAAAGAAAGAAAACGGAATACCTCGACCGACATCACTCACTTCCGTTAAATTTAGTCGAAATTGTATATCTTTGTTTTTTGAAATCTTCGTATCGTCTTGAGCTAAATTGAAAATGTCAAAAGTGTAGCGAAAAAAATCAAAATCAACGTTTAGAAGTTTGCACTTGCATACGTCAGCAGGAAGATTAAGGTCCGCGAAAGTGCTTTGTTATTTCTTGTACGGCTGCTGTCGTTGCATTCAATTTTCTCCGAATAAAATCATCGACGTCATTACAGGCTTAAACGAGCGGGGATATTTTTGAGGAACTACACTCGGCCCGAGCTAAAGTAGTCTCGTAGTGCCCGGAGAAGCGATCAAAACGACAGATGAGTACTATATTTTTTATCGATGCGGCCGGATAGGCCTTCAAAACAAATATCCGACTAGCCGCGCTAGCTGAATTCTTGCCGATAGAGTAGGTTTTAGGAGAAAACGTCATCAGCCGGCCTACAAAGTAAAGCGGCTTGAAATAGTCTGTTCACCGTGTACTTCCTAATGACTTTCTAAAGAGAGTCTCGGCATAGCAGCTTCCTTTTTCGTGAGATTCCACTTCCAGCCAGAGATCTCTTCTTTCCGCTATGCGTAATATTCGATTTCAGGTTAAACGGTGGCGCCACCGGAAAGCGATTTTGCAACGGAAGAACAGCTCCCGACAATGTTCGCCCGGGGGTTTAGGGCAGTGAAGCAGCCAGGGCGCTCGAGTAGGTTTCGGATTAACTTTAAATTTGCGGCGTTCCATATTTTAAACCTTGCTAACGGGTCTGCGCAGTTTCGAAGTTTCCGACGAAGCATTCTGTCGAATGGTGTGGCTTTCGATAAAGTTCTTAGGAAATTTTAACGAAGGGCTGAAAATGGACACGCTCAGTAGCCAACGTACCAGATTAATAAGTTTTTTAACACTCGCCTGGGCCGCAAGACGGAAAAAAGACCGTATACTTTTGTTACGTCAGCACTGGAGAGTTGCGTGAACAAGCATTTACATCATACCCACGCTGGGATTCTCTCTGTTTATAGTCATTAAGAACTGTAATTCGGGAGCGCTACATTTCAGTTGTTGTGGGTTTCAAATTACATTCCGCATGCGATCTCTCGTGTAGGGAAATGTTGTATTTTAGTAGATGTTTTCGTCGCGTTCACACACCGTTGGCTTACTACTCGAACGCCCACAAATTAACATTGGTGAGGACAGTTTGAACAAAAAATAAATAAATAAATAAATAAAGAAGTACCATATGTATTCGATGAGAGAAGCGAAAAACCAGTCTGCAACAGAACTTTTGGTTTTCGGAACTCCTTAATGCGGCAGTTTCGAATATTGTTAAGCAAAACAAAGTGTCCTATTTCATCTGCAACACACGACAAAGACGATAATAAAAAAAAAAAAAAAAAATCTACAGAAACAACCTAACATTTTTCAGTTGGATGTGATCGGTAAACTTAAAAATGCATGTTCCTTTTCGAAAGTCATTAGCATTATTTTTTCTTCCTTTTTTTAAACAATTTCCGGTATTAATAGTTACGCCGTTTTGAATAATTTTCTAAAATCAAACGATAAAGTCGTTTACAGCAGAGCGTTGTAATTCTGATAAAATTCCACGCCGTTTTCGATCTCGATGCAGCGGAATATGTAACGATCAACCCCCTAAACGTCAAAAGCAAGTTACCGCAGCATGAAATGGACAATACAGCAACAAAGCCAACGCCAGCAGGTGATAACGGTCCATTATTTATGAGCTAGAAAAACTGCTACACTGCAGATTACTCTCCACGCAATTATTGTAGGAGACTTCAATGTCCACTCGCCAGTATGGCGATCAATATCGACCAATAAACATGATAATATCATTAACAAGCTGGTACTGGAAAATAATTTAATTGTCATGTCCCACTTAGCTATACATATTTCAGTCCAACCCAGAATACATTCTCAACAATTTACATAGCGCTAATCTCTCCTGTATTATTCCCAAGACTACAATCAACTGTACTGGAGGATCTATGCTCAAGTGACCGTTTTTCTGTGTTCCTACATACAACACTAGTTCAACAAGACCAGGAGATTCTAAATTGCGCACGGTTTTTATATAGTAAAGCAGATTGGGAATTATACACATCGAAAATCGTAATCCGTAACCAGCCATCTGCAACTGTAGCAGAAAACATTAACACTGTCTAAATCAGGCCATCTTCAAATTTCTGATCATTCCGGCAGATAAGAAACGGAAAAAAATACATAAAAAAAGAGGGAAAAAATAAAAAAAAAAAAAACGAAAAAACGGAAAAAGCAAAAAGCACTTTTTGTATGGAAAAAATTAATTTTCAAGTAACATCCAGTTTCCACACGTGTTGCCGCTAAACTATCTCAAGTAACGAAGAAAACGAATTTAATTTTTATCATTTAAGTAATAATTGTTGTTTTTGTAAATAGCATCATTTTTATTAATCCGTTTATATTTTTATACAAATAATTTCGTTACAGTTACTAGAAAAAATGAATTAAAAATAATTACGTTCGTTTGCTCCTCTTTTGCCATACGCTGAAAGCGTTCAGTAAGACACGTACGACGGGTGGCTGATTTGTAGAGTTGTATTAAAGTTTTAGTTCCGTCTTGAATGTAAAATAGGACGTGTCTGATGGTAAGGGCGAGGCGAACAACCAATAAACCTGTCACTCTGTTATTTAACATCTTCCATGTTTCAATTTCTTAATACTAGTTCAATCAAGGAACTTTGCAATTTCCATACCGGCGACATAATTAAAATGCAAAAAGGCTCTTTGCCCCGGATCTAGTATGTTCCCCATCGTATGACCGAAACCTCGAAGACTGCATTGAGAATTTTTCAACGCGTGAAAAGTTATCATCTTTTTCCGGACTTAAGTGTTTCACTTTTTACACATGTATATATGACTGTGCCCCTTGACCCCTCTTGCTTTCATTTCTGTCTCTTTCTATTCTATACTTTGTATAAAATGATCATAATTTACAACGTAATTACTACCGGCATCAACACAAAGAAATAACATAATCACAAAAATCCTACCCTAACATTTAACTTTCATTATATAAAATTAAGACATTTTTTCGTTACATAAAATTGTGACACTTTTTAAATAACAATAACAAAAATCCTATAAAATATAACAAACGTTACATAAAATTGGGACATTTTTTCTAATGGGGGGTCGCCTAAGAATTACGTTGTAATTAATATTAATTACAACGTATTTCTTAGGCTACCCCCCAATTCGAAAAAATGTCCCAATTTTATGTAACGCAGAATGTCCCAATTTTATGTAACGCAGAATGTCCCAATTTTATGTAACGTTTGTTATATTTTATAGGATTTTTGTTATTGTTATTTAAAAAATGTCACAATTTTATGTAACGAAATATGTAACGAAAAATGTAATGAAACAATATCTTAATTTTATATAATGAAAATTAAATGTTAGGATAGGATTTTTGTGATTATATTTTGTTTTTCTTTTTGTGTTGATGCCAGTAAGAATTACGTTATAAATTTTGATCATTTTATACAAAGTACAGTGGAGAAAGAGACATAAATGAAAGCAAAAGGGGTCAAGGAGCACAGCCCCTTGCGAGGCCAAAATGGCCGAGTTTATATATATATATATATATACTATATATATTAGATATATAAATATATAGATATATACACATTTTCGATAATTTTGTGCCATTGTAGCACATATCATCGGGAAATGGTCGAGTGTTAAAAATGATTAACGGAAGCATTCTGTTCTCTAAGAAGTCGCCTTCCAAAACTATTTCCATTCGTCCTATGTCCGCTATCATAAAAGTTGAAGTTTCCCCCGCACACAGCACCTATATCTCATTTTTCGTATTCTAATATATTTCTTTACGGATTCAGCTTGGTCGTAGAACTGCTTGAAATTCGAATTCGGCATGGGAAAGTGAAAGTGCTACGACCATACCGTCTATTGCTTGCTCAATATTCGTGTTCTGGTTATTTTTTATTTTTTTTTAGTACTACTAAGTGTATACTCAGCAATGGCGGTACTTTTCTTGGGTAGAAATTGAATCAGTTTAAGTCACATGTAGTTCGTACCGCCGCGCGTAATAATTAAAGAATAAAAAATCGCAAGTCTACTACAGGCGAAAAAGGATTAAGGAAATATAACGATCAACTAATTTTTACCTAGCAAAATGATCTTGAAGGATGCGAGGAGGCTACATAATAAAAATTACATAACCTCGAAATGACTAATCTTTATCGTTCCAAATTTGATCTTTTTTCAAAAATTACCAATTTAATTTTTATCGGTTACGAAAACTGATTAAAGGAGATTACATATATTCCTAGCGACTATTTCTTAGGTGACGTTGACAAATCACGGCCATTCTATTAAAAAATGTTTGCGAACGTTTTTTATTGAAATGTATTTCGCTGAAAGGTTTTTTGAACGAACTTCTCATGTGGGAATAACAGATCGACGGGAACAAATAGGTTAATTCGATTCCGGAGATGAATATTAACTCTTTTTCGTACATTTCGATTGTCTAGACGACAGTTGAAAAAGCAAATAGTGCACAGAAATTTTCCACTGTGAAGGAGAACCAGGACGTGGCATTTTAACAGAAAATGCGTATCTCAGCCGTTTTATCTGGAATCAAGTTTGTCTCTATAGCGTTCGTGTTTTCCTATAATTCCGGTTAACCGCATAATATAGTTTCCGACCTCTAGAAAGTATTTTTCCACCGATTTTTTTTTTTTTTTTTTTTAGTTTTCTTTATTTCTTCGCTTTCGTTTTTGGTCTTGATTTTCCACTAACAAATCGGAAATACTAAGAAAGGCTTTGAAAATATAAACAAATTTCGCTCGAACGCGGATTTAGGAATTTTATCGGGCCTGACTTCTAATCCAGCGTAATGTCATTCGACTGTCCGAATTTTGTTTAAATGTCTACTACGTGATCGTGCCGATAACGATGTTTGCATTTCATTAATTTCCATCTGATCCAGTCAAATAAAAGCGGAAACACGTCCTACGCATTTTACCCTATTCACATGGCAAACTAGTTATTAAAAATTAATGAAACACCGCATACGCATATGTACACAGTCATTCTAGATAAACGGCCTCCTCGTTCTATTTTTAGTTATATACGGCATTTGCCTACTTACCAAAAAATGTTTAAAACATTAAATTTCACCGTCGATAGTAACAAATGTATAATGTTTAAAAATGAATTAATCATTTATTCACACTTATGCAAACTCAACAGTATTATAAACTTTTTTAAAAATGCATAAATAATATCGCTAAATCACGCTGTACAGTTAATTCATACTAACAAATCAATACATACTACAGATACATCAAATCTTCAAAATCTTTTGTAAACTTGCAAATAATAATTCTAAAATTACAAAACCTTAATAAATAAATAAAAATAAAACGATTACAAAGTATAAAATCTACAAGAATTTATACTTTGTAATCGTTTTATTTTTATTAATTTATTAAGGTTTTTTTTTTTTTTTTGTTTTTTTTGTCGGGTACTATGTACTGCTGCTATGGCCAGAAGCACCCGAAAGTAGTTAATGGATGTTATATGGAGTTGATCATATTTATATTTCGGAGAAAATGAAGGACCGCTTCTAATACAATTTAATCATCAGATAAAACTTGTTTCAATGAATTGAAACTAAATTTTTGAGGTCGATATATGGACAGCATGGTTGCTCTTACTTTTGATTCCTATTAAGCATTGTGAACGCTATTAACTCAGTTTTAGCCATAAAATAGCTTTTTGAACAATTATCACTTTGGTTGAGTTTCAACGGGTTTCAGCTAGTATATATTATTTTTTCTTCTTCTTCTTTTGCCTGCGTTACATCATTGATTCGATGTAGGCCTCCCTTAATTTACTCCATCGAGCCTATCTTGCGCTTCACGAAGCCACTGGTTCCCTGCTGTTGCCACAATATCATCTGTCCACCTTCTGAATGGTCTTTCTTGTGCGCGTTTTCCCGTATACGGCTCCATTGGATCACTTCTTTTGTCCACCTTCCATCTACCTGCCTACGAACATGACCAGCCCAGGCCCATTTGTTCAGGGCTATCCTTGTCCCGACGTCTTCAAATTTTGTCTTATTTCGGATATATTCTGATTTAATCTTATCTCGCAGTTTTATGCGAAGTAAAGCTCGTTCCATCCGTCTTTCAGTTTTTCTTAATTTTTCTGTAACTTCCTTCGTTAAGGGCCAGGTTTCGGCAGCATACGTTAGCACTGGAATCACGCATTGGTTAAATATTTTCGCTTTTTTTTGTGAGCTGATTTTGGTATTGAGTATGTGTTTTATTTTATGGTATGCGATCCAACCGTTTAATATTTTCTTTTCGAGGTCTAATTTCATCCCTTGTTTTTCGGTTGTGAATACTTTACCCAAATATGCGAACTGGTCTATTTTTTCTATGTTTCCTGCTTGTATTTGTATTTCATTATGCGTGTGATCGTTGTTCTGATTTTGAATATATTTCATGTACTTTGTTTTATTTGGATTTATTTGTAAATCGACGTTGTTAACCGCTGTCTCTAGTTCCTTTATCATACATTCTAAATCATCCTTGGTCTGTGCTATGATCACAATGTCACCTGCAAAGCCGAGGTGGTGTAAATATCTGCCATTTATATTTATTCCTCTTTCACTCCAATCCAATGATTTAATTGCATGTTCCAATGCTGTTGTGAATAGTCGTGGTGAGATTGTGTTTCCCTGTCTAACTCCTTTTAGTATTGGAAATGTGGGTGTTACGTTATATAGTCGTACATTAGCTGTTGCTGAGTTATATATGTTTACCAGTATATCAATATGTGCCTTTTCTATATCACTAGCTTTTAGAGCTTCCATAATTGAACGTGTATAAATAGAATCGAATGCCTTTTTGAGGTCGACAAATCCTAGGTATAACGGCATATTGTATTCCTTACATTTCTTTATCAATAGGGTTAACGTCTGACTGTGGTCTATCGTACAGTACTTGTTCCGAAATCCAACCTGTTCTATCGGCTGCTGTTCATCTAATACACGTTCGAGTCTGTTGGATATTATTCTTGTAAATAATTTATATAGCATTGGTAAAAGGCTGATAGGTCGATAGTTTTACAGTTTTCGTTTGTCTCCTTTCTTGTGTAATAAAATAATAGTTGCATTGTTCCACGAGGTTGATGATTGCTTCTCTAGAAATCGCTGCATTCTAGAGAAGCATATATATATATATATATATATATCAGTGGCGGATCCACTGGGGGGGATAGGGGACACCCCCCCCAAGATCCAAAGCCGCTATGAAAAAATTTGTTATAACGGAGGAACTTAATTTATATAAAAGATTTGTATAAATGTTACCTATGGATTTAATTATAACTAATATTTAATACTATTCTCTTCGATCTTTTGCCTTTCTTATTTATTTTTAATTTTTATTTTATAATGTAAATGAAAATAGATCAAAGATAAATATCCCAGCTTTCGATCGTCGCGGTGTCGAAAATGGAAGATGAAGGAAGCCAACTGGCCAAGGTTCACCGAGGGCACCGAAATCCACTCCAGACATTTCGATGATGTAGAAGATGTCGAATTTTTAACAAAAAAAAATCACTGAAGCTGGACGTCTAGCTATACCCTTGTCCTCGTCCAATCCGTCGTCAAATAAACGGGTTCCTTGGTGGAACAATAATATTGCAAAGGCAATAAATCTCCGTAAAAAGACATTGAGAGTACTAAAAAGATACAACTCAATAACAAACCTTATTAATTATCGCAAACGACGTGCACATGCACGTTCTCTCATTAGAGCAGCCAAAAGGAAGTGCTGGCAAGATTTTACCTCATCTATTAATCAGCAGGTACCCATTTCCGCTGTGTGGAAGAAAATCCATCTGATCAATGGGAAAAACTATAAGGAAACCATCTCCGCTTTATTCAAAGACGGTTTACTTATTACCAACATTAACGAAATGGCCGACATGTTAGCTTCCCACTTCTCCGCCATATCGTCTAATTTGAACTATTGCGAAGAATTTATGCGTTATAAACAAAGGACAGAAGCCATTCCATTGAGCTTCGGTTCCAGTAATGAGGAAGAGTACAATTGTCCCATATCGCTAAGGGAACTAGAACGTTGTATCCAATACTATGTCCATGATTCCTCGCCAGGTCCGGACAACGTTCATCCTGTTATGTTAAAGCATCTACATCTATCGGCTAAAGTATATTTATTACATATCCTGAACAGATTGTGGAATGAGGGAATATTCCCTACGAGATGGAAAATAGCCATAGTAATCCCAATATTAAAAAAAGGAAAAGTAAAAACCGAAGCATCTAGCTACCGGCCTATCGCGTTAACAAGTACTCTGGGCAAACTATTGGAAAAAATCGTTCAAAAAAGGTTAATCTGGACCCTCGAAATGAACAATATATTTACTCCAGATCCCCCTTCCATTCCGTTCAAGGAAGAAAAATATTATTCTTACCAGACTTAAGATTTCCCACTCCCGTATCTCCTACAGCGCACCGATCCCCCTCTTTGTCCTTTTTGCCAAAGAACCCAGCTTTCCATTCCCCATTTACTAACATCTTGTCATTCCCTTATAGCACTTAGAGCCCAGCATGGCCTCCCCCCTTCCTTATCACAACTCCTAACTGATTCTCCGTGTCATATCCACAGTGCGTTCCAATTCCTTCATTCCCTTAACCTCCTAAATTAAATTTAGTATCCCTTCCGTTCCCCGGGCGCATATGGCCCGTTTGTGCAGCCGGCGCCTGTACCGTTTAATGTAATAATAATAATAATAAAAGATAAATATACATATATATTTTTTGTACTTGCTCACAAAGAATGAAATCAAATTTCCAACTCAACCACCATACATCCAACACTGCTCCTGGCCCCGACGGCATCCACCCATACATGCTTAAGTACCTCCCAATTTCCGGAAAACATTTTCTCCTACACATATACAATCAAATCTGGAATTCTGGAAACATCCCCGCGCAATGGAAGTCGGCAAATATAATCCCAATACTAAAGGAAAACAAAGACCCTTCCCTTCCCGAAAGTTACCGTTCTATCTCGTTATTGAGTGTCATTTCCAAAACGCTGGATAGATGGTTAATAGGCGTCTCCTGTTTTTTCTCGAACAGAAAAGTCTTCTTTCTCCTAACCAAGCCGGCGGGCGAGAGGCAAGATCAACAGTCAGCCAACTACTTAGCCTGCAAAGGCAGATACTCTCGACGTTTCAGCGTCAACAGCACCTGTATGCAGTATTTTTCGATTTAGAGAAAGCTTTTGATCGCCTGTGGCGTCATGGCCTACTACTAAAACTGCGAACGGCGGGAATCACTGGAAAAATGGGTAAATACCTACACAGCTTCTTAGACAATAGAACGATCCAAGTTACGACTGGTTCGTCAACGTCTGAACTGATGCTGTTGGAAAATGGTGTACCACAAGGCTCTGCTTTAAGTGCAACCTTGTTCATATACTACATTAACGACTTAACTGACTGTCTTGCCGCCCCTATAACGTCCCGGCTCAATGTGGACGACCTAAACATCTCCCTATCATCCAACCATCCTATAAACGCTCAAAATATCCTACAAAAATCCATAAAAAAGCTCCAAAAGTGGTCCAATGACAACGGTTTGACCTTCTCCTCAACAAAAACAATATGTGTTGATTTCCACAGGGGACGCCAAAACGCACTTTCCAGCATATTCCTGAGTCTAAATGGTGTTCCTATCCCAAACCGTCCATCAGTTAAGTTTCTAGGCTTAATATTTGATAAAAAACTCTCCTGGCGCGATCACATACGTGAGCTCAAAGCTAAATGTCTAAAATCCTTGTCCATCCTAAAATATCTGTCGAATTACAAATACAACATAAATCCAAAACTACTCCTTACAATATATAGATCAATCATCCTTTCGCGAATCAATTACGGGTGCCAGGTGTACTCCTCAGCCGCCAATAGTGTGCTAAGATCCTTAGATCCTGTACATTTTGCGGCCCTCCGGTCTATTCTTTCCACTCATCCCTCTACTCCTGTTGTAAGTTTGTGTGCACTGGCAGGTTGTCCCCCACTATCCTATTATAGGAAATATTACAACTTTAAAGAACTGAGCTCCCTCCTTAGTAATACTAAGACCCCGTCACTCGAGCCGGCCACCATATCCCCTAATGGGAGTTTTGGAAACGATCCAGTGCCTGAACTTTTTTCAGTTATGGGTCATTTCCAAATCCCCTCAATCCCAAGAGCTTTACCAGATTTCGCAATAACTGTACCTCCCTGGAGTCAGCCGATCACAAATATAAACATATCTCTCACCAAATTCAATAAAGCACAATATCCCCCAAACGTAGTACAAATAGTAAAAAACACCATAGCGAGCTACACCGATCATGTATGCCTCTACACAGATGGAGCGAAGGCAAAAGGTTATCAGCCACCGGCGGCATGCTCCTTCGAAGTATCAAAAACAGCAGAGTCAGTCAGACTGCATGATTGCTGCACAGCACTGGACGCTGAAATATATGCGATTGTTTTCTGCATTCAACACTATACTGATACTAACCCCCAGTCACAAAAGGCCCTACTTATAACTGACTCCTTAAATTCCCTTCAACTTATTTCAGAAATAAAACCCAAAAACCCCCTGATAAGAAAAGTCCACTACCTACTATACAGACTATCCCACCTAAACTCTGAAATATCCTTCCTATGGGTGCCGGCCCATGTAGGAGTCCCAGGTAATGAGCGCGTCAATCGAGCAGCTCAGGCGACACTATTCTCTCCAATGCCATGTAATCCCCCTCTTCCCACCACAATGGCCCATTTATTTATGCACCAAACTGGAGAAGAATGGCAGCAGGAATGGAAATCCGCAAGTACATTCCTCCGAAGCATAAAATCAACCACAGAGCCCTGGTGGCCCATAGACGAAATTTCTCGCAGAGATTTTTCTGTCTTGAATCGCCTCCGAACAGGTCACACAACCCTTTCGCACGGGTATATCTTCACGGGACAAGCACCCCCAAATGTCTGCTTCTTCTGTGGTCAACCAAGCGCCCCGTCTACATCTCACCTCCTTCTCGAATGTTTCTCTTTTGCGGCACCAAGATCCACCTATTTCACTACCACCTCTATCTCTAAGATCTTATCGAACGTTCCGTCTGCGGTCGCAGCTATGTTGGCTTTCGTGCGTAGCAGCGGCCTATACCATAAAGTTTAACCTTCCTAAGTAGGTTCCATGTGCTGTAATAGTCTCAGCAGTTAAACACAGCGCATGGAAATCCTCACTATTATTTTTATTTAAAAAAAAAAAACAAAAAAACATCGGATTATTAACAAAAATAAAAAGAAATAAAGTCTAGTAAAAATGCTATCTTTCTTACAATTCAAATTCTAAACTACCATTTTAGATAGAATTTTATAATTTTTTATTTTTTACTTAAAAATAAAATAAAATTTAAATTAAATTGTAATAATTATGTATAATATTTTTAAAACATTTTTAAATTTCTAAAGAGGTCGTTATTTGATTTTCTTTATAAAACAACGTATTTCTCAAATCTACTGCCTACCACAGAAGATATTACGTAATTATATAACTTCCCCCCTCCCAAATTTGCTATGAAAATGTCAAACCATAGGGCTTAAGCTACAAATTAACGTGTCAGAAATCAAACAAACCAAACAATATTCCACTTTTCACAAAAAATAATGGCGATAAAATCACCAATGTGACAGAGAATCTAAACTACTCCCTGTCCTTTCTTTTTCTGTTAGACAGTACTGACAAAGACAGCAACAAACAACGGACTCCTCTTGATACTTTCGCATGAAATAGCATTATAAAAAATTTAAAAAACAACAAAGCTGCTGGACCTGACAATATTACAAATAAGACACTAAAATTAATCCAAAAGATCTGTCTAAAACTCCTTCCACTCCTATATAAAAAAAAATCATCTCCTTAAATTATTTCCCTAAAACCTGGCACGAAGCAAATGTAATCCTACTTTATAAATCAAATAAAGATGCAAATCTCATAATCTTCTATCGCCCAATATGTCTTTTAAATACTGTAAGCAACATTTACGAAAAACTATTAAAAAAGTAGGATATCTTACCATCTGAACTCAACAAAGTTTTTAAATAAAAGACAATTTGGATTCAGACAAGGTCTGTCCACAGAACATGCTGTGAATTATGCAATCAGCAAGATAGCAGCAGCCTTAAGAAAAAATCGAGCATTCTTGTCATAGGAGTGGATATCAAAGGAGCCTTTGATAACTGCTGGAATCCTACTTTGTTTGACATTTTAAAATATATTCTGATCAAAGACATACCATTGGTAAGTACAATATACTGCTACCTCAAGAACAGACGTGTAACTCTTCAAATAGGTAATCATAGTGCAAACACTGAAACCAATAAAGGCTGCCCACAGGGTAGCGTTTTAGGTCCACTTTTCTGGAATATATTATTCAACTAAGCTTTACCATACGACAAGAACGTTGACCTATGCGCATATGTAGATAACTTAATATTCATAATAACGGACGATACAAAAGTCAATCTCGAAAGAACAGCTAACAAAACGCTTGAGTTACTCGGAGCCCGTCTAAATGAAGTGAAGCTTAATCTTTCAGTTGAAAAACGCTTTGTGTCCCTTTTCACAAACTTCCTGGAACTAAAAAGGAAAAATACTAAAGTACTTTACAGGGGGATCACTTTAAAAGTAGTCGAACATTTTAAATACCTAGGAGTTGTATTAGACAGTAAACTCTCCTTTAAACAACACATAGACTACACCGCATCTAAGCTGGACGCTAAATAATATCGATTACTAAAAGTGTGCTGAAATACATGGGGCTTTAATTACAAATATAGACTTGTGTTTTTTCAACACCTAAAAAAGAAAACTCTAAAGCAAAAAATCAACTCTACACAAAGTAAATACTTAATAAACGCCTGCAGAGCTTATAGAACAATTTCTCATAGCACCCATGTTGCTCTTACGGGAGTCTTTTCACTAGACCTAGAAATTAATTATAGATCAATCATTTTTACTATAAAAAACGATAAAAATTTTGAATATATTAACGATCGTGTCTGTCAAATAATGAATTTTTTGCTTCCAATAAATCCTCTTCAGAATAATTCCTACATGCTAATCCACCATGACTTACATATAAAAATGTCGCTAAAACAACTTAAAAGACACATTAAAAATTATTTCATGTCCATATGGCAAAACTCCTGGGAAAGAGATACAGCAGGTCGGTATACTCACAGGCTAATCCCACAGGCTTACAGTTAACATCTTACTTTTACACTATCCAACTCCTCACTGACCACAGACACTTCGGAGCTTACTTAAAAAAATAATACAAAATTACTGAAGATAACAAATGTGGATGTGGGGAAATTGAAAACGCCAAACGTGTAATCTTTCACTGTAGTAAGTATGACGACATCAGACACTTCAATATAGGAAACCTCAATTTGAGAAATTTAACTTTGCCAGCTAAATTTCAAAAATTCGCTTTCTTAGTTTTAAAACCAAAATTTACTGACAAAAATAACATCCTACAGTGATTTACATTGCTCAATTGAATAAAAAACATTACACTTAAAATCTGCAGATTAACACATATATAATTTTCAATATTAATACCCGGACAAGACAACCCACCCTAAATGGTAGATCAAACTGAAATCAGTCACACGCGTCTTTCAGAAAAAATAATAAAAATATTATTGTCTTTTAAATAAGTACACGATACATAACCCACCAGATCATGTAGCATTAAGTTTCTCAAGCCGGCTGTTGTTTCCTTAATCAGACTAACACTTGGCCATTTTCTTCTCCCCTCTTCTCGTTTTTCCTTTTCTCTTTCACCCTCTCCCTTTGGTTCTCTCCACTCTACTGATCCTCCCTTTATATGCGACCCTAACCATATCCTTTTTGAATGTTCTGCTCTTTTTCCCGAGTGCTCTCATCTATACGCCGAACTCTAGGCGTTGAATCTTCCTACCCCTTTCAATGCTTCCTTTATTCTTTCCTTCCCATCTTTAGCCGTTATTCCCCTCCTACTCTTCTTTATACTCTCTACCTCCGATTGCCTCAGAATCTGAGTTGGTGATCTAAGCTCATGCAGTTGATTCAATGCTGGCACCAAAACCCATTTTAAAAAAAACAAAAAAAAAACAACAAAAAACCCGATATAAAAAAAAAATTAAAGTTTATTACTTAAGTTTTATTTTTAAAAGATTCTAGGTCAAGATTAAGCCTAACGGCGGTGCTTGGCTTGGCGCCTTTGTACGCAAATTCGTATTGTAAAAAAAAGCGCTATTGAAATACAGTTCTTAATCAAAAAAAAAATTTCCCCACCAAAAATGTCTCTCTGGATCCGCCCCTATATATATACATATATATCAGTAGCGAAGTCATCGGGTGAAATATCAACGCAAATAAAAAAGGAATGATATCTGCCGTCATTTCTCAAGCGGCAGATATTAACTCGATTAAAGGGACAATTTTCAGCTTGCCGATAGAAATCTGAAAAGTAGCATTTGAAAAAAAAAAAAATTGATGTATAAAACGGCTCTGTCAGTGTTGAATAGTAGTTGAATCCAGATTTGATCATCTACGCTAATTCTTCGTTAGGCACTGTAAGCACTTTCCCTAATTAGCGAATTACTGGGAGCGTATAAACAATGTTTACGAAACAATTACTTCTCCACTTTGAGCGAGCTACATGTGCATTATGCACTGCTTTTTTTTTAATCTGGGCAGTAGTATTAAATATACGGATAGATTCGATCTATTACTATGGCAGTGCCATCCGGTGACAATGAAGAGTACTACATGCGGAATAGTATAAGTTTTACCGCCAGCCCCACTACATGGTGCAGCACTAATTAAACATAATAGTAACGGTTCACAGCTGACTGAGAGATTTACAGAGCTTTTTTTAATTTACCTGCATATAAAAAGAACTATGTCAATTTCCGGTGCCTTATTTTTCCATTTCTTTCTCAATTGTACTTATAATCGCTAGTATAATTTTATGTAAAAGAAATTTAAACAATCCATAAAAAACAATTTAAAAGTATTTACAAGTATGGCCCAATTAAAATTCCAAAGCACCAGGTCTTTTCCTTTCACGAATTTTACTTTAAACAATTTAAAATGATTTATTATCCGTAACAGATTTATTAATTTTCTTTGTTTAAATTTAGATACTAAAAAATTATATTTATTAAAGAGAAAGCGAAAAATCAGAATTTGCTACTGACAATATATATATATATTGAAACGAATTTCAGATCCATCTTATTTTTCGGGGCCTCTGTTCCAGAAAGTCAATGAAAGGGATATTTTTTTTCAAGGTCTTATTCAGCAGCTAATGACACCAACTCTACAATTCCTCTTCCTGGAGCCAATAACACGAATTTGCAACCTTTTTTCTACCTCGATGTTTTTTTTGAGTCCCTAACCCGGGACTCGGGGAATTTGGATCGATGTTTTAGATGACTCAAATTTTCCAGTGATTATTTGGCTTTTAACGTTCTATTGATACATGTGGATACACTATTTTACCTTCTGCCTACGCGCAGACAAGTGGCGTCTCCCGGAGAAATATCACCCAGACATGGACTGAGTGTTTATCACAATTTCCGTTACAATGGAATAAAAATAATATTCCAAACTTTTTTTCAACCAAACTCATGTATTTTTCTTATTTACGAATTGCCGAACAAATTGCGCACGTTCTAAGATCCATTACGAACAAATATCTCCCGGAGGATGAATAAAAATTACACATAAAAAACTTGTATCGACGGATGGAAAGACAGATAACGAAACGCGGCGTGGTGTGGACTATAAAATAACGGTAACTCAATGATGATCGGCGACCAATACAACGTTCGAGCGAATCGTCAAACAAAACTAAAATTAAGTTAATCTAAAAGGCTATGTGCCCATCAGCCGATCGAACACTAGACATTTTACAGCTCTAATTTAAACGACCGGTGTGCACACATCGCGGACAGACATTACCTTCTAGTCGCAGACCACACACGCCGAGTCACTTATACGGTTCACAACCCTGTACCCCGGACCTGCAACGGTAAATCGAAATTCACACTTTCAGCCGCATAGACGCTTCAGACGGTATTCGCCAACGACAATAAACAATACGACAATGCCGAAAAATCGAAAATTAATTGATTTTAACCGAAGAATAATTCGCGCGAGAGTATTACAAATACCAAATCCGTATCAATTGTTATGAATTCTACCCCTTTTCCCTCTTTACAAGAAGGTGAAATTATCAACAGTGTTGTGATCTATGATTCTTTTTCAGGGCGCTAATGCGGATAGGCCTCACTTCTTTCGAAGTACTTAGCTGAGTTTGTAGTCCGGGCAAAATAGATAAAAAGCATGCTCGTTTGGTGAAATTCTTATAACCTGGACTTCTTAGGCTTAAAATTTAGCTAGAAATCAGTAGAATGCAACCTTAAATTTGTGGGTATGCGGGAGATGTGGAACCATTGTTTATATCGAGTTAAAAAAAAAAAAATGTTTCTTTTTTAGTTTTTTGCGATTATATCGGTAATAAAGCCTCAAATCGACATGATGTATACTTGTCGACTTTCTAATCTCTAAACGAAAAACATTATCACTTATCGAGGCAGCATATATCGCTGAAAATTAACAAAAGCACACATCAATTATCACTTATCATTTATCCGTCTCATCACCGATCATTCAACGCAACACTATCATTCCACAACTAACACAAACGTACACACTCACTTTCCATACAACATTACAAGAAATAAATTAATATTGAAAATAAAACCAATTCACATTTACATGAAATGGCGCTGCGTTACCGATTCGTCACCCAATGCCTCTCCAAATTCACTCAAAATAGAAATTTTAAATGCAACCTGTATGTAATGTGCGGCGATGGGATCAAACTTAGCAGGTGCTCATTACTATGTTGCAGCAGAGAACTATGGCGTGACGTGACAGAAAAAAAATGAAACAAGATAAGATTGGTGTGCAGACATGAAATATATACTACAAAGGGATGGCTGCATGGCGACTATACATCCGTCAGGTTAATCAAATGAGTGTAAAGGAGAAAAATGAGGGTAAAAATTAGGTGGGTGTGTAGCGATTCTGGAACAACATGATGTGAAAGGCCAATCGAAAATAAGCAAGTAATGAAGTACATGATGCGAACTCAAGAGAATGAAGTGGAGTATGACATCAGCCTAAAAAAGATCAATGACTTAGGTAAAGATAAGAAAACAGAAAGTTCTAACGGGACTCTTTAGGCTCATATCACATTGGAAGTAGCAAGTAGTCTTAACGCAAGTCTAAAATTCATAAATATACCATAATTAATTAAAAATGTGATTAAGTTGAGCAAATCTAAACGAAAACCACGACGCTGAAAAATATTTTTTTATATAAGAACTAATCGAATTCAAGAGAAGGAAATGTAAGAGCGTTTTCACCTCAGAAAAGTTAATATAATTAAGCAACATTACATAAACCTTTAAGAAATTTATTAATAACTACAAGAAAAGAGAAAAAAAAAGGTCTTGTATACCATGTAATCGGTTGTGCGTTCTGTGCCCATCGCTCGTTCGCCTAAAATATGTATCAGTAAAATAAATGAAATCGTGCTCACGCTCAAAAATACCTCAGCGACGTTCGCTTATCGTAAACATTTTCTCCCGCGGTTATTAAAAATATCTCAGCGACGATTGCCTATCGTAAACATTTACTCCTTCGGCCTTTGTAAACTAAAGTCACATCGGTTTTGTTCGTTGCGACTGTTCCGGTCGGTGAGAATATTTTCATTTTCATTTTTTTTTTTTTTCCGGTATCGTTCGAAAAATAATAACTGGGCTACAGTCCATCAGTTTAACGGTGTTACCATATATTCAATAAAAATATATCGTACATCGCCCATTTCGGTTTTAAATTTAACTAATTAAAATCGGTAATTGTGTTCGCTTTTCGAGTTTCTTATCTCTGTAACACTAAGTATAGACGCTGTCGCTACCGTGGTCGGCATGGCCGACTACACTAAACCATCTACTGCTGTTCCATCTCCGTCATCTTTACCCGTAGAAATTGCAACAAAAGATCATCTAGCAAGTAATAATATTTCAATTAATAATAACGCCACATATGCTTCTACGCTTCAGCAAAAAAAGTTAACACCGGTCCAAAATTGTAATCACCCCACGGAAGAACAAGGCATCGTTTTCAATCACATATTAGAATATAAAATATTAGACTACCTAACAGCTCTGAAAAATTTAGTTCAATGGGCAAAAAATATAATAGCGGCTTCACGAGTAAGTGGAAACCGAGTTATTGTATTTCTAAAAAATGCACACTTAGCGCACTCATTTATAAGGACATACGGTGGCTTCGAAATTAACGGACACTTTATTAAAGCGCGTAAATTAAAATCTCCAACCACCAAAATCACATTATCAAACGTATCTCCGATAATAACCAATGCAGTCTTGGAACATCATCTTGTATCAAGCCTAAATATGAAGTTAGTGTCGAATATTTCGATACTTAGAATCAAGCCATTAGACGAGGAGTTTGGTCACATACTTAGTTGGCGTCGTCAAGTGTATATTACGAATTACGAGGAATTAAAACTACCAAGTTCCTTCACGTTAGACACCAATGACAAAAGTTATCGCATTTTCATATTAGCCGATGATCTTGTCTGCTTTAAATGCAACTCTTCAGGACACGAAGCAGATAACTGCGGAAAAATTTCAAACCCCGATTATTCGAAGCCTGAAGCCCACTCACACCCCTTAGCCTCTCCAAATTCTACTCCATATCCGGCAAAACTGGTTTCAGACGACTTTCCATCACTTCCAGGCAATACCTCACCCGATGAAATAATTCAAGGGCCTGATAGTCCTGTTATAAAATCACCACTTGATAACAGTAAAAGGTCGCTTTCTTCAACATCCTTTAACCCATCTGCTCACTTTTCTGCACCCAAGGCTAATACCAAATCAAAGAAAAGACTCAAAATAATCAGCATCGAATCTGTCAATCAAACATCGTCAGATGAAGAATTTGCGTTGGAAAATCCTGGACCTTTATCGATTAAAACAATTCTTCAGCCATTAGAACCATAATTCAAAACGAATCAAAACGCTGTACTTTCTTTATAAAATTTTTCACTCTTCCTTGACATGTGTCGGAGCCGACGAAGCGACCCAGTAGCTATAGCTAATGAATACACAGTAGATATGACGGGCTTGATTGCACTAATGAAAGAGTGCCATCTACTAATTACAGACAGGCGCACTAAAATTAAATTTACTAAAATTATAAATAGCCTAACAACTCACCTTAATCGTATTCCTAAATAAGCTATGATGATTCAGCAATCCGATATTATTTCTTGGAATTGTAACGGTTACTACACATACCACCAAGATCTCCAACTACTACTGCAATCTTGTAATCCGTCTATAATATGTATTCAAGAAGTTCACCTTCAAACCAATCAAAAAGTCTCTCTACCTTCTTATTCCTTATTATATAACACCCCAATTAATAACAGAGTCGCTCACGGCGGTGTTATCATGGCAATTAAAAACAACACTATCTTTCAATAGCTTCATTTGCAAACTAACTTGCAAATTTTAGTCATCCGTGCTCATCTTAGATATGAAGTTACTATCTGCTGTATATACCTCACTGATAATATAGATCAGATTGAATTACGTCAACTTATTAAAAAACTACCTCGCCTATACTTCTAGTTGGTGACTTCAATGCCCACAGTCCACTGTGGGGCGGAAGATATGCTAATGCAAGAGGTAAACAAAACAACACTCACCATTTACCATCTATTATTATCGTTAATAACATAAAAATCAGTGAACCGGAAAACATAGCAACAGCCTTCGCTAATCACTTTTCGTTGGCTTCAAATCGTGCTTTCCCTAAATCTCCTTCTTCTTTGGCCGCAACAACAGAGACCGACTCACATCAAGAGTTCAATAAATTACTAACGCTTGAAGAACTTAATCTAGCCATTCGCACGATAAATCCCTCTGCAGCCGGATATGATAAGTTTCATGCCAATATGCTCAAATACGCCTCACAAAGTATTAACTCTCATCTGTTGAATATATTTAATCAGATCTGGATATCCGGTTCTTTTCCCACTTCCTGGCGTCTGGAAGAGGCCATACCGATTCTAAAAGAGAACAAAAATCCAATGGAACTGGGCAGTTACAGACCCATTGCTCTTACGTCTGTGCTTGGCAAAGTCATGGAAAAAATAGTCAACCGTCGTCTTCAATGGATATTGAATAATAGAAAACTACTATCAAACAAACAATGTGGATTTCGCTCTCACCGATCTACAATTGATCTTCTTTGTTACCTACAGAGGAACATTTTGGAATCCTTCTCCAGGCACCAACACCTGCTCGCCATCTTCTTCGACTTCACCAAGGCTTTTGACACGGTTTTACATCACAAGATCCTCGAACAGTTACAACAATGGAATATCGATGGTTTATTATTAGCATTCATTAGGGGATTTTTGGATCAAGGTCGGTTCCAGGTGACTCTTGGCGATGTCAGCTCAAAATCTCTTGAATTAAAAAATGGTGTACCACAGGGTTTAGTCTTAAGCTCGTTGGGGCGCACCGAAATTCTCCTTCGTTGGGCGTTTATGCTTTGGTGGGCCTTCCTCCTTTATCTATTATTCGCGATTATCTCACCTTTCGAGATTCTTTTCGTTATTCCTTACCAGATCATTTTTCTACCAGTAACTCCCAAATCCCATTCCCATCCTTTCCTGGCGATCCATTGGTCAAAGCTTTAACTTTTCTTTCTAAGGTAGGCATAAATTGGAGCGATCACCATGTTAATCCGACCGCTTTAGCGCCCTGGATTCATGTCTCAACATCTATGAACATATCTTTAGCAGATCCCTTAGGAGCATCTAACCTTTCTATACCCATGGCTCAAGTAGTATCAAAATAAACTCGCCTCCTTCCCTAACTACATTCACATGTACACAGACGCAACTAAAGCGAGTCCTACTAATTCTCCTTCACCAACCGCATGCGCTTATGAAATTGGAGGTGTAATGTACACCGAGCGCCTAAACGACTACTGCTCTACTTTAGAGGCAAAAATGTTTGGGATCCTTCTTTGCCTTGAGACATATTCTTCCAACCCAGCGTCTCAAAATGCCCTTCTGATTACAGACTCACTTCAATCTATAAAAGCCATCCAGAGTCCTGACAGTTGCAACTCTCTAATAATTAAAATAAAAAACCTCCTATTCCAACTTTCACGATCTGAGGTATATGTCACATTCTTATGGGTTCCTGGTCATGTTGAGGTTCCCGGCAATGAGCGGGTTGACTTGGCTGCTAAGGCAACTCTATCTAGCCCGATGCCGTTTAACGCCTTACTGCCTCGTTTTGGCGCATCAGTCTTTCTGATGCACTTTGCTGAGGAGTGGAGCAAACTATGGTCAGAACAAACAACCTGGCTCAGATCCATAAAGTCGGACACCGACCCATGGTGGCCGCCGTTCCCCGTCACACGTAGGGATTTCTCGATCCTATCGAGACTGCGTCTGGGGCACACTGCACTATCACACAATCACGTCTTTGAAGGAGCTCCCCCTCCGGTCACTTGCCCTCTGTGCGGGTTCATGGCCTCACCAACTGTAGAGCATCTGCTGAC
This sequence comes from Icerya purchasi, assembly GCA_039619475.1. Taxonomy (NCBI): domain Eukaryota; kingdom Metazoa; phylum Arthropoda; class Insecta; order Hemiptera; family Monophlebidae; genus Icerya; species Icerya purchasi. Next base: position 293,747,866 of record CM077116.1, on the reverse strand, counting down.
ATGGTGCCGGCATACTTCCCGTACTTCTAGTCATACCTCACCCCACCGTCTGTTGTCGAACTACCCGGATTGTGTTCGGGCAGTGTTGAATTTTGCAGCATCGAACAGACTGCACCGCCTTCTGTAATTTCAAGTGAGTCTAGGTGCCGTAATAGCCCAGGTAGCTACACACGGCGCTTAGATTTATATTTGTAAATTTAGTATTATAAAAAAAAAAAAAAAAAAGTCTTAAGCTCGACGCTCTTCATTATTTCTATAAATTCGATGGTGGCGGAGATAAATCCAATGATTCGAAGTGTACTATTTGCAGATGACCTGATGATTTTCGTCCGTTGTCATGATCATAAACTTGGCGAGATTATGCTCCAGGAAGCTACACAGAAGCTTACTGAATGGTCCACAAACAGTGGTCTTTTCTTCTCACCTACTAAAACTAAAGTGGTGCACTTCTGTAGAATTCATCATTGTCGGCAGCAAATGGCTATTACTTTAGGTTCAGAGGCCATAGGAACTGCTCCTCAGATTACATATCTTGGCCTGATTTTTGACAAAAGGCTGTCATGGATGGATCATATAAATTATCTCAGAGCTGCTTGCACGAAAAGGCTAAATCTGATGAAAAATTTGTCACATACTATCTATGGTGCGGACAAAATTTCTCTTCTCAGAATATACAGAGCCTTGATAAAATCAAAATGTGACTACGGTTTTGCTGCTTACGCGTCTGCTACACCAACAACCTTGAATCGATTAAACTCAGTCCGCCATACAGCCTTACGCCTTGCAGTTGGTGCATTGAGATCAACACCAATAAACCATCTCCTTTACGACTCTGGAGAGCTTCCCGCTGATCTTCATTATTCTTGCATCCTCCTTAAGTTCCACATTCACTCACTCACAGCTCCTGATCTGCCTGACTCTACAATGTTTTATCACAACTACCAATCTATTCCTTATTCAAATTTATTCTTTCACAACAAGATTACAAATATCTTCCAAAACCTTGACATTAACCTGCCTCCTCTCTGCAAAACTAGCCAACTGTCTACTCCCTCTTCGATATCCACTCCCATAATATGTGACACATCTCTCCTAAATCTTCGCTCCTCACCACAATTTGTATACAGAACAGACACGAACATCAACATCCCTTCGCGAAAACTATATCGGAAAAAGCGCTTACTTATTCGGGCCAAATTGTACTCGCGTGGATACCAGGGCACAGCAATCTTGGAGCTAATAACGAGGCTGACACTGCGGCAGCAGAATCATGTAATATAACACCAATTCCACTCATACCAACGCCGAGTAAAGATATCCTGACTCATATTTGGAGTAAGCTAAAGACAAAAGCAACGGAACGATTCGCTATTCTTCCTCACTACGACTCCAATGTCACAGATCCGGTAATGTCGACGTCCAGGCGGAATGAGGTAGTCCTCTGCCGCGTTCGGTCCGCACATACACGTCTTACGCATCAGTTCCTGTTTGCAAAAGAAGAACGGTCGACCTGTCCTTGCATGTAGTACCCCCTTAAAATCGCCCATATCCTAACTTCCTGCACAACTTATACTTTCCAACGCCAACTCACTGACCTTCCTAATAATCTTCCTAACATACTGCGGCGCACCTCCTCTGCCGAAACTAAACTCCTCCTCTTCCTCAATAATACAAACATTCTACCTTTAATCTAATATAATACCTTTCCTTCCGTGCCTCTGGCCTAAGTAGCAGGATACGGCACGGTTACAAATCAAAGAAGAAGAAGAACATATAAATTTGACTAGTTACGAAAAAAACTAAACGGAGTCTAGGTTTTTTATTGAGGTGTTCTCCTCAGTGGCCTTAAAGTATTACCAGCTAAGAACAGCTGAAGGATGGGTTGCCAAACTCTACCCATTATTACGAATAACAGTTTTCTTGGCGACTTACAACGCACATAAATACACGATACAACGATAGAAATGTAGAATATGATGTCGAAAATATGCGGTATAACGATATAAATATGCGAAACTACGATGAATATGTAGAATAAAAGAATGAGTACAAAGCAGAGTGCAGGTTTTGATTGGTCTTCTCCGGTATTTCCATAACCGAGACACCTTACGGAGGCGATGTCCTGTCACCCTTAGCGCTTTAATATTGAAATTGCTTTTTCGCCACAATTTTTATTTTTGGTGACACCTACTGAGCGGAATATTGTATATGAAGAAAGTTTAAGTTAATTAACGCTTTTGACATGACTGTGATTTCTTAAATGCCCACTGATTCCTACAGGGGAGAAACGAACGCAGTTCGCGTCAGGCTTAAGCACTGGATTCATTTCGTATTGAGTGATGTGGTGCGGTCGGATAAACGACTTTTGTTCATTGTTAGCCTCGCGACCTGATTCATTGCCGATAACCAATGATTCGTGCAGGTGCTTCTTTATCATAGTCTCATTAGTAGAGCCTCCACAATTATTGTATGACGACAAAAATTCAACTGTTCCCATTAACAGATCTTCGTAATTCGAATCGATATCCGGTATTTCAGTTAACTGGCTGCACGTTTCGCCAGCATTACTCTCCTCTGTATTATTATCCAGATCAGTGGGAGCAAGGTATAATCCTAGTTTTGCAATCCATCACTGACTTTACTTTGTCAGGTGATTTCAAACTACTAGCTTCGATAACTGTGCTGACATCGCCAGTGCTCTTTTCCTTGTAAACTTTACCACTGAATCAATAAACAAAATAAGATTTTGTGCCGTCACAGTAGCTACTTCCAATACTCATATGGTTTTCATTCTGCTCCACCCGTATATAGAAGATTTGGAGGGACGTTAATAAGTCCTGGTAGGCTAGCTCTATCCTCTCTAAAATCCCCGCCTCCAGGCTCGCCGTCTCTGTACTGAACTGGTCTAGTTTATCATTAACGACAATATTTAATTCTGTATTTTTTTTTTTTTCGGTTTTTAATTCCATATTAATTTTGTTTAATTTTCTATTATCTTTGTGCATTTGCTGTATCATGCTTTCCATCATTCTCTCCAGCCTCAAGGCCGCCTCACTAGATCAATCTGGTACATTTTGAACATCCCTATATCGACCTCTCAGGTCATAATTCGTGTTGGCTCACAATCTTCCATTACGTCTGCTATATTATTTTACGATTCAGGGTTCCTAAAACAAAACTTAAACGAGTACGACAACTGAAGCGAAGTGAAAAATGCAATGCGAAATAGCAAAAAAGGCACGGTAGGATAAAGAAGCAAAATAAAATATACAAAGCGAAAAATAAAAAAAATGTGATGTCGAAAATAAAGCGGCTCGCGAATTGCAACGAAACCGAAAATGCAATGCGAAAATAAAGCGATATTATAACGAATCGAATCGCAAAGAAATGAGAAACTAAAAAAATATGTATATTTCCAAAAAAGACAAGGAATACGAAATTGACGTGAAAGCGGTACGATAATGCAATGAAATGTAAAATGCAGCTACCAGCGATATCCGAGCAGACTAAAATACCGTCCCCCGTGTCGTGCTGTATGAACCGCTAACCGAAGATTCTTTTTCTTTTTTTTTTTCGCAAACCGCTAATTTATTGCCGAGAATTTTATTACAAAGTAACTACAGCATCAGCAATAAAACGTTGCAAAAGTAGTAATTGTAACACATATATATGCCATTACTGATTTCTTTCTTTTTTTTTCAAAATATCTGTGTGTAAACTTAACTTTAAACATAAAATAACAAACACAGTTCACCTATTCTAAGAATCACAATGAATAATGAAATGCACGTCTGTGGTCCACATAAGATAACATAAACAGGACGTCAATAATCTACGATCATTTTTTTTCCGAATTTCGAATTTCCTGATGAATACATATATACATATATATATAAAATATAATATATATGTATATAGTTATCTGGACATATCTGATTCCAATTTTAAAATTTACTCGGGTCTCTTATTGGGTCCTTGTTCGGCTCACCAATGTTATGAATTCTCGACATACACGCCCCTGTTTTGCGGTGTCAGTCTTATGAATTCTGCCCTTCGTCCTTTCTTTACGAGAAGGTGGAATTATCAACAGTGATGTGAGCTACGATTCTCTTTCCAGGCGCTAGTGAAGATAGGTCTCATACCTTTTGAAGTACTTAGCCGAGCTTGCCAATGCGTCAAAAGTAAAATAAAATAAATGAATCTATATGAAGTATATTATTGAAATTAACGGAAGATAACAACAAGACAACCAAAACCGCTAATTTCTCAACAAAGAACATTATCACTTATCACGGCAGCACATATCGCTGAAAATTAACAAAAGCACACACACATTATCTCTTATCATTTATCCGTCTCATCACTGATCATTCAACGCAGCACACTCACTCAACATACAACAACTAGTAGACCGTTTGGCGCATTACAAGAAATAAATTAATACTGAGCATAGAACCAATTTACATTTATGCAAAATGGCTCTCCGTTGCCGATTCGTCACAATATATATATAGTATATATTGTATATGTATGTGTGCTTGTCAAATTTAATATATGCCTAAAACGAATTTTTGAGATATGAATATATAAAAAAAATTTTAACGGCTGAGTATACTATTAACAAAGCAAACATGGGATAGCATTTGGTATTAATAGAGAATAAATTGTTTTAAAATATGTTGATAATAATTTAATGAGTTGCATATAAATATATTAATAAACTTACAAAAATTTATAATTATTAATAATAATGTGCCATTTAAAAACAATTTTGTATTTTAATTTATAATAAAATTCTATAATTTAGTTCATAATTATTCATTTGCGCATCTGCCATAGACGGATTTTATTTTGTGAGCTGGTGACATATAATATTATGCGATTAACATATAGTTCAGCCCATTTTAGAATTCGCATTAAACAAAAGTACATAAATACGGAAAAAAGTACTTTGAACGTTTCATGTCATTATTAACATCAATGATGGTATAATACTTCTTTAGTTCCGAAGTTTTTTGACTAAAAATGTTTACTTTTACGTGAAAGTCTGTTAAACTAGAGCAAAACATTAATTGAGGAAAACTATTACAGATTTACCGGGAGCTGTTACAAAAATGTACATACATCTTTTTGGTGTTTATGAGATATGTATCTATTTAATATACTCATTGTTTATATGAGATAAATAGAAACGGCTATCAAGTTTAGTTTTGCTAAAGTATTAGCGATAGTTTTTCCTTTTTTTTTGTATTAATTTCATGTTTTATTATTTAAGTATTACATGTGTCTATATTTTTTAATTAGCAAAAGCATTTTGGTTTTTATTTATGAATCGGTACAATCGTGTGTCTGTAAAACAAACGTATTACATAAGCTGCATCATTTATATACAAATTACAGCAAAATTGTAAGTTTTCCATGTAAATAGTATATTCTTTTTCATACAATCTAATCTAAATTTTCTATATACAGAGCACAATAATTGATACTTAAACAATCTGTAAAATGCTTGACTAGTTATTATCATTTATTTATTCCGAAACCTGTGCTCTTCTACTTATCGTCCCACTTTCTTGGGCTTTAAATATCAATAATCATCTGCTGAGCCTACAAAGGCAAATATTAACAGCATTTCACAGACACCAACATGTATACTCCGTCTTTTTCGATATAGAAAAGGCGTTCGACAGAGTATGGCGATACGGCCTCTTATCCAAGCTGACAACAGCTGGTATAAGTGGAAACATGGCCAAGTAACTGAATAATTTTTTAACAAACAGAACGTTCCATGTTAAGATTGGTTCGTCAACATCGAGCACCATTCAAACTGAGAATGGCTTACCACAAGGATCTGCCCTTAGTGCAACCTTGTTTATTTTTTATATCAATGATATAAATGATTGTATTGCTCTGCCTGTAAACGCCCGGCTCTACTTTGACGACTTAAACATTTCCCTGTCTTCTAGTTTTCCAGCAAATGCTCAAAAAATCCTACAAAAAACTATTTCAAAACTACAATCCTGGTGTAACAATAATGGTCTTGTGTTTTCTCCATCTAAGTCTATCTGTGTTGATTTCTATAGGGGACGTCAAAACTCTTCCAGCATCCGCCTCAATCTAGAAAATTCCTCACTTCATTTCCACCCTACTGCTACTTTCCTTGGACTACTGTTCGATCAAAAGCTAACTTGGCGATCCCATATATCCAATCTTAAAGTTAAATGTCATAAATACCTATCTACTCTTAAATATGTATCAAACACAAAGTATAATGTACCTGCGAAAACTCTCCTATCCATATACAAATCCTTAGTCATTTCCAGAATAAACTACGGGTCCCAGGCGTATGCGTCAGCCAGTCCCTCTTTACTTAAATCCCTTGATTCAATACACCACACGGCGCTCCGCACGATACTAGGCGCACATAGAACTTCCCCGTCTGTAAGTTTGTGTGCCTTGTTAGGCACTCCCCCACTAAAGTATTTCCGAACCTATTATTACCACCGTGAGACCCTCGCTCTTTTCTCTAGTAAACGCGCCTGTCCTATTGACACAAATGACCTCCCCAACACCCCAGAGTTCCCTAATGACCCACTCCCAGAAATCCTGGCCCTCCTATCGCAGCACAACGTGAGCGTTACCCCTTTCCCTAACCTAGCTCCTAACATCATGATTCCGCCGTGGGCCCCTTTAAACATTGATGTTAACTTTTCCCTGACGAAGTATAATAAACCCCTGCATCCGAATATCGTTCAGTTGACAACAGAAACAATGCAAAAATACCCCGACCACCTCTTTTTCTACACGGATGCTGCCAAGGCTACCCCAGAGGCTACTTCATCCCCAACCGCCTGTTCCTTTGAAGTCTGCGACGTGATTCGAAGCATTCGACTGAATGACAATTGCTCGGTACTGGATGCAGAAATATACGCAGTATTTTTCTGTTTGGAATATTTTCTTTCTACAGAGCCTACATCACAGAAAGCCCTGCTGGTATTTGATTCATCCGCAGCTTTATTGACAATTTCTAATCCCCTCACCAACCCAGCAGGTATTATACGAACTTATTAAGAGACAGTGCTCCGTATCCTTTCTGTGGGCGCCCAGCCATGCAGGGATTCCTGGAAATGAACGCGTCGATACATCCGCCCGAGCAGAAATATATTGCCCCTCGCCTAGTAACAGCCCACCTCCACCTTATCTCTCGAACATAATCTTTAATAATATCACGTCCTTATGGAAAACCCATTGGTCCTCGTGTCAGACTTTCTCGAGATTAATTAAACCCTCAACCGAACCATAGTGGCCGGAAAAAAGCATTTCCCGCAGAGATTTCTGTGCACTTAGCCGCTTGCGCACAGGCCATACGGCCATGTCGCATAATTTTATTTTGCAAAGAACCCCCTCTCCTATGAATTGTCCTTTCTGTGGCCAAGATGTTGCTCCCTCAACTCCTCATATACTATGCGACTGTCCAGCATTATCACCTCACCGGCCCCCTTCAATTAATAACAAAACAGTCACCAACATTCTTGAATTTTATCCATAACACAATTTATCAGAACTAGCTGAATAATCAGATATCTATAAAAACAAACTGCGCATCTTTGTACTGTAATAGCCACAGCAGTTAAACACGGTACAGGATGTTGCTTTCACAAAAAAAAAAAAAAAAAAAAAAAAAAATGATTTCTTTTTATTTTTATTCTTTAATCAACAAATTTGAAAAAAAGATTTCGTTTTTTTTTCTTCTGAGAGCCAATAATAGATGTCCTCTGCTTTAGCTGAAGATCTCGTTCTTTTTGTGATGACCTATGTCTGCTTGAGAGTTTACCCGATGTTACCAAAAGTAACTCTTCTTTCTTCATTCAATTGACATCACTTCTTACTAAATGCATATCTTATATTTGACGCAATGCAATCTATGCTGTAAGTTTTTTTGCGGCATAAGTAGTTTAAAAAAGGTATTCATATAAAAATACGTACGAAAATAAATATTAAAGCTTCGAATTTTAACTACAAAAAAATTAGTAATGTAAATTTAAAAAATGCATTATCCAGCTAATTCACGGAATATCCTTTTTTTTCCAAGGATGCAAATATATGTTTTTTTTTTTAAATTTAGAATTTACATTGTTTATTGCGGTAAATTTTTATTTTATTCTCACTCCAGTCTTTATTACGGATTTCGCGTAACATATTTAAAAATGTAAAATGCAAAAATATTACTACAAAAAAAGTTGTAAATGAAAAAAAAGAAAACAACATACAAACTAATACGAAATGTTGTACACAATAACGTGATTGTAAAAACAAACTAATGGAATGCTGATAATACTACCAACTATAAAATACAGTAGCGGATCCACGGGAGGGGGAGGGTCGTAGGGGACAACCCCCAAAAAAGCTTCTACGAAAAAATTTGTTATAACAGAGAAACTTATTTATGCTATAAAAGATTTATATGAATGTTACCTACGGATTTAATTATAACTAATATTTACTACTGTTTTCAAGTAAAAATAATAATGTTCCTGTTTATTATTATAGCCTTTTATTTAACCCGCTTCGTCAGTCTATCTGTGTCTATCTGCGGGGAATCTTGCGAACGATTTTTCACCTACTTCACGATGAATTAAAAAAGTGTCCTTTTGCAGAAATGCTTGTTATAGATGACAATACAATATTATGCAACATCTGGCTTTCCAACTTCAAAATTAGACCCTCGGGACGCCGAAATGGGGGGAAATTTTGGGAAAGATTTTTCACCTACTTCCTGAAGAATTAAAAAGTGTCCTTCTGCAGAAATACTTGTTATAAATGACAATACAATATTATGTAACATATGGGTTTCCAGCTTTAAAATTAGACCCTCGGGGTGCCAAAGGCTCGTTTGGAATTTTATTTTTTTTTCGGGAATGTGATATATCGTTGGAAAGATCGTTATTTGTCGAGAACAAAACCATATTTTATTTCATTAATGAAACTCTAGGAGTTTACGAAAAGTTCAAAAAAGCGCGATATCTAATATGTAGCTCAATCTTTGCGACGCAAATATTATGGCTAAAAATTTTGAACAAGGTTGAAAATATGCACATGCATGTATATTTCTTTGGTTTGGAACATCTAGGTTTCCAAGTTTAAAATTAGCCCCTCGGAGCTTTGAAAGCTCGAACTTTTGGAAAAAAATATTTTTTTTTCGGGCCATATGATATACTGTTGGAAAGAACGCTAATTGTCGGGAGCAAACTCGTATTTCATTTTCTTAACGAAACATTGGAAGTTCACCAAAAATTTAAAAAAGACAAAAAAAACGACGTGTAGCCTCCGTTCGTGGCTCAACTTTATAGGTAAAAATTTTGAACAAGGTTAAAAAAATTCGCATCCTTGTGTATTTTTTTACTTTGAAACATTTGGGTTTCCAACTTTAAAATCGGACCCTTGGCTCGCCGAAAGCTCGAAGGTTTCAAAAAAATATATTTTTTTTGGTCACGTGATATATCAATGGAAAGATCGCTATTAGACAAATATTGTGTTTCATGTGCTGAGGATTCCGTATGTATTTCATGAAAAATAAAACACAATATAATTGAAAGAATGTAATCCATTATTTAATAATAAAATGTAACACAAATTTCTGTAAATGTCTTATAATCAAGATATTGAATAAAATAAAGCAAAATAAAATACAATTCTAAATTTATTGTTCTTTGTTGAAATATATAGTAAAAAGTCCAGACTAAAAAATAAAAAAAATAATTTTTTTTTTTTTTTTAAATTCGGCTTTTATTTACGCACTAAAAAATACAAAATAACTTTATTAGTGTGCGACTAGCAGATACGCATCTTAACATTAAAATCTGAAACTACAAAATATTCGAAGTGCATAAATAAAAGCTATTTTTAAAAAGTTTTTTTTATTTTTTTTATTTATTCTATTTTAAACACAACTGTCGTCGATCTTTTGCCATTTTTATTTATTTTTTAATATTTTATTTTGTAATGTAAATGAAAATAGTTCAATGAGAAACATGTATATTTTTTTTTTCTTGCCCATGAACAAAGAATTCGAATCCAGTTATTAACAAAAATAAAAAAGAAGTAAAGTCTAATAAAAATACTCACTATTTCTAAACTTATAATTTCGTTTTATTTTTCATCTAAAAATAAAACAAAATTTAAATTAAATTGTAATAATTATGTATTTTTAAAACATTTTTAAATTTCTATGAAGGTCGCTATTTAATTTTCTTTATGAAATAATGGGTATTTCTCAAATCTACTGCCTACCGTAGAAGATTTTACGTAATTATATAATTCCCCCTCCAAAATGTCCTTCTGGATTCGCCCCTGTAAAATAGGTATATTTTGTTCTTCAAAATAGTTACAGCTTTTACTTGTCATGAGTTTGAACATAATTTTGGCCGACACTTAATCGAATTAGTCCAACCAGATTTGTAGTTGACTAATTTTGTGGCAAACCAGAGTGACAGTTGAAGTGCATCTGGATTAACCTTTGCTTTTGGTTTTCCAGTAAATCAAATAGAGCACTAGATTTCATCACTCATCACACCGACTCATTTTATGGTTTTTCATCTCGTTAAAACAATTTTATTTCTTCAACCCATTTTCTAATTTTCTCTTTTCATTCTACATTGTATCTGCTCTTCGATGCTATCACGCCTCTGCTCTAATGCTCTGTGTCTCACCTTTTTTTTCCCCGCTGTCGGTAATTTCCCTAATGAGTCTTGCCGTTTTCTTTCTTTCTCTGCAGCAGCTTTACCCTCCGTCACTCTCTGTTTTATTGCAATCTATTTTTTTTTTGCTTTCTTCATTTTTTCTCTCACTGTCAGCGTTCCCGTCGTTTGTAAATTATGTAATTGATTAATCTCCTTCTCAATCCTCATCCTTCTTTTTCTTGTAAAAATTCTTTTCTTTTTATATTAAAGCCTTTTTAAAGCTGTTGCAGTTCACACTTATTTCTTAAAAACCCAATTTAGGGTTTTCATAGCTACACTTTTACCATCCCCTTCTCAATAGTTTAAATTCCACACTACTTTTTAAACATATTTCTCTTTTGATCTTTTCGAAATCCGTTGCATTAATATTATTCGCGTTTATTGCACTTTTTCCGCTGTTTGACTACATAGTTTGGCTTATAAAACGGTTATCTGCGATAAATCTTTTCTATTCCTTTCAACTAAATTTTAATAAATACCTCCATCCCTTTCTCATCTATACTTTTACGATATACCTTTCATCTCAGTGTATGCCGCTGGTACTTGAGAATTCATCGAAAAAAATATTAATTGCACTTTGAAATAAGGAAACGGCGTAGAGTGCTGTCATTCTGCCACGTATCGTGTACTCATGTACTGAGGGTCATCAAGTAATTGAAACTTTACACATTGAGAACACTGTTCAAGCGCATTTATAACGACGCAGCATAAAAGTAACGAACCACGAACGTTAAACGCCTCTGGCCTAAGCAATAAGCGACGTGATAGCAATAGTGCAACAGCAATTGTGATCGGATTTCTTAAAGATTAATGGTTTAATGAAGAGATTTAATTTATTAAAGCTGCACATAAACATGAAATAAATCGCATACAATTCATATACTAAACTTAATAAACTATCGCACTCGAAAAGTTTATTTAACCGAACAACCGGGTAACGTGATATATTTTTTTAAAATATTAAATAGTAGATGGGAAACCTATTCTCCTAGAACATATGTTTTCTACCTACTTTAAATTCCTGTCCATCCGTGCAAGATTATACCGTGTGGACAAACAATCGTGACAGCTCAAACAACAAAAGATGAAACGTAACTCTTATGATACCGAAAAACGATTCCAGCTTATCAATTGATTGCCGTATTGCATTGGCAAGCATCGACTTGTTTAGAGAAAATTAGTTTAATTTCCGAACTAGAACTTAAAATCGTGCGATCGCAATGGCAGACGCTCTTCCTAAGCGACACATTCAGATTCAGTCAGCTCGTTGACATAAATATTATTTCTCTTCGTATAAATCTGATAGAGCTGGTTTTGCTGCAGTGGGCAGCTGCAGTTAGTGCTTTCGAATTTTCTTCGCAGTTACTCGTTTCTTTTCTTTCAAATTAGTGAAATGTTTGAAGCACACACATTGGCTATTGTAAAAATTTTACATAAGCAAAATGTAGGAGCCAATACGTGCTCCGTGTGCAACATTTTTTTAATGTTTCGGAAAATGTTTATTCGCCGAACTGTTCTTTGCGATTTCGGTACAGACTGCACTGTTGGTTATTGTTTTACGCCGCTAAATTAAAAAGCGACCGCATCAATCAGCCATATATATTTACAATCAGTACGGTAAAGTTTTTAAAACGGACAGTATTTTGTCAGAAGCGACAGATATTGCGAAGCGAATATCAGTTTCAAAGTTACAGTCTTGAAATCGGCTATTTTTAAAATTAGCAGCTATATTGCTGTCTGTTATTTAATGGTTAATTGCAGTCTCCGCTCTTACTCTTTACAGCTTGCATTGGAATAATGGAAAATGAATGTACGGAACATAGTTGTAACCGTTCGACCACTTCTCCAGTTATTTCAAAGCGGAAGAATGAATCTAACGAATACTTCCAAATCCGTTGACATCGCTGATTTTCAGAAAATAACCTGTCATACATCCTCGTTTCAGAAATATTGCGTTGTCCCAGCGTCAGCATCAATTTTTACTCGTATTACATCGCTACCATCTGAAAAAGAATATTCGCAATATCCATTTCTCCGCATAGCACAGTGCGCTTCGGTGTACAAACCGCAAGTTGGAGTTCAGAGCGATTGCGAACATACAGAAACGTACGTAAAGAACGAAATCGTTTCGTTTTTCTGTATCGTTATTATGCCGCTTTTCCATTATGCAAACATTTCAATCTATATTAAGAATCAGATAGAATTCGCTGCTACACAAAGCCCAAATCAGTATTTTTCAAACATGTACAAAAGCGTTTTTTTCCCACCAGTAAAATTAAAAATCTTCTATTCAGTGGAAATTATTTCCCTTCCAGCCGCCTTTATCGACCGATGATAATTTAACAGTGCTCAATACACGAAGCAGCATTATCAACTGTACCAAGTGCCGTACGGAAGAGCATAAGAAACTCGTCCCATGACGGCACCCCGAAATTACAACATAGCTATTTTGTAAAGAAAACACGCCTGAGAAAATATAGGGTGACTAGGTGGCTTGGTCAAGGGTACGGGACTTACTTTACTTTTACTATGTCAGGTAGGTTGAAGAACTGAATTTAAAGACGGCTTGTCTCGTTATTCAAATTAAAAAATAGGAATCGTTCTCTCGTAGACTTTTAATCTTTAGGCTTTCACCCAATACTACTGTGTGCGAAAAAGATGAAAACACTAATCAAAACTGCAAATACCTATTCATTCCCATTTTACTGTTTTTAGTAGAATACCTTAGTATAAATCAGCTGCGCCTTCGCGCTTCGCTTCATGTTTCATCATCTTCATGCTATTCAGCAATATGCGTTTAGCTTAAAAAATTGGAGAAAGAATCCCAGTCTGTAGCCTTTATTCCAAAATTTTGATCATCCATTTACGATCATCGCCAGATTAAATTAATACCGAAACGAAGAATAGCAAATCCGACTCTATTTATTCATTCATGATAAACAATTTACCTGTACTCGCTGAAACATTTCCCTTGTCCATTTTTAATCAACCTTAGTAATCTCAATTATAAAACCACAATTCCTTCTGAAAAATTATCGACCAGACCTCGATTTCAAAAATTCTGAAGGAAACAGACAGTAGAAAATTTATATTTTCTCGAAATCAACGAAAATATTCTTTCCTCTATTTAGGCTGGCATTCAGAAATCAAAATTAGCAATTACTCATCTGCCCGACTTGTAAGAGGTGTCTTAACATATTTCAAAATGAAATTTATATTCGGTAATTTTTAACATAAACCTTCGATCACATACGTACGGAGTGCTATCCGAAAAACTGAAGAACGCTGGAATAAGCGGTAAATATCTGATACAGGTCATTGTATCACAAACTGCCTAAGTAGCAGGACAATATAGGTTGCGAGTGCAACACTATTCATTTATTAAGCGAATAATATTGTGGACTGCACACGCGTCTGTTTCAGTCCGGATATTGACGGAATTATTAACATGCCCCCTCCTGGTACCTTTCATGCAACACTTCAATAAATAGATTACGCATATGGTAACAATAGGGTTTGCATTTTTTTTTCTTCCAGCAAAATAATCGGCCTATGTCAAATTTCATAAAGCCGAATTTAAAATCTCAAAATTGATATTTTCTCTGTTGTCCTTCTGTTATAAATTCTCGGTTGTTATTTGTATTTTTAAATAATTTCGGAATCAAATGCATCAAATCGTTTTCGTATTATTAAAACGTTTATTTAATCGAAAATGCTATATCTACCGTAAATTATTATTTATAATCTTCGAGTCGATAATTCTTGGTGAATTAACGTAAACGTACACCGAAGGAGTATATTCCTTAGCCAGTAAATCACTCTCTAAATATCCGAAAAATTCTATCCACTATACGGCATTACACGTATTATTCTAGAAACACACTGGTCATCTCTTACAATGAGTATTTATCCTTTAGCGGGGATGTTGCATTCGTGATTTTCATACTTTCCGAGATATTTTTTTTCAATATTTAGTTTGAGCTTGTGTATTCATGTCATTTAATAAGTGTATGCTCTAATTCAAAAGTTGCTGTTTCATCATTTAATTCATTAGCCGATACAAATATGCCCACTCAGTTATGGCTCATTTTGGCAAACGGATGACTAGGGAAAGTTTACAACAGCATATACATGTCGTCATGTAGCATTCCGCACAATCGTTTAGCGTTACGTATATAGAAATTTTTCTTATGCGTTTATTTATATAAGGCAGCATTGGTTAATAGTTATTGTAAGTCTCGCTGTACTTATTGTATGTGTTTCGCTGTTGTCTCTGATCCGCTGGGAGAAGAGATAATATTCTTAAATTTCTGTTTTTCTTTTTAGTATAGGGCCAGCAGTGTCAATAGTAGTCATCTTCGACTGTTGTGGCAAAAAAAAAAAAAAAAATCAGTTGTGGCTTAATTAAAAGTTTGATAATCGAGGCTTAGAAAGATTCAGTGATCTCTAGCATTATATCAGAATAAAAATGAGTTGAGTATAATTTTACTCGTAGTACCGCATTTGGAGCTAATGCCTTTAACTTATGAGCATCCCATTTTGTTAAGTACCAATACAATTTATCGTTTCGTACTGCCTGTAATACATTCGACAGAATTAATTTTTTAATGGAAATTCTTCGCTCCCTTATTCTCATCTTTTTATACAAGGTTATTGTGTCGTCATCAGCAAACAGAAAATCTGTAATTTGAACCGTTTTTAGTACTTGTTCTTGATCCATTCATTGTAAAGAGGGTGAATGAAATAAAACAGATGAAAGTTTTAAAAAATCGTAGCGTACATAACATTGAATGAAGTGCTAACTTCAGTGCATTCAAATGATTTTCATTCTACCCTATTATAAACAAAACAAAGACACTAAAAATAAATAAATAAACTGAAACTGTTTGTTTAGAAGAAAAATTAGCGAGCTTGCGCGGCGAAGTTTTGTAAACACCGCGTTCAACACTGCAGGGGGAATAACCTCGTTGTGTACATTGGCCGATAGGTCTCTCTCTCGTTTGTCGATATATTGCACAAGATTTCAGGTATCCCCAGAAGAAGAAGAAGAAGTCTCATACAGGCAAGTCGCAGACCGTGTAAGAACGCTCACTCCGTCTTGCCGGGTTCTACTTCATTTTCTGTTCGTCCTTTTTAGTTCCGCTACCAAAAGAATCGCTATCACATACAGAGAGCGCTCTCTGTATTTATTTTTATTAGGAATTTTGAAATGTCTTTTAAATTCGTTCAGTACCATAGCCAGTTCTACTAGTCACACACTAAAAGTCTTAACCACGAATTCGCGACACACAGCTCTGTCATTGCTAACGAATGTTACCCTGCTAACAGAATGGAAGAGATTCCCCTACTCGATAGCACTGATACCATTTCTGCGTTTTTTTTTTTTTTTTTTTTTTTGTTGTTTTTTGCGTTTATTAGTTCGTCCTACCATGTACTAACTAAACAGATCTTCAAACACGACAAAACAATTTGTACTTGTACAAGAGTTTCTACGGACAGTATTAGGCCCTGTCTATCTTTGAGGCGATTGGAAACGGTCAATATTTCCATTTTTTCTCATCGATTTCAGTAAATAGCGATTTATTCTGAGCTAAATTAGATGTCGCGGATTTCAGACAAATATGTATTCGGCGAAAAAGGAAATGTTTTATTATTGACAACGGAGTTTCTCAGCTGCGACTCTTGTGAAGTAAATTGTTTTTGCGTTAATTGATTGGATTCTTACTGTCCTTTAGCATCAGA
This sequence comes from Icerya purchasi, assembly GCA_039619475.1. Classification (NCBI taxonomy): domain Eukaryota; kingdom Metazoa; phylum Arthropoda; class Insecta; order Hemiptera; family Monophlebidae; genus Icerya; species Icerya purchasi. Next base: position 293,731,385 of record CM077116.1, on the reverse strand, counting down.
TCAATTCGGATAATAATGAAGGTTTCGCGTTTGTCTGCGGTGTATGAAATCGGAAAAATATGCATGTCGCGAAGTGGGTCGGCCAGTCTACGTTTACTTCGGTATCAGCTTGCGCGGTTACTGGTGAGTTGTGAACTGCTTATTCAACGCATATTCTGTGTGTATGACTGTGCTGATTTGCTGCCCAGCATACTTTGTTGTGTAGAATGGGGTACCATATTAACTACTGTTATCGGGTTAAAATCAAAATGAGCAGAAAACAAACGTACGTAACACTAAATAATTATACAGTAACAATTGCGAAAATGTTACGAAAATAGTTTAAATTCATTCACTTGAAATTTATGTTAAACCGGAAAAATCAGAAAAGATCCGCATAGGGAAATCGTAAAGACGCATTAAAGGAAAGAGATCCGGAGTTGTATACTGCAAGAATATAAAAAATGTACGAGATAGAAGACTTAACTGCCGGGTATAAAGGACGAGGGGTAATGTAGAAATGAAAAGGAAAGTATGCTACATTAACGATACTTCTCGGAAAAAAGGGAAAAGAAAGAAGTAAAACGCTTCCTGGATGAAAGAAACCATTTTTCCTCAACGTTTGTCGCAACGAAATGTAACGTAATTAGACCGATATTAGACATAATTAAATGGCGCTAACGTAAAAAATATGTAACGATATAAAAGAAAAAAAAAAAAAATTTGGTGGAAAGGTCGTTCTTATTTCGAAGCATGCACCGCGAGGCGAATAACTTACAGCGCAACTCGACTAATTCCATCTGAAAGGAGCAGAGTGAATTACCGAGATTGAAAATAAGATGGCGGTTAATTAGGATTGAGCGTCGAATTCAACGTGCGATACACGTATGTATTTCTACTGAAATATGACGAGTCTGGTCGTAATTTTAACTGTACGTGAAGGTGTACACGGTACTTTCTAATAGTAAAATGAAAAAACGTGCCGGTTGGTACGCTGTAAAATCAATGGGGCATTTAAAATTCTGCTACATCTTCGTTTATAGCATCTGATCCACGGCTTAAATGCAAATTCTGAAATTACAGCACCGGTTCTGAAGAAGCATTTGTCGGAGAAATTCATTTTGTTCGAGTAAGACGCGGTGAATTCAATTCAATTTTCTGTTCCGCGTCAGAATTATTGCGCGTTCATTATTTATTTCCAATCTGGCTAAGTATTTTCCAGTTGTAATGCGAATAGAAGCACATCTTTCCTTCCGCTATCATTTTTGATGCTACGTTACAGACACAAAATTTAAACCAGATTAATCTGAAATTGCGGTCCGCGGTTATTACTGCAGCACTAACAAGTGTACGAGTTCGTTTCGTTGAATATGCAACTTTGGAAATTCTTAAAATAATCGTTATAAAAATGGAAATATTTGGAAATCTTAAACGCACCTGAATTCGTCATTAGTTCGTGAGAAGACACCGTATACATTAATAGGCGAGAGGATGGAAGTTGAGGAGTAATAAATAAGAATATCATCCGCAAAAAGGAGTGTAGAGGCTGAGACGGGAAGAGAAGCTATTTCAAGCGAATAGATATTAAAAAGAGTAGGACTTAAACATGACCCTTGAGGAAGGCCACGGAATACACATCTAGAGCCAGAGAAGGAAGGAGTGGAAAGATAAATGGTTCTACTTTGAAAGAGCTGAATTATCAGGGAAGAAAGTTGAACAGGAATGCCAATAGAAATCATCTTATTTTTAAGGGATGGAAGATGAACCTTATCGAAAGCAGAAACTACATCAACAAAGGCAGCGATCGTGTATTTTCTTTCGAGAAGATCTTTATATGTGTCAGAAAGAAAAAGGCTGATGCAGTCAGAAGGACCAAGACCAGGACGAAAACCGAACATATTGTAGGAGACGAGATTATTATGTTCCAGCCACCAAACAAGGCGCCGGTTTAGCATACTCTCGAATAGTTTTCTTAAACAAGGAGCCAAAGAAATAGGTCGAAAAGAATTTGGAATTTTCTTAGGAATTGGGATAATTATAAATGAATTCCAAATAGGAGGTGTAAGTCCTGAGAGAAGAAAAGAATTGAAAATTTCGAGGAGAATTTTGAGTGAGAAATTAGAGAGATTTTTAAGAACAAGGAAGGAAATTTTGTCGATTCCTGGAGTCGAATTGGAGGATTTTTGCAACGAAAAGAGGAGTTCATTGAAGTGGAATTCTGAAGTGAAGAAGTGAGATGAATTTGGAAGAGAAGAAGAAGGAGAACTTACTTCGTCAAAGGAAGGAACATAACTGGGAGCTAGATTGTCAATAAAGGATTCAAGTATGTCAGAAGAGATGTTACGATAAGAAGGGTGTTCGGATTTGGGAGTTTTGAAGGCTTTGGCAATTCTCCAAATTTGGGAAATAGACGTGGTCCGGGAAAAGGAAGGGCAAAATTTTTTCCAAGATTCCTTCTTGGCTTGTTTTAGGATGTATCTGGCTCTAGCGTTAGCTTTTCTATGGTCAATAAAATTTGAAAAGGAGGAACAGTGACGGAAGGTTCTAAAAGTAGCGACGCTGGCATCAAAAGCCACCTTGCAGTTATTATTCCACCATAAGGATGAAGCTGCATGACGGCGAGGTTTAGAAGGCACTGGAGGTGATGTGGAAGAAAGGACGAGTAAGATGGAATCTGTAAAGTATTTGTACTTTGAAATAGGATCTAAGTTATGATGCAAAAGGGAAAGAGAAGAGTCAACAGAACGACTAAATTGTTCCGAATTAGTTTTGGGGATACACCATTTGGAGGCATAGAGGGGCTTGAAGTAAATGGATGATGGGGGAAGACTTTTGAACGATACAATAATAGGGACATGGTCACTTCCAAGAGTACCATCAAGAGTTTTCCAGGAACAGTTAAGAGCAAGATCAGGAGAAGAAAAGGAGAGATCGACTGCGCTAAAAATGGAATGGCTTTTGTACAAAGTAGGAGATTGATCATTAAGGAGGATAAGATTATGTCCGAAGATAATGTTTTCAAGAACCACTCCATTACTGTTTCGACTAGAACAACCCCAAAGAGGAGAATGAGCGTTCCAATCACCTCCAATAATGAAGGGGGGAGGAATACTATTAGGAAAGGAGGGAAAGGGAAAATTATTGAGATTAAAATTCGGAGGAAAGTACGTACAGACTATGTTTAATGGACGGGGAAAAATGGAAGGAATAGAAATGTGGACTACATTCGGATCACGAGAAGATGGCACAGAAGAGAAGTGTACATTTTGAGATTGGAAATGTATATTATTTCTAATAAGGATGGCAGCACCACCGTAGCCGTCTATTCTATCAGAACGAACCACGGAGAAATCTTTAAGATGAAACGTTTCAGATTGTTTGAGCCATGATTCGGAAATTAAGGCAATGTGAATTTGATGTATATCAAGCAAACTCTCCAAGGCAAGTCTATTAGCTTTAAGGCTGCGACAATTCCATTGGAGAATGTTAAATTTGAAGGACATATTGAAAAATTAAAAAGAGGGAGAGAAACATAAAAGAAAAAGGAGAATGAGTAAGGAGAAGATAAAACAGAGTTAAAATTTATCTAGAAGGTGAAGGAGAATATATTTGCGAGTGCAAAGGTGAAGCAAAGAATAAGGATTATTTAAGGTGAAGGTTACTGGAAAGAAAAGCGGAAAGAGAATTAGCAAGGTTTGAAGAGGAGTCAACGTTAAAGGATGATATCAAGTCCAAAATGGCTGTTGAGAGATTATTAATAGAAGGAGAAAATTCAGAAGAAGAAGAGAGGTTAGAAGGATTGTTAGAAGAATCGTTACTAGAGGATGGGTAGGGTTTGCTTAGTGCCCATCCATTTGTGGGAGAAGGAATATGATAGACAAGAAGAGAAGGAAAATGGGGAGTAGGCTTAGAAGAGAATTTAGGCGATTTTGTTCAAGAACGTTGTTAGATATATTTTATTCTTTCTAATTGGTTTAATCGGTACAGGGGATAAAGATAAAATGACAGAGGTTCTCTTTTCGTCTGCGGTAACATAAGATATATGACCCGCGAATAATCCTTCGTCATTCATGTTTATGTCCAACTTCAGAGAAAACTAAATTTATAATAAAAGCATAATCGCCAGCAATGACACACATATAACACGCATTTCTTTCCGAAAACTGTTGGTAGCTACGCTTTTTAGCAATGCGACGTGACTACCAGTGAGCGATTGATTTAAATAATATAGTGTAGAGCGCTACTAGAGATGATAGCACCTACCGTTGCCAAATACAGCCAACAATGAATTTAGACCCAAGTTTAACTTTTAGAAGCCAAATACTGAAATAAAAAGGAAATAAATGCAACTTTGGATAAACAGTTTATTTAGATCGTTGCGGGACGAATTCCAACTTAGACGTTTGATGTTACAATTCAACCTATATGGGTACGGACAGTTTAACGATCAAACACAGACCTGATATCTCTCGAAACGAGTTATTTCGTATGATCATCTGCAAGTGGAAACTGCTGATCATTGTTAATAATCATTTAAATAGTGCAGGTATATTCGTACAATCGAAATTCTAAGCACCATTTATTGCCGTACACGCGTGACTCAATATGTCTCAAAAATTACTTGATATCGAAAAAGAGAAACGGAATTTAATTTTGTTCAAGCTCGCTGCGCGTTCTCACAAAATTAAGCTTCAATGATTTGTTTCTTCTTTTTCTCCAGCCATCCAAAGCAATAGTTTCATACGAATCGGTTTTTCCTCGAAATAAGCTACGCTGTAATTCCTTTTAAAATATCTCAGATTCGGGCAGGTTTTACGCTAAAAGAGAGATGCTTGTTTGAAATACTTGGCTCCTTTTCCAAAAAATCTCTTCACTAGTACTATGTAATCTGTCTTCAGTGTCATATAGATCCCCCCGTAGGTGTAAGTCTATAGCGTTAACTTTTTTTTTCTGTTACAATTTCTCTCAGACCGGACTTGTGCCTCTACGCTTTATTTACGCATTACCGGAAATAGAAATTCTTTTAACTCTATGCCTAACTTTTGATTCGATTTATCAGTATGGTATGATGTTTTTCGTCTCTTCTGTTTTTTTGTTTTTTTGTTTTTTTTTTGAAATATCGTGAATTATTTTCCGCGAGTGCAGCTGCTTCAAATGATCGGGTTATATATAATCTACGAACGTGTCGTCCTGTTTGTATTTGCCTGATTAATTTTACTTTTAGTTAATCCGCTTAATCCCCTACTAAGGTGGTCCTATTATAGATCTCGTGTCAGTCAGCGAAGTTGTGATATCACTTCCATTGTCTGTCCTATAGACATGTATCTGCAATTCCGACTCGCCAATTACCGAATTAATGAATTCGCTTCGGTATTATAAAGCCGGATGCATTAGGAAAAATGTTATTACAGTTGCGGGTTCATTCCCATTGTGGAAGCTAAAATATATTGATCTTGAACGAAGAAGAGCTGTTTATTTACTGCGTTTTTCTATAACTTTCAATAAATAAGCGTGCAACTGTCAGAACAATTAATAACAAAAAAGTGAAATTTATGATCGGTATCGTAATAGATCAAATAAACTACATCGTACACCGCCATCGTGAGTTTAGCCCGTCGGTCGGAGCAATCACATAAGCTATGCCACTACCGCCCACAATTATGTAAGTCTTTACGATAATTTTCTCTTAACTTTAGACAGTTATCTCGTCGTTATCGCTGAAATAATATTTATCGAGTGACTAGATGTCCGGTAATTCAGTGAGAAAACACTATTTAATTTGGCGGACGTGTGAAAATAGTATAATGTCGGTTAAGGGAAAACCTAAACAGAGCAAAAAAGGACGATACAAAAAAAGGGCTTCGGTACAGCAAAGAGACATTTACAGAATAAAAAGAGACCTAACTACGTAGGAAAAAGAAAGAAATGTAACTTGTCGCTTTTCGTCGAGAATTGCATCGATGGTGAACTTGTTTGAATATTAGAAATTTTAATTAACTCGATGTGGACTAAGGGGCGCATATGTTGAAATCCGGACAAATCTGAAGAAGAAATTTCCAACTAATTCGCTAGTTAAAATTAGGTTTTAAATGGAAGCCGGCTTACGATTCTTCTTCTTCGTCTAATAAGCGGCAACGTGTAATAATTAATAATTCTGGGTAAATATTTGTTTTTCCGCTGCGTTTTCTTTCTTTCAAAGTTAAAACACCGGATGCGTAGCGGCATTTTGAATAATTAATCTAATTTAAAGGTGAACGAGTTAAAATAATTCGCAATTTGCTCGTGCTTCCAGTTTATCATAAAATTCCTCGACAAAAGTTACCAATGAAGCGGGCACCACGCGCACGTCATGAATACTAAAACTAATTATACCGCAGTGGCGTACTACCGTAAATTTCGCCATTATGCGCGCTTTTTTATTACGGTTTTCATTAGCATTTCCACGCCGGCCCGAAACTAAACTTAAACAACTAACGTTCTATTCTACCCTCTCCGTCCGTCCTGTCGGCCGATGACTTCGGCCTTTTCCACACGGCGCGCCAAATGATGCGACTTCTTGAGAACAGTCTCGATGTCGGCTTCTCCTTTTTCGTCTTGCTTCGCAAACCGCAATCAGAATCATCGATTAATCAAGCTCGAGTATTGCACGCATGCGAATGTTTCCGTTTCCGTTGTCGTTTTATAACTCAATGCGATTCAACGAAATTAATCGGTGCGAATGTGCGCGCGACAAAGTGAACGGGCGGAATAATTTTCGACGAAAAGCGCCGCTGAAATACGATTGATTAGAACGAGAGCCGAATGCGCAGTCATTTACGAGAGCTTGTTTGTCTGCTTGTTCCCCGTTAGCAAGTTGAAAAAAGCTAAAAAGTAACGATTTAGCCCTGCACACCAGTGATAACCGGTGACTTTTTAAATTAGCGAATCCGAAACGGACCGGTGACCGTGTATTTCTTTTCAGACTCTGTACAAGGAGTATATTTTCGTTGAGAATGGTATTGAATTCGATTCTCTTAAAGGATGGCGATATACTTTTCAAACATTGTGCAAATATCACGAAAATTTCTTATTATTATGTTTCGTTTGCTATTTCCTCTGACGAGTTTTCATAATAAAAATCTTAAGTAACAATTTTATTTTTCATTCCGTTTATATTAAAAATTTGAAAATAACACAATTTTAACAAAGTTTCGAAAAAATTGAAAACTTTCCGAGCCGGTAGTGTTCAGATTATTCTCTAACGAATTTCACGTATTTCGGCTGTTCCAGTAAGCTTTGAAGTCAAGTGCTAATAGCAGAGAGATTACGTGCTTTATTTATTTATAAATTTATTTGCCCTACCAGTCCAACGAAGGTGACTATGAAAAATTTTTAAAATGTACGGGTGATGGAAAAGAGATAATTTTACTTATTATTCGAAATATTATTAACGCTTTTCCATACATTCTTCTCACGTGTCCAAAGTTCGCCACGTCCAGGACGAAACATAGCCTAGCCAATAACATACAGGATTGTCTAGCAAATACTACAACTAACGTCACAAGGATTATAGCCTTCGTTAGAACGAGTGGTTTGACCGAACACATATAAGTTACCTCCATATATGTGCTCTAACGACCTTAGTAGTTACAAACGGCGCATATTAAAAAGGTGAGGAGAAAAATTTAAAAAAAAACTGGGATTTTCAAAACATTTTTAGTAAAAATTACTCTCGGCGTTCTCTATCAAAATTTCATTAAATCCGAAAAAATAATAATGATTTCATTTCTATTCCGCCTTTACTAATTTACGAAAGGCAAAAAAATGATCAAAGCGCTCTCTCCTTAATAAAAACGTTAAAAATTTAAAGCATGTACGAGGCGTCGACAAAAACAAGTACCTCAACGAAACGTATCGATTCTTCCTGATTTCGATTTTAAGTTAGCGCCACTAGTGTGCTCCCGATCTTTGCGCCGTTTTAATCATTCGCAGGTAGTACGAACGGTATGGCGGACTGCCGGCAGCTGAGAAGTAGCGCGGAAAGGTCGATGAGTTAAGTAGCCGAGCGAATTAGGTCGCTGTGCTGTTTCCAAAGGCTATTACAGAGCTATTTTAGAGCGAACTAAGTTGCAAAAGCCTCGCTCGTCTACACGGATACCGGCCAGTAATAGAAAGAGTAACGTCGGTTTTCCATGAATGGCTCTTTGAGGAGAATTAAAGGCAGACAGCGCTGTAGCACCGGGGTCCCTCTTTCCGTTTCGCTAAATTTGTCGTCTAGAATGTTTCTTTATTTTTTCCCCCGTAATTTACATAAAACGTACATCGCGCTAACTGCGTTGTTCGATGCGTGCGTTTTAATATTTAAATTTAATTAAAACCTGCCGATCGACATCGGCTTTTCCCGGTTAATTCCGAAAGACCGTCCTACGTTTTTACCGTTCTCGTGGGATATGTTTGCGGTGCCGCCTATGCATGAAGCGAAAAAGAGACGAAAACATTGTAAGGAAACTAGACCGCGGATAAATAGAAGAGTAGGGCGGAATAACTTGATAACCTTATTTCAGATGAGGTCAGGAGAAAAGAATTCTCCCTAGTGGGCGTTCGTTAATTGCGCGTTTATCTCACTAAAACGACTGTGTTTTCTCGGAAGACAAGGATAAGGGAAACACAGAATAGCAAAGGTTTCAGTAGAGAAAGTCGAAGAAACAAAGTCCTTATGTTTAAAAAATGTTTTTCGGTAATATCTTAAGAATTGCGACAATTACTGTATTTTTCGGACTGTCCAAAAACAAGGACTCGAATTTCCCGCATTACTCGATTCCTGTCCAGCAACTGAGAAGCAAGGATGTGTTTTTCGGAGGGGGAAAAATATATTTCGAAGAAATTAAAAAGAGAGCGAGTCGGTTTATTCCCAGTGAAATATTAGCTTATCTACGAGTTGACTTTAATAGTGAAAACTATTTCGGTTTAGTTAAGGGGGAAAAAAGAAATTAAATATATATATATATATATATATATATATAAATCACTAGCTGACCCGGCGAACTTCGTACCGCTTTAAAAAATAAATATTGTGTTAACGAATTAAATTCAGTTTTTTATTAAGATAAAATTTATAATTATAAATCAACGCTAGTGCTATACGCGACTGAAATATCGCTGTATGCATACCGTCGAATTTTCTGGCTTCAGTTATTATTTACTTTAGTATTTACTAACAGACCGATTTTCTGAATCTTTTAGTTAGTGCATAAAATGGTCAGATCTTCGAAGGATATACGTTTTACTTTTTTTCTTTCTATTTTTTAATTTTTGACCCGACAACCAAAAAAAGTTTAAAAAATGAATTTAAATCGAAAAGCCATTACGGAGAATAGAAAAGATAGGAATTATAGCTGCATATGGGAAGGAAAAAATAAAGGGAGAACTAAAGGGAACATGAAGAGACCCGAAACCGAAACTTTTTGGAGTATAGGAGAGAACGTTCAACAGCGAGAGCGGTGAAAGAAAACAACCCGATCTGTATGCATATGAAAGAGGAAGACTAAAGACGACAGAGAAAATCAAAAGCGAGAAAGGGAAAAAATAAGTTAAATCGAACTGTTGAGCAATGGATTGGCAAGTTGTATTATTTCGGGACAGTCAGAACACGATTAGAGAATAAATAAGGATGTCCGATGCCCAGAATGTGTCCAAGGTAGAAAAATTAATGAGAAATGGATCGGCGAAAGCAGTCGAACGGGTTGGCGAGTTCGCTACATCATTTCAATGCCAGACTGACTAGGAACCCATAAAATGTCTATATAGAAATAGAATGGTATGAAGGTAAATTGGAAATCGGAGAACGAATTGAGAGCGTAGTGGAGTTAACGGAATGGGAAGGAAAAGAAGAAATAACTTGACTTGGAAGCAATGAGAAGTTTACTAATCTCTCTTATTACGTAAAGCGGAGATTGACTCGGCCGTGAAAGTAGAATAGCAGGAACGGAGCTTGAATTTGGAAAATGAGAAACGGATAGTAGATCAGAGGGAAAAGTGACATCGAGCGAACAGAGTTTAGCTTTAATTAAAGAATGTAAAGAGGAGCTGTCCTAAAGAGGGAGAATTTGATGGACTGCCAAATACTGGAAAAGATATGGGGAAAAAAGGAAGCCTGTTGTAGGAAAACACATAAGGCGAAACTAGAGGATTGGGGTTTTACGGGGAACCAAACGCCGGCGGTTTTAATAAAGATATAGGAGCAATAAATTAAAATGAAAATACAGAAAAACGTTTAATTAGGAAATGCGGCATTCGAATAAATATCGCGTATTAGAGATTTGGATAATAATAGCTCGAATAGAAGAGGACTGTAATGCACCGGTTCCGGAATGCAGGAGTAACGAATTCTACCACGTTAACGTATCTGACGAAATAAAACCGTATGTGAAGAAGCAATAATCGATCCGGGAATGAACTGTAACTTTATGAAGGGGATTAGGAAAATACAAGGATCGCTCTTCAACATGTAAAATTTAAAGTTTTTAGCTGAATCTTTTGAGCGGAGAATTACAGGAATAATTGGTATGTTTATAGAGACGACTATTTAGAATAACACCGAGGTAGCGGATGTGTAATTACGAGCAGGGATATTGCATGAAATAATTCGAACCCTACGCGTAATTGAAGAGGCGGAGGGTGGAAGGAGTAAAAGATTTGCTATTAATCTTCTTGTGACGACGGTCAAATTGTTCGAATTGAAGCGGGTAAGGATGTCGTTTGGAAAATAAAAAAGGAGAAGAGTCCATAAGCGGCGAAGCAATGTTAAGGAAATAAATGTTCAAATGCGCATAAGGCAGAAACCCTGAGGAAATTCGTGACAAATTTCATCTAAAAGTGGAGAGGGAGGAAGTAGAAAAAATCAAGGCTCTATTTCGGATAAGGTTGTGAGAATAAGCGATGAAAGTGGAAGAAGTATTCAGCGCAGAAAGCTTAACGTACAAGGTAGGTGAACATTATCAAAACGCAGAAGAGAACAAAGGCAGCAATAGTAAATTTCTTTTCTTGGAAGGATTTGTAGACGTCTACTAATGGGAAAAGACGCTGATGCACCGTGGACGAGAAACAAATATAAAATTAGAAGAGACTCGGTTACTGCTTGAATTGGTTAGTAGGGAAAGCCGCTGAGCGCGAGCCGAACGCTCATCCAATCGCAGGCAAGAATGAATCGGAGAAAAAAGAACGGGAAAATTAAAAGTACCGAGAAAATAGAATTAAAATTAAGCTACGAGCGCACTGAATGAACGAGTATGACTAAGTACAGCGAGCGAACGAAGATACATCTAAATTCCGGCGATAATTACGAGAGACAGAAGAGGAACGAACTGACCGCTTCGATAGAGCTACAATGCGAACGCAGCATTTAATGCACGAAAATATTTCACCGATACAATAAAAAAGGTTCGCCAGAAAATACACAGACTGTCCTTGTCCTTTTTAAAGTCTTACTTCGACTGATTTTTATCTGTAGTAGGCGGCGCAAGTCGTTTTATTTTCGATTTTCAGGAGACATCCGAAGGAGTCTTACGATGCTGTTCATGGAAATTCTCTATGCAAAGCGAATGCATTCGCGACTACACTTGAAACTGATTATACACGGATTTCATCGTTGCATAAAGTCCCGCTGCGTATGGCTCCGGCACTAACGTATGCAAACGCGACTATTATAATAATAATTGTTTATGGTCGTTGTCAAATCCAGGACCCTGACGTCATTCTGGCGTAACTCAGTTATCGTGACAATAAAAACGCTCTAATGGTATATGACATGAAATTATTTGAAAAATTACTTTCAAAACGAGAGAATTTAGCAGCACGCAAAGTACACTAGTCTGCTAGTTGAAGTTGTTGACTATATTAAACTGAAGGTCACCGGCCCGAACTCGTTCCAAAAACTCGAGCCGCTCATCCAGCAATATCCGTCAAAACAAAAAGGTCTCTAACCCCCCTTACACTATCGACATTAATCTTTTAGTACGTTGTCAACCTTAACAATTCCTGATAACCGATCACACTCGCGTCCCTTATCGTTCTCTAATCGATTCTATGTTAATAATAAACTAAAAGGGGCATTTTTTCGTTTTGCTTTTTAAACTCCCAAATTAAAACTTTTTCGGCCATTGATTAATAAAAAAAATCGATTTTATCTCTATTACCCTGGTTAATTTCTACTCTTATACCGTTACCAAAAAAAAAAAAAAAAAAAAACTAAATCCGTGACCACTAATTGTCTAATGCTTGGACCGTAGCAGCTATTCTAATCGAATGATATTCTTAGCAAAAAGAACAAAAAAACAGTAGACGATTTCATCACTAGGAATTTTGGGAATAGTGAAACAATAACCGAACAATTTAGCGAATATTTTGTGAGTTCTGTGGAAGAACAGAAGCATACTTGCGAAATGCATCTACTGAATACTTCAGACGACAAGGCGAGAATGACTTCATTCTTTATTCCACCCGCAAATAGCGTTCAAATAGAAGAAATAATTAATGAGTTAAAAGAGCACAAGGCACCCGGATGGGACAAAATTAAGGTTAAAGACATTAAGCGAAATTTAGTTATTTACTCCTATTGTAACTCATATGATTAATCGCTCAATAAAGGAAGAGTGCATTCCAGACGGACTCAAAAGAGGTATTATTAGACCGATCTATAAGAAGGGGAATCAAAGTCAAATTGAGAACTATCGCCCAATAACAATAATGCCACTGTTAGCCAAAATACTTGAGCAATACATCAGGAAGCACCTAAGAAATTATGTGGAAAAAAACGGCCTGCTTTATGAAAACCAATATGGATTTAGAGAAAAAAGATCGACACTAACGTTATTAAGAGCGTTCGTAAATGAGATAAATATAGGACTATCGAGGGGAAATCAGTTCCTAATTGCCTTTATTGACCTGACTAAAGCGTTTGACCTAGTCGATCACAACCTGCTTATTAAAGACCTAAAAGAATTGGGCATAGTAAATAAACAATTATGGTGGTTTAAAGATTATTTGAAAAACAGAAGGAGCACGGTAAAAATTGCAGGCAATACAAGTAAGGAAAAGATGAATCGTTGTGGAGTAGGACAGGGCACAATATTAGCCCCGACTCTATTTCTTATTTACACGAACTCATTATCCTCGTATGTCAAAAATGCAAAGGTGTATGTATATGCCGACGATATCGTATTATTAATTGAGCATAAAAACTTAGAAATGGCAGAAGAGTTACTGCAGCAAGATATTGATAATCTCAGTAAATGGGCGCATGATAGGAAGCTTTGTATAAACGGGAGTAAATCGAAACTACTGCATATTTGAAATGTCATAAAAGATAGGAGTCAACTCCCGCGAATTCGTATACATAACAATGAATGCTTACACGAAAGATATGGATTTAATAGTGATTTCTTATGCTCATGTCCTTACCTAGAGAATGTAACAGTGTATAAATATCTATGAATACTTATTGACAAACTCGCTGAAATGGAATAATCACATAAAAAACACGAATTCGAAAATAAGACAATCTATCCCTGCATTTATATAAACTGAAAATGGTACTCTCGTATGAAACATTACGGTTATACTTTAATGCAATAGTAATGTCCAGAGTATTATATGGGATACAAATATGGGGTGAAGCGAAAAAAACGGAAATCATTAAGATAGGTAAAATTCTGAAAAGATGTCTGAAAATAATACGGCCTCATTGGAAGCGAGGTGACGCGACATCGAGCTGGTGGAAGGTTAATAATGAGATGTCTCCTAAGATGCAGTTTTATTATTATAGACTTTTAGAATATAAACTCAATAACGTAGAGTTACCCACCAGACCTGAAAACAGGATAACTAGGAACCCAAATGATGTTTATTATGTTCACCCTAGAGGGGTCAATTTACGAATCGATAATACCGATGAGGCGGTGCTTATCAGGCTGATGTGTAAGATTCCCAAACATATAATTAACGAAACTAAAATTGGTATTTGGAAGAAGGAAGTAGCGAAGTAGTTGATGGAATGGTGCGATACTTAAGAGGTCCCGTTTGTTCCCCTTCTCGGGATAGGCGGGGTCTGTTTAACTATATTATCATCCGATTCTATTCCTTTCTCGCATATTCGCGGATGTATGTGATAATCAGCACAAATGTGGCATTAGGTATGTGTGCAACTTTGTATAAGACGTACTTAGCAAAATAGCTTAGTTTTAAGATGCAGTTAGATGTAAGAATAATAACATGTAAATTTTGTATGTCAAATAAACGATAATAAGAGGTTGGGCACTCACATAACGGGCATACTTGCTCAGTGAGACCCAAAACTTATTTTCATATAAAAAAAAAAAAAAAAAAAAAGATAATGTCGGTTTTTTATGGGGTTTCTGGCCCGACGAGGTTCTTAGACAAACGATACCGGGGCTAAGGAACGAAATAAATTTGATTTGTAATGATCACGCAAAAAAGTTACATCGATCAAAGCGTTTCGAATGAAATTAATAAGGGGATGGTGGTAAATGTTTTAACAAGACTCACGGATGTGCCTGTGAGGAATAATTCGGATAAGGTAACAGCCCGGTTCTGAGGACAACGAGAGCTAACGAAATTTCGAATACACTGTGTATAACTGTGGGAGTTTTTTTAAGTTAGGCGATGAATTTTTGGTCGGACTGATCATGTAGCTCAGCTGATTTGCGTTCAGAACTCATTGCTTGTTAATAATATAGCAATTCGATTTACGGGAGAAAATTAAATTAGAACGAAAAGAAAATCATTTGACAAGAAGGCAGTAAAATTCAAGTAAACTATTGGACACACTCGGTTTCAATAGGCGCGCGTACGGCTGCGTAAAAATGGAGAGATATTTAAAAGAGTCGCTTTTTTCTTTCATTTTTAATGCGCAACTTACTAATTGCTGTTTCCAGCGACTTCTGGTCGCGATAGTTCATAACCGGTGCGTACATCATCATTATCATTTGCTAACGAAGTAAAAGTAAAAATTAAGCCGGTACCGCTCGCATTGACTTTTATTTCTTGAAGCAGCCAGGCGGTATTCTATAACAAAAATCTAACACGCAGAAATTAAAAAACTCAATTAATCGCCTTTAAAACGATTACGCTCGCCTATTCAGATATCTTCGCATGCAATCGAAAGTTTTTATCTTTTTCAAAAAATAATTATCGAAACAGTTGCCAACTTTCACGTCCGTATATCTTGTGCACATTTTTTGCGAATTATTATTACGGAAAAACGTTTTGATTACGCTTTTTCAATTCTTTTTTATTCTTTTCAATTAATTTTCTGATCCTATAATTTATTTTTGGCCATCGCCCTAATATCACAATGTAAATTACACTTCAAGTTTTACAAATAACGTTCCACAAATACGGCCACCCATTATGAAGTGGCGACTAAAAACAGAATGCCTAACTAGAATCTTTTCGAACTCTCAAATCATTAGGATTCTTAGACGATAGATAGGCAGGTCCTTCAAAGCCAACGGAAGCAATCCCTTTGGTGGATCAGCTAACAAAATTTGCGTCGGAATGCTGCTGTCGGATAAAATCGCAAAATCAATTACTTCATACCACGAAAATAAGGCTAGCAATAATTATGGGAAAATGAATATAGCACAATTGTTGTGTATGTACATATGTCCCAACGGAAACGATAAATCCGATAACGAAGTTTAAGAATTCTATGACAGACTTGAAAAAGCGTTAAAAGCTATATAGCAAGTGGAAGTGGCGCAAATCGTATGGGCGATTTTAACACAAAAATCGGAAAAGGCAAAGAAAATGATCTGATTTAAGCAGACGGAAAAGAGGCAAAGGAGAGCGGTTAGCTCAATTTTACGTAATAAATCAATTCCCGATCGGGAACACCTATTTCGAAGCTGAAAATTAGCGGCTGATGAGATAAGCGAAAATCTAGTTTATATTAATCTCGATAAGAACTTCCGCGGGAACATAATAAATCTGTGAAAATATATCCGAGCGTGCATGGCAAATCGTTATCAGGTCGTTACGAATTTCATAATGCATCGTCGTTTGATTAAGAAATTAATATCGGAAGATTAAAGAGAATAAAGACTTCAAGTGCGAAATTACAGGAGCCATTCGCGATGAAGTACATACAATGAAAGACCGAATCGAGTAATTACGTGAGATAGTCTTAAAATTACAATGAAATACGAAACAAGAGCCACATTAGTACACTGATATGTAAAGAAACAGAAATGGATTTTGGATGACATTCTAACTCGAATGAAAGAAAAAATACTTGCCACAGAAAACAAAACTAAATATGAACGACTAAATAATAACGTACGACGACTACGTAGAGAAATAACTATGCGATATAAAAGTTTATAATATTGATGGAAATATTGTAGCTACTCATCAGAAACTACAAATTTCGAAATTATACAACACTTAGATTTACGGCTATTACGGATTACCCGGAACACGCTAAAGACGGACCTGATAACAACTCCTTATTCAATATTTAAATTTTAAACAATATTCTATTTACAATTATTAATAACCGTTTATTTTCTTATGTAAATGAGCTTCGATTTCATTTTTCATGCTGGCCACTTATTGCGTAATTTTAGTTTGTTCGTTTGCGATTTCATTTTTAATTTTTCGATTTTCGTTTCGATTTTTTAAAATTTTTTTGAAAACATTGCTTAAATTTTTAATTTATCATTCTAGTAGACGCTTCGAATATACAGAACCGCTTTTTTTAGTTCCGTTACCTCAACAAATCTTACCATTGTTTCTTTTTAACATTTTTACGGAATAGCGTTCGTTTTCCGATATTTTTCGGTTATTTGAAATTTTTTTTAATAATTTTCCCTACTTCCGATTCGTACCTTTATAATCTTTTTTTTTTTTTTTTTTTTTTAACGTTAACTGAAACAGCAATCTTTTTGCAGAGAAGAAAGAGATTACCGGCTACTATTCTCAGTCAAGGGGTGAAAACCAAACAAGAACAATTTCAAGTCGACCTTTCAAAGTCGAAAATGTAAAATAGTGGTGTTACACTTTTTCCGGAATCTGCGGAGGACCGCTACTCTTTCCTGGAAAATTACAACGACACCACGATCTGAGTACGTAAAAAATTGCGCTGCCGCGTGCAACAGAGAATTTTGAAGAAAGGCGCCCGTTTGCGCGTATTATTTTTATCTGCGGATTTGTTCGAGCACGCACGGCTGCTCTAATAAGGTCCAATACGCCGTACCATACGCGGTACTCAAAAATCAAAACCGTTCGATATTTCGTTAGTTCAGTTGTTCAATAAGTTCACCGTTACTCCGACTAGCGTGCGTTCGAAAGAAACACTTCCATCATCTCAACCTCTTTTTTCACTTCATCATCGCCACGAAGAAAACCTGCGGCCCGAATTTTTTTATCGCACGACTAGATTCAAAACGAAATCTCTATCCGGTCTGAAAGGAAGTTTTCGATTAGAGCCAGTTAACGTACTCTTTTGCAGCTTGGTTACACATCCTGTATAGCAGCCGATTATGATGCGCAGTGGCTATTATGCTGTTTCACGTTTGGTCTGTTCGAGCAACTGCGCTGCCCTTCCCTTCAACGAAGATTTACTATCTCTAGTAATTGGAATGAAAGCTCCGCACCGTGTCGCCAAAAAAAAAAAAAAAAAGGAAAGCTAACATATTTTCCAATTTGGGACGACCGAGACTATTTTTTCCGACGCTTCTAGTTTTATTTTAGAAGTTCGTCCATTGCGAGAACTCTTAAAAATTTCCCGTACGGAATTCAAATGATCGAATTCATCGAATGATGTTTCGGCTCAATACGTATCATCCGAGAAACATTAAGTAGACCGGCCGGGATGCTAGGTCTTCCAGAATTCCTTTTTCGATTTCATTGCATACTCTATTCTAATTTAAATGTTCCCATAAGGTCGTGGTAATCTAACGAGAATCTGTTGTGTTCGCTCCTTTTTTTTGTGCTCATCTATCATTCCGTTACACATATCCACCTATTGCCATTATTTCCAATGAAAGTATGATATTTTAAAAACTTTAAAAAAACCGTTAAATTCAGTTACATACGTTATATATTTTGTATTATTACACGAACATAAAAATACGTTCAATTCACACAAAACATGTAGTGTAATTTATAAAACATTAAAAAATTAAAATTTTTACCTTATAAAAATTAGTCCGCCCAGTTTCGTTTTCGTCATATTCATCGACTCATTTTATTTGCCATTATTTGCCATTATTTTCCTTTGCGCCTGATAAAAATAAAGGCCGTTTTACTTTTAACTGCGCAGCTAGTACTCGTTCCGAATTCCTGTCGATTTGGAGTTAAAATTGCGCACGTGTTCAGATATACTAAAACCAGCGTAACTTTTGTCCTCTTTTCAGCTGTTCGAAATTTTCTCGGAAAATTATTTATACGCTTACATCGAACTTGGTGAGAAATAAAGAATGCACACAAATCTCTCCGTAACTCCTTCATTCGAGTGTTGAATTTCCGGCTGCCTGTGTTTTCGGTTTTTCAAAGCCAACACTACACACAACTGATCCGGTTTATTCGATGCAGTTTCAATTTTAAATCTTACAGTGACGGCTGGAAAGATCAGTTATCAAAAATCTGCATATAATTACCTCTTTTCCAGAAAAAATTGGCGAATGCGTTTTACGCTTCGTTTAAATCGCAGAATTATTCTACGCCACTAACTGTCTTACGTGTAAACATCGACTAAAATTTAATAAAAAAATAATTTAGCTTTTAATTTTTTTTTCTTCCAATTTTCACTATGCGCCATCATTATTTCGCCCGAAGCAAAAATCACAATTTCGCTACAACTGCTTTTTCGGAGCGTTGAAGTAATTTTACTCAAACGGAAAAAGAACAACAAAAAAAAAGGACATACATACTAACTGTTAATTTTTGAAAGCACTTGCCATTGATAGAGGTTAATGCGCTGAAAACTCACGTATGTACAAGCCTATACAATAATAGGCAGTTTTAAGCGATAAAATACTTCTAAAAAACATCGCTTCGATGTAGAGCGTACATCGTTTTCGGCGTTAAAATAGAGTTGCCCCTCTATTCCAAATTCGGCGTGCAAACCGTCTTTTTCTATTAACGAATGTTTCAATTTTCGTTACAATTCTAGTTTATCTTTCTCTCTCTCTCTCTCTCCCTCTCTCTGTTTATTTCGTTTCATTAGGAGACTTTTAAACGAATCATCCGGTTCACGAGCTCTTCGGCTATCTTTTGGTCCTCTTAAAATTGTAGCAGTTCTTGCTAAATAGGCCATCTCGGAAAAACTGATACTCTGAATGATGAATAGAGAGCGCAAAAAAAAATTCACGAAAAAGAATAAGCGTATATTTTAATGGAGGATAACAAAAAGACTCAATAAAAGGGAGGATGAATGAATATTCGATGATTAGCATTACACCATTCGGATAAATTGTAGACTGGATTAAACAGAGGCACGACATTATGCATTTGTTTTTAAAGAATGAAACGAGAGGAAGCTGCAACGCACGGCAAGGAATTCATTACCCTCAATACCCATGTCGCTGGGAACCCACAACAAATCAGCACAGATCTAGTATCTACTCCTACCTTCGCATTTGTTCAAAATTGACCTCTTGAAACTGGGAAAATAATCCCTACCTCTTAGCTCTTAATTATTCTTAGTTCATTTGGACTTCCTGTAATGGTCTGCCATATTTTTACCAATCTCTACCATCCTTCTGATTTTCCACATTCAAATCCTGAGCAAGAATTCTACAACACCATCAACTCTCTTTACTCTTGTAAAACTAATTTCACTGATGGCTCCAGGTAGTGTTGGAGCTTCTTTTACCCTTTCAGTTGTTAACTCTTTTCTAAATCACTTCTCCTTCCTTTTTTCTGTTCTGCCGGTACAAACGAATTAATTATTCAGCGTTCCACTGTTTTCATGTAATCGCCTGCTTCGCAATTATTTAATTACTTCTCAATAAAAGCGATCTGCTCTTTATCCTTCGCATAAGATGTCTTATCCATTTTTTTTTTCTTCACACGGTACTGCATCTGTGCTGACTGCGAGTTCACGTGAATATTAAGCATAATGAAAACAACGGTTCTCCAGTTGCAGCTTCTTCTCGTTTCTTAAATTCATATTCTAAAATCGTGCTTCTGTTTAGTTCATCCTACAATTCTGGTTATGCGTGTTAACGTCCGAACTTTTTGTCTAACTGTCTGAAATCTTTCATTTTAATTCCTCTCCTGGTTACTCAAGTTGCCTTCGCTTCTATGCCTTATTTTTGTTATTTCTATTATTCGATTACGCGCTATTTAAATTTTATACTCTTTCACTTTAGTTCCATTTTCGTCTTTCTCCAGTTTCCAATTGCTCTCTCCATTCGAATAATGTAATTGATGATCATCAAATTTTCATCCATCTTTACCGAAAACATTAATTATTCTTTATTAAAATATAATACGCTTATTCCTCATCGTGCATCTTTTCATTCTCTATCCATCATGCAGACTATCAGTTCTCCATTTGTTTTGACAATACCTGACCGAATCAAAATTTAATTCTTAGCCGCTTCCGACGAAAGTGCACAAAAAAAGAAAGAAAGAAAAAAAAAGACAAAAAATGTTCACATCTTACTTAATTTCTGATTTGTCTCCTTCGTTAAATTTAAATTCCCACTACGGATTACAAACGTGTTGGTACAATAAATTTAACCGTTTGCGTAGATTGCTATTTATTAATCGAGACGAATCTTGTTCGTTTTAAATTTTCCTGACGAAATAAGAGCTATTCATTCGCGTTAACAAGGCCACTTGTACGGAACTTGGCTGTAACTGAATAAAGTCTGAATAAAACGTTTTCCTTTCGTATTATCCGGTTTTCGTTTCCATTTTGACTTTTCCTTCAGACGAGTTTTTCCCGTTAACGTGTTTTACTAAAACGTATTCATAATGTTTCAGTCGTGTTCTATTTGCAACTTATTTATTGCAACCAATCTCAAACATCCTCCGGGCCGAATTTATAAAAACGAATTACACCGAATCAGTTGCAGAGATTAAGTCAAAAACGCGCCTTAATTTAAAGTAGCGTCATTGTAAACTTGCAAATTCGAGTGGGAAACTGCTTAAATTACATTTTAGTGCTCATTCTCATTGGTTAATGGAAAATATATTTTTTAACTCGGCAGTAGTTCGTTGTGCAATTTAAATCAGACCGGAAAGAATAAAAAGAACCTCGGTATCGAGGCTTTATTCAAATTTGGGCGTAAATTTCTCGTGATATTGCATTTGAATAATTCGTAAAATTATTAAAACTCTCGTATTATGTAAACGAGAAAAAATAAAAATAGCTTGATCTACTTACCCGCGTGCAATAGAGTCATTTAACAAAAAAATTACAAATTACTCAGAGCCGTACGAGTTTAATTTTGAAAACTTTTATTTCACATAGATTGTTCAATAAGTGACGCCTCCCCGCTCATAGCACGCTCTGTAGACAACGGACATAATTGTACATATCTGTGCCGGTTAGAAAGTCACCAGCTTTGCAGTGATATATTTTATTTCGCGGTAGGTAGTCGGGTTTTCTCGCGATGTCCGAGTAACGGTGCAAGCAAATAGCAATTATGAGAAAATCTTCCGCCACCTATGTGTGATTTTTCGACGTCTACAAACGATGTTTAGTGCAACTACACTTCATGTGATTAAGGTGCGATGCTAGAGGCTCGCCTGGCTCGTGCTGGTACCGTAAAACTATACGAGGCTATCCGAAAACCCCTGCTCAGGTCAGATGAGGTAAAGAACATGATTGACGCGCAGATCAGACAAAATCGGGATGGCACCCAAAGGGAAAATTAGCCGCGGGCGACAGGAGTGTAGCTCTTGAAACAGTAAATAGATTATCAGTAAACGAATTAGAGTACCGCGGAATATGCGACAAATGGGTTCCGAAGTTGTTGACGCAAGCGCGCGCACAGCAGCGGTGATTTCGTCTCTAAGCTTCGACGTTCTTCCGTACCCATCATACAGCCCCGATTGACGCCAAGCGATTATTACCTATTCCGCCACTTCGAAAAACATTTGAAGGGAACTCGCTATGCGTCGGACGACCGCTATGTTCCATCGTGGCTACATTTACAGCCGGTCGACTTCTTCGAAACCGGCATCCGAAAACTGGTTGGCCGTTGGATTCGTTGCATCGCGCTAAACGGTGACTATGTCGAAGTTTAATATGTCGTTAAAGTCGTAATAAAACTCTCTTTCCAATAACGACCCTATTTTTTTCCCTTTCTTTGAATAATTAAAATTATGCGCGCTATGAGCGAGGAGCCGTTACTTACTGAACAACTTTTGAATTTTCTTTTTATGCAATTGGAAGAAACAAATTAAATCGTTGAATTATAAGATTTCATTTAATATTATTACCAAAAGTATTGTGTATTGTTCATAACGATAGCGTTAAGGGCGATGCTGGTTAAAATTACGATTTCAAGTTCATATTCACGTTTGAATAAATTAGTAGTGTACTTCACCGAACTGCGCGGTAGCCTAGTGGTTAAGGCGCTTGGCTACTAAAGCAGAGGACACGGGTTCGAGACTTGTCTCGTTCCAGATCCGAATCAGGTTTAACCAGCCTGAAATAATTGGGTACCAAAGAATTCTGGGAAAGGAAAGGCGGCCGAAAGAAAGGAACTGGCCTCAGTATTCTCATCAGATCCATTAGGTTTAGTGCCATTATGAAAAGCTTAATTTCACAATCCGCGATACCTTATCAAGGGTATGGGACTTACTTAACATCGCGTTTATCGTCTGTGGGTAAAAAGTGTATGCGAACGAACTGGTAAGTTTAGTTCACATAAAGGCCGGGTTCAAAGTTTTCGATTTAGCGACAGATAGGGCCGTTTTGTGTCACATAGCAAATAAATGTTTTGCCAGTTTCGATTTCATTCTAATATTGTACACTCTTACTATCGTTGTGATTCTGACTATTAATTGTACGCCGTATTAGAAATATCAATGAAATCGCTGAAACGTGCAAAAGGCGCGATCATCGAAGATTAATCAGTCTTAACTAAAAGTGAAATGGGAATAGCTTTAGCCAGAGCGAAAAGCGAAAGGTTATTTAGGAAAGCTTGAAGGCTTGACGAGTAAAATTTTCGATGGCAACGACGTGCTTGTAGTACACAGCAAATTAAATATTAGTACCGCTTAAATTGAAAACGATGCACCGAATGTACAGCGGTGAAGAAATTAAACGACAAATAGGTGCCCACGTGCGAATCGTCGATGCTTCGAATGAAGGCGACACACCAGTCCGCTAGTGAAGAGCTTCCTGACCTACCGGTGTATTTAAAGGAAAGTTTCGAAAATCGTGACAATTATCAATGCAGTCTTGCCCGATACAAAGTTATAATTGCTGAAGCCTGCAAAGGTTGAGAATGCTCGGAATTTATTGAAGGATTATCGGCTGCGAGACGAATATACCAGCTAGTCTCGAACGTCGAGTAATCGTAGCGTTTTGATTTTCCGAATACTTTCTTTTTGACCAGCTCCGAAGTTTCTCGATGTAATTGCCGCTGATTAGCTAGGACCGATAACGCATAGACTGAGGAAATTCCTTCAGATTCCTTATTTAACTGCCTCATGGAATTTTTGTGCGATAGAGCTGTTTTGCAAGAACTGAATTCCCCATAGCTCATAAAATAACGGCAGCAGGCCTTCTTTGTTATGGTTTAGCAAAGCAACTATCATTATGACCGAGATATCTGTAAAAACGGGGTCATTTTTTATTCCGGAATCCAGAGTTCGGTAATAAACCTCTCTGTCAACACGGTTCACACAGTGAAGGAAATGCCGACTTCTAACAATCTCGGGAAAGGAGTGATTTTTTTTTTTTTCTGGCCCGACCACTCCACCCGTAGTATGGCGTGAAACTTGAAACGGATAAAGCCTAAATCTAAATCATGCAGTGATAGGCATAATACTACCTCGATCAAAAAGTTTCGGGAACGTCCACGGCGTGGCGTTCGCAGTCACCGGATTTGAGCGGTTTTGTTTGTTATTTTTTTTTTTTTTGTCGCCACATCTGTCATTGACATTTTCGCTTCAGTGTCGTAGCTTGACATTTGTAAAAGTTATGTCGTGTTGGGTCATCTACCTTTGTAGATGTTTTCGATTTCTCACAATTATTTCAAAAATGGAATTAACTTTGTATCAACGAGTAGTATAAAACGGATTCAACGGAGCAAAGACTTTGGAAATGTTAGAGAAGTGTTTTCGTCGCAGGGCGATACTCTATCGGAAACAAACGTTTATGTGTCGCACGAACGCTGATTTTAACCGAACAACTGAAGGATATTTTAAGATAATTTCTCTTCTTTAGATAGTGCCCAACCAGTAGTTTACATATATTTTTGGATTAACGTAAAACTCGCCTAAAAACATCTTATTGTGTTGATTAATTAGAAATTCATTTTTTGTTTATTTGTTTAATAACTTTTTTTTTTTATCTGATTCCGATGAGCTTAAACATTCTCATGTTTGCAGCGTGCATATTTTGGCAAAGGTGTTGAAACCGGTTTTAGTCGAGCCTTTTCCATTTGCAAAGTGTCTTAAATATTAGAATACATAAATGCAATGCACGTTGGCGAAAGAAAAAACTTGAAAATAAAACGAGTGTGGAGATTTAAATCGGAATTTTTTGTAAAATAAGAAATTCCAGAACTCAATGTTTTCAGGCGCACCGACGGGAAAAGAAATTCGAAAAAACCGGAACAGTATAGAACTAGAAAAAGAGATGGGAAAAGCGAGAAAAACCAGGACGACATAGAGAAATCGATATTTAATAATTATATTAGTAAGACGTCTTGTTAAGGATATCGGGACTGATCTTGTTGTAGTCTTCTTATTAAAAGGAATTTGATCGAGCTTATTGCATTAACCTTATCGATTATTAGTAAAATTCGGTTTTAAAAGACCAGGTGAAACGCGAAACTCGACCAACAAAAGCTCTGACTGAGACATATTCGGAAATTAATTGCGCTCGAGAATGATATTAAAGGAAAAAAGCACTCGGAAACGCGAGCTTTATTCTGAAAAAAAAAAAACAAAAAAAAAAGAAATTGGGAAATGAAACTTTAGTGCAACCACAGATTCTTTTTTGCATAAGCCAATTGTAGAACGTAAAACAAATGAACGCGTTAGGATTGGAAAACCAGTGGAGTAGATCTGATAGCGAGCAACTGAATAATAGATATAGCCCAAAAACGTTTCATTTGGAAGGTTTTTCTTCGAATAAAGATAGTTTCTTTGCGGAAAACTAAATGAAAACTGAACATGGTAAATGGATAAGAAAAGATGCCGATAAAGCGTAATCCTATTTGCCGGGTAGTTCAGCCATGCCGCATTCAGTATAATGTATCAGCACAGACATCGGACATAGAGAAAACGAGAGCTTGAAGCTGGCGAAAAAAAAAACAAAAAAATATCGGACAGCTCGAAGAAAGCTCTACGAAGCGCTAAAATACCACTACACGAGTGTTCAAAAATTCCTAGAAAAGGAAAACAGTTCCGTAAGCATATCTGTTCATTGTACACATAGGTGCGGTTCAACATTGCTCAGACTGTTATGTTCTGGAAAAGAAAAAAAAAAAAAGATCAAATTATAAAGCAGAATTGTAATTTTTATTTTTCGCGACAATTTGAGAAACCCGTTGAAATTAACATTCCAGATCATCAAGTTCATCAGGTAACAAAAGCACCAGAAGAAGGAAAATACCATTCGGCATGCTTTCTCGATGTATCGATAAAATATTAGGCGGACTTCTCGATTTGCAAGGTGAAGGAATTCTCTCGTTCGATACGAATCGTAAACTTAGACTAACTGCACATTCGATCAAATACAAACAGTGCTGCACAAAGCAACATCCTTGCGTTTACCCCATACCCGACGAATATGCAAGATGATTACTGCTACATTTCCCGATGGCACCAGTCAAGTCGATTTACAAAAGCTCCTTAAGTCACCAGATAGGCGTATGGCTGGAAAATTATATTTGATTCTGCGCAAGTATACGTATCAATAGAGACATGAATTCCGCAAAGATCGTTTAGGAACTTGGTAAAAACTTATATATACATAACTCATGTCAAAAATAAAATTCAAGAAGTGCTATCATACTGGTTAATCATCCATACGGAATAATATGTATTGCAAATTGTAGAACCCGGTTTTGGACTAGATCCACTAATTCGGCGCACGCGCCACGTTCTTTTTTTTGTTTTTATTTTTAAGGTGAGACATATTATAAACAGGTGAGTTAAGCAAATTCTGGCAAGGCAACGTACACTCTAGTCGGCTTATATAGATACTAGCTGGTAAATTTCCAGATTTCATAACGTAAATTAAATTTTTAATTTTAATATTCTTTATGACTGTTACGTGGTTTAGAGATTACAAAATCGGGACAACGTGAAATTTTACGCTGATAACAGTATTATTGCTTTACATTCATCTTTAAACGGTTTTTAATTATAACTGCGAAACACTAACTATAGATTCTGAAATTTGAGAAGAAGCTTTCCGAAAAATACAGAGATCCGCGAATTTCAAATGATAGCTCCGAAACAAGGAGAATAATCAAAGTAAACGGTAGCGAAAATAATACAGAAAAACCGGCGTGACGATGTCGCATCGTAAATTGCTCCCAATAGGAAACCAGTTCGAGTCCTGAACTTACGACGTTCAAATCTGCAGGTGTACCAAAGGTGGTTAATGGGTAACGGGGATCCGATAACGCTAAAGTTTCATTCTTCGAGCCATTGTCGATTTTTTTTCGTTAGATTCAGATCGCAGTTTTTCTTCGCAAATAGAAAAGTGAAAACACCTTTTACGCCGCCACCTGAAGGAAATTATTCGATAAAAAGTTTTAATTCGCAACTGCGTGTGGTACGTGAGAGATCGGCATGTTTATATATTTAAAGTTTTATTTTCGCGTTTGATTACAAGTATTTTCACAATCTATAATAATTCCTCGGTTTCTTAGATGAATATAATCTATTACGCCGTATGTTCCTTTATCTTAAATTATATAAAACTCAAAAGACAATTGCAGGAAAAATTAATTAATGAAAAAACCTACGTAAGACACTTCTATATAATCGGATATTAAGCTACGAAAATAGAAACTCTTTATTCCGACAAAGGACCGAATTTGTATTTCCGAGATGCGGAAATTCAAATATGAAATCACTTACGATGCGAATGACGCACAATGATATTCGAATGCTGAATATTTTGTGATAAGTTAGATGTAAACGAGTAAAACAATCGGCAGCAAAGCGATTATTACCGGCAAGTAATTACGGGGATTAGATATCGGTTCGATGCCGAAGCAATTTCCCCGACTCAAAGGTGGTCGGTCTTTACAGAAATCGGCAAGCCCCCGCGGCTTTGTAACAAGCTTCTTTACGTGCAGCAAAAAGGCTTCTTTCGGAGCCCATTCCGAACTACTCTACAGGGAGAGATACATGCTTTAATCGGTCAGTATAAAATTATTTCGTTCACTAAACTATAAGATTTTTTTTCATCTTTTTTCAAAATAATGACAAAACAGTGGAATTTTCAAAAAAGTTTTTTTTCTTTCTCTTTTTTTTCGACACTTCTAATTAATTTTATTCGATGAAAAATAATTCTACTAAAAATTTTTCGAAAAACCAGACTTCATAGGGCGGGTGACCAGGATTTCATAAAATTTTTCTAAGAAAAACCCGAATAATTGTTACAGAATTTTTCCAAAACATTAGCATGCACCTGAAGCGACCTCATGTGCCGGCAATTACTTTTCTTCTTTTCCTCTTTAAAAACGTTCATCGCGTTTTTTTGATCTTCCTCAATTTCAGCGGTCGATGCTATATTATGTTTTTTTTTTAAAACGTTTCGATTCATTCGTTTGCAATATTCCTTCTACCTCGTGCTAATGCAAAATTTGAATTGCTTTTCATGAACTGGCGCGATGATCTTCAGCTATTTCTATTTTTTGACGTGCGCCAACGATAATCTGATACTTCCCAGCTATACATGTTTGATACGAAGTGAATATAAGTTCGAAGCGATAGATTTATAATTTTTTAATAAATTTTTCGGAACTCGTCGATTTTCGTAGTCAAATTTAAATATTGGCACCACAATGAGTCGAACGAAAATATATTAGATTCCACAGTGCACTCTAGCAAATGCTTCGCTAAACAGTTTTAAAGATTACACGCAGATTTTATTAATACTCCCTCAGTCGTAGCAGATAGTTTTCTTAGTACACATATGATACTAATTTGTTAATTTATACAAAGTAATATAAATACAAATCTGGCAGTAGAAACAAGTAATAAGCCGAAAACAAATTAGTAATATGAAGGTGGGGGGATACGTTTGTTTAATTTGAAAATAAATTAAAAATACATTTAAAGAAGGGTTTTTATTTATCAACGCTGTGAAAATAATATTAACAAATTAGGATATTTTAAAATAATAAGATAATTCGTTGGTAATACATATATTATTTTTTAGATTTTTATCTTATTTTTTCAAAATATCCCAATTTACACTGGCCAAAAAATCATTTTTCTTATTCCCGTTGTGTTAATAAATAAAAACCATTCTTTAAATTTTTTTCTCGCATTGCGTAATTTTTAGTTACATTTGTATACGAATGATAGCGTAAAAGAGAAGCGAAAAAAATTTACACGAATGTTATAGGAACAAGAAGAAAGTAAAAGAGAAAGACATTTTTGAACGATTCTAGTTTTAAATGAAGCGGTCTACTTAATAGCCAGAAATATACTAATTAATCGGATTTTAATGCACTTTTTTATCGGCTCTTTCCTACTTAAAATTCGGGTTATTTCTGTGACGAAATGATAATTTTTAGCGAGCATATATAAAACCCCATAACAATCAAACTAATCAAATCTTATAAAACAATAAATTATACAAATGCATTAGTTATAGCTGGAATATTACCTTTATACTTAGAATAAGAAAAACATATATCAATATTTTTGCTATAAAAAATTAATTAAAGGTAGACCAAACTTTCGAAAATATCATATATTATACAAAAGTCATAACGGAATAACGAAAAGTTTTTTTTACCAACTATTAAGGAGAGGCTAAATAACACGTACTATACTCCGAACTTTAACAACGTACAATTCATATCAGGACATGGTAATTTCAAAATCTATCGCAAAAGATTTAATATAGTAGAAACTGAAAATTGCACTAGATGCAACGAGCAGCACAGTGTACAGCATATCCTGGGTGGATGCAGCATTCTAAATATAGAGATAGCGGAATACCGTGGTGAATTGGTACGAGAAAAAATGAATATTTTCAACAAATTGGCCAAAAAGGAATTGGAACACAGGAAGTCCAATATTCCAATATTAATTTATATTAATATTATAGTATTTTAAAGTGAGATTAATAATTATACAATGTGGAGTGGAGGAATCCAAAATTGTATGGTTTCCACCGCTGACCACAATAAAGTTTTATATGTAAAATAAAATAATAATAAAAAAAAAAATGATCGAAGGCAACGTATCCCTGTAATTTTTTTTGTCGAAAGCCTTCTACGGGTCCAGATTTACCTAGCTACCGATTTTCTTAAAAACTGATATTACCGTTTTCGAGTTTTCAGTGTTTGCAATCAAGAAGATCAAATTAAATAAAACCTTCGAAAAAGTTCGTTACAGTTATTATTTAACTTTTTACATATTATGTATAATACGATGTATTGTTAGGTTTCTAATAACGTTTTGAATTATATATGAATAGACAAAACACGAGTGAGCACGCAGTTGAAAAATTATATATCCAACTGACTTTTTTATAAACAGCGAATATTGAAGATCACCGTAAATTTTATACTTTTTCTGTTTTCTTGTTTCTTTCATCTATACGATACAAAACCTTTTTAGTTCTAGAGATAAAAAGGGTAAATATTAAGTCCGAATTTTTGACATAGTTTGATGCTAATAACCATAAATGGTGATGCTTTTAATTGTTTTTACAAATTTGTTTTTCTTTTTTTTTTTTTTTTTATAACAGCATCAGAAAATAATTTACACAAATTCAAAAGTATCGATACACGATTTATGTGTTGTTTCATCGATTAGAAAGATGACCTATAATTTAACGCCGTCGAGATATCATCCAACGAGGTATCTTATTTGAGGGTACGGGAATTATTGAAGTATCAAGCACTACAGAATTGTTCGCGGTTACAAAGCACAAGCAATGATATTGAGCGTTAACATTTAGCAACTAACGGAAGCATACTTCTCGAGTGAGTGAGTGTTACTGATTTCATGGCATGAAAATGAGATAAATACAAGTGCAGCTTGAAAACATTCATTATTTGAATTTTATTTACAATTTTACGTAAAAGTACCGCTTCGAAAACCAAAAATATTATGAAGCACATTAAAACTAAACTTTTTACGTATTGACTAATTCAAGAAATTTATGAAATTCGACCTTTTTTTATCCGTCAAACGTCCAAACAAGCGAGTACGTGTTGTAATATAGTTCGCTTCTTTTTCACATCATTATTATTATTATTATTATTATTATTATTATGCAGGTATGTAGCGGAAAAAGTGTTTTTTTCAAATTAGTGCTAGTTGCAAATAGCGTATTTAACTACTGTGACTGTGGCATACTAGCTTGTCGATAATTCTCAAATAATTTAAATGCTGTTTGATAATTCGACGAGATACTTGGGAATGTTCTAACAAGAACATCCGTATCGGGGGTATAAATGGGGTGCAGTCTAGCAGCACATGTTAGACTGACTGAGGATTTAGACAGAAAAAACACTGCGTGTAGATAGAGAAGACCTGCTAAAAACATTCGGAGACGATTAGTCGGAATAAAGCCTTCGCGAGATATATTCATCCACTAAAGCAGACCATCTTTGCACTCTCGTAATCGAAAAAGTACCGTGGCAGTAACGACGGAGAAGTACACGACATGTGCCCTGTCGGGTATACATATATTATAGAGCTGACTGTGTTGTCATTTCCCGAAAATAGCACTCGCATAAATTTAAAACCTCTTCTTTACATGTTGATAAGATTACGAAAGAAGTTGATATTGCTATTTTAGTGTTCCCAGAGAGTCAGTAACGATTAATTTTGTCGACGATTTAAGGGGAAAAAGTGTTTTATAAACGGTACAGTTTTGCATAAAGAATGCCACTGACACACTTTAAGTGCACAAGCTGTGTTGATATGATCACGTTCAGATTCGATCTCGGTCGATCTATGTAAATGCCAGCGCGATTGCTTTTATGGGTAACGCCAGATGATGACTGTGAAAATGTCCTTTAGTGATTTTAAAAATTACCTTTCGACAAGATTTTATCTTCACACTGCACAGTTTGTGGCGCATTTGTTATCTAAAAGTTGTCATAATAAGTAAATACAGATTCGTTTAGATCCAATAGGAACGGCAATAAAATTTCTTATATGGTCACATTTGTAATTTTTTTTAAAAACCCATACTTTTATTAGTCGTGATTGAAAATCTAAGCCAGCAGCAACAGTTTTTTCCTTTTTTGTTACCCGCAATGTGCCACTCAGTAACGAAGGAAGCTACAACACGTATTCATCAAACTGGAAATGAGAATCTAATAAGACTATTAGCGATGAAAATTGGAAAGAAAGAATGTAAGGTTATAATCACGCTAATAATAGAGTGGAAGAGGGTTCAGCCGAAAGAGGGTAGTATTCGAAATGATCAGGATCACCTTTAAAATGAATTTGAGCAAATAGCAATATGAAGATAAAGAACAGCAAAAGAATGGTGTTGAAGGCGGGAAAGAATGATCGCTCTATATACGAAAATAATAACAGAACGCCGCGTAGACGGAAATAATTTAAGCCAAAGGTACATTTTGGGGAGCGGTTGAAATAAGAGGTAATGCAAAAAACGATTGGAGACTTATCATACTATTGTCCGGTATTTCAGGTTATGAGAACTCAAAGCGCTTTATTACTGCTTAACTGTTTTATGGGAAGTAAACGCTAATTGATTGGTAGCAATTTTACGATTCGAAAGGTATTAAAATAATAATTTATTTTCTAGTGACGTTTTTTTGTGTTTTTCTTTTTTTTTTTTTTAAATCGTCGATAATGGACTTGATTCAGAATTTTGTACTTGATGGAGTCTAATAAATGTTTAAAAATTTCCATCGAGGATGACTTAAAAATTTATTGCAACATTATCCACAACAAAAAACGTTTTACAAAATATTATAAATAAACGGTTAGGTAGCCTACTCAAAATAAATTTTTCTTTCAACAGTGATTTTTTTAATTTTTTTTTTTTTTTTTTTTTTTTTGGTGGTCTGGCAAAAATTTGCATATTTATTACGAATATAAAAGATCTAGAAGTCTACAGCGCTGTTTTTTGTTTTTTTTAGTTTATGTTTTTTTGAGCGTGTCAACTACGGACATTAACCTGGCGCAAGCAAAATTTTTGGAAGTTTTAATCACATTTTAAATATAAGATAGCGCTTCTAAAGTATATTTTCCGCTATCAGGAGAATCCTAAGCTGTTCGAAAATCGGACAACTTTAAAAATGCCACGATTCTTCCGTAATTTTCGATCATCCATGTATGTTAAAATCAATTAAACTGGTTGAAACGGAGGTGTACAAAAGCTCTTAATCTGTTAAAAATGCTACAAGGCAAGTCGTGGGGATCGGACAGAAGCTTGCTCTTACGTTTATACGGAACTCATGTCAGATCAATAATGGACTACGGTGCGATAGCATACACCACAGCAGCGGAAAGTACGCTTAAGAAGCTGAATACAGTTCAGAATAACGCACTCAGAATAAGCAGCGGGGCGTTTTACACGAGTCCAATTATTAGTTTGCACATAGAAACAAACATGATGTCACTAAAACACCGTCGAATGTTATTGGCACTGAAATATTATGTGAAAATCAGCGGCAATAGGAGCCATATAAATTACTACAAAACGTTCCATCCGAATCTACTTAAGATCTATCGCGACAGAAACAAACCGTTCGGAGTTAGGTGTACTGACTACCTCAGTTACCTACATATCAATCGACTTACTGCCACTCCATCCGAACCTATAAATCCGCCCTGGGATAACACAATACGGTCCGTAACAACACATGAAAAAAACTTACTAAAGGCAAAAAAACAGATAACGGTCGCAATCAAGGATAATGTCCAAAACATATGGGATAGGCAATTGAATAACAAGTTACGGCAAATAAAAGTTGAACTGGAACATTGGGAAACATCACACCGGGCAAACAGGCGAGAAGAGATTGTGTTAAGCAGAATCCGCATCGGCCACACAAAACTAACACACGGATCCTTGCTACAAAATGAACCTCCACCATCATGTGAACTTTGTAACACTCAAAGTCTGTCCATCGAACATGTCATCTCCGTATGTCCAAAACTCCAAAAGGAGCGCGAGGAAGCTTTTTCATCCGCATGTACAAGAAGAATTACTGTCAAAGAGGCGCTTGGAAATGATGAAGCTGCAGTCCAAAGTACTTTTAGATTCCTAAAAGCTGTCAACCTATTTCGGAAGATATGATTTAGTTTACGTATTGCAGAATTATTTGTAATTATTATCTATAAATTGTAATGTACGGTAGACGCAAATGACCTAGAAGTCGAGCGTCTTTAAATAAATATATATACAATACAATGGTTAGAAATGTTGAAAAGGAAATTTTTAAGATGTTTTATGAAATTGAACGCTGAATATGAACATAATGAAAATTCATTAACAAAATCTGAAGTTACAGCACTATGAAAAAAAAAAAAATAGAAATGCAAATAACCAATTTGTTATTTTAATTTCTTTGATAAAATCTAAAAAGCCTAACTTGTTACCTAATTTATTTGTTTAGGAATACGTATTATTTAGAGACTGCAATAAAAATAAAAAAAAAAAAAAAACGCGAAACGATGTTGCTGTGAACGATTTTTAGTTCTTCGTTAGACTTTGTGTTTCAGAAACTGATTTATTCGCCACTATTCCTGGGGGATAAATTTAAAAAACAATGCAAGATACGTTTTTAAATGCATTAAGTGAAGAAGGTATTTACGTTTAATACTATTTTATACATTGTAATTATTTCGATAAATATTATTATCATTACGTTAATATTATATATGGAAAATTATAGTCTATTTTTTTGTACAAATAGCAGTACTTTTTTGCATAAAATGTACCACCTATCGCGTACTGTATTCGCTGAGAGCATGTAGAACTGTAAGATAAAAAAGTAAAACACTATTCGCCGTTACGGATAACAAATTAAAAAGTTATTAGTTAATTTCTTTCTTTTTTTTTTTTTTTCTTGAAGAAGAATTGGTGCCGGAAGAAACACGCTAAGTAGTTCGGTAAAAGGAACAAAAATTAAATTCACAACGGGGCCGGTCAATTACAGAACCGTCGATAAAGGTAGATTTTAGTCGAGCGTCATTATAATGGTAGTTTAACCGTCAGCAGTTGTTCAGAGTTAATGACGGTCGTAGGATAAACAGAAAAGAACTAGTTCGTTTCGCAGACGACGGCCTGATTTGCGAACGAATTTTTCTGTCATTCAGTCGCGGTACAATTAAATTAAATTGTCCGTGGCCGCTTAAAGTGACCGTTCGATTTTGTTTGCATGTCGACCGTAGTCAGCGACGAAACCGACTAAAGTTCAGTCGAGAATGTTATTTCAGATGCTGCGGGGAAACTTTTAGGGACAAACTTTCACGTCCTACATCAAACGGCCGTTATTAGCCTTTTTAACTCGCGCTTCCATTGTAAGCTTTTTTCGTTCGCCGCATTATCCGCTCCCTCCGCAGACCTCATCATCATCTTCGCCTTGCAGTGTCTCTTTTTGTTCCCAGTCTTACGTCATATTCGGCGCTATTTCCGGAGGCGTCCTCACAAATATTGACTTTCGGCTTCATTCCTCCGCTGATCATTGGCTGATAATAATCTGCCGTCTTACACTTTCCGCCCGAGGCTCTGCCGGCATCTCGCTTCCTGCCACGTTGCTGCTTTTTAAAAGGGGTGCTTATTTTTTCACATCAGCCGAGCAGAAATTTTATTCCTTCCCGAGAACTAACCTAATGACAGTAGTACCGTCTGCGACGTACTTCAGCTGTGGCGCGATATTTTAAGGCAACTCTAAACCGCGGATTTTCTTTTCGTCTTGCATCGCATACATCCTCGCATTATTTTCATTTGCATTTCTCACGCTTACAGCCGACTGCCTTTTCCGAACTTTGACAGGAAAGAACAGGCCGCCTTCGACGAACCATAAAATACGCATCTGTTGACGACCCGCGTGCGTGCCATCAACCGGACAAAGTGGACCGCAGCTAACGTTCTGCATTGAATTATCCTATTAACCTGCAGACTCCTTTTTAAATAAACTCTCAAAATAAAAGAAACTGATATTAGGAATGCTTAGTGAAGATTGGGAATGAATATCGAAATATGGAGTAGGATAGTAGCCCCGTTACTATTTCTAATTTACATTAACTCTGTTCGCAATTGCATTATAATCGAACACCAAGACGTAGAAATTGCGAAAAGTCTGCTTCAGGAGTACCCGAATGAGGTCTACAGATGGGTAAATGACAAAAAATTATTAATAAACGTTAAAAAATCAAAAATGATGTATGTAAGAACACCAAGTCGGTTTAGAAAGTTCGTTCATAAAATAGTGTTGCATAATGTAGACTGTCTTCATGGAGCTGTAGAATGCTGTTGTGATCTGATAGAATCGGTTGATAATTTTAAGTACCTTGGAATAGCATTTGATAAGTCGTTAACGTGGAGATTTCACATCCGATAACATTGCTAGGAAAATCAGGCAGACTATACCGGCTTTATACAAATTAAACCAGGTTATGAATTACAAAACCACAAGATTATATTTTGACTCATTAATAATGTCGAGGATCAGATACGGAATCGAAATTTGGGGCGAGGCAAAAATAACGGAATTAAGGAAAATTATTAAGCTACAAAAGAGATGTTTGAAAATATTTTTACCGAGCTGGAGAAGTACGAATCTCGTAACAAATACTACATGGTGAAATAATAATAAAGAAATGTCTCCAAAAATGTATTTTTTATTACAGTAAGGTATTAAGGTATAAAACAGAAAAAAGAAAATTACCGGCAAGGGAAAGGGTTTATGAGACTAGGAACTATGACAAATTATGTTTTATAAGATCCAAAGGGATTAACAGTAAAATTGACAATGTTGAAGAGGAAGTTTTGAGTCAAATATTGGGTAACATACCAAAGGAAATTAGAGACGAATGCAATTTGAATATATGGAAAGACAAAATAAAAATTTGGTTGATAGCTTGGTGCAAAGAATGAGAAATGAGTAGACGAAGGAAAGGAACAGTGATAAGACGGGGAACTAAGGGAATAAATAAATGGTTAGAAATTGTGTAAAAAAAAAAAAAAAAAAAAAAAAAAAAGACTTTTTGGCTCCTAGGTTGTAATGAATCCTTCTTTTAGCTGAATTTATTTTGGCTTATGTGTAAATATTGTTTGAGAATGTGTGGTGGGTATAAATGTATTAGTCTAAAAGTAGACATAGTTTAGTGAAAATAGGAGTTAAGTGTAATTATGTAATATATATATATACATAAGACGGTTATAATGTATTAACTTGAAGATGTATATTTATGAATAAACAATATAATTATGTTGGGAACCCACAGATGGGCAATTGCCTTGTGGGATCCGCAAATTATTTAAAAAAAAAAAAAAAAAAAAAGAAACAACTAATCGTTTAATATTTAAATCCGAATGTACTTGTTTCGGCTAAATCAGTTGAATAACTATTTTATTTTGCAAACATTTTAATAATACTCTTTAGTTTTTCCTAAAATTCGGATCTCCTTCCGATGTTCGACTAATACTGATCTTAATATTTTGCTCTTTTTCCGCTCGACGATTCCGCCGAAAAGACGTTTCTAACATACTTTATTTCATATTTATTCTTAAGGATGTTTGTTATTGCGTTTATAACGTTATCATCTCATATTTAAATATAAAAATAAAAACTTTTAGAGTCGAAAAATTCGTAAAAAAGAACAAGCAGGTTGCATATCGTTGTCGCGTATATTTCTTTTTTCTTTTTTTTTTTATATTTAGTTCGCGCATAATTATGCGGACCGCCGATTGTAATAATTCTTCGTTCATTGGCAACTGTGTTATTCAACAGCAGTACCGTTCAGTATCAGTGACGTAGATACTATCCTAGTAGTCCGTGATATAAACTTCAAACTTTTAGTAATGTAATACACGCGACTGATGAAACATAATTTGAAAATAGCCAACTTTTAGAAAGACAAAAAATTAAAGTATGTATTATTGATGTTTTTTTGTTTTTTTCGAGTTGGTTGACATGTACATTGCCCCGAGAACTAGGGGGAAAAAAACGAAAATATATTTAAAGCAGACAGAAACGATGCACGAGTCAATGTTACCACAAGGGGAAGGAAAGAGGAAGATAAAGAATTCGCGTTATAAGGAGTGTAGGTCTATTAGTAAGCAATGGAAGAACATTCAGAAAAAACGTAATCAGCACATGATGTGTAAAATAAGAAATAGAAGAGTGGAGAGGAGCAAAGGGGAGAAGACATAAATAAGAAACTGACGAGCAGACAAGTAAACTGTGTGTCCAATGCGTAGACGTTAAATTGTTATATGTTTTTCTACACTTTTATTTCTATTTCAGGTTCATCGACATGGGCGTTGGTCCAAGGACTGAGAAAGGAAAGGAAAGTGTGATTAGATCTTTACGCGACCACAAAGATCGCAGACAGAAAGGATACAAGAGCCAGTATAATAGAAGGAGGAGGAAAAGAGAAGATGAAGGACGTGTGCTATAAAGGGAAGGTCTACCAGTAAAAGTGACGTCTCGAAGGAAGAACGTACAGCAACGATGGAGGAGCATTCGAAAAAGGTATGGTCAGCATCACATATAAAATAAGAGGTAGAAAGACAGAGATAACAAAAAACCGAGAAGATATATGTGAGAAATACAAGTTTCAATAATCCGATGGGGTCAGCTCTATATTTGAAACATGCCTGCATAACATTCTGGTAAATTTCTCATCGGGAATCTTCAAATGTTTACCAAACTGGCCAGGTCAATAAATCTTAATCATGACAAAATTAGATGGTACTCGGCGCTACTGTGAACCTCGCACCTCAAGGCACAGCAACAAAGTAACTTCGCTTGGCCGTTCAACGGAAAATGTGTCGTCGTTTGATATGTTACAGTGGCAAAATAGCTTTGCCGATTCCAAATGATTAATTATTAAACATCTGCCTTACCGTAGAATAATGCCGTCTTTGATCATACACATTTTCCGTTGACGTTGCGAAAACGAATATGAAGCTGTCCTCCACCGACTTGAAATAACTGTGAAGCCTAAAGAGTACATTTTCGAAGCAGTAAATAACGATTAAACGCGCTAGTTCGGACCCCGGAAAACTGTAATTAAGAATTATGCGGCCCAGTTTAAGCGAGCTTCTCTTGAACTTGCTGTCTTCTTCTCCCTTTAAAGACTGCGAAAGATTTTAATGAAATTTTACGGGATACTTTTTATGCTCAACTTTTCGTAGCTTTTCGTTTCATCTTTTTTTACAATACATATATATATATATATATATATATATATATATATATATATAGTTAAACATATTCCGGAGGGCGGGGTAGCTCCTGTAGCGACCTTCAAGGCTGCTGCTCGAACTTCAAAGAAGTTTAATTTCTAAAATTCGTTACTTTACCGGAATAGGCAAATAGTCAGTACAGGTATTAATCCATTTCCTGGTCAGTTGGGAGAAGTTTATAGGCGATAGAGATTATTTTTGTCCAATAGGAGGGAGTTCACTTGTAACTCTGTTTCTGTTGTTGAGGACGGACAGAAAGTCTCTACGTACGGTAAAACCTCCCACTCGTTAATTTTACCGATTTCATTTATATGCGAAATTGCACCTTCTTGTTGTCTAGGCGACTTTCTCTATCATTAAATGAATCCGCGACTTGCGGTCGTATTCTGTTCCGGCTTTCATTTTATTTTTTCGACTGCTCGTTTCAATAAGACACTTACCAGACTTATTCCAAACTGTCTTTTCATTGAAATTTGGTTATTTATCGGTCGGTCCCGATACAATATTTTCACTGCCAACGGAAAACAAAGACGGCTTCCGCTATCTAGGTATTATTCTCCATGACTGATTTCGGAAAATTATGTCAGCCGCATCTTCTCAAAAGATCATCAACTTCACACTGTTTCACGTCTAGAGGGCTGTAGAAGCGAACCCGATATAATACGTTTATCTCGTGTTTTGAATGATAGGCTGCAACTTCTCTTACTGTCTGAAATTCTACATAACAAAAAAATTCCCCGCTCTTCCATTCATCACCGTTGATTTCTCATCCAAAACGTCCCTCGTCTCTGCTCATCCGAAATCTCTCACTCATACTAATTCTATGTTCTACTTATTTCTACGGCAAGTATCTCTTCCCCTTATTCCTTTCGTTAACGACCCCAAATTCCGTTATTTTCGTTTTATATTCGATTATTTCTAATTGATAAAACCCGATAATTTTTCACATCACGCTAAATCCATTACGCTGTTGCATTCGGTACACGGCCAGGGTGTAATATCAGCGTATAATTTCCCTGCTTACCCGTTCCCGAGATCAAGTTATTCTCTTATCGTGATTTTACGTATTTTAACAAAAACTAACGATTCCGCGCGGGTAATATCACAGACGCAGACGTATTTTTTTTTTTTTTTTTTTTTTTTTTTTGAGCATGTCGGCTAAGGACGTTACTCACTTCAACGGTATGATGGTATTAATAATTATAAAGGAAAAATATTACAAATGGAACATACGAAAGAAGCTAACAAAGGAATAACCAAAGGAGACGGAAAAGAAAGGATGCTGTGAGCGCTGTAGGGCGTAGGGAGGCCAAGACGCAAAAGACCGGAATACAGTATCGCGCGTTCTGAAGAAATGGAAGGACATTCAAGGAAAATGTGGTTCGCATCACAAACGAAGTTTGCTTCTAACGGATCAAATGGACAAAGAGGAGACTGAGTAATGGAGAAACGAAAGAGCGAAGCAGGAAGCAAGCTGTGGTTTAACCGAAGTCTAATTATGGATGAAATAGTTGACCGCCTCATGTTGGGGAAATCAACAAACCACGGAAAAAGAGGAGGAGTGGGTTGTATGGATAAGTAAAAGGAAGCAGGATTGGAAAAAGAAGAAGGATAGAGATCAGACCAACAGTCACGATGGCAACGCGAGGAAAGAGTAAGAAGACTTTGAGCTGGGAAATGCCTAATAAAGCGACCGTTTAAAGCAGCCGAACGTGCCAACGAGTCGACTAACTCGTTGCCCGAAATTCCACAATGACTAGGAATCCACAATAGATCAATACGGACAGAACGGGAATGAAATAGATGTGAAATTAAGGAACGTATGTGAAGCACGATAGGATCAGCGGATGGTTTAGGAAAGGGAGTAGCAATGGCTTGTAAAACGCCTTTTGAATCAGAAGATAAGAGAACCTTGGATATGTTGTTAGAGGAGGCTATAAAAAGGATTGCCTGTAAGATCGCAATAGATTCGGCTAGGAATATGGAGGAGAACGAGGGGAGTTTGAACGACTCAGAATAGCCGAAATCCGGCAAAGTAAAAGCCGCTCCAACCCCCAAAGCTGACTTTGAGCCATCTGTAAAAATTAAGGTATACGAAGGAAAGAGCGAGGATAAAACATAGTTAAATTCGTTATGAGCAGCGGGAGAGGGAAGAGACTTGACATACGAAGGAAGAATAAGTAAACTGGGTGAGTAAATAAAATCTAGGAAATTATAGGTAAAATAAGGGCATTTGTTGTAGGATAGAACAAAAGGAGAGAAGGCCCTGAGTCGTGAAGAAATCAAGGAAAGGATTGGGGTTTTACGAGGAGAGAAACGCCAGTTGTTGAATATAAACCAGTAGGAATTAAGTAAGTAGGAATTGGAAATATGAAGACGTTTAATCAGAAATCGTTCACCTAGATAAAGTCTTCGGATGAATAAAGGACAGGAACCAGTTTCTGCCAAAATGGCTGCAATAGGAGAGGAGTTCAAGGCACCGATACAAAGACGAAGACACATATTATGGATTTTATCAAGTTTAAGGAGAAGATATTTAGGAGCACTGGCGTAAAGGAACGAGCAATAATCGAATTTAGAAAGGATAGTGGCCCTGTATAGCATCAGAAGGATATAAGGATCCCCACCCCAATTACGGGAGGAGAGAGCCTTCAACCAATTAATCCTCTTGAGAGCCGACGTATAGAGATAATTTATGTGATGATGAAAGGACAAGTTACTGCTAAGAACAATGCCAAGGTAGGAGACAGAACTAACTAAAGGAATAGGAAGATGGCACACGGATAGATTGACTGAGGAACGACTATAAGGACGATAAGTGAAAACCATAGCTGCTGATTTCTCAGGAGAAGTAAAAAGGTGAAGATCGGATAACACATTATCCAGAGAGAAAAGAGAGTTGTTAAGCTCCATGACGGCGGAAGAAAGATTAACTGAGGAAGAGTAGATGAGTATATCATCGGCAAAGAATAAGAAAGTAGATGATATCCGAAGAGTAGCTAGGCTATGGAAATAGATGTTAAAGAGAGTAGGGCTAAGACATGATCCTTGCGGAAGACCCCGAAAGACCACTCTAGACTCCGAGAAGAAGGGAGTGGAGAGCTGAATTGATCTATTGTAGAAAAGCTTGAGAATTAAGGAAGCGACCTGTAAAGGAACATTAATGGAACACATTTTATGTAGAAGAGAAGGTAAGTGAACATGATCGAATGCGGAGGTAACATCAAGGAAAGCAGAGACAGTGTATTCTTTGCGAATAAGGGATTTGTACACGTCAGATAAAAACAACGATAAACAGTCCGCCGTTCCCAGTCCCGTACGGAAACCGACGCAGACGTACGTCTCTGTACTATTACAGGCACACATCACGCGACTGAATAGCCTTAAAACATGGTACGTTTTCGAATTTTGTCACAGACCGTGTGTAGTTGAACAGATATTAGGATTTTCGTTTGTTTTTTTGTTTGTTTTTTTTTGGCTGTCTGGCGTACACGCGTGTCTTAAATTTAAACTTTACCGTAGTCTTTTTTTTTTTTTTTTTTTTTGGGTTCGTCATAAAGACATTGGCCCAAGAAGAGGGAGAAGAATGAGAAGCGGAATCAGATGTTTATGCGATCAGATATGGAAGATAGGAAAGACTCAAGTGCTGGAAT
Organism: Icerya purchasi; assembly: GCA_039619475.1. Classification (NCBI taxonomy): domain Eukaryota; kingdom Metazoa; phylum Arthropoda; class Insecta; order Hemiptera; family Monophlebidae; genus Icerya; species Icerya purchasi. The sequence continues at coordinate 293,688,953 of CM077116.1, read as the reverse complement.
GACCGAGGGTGATGGCAAGGAGAGGACAAAAGCTGCGCAATACGGAGTTGGAAGACCAATTGACAAAAGAGAAGAGTAAAAGGAAGAACGTTCGGAAGCGATATAGGTGCACTCAAACAAAATGTGATTAGCGTCACCTATAAAGTTGTGAGAGGAAGGGTGTAGGAGACAGTGAGGAGAGGGGACCAGAGAAAAGCGAAATAGGGAAGCAGGAAGCAAACTGTGCCCAAAGCGTAGGCGACAGATTGCAGAGAGAGTTGAACGCCGTATGGAGGGAAAATTGAAAAACCATGGATAAGACGGTAGATTAGGCTGGATAAAGAGATAGAAGGAATCCGGATTTGAGAATGAGGAGGAATACGAATTTAACCATAGTTTGGAATGAGCTGAAGTGGAGAGGAGATTAATATTATGAGATGAAAAGACACTGAGGAATTCACCGGTAGAAGAGGATGAACGAGCTAGTGTATCGGCCGACTCGTTACCCTCGATTCCAGAATGGCCTGGAATCCACAGTAGGTCAATTTGGATAGAGTGAGAAAGGAAAATGTTGTGAATAAGAGAGCGTATGAGAAGGATTATGTAATCAACAGAGGAAGAAGGAAAAGAAGAGGAGATGGCTTGAAGGACACTGTGGGAATCCGATATAATAAGGACTTTATGCGAAACTAGGGAAGAAGCAACAAAAAGGACGGCACGCAGGATGGCAGTAGACTCGGCATAGAACACTGAACAAAAGGAAGGAAGTTTGAAGGTTTCGAAATAATTTGAGGAAGGACAAAAGAAGGCCGAGCCAACTCCATTGGGTCCTTTGGAACCGTCAGTGAAGATCGCAAAATGATTAGGGAAAAGAGAGCCAACGGTGTTTAAGAATTCTGATTGGACAACATGATGAAGGAGAGGTTTGGTAGGGCAAGTTAGAAATAAACAATTAATAGGATGTAGGTGTGTGGAAAAATTGGAAGAAAAGTATGGCAACTTGTCGTATGAATAAATATAAGGAGAAAACTGAGAGAGTCGGGTGGAAATGAGAGATAGTATTGGCGTTTTGTTGGTGGCAAATCGCCAGTTGCGGTGGATATAAGAATAGGAATTAACAAGGGAAGAAGAAGAAATAGGAAGACGTTTGATTAAAAAGCGGTAACTAAGATAGGACCTTCGAACGAAAAGAGGAGGGATAAGTGATTCGACATGTAAAACGGGGATAGAAGTAGACTTCTTAGCTCCCAGACAGAGACGAAGACAAACATTTTGAACACGATCCAGTTTGGAGAGCAAGGATCTGGAGGAATTTCCATATATAAAACAACAATAATCAAGGATAGAACGAATAAAGGATTTGTAGAACATTAGTAGAATGCATGGATCTCCACCCCAATCAGTATGGGAAAGAGACTTTATCAGGTTGAGCCGTTTGAGGGAAGACAGATAAAGATGGTTGATGTGATTATGGAACGAAAGGCGACTGTCTAGAAAAATACCTAAATAACGGAAAGAGGAAGAAAGAGGGATCGCAACGTTATTGATGACGAGGCTAATTAGGGAGGGGTCAAAAGGACGGAGAGTAAAAACAACAACAGAGGATTTAACGGATGAAATTGAAAGATGTATATTTGATAGAGAATTTTCTAATGATGTTAAAGAATTTTGGAGCTGGGAGCTGGCGACCGAAATATTACGATGAGAGGAGTAAATGAGGATATCATCGGCGTAAAAAAGAGAAGGTGAACTTAGAGAAATGGAAGCAATATTGATAAAATAGATGTTGAACAGTGTTGGACTAAGACAGGAACCTTGCGGCAATCCGCGGAATACTGACCTAATGTAGGTTTTAGAAGGAGTAGAAAGAATAACAGTTCTGCATTTAAAAAGATTACTAATGAGGGAAGAGAAGTGAGCGGGAATATTAAAGGAAAGCATTATCTCAAACAAAGTAGGGAGGTGAACATTGTCGAAGGCCGCAGTGATATCAACAAAAGAAGCAACAAGAAATTCTTTACGGATGAATGCCACGTAGACGTCTACCAAGAACGAACTGATACAATCCGGGGGGCCGCGACCAGGGCGAAAACCATACATGTTATTAGGTAGTAAATCGTTACGTTCGAGCCACCAGACAAGACGTCTGTTAATTAAGCTTTCGAAAAGCTTTCTAACGCAAGAAGCAAGAGAAATTGGACGAAGAGCTGAAGAAATAAGCTTTGGGATCGGGATGATGATAAAGGTATTCCAAGAGGAAGGAGTGGAGCAGGAACGAAGAAAGGAGTTAAATAAGTTCAAAAGGAACCGAAGAGAGTACTCAGACAGGTTTTTGAGAATGGGGAAGGAAATTCCATCTTTTCCAGGAGAGGAATTCCCTGAATTACGTAAGGATGCTTCTAATTCTGTAAAAGTAAATGGAGAAACCAAAAAATGTGAGGAGGTGGAAGTGGACGGCATGAAACAGGATTCTTGAAAGTTTGGAACGTAACTGGGAGCTATAGAATTCAAAAAAAGGATTAATTTATCGGGAGAAAGATTCTGATTAGAAGAACGTGGGAAGAGAGAGGACTTAAAGGACTTGGCCATACTCCAGATACGAGAAACAGGAGTGGAGCGTGAAAAGGAGGAACAGAAGCTTTTCCATGAATTTCTTTTCGCCATTTTCAAGGTAAATCTAGCTTTCGCATTGGCTCTTTTATGGGCGATAAAGTTGTTGAGAGTGGGGGAGGAACGGAAGGTTCTAAATGTAGATAAACTAAGGTCGAAAGCAACTTTACAATCTTGGTTCCACCACAAGGAGGAAGACATTTTGGATTTATTATGGGCAAAAGCTCGAACGGGAGGGGAAGAACAAGTTAAAGCAGCAGAGACGGAGTCAATGAAGAAATCATATTGAGAGGAAGGATTCAAGTTTGTTGGGATTGAAGAAAGTGAGGAATCAACAAGAGAACGAAAGTTGGACCAATCTACTTTAGAAAGGATCCACTTTGGAGTCTGAAGACTGTTAGGAGGAGATGGAAGAGGGATTTCATTGAAGGAAATAATTATAGGAGTGTGATCACTACCAAAGGTACCGTCCAAAGTACTCCACGAACAGCTAAGACCGAGACCAGGAGATGTAAAGGAAAGATCAATAGAGCTAAGAGCGGAGTGACTTCGGATACAAGTAGGGGAACCATCATTTAGGAGGAACAGGTCATTTTGGAGGATAAAATTCTCTAAAATCGTGCCATTGCTGTTGTAAGAATTACAACCCCAGAGGGGTGAATGGGCATTCCAATCACCGCCAATGAGGAATGGGGGAGAAAGTGAGTTAGTAAGTGTCTGAAAAGGGAAATTACGCAGATCGTAATTAGGAGGAATATAAGCAGATATAACATTTAGAGGACTAGAAGAATGGTTAGGAATAGAGATATGAACTAAATTGGGATAAGGAGGATTAGGAGGAAACAAAGTTTGAGTGTCATGAGCTGTGAATGGGATGTCATTTCTTACCAAAATAGCCGCTCCACCGTAGCCGTCACTGCGGTTAGAGCAAATGATGGAGAAATCTCGGAAGTTTATGTCTGAAGAGCTTTTTATCCAAGTTTCTGAAAGTAGTGCTATGTTAATATTGTGATAATCTAGTAGATGCTCTAGAGCATTTTTGTTAGCCTTGATACTCCGACAGTTCCATTGTAGTATTCTAAGTCGACAGGACATTGTACGTTTTAGAATAGAAGGAATACGAGGGAAGGAAATAAAAGGGATAGAGAGGGATGGAATATAAAATGCAACGAATTGTCGAGTAAGGCCAAAGGATACTACAAACTGAGAAAGTAGATACAGAAACAAACACAGTGTTGAGAGATATGGTGATAAACCAATAGGATTTAAAAAAAGAAGACTGAAGAATGAAGAAGAAGTGAATTAGAAGCTCCCTCTGCTCAAATAAATCCTTGCAAGAGGGTCGTCGCATGCTATCAACTAACCTAGTTAAAGGCAGCAAGCAACGCCGACAAAACGCTTTGATAAAGAAGGAATAAGAATAGGGATTGAAATGATAAAAGGAAAGTAAAAGCTCCCATCGCTCAGAACAATCATTGCGGCTGGGTCCTCGTATGCTATCAACCAACCTAGTTAAAGGAGGCAAGCAACACCGAAAGAACGCTAAGTGGAAAATGAAAATGAACGAAAAAGGCTCCCACCGCTCAAATAAATCATTACATGTGGGCCGTCGCATGCTATCAACTAACCTAGTCAAAGGCAGCAAGCAACGTCGACGAAACGCCATAAAAACAAAAGAAAAGAAAAGACAATTTATGACGATTATGTTATGTCTGTGGAAAATTATAGTGTGGATAGTAGTATGAAAATAGGATAAAAAGTTGTGTATCTTAAAAGGAATAATTAGAGAAGGAAAGAAGGAAAAATAATAAACAAATAGGAAACTTAAAGTCGGAGATCGTGTCTGGTTAGTTATGTCGAAGATTGTAAAACCTGACATATGGCTAAAACTTTATCTTCTAAATTAGGAATGTTGAAATTTCTGAGAGCAGATAGAAGTGCAGAAGTTAGGACATTAGGAGTAGAAAGAGCAGAAGAGTTATTTAGAGAAACGTTGATACCGTTTGCAGATGATTCAGTATTGGTGATTTTAGAGGTAGAAGGAGTTGTTGAAGGAAATGGGGGAAGCTTAGGAGCATCGGAACGATAGCCTTTTGTGGTAGCACTCTTGGATAGACTAGAATAATATTTATTGAGGGGATTTTGAGTTTTCGAGTTGGAGTAATGTTTTTGGATTGGAATAGTAATGTAAGAGGAAGAAGAACTGCTTGAGTAGTTTTGTCGTTTCCTCTTTGTGGTGGTGGATGATGAATTCGGAAGGGGAGGGAAGTTGGCAGGGTTAGACACGTCGGCAAAAGTAAATGCAGGAGAGACTAGTTTACCTTGGCTGATTTCTTTTGCTGCGGAAAAGGAAATGTTTTGCAGACTCATAATTTTATGTATTTTGACTTGGTCTTTATAGACTTCACAATTAGGATCTAACGCAGAGTGATTTCCGCCGCAAAGAACACAATGGAAGCAGGCTGTACCATTTTGCTGGGTAATAGTGCACTCGGAAGAGGCATGACTACCAGCGCATAGAGAGCAAACAGTTTTACTACGGCAGGAAGAACTGAAGTGACCAAAACGGAGGCAATTACGGCATAACTTGGGTTTCCGGATCACTGGTTCAACCTTTACACGATAAGAATCGTAAAAATAAATAAAAGAAGGAAGAACAGTGCCCAGGAATTTAATTTCGACAACTGGAATAGGAATGAAGGAGTCGTCTTTACGCTTTTTCATTCTTCGAATACTGGAAATCGGTATTTCGGATGAACAATTTAGCAGGAGTTCGTCAATAGATAAATCAGAAGGAATGTCTCGGATTATACCGAAACAGAAAAGTAGAGATTGAGGGATAAATGCTCGAATCTTCAGCTCTTTATGTATTTTATTGCTAAGTAAAAACTGATTAGCTTCGCTAATAGATGTAACATTTAATTTGATTAAATTTTTCCCTGATCGCGAAATCGAAGAAAGTCCATTAACTTTCTTGTAAAACAATCTGGCTAACGACATGGGATGAAAATTAGCGATGTTTTTATCATCTAGGCTTTCGACTAGTACAACAATCTGGCCTTTATAATTATCAGGAAAGGTGGAAATAATATTAGATTCGCTTACATTGTCGGTGCTATTTAAATTAGACAAGTTAGTTTGTGCGGATGTAAGATCCATCTTAGTTATATTATCATTAATTTCTACTGAAATGTTATTATTAGAAATAGAAGATGGAGCACTAGCTGAAGGAGGAGAAGTTGTGATCGGAAGAGATTTATTTTTATTCACTGGTTTTGTGACATTAGCCGCGCTTTTAACGACCGAACGGGAATTAAGCGGAGGAGGCTTGCCTCCCCCGTCAGACGAGTCGGGCATACAGCTAAATTATTAAATCGAAATAACGGTTAAACGAAACAGTAACGACGATTATTAGAAATGATAATAGCGATAAGAGAGGCGATTAGAATTACGAGTACGCAAGGTAAATACGAAACAATAAAAGAAACGATCTCACCGATAGTACCGCAACAATTGAACGCAACACAAATAAACTTTATCGATGTAACAAGTCTAATGTCCCCGCCAGATGTCAAAAAATTTGCCATTGTTTATTTTGTTCGTCTTTAGAATATTTAACGTTTTTTTAGCGTTACCGGCTCCATAAATTAATTTTCCCCCAACTTCCGAGACAAAAAAAAATTTCTATTTTAAAATTCGATTTTTTTTGTGTTTCCGATTATATTTCCTGATAACAGTGTCATACTCGGATGGCTGCGAAATGTACTGAAAAAATCGGGAACAATTTATAACAAATCTCTTTTAGCGGTAATTTCGAAAATTAACCTACCAAGAGCAAGGCGCAACTGTTTCTATTACCTTTAACATCTGAGAGTGTGGAATAGTCGGATTCGCGTACCGCTAATGTCTAAAAAAATGCAAATCACGACAACTCTATTTTCATTCATTCGAGCCCGCTTCGATACACAATAAAGCAAAAGAATCACTTTTTGAAAGACAAGACCCGAATCAACCGTAAACATTAATCCAGTGAAATAACTAGCTATTCGTATATATATATATCTTCAGTTCGAATGAATTGAGATTCGAGACTTGTTCGTGGCAAATCATAACTTCCCAACAAACACAAACTAGTCTAGTCTGCTGAAGTTGTATTTGTTGGGTTTTTTTCATCTTACTACCGTTTCGAAACTAAAAGAAGAGAGCTAGTATATCAGCTGAGTTGTTACCTTCAATTCCAGAGTGTCCAGGAATCCATAGAGTAGGCCAATTTAGATAGAGTTTAAGAAAGTCGGTTTTTAATCTCGTAAAATCGGAAGAGTAAATTCTAGCATAAAACCGTGCTACCGTCTCTATTCGGTTCATAAATGAAAATAAAATCCGAATGAAAGGTCATAACGACAAAGTCGTTTCTCATGCGGCGGATTGTCGGTTGTAAAAATCGGTGCAACGGATACGGTGTCAATGAAGAGGCGACCGAAATGTAATTCGTCCGCGACGGAACGATTTTATAATAGCCAAACATGACGGTTAAATTTTTATAGACTCTTTTTCGCTAGTCGAACAGTGATGACGACGAAAATTCTCTAATTTGCTTTTAATCACTTGAGGAGGACGCAGTTAAATTCAGTTAATTAAAGTTTTATTAAAGCAAACTGGAAAAGCGGCTCTATTCACTTGAATGATTCTTACTTAAGGTAAAATTTGAAACTCTGCTTGCAATTAAAAGCGCATAAACCCTTAATTGGGTCATTCAGAAGTGACTTTTTCACCTCTTTTTTTTTTTCTTTCATTGCCAACTTTCTACGTGTTAGCCTTTTTTAGATCTCCTTTTTCCTTAAAAATACAGTGTTCTTCGAGACGAAGCGAATTAAAACGAACGATGCAGCAGCGGATAAAGGAACTAAATTAATAATGAGAAGAACAAAAAAAATTAATTAAAACTGAAACTAAATTAAATAACTAAAGAACCAAGCTGCTCGATTTTCATAGGTTGCTTGTTTTCGAAAAAAAAAAAAAAGGTAGCCCGACGTTTTCCGTTATTCTATACTGTTTTAACTTAAAGTTTATGTTAATAAATCGAACGGGTCGACATTTTTACCGTGACAAATTACCCTGCTCCGGTTAATTGGAAAGTTTAAACTTATTCGGTCCGTCGCCTGAACGAAATGATGCCACAGCGGAAATCAGTTATAACAGCGTGTCTCTCGTTCCGCCAAAAATGTGTATCATTTATACCCCTGTTTGCGCACGTGAAAAATTTCATGTCAGCAATTTTAAAAAATGTTCACCACGTCCGAGTGATAATGGCTCTAATGATGACATAAACCTGAATACGGCTGTCGAAGTGTACTGGAAAAAATTTGAAGCGACATCATTTAAAATTTAATCACACGATTTCGGATCGACTAACTGTTTTCTTTTTTACCTTGTTAAACTGGCAGCGGGCATCGCAGTAACGACGATTCATCCACCTATTTTGTAAGTCGTGGCGAATTTAATGCACTCTCCGGACAAATTGATTACGCCTAATGAGAACTTCATTAGAGAGAGAGAGAGAGATCAAAGAAACTTTCATACAATGCCGACAAAAGGATTAAAAAAAAAGGGAAAAAAACGCAGACGACAACCGAAAGTTAAACGGAAATTGTTTCATACTACTCGTTGAGATCGCCTTGCCTAGAGAAAAATAAATTACTCGCTGCTATAAACAAAAATGAGGGAAATTTTTGGAAAAATCTAGAATCACTCGGCTTTAGAAGGAAAATAAGAATCGATAACGTAACTGTTATTTCAACAATTCTCGTCCTGTATCCGGATCGTTGTCTTTACATATGGCTTTGAAAGCTCGGCCATTGGCGGCTGACAGTTCCAAGAAGCGCACAACTGACGTTCGTAGCACGTTAGAAGCAAGACATTAACTTCTACAAGTGTCCCGTAATATTTTAGGCAAAAGATGAAATAGTATCAAAAAAATCAAACTACTAATCTAGATAAAATTTTATTTCTTGATCTTCGTACGTAATACGTTATGTAACAAAAATATGAAATAGCATCTTATCCAGGAAATACGAGCAAACAAAAACATATTAAATTATTTAACCAAATCTAATAAAAAATGAATAAATAAATAAATAAAAATTTAACTAAAGAACCTCGCTTCGATTTTTTTTTTGAGCTTCTATACATATCTAAATAACGCATATTCCAAATGCCTATAGAAAGAACAATTTATGTAAAGTTTTATTTATTTATTATATATGTATACATTATTTTTTTTTATAAACTTATATTTTTAAATGCAGATAAATCCATATAATCTGTTTATTAATATTTATAAACATACAATAAATAAATTCCTTAATAACAAAACAAAAATAAATATTAAATTACTTTTAAATTATAAGATTTAAAAAATAGTTTTTAACTGTTAAATTCAGTTACATACGTTATATTTTTATTTTTACATGTAACTGAATTTAACAGTTTAAAAGTTTTTTGAAATCTTATAAAAGTGCGGTTGCAGGAAGAAAAAACAAATATAATTAAATTACGTGATGAATTAAAATAAATACCTCAATTTAAAGAAATGTTTTTGGGCTGTATCATCAGCTAACAACACAGAATACGCCTCAAATAGAATTAAAAATACTTTAGTTTTGTTTGAATGTACTTTGTGTTGTCATCTGATGGTATGGCCCGAAAACGTTTCTTTAAATTTAGGTATTTATTTTAATTTATTAAAGTAAATTATTTTATGCCTAGTTTTGTTTGTTATTAATGAATTTATTTACTGTATATTTACTTCTATTTTTAAATTGAACAAATAATTTAATAAGTACTTACACACACATTAAAACCGAAATAAAAGAAGTTCAAAATTCATAAACTATAAATATTGTGACAAATCGGCTCGACTAGTGTATTTTTATTAAATTTTATTTTTCAGCTGAAAATTTGCAGGAAGTAGTTAGCTCAGAAATATGGTAATTTGTAATAACATTTCTGGTTTATGAATTTTAAATTTGTTTCTGTTTATCACCAACACGAACATTAGTCGCCTCCTCTTTGTAATAACTTGTCTCGTAAAAAAAAGTACTCGACCAGCCGATTTCTAGACCTTAAAAGCCTCTAATTTGTGAATTTCATCGAAATCGCTAGAGCCGTTTCCGGAACCCAATTGTACGTATATACATACAATTTTTGATTATATTATAATATATACATATACATATATATGCGCCGAAAATATCGCAGCCAGCATTTCATTGTATTGTTCTGATTAAGAGCTGCAGAGAGAGAACAAATTGTCAAACGATTTCCCTTAATGAACAAAAATTTGAAATTTTCCAAATTTTAAAATTGGACTGTCGACACTTAAAGCGCTGTAAACTTACTTACTAGTATAGAAAATTGTATTATTTATTTAATTATTCAATTATTTCTTCAAAAAAAAACACTTAAGATTATTTATTATATTTCAAATAATTACAAATTATTTTTAATGGCAGGGTTATTTTTTTATTCGGTGTTTTTAAATTTATTCATTAAGTTGACATTTAACCTTCTTGAAACCCGCGAAAACGAATTTTACCATGTATTAGACCTCGACAGATCGATTTCTTAGCCCAGAATCCCCCTCGTGCGCAAATTTCGTGAAAATCGTTAAAGCCATTTTTGAGTTTGAGCGGGTACAACTATGTATATATATATATATATATATATATATATATATATATATATATATATATATATATATATATTTGGCTATAAACAGGCTCGTTTCTGGAAAGCCACTTAACACTGTGAGACCTGTCTAAACGTTGTGAGACTCGAAACGGGTCTCACAACGTTTTGCCATTTTTCACCAATTTTTCGTGATTTAGAAAATTTCCGTCCGGGTCTCACAAGACTATATACTAGCACGTATATACGGATTTAGTTCGGTAGCTTTTAAGAAGAAAGCTCTTCACAGATTCTATAATTGTTTTGTGATTTAGGATGTCATAGAGTTCTCGTGAAGCGCATTACTATGGCAGCACTGAATTTGTATACACAAACAGACACAAGTTATTATAACGTTTACGCGAGACCTAGAAAGTATAACATTTCCACATTATTTTAAAAATACTTCATTATAAAGATGACTGAAGAATATTGCGAGACCCAACGAGTGATCATTTAAACATGTGACATTGGCATCTGATACCATTCGGTATATTTGATTAATATTACATAAAATACATCGTAAAGTTTTGGATTATTTTACTATTTTAAAGAATCATAACGGTTTAAAAGACTGAAAATTCAATTTTAATCATGATTATTATAAAACATGCTCTCTTCACTTTGAAGTGATCAGAGTATATCCTTTTTTCCGTTTTAACTTTAGCTGTGTTCTGATCATATTGCTTTGCAATTAAAAGAGAACAAATGCTTTAGCGTTCCCATTTCCATAAGAATTAACCACAGTTTCCTGTTTACTCCACAGAACACAGTCGAACGATTTATGATAATCTACAAAACACAGAATTACTTCTATGTTGTATTCTCTTGCTTTTTCAACTAATTGTCACACGTTGAGTATCGGCTGTCTTGTACCTCTGCTCTTCGTGAAACCAGCCGTTTTAGCGAAATTTGATTTTCCATTAGAGCATATAATCGGTTAAAAATTATCCTGAGCATTACTTTGTTTGCATGTGATATCAGTGATATAGTTCGATAATTCTCCATTCGGTTGCTGATCTTTTTTTGTGAATCGTTACAAAAATTGATTGGCAACTCCAGTATTACAAATCAATTTTCCTCTAAATCATCAGTTACTTTAATTTCATTAAATTTTTTCCTCTATATTGTTCCCCCTTTTCTGAGAGGACTTTAGCCACTTTAGACGTTTGGTAAATATCTTGGCTTAACCTGAAAATTGTATACAAAATTAGTTACTTAAAATGGTTAGTGAAACTGTGTCATTTTCTTAACAAAACGGACAATGGATTTTAAATAAATATAATATAAAATAGGAACAGAATCAAAAGTTCTCTTTCTCCTTTTCTTTTAAAATTTTTTAAATAGAGACGATTGGTACAACAACGTACACCAAATAGATGAAACAAGTTGAAAATAATATGTTCTTTATTTAACGTGGAACTAATGAAAACTTCTAAAATAGGAACAGCCGAGATGATAGGTAAAGAAAGAACTTGAAAGACATTATGCAGAGCAGGAAGATAAAGTCCTAAGAGTTAAGAACTAAATAAATCACGTTTAAAGAATAGATTGGAACATTCAAAAAATATGTGATCTCTGTCACAAACTTAATAAGAATTATCGGGATACAGTGTACAAAAGGTAGATTTAGTCAAGACAAACTGGATTAGAGAAGAATGAAGAATACTGATGAGAAAAATGGAGGCAAGGTAGTTTAGTAGCTATGAATCGACAGGCGGAAGAGAAATTACAAAACCAAGTGCCCAACGGGGTAACCAATGAAGTTCACCTGAGGTACTATAATTGCTAATTAAAATAAGTTTGGAAATTTATTTATTTTTTCTCGATTAATAAAATGTGATAGTTTAATGAAATTTAAGAATTTTAAATACATTTGAAAATTTCTGCATACACAAAAATATTTCAAAAAATCGATTTAATATATATGTATATTTTGATAAATGTTTCAACTCCATGCAAGAAATTAAGCTAAACGAAATTTGGAATAATGTCATATTTAACATTTATATATTTTTATAAAAATAATGCTAATTAGAATCCAATATTAAATTTATCCAAAAATTATTGCAATTAACATGTGGTTAAAATTTATTCAATGAACTGTTAATTTACAAAGTCATCAATTTAAAGCTTAATAACAAAAACTAATTATTAGTTTAAACAGTAAACTAAATACCGTGACTCCTCCTAATGCGAAATGAATAATTTTGTTTTAAAAATCTTCAAAATCAATGAATTTTTTTGGACCTTTTTTTCCATTTTTAACATAAAAATTCAATTTATTACCAGTTTTTACTAAACTCAAAATTAAATCTGCTCGGCTTTCCATAGTAATCAACAACAAAAAATCCTGCATATAAAAAATCGCGAAGACAAAACTTCTGAAAAATGCTAAAATCAAACTGATTTGGGTCTCATAGCGTTGACAGAAGAACTACGGTAATAGCATCTGCTAAGCAGTATAATGTAGCAATAATGTCGGGCTTCGTAGCATCTGTATATAATCTTAAGGGGTCTCGCATAATACATTATAAAACAGCAAATGGCGCCCGCTTGATATACCGGGTTTCACAATGATCTGGGCAGCAGTATATATATATATATATATTGTGCAAGATAAAAACGCACAAAAAAATGTCACAACTCGTTCAATTGCCGGGGAATTGCTTTTTTTTTAATCACCACATTTTCGTCAATAGAACACAGGAAAACTACAAAATCACCAAATTTTTGAAATTCGTGAAATCAAATTAAAAAAATTGTCAATATCAAAACATAAGAAAAATCATTAAAAAAAAGTTCCACATCGCATTCTACGGTAGCTAGAGTAGTGAATGTTTGTAATCGATATATTTTCCCCGTTACAAGAACATAGAATAAATATAAAATCTCTAAAAATTTTAAATTCATGTTTAATATCAGCCAGTACTTCTTACTATACTAACATGTTCGTTTATAATACTTTTTCTTTTCTTAATTAGTAGACCATGTTTAAAAAATTCCATTTTCATTCTTTTTTGGCATTTGCTGTTTAAACCTACATATTTGGTTTTATTTCATTTAAATTTGAAGTATTTCATTTTCGATAAGTATCTCTTCCTCCGTCCATGATTTTCACTTGCTTTTCCACAGTCTCCGCTATTTGTGTTACCTTCGTTCCAATCATAGTCTCCGTTCTACATCATTTCCTAGGGTTTCATCTGTATCTACTTCATTTTGTACTATTCATTTACCTTTCACATATAGTTTGTCCAGCAAAGGAAGTTCGTTATAAAACAACCGAAACCCACTGACGACACAAAATCAGGGGTCCCTGCATTACAATTTACTGATGGTACCATTCAATATGCTATCAAGGACAATCAATTATGGCAATAATTCAAATAAAACGAAGAAAGATCAAATTATATACAAATCTGTAAGATTATAATCAAAATTTACAAGTTATAATTTAATATTTCATACAAAATAAATTTGTCCAGAAGTTTTAAAAAGTTTTTTTTCAACTAAATTAAAATTCATTCAATAGTTACATCGGATTTTCTAAGCTACATTCTGATTTGTCGCCGAAAATTTTAGGATCATTCTCGTTGCTATCATCGAAACGTATTGTCATGTACTTTTATCTCCATTATATATTTTCCAATTTTATAACATGATCCAATCGCACATCACATATATGAGAACATTCGCTGTGTTGACAGAGCAGCTGGTCTGTCTATATATGGAAACATGTCGGAAAAAAAGAACGCCTGAGTATATAACAGAGATGAAACAAAAACGAATTTTCTGCTTCTGCGAAGGGGCGAAATAACGGAAAGGGGCGGCCATGTTATTTTTGTCAGTAATATTGAAATACACGTCAAGTGTTAATAGACGCCCTGTGGCTGGTAGGCTGATCAACACTGACGCTTAGCAAAAAAAATGGACTTCTTTCGTTGAACAGACCGTACTTCCTTTGTGACCCTGACGTGTTTTATTACAATTTTTGACTAAGCGATCGTCTTTTTATTCTTCCCTTATAAAACTTGGTATCCCCACCACCTTATCGGTGCTTCCTATAATATCTCATTTCCTTCTACATCCGTTAGTCCTGCCTCCAAATTATTTTTATCCCCTACCCTTAATCGTTTAAGAATATAACGAGTTTCCTCTTTTTCCCATTTCTTAGGCCCATGCCTTCGTTGATGAACCCATTAAAAATAAAAGAAAAAAGAAAAAGAAATAGATTGTTCTGTTTCTCTGATAATCTTTTTTACGTTCGGTATTGAATCTAAGCCACGTCCTTCCATTAACCACTATCCTCCGATGTTTTTCTCCTCTTAAGCTCTGATAATTAGAATATAAAGTCTGTACATAATTACGTAATTGGTACCAACTATTGGGAGGTAAATGCAAAATATATATATATATATATATATATATATATACACTAGCGGACTTAGAAAACGTTGCCCTGCCTGCACGTTGGCTTGAGTTGATGAACAATGTTTTTCATCAGTCCCCGAGGTGCATAAATAAATGAACTTGATGGTTCGCTAACTCGAGAACACGCAACATATTATTGGCCATGTAAGAAGCACCTATTTTCTAGATGCAACCCACAAATGGACATTTTTTGGCCTTATGACTTATTAATAATCATTGCGAATGCAACGCGAATTGGAAATTGCAGGCGTCCGAATGGAATGGGCAGGTCTGAAGGGATCATTGGGATCTGTGGGAGGAGAACAACTTCACCATGAAACTTTCTGTTCAAAATAGTAGTTTCATGAACGTTGCCCATAATTTTTTTTATGATTAATCACGTGTTATTGCATAGCTGTGGTGTATTTAAATTCCGTAGAAAAATTACTGGTGAACCGATTTTTAATCGTAAGTTATGTGGTGGTACACCCGGTAAATGCATTGAATTCAAGAATTTAACAGAATAGTTTATTGGTTCATTAGGATCGACAACAGTGTCAATCGATTTAAAGGACATCTCAATGCCAGGCTATTTGTTGTATTTTAAAATTATAGCAGTTATTTTTCGGCCAAAATAGCTCGTTCACGTAGCCACGCTCGATTAATGTAATTATCATGCAAATCTGGAAATGTGCTTGTGCGTTTGCTAGCAGTTCTATTAAATTCACATTGTCCCCCAAATTGATCTTCTGCCGTTCTACTTAACCGACGGGTTGGCTGCTTGTGAGTTCCGTGCACGTCGATCAATATTTCCTGCTCGTACAGGAAGACGTGGCATTGTTCTTCAATACGCACACAAACTTACATTTGAATTTTATGACTGCTATTTGTTGCGCGAACTTACATGATGTTTATTATCAATGAGCCGTTCAACACTTGGGTGTTAAATTTTTTTAACGGAACATAAAAATGACTGAAATAGTTAATTACGCGCCTTTCTGTTACAGCGACGCAATAAATTGTATATTGTGTCTTGCTGTTCACATTAAAACAGACATAATCGACATAATCAACATGTAGAAACAAAATAATTCACGGCGCGTGATGATCAGCTGTTTGTGGGCATAACTGATATCGTGTGCTGAAAATAAAACTCAAAATTTTTTCCACAAATTTAACGAAATCGTAAAATGAGTGGCTACACAGCTGGAATGAGAATGAGTGCAATATAATAACAGTTAGATGATAATAACAGATGGCGGCAGTAATTTTTTTGCTTTTTTTACTAACTGATTCACGCTACAACCTTGACAGTTGTAAATTATCAAGTACTATTAAATTCTTCGGACACCTGCTAAAGGTCCAATTGTAAATCTAAACTATTCTCGGACCCACTCAAACATACACAAAAAATTTCATTAGAATCAGTGTAGCCGTTTAGGAGGAGTTCAGTGACTATCACACCGTACAGAAGAATTATAAATATAAAGATATATACTGCTATAATCCGTCTTAAACGGATGTATGGAGTTTTGGAGCCAAATTATGGAGTGTGGGAAACTTTCAATGTATGCGCCACATAGGAGCGACAATTTTTATAGCAATCTGCAGCTGGAAATCGCAGTTATAGCAGCTGCAGAGCACGATACATTCTAATCACGTGAATTCAATAGCGATTCAGCTGCTTGACAATAGCAGTGTTTGGCCTATGCGTCAGATATGCACCAGACAAACATAACTATTGTAACTGACTTCATGAGCTCACTATGAAAAATATGGAAGACAAAAAGTGTAACCACATAATAGCGTTCATCTATGAGGTCTTCGAAAAAAGAACAAAAAAAAAACGACCTCTCATTCTGTTACTTATACCGGGCATTTTGGGAAACACAATTGCTGACAGAGCAGCAAAGGAAGCAGCACTGATGCGACCTGCTCCGAATGTAGGGACCCCACTATCAGATGTTAAATATCTATTCAAAAAACTTTTCTGGATCCCGTGGCAAGACAAATGGACTAACTCCAGACTACCACACCTTCGCTTCATTAAAGTTAATGTCTGTCCATGGAATCACTTTTCCTCGCATCGTAAGGATCAGACCGCTCTGCGTCAGCTTCGTATCGGGCATACAAGATATTCACATGGCCATATTTTGGACTCTTCGCTCCGCTATGCTCCTCATGCAACGTCCCTATCTTTCTATTACTCGTTTTCTCGTCTCCTATGTGCATTACTTCATAGCGTGCGACTCAAGCATAACCTCCTAACCTTAATCCTAACTGCAAGAACTATCATTTCTATCCTTTCTTAAACACTGTGGACTAATGGAATATACAGAACTGATAATTTAACATTTAGTCAATGAATATTACAAAACGATGTACTTTATAAAATTACTACAAGAGCAAGTTTAGACGTATAACCCGTGTATCTCTTCGAAACAGCTCCGCGCATTATTATGATAATGTCTATCCATATCATCTTCAAAATCTCGTAAATCGACAATTTATTCAACCGGCCGATTATTATTAACATTATATGCAGACACACACTAACAAGATTTTCTCCGTATAATGTAACGAAATTAGTGAGGAGAGCTGCTTCGACGGTCTAACGTCACAACGAGAAGGACGTGTACTAAGCTCTCGACGCGTGTTTCAGTTAGCGCGCTAATTTTTGTTCTCTATCTGGCGATTGTAATGCGGCCGAATTTCTCCGAGCCGTTGGGAATAAATGTAAACTGAAAACTAGACGGCTGCAACTAAATGGGAAATAATTAGCAAAGATGAACAGACCGCTGGAGAATTGAAAAACAAAGATAGGACAAAAATTCCAGCAAAGCGGTAATAATTATAAAGTTTTTAGAATAATCCGCGTACAAAAATTTCAATTTTAACAAAGCGTATGTGTGTTCCGGGAAAGTTTTAAACGCGCCGTTTCGAGTTTGATAATTTCAATTACAGAGTTGAGCTTAACGAGCCGAAAGCTCGCGGTTGACGGGGGAAGGTCGGCGAATCGAATGGTGTTGTTATGAAATTACGACGCAACGCCGGAAGAAGAGTGAGAGAGATTAGGGGGGCAGGATGCGAGGATGTGCTGAAGAAGCCGGTTTTAAATGATTGCTTCTTTCGAGGAGGGCAACTTTTGAACAGGATAAGCGAGCTTTTGTCTATTCGCCGCGCCAAGTGCACCGGGCACGACTAAACAAATGACTGGAACGCATTTAAAGGAAAAACAAAAATATGAATGTCAAAAAAATATAAATGGAATAGAATAAAAAAGATTTATTCCGGTTTAGTTTGCTCCGATTTCATTCTTCCGTGTGCTAAGCGGCACGAAAACACGCTTGTTTGTCCTCGCTGAACTTTAACCATCTTCGCGTTAGTTTCCCGCATTTTTATTCGCCACTGCCGCGCTCTCTCATGCCATTTTCCTTCAACGTGCTCGCTGATAAGATTGCAAAACGGACAACTGCGCTCAGTTATTACGCGACTTTAATATTCTAATCGTTAGAGCAACATACGCTACTGCGCACGAGAAATTAATAAATAAACAAAACGAATGAAACGTTTCTTTCCGGGTCTCTTACTGCATTATTATTACTGGATGGGAGGGGGCTAGTGCGAGCGGTAGATTCAAGGCTACTTTCAGTGTTCAGAATTCGAAAGAGGAGAATCTCCTACATCGATATACGGGTATTTTAAAGTACATAATGTATTAAACTACGCCGAGAATGCTGTTACATTAATACATTTGAAAACGTTTCAATTTAAACGTTACCGCATACACATATGTAAAGCTCGGTTCCTGTGCTTTTCGTCTGGGCACTGTCGCCGACGCTTTAATTAACAGCTTCCAAAGAACATACGTAATCTATGTAAAAACGTTATACATGATTTTTTTCACATTGCCCCCCCCCTCGGGTAAAACTCATAATCATGATACCGACGTACCATCTCTGTTTAGTCATTGCAATCTATGCTCTTTAATATCCTGCAATATCCTATATTTTTAATTATTAATAATCTCGATTGATTTTTATTTATTTTGCCAGTCGAAATTATTTTTTTCGCTTGTTTATCTATTCTTAATGAAGAAAGAATTGACAACTGTTTTTTTTCTTTCTTGAAGTATAAAACGATTTTTCGAAAAAAGAACTCGCCATTTTACAAAACAAGAAAAGTGAAACCGGGGGGCTATTTTGTTTCCGCCTACCTACATGTATTTAAATTAGTTTGCCGTGGACTATTTTTATCAGTGCTCTTCTAACGTTTATCCATCTATCTGCATTAATTGCCAACGGACCGTTTCAGCTCGGCAGTGTAAGCGTTTCCGTGGTCAGTTAATTCCTTTAAAACAACAAATAAATGTCGGTAGCACATGCAATGTCGTAAAAGTAATGCACGGATAATATAAGTTTTGAATTACTCCGATGACATTGCAGCTGGTTTGCAGTGTGTACACGTGCTCTTTTTAAGAAAAAATGAAATTAGAACCGACCACGCAATAAAGCTAATACCGTCATCGTTATAGGGGAAACAAAATAAAAATGTTTAATTCAGCGTATAATCGGAGATTTTAATATTTATGAGTATATTATACGTATATATTATAATAATGCTTTATTAATTCGGTTGGAAATACTCGGTTTTTATGCTTTTGCGTAAAGATGCGCATGAATTAGGACAGCCATATGTCACCGACGAAGCCCGTTAGCAGCGAAATGGAAAAGTTGCACCGCAGGAGAGTTGAAACGATTAAAGGGAGGGGGGATCAATAACAATTAGCGAAAATGTATAAATGAATTGTGATAGAAAATTTTTATATATTTCAGATTTTCGGAATAGGCGGAATTGAGAGAATACCAGGGATAGCGAATAGGCGATTAATTAACTTTTAATAGACGACGTAAACGAATATGACATTAAAAACGCAACATACAATTCCCGATGTTTCGAGTGAAACCGAACGGAAATGATCCTGATGCTAAATGAATTGCGAGGAAGTCGTTAAAATCGCAGTCATCTAAATGGAAACATAATGATAAAATTGCTCGATGGAGTGTGAAAATAATAGCGTGTCACCCCGAAACGTCATTTTACATTATCACTTGTTGCAAAATCCAAAACTTACATATTTAGCTGGGCACTTGTGCAGGGTAACGAAAAATTGAAAAACAGAGAAAAATATAAAAAAAAAAACAAAAAAAACACATATTTCATTCGATAGGTGAAATCGTCGACAGCGTACAAATGAAGTGTTTTTAACGAAACGAATTCAATCAGTTCGAAATAAGTCGACAGGAAGAGGCTCGATAACAAGGAATGAAAAATCAGTGCGTATATAGAATCCGGCTTCTTTCGAGAATTATGTCCAGAACGGCTTGTGAAATTAAATTTGTTAATACATATTTAGAATATAAACGATTATCGCATCCTAATTTAAGTGGAAGATAAAAAACAGAATGCAAAGCTAAAGAGAACGTCGTACAGCGTTGAATTCGTTCGGGATGTGTTTGAATCGGATCTACAGGACAGTTTGGAAAAACTGCAAAATTCTAGAATCACTGACAGCGCATGCGCGTGGTCAGAACCTAGAAGGAGAACATTTTCGAAATTTAGGAGAAGAATTGGTGAAGAGAAGCTAGGACGTTATTCAACATCTCTATCACTCACGTGATAACAGATCCCGGTTCGATACACTATGATGATCCTTCGCTGGGGAAACTGACAAAATTCAGCGACGTATTTTATAGCTTTAGGCAAAAGGTTGACAATGAAGAGACGGGTTTAATGTCCGTTCCGGACCACAACACGGGAGAACGAGTATTACACGCAGGGAGAATTTTATTCCAAAATAAAATGATAGAATGCCGTATGTCCTCTGTAATCTTTTATAATCCACGTACTACTGCGTGTAAAACTCTAGAGCACCGTCTAAAACCACAGCTACTGGCTTATAAAGAAAAACTGATTTTTTTTTTTTTTATCAGACTCTTGGACATGGCGCGTGGCGGCTGATGAACGACTGAAAAATCGGTCTGCGGGGAAAATTGTCGCAGGCTATGCAGCGCAACAATTTCATTCGGTATACGAGTTGTCTGACGGGACCTTGAGAGATACCTCGTAAAAGCGGCAGTTTTTGTTAATAAATTAATTTCACTCGGTTGAACTCGGTCACAGCTGAAGATTTCTGCCAAAGTCCGATGGGACGTTCTTTTTTCAGTTCTGTGTTCTAACTCCGGTTCGTGGTAGAACGACTTCTTTAGAATTAAAAAGAGCTCCCCGTTAGAACCGTGAAAGAACTTTAGCTGTTTTCTCCTCTGCGATTAATGCCTTCGTTTCAAAAGTTCATCGTAAAAAATAATAAAGTCAGTGCCCCGAAACAGTAGCGCGACTCGCGTCAACGGTACACTGCCTAAGAAATAGCTCGAATCGTACGAAAGAGTTTTGTTTATTTTTTCGGAAAACTTGTAAAGGTTTTTGAATGATTTCAGAAGAAAATTGTAAGATTTTCTTTGACCGCATTTTTCGGTATAAAGCCCACGGATGAAATAAACTGTCGCTGATTCTGTTTTTTCTGATTTCATTTAGAATAGTCTCTTTTCATCGTTACTGCCTTTGATATCGTACGACGTCTACCGCATCAGATTCGCGAATAAATAAATAAACACCGAAAACCGAAATTTATTAATTCACAAAACGGGAAATCAGCGGACGTGCTTTTCAGAGAGCCGCTACCACATAGTCAACAACGATTACATATGTGACTTTTCGAAATTAAACGGTACGAACAGAGATGTGTGATCATTTTTGTCTTCCAAAATGTACACAAGAAAATTTTAGTGATCGAAATGCGATAGAAATTTGAATTTTTTTCCTAGCTTTTTGGGCGATTATTAAATGTCGTATACATATAAAAAGAGTAGTAAAATCCGAACCGATTATTGAAAGTATAGGTAAACTCTCGGTTAATAGTCATTTAGAAGTCACAACAGCGGTTACTTTAATATGCGTGCACATGTATATAATGTACTATTTTATCTTCTAACTACCGTCGTCGCTGCACTGCGCTATAATACTCACGTGTCAGGAGGGGAATTTGAGACACCGGTTCCAGTGTCTTCCGCAAATATGTAACTTTCATACCTCGCAAGCACAGTTTATTCACTTCTTTTCTTTCGCTGTAACGCGCGACCAGGTAGGAGCCTTCGGTCGTCACAATATTTATCGGCAGCGGTCGATACGCAAAATAGCAAAAAAAAAACATAATAATTAAGTAACGAGGAGAGATGCGATGAAATTCTTCCTAATTTAGCAAAGGCAACGGCGAGCGACTGCGGACTCCTGTTACTCCAAAATCGACCCCGCACGAACAAAACGAAATTTAACTCCTGCTTGATCTAATACAAACCTACGGCATTCTACAAGTCGGCGTTTGCCCCTCGCTACGAATAAACCGAACGGAGTACGTTGTTCAAACGCATCAAACTATACACACAATACACGTGTATCGCCGTGATAGCCGCGGAGTTCACCACAGCATCTATGTCCATTTCGACTGTACTTCTATTCTGATGATGAATTTACTACGGCAGTCTCGAAGGCGTTGTTGTATACGTCTGCGTGGCGCATAAATATCCCCTTGTTATCTGTACGGCAAGAGAATGTATGCGAAAATGATATATAACGCGATAATGCGCTTCCGATAGCACGCATTGTTTTAAAAAAAATCGGCGAAGGGTGGGTGAAAATATTATAAAATATGAAATCGGAAAACCGATAAATTTTAAACCAATCAAATGACGCAAAATAGCGCGCAATAGTCTGCATGTAGTTTTGACCGAAACCTGCGGACCTTGCCCAACCATACATCACATTGAACACTCAAAAATGAACTTATTAAGGCGAATAAACTTTTATTCTGAAGAAGATAAAAACAGTTAGTTTCCGGGAAATTTTTCGGAAACTTTTAATCATCTACGAGCCAGCTTTTAGCTGTTTACCTCGTTCATCGGTACGCGGATGGAGCTCGCTTCTAAATTAAGTTAAAAATCGACCGACACATCTGTACAGAGAGAAAAAAATAGAGCCGAGTGAGACGTAATTTAATTACCGAGTTACTTTGACGCTATCATACTAGTCTTCGATGACCCTTATTAATTTTCTTAAAATACGCATTTCCGATTTTTCCTTTCTATTTTCTTTCATTACCTTACATACAGGAATATAACGAAATTAACATTTTTTCGATAATATTAAAACGATGTTGAAACTGCACACTATTAATTAGCGACAATGATTTACGATTTTTAAAAAATTATAAAAATTTTCTAAAGTTTAAATAACATAATAAAAAACCGATTTTACCAACTTCTTGTAGCAAAATAAAACTACAGTCGTGATTTTCAATTTTGTAATTAACCGGATTCGTTAACAGAATCGGAAAATGTGTTAATTACGAGTAATAAAGGAGATTTAAAATTAGCATGAAAATTGTTACGCAACTCGGCAATTACATCATTTTTCAGATAATTTCCAGGTAAAAACACTTGGACTTTTTACGAGTTTTTGTTCTAACCTAAACAAAACATATATAATATATACATTATATATACGGGTTGTTGTAACTAGAGCTCAATTCTCCAAAAAGTAGTCACTCAACTGTTAACATGATGCTAATCCCACTGTAGCAAACAAACGGAATAACAACTAGTGAGCTCGGCGCGTCCACGTCGTACGGGCTGGTGATTTTTAGTTATAACTGCATCTTTAATGAGTAGCCTGTCAACAACTCGCTTGCGAAAATGTGCGCCAGTCAGATTGACGAATATCAATCTAGAGCGAGAAGGCAATTATCTAGCGCCTAAAACCCGGTTCCTTTGGCTAAGGAAGTAAACCCTGACGGAAAATCATGCAGAAGGAAACGGGAAGCCACCACATTAACTATATTTCCCAGTGCAGACATGGCATGTGGAGAATTTTGTAAAAATGCGTGGAATGCTCCTAAACGGAAGCATTAGGTAATGGACGGTTCCCTGCAGCAATGCCGATTAACTCGATTCCTCCCATGCCCTTGTTGGAATAGAACTTTACAGAAGGGGACGCATGTGCTATAAAGAGAAAGTTCAAGCCAAAAAGAAATACATCCAATAAAGCATGTAAAACAGGAACTTGAAATATTCGATTTTGAATACAATGTGGAAAATTAGAAAATCTAAAAACAGTATTGATAAGAATGAAGATCGATATATTGGGTATCAGTGAGAAATTAAGTGGAGGGAAAATGCTGATTTCCAGAGTGAAGATTACAGGTTCATACATAGTGGAACCGAAAACAGAGGTACAGAAGTTGCATTCCTTCGTTCGAGAGAAATAGGAAATAACGTCAAAAGTATATGGGCGTATAGCAATAATCACGATACGGATAAGAAGCGATCCGGTAGATTTTGATACTTATTTAAATTTACATGCCAACAACTAATAGCGACGACGAAAAAATATCAGAACTCTACGAGCAAATAGAAGAAACCCTATTAAAAGTGAAAGATAGAGAAAATTTAATAATAGTCGGAGATTGGCTGTAGTTGTAAAAGAAAAGTTGGATAATATTACAGGAGAAGATTCGGATTAGGCAAAAGAAATAGAAGAGGCAAACGGCGAATTAAATTCCACAGTAGCCATAATCTTGTCATTACAAATACGCTTTACGATCATCCAGAAAGAAGAAGATGTATTCTCGTCTGTGCTATAGCAAGGTACTACCCGGGAGCAGACAATTAATTGTGACCATATTCCGGTCATAATGACGACTAAAACTAAAACATGTAAAGATTAATAACGGGAAAAAAAATAGAAATAAAAAATGGAATCCATCCAAGATCAAAAAAAAATTAAGACAGCTTTTGAAAAAGAAATACAGGAAAGAATTACTATCAGTACGGTAGAAGGAAAAGATAATAATGATAAATTGGAATACTATAAAACAAAAATAAACGAAGCAGCACTAAAACATTTTGGAAGAAAAGAAGAAAAGCCAATTTACCAATCCTATATAACGGAAAACTTATTAGTAATGGATCGGAGGAGGGAACTAGCAGGAAAATTAAATGAATATAGAAAGTACAGAAATCTAATAAATAGAAAAGTAATTAATAGAAAAGATTGGATACAAGATAAATGTAAGAATATTGACAAAAACATTAAAAAAATGGAAATGTAGAAAAAGCATATAGGGAAATAAAGAAGCAATTCAGCCCAAGATTCAAGAAATTATGTAATAGCAAAAATAGTAATGGAAACATCATTATAGAAAGAGATGAAATATACAAAACCGATGGGAAATATATATTAAACAACGCTATGATCAAAAAAACCAATAGACCACGCATGGGTAGTAGATGACAAGGCAGTTGTAGAAGAGTATGAGAAAGGGCCAAGCATCTTGAAACACAAATTTGAATCTGCAATAGACAACCATAAATTCCGAAAATCCACAGAAACAGATTGGATACCCAGTGAATTCATTAAAATACCAAGAGATAAAGAAAGTGAGCATCGACACGTCAGACAGGCTGAAGAATATTATTCGAATTATATAAAAATCGCAAAATTATCATAAACGGAAAGGTCACGGAAAGGAGTACGGGACAAGGATGTTGCCTAATTGCTATTTAACAGTTACGTTGAAAAGGCGTTAAAATATTTCTCAGCCATCGAAGATAGTGGAATAAAAGTAAATGGCGTGAGATATCAAATAATTAGATACGCGGACGACATAGCAATGATAGCGGAAGAAAACGAATCAAAGCTGCAGAAATCGATTAACGAATTAAACAGGCTGTTAAACACAAAATTTAAAATGAAAATCAACGAAAATGAAACCAAAGTAGTAAGGTGTAGTAAAAAAAAAGGAGACCGGCAGTTGAAGATATCCGTAAATGGACAAACGCTAGAACGAGTATATGAATTATTCGTGTGTAGCTTAATCAAAAACGACGATAGTAGAATCGATCGGAAAATAAAGAAAAGCCCAAGTTAAGAATGTCTTCGGAGCAAAAAAAACGAACCTTCCT
Organism: Icerya purchasi; assembly: GCA_039619475.1. Classification (NCBI taxonomy): domain Eukaryota; kingdom Metazoa; phylum Arthropoda; class Insecta; order Hemiptera; family Monophlebidae; genus Icerya; species Icerya purchasi. Next base: position 293,663,154 of record CM077116.1, on the reverse strand, counting down.
TTCGTTGAGAAATACATCGATAGACTAATTAGAAAACAATTTATAAAGAATTTCGTTTGGAGTGTTGCTCTGTACGGGGATACGAAACTTGGACACTGTTGAAAAGGGACAAGTGCAAACTGGAGTCGTTTGAAATATAGCGTTGGCGACGAATGCTATGTGAATAAAGCTCCCGATAAGATATCGAATAATGAAGTATTAACCAGAGTCCAAGAAAAACCAAAAATATTAAGGACATTAGAAAGAAGAAGAAACACCGCAATAGGACACATTATAAGACACTCAACATGGATTACAAATCTAATCGAAGGTAAAGTAGAAGGAAAATTACAAAAGGGAAGACCTCGTATTCGGTTCATGTGTAATATCGGAGGAAAGAAGTCGTTTAGCCAAAGCGCACGAAGATCTTACACGAAGACATGTTTCAATACCACCTACGGATTGAGCAGAAGATGATGATATAATAATATGTAGGACAATTGCGATATTTATTTTACAGCGACATATAATCGAAGAAAATCTTGAAATTTACATTCATCGAAGAGTTCAAAACGCTCGTAAGTGTTCCAAAAAAATTAGAAACGCTTTTACAGCAGAGTTTTTCCGTATTTTCATTAAATGATTTTTTCCTCTGCTAACTAGTGTGGCTGCTCAACCTGTCTAAAATCACTTGAACCAAATTCGTGCGGAAGTCTCGCAGTGAAGAGAAAGGAAATATCGAAAACGTTACATGTAATGATCGTCGCAACTTGCTCGGCAGATACAGACCATGCGTGACATCATTGAACAGCTCTCTCTCTGGTCGTCATGAACTCGGATTCTTAGCATTTCTTCAATTCACTCGACCATCTCTATTTGTTTTATTACTCGCTTTTATTCGGCTCTGAAAAAAACTTTCCGCTTGATTTCCTTTGAAGGCGAGCAGGTATAGAGGGAGCTCCCCTTAATACAGTTCAAAGTTTGCGAGTTCCCGTTAACGCGCGAACACACAAAATACTCAAACTGTGAGGATCTTATGACGACGACTAAATAAGCGCGTCTAAAAATTATATAACCTAGAGCCCGAGTGTAAAGTTGGACAGTATTATAGGCTGAAAATGATTCGAACATTTCAGGTAGCTTCAAAATCGGAAAGTTATTGTTAGCGAGACTCATTACAGACCGGTGTTCAACTTATAAGAACAAAATCGGATACGTAAAGTAAACATAACTTCGGTACAAACATGCGAAAAACATAGTAGTTTGTTGCACCGGTTTGTTTTCTGCGGAAACACATACAAAATCCCGATACAATGAATCTCACTGCTCTCTAAAACGCTTTCCCCTGATCCTCTTTTCGGCGAAATCATTCCGCTCGTAAAATATCAACTTTCCTCACTCCTCATAATCTTCGTAGCCGTGACTGTTTTCTGTCCCGAACTCGATTTCCAACTTACCTCGAAACCGCTATTATTTTAAATCCCGGGCGCAGTCGCATGCTAAAGGAGCGAAGAGCGGATTAAGCTGCGCGACCGTCGTTAAGCAACTGCGGGAAAAAGGTTGTGAAAACTTTGAACGTACCGGGAATCCGGGGAATGCCCTCGGTGGCCGACAGGGGGCGGGGGGAGGGGGCTTTTAAAAAACTCGGAGTCCGTTAAAAAGAAAAGGAAGCGAGCTTTAAATGAAGGAAGCTCTTAATAGAATGTAGCGGATGCGCAATTTTTAGCAGTCGTCGAATTTCAAATTATTTTTCGGTTTAATATTTAGTGCGGCTAATAATTCATCGGCCGCTGCCGGAACGGAGGAAATAAAATTGGCCATTATTTCAGGAGGTTCCGCCGAATGGGAAAAATGCGGGAAAAAAGCAAACGTTAACTGTTAGTGTTAAGTCTTTTGTGCGAATTTGTCTGTAAAATATCGCCCGGCAACGAAATATACTCGTGCTCCGATGCCATAATGATATAGGTGCACGCGTTGTTCAAGAAAAAGCGGCGAAGACGCGACGTAGATTTAAATAAGTTCAGAAGTGGCGATATATTACGCGACCCGGTCGTCGATATATACACAGCCGGAATTATAGACTTATCTCACGATATCGATGTTTCGACGACCTCGTCGATATTACAGAATTTCTCCTTTTCGAAACATTAAACTGTGCCCTGTTAATAAATTATCTCATCTGCCGGTCTAGCGCGCCGCCTCCCAACTCTCTCCGTTAATACGATAAATCGATTCGTCTCATCATTATTATTACTGCCGTCCGTCCGTCCGCCCTTTTGCTCGTGTTTCTTATTTTTTTTCTCGCCTTACTCGTTATTTTCCAAACAGTATTGTATACGTGTGTAGCGTGGTCGGTTAATTGAAATCAATCAAAACGGAAAAAAACACCGGCGTTGATGGAGCTGCGAAACTCTTGCGTCAATGGAAGAGCCGATGATCGGTTCATTAAAAAAGGCCCCCGTCATCGGCTAACAATTTATAGGGAAAAGAAATTATATCTGGTCTACCCGGTTTTATGTAAAATCATTTGCCAGAAGAAACCTCATTAGCGGACAAACGCTGTATAGATCAAAGCAGCGACTAATGAATGAAGCAAAAAAAAAAGTAAAAGAAGTTCTGTCGTTCACTACTTTTTTAGGGCGGGGCGAAATATCGAAATAATTTCGGTCGAATGAATATAGTTTTCTCTCAATGGAATTCTCTATTCGTACCTCGGTGTGTCATTTTTAGCACTCATCCCAGAATTATTTACCGTAAATAAATAATATAGGCCGATGGAACAGTTTGCTAGGCTGAACTTCCAAAAACATTGGTTTTTTTTTTTTTTTATTATTATTATAATTATTTTTATACGGGGTTTTTTTAATTGCTATGATTATTACACCCAGTGTCGGGTAGGTATTTTAAATGCTGGTTGTTAAGTTTAGTTTCCTAATCAGGGTAAGAATTTTTTTAATTTCGTCTTGGTTGTCAGGGATGGTTGTATTATTTAAAGGGATTTTTAGTTCTAGACGCATTTGATTAATGTTAGGGCATTCGTAAAGAAGGTGTTTGACTGCGATGGGGGTGGAGTTGCAGAACTGACAAAGGGGTTTATCGACTTTTTGGAAGAGGTAATTATGAGTGAGTTTCGTATGTCCAATTCTAAGCCTGGTGATTATTAATTTTTCTTGACGATTTAGTTGGAAGAGGTTTTTCCAAGGTTGTACGGATTTTTTGTGTTGAAATAATTTGTTATGGGATTTTGTGTTCCATGATGTTTGCCGATTAGATATTTCGGTTTGATTTAGTAAATGTTTGATGTCTATGGGTGTGGTGGAGGTTACAGGAGAGGGTGTAGAGGCGGTTTTGGCCAAGTTATCTACTATTTCGTTTCCCCGGATTACGATATGACTAGAGGTATATACATTAATTTGATATTAATATTTCTAGATTTTAGCTTGTTTAGTTGTTGATGAATATCTTGGGCAAATTTGTCTGTTGAAAAAATGTTCAGGATAGATGTTAGTGAACTTACTGAGTCGCTTTGGATTAGATAATTTTTGCTTTTTTCTTTCGTTTTTATGCTTTTCAAACAGTGAAAAATTGCTATTAATTCAGCTGTATAGTTGGAAGTGCATTTATGAAGTTTAAAGTTTTTAACCTCTCCATTGATAGAAAAAGCATATCCAGTATATTGATTTCCGATTTTTGACCCATCTGTAAAGCATGACACATAATTTGAAAAATTAGTAACTTTTTCGTGATAAACGATTTTTAATTATATAGTGTGGGACTTCGGATTTACTGTAGTTTATTAAAGAAAAATCTATGTCTGGAGTTTGTAATAACCAGAATGGAAACTTTGGATATTCTTGGTTCAGGTTTGAAAAATTGAGCTCATTATTTTTTAGAAAAGACAGAAAATTGGTGATTGGTTTTTCAGCCTGCCGCGAAGGGTTTTCAATGTACGAATTTATCAAGTTTTCTATTGGATTTGTTGGGTTAGTTACAGCAGATAGGAGGAACCTGTTTGTGATCAAATTTTTCCTAAATTGTGGGAGAAGTTCAGCTGCTTCGCAGAAAATACTATCTATTGGTTAGGATGGTAAAGCTCCAATACACATTCGTATGGCTGCGTTTTGTATTGGTTTTATGATGGCCAAGGTTTTGTCGGATACGTTATTGAGAGCTGGATATCCATATTCGATTTTACTCCGAATGAGAGATCTATATAATTGCATTAGTAATTTTCTGGATGGATCGTATTTGGGCTTATTAATAGTTTTAATTATATTGAGGGTTTTCATTAAGTCTTTTTTAAGTCCTAGATAGTGAAGAGTCCAAGATAATTTACTGTCAAAGGTTAGCCCAAGAAATTTAGTACATGGTTTTGACTTCGAGAGTACGTCCATTGAATTTAAGAGTTGGTTTTTGGGATTTATACTTTCTAGTAAATAAAACACAGTGGGTTTTTGATTCTGAGAAGACTAATCCATTTATATCCGCCCATTTTTGGAGGAGATCTAAGGTGTCTTGCATAACTTTTTGAGCAATGTTTAAGTTATTTGTACATATTGAGATGTTTATGTCGTCAGCAAAAATTCTTAGTGACACTGGACGTGGGACAATTTCTTTTATGCTGTCTATAAGTAGTATGAATAAGATAGTGCTTAACACTGATCCTTGTAGAACACCGTTTTCAATAGTGTGTAAGTGGGAATATGTATTATTAACTCTTACTCTAAACGTTCGGTCAGTGAGAAAGTTTATAATGAAGAATCCGAGGTGTCCTCTTATTCCAATAAGATGAAGAACGGGTGGATGTCGTCTGGACCGTTAGAGGAGTTTTTGATGGTGTGATTTAATACCTGGTTAAGTTCTTCAATAGAAAAGGCAGCGTTGTATTCTTCTGAGTTATTTGACTGAAAATTTAATGGACCTGATTCTATGGACGATTTGAGATGTTGGAATGTGGGATGATATGAATTTGTCGCGGAAACTTTTGCAAAATTTTGTGCTAAGTGGTTTACGATATCATTTGTACTAGTTAAAATATTGTTTTCCAGTTGGATATATGGGATATTTAAAGATGTGAAGGAACCTTTGAAAATACGTATTTTTTTCCACGTCAGATTGATGTTAGAGTTTTGTACAATTGACTTCATCAAATTTGTCCAGCTTTCTCTTTGTTTGAGTAAATTTATTTGGCGTGCACGGGGGCGTTTTATCTTAAAGTTTATTAAATTTTCTTGTGAGGGATTTCTTTTAAACTTACGTAAAGCTTTTTTCCTGTCATTAATTGCTATTTTTAGTTCATCGCACCACCATGGTACTGTTTTTTTTGGAGTTTTATTGGATGATTTTGGAATGCTATCTTGGGCTGTTTTTATAACGGAATCAGTAAACATTTTGACGATAGTTTCGACCTCGTTCACCTCAAAAAATTCAGGAGTTTCGTTTGAAAACGCTGATTGTTGAAATAAGTCTCTATAAAGGTTCCAATTTGCTTTATTTATTTTCCATTTGGGTTGTTTACGTGGAGTTTGGTTTTGGGTTTGAAATGGCATGCAAATACTAATGGGAAAGTGATCACTAAAGTACAAATCATCTTGTACTGACCATTGTAGCAAATGTGCTATATTTATAGAAGAAAATGACAGATCGATTGCCGATGTATTGCCGTTTGATAAGTTGAAGTGCGTGTGGGAGCCATTATTTAAAAGAAATGTATTATTATTTGTTAAGAATTTATCGATAATATTTCCGCGATTATTTGAAGAGCTTGATCCCCATGTGTATGAGTGTGCGTTAAAGTCACCTAACACTATATATGGAGAAGGGAGTTGCTTAAATAGTCGCTCTAGCTCGTCGACAGTTATTTGTTGATGGGGAGGGATATAGATACTACAAATAGTGAGTTTCTTGGGGAAAAAGTAAGGTGTGTCAATAGAGATGACTATTGCTTGAAAATTTCCTAATTGAAGATTTATCTGGGCAGATGTTGTAGTATTTTTTACCAACAGGGCGGTTCCACCGCAGGATATTTCTCCTCCTGGGTAATCAAAACGGTATATATTATAATTTTTGAGTTTAAATTTGTGATGCGGTCGTAGGCGAGTTTCTTGGATAGCAACTACTGTTGGGTTGTGTTTGACTAGTATCGTTATTAGTTCACCGAAATACGTTTTTACGCCACTTATATTCCACTGAATTAACTGCATGTTTTTTTTTGTTTTTTTTTTGTTTTTTTTACCCTTTTTTAAATGAAAAATTAAAATTTAGGGGTATTGTTAGAAGCGATGGGATTTTTTTTTTTTTTTTAACACGCGCGTACGACAATCTACCTACTTACAAACGTTATTTAGCATAAAAGTTACAGCTTATCTATAAAATATAACTATATGTACAATGATAACAATTCGACGATATGATTTTCGGTTTCGCATACTCTGTTAATAAAATTATCTAGTGTAAATCGGAATAAAGCGGTACAATCGATGCGCTCTCTACTAATTGCGATAAGATTATTTTTATTGTGCTTGTGCGTCTGACTCGTATGTAGATCCGTATTCATCTGTTTTGTTATCAGACAACTCTTCTTTATTTGAATCGACGTGTTGGTTTATTAGTTTTTTCCTTAATTTAGTGAATCTGGTTTTCATTGTTCTAGTTTTTATGAGCAGGTAGTTTTGTTCCAAAATTTGAATTACTGCTTCAATATTCTCGGTGAACTGTAAAACCGTTTCGAGAGGGTTTCTTTGGCCTTTGACCATGTCCATCATTATCCGGAAGTTTGCGAAAGAAATAGGATATTCATTCTCTTTCAATTTATAGTTTTCTTCGATGGATTTGAGTAGTTCAGTTATCGAAGTGGGATCCTCTTTAATTTTCATTTTTTTGGTTTTTTTCCGTTTCTTCTGGGGCGACGTAATAGAAATTGGTAGATTCATTTCTGATTCGGAATGGTTTAATTCTACTAGTTTATTTTCAATACTCTCTGTGGGAGTCGGTTGTTGAGGGATAACCTTTACTTCATTATCGATATATTTCCTGAACTATTTAACGATGTGGTATCGGATGGAGGTGGTCTCTTTTTAGAGTGGTTTGTGGGTGTTATAATCTCGTTGGTTTCATCAACGATATCCATGCTTGTATTGTTTTCGGGTAGGGTTTGTGATTCGTCTTTTTCGTCTTGATTGTTGTAGGAGAATTCGCAGTTTTGAGAAGTATGCCCGAATTGATGGCACACGTAACATTTCGCTTGGGCATCATTGAAGAATACCCGGTAGTTTTCATCATCATACGTGATCATTTCCGAGAGAGGTAGTTTTTCGGACATTTCTAGCGGAATGTAGACGAATCGTTTCTCAGAGAGGAGGTTTGTTAGTCCTTCTTCTTGTGTTAGTCGGAGAAATTTCATTTGCGAAAGAGGAGCAACACCATGCGATTTCATCAGTTTTACGTGTGGTACATGTGGAGGTACGTTGGTGATTATTATTTTCTTATCATTTCGTTCTTGGATGTACCATCTAGCTTTAATTTGTTTGTGTACTACTTCAATTTCGCCACCGTCGTTCGTGAATTTTTCGGCAATTTCTCTGGTTTTGATGTACATTCTAATGCGGTCTTTTGAAATTTTCATGCAGTGAAGTATATTACCTGCTCCACCGATTTTGTCTCCTACTTTCCTTGCGTAGTATGTTGCCGGGACTCCGATGATGTAAGGAAAGATAATAGCTTGATGTTTAGAGGGAAAAGTATCAACTTTGAGAATAGCAGAGAAGGTTTTATGGTTTGATTCCGGTCTGTAGTCAGAACCGGATCCAGTTTGAGTTGTTGTCATTGTCTATGGAACTCCGGCTCGGTCCAGCCAAGACCGGCGCGGAAGTTACGGTAAAAATAACCGATTGTACCGCTACAACGATAGAGAACGGTAAAGATTTTGTAATAAATATGGTACTTACGATTTGTTAATCGATTTATTCAGTTGCGACGTTAAAGATTTTATCTGCGACGCGTTAGCGATAACATAGAATACCACGAACCGTAGTGAACACGTTTACATCGTAACACGTTATCACAAAAACTCAAAAAAACTCAAAAAAAAAAAAAACATTGGTTTCACAAAGCCATTTTCAATTTGCTACATAGTAAAGGTGAACGTACTAAACAAGCGTACAATTTTTTGTTTCTTGTTTTTTTTCCTTTCTTTCGACTCAGTACGTAAACCATCTGTGGCCACTTTCAATGCTTGCGTCTTAATAATAAAGGCCTAAAAAGTACACAACGATCACTAGACACCAGTCTCGTCTCCCTCTTGAAATTATTGCTCGTTTAATAAAATCTTGCGAAATGAACCAATCAATTTTTAGAAAAGTCCCGAATTGTGAATTTCACGAAGATCATTAGAGACGTTTTCGGGAAACCAAATAGGTAACGCACGTAATTACACGTACGAGTGTGTGTATATGTCTATAATATCTATATATATACAAGAATTTATTGATTTATAAAATACGCATGTATACGACACCGGAATATAGACACTGGCAGATGAGTCTTCGGTAATTCTCATAGACGAGTCAGTTTTAACTGACTGCACTTACGTAGAGAAATTATTGTCATTTCATGTCCGTTACAATTTCTGTTATACAAAACGTTACGTGAAAATGTTTCAATTTAAAATGTTCACTTAACTTGAGTTTGAAAATGACATGATCATTAATAATAGAAATACAAGAAAAACCGATCTGCTAGTGTCTCATCGCTAGATCAACATTTACTTCAGCCCGTAATGTCACTATTACCGCCATCGTCACGCACGCCACATACCTGTTCTGGCAACGCGAGAGTTTAATCTACTACATTTTCTGTTTTGTTTTCACAGAACGTTCTATTTTTAACTTGTAACAGATTAATTAACGTATGTCCGCGCTTTTCTGACTGGCTGCTTTATTGCAGAATAGATATCAGGGTTTTTTAGTTGCTTTTTTTTAATGATGGTATTTCGTATTTCCGCGATAAATGTGTATGGGTGCGTTTAATGTAGCCTTTTCGGTGTATTCTTAGCCGTAAAAACGCCTACGGTCATCTTAATTGAAAAACTAACTGGAGTTTCAGCAAGTTTTCGTGTACCACATACGACTGCCATAGATAACTAATAAAAATCGTGCTCGAGTGCGCTACCATACAAGGTCTGGCAATTAAGTAATGAGACTGGCAATGAGTCAATAAAAACAACCGTATATGTATTTAAAAATTATTCAACAACAACATGATGGTCTTCGAAATAGTATTAACCGAGCGATTCCGACGATCTTTCCATGCAATGTAGCAGTTCTGGAACGCTTTAAGCGCGATGTCGGGTAGTACCCCCATCAAACCGCTTGCATGTCGCTAACGGATTCAAAATATGTATTTTTTTTACCATTTCGTTGACTTTAGGGAATAGAAAAAAGTCACATGGTGACAGATCAGGCGAATACGGGAGCTGCGGCAACACTGCAATCCACTACCATACACACTTTTAGCAATTTAGTCTAATTTCAACATTCGTCGAGTCACGATCAAGTCAATCGAGTCAAACCAATCACAGTATATCACGCTGGATGGGTCCTTGACGCGACTCGGCTAGAAGAGTGATTTATATTTAAAACGTACATTAATATAAGTTATTAATAATTATTAGTTTTTTGAAAATATGGGTATACAGGTATGGTTAAGTTTATCATTGTACGACGACTTATTCATAAAAAACAAAAGAGGTTCATCCGGTCAACTTAAAGAGAGGCAAATTTGCTTCATTTTCACATTTATTTCCAGATTTATTAGAAAATGAAGTGAAATTTTGTACTCTCGAATGAGCATAAACAGTTTCGTAACATTAACAAACATGTTACAGAAAGAAATAGTTAAACAAAATATAAATTACCGGAATTGTATTCAAGCGGATGCTAAGAAGTGTTTTGCTTCAAATCGTAAGAATAATGTGCAAAAGTTAGTTTAGCCGTAGTTCCTAATTTTTCCGCAATTTCAGTCCATACACTAGAAGTAAAATCTTTTATTCCTACGTTTAGTATTTCTTAAATTCTCGTCTTTTCCCCGAGCAAGAACAATCAGTTTTTCCACGTTCACTATAAAGAAAATAAAACCAAAGTTAACCGGAAAAAAAAAAAAAAAAAAGCAAACGATATGTATCGAAAAATCACAAAATGTAAGCAAAGAAATTATTTGAGAAGGCCCACAGAAACCCAACCGATTGAACCCATACGTATCAACACTCGGACGAAAACGAGACTGGGGACTCGACGCTCTTAGTATGAAAACACATTTACATTGCGCACTTGAAACCAACATAAAATCGATCGGTTGAGTCAGACACTGTCCCCGACGCGACTCGATTCAACGGATTCGGTCACACCCCCTTTTACCGTACGTTTCGGTCGCCCAGTTTAAAACAAAAGTTCAATCGCATCGTTGATCGAAATTTCGCTTCTTCATTTTCGTGACGAGCACCACTAACACAGACACCTGTATACAACACGACACAGCTAAAGAGCTAACGATCACACGAGACGATCGCAAACACGTCCATCGACAGTGGTAGGATGCCAGACTGTCGTGTAGAAATGTCCAGATCGCGGGGTGTAATCACAACAAGCGCGGGGTGTAATCAGTCTCGTTACTTAATTATCAGACCTCGTAGCCTAGCTAAAAGGTAGGTCGAGTGGAATTTGGTTCAAAATCATTTTGGAGAGTTACTCGCGCGCTAGGTAATAACGAAAATGAAAAGGAAAAAAACGTATCTCTCATAATGTGATCAGTTTAGTTCGTTTTATGAGGCTCCTGTCAGTTCTGTGCTACTCGAACAATTACACATCTACACCGAACTGCTACAGCCTGTTACAATCGTTCTCTCTTTTTGTGTCGAGGTATTCTTCATTGAGGTCAACCGTTTCGTCTCTCGAACGAGCGCAGTTCAATTTCGGAGTATTGCGGTTGTATCGCTACAAGACAAATCGATCATTCAAGTAACTGAAGACAATCGTGAATTTTATTGTCACAATCTGTAAAGGGAAAGTTAACGATTAAACGGATGTTCAGCAAACCATTTCGATAAAAGTTGTCGCAAACTTAGACGAGAAAATTATTTCAGAAAACGCACACAAAAAAAAAAACAAAAAAAGAACAACTGTTTATTTCGTATCCTTGTATAAATGTTATCGGTTTAACAACGAAAACCGGCATTAAGTACCCAGAAGAGTACCATGAAATGAATGATAATAGAACAACGCGTTATTTTCGTTGTAAAATGGAAGAATTTAATTTGACAAAATAGTCAAACTTTCGAAAAACAAAAAAAAAAATGTAAATGAACTTCGTTCACATCTTGAAAAAAGAACAAACTAACTTTTATATTTGTTATCAAGAATTGGTTTTACGAGTGCGACGAAATACTGATTGACCATTGTAATGTGGCCGTTACATTCCATATAATGATTGCCTGGTACACAACCTATATCGGTACAGCTAAAAATTTACGAATAGGTTGCGCCAACGCGCTATGTAGCGTACGGCACCTTAAGAAAATAGAGAGAGAGAGAGAGAGAGAGACATCGCATACAGCCGAAATGAATAAAATAAAATAATAATATTCGAAAACGTAATGAGTAAGAAATGAAAGTCTGAGAAATCCTGATGTGGGTGAGTAGCCGATCAAAGCATAATTGCAGCGTAAAGAGCTCACATCATAGAGCATCGATTCCGATTAGAGGTTGGAAAATGGGAATATAAAAAGACCCGATCATCAGTGTTATTGGTTTTCGCTTGAGTTAAAACGCAGTCGTCCATATACAAGACAGTCAAAGCGGCAAAACGGTTATTTTCGTTAGTTGAATTACGCAAATAGTCGATCTAGTTTCGACGTCAGTGTCAGTTCGTGAAAATGCAACCTGCATACCTATCGGAAATGTCGACCAACCTGTAATCGTTTACCTCCAGTTATTATAGTCCTTCTTGCATTTACAGTACCGGTTTTTGCTATTGCAGTTATATAACTACGCGACCTATTTCCGTCCTTTTTTCCTGTCAACACTTTGCACTCTGTTTAGTCATGAGGTCAGATGGTCTTCCGGTCGGCATTGTGGGCTCTGCTGTCGCAACTGTGGTATTGGATAGCGAATTCCTCTTATATCCTGCCCCGCTAGCATTGCCGGCGTTGCGATCTCAGTCGCAGTGTTTGAAGATGATTTCCTTTTTTCCAACCGTTGTGGCATTGTGAGCTCCATGCGCTGTTGCAATTGCCGCCCTAACGTCAGACGGGGATCTCGTCCCTCTTACAGTTTTCATATACTTTATGCTCTACTCTTATAGTATTAGTAATAATCTCAGGGAAATCTTCTCAAATGCATATACTACGCATCGCGAGGCGTGACACCCACAGTTCCGGAACCGAACTCTACCATTAATCGTTTTCTATCTGTCTAGAGTTGTAGCGGTGGTATGAATGATCTTTAGGGCTGTAAAATTTACTGTCTCTTCAATTTTTTAGTTCTTTTTTACTTTTTACCCCGTTTTATTCATTACATTTCCTTGAATTTACACTCCAGGCAAAATTTGTCCTCGATGTATTTTTTCCTTAACATATTTCTATTCTGGTTGCTATCTACTCTTCTCATTTTCGGTGGCCCAGATCTCTTTGACCGAATCTTACTTTTATTGTTGAGTAATCGTCCTCACTGATGACGAGCTCCTCCTACCCAAAGAAAGGAAAAAAAAAAATAGATTTTTTTTTTTTTTATACCCCCCTTTGGGTTTGCTACCAGAGAGCACATTAGCTCAACAAAATGGAATAGATGCATGAAATAGAATCATTTATTGGCATTAAGACTTCTACAGTTCCATTGAACAATATTTAGCTAGTTTAACATAATTTAAAATAACAGAAAAATAGTTGGAGGGCAAGGAACCATGTAAGTGTAGAAGAGGAAAGGAAATAATATCTTTGCAACCTGCAGATTTGGAAGAGAGAGGAAAATCAGGGAAGGAATGAGTGTAGATTCGGGTAGTCCACGCGAAGCCAGTTAAAAATATTGAATAAAGACAAGGGGAAAGATGCGGCAGAAGAAGGGATGCAAATGAAGACGATGGAGAAGCATCTGTTTTTCCAGATAACTTGCGAATGAGGAATATGAAAACTTATTGCGTTGCTCACTGAGGAAAAACGACCTTCTCTCTCTCGCTTGCTTACCGACTTAATTAGGTATGGAATGATGAGAAAAAGGCTGCGAGTCAAAGTAAAGAAATTAAAATTAACCAAGGAGTAATTAAAGATTAAATTAACTTTAAAAAAACGGTAATAACTGGAACGAAAAGAACGTTTGAAAATGATTAAATTGAAACAGACTAACCGTCTTTCTTTACCGCAGTCCAGCGTAGTTGGAACAAGAACAAAGGAAAGATGAAAAAAAGGAAGAAGTAAGATATTTGAGGTTAAGAATAATGCACCTAATAATTAATATTGATTTTATATAATTGTGCATTGCGACTAACCATATACCGTCCTCCACTACTGTTGAACCCAATTAAAGGTCGCAGAAAGAGACAGTGGTCATAAAAATAACGAAAAGCATATAGATCACAACAGAAACATCTGTTGACTGTTCCGGGGCTTTTAACAGTGTAGCTGAGAAAGAAAATTGATTTAAAGAAAAATTATTAACAATTCCCCATCGCTCTCGTCTCCAGCAAGACCTAGGTTGCGAGACGAGACAATGGCAATAATAGGAATTGTATTTTTCAAAAAGAGGCGTTTGATGCCTGCAGTACTTCTTAGTGATGCAATCCAAGAGAAACATAAGATTATAGAAGGAAATGTGACGGGAATTAACGACCAGAGCTCTGGAATGCTGGTTAGCCTAGATAGAGGAATATAGGTAGGGAACGACAGAGTAGAAATTCGAGAAAAAACATAAAATTCATTGACGAGAACCATAGAGAATTTCATACATAAGCGTGAGAAGACATTAGAATGGAATTTCACAATTATAAAGACCATTAACAGAAATACAGGAAGTTGAGCAGTTACGTAGCCGTAGAATTCGGAGGGTAGTAAGCACATAACAGTTGGAAAAGCTTGAACGATGCCAAGCGGGATTCAGGATTTTGACGTAGGTTAGGAGAGGTTTTTTGAAAGTTTAAGCTGAATTCCAGCTTATCAACAACTTGTTCTGCTGACATGGGAACCCAGAAGTTGAAATTAGGAAAAATTAGAAAAGCTGGTATCTGTTGCTACAAGCATGGGTTTTTTTTTTTTGTTTTTTTTTTTTTTTTTTGGGGCTCGTCAACCAAGGACCTTTACCCAGAAACAAAAGGTAAGGAAGGATGTCGGTTATATTTTGATCCGATCAGAAATTTTATCTAAAAAGGAACAAATAGCCGGAATAATTAGTAGGGAAGGAAAGGACAGGATATAGGAAGAACAATAAGGGGTAGGAAGACCAAGCTTAAGCAAATAAGAATATAAGGCAGAACGCTCCACGAAGAGAGATGAACACTGGAAAAACACATGATCGGCGTCGCAAATAACTGCATCATCCGGATGGAGAGGACAGTGTGGAGAAGAAATCAAGGAAAAACAAAATCTGGAGGAAGGCAGCAAAGAATGGCCAAAGCGCATACGAACAATGGAAACAACATCAGAACGCCGAAGGGAGGGATGCAAAAGAAACCATGAATATGCAGGAAGAGTAGGCTGAACTGACAGATGAAATGAATAATTATTAGAAAAAGAGGAAACATAGGTGTCCGACCGAAATCGGATATGAAAGCTTTTAAAAATTGATAGAAGGTTATCGGATGGATTTTTTTTTTTAAAAAAGACGATAGGAAGCAACAGCAGCCCGAGTACCAAAGAATATCAGCCGCTTCATTACCAAATCTGCCCAAGTGGCCAGATACCCACAGCAGATCAATATTGACTGAATGGAGATAGGAAAGATTGTGAATGAGTGAACGTATACGGAGGATAACAAAATCACACGAATGATCAGGAAGAGAAGAGGATAGGGTTGGGGGCGTTGAGAAGAAAATAAGAAGGAACGTTGTGAGGCGATACATTGTGCGTTGATTCGGGGAAGAAGAGGCCGTTACGATAATTACGATTGTTTGACGGAAGTGCTGATGAGGAACGGGAAGAGATTTGGGAGATCGTGACCGATTGGGTCGGTGAGAACACTTGGAAGGAGAAGGATGCAGGTTTTTTTGAGCTATATCAGAGAAAGAAAAAGCTGAGTTGGCAAGATTGGATTTTTTAATTATACTAACTTTATTATAGGACACGTTTTCATAAGCCATGATTTTACGAAGATATGGAGCTGGTCTTGAAAAACAGGACACTGTCTATCGGTGGTTAAATGATTACCTTTACAGTTGAGGCATTTCGAATCTGACGGCTGCGGAACTGAACAAGAATCCAAAAAATGCAACTCATTACATTTAAAACAACGCGGTTCACTGCGACAAAACTTGTCGGTGTGGCCAAAACGTAAACAAGCTCGGCATTGGACAGGAGGTCTTACGCTGGGTTCCACTGCACAGCGCAGATGAAAAAAATAAATGTAACCGTGAAGGAAAGGTGATTTAAATTTTTTTTTTTTATGGATACGCCAGCGAAGAGCAACAGCCCAATCAGCCAAGGAATCTAAGTAGTAGTTCAAAAGGAGAATAACATATTAGATTTCAATCTTGTACGAGATTGAATGAATGAAAGAAGCTAGAATAGGAACAACTGACAAGGAAGGAAATGAGAGAACATAAGAGTCATTGTATGGAGTAGGAAGACGAAGATCCAAAAGCCGAGAATAGAAGAGAGAACGTTCTGAAGAGAGTGAGGAACATTCGAAGAAGACGTGATTGTTATCACACAGAAAAAAGGAATCCTCTGGGTAAAGAGGGCACCGCGGAGAAGAGACGAGGGAAAACGACAAAGTGTCGAAGGGAGAAAGGTATGACCGAAACGGAAACGACATATAGCGGTGATCAGGGGACGACAAAGGGAAGGAAACATGTCGAACCATCTGGTCAAAGAAGGTAAGTGCTGAACGGAAAGATAAAAGTAATTCGGATTTGAGAAAAGAGAAAAATAAATATCCTTCCATAATCTAAGATGAAACTGTTTGGAAATATGATTAATATTGCGAGCGGAAAATTTATAAAGAGGATGTCCATTGGAAGCTCCTGAGCGAGCCGAGGAATCAGCCACCTCATTACCTTCAATTCCAGCATAGCTAGGAATCCACAACAAATCAATTTGGATCGAACGGAACAGAAATAATTCGTGAATTTGAACTTAACTTCAATTAGAGAAATTGGACGAAATTCATCGCCAAATCTTTTCTTGAGTCGTCGGATTGAAGCTACCGGCACTTCCGCTGAAATATCTTCCAATAATTCTTCTTCGTCTATAGGTACATTACGAACAATGCCAAAAGAGGAATAAAGGCCTTGGAAACAGTGGAAATGAATTCTATTTTCACTTTTTTTTTATGTATTTGGGCTCATCATTATGGACATATTAACACAGATTAGCCGACATTTCCTTTGTAATTTTTTAATATACGGATGCAGCAAGATAAGTTGACTACACTCAAACGAAACAACCCTTCCTATATGACCGATCATTTAGAAGGGAAAGGCTAAAGTTTAGCATTTCGCTAAAGCTGATGGAGAGTCGTACAAATTTCCTTTCCATTTTCGCCTGGTGTTTTAACATTTTAAATTATAAATAGAATTTATTAAGTAAAAACGTATACACTATAATAAAATTTATTATTGAAATTTAATATATGTTTTATAGTTTATGCCTTTACTTAATAAAGTGTTTTACATGTAAAAAGTATATTTCAGTTCATTACGGAACACCGAATTAAATTACGAAATTATAAAAATCATGTCTACGTTAAAACACTGACTATTGGATCAACTGAAAAATCCAGCCAGAGTACGCGAAAAAAAATTAAAATCACTCTAAATTTGTTCGCTAGGGAATCTAACTTTAATCGCGACTATACCGAAACTTATTTTAAAGTCGACGTTCCGACTTTATCTCTTTGTGCGATACAAAAACTTTGGATTAATCTGATAAAGAAACAAAAAAGAAAACCACTAGTCGACGATACGTGCTTATGTTATACAGCGCTTAAACGATCTTTCGTTATTTCCTTTTTTGTATTTTAATTTTACAGAATTCTTCCTTTTTTTTTTTTTTTTTTTTTTTTTTTGGTCTTTCAGGGGAAAAAAAAAGCCGCAGAAAAACAAAAATGGTAATAAAATTAGAATCAACCTTACTGCGAGCATTTTGATCATGCAAATTTTAAGCAAAAAAAAGCGGGAAAAACTAAATTAGAAACGTAATCCCTTTGAGTAAGATTGCAAAGAAACAAAAAAAACACGAACTAATGAATGTGCGAATGACGGCTTAAAATTTATCGGCGTGAGCAAATTTCAGTATTTTTCTACGTTGCCGTAAAAAGTTGTGTGGCTTTTAGAAAAATTACAAATTAGTTTAAAGCTTTTAAAATTATTATATTTTTCCTCCGAATTTCTTTCTCGCGCGCGTGTTTAAAGCATTTCCGTCTAACAAGCGTTTTCCCGTAAAAATTCAATTTTGAGTCAAGCACATTTTACAGGGTGCAAACGGGTATAATATTAACCTTGTGTCTTTGTTCGCTGCTGACGGCGCTTTTACAGTCTGCTACTTTTAGCGCTATTTTAAACGCATCAGCACTAAATGTAACATCACGCTCGCAATTACGACGTCAGAAAACTGCACCGGAATTTATACAGAATTCGGTATAACGGTACGCCATTTAAATTTTCCCATTTTCAGTGTAATTCCTCGAAAATATTTACTCATTAAATTTTAACTTCTTTTTTTTTTAGATTCTAACTTAAAAAAACAAAACACTGTTCACCAAAAGAATAAAAATACACGTTGTACAAAATTTCTTCTCGCTGGTATGAAAATTTGCATTCATCCTTCGCAGAGCCGCACGCAAAAAGCGCTAATTTTAGCAGTCGGTTTTGGAAAAAAAATTGATTTTCGTTAAAAGCTTTACATATACGTGTAAAATTCCTTGAAGTTCCGCAAATTAAAAAATTGTCCACTAAACTCCATTAATCTGTTCGGGATTACATTTCATTTCACCTAATCACGGGGTCTGATAGTTGAAAGCCAGCGACAAAATGAAGGTGAAAACTAAATGTAACGTTTTAAGCGGTAGATATTCCGGTGGCGCATTACTCTGCGGTACTATCTGTTCTGTTAAGATGGAAAACATTATTCACTCTTGCGGATACTTATAAGAAGTTCGAAAACTTTAAATCGACTAATCCAGCAGACATTTAGATTCTTAAAAGCGGTAAACCTTTTATAGAAGATATGATTTTTAGTTTACGTATTGAAGAATTATTTGTAATCATTATTATTTTGTTCTTTTTTGATTTGATTTGATTTCTAAAGTGTGTAATTTTGTAAAAGATACAACTTTCCGTTTTGAATTGTAATGTATAGGAAACGAAAATGACCTAGAAGTCGAGCGTCTATAAATAAATGTATAATTTAAATTTAAATTTAATCCAGGAAACGGCATTAAATGTAAAGGGGTATGTAGTTTCAGTTTTCAAAAGTTTTGCAAAAACGGTATCGAATTTTAATTATTACGCTGGTTAATTGATACCGAAATTTTT
Source organism: Icerya purchasi (assembly GCA_039619475.1). NCBI lineage: Eukaryota > Metazoa > Arthropoda > Insecta > Hemiptera > Monophlebidae > Icerya > Icerya purchasi. The sequence continues at coordinate 293,644,446 of CM077116.1, read as the reverse complement.
GATCTTACAAGGTGTGGAAACTAGAGCTATAGACCCAGGGAAGAGTCTACACATATTTCATTCTCCAACAGAAGATGACACAACGAACAAGTACACTAATTGATAATAAAGAGCTTCCAAAGAAAAACGAAGTGAGGTATACTTAGGAGCGTCTCTTTAGATCAAAGACTCTATCACATTCAAAAGAAAAGAGAAGAGAACTCAAGATCAGAATGAAAAAACTTTACTTATGGGAATGCGTAAAAACGTCTAATAAACTAGAGTTATTCAGCGATTTCAAAACAATGTGTCGCGCTTAATTTATCGAATGCGTGGGACGTGTCCAGTGGAGTCATCCATCGGGATCTAAAAATAGACATAGTGTGAAAGAAATTATCCGGAGGCTCGCACAAAAGCATCTGATACGATTATAAAAGCACCGAAATCAGCTGCCAGTCGCGCTTTTACACACGGATGCGTCATACATGCCTTAAACTAACTAAAGTAAGTTAATTTCATAATCGTTTCTGAGGAGGAAGCATCAAATGGTGCATACCCCGTCTAGTTGCGATTTATTGAGAAGATTTATTAGATAGCCTCGCCATTTAGCTAGTTAAAAAAGACGGTTAGAGAAGTTTTAGTTTAAATTAAAATCATAATATTTCTTAGGATTTACTTCAGCTGTTCTCCGCCGGCGTATCTGATGAACAGATGATGTAAAAGTTCCATCTAATATTTCTTAAATATCTATATCCTTTGATGTTCTTCCGTGAAGGGTAATTAGATATGGAGAACGCCTTCGTACAAGACTGTCACAGCACGAATGATATGATTCAAGAAATACTAGATGCAACTTTTTCGTTCATCAATGACTGCAACAGAGTCAATATATAGTTCAATATCATCTTGTGACTTTGACCGATCGATGGAAAGGAACTATTCGCAGAATTTTTACACTAAAAAAAAACAAAACAACAAGTAAATGAAACAGAAACAGCAAAAAGTTTCGAATTTTCACGAAGGTACCGTTTAACCCGCGTCCGGTTCTAACTTAAATTAATTCAATATACGATATTAAAAAAGTGATCGCCTTCGTTTAATATTAAATATACAATACACACGAAAGCTATAGTTTACTTAAAGAACGGTTCATTTTTTATTTAAGAAAACGTAAAATTTTTGGTTTGGTCCCATTTTGCCTAATTCCCATTTTGCCTAATTCCCATTTTGCCTAAAAATGAAACGGCACAGGAAAAAAAACAAAACAATAATAATAATAATAATTTGAAAAAATCAACTTGGCAACATGGACACGTTTGGAAGGCAGAAAAAAAGGATAAAAAAGCGGCTAGAGAAACGAAAGCGATTGACAAATAGCATAGTTGAAAAGTGCATATGTGCGATTTTACGGTTCGCGGTATTGAACTGTCATTGCTTGATGGTGACACTAATAAAAATGCGTACGGACAAATTAGTATACAGTAAATGTTCGGTTATTTTATTATTTCTCCCCGGTAAATTATAATCGCGATATCTACTTCGAATTTCATCGTAAATAAATAGACCTGTATACCGATTAAAATTAAGCATCGCTTGTTAGGACGCGAATGAAAAAAATTAAAGCAAATTTATTTCTCGCAAAAATAACTCCATTTCTACTTTGCAATCACATTATTCCTTTTTTAACATGCGGCAAATCACCACATACTGATTGCTTTACCCCATGAAGCCGCGATCTGTTGTGGTTCGGGTCTTATGTACATATATTACCGTACTGCAGAAAACTGTAATTCTATCTCGAATATTATAAGCTGTCACTTGTGTATAAAAAACAGAAATTCTGACTCACAGCAATCTAGTATAATAATGGATGCATCATTTATAAAAACAAATCGAGCGAGTAAATATATACCTGATATTTATTAATTAAAATATTTATTGCAAATTAAATTTTAAATGAAATGATAGTGTATTCAATTAGATTTGGGCAACAGAAAATAAGAAAACTGTCTTTCGTTAAAAAAATTATTTTTCTTTTCATTTGCTATAAATTTTTGTTTTATATGTCCAAAGTACATTGTAAAATATTTACTTAATTACATGCAATAGCGTCTTTTTATACTCTCTCTTTTTTTTTTTTAATTTTTTAGTGTTAAACTGGCAATTTGTTGAATTAAGACATTGTAAATAACAAAATGAAATGTTTTTTTTCTTTTCTTTTCTTTTCTTTTCCTTTTTTTTTTGCTTTACCAAAAAATGGCGTCCATCCAGCAAACTTAAGAGATTATAAAAGGAAGAAGAGAACTATTAGAATCTAATTCGATTGGGCACTAGGGACAATAAAGGAAGCAAGACAAGGAGGACTGCAAACGAGAAAAACGAAAATAATTGTACGAGGTGGTGATTCTTTATTTCAAAAGTTCGGAGTAAAAATATAAACATTCAGGTAAAAAGGAAAAACATTCAAATACGAAATGATTGAGATCTCATGCTAAATAACAGTTATAAGAGTGTAGAGGGTAGTCAGAAGATATAGCGGGAGATAATCTGTGAAGAGCGGAAGGCAATAAAGAGTGTCCTGTACACATAGATTACAAATAGCAGAAATCACCGAGTGACGAAGAAATAGAAAATAATAAAACCTAGAACGATTGGCTGTGAAGGCCGAATAGATAAGTACAGTGAAGCGGGATTAGAGGAAGTTGAATGATAGCCATCAGAAAGAGCTGAAAACTTTTCGGTAAAAGGACTGCGTTATGGCTGCGATTTGAGCTAAGCAATCGACTGATTTGTTTTCAGCAATGTCGATATGACTGGGCAGCCACATAAAATTGATTTAGATAGTATATGTAGAAAAGAGATCATAAATAATAGGTCGAGTTTGGATACTGAAGGAATATCACATAAGTAGGAAAGAGAAGGGAGCAGATAGCTAAGAGAACACTTATTATAGAGTCAGATATTAAGTATTTACGAGAATTACGAGAAGACGAAATAAATAAAATTGAACAGAAGATTGTAGTATGTTTGTTCGAAAAAATCATCGTGAGCATTTTAACTGACCTTTTCTTGGCTAAGATGTAACTGAAACCAAACAAAAGTAAAGCGAAAACAAATATGGAACCTTTCAGGCTGAGCTTTTTCACGTGTTTCTTAATTTTCTACAACTAAAAATCTATTGTTAAAGATTATCATATGAAATATATATACCACTCCAGACATGGATTTATGAGAACATTTAAAATATACGTATCTATTTTTATACGGTGCTTTTAATTCTATCTTCATTTTTATTCATTTCATACTTTCTGCTATAAACGTGATCATTTTTTTTATATTTTCCAGATTTATTTTTAATTTTATTCACTACCTTTAATACTATGCCAGTTTTACTTAGTTCCTTTTAAATGTTACCAAATCGTTGTTTCATTCCGATGTTTTCAACTTTAATGTACGTTTACATTACCATAAGTTCCTTTTATATCAATGAACGCTGTAATAAACAATGTAATCTGTTTTTTTTTATATAAAAATTGTTATAAGTGAACTTAAAGCAACAGTTCTTTTAGTTTTAATAAAAACAAAAAAAAAGAACAATAAAAATTAAAAATTAAAGATAAGTTCATTAACTTATAAATAATTTAAAGTATACTATTAGATTAATAAAACTTATTTTGCCATGATTATGGAGTATGTAACTCCTAAACATGTCGGCTCTTTTTAATTCTTTAAAATATAATTTTCTGTAATATACGATTTTATAAATGTTTAATAAAACTTATTTATGCTTAATAAATCCGTATTAACTTTTCGGTTATTAACTTTTTAAATACACTTTTTGCTTCTTTTCCTAAGCCCCAAAAAATTAAGAAAAAGTAAAAAAATTATTCTCCGTTTATTTGTTTTATTTTTTCAATTTGTAATAAAGCGTTTGTCCTCTTAGAACTCTTTATCTGAAGTGTTTTTCTTTCTTTTTTTCTGGAACTCCGAAAACCTTAATTTTTCATGTCACACTAAATATCAATAAGGCTTCTAATATACTGACTAATAAGGCGGGTAGGATTTATACAGCACTGGACTTGGAATGGAATAACTTGCAAATCATCGTTATCGGAGTCGTTGTTTCGTATATATTTACATTAAACCTTTTTTAGCGGTATTTTTTCACTTCTGATTTTCGTATAAGCGTTTTTGTTGTTTTTCGGGAAGAAAAAAAAAAACTTTAACAGCGGAATCAGATAGCAAAAAAAAAAAATTCGACAATGATGACGCGTTGTTGCCAATACGAAATCATTCGTACGTATGTCTGACGTTTTTTTTTTATTCGCTGAGTAAGTGAAATCTTAAATTTAGGCAAAATGGGAATTAGGCAAAATGGGAATTAGGCAAAATGGGAAGTTACCAAATTTTTTACCATATTAATTATTATAGTCCGTTCAACGAAAATGTGCCGATAGTAAAAAGTCGATATAAATCGACATTTATTATCCTATTACCCCCCACCAATTACAAATGTTGAAGTGTTACCGATAGTAATTATCATTTTAAGTCAAAATTAAATGTTCATTTAATTTTTAGGAAGTTCATTTTTTGTAGTTTTAGTTCATTTAATTAATAGCATTTTTTATAGAAGAATTAATTAAAATTAAATTGCGACTTTAACGTTTATCTTAATTTGATTAGTTTTTGCTTAATATTGTTGTAAATGACACAATAACAAAATTCAAATGAATTATATAATAAGCGATTAAAATGAATTAAAACATAAAAAATGAATACCACCGCAAGATTTATAAATTATTAGGATTTCTATATTACTAATTTCATTTCTCCTTTTATCCCGAAAATACTTCACACTGCGAAGTATGTACCACCACTTCAACAACACACGAAACCTTCCCCTAAAGTTAGAGCATTACCACCTCGAACCAAACTTTCCCGGCGACCCATTACCAGAATTACTGATAGAACTGCGAAGATGTGGTATTATGTCCGTAAACAACAGCCAGTCCCAAAATCCACATTCCTCCTTGCATCACGGTCCAAATAAATATCGATCTATCGCTGACACAAAATCCAAATACAACAAGCCCCCTATATCCAGTGGAAGTGGCAGTTAGGGCAATTAACAAGTATCACAACCATCTAATTTACTACACAGATGGAGCCAAGGCAGTCGGTGAAGAAGGTTCACTGCCAGCAGCCTGTGCATTCGAGGGTGATGACATCTTATACGAAACCAGGCTCAACGATGCCTGTTCAGCATTGGACGCAGAGCTGTACGCAATCGCACACTGCTTCCACCACATCACCACATCTCACACCAGAACCAGTAAAACTACCTCCTGGTTACTGACTCTTTACAATCCTTAAACATGATTAAGGGCCCAAAATACAACAACCAGCTGGTACAAGAGATATGGCACAACTTATACCAATTACACCTAAAGGGCAGTCATGTGTCGCTGATACGGGTTCCCGGACACAGTGGAGTGCCTGGCAACGAGAGGGTTGACATAGCAGCACGGTCTGCCTTGCTCTCCCCAATGCCAGAAGACGCGGAACTACCGACATCAATGGAATACACATTATTAAGAGCGTGCGAAAAGCAGTGGAGAACTGAATGGGCAGCTGCTACAACATTCTTAAGAAGCATAAAGCCCACAGTTGAACCATGGTGGCCACCAAAAGGAACATCCAGAAACGACTTTAAGATCCTCAGCCGACTGCGAATCGGGCATATCGCTATTTCCCACAAACACATAATCGATAAAACCCCGCCTCCGACTATGTGTCCCCTGTGCGGCCAGATAACCATACCAACAGTCTCTCATATACCGCTCACTTGCCAAAAGATGAAGGTATTACGAAAACAACTGGACTTGCTGGGAAACATAGAGGGCATACTCTCTAACGAATCAATAAACATCACTCGAATTTATAGCCTTTGTAAGAATGAGTGGCCTAGCACAACAAATCTAAATAACCTCCCCTTGTGTGTGCTGCAATGACCACGGTAGTTACAAACAGCACACACAATTTAAAAGAGGGAAAGAAAAAAAAAAAAAAAAATTTCATTTTTCAAAAATAAATTATTCGTAACCGAATTCTGAGTAGTTAATGAATTACAATTATTAAAGATATACACTTATAATTCTGTAATAATAATTCTCGTTTTTTTTTTTTGTTTTTTTTTTGTTCTTAGTATATACGTGATATTGTGTTTATTTTTGTAATTTCGATTTACTCGTTCATTAGTACTTTTTTTTTTTTTTTTTCTTTTTAGTTTTGATCTTCTTATTTTGGTATTTTTCCAGTTTTATCTGAATTTACTTTATCCTTATTTTCTCTTGCCGGACATTTTTGTTTCATTCTTCTAGAAATAGTCCTTCTCGGGGCTCTTGTTTATACATATAATATTCTACTTGTTTAACATCTAACAGAAAAAAAAAGCCGGCAATAGTAATGTAGAATTAGTCGTTCTATCAAATTCAGAATCAAAAACGGATATAAAATACGTCAGTACGTAAAGTAAAATGATAATTGCAAATGTTTGCATAAGTTTTTACAGAATTTAGCTGATAACCTAACAGCTCTAAGACTCATTACAGGAGCATTTTACACCAGCCCAATTGCTAGCCTTCACGTAGAATCAAACATCTTTCCATTGCAACATAGAAGAATTTTCTCATCCCTGAAATACTATACAAAAATGATTTCAAATTTAACGAATCCTACTTCCGAAAAAACTATTTCGCCAAACTTTATTCAACTATATGAGAAATACCCAAAAACTTCGATGGCCATTGCGAATACGATGCCTAAATACAATTAAAAACATCAACTTTGGCACACCACAGACATCGTAAAGGACATAAGAGAACTACCACCGTGGCACACAACCTTTCAAGAAACCATAGCAGACTTAAACCGACGCGAAAAAATGGACTCGTCCTTAACCAGACATATCAGAAAGGTGACTCGCTCAGCTTGGCAAAAAGAGTGGAATCAAATCTCTCCAATCCAAAACAAACTACGCCGCATCAAAAACGAAATTGCCTACTGGGAAACCAACTATTGGCCAAAAAGACAGGACGAAACAGTTATTTCAAGACTAAGAATAGGGCACTGCTCATTTAGCCACAAGTACATCCTCGACAAGGAGCCGGCGCCCATTTGTGAAATCTGCGCAGCAGAGACTTTCTCGATAGACCACCTCTTCACATGCAAAAAGTGGGAAAAACAGCGAGCAGCCTGCGACATGGTAGGAAAACCTATACCAGAACTCCTTTACAACAACAGATCAAATTGTGAAAATGTACTAACATACCTAAAACATGTAAATATGTACAATAGTATCTAAATAAGTTAACTGTTAAGATGTATTATATTCGTCGCAAATGGCTCCATTGTCGAGCGACAATAAATAAATATATTTAAAAAAAAAACCTAAATATTGTTAAAAACTTTAATTTTAAACAAGTACAAAAGAACGCTGCTGCCGCATGTGGAATAGCAGTGAAAAGCATTAATAATATTAAGAAAATATATATTGATAAATTATAAAATAAACTAATTTGTAGAACACCGCGAAAAACTTATGAACCAGAAAAATTAATTACCAGGCTAGACAATTTCAGTGAAAATGTAGTACGTCAATGTAAACGTATAATAATAAAGAGCATTAAAGATTTACTAAAGCTTATAGTGATATTCTTAAAGAACTTGTTACGAATTTAGATCGATTTCATTATATTAATCGAGTAGGAAATCCCCCCTATTGCAATTCTTAAAAGGTGTCGGTAACAATAATTGAAATTCTTTTTGTTTTTTTTTTTATAAAATTCCGGTGTAAAACATAAAAATAGCAATAATAGATTTTTTCAATTCTATACTTACGCGGCGTATAAACACCAACAGCATCGTCACGTTTTATCGTTGTAACAAAGCCTCCGTCGGCCTTAAGTGTAAGCTGCATGATATCGCCGGTTTACTTTGAAAATTTCATAAGCAGAATCTTCGACGTAAATGAATAAAATACTATACACACTACTACAGAATATACCGATGGGAAAGAGATAGGAAGAAGAATTGAAAGATTATCTCGGTTCAAGAACCTACAGAAATGGCCAGGTGATCGCAACGTTGAAGAATTGTTTCACACAGCAATAGATAGGAGAACATTTATAGAGAATTAATGAAGCTTTCAATTGGATAGGCCTAGAATCGAGAGCGGTCATAGCACTGAAGAAGAAGAAAAAGAAGGAGAATACCAAACGTAAATTTTGCGCCTTTTTGCTATGAAATAAAATGTAGAGTGAACTTGTTCATCGATCCCAATGACAAATTTTCACAATACGAAGTATCGAAAACTTTTCCCTGACCGAAAACACTAGCCAGCACGATATAAAAACTAGATACTTATAAAGTGAAACACGTATAACACTTTATGAAATAATAATGATATAATATTTAAACAATTAATAGCAATATCTTCACGAACACGGCATATTTTTACTGCGCCAAAACCGGAAAAGTAGTTTGCAGCGATCGCGATAATTATGAATTAAAATTATTATTCATTAAATAATAACGTTTTTTTACGGAATTTTTTTTTAGTATTTATTAGCGTGACTCGGTAAAATTGGTTTTAAAGAAAAATATTATAAAACCCAATCGTTAGTTTTCTCTGAAAGAATTGGTGATGGGTTTTCTTCGAGCCTTTTAAATAACCGTAAACGTCCTTATACGAAAGAAGTACGGCTGCGTAATAATTCGTGAAGGCGCGACGCGCTTCTAAGACGTTTTGCGACAATATGAAAAAGCGGGATTAAGTCAAATAAAATAAAAAGACGATGAACGGAACGGAATAAAGTGCAAACTGTTTGTTTATAGTGTTCTAAAAATAATGATGAAAAAATGTTACTACTAGTCGGTTTGTGTTTCAGTTTGTTCAATACTGTTCGATTTCGTTTCCAATTAAATTTAAACTTTTGAATGCTTTCAAAAACAGTTTGCTTATTTAATTCTATAAAATCCCAATGGTGCTACTCTTAAACTGTTCCATAATTCACGATTTTCGATTGTTCGGCGCACATAGCATATATGAATATATATATATATATATATGATTGAGAAGTAAAATAAAGAGCAGGTTCCACATTCGAACAAAATTTTTATAAGCCAACTTTTAAACTTTAATTCTAATCACGGTATAAAAAACATCTAAGGTCAATTCGATTGAGTAAACCATTTGGTAACTGTCAATCGATAGCGAGCGCGCTAAAATGAAACAGTTCGTTTCACGGAGATTATAATAGTAAAATTAAGATCGTCGTGAAAAGGACTACTATTTTAAAAGTAATATAAACGTGTGCCACATTATACACGAAAATGAGAAATAAATTAAATCGTAATCGATTTAACGGGAAAAAAGTAAAGAATAAAAAGTCTAGGCAGAAGGTTTTATATTAAGGAACTAGTTCGCGCACGAAACAATAAAAAAAACACATAGGTTGTTCGATGAGAGTCCGATGAAATATTAATAAAACGAAAATCCGTCGCATTCGGAATATGTACGAAATTGTTTAATATCGAGGTTAGGCATCAGTTCATTTTGAAATTTTTTACTCATATTCCTTATAATTCTGAACGTGTACTGTCGAAAAATAGATAGCGAACAATTTTTGGTTTTTGAATTTGGCACTACAAACACGCGAAGCTACTTTTCCATTTTCCGCTTAGTACGTTTTCATCATTTCTTCTTTTACAATTCCGTTCTTCTTTCGGTAGTCGGTATATTTTGTTTCATTCGGATATTTTTCCGTATTAGAGATTTCTAAGACTTTTTTTTTTTATTATCAATCGGCTCTTTTTTTTTTTTTTTTTTTTTTTTGAAAGCAACATCCTGTACCGTGTTTAACTGCTGTGGCTATTACAGTACGAAGTTGCGCAGTTTGTTTTTATAGATATCTGATTATTCCGCTAGTTCTGATAAATTGTGTTGTTACAAATAAAATTGTATCGGGGGAATTCTCAAGAATGTTGGTGACTGTTTTGTTATTAATTGAAGGGGGCCGGTGAGGTGATAATGCTGGACAGTCGCATAGTATATGAGGAGTTGAGGGAGCAACATCTTGACCGCTACAGAAAGGACAATTCGTAGGAGAGGGGGTTCTTTGAAAAATAAAATTATGCGACATGGCCGTATGGCCTATGCGCAAGCGGCTAATTGCACAGAAATCTCTGCGGGAAATGCTTTTTTCTGGCCACCATGGTTCCGTTGAGGGTTTAATTAACCTCGAGAAAGTCTGACACGAGGACCAATGGGTTTTCCATAAGGACGTGAGATTATTGAAGATTATGTTCGAGAGATAAGGTGGAGGTGGGCTGTTACTAGGCGAGGGGCAATATATTTCTGCTCGGGCGGATGTATCGACGCGTTCATTTCCAGGAATCCCCCTGCATGGCTGGGCGCCCACAGAAAGGATACGGCGGCTCTTGATATTAGAATGGACAATCTTCACTTCTGGTTTTTCTATTTTTTCCATGAACTTACTTTTTACCCTATAGACTTACATACAACGGCATAAGGATACTCTTTTTACGATTTTTCATACTTCCTTTCCAAAATGCCCTGCTTAATCGTTGCATTGCGGTGTATCTTAAAACTGATATATCTTCTTCTTCTTCTTCTTCTTTGATTAGCGTGACGTATACTGCAGCCTGGGCCGGAGGCACGGATAAGATAAGAATTAGATGAAGTGGAGAATAGGTTAGCGGTCTTGAGGAAACGTAGGAGGCGTTCAATTTTGTCGTGGCGATCAGACAGGATTTCGGAAAAAGGTTGGACGACTGGAGAATTTGTGCTCGGTATGAATTATATGTGGGACAGCTGACGAGTAAATGTAGGATTGTGACAGGAGAATTGCAATTGGAACACGGGTGGGATAGTTTTTTTTTAGACGACTAAGAATGATTTTGAAGTGACCTAGGCCGAGTCTTGTGACAACGATTTCATTCCTTCGATTATTGGTAAATAATGACGTTTTCCATGGTCGAATAGTATCTCGAATTGAGCGCAGCTTGTTCGTGTTTGGGATGTTGGTCCATTGTTTTTGCCATGTTTGTAGTGATTTTTGCACTATATCACCTTTCAGATCCATTGACGGAATTTCAATGTTCGGCACCGGAAAGAACAATGAGCCTTCTTTTGCCGCACTATCCGCGAATGAATTCCCCCGGATCCTAACGTGTGAAGGAATCCATGCGAACGAAACACGGGTACTTGTACTACAAAGAGTACGAATAATTTCCTTGACTATGTGGTGTTGGGAGAAGAGTTCTATTCTTGAATTTAATGAGTCTGTACATATAAGGGGTGTCAGGAATGAGGATCGTAAATTATTACATTTTCTATTGCAAGTTTTATAGCAAATAGTTCCGCCGAAAGAATAGTAAATAGTACCGGAAGAGAGTTTAACGGAGAATAATACAGCCTGTTCCTTGGAGCCGTCAAAAACTGATACATCGATTTAATTGGAATGCCATTTTTTTTGTTCTCGTTTCCATTTTAAGTGCACATCTAAATCATTTCTTTCGAATTACTTCTCACACTGCTAGTAGCTAAATTCTTCAAATCTTTCTCTATTTTTCCATATTTCGTGCGTGCAGGGCGACTTTTTAATATTTCTCGTAAATTCGGTCTTTCTGAAGGATTGTCGTAAACCAGTATGATTTTCAGCTATTTCTTTTGAAAGATTAATCTGTTTTATTACCGAAGTGCGAGAAAACTGCCAAGTCAACTACGAAAGGGGTTTTTAATTCAAAAATTTTCTTTCTTATTTCTATTTGTTTATATTTCTCATTTCGCTAAAACTTTTTCCGTTGTTGAATGGACAGATTTTCGATCATTTTTTGTTTTTGTCCTGGGCTAAATCGTGAAAACGAATTTTTATTTACTTTTTTTCCGCGTATTCAAACGTACACACGCTCGTGGCGAGGAAGAAATTACACTTCAATTGTACGGGTTTTTTGTGCCGCTTATCGTTGAGTATAAGGAACTCACGATGCAATAATAAGATCCGCCTTTTAAAATAATCCGATGACCAATGTAATTTTCACGCACACTGTAAATGTTCTCGCGTTTAGTACACATTTAACAACGTATTAAACATTTTTCACGCAATAAATAAAACCAAAAAGAAACATAACCGGGAGGGGAACTGTTTTTTGTTTTTTTTAATTGGGAAAAAATTGGCTTATTTTTTTCATGTGAACATGCGCCTGGTGTCGTGAATTATAAAACGAAAATTATTCGAAACAGAGCAGCCGATGTAACAAGTTAAATAATAGCAGCCGTATTTCTCGATAAAGGGTAACGCAACCAGACTAATGACGCTAGTCGCCCGTAAAAAAACCTCATAAACACATACGGCATTCTTAGCACATGTAAACTTTCCAGTTTTGACCCTGCTACATCTGCCTTGGATTATTTAGGCTCCGATTCTCGTTTTCTTATTATTCGGCGAAGACGTCGAATAAATTTAACTTGGAGTTCGCGCTGTGACCGGTGTCTTTGGTTATAATCAAGAAAGAAAAAAAAAAATCAAAAAAAAACAAAAAAAAGCGAATTATTCGCGCTAGAAAAAAAAGAGGAGAAAAAAAAAGTTCTCAAAATTTTTACGGTTTCGGAAGATATTACACGAGAGGAAAATGGCCGATGTAAATTTTATGCACTACTTCCTGGAATTCCTCTAGACTTGCTAGAATTGTTGTGGAATTGCCGTGGAATTACTAGAAAATTCCTACACGCTGCACATAAAACTTACTCGGCGATTTAGCCCTCTGTATTTTACCCGTCTTAGGTGATTGCACTCGTCAGCTATAATCCGGAGATTACAAAACGAACAGATGAATAAATTAGTAAGAAATTTCATTATCTCGTTAGAACTTACCGAAATGAAGAACGGTCTCTTCTAGTTTATGGTCTCGCGACTGCTCATTTTTCTTTCCGACCGGATATTCTCTCTCTTTCGTTCCGTATTACACCATTGTGTATTCCGTGTTCTGAAATTTAAAAAAATAATACACACCTTTTAGTAAGCGATAAAACAAGATCTAAACAAAATCTCGCGGTTTCACGGGCCAATCCTTCTGTAACAGTCGCTGCCGATAAATAGACAGTTCGAAAAACCCGAATCAACCTTACATTCGTTTCAAGGTAGGTTATTAAAATTCGGAGCAGGTTAGCGATTCGAGATTGGTAAACTTGTTAGAAATCACTGGAGAACTTGCAAAACTTCATAATCGGACCATCGTTGTACGGTGCGTCCGCTGTGGAAAAAATGGTGTAAACTTGAAAAACTCTCTAGATGCGGCAACACGAACAAATGTTGGGACGTTTTCTGATGCAGTGCAAAGATACTTTACAAGGTGCAGGAAATTCCGGAGGCATCGCATAACAGATCTTTCTACAGGAGCCGTACTCACGCGAATGAACCAGCAATAATCTCTCGCCTCGAGCGGTTGTTTCGGTTCACCAAGTTAAACCGGATTTCCAAACTCGGAGCGGCTGATGCGTTGATATATTAAATTCGATCGTTAATTTTTTTGGAAGTTTAACGTTTTAATCGTTTTAGTTATTTTCCTTATTTTACGAATTTTAAGAATTACACTGTTCGCATTCGGCCCGAAGTTGGTGAAAAAAGAGGAAAAACATCACATTCGCAGCGCTTACAATTTTAAAATAATGAATATTTTCGAACGATTTTAAAATATATACTCGTATTATAGCAAAGACGACCTTGCGAATATCTCTCCAGCCTGCGCGACTGACTGTTCAGACAGCGAAGGGGAAAACTGACTGGTTACTTCGTCTATTTTTTTCTAATGCTGTTTTCTTCCGAGTTTTCCTTTATAGTTTCCCCTCTGAAATTTCCACGCAATACTGGAGGTTATCGGCAACAAATTGGTATCGAAATTTCCGGTTCGTTCGTTATGTCAGCGGCGTAATATTTCGGACATTTCGATTACCGTCAATCGGACCATCGGGAATAAACCAAAACATGTTCGACTTCGGTTAACTTACTGGTCGAGTTTTTAATTTGCTCTACCGGGGGGGAGATTAATTTGTAGAAAACGAAGAAGAAGAAATGAACTAGTCGCGCGACATTTCCCCTTGATGAAGAAGAGCGTAAGGGTATTTCGATGTCGGAAGTGAAGGGGGCTGATCACATTTATCTAAATAATGCGATGCTGCGTCGTTACCGTTCTTCAGCTTTCTGAATGTACTTCGAAAAGTTCCATCAGCGCCCTTTCCCCCAAGAGAAACTTCATAGCAGTTGATTACGACCGAACGAGAACTCGGAGCTCTGGCCGGGAAAATTCTTAAATGAAAGTGGTGCAAATTCGAACACCCTGTAATATATCACGCGTCCTGAACGCGTTGATAGCGCGCTCTTATGTGTCGTGTGCTAGAGTGATTTTGGAAATAATGAACTGAACGCTTATGCGACCGAGTGAACTAATCTTTTCGAAACTAGGTGAACTTTCGCTGTTTTGATGTTGTGGTATTGTACTGTTACCAGTTGCTTCTCTATTATCAGCACGGTTGGAACTATCAGTTTGAAATTTTTTTTTATCCTTAAAGTTTGACAACAACTCACAACAGCGATCTCCCGATATGTTGTTCGCACACACGTATACATGCATATATATCGATATAAAGGAAATTAAATATGTTGAATCAAAAAACAACATCACTATTCTTTTTTTGTTATTTAATTCCGATAATTGTTTTTTTTTTTTTTTTTTTTTTTTTTTTTTGACCACGGTGTTATCAATTTAACTCGTTATCTCAATTGAAGTATAATATGTATATATCTAAAAGACTTAAATTTATACATGAACACAATTGTTTTTTAAAAATTGGTATAATTCCACAACTGCTTTGATATTGGTTCACTGATTATTTGATTAATATGAATTGGCAGTATATTATATGTTCGAATGTTTAAACAATTTCTTTTCCCTTCTTTTATTTTTCAATGTGCATTTTTTTTTTAATAATCAATCTCCTTCGAATTTAAAGTAATTCGATTGTAATTAGTAACCCGCGACAAAGTAACTCTTCAAAAAAAAAAAAAAAAAAAAAAACGAAATTGATACTTATGTTGTAGTGATTAAGAAAGAAAATACTATGCAGGTAAAAGGCAACCGTCGTGGGGAAAATAGTAGCGAGCTTTAATAGGGCGGAAGTCCCAAAAAGCTATTGTAGAAATTTAAGCAATAACTGCGTACCGAAAAACAATCTACTTGCTGCAGCATTGATTGGGTACAATCTTTTAAAGAGAGCACTTAATTTAGAAAAATCAACAAAGGAATCAAATGATGGTTTTCTTAAAGATGATTCTCAAATTTGGCACTTACACATACCAAGGAGCACCAACAATATATTCGTATAGTTCACATTAAATAAAACTTAATAATTTCGGCAGAACGATCTGAAATTTCGCCCGTAAATTAAAAAGACTCTTTCGTACCATCTGTCACACTGTCGTATTTTGCGTGGGTATTAACAGACGTTGCCAACGTTGGATATCTGCAGCAGATGTCCCGCTCTTAACATTTATCCCAGATTCCTATCAGAGATTTATTTCATTGGTACCGATTTGATCTATAATGCAGCGACAATTACGTAGTTTCATTATATAGTTATTCGCAAATGATCTGCTCCCGATCGTGGAATTAACTGAAATTCTAACTCGTAGAATTAAATTCGCTGGGAAAATACATCGATTGTTCCTAACGTAACTCTGATGAACTCGCGCTAAGACCAGGATGTCACAGTGGCGATTTAGTTGTGGCAGAAAAGATGCGCAACATTTCCCCAGCTTTAAATGCAGATGGTGCACCAAAGCAAACTCTCTCAAGTGCTCTTCGCTGACACCTTGCGTCCACGAAGCGGAGTTGATTTCGATTTCACGGCTTCCGTTTTGGAGGAGGTATTTCATTCTGATTGAGGGAGTATCTACAGTTTCACCAGCAAACCCTGAAATGCATTCCTGCTAACGGACTTCCTACAATCTATTAGGTAATTCCAGACTCGGAAAATCTCTCAAACGCGCTATGAAACGCATTATTAACCTACTTTTCCGGGGACTCTCTCACGATTAAAATTCCTGTAGGCTACGCGTCATACTGGCGTGTCTGAGAACGAGCGCGTGAATTTGTCCGCTAGAGCGGCAGCATATACAGCCTGATGTCCGGAGATGCTCTCTTCCTTAACTAATGCCATCCTTCATCTGTGGTCGGCTCAAACATCGTGGCCGAGATCGAATGAGATTACGATAGCCATGTCTTCGGCAAAGAACTTTGGGACACGTATCAATGCTCCCAACTATTCTGTTTAGAAGGAACATCTCTCGTCTTCTCCTGCCCTTTATGTAATTTGTCGGCTTCGCCAACTGTAAAGCACATGCTAGAACACGGTCCACGTGATTTCACCTTGGCACCTTCCATTTATCGTGTCGATCGAAACGGAACGTCCAGCCTACCTTAAGAGCGACTAAATTGATCAACAACCTCTAAATCTGCGCCGATTCATGTGCCGTAATAATCTCGGAAATGACACGCGGCATGTGAGTCATAAATAGTGTTAAAAAAGAAAAGAAAAAACCCGTAATTGACAAGAATAGGACACAGAAAATACCCCGTTTTCGTCTTCGTCTTGGACAAGCGATGAAGAAAGGTGCGCCGCGAGAGGATCGAACAAAGTCAAATGCTACATGAAGAGAATCGTATACTTTACACACCGTCCGAAAGACATAAACACGTCGCAGGACACTTTTGTACAAAAGGTACACTGATTTTTGTTTTTTCGGTAAACTTTTCCTTCCAACTGACTCTGTTACTTTCGAAATCATTCCACTTGGCACGAAAGTTGTTTCTAATTCAGAGGACGAATTCCTCGCAATTTAATATTCCTCGCAGTCTTAATAAGGTCGTTTTGTTGCATCAATTACGTGACACCATCCACTTGAGCGCCATTATATCGTTCAAAATTAATTCCGCAAATGAGAATAATTTTCTACACGTGAAGAACGTACGATACGAAATTCGGGAATACTCGTATATCTAACTATCGAGCTATACGCAAGTATTCTGTTGACGACTATTTCTACTCAATTAAGTTTTGACTGGCTTTTAGAACGGCGCTCTAAATGGTTGGGATTAATAGACGTTTGATCAGTAAGCTTAAGGAGTCATCCTCGCATAATCTATTCAGCTGACTTTAATGTGATACTGAAACTGCATAGAATTCAAAAAAAAAAAAAAAAAAAAAAGAAACCTGTCAGTCTATGTAATTGTCGCATTCGTTTAAATTTTCCTACTTAATTAGTGCAACCATTAATTTTTTGTAAACGAGAATTTTTTCAACCAGTCGCGTTGCAAACTCGTGCTATATCGTACGATAATGGCGCAGGGCTTTTTCAAACGCGACTTTTTACAACGCCACGGGACTGTTTGAACACATATATACATATAAACATATTACTGTCGCGGTTTGCGGCTTGCAGAGGAAGTACTAAATAACATTTCTGTGCGATTTCTGCGAGCAATTTGATATCTCTCGAAAGGGAAAGCGGTTTTTCGCAGCAATAAAAATCGTGAAAAAACGGGAAAACATGAAATGTATCACGTTGACGAGATATCGGGACAAAGTTCAATGAGAGAAGAAAATGAAAAAAGAAATTGCCAACCCGGTTCGCTAACGAATCCAATTTAGAGAATTCCGTTGATTATACATGATGGAAAAATACATTTCTGTTTTGACTGTGTCTGTTTTCAATTTTTCAGTTTTTCAACTTTCCACTATTGCCGAGACTGGTAAGGCGCTATTCGAGCGGCACACGTGCTGATCTCGCGCTCTGCTACGACAGCAATTCCGGTTGGTCCGTTTTTGTTTTGATTTTTTTTTTTTTCTATTTTCTTTCCTTTTCCCTTTTCCCTTTTCCCTTTTCTTTGGTACGCGCTGCAACGACGTTGCTGTGGAAAATAAATTTTTATAAACTAACTCGACAAGAGAGAGAGTAGTCCTTTCCGGCCAAACGATGAGACAATTTTCGGGAATTTTTTCCCTCACCGAAAACTTTCTTGACGCTATTACGTCATCTGATACGCTATTATAACGGGCTATTTTACAGTGCCGGCTTTTTGTAATCATTCCGGGCGTTATTCTTTCATTACGTTTCGCGCAACCGAAATTGACTGAAATTCCGCCATCCGCGATTAATTCGGTTAGTCTGATGAAGTGAAATATTTTTAATGCAGAAACCGATTCGATTTCAAACTTAAAAGGTAGGAAAATTTTAATTATTCTCGTCGTTACGGCGAATGAATGAAGCCAGCCAGGGCTCTATAATGGCTTTCTCTACCTGCTAACCGGATTAATTCCAGCCATTGGCCTGTACTTTAACTTAATAACTTAATTAGAGCGACACCTTCGCTCCATACGGAAACTGTTCTTCTTTGCGCAGTCTGTCTAGTCGCACACTACCTTCACTAGCTTCACCATCCTCCCTGCCGCACCCGATCGAACGGTGTTGTTTCCCGGCTCAATTTTTAACGATAATTTTTCTCTTATCTTTTTTCGTCATCGGAAGTTCGATTTTTCCTACCATCTCTTTTGAGTACCCATTATTACGAATTTAGGTAACTTTCGTTCGCAAAAATGTAAACTGCTTTAAATGAACTACGTTGGACAAAAATGTACTGCGGCCAAAAAAACATACAAAAAAGCGTGCATATCACGAAATTATAAAACATCGAAGAAGTTCGGTCCTTAATAGACAGTATAGTAAAGACCCTCGCACTCACAATGTATGGAATGAAAAATTAATTTTGCCCCGGAGCAATATGGCTAAGCTCTGTCTACCAAACCGCATCACTTTTCTTCCTTTCATCTTTTTCAATTGTTTTTGAACGCAATGAACAATGAGATTTAGCGAAGGGAAATGTAAAAAAAAAACAACGAAAAAGCTCCTAGCGTGGCAAGAATAACTGGCTCGGAAGCTTTTCACCGAAGTATGCATATATAATAAAAAAATAAGTAAAGTAAGTCCCATACCCTTCATAAGGTATCATGGATTGTGAAATTGAGTTTTTCATAATGTACAAAGCCCAACGGCACTTGGGATCCGCCTTTATCTTCCCTGATTTCTCTGGTACCCAATTCAATTTCAGATTATGTATAAACCTGGGAGCTACTTCGATCCGGAACGAGACAAGTCAAGTATGGAACCCGTGACCTCTGGTTTGATAGCCAAGCGCCTTAAGGGGGGGGGGGGTAAAGTTTTTAAACTTTTTTTTTACATTTTTTTTTTTATTTTCTTATATGAATGTACAACATTTCAAGATTATTTTGTCAAAATTTGAAATCGATCGCAACAAAACTAACGGACCTATAGAGTTTTGAGTGAGCGGTGCTCCGCTCCGGTTTTGAACACCTACTGGGCAGCTACGTAGCGCGGCTACCTGGAAGCTGTTTCGTGCTCTTTTAAACTTCGTATTTTTTAGTTTCGCTGTGATTGTGTATTTATTATTAGTAAAATGCCGAAGAAAATTATCAGAGAAGATCGCAAGAGTACCAGTTTCAGATTAGATCGATCAAAAAAAGTAATACCTCCACAGAAACGCAAGACAGACGGGGTCGAAGCAAAAGATACATCGTCCAAAAAAAAAAAAAAATGAATACTTTTGTGCCATTTGGGCTACTTACTACCATTACCGTTTGATGGACGAGAAACCGCAGAACGACAAATGCCCGAGCGGCCAAGACTCGTGGTGTGAATGGCAGAAAGCTGCAGCTGCAAATGCCCTGAAGTAATTCAAACACAGTTACACTGTACTTCCAAGTGACGTTTCGGAAGAAATTAAACCGATATATGAAGACTTGCGTAAGGGGGCACTTCTGCAGCGATATCTTGGAGGATTCACTCAAAACAACAGTGAGAGTTTGAATCAACTCATTTGGAAAATTACCCCAAAATCAGCAAGTGGTACCTCGACTGTTGTTGAAATCACAGCTCATGTGGCTTCATGTATGTTCAATGAAGGCTGTTTTGCTTTGCTCTCAAAGAGATAAACACCAGTTCAGGGTCAAGTTCTCATGAATGGACAGGCATGGTAGATTGAACGAGCATAAACCGAGTGGAGCAACAAGCTGCACTTGAAAGTAAAGAAGGCAGAATTCTACGTTGACAAGAGCAAAAAGCTGCCTTAGATTTTACAGCTGAAAGCTGTGAGCTTTATGGGCTTAGCATCGATGACTCTGAATAAGTATATTAGAAGAAACACTCGCGTACCGATGTTTAAGTCAAATTTTTTTCTACACAAAACTTTAAAGCCTTTTTCTCGCACAATGTCAAGTCCGTGGACACTGTAACTCGAAAACTAATGCACCGATTCTTTTGAAATTTTGTACAGTGTTTCTGCACATCAATTACGAGGTAACGCTGGGAGGGTTTTTTTTTTTTTTAATTGTTACTTATTTTACAATAAAAAAATTTGTCGATTTTGATGGCAAAAATCGCGTTTTTGACTTCCAAGTGTTAACAAAAATTAAAAAATCGAAAAAAAAAAAAAATCCTCCCAGCGTTACCTCAAGAAAATGATTAACTATCAGTAGCATTTTGATTTTTTTGATTTCAGATAACCAGTGGTGAGATATAGTGTCCACCGCAAAACAACTTTTTTTTGAGGCTTCTTCAAAGATTTGCTGCTAACGGCTTATTTTTTAATATTTCTTATTTAAAATTTCAGAAAATATTGTTCAAATGTTACTTTATTGTATTACACTTAATAAAATATATTTGCATTCACTGGAGCATGAAGAAAAATTATTGAAAATGATCCTTTTTTTACCGAAATTAACTTTACCCCCCCCCCCCTTAACCATTAGACTGCCGCGCTATTAAAAATCAAGAGCTAGATTAACAAAAGGAATATACTATATCTGTTTAATTGTTTCTTATATGTTTATGTTGTACAGTAATTAATTTTAAACACCAATTTGAAACAATTATTTAATTTATCAAATACCCCGATGCGTTTCGAAGACAAAGCTTCATGATCACGGGAGTTATTACGATCAAAACGCGTCGGGGTTTTGATAAATTAAATAATTCTTTTTAAATTGGTATTTAAAATTAATTACTGTACAAAATAGAAGGAATATAATATCTTTATATCGCATTTAATCAATTAATATTTTTATTATACGTATTATTGTCGTTGTTCATTTGAGGTTTTTGTTTTTTCGATGTTAGTGTGAGGTGTTCTGTTGTAAGAAAAGGAGGTGATTTGTGTTAAACAAATTTCGTATATTTTCCGGTAACTTTGAGAATATTTAATTTTAATTCGGAATTTATATTTAAATTTTCCGTCTAAAAGTATGCTTTTGACGTAGAATTAAAACCGACTTTCAATATGAGAATACGCACAACTGTTCAGAGTCGCGAGTTATGAAATACACTGGAAAAAAAAAAAGAAAATAAACAGTTCGATAAATTATTAAATTAGCAAAAGAGAATTTTTTACTCCGATAAAAGTTATCGAACAATGGGAAATGTATATTTCTCAGGAAACATTGTTACTTTACGGACCGACAGTTGATCTAGTGTGCAAAAAATGCTTTTAGATGTATAATATTTCACATTCAACTACAAAAAAATTATCGTGTTTCCATACCAAATCAGGAAACACGTAACGTGTAAAACATATATTACGTGTATTCATTTGTTCATCTAACAATAAACGAACGTTGTCATTTTTGTTATGTTTTTCTGAATATTTAAGAATAAAAGTTTACCAGTGAGAGACCTATTTAAACGAGAATGAGAGAGAGAGAAACCAAAAGTGAAATTCATGACATTCGGAAATGGTCGGTCAGTCTGTTTGAGAATTTGGAATGTAAATTGCCCGAAAAGTAAAGTTCTTTTGAGTGATGACCTAATATTACGGACGAGCGCGAGTGAATGGATTCACGTCATCAAAAGGTTTTGAAGAGATTTACGATCGGTCGCTGACGGTAAGTGATGGTAAGCGAGAGGCGTAGCGGAAGTGGGACGCGCGTGAAAGTAAATGCGGAGTGCAGGAGAAAAATACAATTTTAAGCATGGCTGAATATTGCGAAATAGAGGGGATATTTCGCGTTTGAATTTCCTGACTGCGATCATCTATTTATTTTCTTTCTCCTTTGAAGAGGGCTTTTAAAAAACGTTTCCATCCGAATTAATTCTAATAAGTGTGTACATTTTTATTTTTAAGCTTGTTTCTTCGCCGAAATAATTCTTGCTCGCTAAATAGGCTACGTTTTAAATACTGCGTCAGCTCTTAGAGATAACCTCAAGCACTGCTACTTTTCACCTAATAACCAGTTGCTGTTTTTTTATTTATGTTTATTTTTCTTTTTTTTTCTTTTTTTTTTTTTTTTTTTAGGGTAAAGCTACCGATTTCCCGATGACCTTTATATCCGGTTGAGAGAATAAGTCGAAGTATATTCCGCAGCCTTTGATTAAATTTTTAGAATTGTTTAGTTATCGACTCGCTGTCGTGCAGATCGAAGTATTTGTGTGATTGGAATATTTTTTTTTTTTTTAATTTTTATGGCCCAGCTCGCGCCTTTTGGCCATTAATCCTCGGTTCCAGTTATATTTCCATTTTCGTATCTTTTATATATTTATACAAACGCTTACATTCATACGAATATGGCTGTTCTACAATTTCTAACACTGTCAGTGGCAATGTATACCGACTCGTCAATAGACACCTAATGAGGTTCCTTCTTTCCTCTTCAAATTCTACGCACTGCCATACTAGATGCTCCAAACTTCCAATTTCTCCGCAGTTTTCGCAGGCCTCATCATTTAATATACCCCATTGGAAAAGTTTATTCGGAGTCCGATAGTATCCCACTCTTAATCTACTTATACACGTAATATAATCTCTCTCTAAATCACAGTCAGAGAACCATGTTCGTCGGAAGTTGCCCCTATTAATCATATAATATTTTTTCCCTTTCTGTATACTACTTTCTTTATAATTCGCATTCCATCTTTCGTACACCCTATTTTTTATTTCCATCCGATACTCTTCCCAATTTAATTTGATTAGCTGCCTTCTACCGGTACGTGATCTAGTTAATGCGTCCGCCATTTCATTTCCCCATATCCCTGCATGCCCAGGTACCCATTTAAATTTAACCGTAACATTTTGTCGATCTAATTTATATACTAATCTTCTAATCTTAGCTTCAATGTTATACATCTTCCTGGGGTTTATGTTACTTAATTTGCTTAATACCGCCAGATAGTCCGAAACTATCAGAATTTTTTTTTCTCTAATATTTTTCCGCAAGTAAGTATGCGAATAGCACATTGATGTTTAAAAAGTCTGAAAACAGCGTTCACTAGAATAAACTTTTTATCATTCGAGAAAATGACTTTACCACTGGCGAGAGGGAATGGCTACAAAAAGCTGAATTCTAACACAATCTATTGTCAGCGATGAAACCAGTTCTGTACAAAACTGGTTCATAGAGGAATTAATAATAAAAAGAAAAAGCCAGCATTCGAAAAAAGCGAACATTTGAAATCGAGATCACATAATTTTTGGTATAAAATGCGTCTCGTAGCTAAAAACAGAATCGCCATCACCGTCGAACTTTTTTTAGGGTTTTTAATGAACGCAATCGATTAATCCTCCAGATGAACCTGAAAAGTAGCACGTAATGGAAGGAACCTTTAGACGAGAAAATTTCAGGCATTTCTGGAAAAAATTGGATCCGTCCAATAAAATCCGATTTTGCAGTTCGGTTAATTTTCTGCCAGAAGAAAGCTATACGAAATTGATCTTGAATAATTCGAGCACTGTGCGTCATTTCTACCTGAACGGTTCAACGCGAATTTCGCCCGGCGCCGGCACAGTTAAAAACTTGTAAACGAAAAACAGCCGATGACAAAAAAACATACATCTTCAGCGCTCGATTCAGTTACAGATTCCGAAACAAAAAGCTTTTCGCAATTTGCCACACTGAAACCGGTTCACCACATCCCGGAGCCTCATTTTACCACTACTGTGTTAAATGTGTCATTACAGGGGCAGCAAGCAGGTTTAAAACGGTTATCAGCTACCGGAGGATGATTGGAAATGCGTAGTCAACGGTGTAATACTTTGAGAATCGATATGTTATATTGTTTTTTTTTAATTGGCATGGTATTTCTCATATTTGCATGGTTTTCAAATAACGTTTCATTATGTCAGTTCCAGTGAATTGTGTTTCGTTCTGGTATAGAATATCCCCCGCTGCCCCATATTGAAACTTTCTAAAAATATTTCACTTGCACTAGATCAATTAGTTGATGCGCTCGAATTATAAAAAAAAAAAAAAAAAGAAAAAAAAAAGAAGCAATAACGTTTTATTAAAAAAATTCGGATTCTAACAATGCGATATGTCGCCTCAGCATGCCGCTTAATCGTTGACAATGCATCAGACTGTGGGGCGTTGTGAGAATCCGACCTTTTTCAGACGTCCAATAAAACTTTCTTTAAAAAAGAAGCACAAAAATGTAAAATACCGTGCTGTTAAAAAAAAATGCACGTCAACCTATAAAGTTTCTTATACCGCTGGCCTACATTTCCAGTTGTCCCCCCCCCCCCTTCCACCAACTGATAAAAACCGTTTTAAATCTCACGGATCGCAGTGACACGTTAGTAGGCAGAATTTGTCACTTCTAGGACGTCGCGATAGCCTAGTTGCTAGAGCGCTTGACTTCCGTTATGGAGATCACGGGTTCGATCCCGAGCGACGACGAATTATTACAAGAATAAATAAATAAATAAAATAATCGCTAATAGTCACGTAGAAGGCAATGACAAACTACCAAGTTCAACATCATATGCGTGCTGGGTCAGTACACAGCAGACCCACACGGGACTGCACTGGTAACGCGATAACAAGCAGCTACTATCAGTTCCGAATGTAGTCTTGCGTGTGTACACCTGCGTTGCATATAACAATTGCCTAGTACACTACCTATGTCTCTACAGCTGAGATGTACGAATAGGTAGTCGCCGACGCTCAGAAGCTGAGTATGGCACTATAAAGGAGCATAGCCAATCAGGAGTGCGCATTTCGTCACGTGGCCACGCCTCTAGCTAACCAACCAATCAAAAGGCAGTATTTAGTTCACTGACCATGCTCCCTTTACTCAGCTAATCAAGAGCCAATACTCCATCAATTGACCATGCCTCCTTTTCACGTTAGGCCCTTCAATAAAAAACAAAACAGCTCGGTAAGGGTTAGCTAGTTATATAATAAAACAAACTTTAATAACAAACAATATAGAAATACCTATTTAGAAACGTTTTCGAGCATAACCCATCATCAGCTAAAACTCACTTAAAATGTGAGTATGTTTTAAGTTTCCTTTAAGTGAGTTTTAGCTGATGATGGGTTATGCTCGAAAACGTTTCTAAATAGGTATTTCTATATTGTTTGTTATTAAAGTTTGTTTTATTATACAGTTTTAACAAACAGGATGTATTTACCTACATTTAGCTAGTTATATTAGCATTGATTAGTTATAGATGTTGTAAAGCACACCCCCAAAGCATACATACGCAAAAACAGCAGATTTGGGTTAGAAAAATTTAAAGGTGCCTGGGCAACAGTAACACATATTATCAAAGTGTACTAAAACATAAGCAGATGGCACTGATTAGCGAAGTATTACATCGGCTAGGAAATCACGAATGTAACATTAACAAGCATGCAAGAACATAGGCACGCAAAGCAACTTAGTACAGGTTAGCAAAATTATAATTGGCTGGGTGAAGCCTCCTTCTAATCTCCCCATTGGATGAGTGTTGTTACTGAGGAATGAATATTTCCAGTGGTGTTGTCGACAAAGAAAGCATGCTGCTGCATTAAGGCGTGTTGGATGTTAAGATATATTGTTTTTAGTTTTTTAATACTGAAGATATATATGTAGCAAGCAGAATTACGTAGATAATGTAAAACATCGTAGTGTGGCGGTAAAATCTTATCGGAGGGTCTAATGTGAAATGGAGGCATGATCATTTGATGGAATATTGACGCTTGATTAGCTGAGTAAAGGGGGCGTCGTCATGTGAGCAAATACTCGCCCGTGATTGGCTATCCTCCTAGAAGTGACATATTCTTCCTTTTTTTTTTTTTTTTTTTTTTTTTTTACTTAAATAATTTGCGGGTCCCACAAGGCAAATGCCCGTCTGTGGGTTCCCAACATAATTATATCGTTTATTCACAAATATAATACATCTTAATGCTAACACGTTATATTGATCTTATATCTATTACTTAATTATACTTAAGCTTTTATTTTCATTGAATTACATCTCATTTTTAAAACAAATACATTCATGCCCAACACACATTCTAAAGCAATATTTACTCGTAAGCCAAAATGTATGCAGCTAAAGAAGGAGCTACCGTGCATTTTTTTTTTTTTTTTTTATATACCTTATTTAATTTTTTATGTAGCTTATTTAATTTTTTATGTACCTTATTTAATTTTTGATGTACCTTATTTATAATTATTCTCTTTGTTTCTTTCCTTCGTTTGTTCTTTTCTCAATCTTTGCACCACGCTATCAACCAAATCATAACTTTGTCTTTCCATATTTTCAAATTGCCCTCGTTTTTAATTTCCTTTGGTATGTGACCAAAAATTTGACACCAAATTTCCTCTTCAACATTGTCAATTTTATTGTTAACCCCTTTAGGTCTTATAATAGATAATTTGTCATAGTTTCTAGTCTCATAAACCTTTTCCCTTGTCAGTAATATTCTTTTTTTCTATTTTATATCTTAATAGTTTACTGTAATAAAAAAACATTTTTGGAGACATTTCTTTATTATTATCCCACCAAGTAGTATTCGTTGTGAGATTCGTATTTCTCCAGTTCGGTAAAATTATTTTTAAACATCTTTTTTGTAGCTTACTAATTTTCCTTAATTCTGTTTTTTTTGCCTCCTCCCAAATTTCAATTCCGTATCTGATTCTAGACATTATTAATGAGTCAAAATATAATCTTGTGGTTTTGTAATTCATAACCTGTTTTAACGTTTCTATCGGGTCACAACAACAAACTTCCGCTCCATGAAGACAATCTACATTATGCAATACTATTTTGGGAATGAACTTTCTAAATCTACTTGGTGTTCTTACATACATAAATTTTGATTTCTTGGCATTTATTACTAATTTTTTGTCGTGTACCTATCTGCAGATCTTATTCAAGTCCTCTTGAAGCATCCTTTCCGCAATTTCTACGTCTCGGTGTTCCATAACCAGAGCAATATCGTCGACATATGCGTAAATTTTGGCATTTGTAACACAGTTTTGGACGGAGTTTAGGTAAATTAGGAACAGTAACGGGGCTAATACAGTTCCTTGTCCCACTTCATATTTCGTTTTCCCTATAATATTCATTCCCAACTTTCACTAAGCATTCCCATTCGTGTAAATAACTTCTAAACCAATTGAGAAATTTCCCTGTTATTCCAATTTTAATTAAATCCTCTATCAAAATTTCCCTATCAACTAAATCAAAAGCCTTAGTAAGATCTAAAAAAACTACCAGAAATTGTTTTCCGGATGCTAACCCTTTATTTATATCAGATGTAAATGTCCTGAGCAGTGTTATCGTAGATTTTCCCTTTCTAAACCCAAATTGGTTATAAAATATTAGATTGTTCTCTTCTAGGTACATTTTAAGGTGATGACCTACATTATGCTCAACCACTTTCGCAATAATTGAAATTAATGTAATTGGTCTATAGTTTTCACAGAGTTATTTATCCCCGTTTTTGTGTATTGGTCTTATATCCCTATTTTTAACTCCTTGGGGAATTTACCTTCTTTTACCGATTCATAAATTATTTTTGTTAACAATGGAGCAAGCTTTTTTACGTGTGAAATTACATCTTTCACTCGGATACCGTCGTACCCTTGAGCTTTATTCGGCTTCATTTTTTTAATTATGGTCTCTATCGCATCATTCGTAGCTTGTGGAATGCTAAATGACGTAATCGTTGTATTAATATAGTCGCTCTTAATAAAGCCGGTACCACAATTATGTTTCAGTTTTTGTTTTTTTATATCCTCCACATAGTAATTTTGAAATTTATTAGCCGCATTTCGATACCCATCGAAGTTCGCCCCTATCACCTCATCTATGATTGCAGTTTTTTTTTTTTACACACTATTTGATCTATTATCTTCCAGGTTTTTTTAATGTTATTATTCGCTTTTTGTAATTCCTGTTGGTAATATTTTTCTTTTTTTTTGTCTTATTTCCTACTTTACTAATTTCCTGTATTTCTTATATAGTTCTTTATATCTCCTATTAGTATTATTCCCTTTACATCTTTTGTAGTATTGGTCTCTAATATGTATGAAGTTCAATATTTTTCTGTTCATCCAAGCTGCAATAGGATTGTATCTCCTTTCCCTCTTTGTCTGTCTAGTAAATTTGCAATCGTCATAAAGTTTATTAAATATTACTTTTAGATTAGTTACTATTTCTTCAATTCCTCTCTTCTCTAGCAGATCCTGCCAGTTATAAGTATTTATTTTATCCTTTAACAAGTTTTCATTCAAACATATTTCACGTGAATTAACGTTCGTCATGTCCTCGTCCCTATCTAAGCAAAGTGCGCCACTAACTATATAATGGTCTGAGATTTTTGTCTTTTAATACCTGCCATTACTTTATCTGATGAATATTTGATAAAGATATTATCTATACAAGATTTGGTAACGATACCTGCGCTTACCTCTTCTCTAGTTGCTCCTTTAATTAATCGAATTCCTCCGTGCCTTGTCAAAATATTCAGAAACTGATCATTTATTTTACTTCTTGAGTCAGTATTAATATTGAAATCACCGCAAATAATAAATTTTGTATTCCGATCTAGACTCTTCAGATTTTCATCGAATTCCCGTAGAAAGTGATCAACGTTGTTGCTCGGTGACCTATAAATTGCTATTAAATGGATTTTTTGATTCTTCCTTACGGTTATTTCAACAGTAATGCTGTCAGCAGCCGAGTTACCTGCAGATACCACTTTAAAACTGAAATCCTTTGTCACTAAAATCATAATTTCACCATTACGATTTGATGGTTTCTCAATTACGCATTTCTCATATCCCTCTATGTTGAAATATTCAGTCTCATACCCTTTTATATTTATTTCAGTAAGTACAATCACACTAACCTCCTGCCTATGAATTTGTATTAACAATTCATCCCAATTACACTTAATGCTTCTGATATTCAGATGGATTATATTAATAATATTCTTATTTATTTCCCCTTTCCTATTAAAATGACTTATTATAGCCCAAAGGGGGGTTAAAAAAAAAAAAAAAAAATCCGAATTCCACTTTTTAATATTTACGTATTCATTACACACTATTCTATGACAGAAATGCAATAAGGATGTCATTTGGATGTGAAAATATTTCCTTATTTGATTTAAATTTCAGTTTTTAGGACAAGACATTAATAAGGTATTGAGAAACCAGGATTTATCTATGACGCAAATTCATATATATATCTTTCAAAAACGTCTCACTTATCAAGATGTTAATAAATTGGTTATAAGTATTTAATCGCTCACATAGACTAGCTGCCGATGAAACACGTATATTCACACATATAAATCTAAATACACACATACCCATACCTTACACATCTAAACATTACACCGTCGCGCGTCACAACTGCAACCAAATAATATGACCTAGCGAAAGAAAAGAAAATAAAGAAGAAAAAACAAAAAATAAAATAAAATAAAATAAAATGTAAATATATCGTCACTCATGAATTTCTTCACACCACCGTTTCATTCTCTAATCACTAACGCCCTTATAACTAATTTACGCAAACGGTATTGCAGGCATATCATAGCAGCGCCATGTGCCCCTCTCATACATCTTCATACCGAACTGACTATTCTCGTGCAATTGCAAATATAAACCTACACAGACACGAACTGTCTAACATCTTGCAAAACACTATCGAGTTCTTGTTATCACTTAACGCAACTTCTACCTTTCCTCCCTTTTTACCTTTCCTTGTAACACTACTACCTACCTGGAGCTTACATAACCAGTTCCTTACCCCTCTTCTCAAACATATGCAACCCATCAAGTAGACTCTTATCCATGGCATCCTCTCAGTAAACACTGTTTCATTTAGCACTGACATACACGCTGCCTTCCTTAATACGAACATTACCCCGTTCCTTCTAACCGTCGTACGGCCTGCGTAACTCACGCAAGCGAAAACACACACATACCAAAAATTAGTAACTAATCAATATTAACGACAGAAATGTATATAAAATCGTAAGTTCGCGCTATTTACTACAATTATAACAGCAGTTTATTCGCATCTTCTTCTTTTCGAATATGTAGAATACGATCTTGTTCACCTTTTCTAGCAAAGATCTTTCCTCTGCTCGTCCATACGAATTTATAGTTGAGAGCTCTGGCTTTATTTTTAGTTTGCCACAATAAGTTTTTATAATACGTAGTCAAATTTTCATTAACATATACCTGCAAATCACTTGCTTCATTGCCCGAAATGTCTTTGTCGACAATTTTTACCCTTTTTTTTATTTTCAAAAAATAAATCGGCTATTCGTCTGCCCGGCTTAGCAATGATCGGCTTAGGTAATTTTAAATTTCTGCTTGGCATCCTGTGGCATGCCAAAATGTCCTCCTTTTTTAAATCAATATTTAATTTATGGGCCACCTTAATCATTATCTCTTCTACGTTTTCTTCTGGCCTTTCGGAGACTCCGTGTACTTCGATATTCTCTCTTCTTCCGTATTGAACCAATTCATTAACGGTCCTTTTCTAATTCGGCGATTTCTTGGTCTTTTTTCTTCGTTTCCGCTCTTAATATATTAACTTGTTCTCTCAGCGCCTTAACTTCATTTACCAGGGAGCTATGTATTTGAATGAGGTCATCGTATTTTTCGGATATAAACTCAAAACATTTTTTTTATTTCTTGGAACTCTCTCTTGAGCTCTTGTGCGGAACATTGGTTGATCTCATCCTCTAATTCATCTTCCTTGGAGACGTATGAAGATTTTTTATTTACCTTTTTAACAGTGGGCTCCGTACTTGATGAACTAAAATCACTGTGTTGCCTTTTAAAATCCTTCGCTGCATTTTGTAATATCTTTAATGTTTTCGCTTTAGGCATTGTAAAGACTGAGTTATCAGAGATAACAATTAAACAGATAATAAAGAACGTTCTTACTTGTTTGTTTATCAGCGATGAACGAATAAACGCGTTAACACTAGACTTCACGTATCAGTCGATACTATTAACATTCATTTTGCATGTATGCTAACGGGATCCAGAATGACATCAGTCGAATGAGGTAGTGTGTCACAAATTATGAAAGACTTCTTCTTCTATAGAGTTAAATGCGTGTTGAAGGGCATCTCTTTTGGAATGGCTCTCTTTTGTTTTCAAGTTTTTCGCATAGCTGTGTATTGTTTTCAAGGGATTTCGGTGCAAACAGAATTATAATATTATTATTAGTAAACACAGATTAAAACTAAATGTACAAGACGATTTGGAAATAATAAAATATATTAACAATATTAGTTTACTCAACAGCGCCGAAACACTATATATTAATAAATTTAAGGATAACTAAATTAATAATAATTTGATTTTAAATAATAACCCATTTTTTAAAATTTAACAGTTAATATAACTTATCGATATATCGAACAAATCAACTTATTGTACAAATGACACATATGATATCGTTTATTTAGTAATAACTTCATTTATTACTATCGTCATGAATATGGAGTACACACTCCGAAACACGTCGGCTAATTGTATTATATATTAATAAAAAAAAATTCTGTAATACGTGTACAATTATAGTAAGTAAAGAATTTCCATATTTACTTCTTTAATACAGTTGTGTCCGAAAATTATTTACGATGAATAACGATCACTGTTTTAAACATTTAAGAATCATAATAATTTTGTTGTCATGTTTGTTTGCCGAACAACAGAAACCTCTTAAGAATAATTAACAACCAGGCCAGTTTTCATTGCACTACTAGTATACGATGGTGAAGGAATTTAGGGCTCGGAGATCTGTGCTGAATTTGCAAATCAGCCGATGTGCTTCACAGGCCGAGTTAATAATGTTCGCGTGATACGAAGACTATACGAAAATTACCATGCGCAAAGATCTCCGTATTTTAAGCGGCGTAATATATTTGAAATGTTTATTTAAATATACATTTTCCGTTACGAAAAACAACGATATTCTGTATCTATTGGCAATTCGATATTTATCGCGCGATAAATAAACTAAACATAGCTCTTATGCTACAAGTAAGCGTACTAATAATTTGACTTTTTAACAATTCTCGCCAGGTCAATAAAAGAAAAATATGGGCTTTAATCAGTATTAAAATTGCCGTATAAATATTACGAATTGCTGTATTTCAGTCAGCATTCGTGGCATTCCCGCTGCTGTCCATTGAATTTGTATAAAACTTTCACTTATGCTGAGCTAATGTCCACACGCAAAAAAACCAAAAAACAAAACCCAAAAAAAAAACAAAAAAAAAACTACATTTCGGAGATATTTCATATTTGCGTCTATTTTCTATTTATTATTTTTACACAATGGCGAATTATTATTCTCATTTTTTTTAAACACAGTCTACATTTTGCCATCGCCAAACATTTCCATTTAAAAATTGCTCGTTTAAATAAAATATTCCAGAAGATAAGAGTTGGGAAAATAGGATTTCTGACACCTAGCCCGTGAATTTCGTTAAAATTGTTAAATCCGTTTTCGAAAACCAATTATATGCATACAGGATTAATAATAATAAACCCGCTATCTAAACTCACCCATCAAGCTCTAAATTTTTGATCGCGTTATCGGTTTTTTTTATGCTGTGTCATTTTTGCGTCTTATAAAACTCATCATACAGACCTATCAGTCTCTTACCCATTACTTCTAAGCTATTTGAAAAACTTATCTTAAGAAGAATAAAGCCAATACTTGAAGAAAATAAGGTAATACCTGACTGGCAATTTGGGTTTAGAAAACAACATGGCACGACAGAACAAACTCATCGATTAGTTGAAGTTATCAACAGCAGTTTCGAACAAAAAAAATATTGCAATGCGCTATTCCTGGATATAGAAAAAGCGTTCGACAAAGTCTGGCATATAGGTCTACAATTTAAACTAAAGAAAAATCTACCACATCAATATTATACACTATTCAAATCTTACCTAACGGACAGATACTTTCAGGTGAATTTTAACGATGAGCACTCTGAAATATATAGTATACACTCCGGTGTGCCTCAGGGCAGTGTACTCGGTCCGGTACTATACCAGATTTACACTTCCGATTTCCCAGACAATGCTAACACTATAACTTCTATGTTCGCGGATGATACGGCGATATTATCAAGCCATCATGACCCTAATGTTGCTGTGGAGCATATTCAAACTCACATTACGCATATAGAGAATTGGTGTAAAGCATGGAAAATCAGAGTAAACGAATCTAAATCTACGCATGTCTTGTTTACGCTAAACAGAATTAAGGGAAATACACCAATCCGCTTTAACGACGAAATAATTCCTGAGTCCTGTTCCGTAAAATATTTAGGACTGCACCTGGATCAAAGGCTAACTTGGAAAAACCATATTTTAGCCAAAAGGAAACAACTTGAGCTCAAACTACGGAGTATGAACTGGCTAATGCATACAAATTCATTCTTATCAGTTAAAAACAAACTGTTAATATATAAAGTTATTTTGAAGCCTATATGGACATATGGAATAGAAATCTGGGGAACCGCCAGCAACTCCAGACTGAAAACTATCCAGCGTTTCCAGTCTAAGGTATTGCGCAACATCGTTGGAGCACCGTGGTATATCTGTAATACTGATTTACATAAGGATCTCCACATGCCTGATGTAAAAGAAACGGTCAGAACACACAGTGGTAGATATATGCAGCGACTCCAGAAACATGTCAATCGACTGGCTGCCAACCTCAAGCGAAATCCCACAGAATTTAAACGTTTAAAAAGATATGGTCAAATGGATCTACAACATCGTTATTAATTAATATATACAGAGAATGGCTGCTAATGGGCAGCATCTAATGATAATACCGTAAAACATTAGTGCTACTTATTGACCCGTTCAGGGACAGATTGTACGCAAAAATAAAAAATAAAAAAAAAAAATAAAATAAAATAAAACTAAATTCGAAATTCGTATGCCAGAAATGCTAGTACAAATTATCATCCGCATAACTCTACTTACGTATATTTGCACGTCGTTTACACCGGTCGTATGTTTCACCGCAGAACAAAAATATTATTACACCCTCGCCTAATTCGCCGTCGTAAATACACATTCTACTACTGTTTAGTCTCAGTTTCAGAATTACTAGTTTAATGGATTTTCTCGAGCAGAAGTATTCAGAATCGTAAACGCGGAAAGCTGCTAATTTCTACGAAGTTCATCAACGTTAGAGCCGCGCTTAAATGTAATTTGTATGAAAGAGAAAAAAAAAACGAGAGAAAAATCATTTTTGTCGCGAGTAAAGCGCTAAAGATGATTTTCATCTCAATTCTAATCGGAAACCCGGTATAAATTTTAATAGATATTCTATAGATGAAGAAAGTATTTTTTTTTTTTTTTTTTTTTTTTTTGTCGGGTACCATGTACTGCTGCTATGGCCAGGAGCACCCGTAAGTAGTCATTGGATGTTATATGGAGTTAATCATATTTATATTTCGGAGAAAGTGAAGGA
Source organism: Icerya purchasi (assembly GCA_039619475.1). Lineage (NCBI taxonomy): Eukaryota > Metazoa > Arthropoda > Insecta > Hemiptera > Monophlebidae > Icerya > Icerya purchasi. The sequence continues at coordinate 293,609,517 of CM077116.1, read as the reverse complement.
CTGCTTCTATTGCAACTGGATCATTGGATAAAACTTGTTTTAATGAATTGCAACTAAATTTTTGAGGTCGATATATGGAGTATTGTGGGCATTCAAAGAATAGGTGTCGGAGTGTTAAGGGTGTCTGGTCGCAGCGGGAACACAATGGTGGCTCTGTTTTATTTATAATATAACTATGAGTCAGTGCAGTATGACCAATACGAAGACGAGACAGGACTACCTGTTCTTTTCTACTGAACGTAAAAGATCTCCAAGGAATAGGATAAGAGCGGATAGCTCTAAGGTGATTAGTCGTGAGGATTGCATTCCACAGGTCGCAAAAGGATTCATTTGTTTTGTATTTGATGATAGTGATTGCATCAGATTCAGATATAGGTATCAAGGGATGGGGTTGGATAAGGGCTGCCTCTTTAGCTGTTTTGTCTGCCAGTTCATTTGGTGAAAAACCTGTGTGACTTGGGATCCATAATAAAATTATATTAAGAGTAGGGTTACGGTATAAGAGATTTAAAATTTCTATAACAATAGGATGTAATTTAGTAGAGTTACGGTTGAAGCACATAATAGCAGAAAGAGAGTCGGAGCATATTAATAGATCTTTGTAGTTTTCAGTGATAGCAGTGGATATAGCGAGGTATATTGTGTACAGTTCAGCAGAAAATACCGAATATTGTGGTGGTAAGCTGTAGCGCAGAAGATCTCCCTCTGAAACTACCGCACTACCACATAGTTTGTTGAATTTAGATGCATCGGTGTAAATTTTTCTATATTCTCCATATTTGCTTATAGTTTGTTCGATGTGGTTATTTATTTGATTTGTAGGAACTGGATGAGTTGTGGAAGGTGTTAGGGATATGTCGAGTTGAATCGGGAAGAAGTGCCAGGGGGGATACTGTGTATAATTTTTATAAATTAAATAGGAAATTTCTGGTATAGGAAAATTACCAGGAAGTTGAGATAGTGTTTGAAGATGTACATGATATTTTTCAACGAGGTATTTTCTTCTTAGAAACGGAGGCCATTCTTCCGCTTCACAATAAAGGCTGTCGACTGGGCTCGTACGGAAAGCACCAATGGCTATTCTAATAGCTGTATTGCATATGATATCGAGCTTCTTCAGCGTAGTATTTTTAACAGTTGCACCGTATATCATGATTCCGTAATCCACCTTTGCTCTTACAAGACATCGAAATAAATGTAATAAGGATTTTTTGTCCGCTCCAAATGATGTATGGGCCAATCTTCTCAGCATGTTCATGTTCGTAGAGGTCGTAACTAATAAACTGTTTATGTGTTCTTTCCATTTTAACTCGTTATCCCAGAGTAAACCTAGATATTTCACAACTGATTTCGTTTTTATAGGTTGATTTTTAATTGTGATCTGCAGTTTCTTTGAACATTTGTTACTTCGGCAGAAATGAACGGCGACAGTTTTTGATTGAGAGAATATTAGACCATTTTCTGCTGCCCATTTTGTCATACTTATTACAGTGTCTTGCAAAATTTTTTCACCCGCTGAAATATTCTGACATGGTAAAAAAATTGCTATATCATCCGCAAATATGCTAAAGAAAACAGGTGTTTTTGTATCGATGATGAAATATTATTTATCATAATGTTGAATAAGGTAGGGCTAAGCACCGAACCTTGTGGTACGCCATTTTCAAGTAAATGTTGTGTTGAATATACATTCCCGATACGAACCTGAAATTTTCGGTCGTCTAGAAAGTTTTTTATGAAGTAAAGCATATTCCCAGTGATTGACCAGTCACATAGTGTATCTAGGATTTTCCATTTCCATGTCGTATCGAACGCTTTTTGGAGGTCGAAGAAAACCGATAAAACGTGAGCTTTGTTTTGTATATAAAATTGTATTTTATTACTAATATAATATAGTGCATCGATTGTTGATCTTTTTTGGCGGAAACCGAACTGATGGGGTGTTAATAATCCTTGCTGCTCAATGATCCACAGCAGTCTTCGGTTGACCATTTTTTCCATTAATTTACATAATGTAGATGTTAGGGATATTGGTCTAAAATTTCCCAATTCATTACTTTTATGACCGTGCTTCGGTATAGGGATTACAATTGCCCGTTTCCATTCCGTTGGAAATTGATGCGATCTCCATATATGGTTATAGATGCGAAGTAGTTGTTCAAGCCCAGCTGATGAAAGATTTTTTAAGAATTCGGTATAAATTCTATCTGGTCCTGCAGATGTGTTTATTTTTGTGGATTTTAGAGCTTCCTCGAGTTCTTTATAAACAAAAGGGATATTGTATAATTTTTCATTGTCAGTAGGTTCCTTCAGGGGTTTTGTTTCATGTTCTAGCCGGTATTGTATCTCTTCATTTGATAGATGACAATTACTTGATATCTGTGCTAGATAATTTGCAAAAGCTTCTGCCAAAGTGAGAGGGTTATTATATATTTTATTTTTAATTAGAATACTATAAAATCTATTTTGATGTGAGCCGTTCATCGTGCGGATTTTGTTCCATATTGTTGTAGCTGATGTTGTAGAGTTTATAGATGACGTAAATTCATTCCATGACTTTCGTTTTGTCTGTTTAAAAATAAACTTAGCTTTTGCTCTTAGTTTTTGATAATTAATATGATTTTCAGGTGTTGGATCGTTTTTTAGTTTTTTTAGGGCTTTTCGTCGGTTTTGCAGGGCCATTTTGCAATCACGATTCCACCAAGGGTTAATTTTGTTTCTAAAGAAATAAGTTTTTTTTGGTATTGAATTTTCTGCTGCTTCTAATATATCTGCTGTAAATGTTGAGGTAACTGAATTAATATCTCCCGTTACGAGGTCGACTGTTATTTTATTTGTGTCATTTTGGTATTTTTGCCAGTTGGCTTTCTTAAAGTTCCATCTTGATGGAGGTTGTATTACTGGGACATTTTTGAGAATATTTACTATAAGCGGTCGATGATCGCTACCTGCTAAATCATTATGTTCTGTAATATGAATTATTTCAGAGAGTGAGACACTGGATATGATTAAGTCTATGTTTGACCATGTTCTATACGAGAAACTATAATGACTGAGGCTATTATTATTATGTATTATCAAACTGTAGTTGTCAACTATGTTTTGGATTATCCTTCCTTTTTTATTCCATTTTTTGCAGTTCCAATTAGGGCTGTGTGCATTTGTGTCCCCACAAATTATGAATGGTTTTGGAAGTTGATTGACCAGAATGTTCATTTCATCCTGGTTTATTTGCTGCAAAGGTGGTATATATATGTTGCATATAGTGAATTTTTGTTTTTCTGTTTCAATAGTGACCGTTATATTTGGAATTGTGCTAACAGTATTTATTTTGGAATAGTATATTCCATCCTTTATAGCTGTAAGCATACCGCCGTGTGTTCTGTATTGAGAATTTGAGTTTTCTTGTAGTGAATTGAATGATTTTAGTTTTGCTGTGTGTGTTTGTTTTAGATTTGTTTCTTGTAGGCATATTATTGTAGGATTATGTTCATATAGTAATATTTTAAAATCTTCATAGTGTTGGTAATATCCGTTACAGTTCCAGTTTAAAATACGTATATTCATAATAATTTTAATTGAATTTTTGAAATTTTTTAGTTTTTGTTTACCTGATTTAGTTTATTCAGTAATGGGAAGTTGATCTGATAATTTTTTTATTATTTTTGTAAACTGAATTTTTACTGCTCTATTCTTCAGAAGAGGTTTATTTTCTAAGAGCATATTACGTAATGCGTGTATATCATGTGTAAAGTCTTTTGCTATGTTTATGATATCTTTTTTGCCTTTGCACATGCCGACAAATATTGTTAAATTAGATAAAGAAAGGGGATATTTGTTTTCATTTTTCTTAATGTTTTCTTCAAAATGGTTGAGCATTTGTTTTAGTTCGCTTTCAGTTATATCTACTTTTGTAGGTTGGTCGTTATCTGAAAAATCTGTATCTTGATCTGTATTTATTTGGTTTGAATTTTGTTCATGTTTTTTGTCAGATGATGACTTGTTTTTTGCTTTTTTTGTATTTGTTTTATTTTTAGGTTGCTCGTTTGTAATTGATTGATCAGAGGTGTGAGTGGTACTTGTTGACAAAGGCCTCTTGTGAAGGTTGTTGGGATTTGTACTTGATTGTAGTATATCGGAGTTTTCTGTGAGCACTTTTCCATCCGATATGATCGCATCGGAAAGTTTGTCAGTGTCTGTAGTCGGTTGTTGTTGGTTTGTTTCTTCTTCTTCCTCAGCAACGTTCATACAGCTCCTACTAGTGTGCCCTTTTTCACCACACAAGAAGCATGTAACTGTATCTGGTGAGAAAAATATTCGATACGTCACATCTTGGTAGCGTAGGAGAAGAGTTTCTGGGATTTTGTTTGCTTCTTCCGGGTTAATGAAAAATTCACGTTTTGCGTTTAGCAAATGCTCGTATCCCTTTGTTTCACCCATACCATATCTTATAAAGGAAATCTGTGAATCAACATTTATATTATAGTTCGTTTTTAAGGTCTGTTCAACTATTGAATGAGGTATAGAAGGGCATATATTTGATATAATTATACGTTTTTTCGGATTAATTAATCTTCTTATTTGTGTGATGTTATTATTAATTTTGATAGTGCTGTGATTTTCAATTATATAGTCAACTAATTTTTTGTTCGATAAAAATATTGCAAATCTATCACGAGACATACCCGATACATATTTTAAATTTACTGGTTGAACAATTTCTCCTATTTTCATGATAAAATCTTTTTGGCTTTCGCATTTTGGAATATTGAAAACTATAGCTTGTTCTTTTGAGGGAAAATTCATTTGAGCAGCCGCTTTAGCATAATTAATCGTATTTATTGAAGTATTACGGTGCTGATTTTGTTCTGAAATCGGTTGATTAGAATAAGAGATAAAAGCATTACCTGCGATTTGTTGATTGTTACCTTCATTTATTGGTATTGGCATCGTTGCTGATAACGGATTTACAAATGGTTGCTTTGTTGTGTTGTTTTCTGCAGTAGTTGTTACAGTTGTTGGGGGAGCATGAGGTAATCGGCGAGCGGACAAGTCCATCCTGTGCTAATCAAACGGCTCGTCTGCCGTTCGATTATTTATACACGGCGATGTTAATTATCACTCAAAACAGAAAACCGAAAATTATAATCGAGTTTTATTCTTTTTATATCACGTTTACGATTTAGAATTTTACGGCATACACGGAAAACACATGAATGCACGACCGAGCGTTATCACTTTCTTGTAGTAAACGCGGAAAGCTGCTAATTTCTACGAAGTTCATCAACGTTAGAGCCGCGCTTAAATGTAATTTGTATGAAAGAGAAAAAAAACGAGAGAAAAATCATTTTTGTCGCGAGTAAAGCGCTAAAGATGATTTTCATCTCAATTCTAATCGGAAACCCGGTATAAATTTTAATAGATATTCTATAGATGAAGAAAGTATTTATATCACGTTTTTCACGATTTTATGGAAAAGGAAAATTCTCTGCAGTTGCCTTTACTAGCGAAGCAGCAGACAAAAGAAAAGATTTCCTTCAAGGTGTGTTATTCGTTCAAATTAGCAAAAATTGCGATGTATATTAATTACGATGTATATTAATTACGATGTATATTAATTACGATGTATATTAATTACGATGTATATTAATTACGATGGATATTAATTACGATTGATATTAATTACGATTTATATTAATTACGATTTATATTAATTACGATTTATATTAATTACGATTTATATTAATTACGATGGATATTAATTACGATGGATATTAATTACGATGGATATTAATTACGATGGATATTAATTACGATGGATATTAATTACGATGGATATTAATTACGATGGCTATTAATTACGATGGATATTAATTACGATTGATATTAATTACGATGGATATTAATTACGATTTATATTAATTACGATGGATATTAATTACGATGGATATTAATTACAATTGATATTAATTACGATGGATATTAATTACGATGGATATTAATTACAATTGATATTTATTACGATGGATATTAATTACGATGGATATTAATTACAATGAATATTAATTACGATGGATACTAACGGCAATTTCAGTGGAACACTAATCGAACACTGATTACACGTCTGAAAATTATCGTAACGTTGAAAGTCACCGATCAAAACGTTTTAAAATCGTCGGTCATTTTTAAAAATTACTCAGCTGATACCTAACGATATGAACGGAAGACAATATCTAATTTTCAGTTAAATCGCGTAATTTTAAATACAAAACCAATTTGGTAGAAGATTAGTTCTACTCATATTTATCTTTCCCTCTTATTAGCATCATCATCATCATCATCATCATATAGTGACATACATTAAGTATCCTGAGCGTCGGCGACTGCCTAATCGTACATTTCAGCAGTACAGACATAGGCAATTGTGTTATATGCGACGCTAGTGTACACACAAGACTCTACACTTGGAACTGTTTGTAAATGTTTCATTTATCGCGATACAAATACATTCCTATTTATGCTACTGTATACTAACTAGTGCGCATAGGATGGTATGCGTGTTTGTCATTGCCTCTTCCGTATGATTCTATTATCGGTTATTTTATTTTCATTTTTGTAATAATTTCTGTCGTTGCCCGGGATCGAACCCGAGACTTCCGTAACAGAAGCCAAGCGATTTAGCAACTAGGCTAACGCGACGACTTTCTACCAGTTATTATCGACTTTTTCAGATTTTAATCTGTTAGATGGCCGAGGTGCGCGTTTGATGCGAATCTGCCTTACGTTCCACATCGACGACCGGATTATTTTGAATGTTAAATGGAAAACGAAACGTATCTAATTCGAATCCAAGCAGGTCGACCAAATGACGTAGCAGATACAAGAATAAATTTAATCGAAAAAAAAATCATCCACAGCATCTTGAATATTCGGTCCTTTACTAGTGCTTGAACTTTCTTAGTTTCGACCGACTACGCAATCCACCTATACTATGTAGGAACCACCTCATCTTCGTACATGTGTTTATAGGCGAGACAGGTGGCACGAACATCTCTCTGCGTTTTTAAGCGCATTTTTATTTTGGCGATACATTAGCAAAAGCTCCGGTAGTTGAATGGCATTTAACAGCGTGATGGAATACGCTTCAGTTGGAACGGATAAGCTCGACTTTAGTTCAGCTGGTTAAAGCGCCGAATAGCGCGAACGTTTTTTAGTTGGAAATTTCGGATAATTCGCGGACGGCTAAGTCATTCCGAAAACGTTGCGTCGCAATGAAAGCTTTAAAGTTTGCTTCGGCGGCGCTACTAACGGGCAAATGCGTTTTTAAAATTATACAATTTGCAGACGACGTTGTGTCATTAAGGAAAGTCATTTCGGCTGCGATCGTTGTTGCTTCCTTCGATTTATTGTGCCGCGTCCGCCATTCTATAATTTATTCTTATTCGTGGTAGCGTTAGTTGTTTAAGAGAAAAATTACAGCATTTTTAATGCATTACACGTGCGCTTCGACAGAGTATGAAACGACAATTACAAATTGCTATATGCAAAATTGTCGCGAAGTGAAAATATTAATTATCTTTCCAGGCTGGCTGGTAATTTGCTACACTTTTAATCATAGATAAGATTTCGCGCAGTTTTTCTTTTCTTTTTTTCTATTCTTTTCAACTATATTTCATTTTTTCATTTTTAGTCTAGATGTTTACAAACGATAACGATAACGATAACGATAACGATAACAATACGGATAAACCAACACTTGAATACGTGCTGCTAGTTTCGGGGATCGGTTTCAAAAATATAATGTTCAAATTTCGTCAGCAATGAGCTCGCAAATCACGCTTTGGGCGGTTGCAATTTTATTCTTATTCGAATAAACGCTAATGTGTTTAAAACGTCCAACGGCGTTTTAATTTTTACATTTCAACTGCTCATATTTTCCTAGTATATTCTAATGATAACTTTTTTGACTAATTTTCGTCCAGCTACATTAGCAAAGAAGGAAATATATTTCGAAAGGATCCCCCATCTTTTTTATCATTTGTTTTAATAACTACTTAGTAAATACACTTACCACGATACTTATATTGTACCACCACTGGCCGGTAAAACTACTAATAAATAATGAATAATTCGAATTTCGCACGATCAAAAATCTCTTTTTTTCTTCTATAGCAGTTGGTCGCTATACCAATGTTAAGACATATTTCCATCAACGAACATTCAGTTTTCCTTATTCCAATCGATATTTATTCGCGAAAATGCAATTAACACAGTAATACTTTCAGTTTTCGTTTTATTCAGAATTAATTTTGTTTTCAACTTCCGCTTCTCTATAAAGTTAAATTGATAATATTTTAAGGGTGTCAAATTTTATATATTTCTAAACACCTCCTTGTATTATTCATCTAATTTTACGGTGACATTTGTTTTGCATTTTTGTAAATGACTTTCCTTATGCTAGGACAGCGAGATCGTCAACATAAATAAAATGTTGCCCCTTTTATTCCAATAGGTTGCTCGTTTCTATATTATATACATACATCTATATTATATACATACATCTATATATATATATATATGTATATATATATATATATATATATATATATATATAAACTCGGCCATTTTGGCCTTGCAAGGGGCTGTGCCCCTTGACCCCTCTTGCTTTCATTTCTGTCTCTTTCTTTTCTATACTTTTTATAAAATGATCAAAATTTACAACGTAATTCTCACTGGCATCAACACAAAAAAAAATAACATAATCACAAAAATCCTATCCCAACAACTTTCATTATATAAAATTAAGACATTTTTTCGTTACATTTTTCGTTACATGTTTCGTTACATAAAATTGGGACATTTTTTCTAATCGGGGGTAGCCTAAGAATTATGTTGTAATTAACATATATATATATATATATATGTGTATATATGTATATATATATATGTGTATATATGTATATATATATATGTGTATATATGTATATATATATATATATATATGTATATATGTATACATATATAATATGTATGTATGTATATATTATGCAAAATTTAGGCTATGACACTGCTCCGTGCAATTTAATCCAATGTGCAATGAAGAATTTCTTCCGGATAATATTTCTTCCAGTATTCTAACAAAAAAGAAATATTTTGGTATCACCTGACATAGCTCATTTTAAATGATTCATAATCACTGTGAAAGCTTAAGGCGTTTTTAATCCGGTATACTTTTTCAATTAATCAACTCTGCGGTTTAAGTCCATAAAACCTACACCGGTAATCAGTTTTGCTTCAAATCTATTTTCAATTTTCTGAACTCAACTTTTTCCTCTCCTAAAATCGGCTTGTTGTGATGTCAGTTTACCATCGATAGTATCTACAAAGCGATTCACAGTTAATTCAAAAATCTTATGTAACAGGCAAGGAAGAGATATCGGTCGGTATCACTTCTGTGAGCGTTAATTTCTTCATCGTTTCTCGCGAAACAAGATGGAAGGACACGGGAAGACAACTGGCCGGCAGAAAAATTGATCCCCACGCAGAGCCTAACTCGGGAACAGTTACACTTAATCGTCTACCGAATATACTAGAACGAAAACGACTTTAAACCGCTGCAGGTTAACGGAGGAGGAGCGATGTGATTGCGCAAAACCGTAACATCAGAACTATTTAGATTTACCTTGCGGTTAACTGCCCTCTCAAATAACAAAAGAGTAGCGTTATGGTGCGCAATGCATTCGGCGAAGCCAGATAAATTTGATTGATGGATGGACAGAGAAGATGTGATCGTCATTCCAAAAACGTGTACGTTCGACACGACATAATAATGAGTCACGTGATCTGTGCGTTTCTAAATCAAAAGCATCCGAAGTAGCGGGTGAGCTGTGAACGATCTGCGAATAGCTGTATTTATCAATCTGCAGTTATCTGACCGCATGATAAGATGCGGCTGTATGTTCGGTTTAAATTTTCGCAGTTGATGCGTTCTGTACCGGTGTTTGAAAGCCGGAATGTTTTCGTCTGTCAGTATGTCGCTGTCTAATCATCAGGTTCATTAGATAAGGTTGGAAATGTTCTTCCAAATCCATTAGTCTGCGAGCCGTTAATTCTTTAATGTTTTCCGACGATTCCCTTCTTGGTCATCGTCGAACGTGTCCTTGAGAAAAATTATGCATTTTCTCGAATCATCGCATAATTCAAATGGTTTATTCTGGCCTTTGCAATTTCTCGTTGCCTGGCCGAATTTTAAGCACGTTGCACATTGTCCTACAGCAATTATAAATGTTCATCACATAAAAATCTGAGACCGTCCATAGAATGTTAACGGATTTACTGGGCGCATAGTGTCGATTTGTCCATCTGCAAAGATACTTCTGTTTAACCGTTCACCGTTGGCTTTCTTTAATTTAACGCTTCCGCGATTGATTTCTTCGCCTATTTCCTCTCTTGTACCAGAAATCCTCTTTATTCGCTCGTCCGATGATTAACGGCGTTTCATTTTATTTCTACAACTTTGTTGCGGTAACCTAATACTCTTAGTAGTTAGCGGCCATCCGTCCGTAATATTAGTTTATCAGCAGTTGTGTCTGAATTAATCCTCTTTCCTCCATTGCCTGTCTTGGCGTATTACTCTGATTTTTCATTACAACTATCACAATCGATCTTCATATACTTATCATTACAACTATTACAATTTGTATGAGTGTTAAATTTACCTTCGTCGTGTCGTAAGTTGCATTGTTACCTGCAACTCCACTGCTTGTATCGATTGGGCATCGTTGTTGTGAGGGAGAAATGCCTACCTTTTCCACCTCGTCAACCATTTATTATCAGCTCGTATAAAGCTCGATGCCACGAAAATGAGAGAACGTACGCAAAGATCGAACTAATTATTAAGAGCGTGAGGGGGAAGAACATTTTAATCAGTCAGACAATGTATATAAATTGTTTTTTTTTTTTGTTTTTTTTGTAAGCACAATATTTTATTTGTTATAGTTTTTCCCCTTCCTTGGATTTTGAGACATTCTGATGATCTGCCCATTGAGTTTATTGCAGTAATTGTTTCCATTATCATTGAAGGTACTGAGGCTGAAGTGGCTATACCCACTGTCGGGCGCAGTTATATCTATTTCAATGTTTTCGTTCACCAGTGTACTCATGGCACGCTCGTTTCGAGCCTGAGTTACTCGGTTACGACTCTATACCACAATATGCTGTATATTAATCTCACTTCAGTGGGACTCACGAAGCGAGTTTCGGTGTTTATAGCTTTCGTTGTGCTTAACACTATAACTGCAACTGCAGTAATTATTTCTTTAAACATTGAATGTACTGACGCTGGTGTAGCTAAAACTACTAGCGGGCTCAGTTATATTCATTTCATGGTTGTCTTTCAGCAGTGTACTGTCTACAAGTCATTCATCGACAAAAAATTTCTTATTGCTTCCTTCCTTGATATCTCGGCAGCCTTCGACAATGTCCACCTTCCTATTCTTTTTGATTTATTGCTTTCCTTTAACATTCCTGCTCATTTTGCTTCCCTTATTATGAATCTTTTCCTCTGCCGAACAGTCACTCCTTCTGTTCCCCTTCATGAAGCTACTCGACAAATCTTCCGTGGATTACCGCAGGGCTCCTGCCTCAGCCCAACCTTGTTCAATATCTATTTCATTAAAATTGCTTCTTTGTCTCTGAGTTCCTCTTCCCTTTTCTTTGCTAACGACATCCTTATTTATTCCTCTCACCGCAATATCGCGCAGGCTAACACCCAACTTCAAAACTCCTTAATTTCATTGGAAGACGCTTTATCCAACATCCATCTTTTCATCTCCTCTATTAAATCTTCTACTGTTGTCTTTACTCTACGTCCTTTTATTCCTTCCTTAATCAACCTTGTTTTAAATAGTGGCCCGATCCCTCTTTGTTCCTCCTTTCGTTATGTGGGTGCTTTCCTGGATAGTCGGCTTTCATTTTTTGATCATATCAACCACCTATTCGTGTCCGCCTGCAAAAGACTCAACCTCATTAAATCCCTTTCTCATACTGATTGGGGTGGTAATCCTGTGATCCTGCTTATGTTTTACAAATCTTTTATCCGCTCTATTCTTGATTACTGTTCCTACATTTACGGAAATTCTTCTAGATCCCTACTGTCTAAGCTCGATCGGGTCCAAAATGCATGCCTCCGCCTCTGCCTTGGAGTTCGAAAGTCTACTCCTATCCCAGCTCTGCACACGGAATCTCACATCCCTCCTCTTTTTCTTCGACGTTCCTTATTGGGTTATCGTTTCCTCATTAAACGGTTGCCGATTTCCTCTTCTCCTCTGATTTCTTCTGTTTTTCTGTCAATAAAACTCCCATTCTATCACTTATCGCTGTCCATCTTGTTCAGTTTTCTCCTTATATCTACATTCATGATAAACTCCCATATTTCTCCTTCAATTTTTCCTCTTTTCTTCATCTAATTAATTGCTCTTATTCCCCAATTCCTCCTAAACCTGTCATTCATAATGTTATTAGATCAGAATTTTTACAGCATCTAAACTCTGCTTTCCCTAATCATTTTTTTGATTTTCACCGATGGCTCCAAGGGACCCAGTGGTGTTGGTGCAGCTTTTTTCTGTCCTTCTCTAAATTATGTTGAGTCCTTTATACTTCCCTCCTTTTGCTCAATCTTCTATACGGAGTACTCTGCTATGCTGCGTGCCGTTCTTTTTACCAGATCCTCATCTGTCTCTCGCAATACCCTTATCCTGTCGGATGTTCAAAGTGTGCTGCAGACTATCACATCTTCTCTCCCTTCTCACTCAACCGACTACGTTATTCTTCTCATTCGCTCCTTGATTCGTGATCTTTTCCTTCTCACTTAATCCAAACGGACATCTTTTGGATACCGGGTCATGCCGGAATTAAGGGTAATGAGTTAGTTAACTCATTCGCTCGGTTATCTTCCTCTTCCGGTAGGTTTCTTCCTGTTTTCCCTTCTTCCAATATTACCCTTCTGTCTGCAGCTGCTCATTCCAAATTATGGTTTGATTTCTTATGTCTCCTCATTGTCCAACTCGGATTCCCTTTTCTTATCTATCCAGTCTTCCCTTCCTCGCTTCACCGGGTTTCTTGACTTTCTTTCCACGCGTCGTTCCAGCCTCTCTGCGCTTTGGGCACAGTTTGCTTCCTTTCTCGCTTTTCCGTTACTCTCTTGTGCCGTCTCCTTTTTGTCCATTGCACAACTTCAATATTCAATTTTTGTGTGATCATGATCACATAATGTTCGGGTGTTCATCTCTTGTAACCGATTAAGCTGCTTTCTACTCCTCCCTTTTACAAATTGTTATTCCCACTCCATACAGTGCTTCGTTCATTCTCTCCCTTCCTTCTCCTTCTGTTGTCCAGGCTCTTGATTCCTTTTTGTCGGCTATCTCTAATCGTGTAAAGATCTGAGTCTTTTGCTTCCTTTTTCCTTTATTCTTGGGCCAATGTCCTTGTTGACGAAACCGAAAAAAAAGAAAAAAAAGTCTGTAACGCAAATTTTCAAACTTCACATGTTACCTTTCACACAATTACACACATGCAACATTTCATTCCAGCGTTTAATTGAACATACTCCGTAAATGTCCGTTTTAACTTTTCTATTAAATCATTCATTTTTCCTCGACTTTTAAATTTCGATTAAAGTTAATTCTTTAATTTCAAATTAAAATAATTCTTGAAAATCTTTCGATTTCCTATGATATCATTTACAACATCGTAGTGTTGGTCAACGTATACGAAGTACACATTTTCCATGTAGTCACGCTCAATTATTTTCTAGAATTATACATCCATTCGTCGTCGAGGAAAACAACTGTCTCGCGATATGTGCCGAATGTTAATTGCACGTTCCTCCATCTTCAACGACCAAATCAGAACCAGTGCCTAAATGAACTCTGTATAGAGTTCGTTTAAGCATTCGTTCTGATTTTGTCTGAACGCAATACATTTACACTGAACTAAAAATGCTGCCATACGATGCAGGTGAAAATAATAATGAATTTTCTCGCGTTCTTTATATATTTATCTGTCTGTCTTCCTATTTGTTGAGTCTTCCTACACATTATTGTGCTTCCTATATCTTGTCCTTTCCTTCCCCACTAGTTATTCCCGTTATTTGTTCCTTTTTATCAAAGATTTCCGATCTCGGATTAAAATATAATCGACTTCTTTACTTACTATTTGTTTCTAGGTGAAGGTCCTTGCTTGACAAGCCCAAGAGGGAAGAAAAGAAAAAAGAAAATGTCTGTCAGTTAACATTGAACAAATTTTTAGAACCGAAAAAATAAATAGAGATTACGAAAGATCAGAAAAATTTTTTGGAAATTGAAAAATAAAATATACGAATATGAATTTCGAAAATTTATAACGGGATATGCATATGAGTAGCGTAGACGGGAACAGATGGTGCGCTTTCGCGGTGGTTAGTGTTTTGTTGGATCTATTTTTTAGAATCGGAGAAAACATGAAAAAAATTATGAAAGAACGAAAAAAATTTTGGATGTGGAGCAAATAAAAAAAATATACTTAGGCTAATTTTGTATTACTGCGGCTTGGAAAAAATTATTACGAACGATATGGAAACTAACGGCGGAAGATGTGTGCGTGGTAATGTACTTGTAGCGGGTGTGGCTAGGTTTGCTCGGGAAAATATTACGAAAGATCGGTAATTTTGGCTGAAATGGGCGGGCAGGGAAAGATGGAATTTTCGGGATTGTGAATGATGAAAAATATACTCGAATTAATTTTTGAAAAACTCATAATAGGATAGAATTTGCGCGGAAATGGATTATGCGCATTCACAACTGTCGGGATGTTCTGCGGGTTATCTTTTAGAACAGCGGAAAACACACAAAAATACTTACGGATGGAAAATAATCGTCAGTGTGAAAAAATAATAATATACTTAGACTAATTTCATAATACTTAGACTTTGAAAAAATTATTATGAACGATAGGGAAACTAGCGACAGAAGAAGTATGTGCGGATACGTACAGTGTGCCATCACAGTGGCGGTTAAAGTGTGCGCGGTAACGGAAGGTGCGCTTTGGTTGTGTGCGACATAGACTTACTACTACATAATGTATTGGACAAAGAAAAGTTTTACGCGATTGTTCAAACTAACGCAGTCTAATTAAATAAATCTGTTTTTGGGGACGTAGCTCAATGCCTGCCTTTAAATAGGGTGTGGCATATGAAATATTACATCGGAAAATACTGCTTCGTCGGTGAAAGTTAGTTATATGATCGAAGTAGTCAAGGACTTTGGGACATGAGTGATTTGTGTAAGTGCGTACATGTGAGGTGTGCTTCTGTAAAAGGTATGGAGTCTGCAATAGGAAGTATAAGAACATTAAGATCCGGTTTCATCGAAAGCGTTTACATGCAACGTGACAAGTGAAACATTTTCGTTGCGGTTGCGGCTTCGGCGGACTCGGAAAAATTTTTGTAACCGTAGAAAACGTAAAATATACTTGAATTAATTTTTGAATATATACGCTCGGAAAAAAGTAAAAAAATAAAATATGTACGATTGGTAAAAGAGGGCGAACGGAAGCTTAGATTAGTTTCGGGCTATGAATATAAATTTTCGGTTTATTTTGAAGACGGTTCGGATTGCCGGACTGTAGTGGCCTAGGGGGCGTCGGACAGAGATGAATTTTGAGTCCCGAGACCGTTAGATTTTGAAAATTTGTTCGGTTTATCGGAAATGTGAAGGAACAGAAACAGGGGAAATTTGTGAAAAATTGGGAAACCGTGGAAGAAACTTGGGTTAGTTTGTGAGCTCCGGAACAGTAAATTGAGTTTTCTTTTTTTCTGCCGAAAAAGAAAATACTTAGGTTAGTTTCTGCACTCTGCATACGATTTTTAGGTGAATTTCAGACGCGCCAAAGTCGCTATTTACCGACTACTGCGGTTAGGAGAGTTTAGCGGCAAAAAATGCTCCATCGGGCAAGAATTCGTAGTCTGGAAAAATTAGTTCTGTATGATAATGATGGGAGCGAAGTTTATTGGATTCGGCTTGAGCGGTAATAAAATCAATTTCTTTGCGCAGGGATCAAGGCTAAAGTGTAACGTTAACTTTATACGGATAATATGGCAACGCTGAAAGTCTTGGTAAAGAAAGTGCCGTTGTATAGTCCACTGAACCGGAATAAATACTAAAATTGAAGTGAAAAATATTTTCCCTTTCAAGGAACAATCGAGGAAGTCGTATAACAAAATAAACTGAACTACGCGCCTCGTGCAGCATAGATCACGAGTGAACAGTGAAAATTAACTGAACTACCGGAATAATGAACAGTAAAAAACTAATAATCTAGGCGAATGAACCAAATACAAAGTAAAATACCGTAATTGGCAACTTCTTCTCCGGATTTCGGATTAAAATCGAACAAAACCGAAGTAAAATAATTTATTCGTTTTTTACTCTTTTTTTTTTAATCATAAACGACCGCGTCCTATACAAGACGAATGCCACCAGTAAGTTCCTGTCAGAAATAAATTCTTAATACATAAAGTTTAAAGTAAATACATATATATATATATATGTATTTATATTAATACAAAATTGGCCTGTCGGAGTTAGATTATTACTGTGGATGACGAATTGGGTCCAAAGGGCGGTGACACTTAATACGAATGTCGAGGAGACTATTTAATACGATACTCAAGTTGGAAGCGCTATTTAATACAAACTTATTAGAAATCGGCTGTTATCTCTCCTTGCGTGCGTCTTATGATCCGGACAGCTGTAAAAGTGCTGTAAGTATGATACCTCCGTCGGTGACTGTCACTTGTTCGATGTCAGGTTTCTGTTCAATTGCCCCCTATCGTTCCGTTACGCGTATTGGGATAATTCAACGATACTTTTTTCTTTCTTCTACATCGAATGAATTTCTCCGTGAAAATTTCGCGAAAAACTGTTTATTTTTTATTTTATTCCTTTTTAAATACTCGGCGATTTTAGGACACGAAATAGAAGGTATATTTATCTGATAAGCAAAATTGATTAAATCCGACAAACAACCCAAAAAAAATATAACTACATAGGTACATATAATAGAATTCATATTTTTACATATAAAACCCTGTCATGTGCAGTAAGATGAACCAAACAATGCATCCCGATTAATGCATCACACCATATCTTACAAGACAGCTGGCAAACTTGAAATCTTAATACGACACGAAAACCGACATACATATATATCATCAGCTATCGTGCGCTCGCTATCTATTTCCGACGTTATTCGATCGTAAATCGCGATAAGCTGAGACCTTTAGGCTACCTGTGCCTCTTTATGCATTCGCATACCTAGCGAGTGCTATGCGCAAACGTCTCTGAACACGTTGTCGCTTAAAACCCTGATTCGTATAGTATGTATATCATATAATTATTTTTCACAGATATTTAAAATTAGCGGTCAGCCGAATTTACACAACTTCCGGCCTTATAATGGAGCTTAATGTTTATAGCGATAAAATTAAAAAAAAAAAAAAAAAAATAATTTGCAATATTAAAATAAGAATAAGAAGAAAACTTGCGAGAAAAAAAAAAGAAAGGGGACAAATTTTTAAGAATTACAATTAAAATTTTTCGCCGTATATTCGTCAATACATATTGCAACATAATAATAGCGGGATGACATTTTTAGAGGTAGCGTGCTCGCTCTGGATCGAAGTGTGCCGTTGAAGCAAATCCGATGATTAATCTAGGTCCGATGAGCACGGCAATCGCCGTACATGACAAGTGCAGTTGTTTAATCAGAGGCGCGCGCGGTGAATCAGATCGCGTATTTGTCAAGAATTCCGTAATAATCTGTGTAACGGATAATAGTCATCAATTTGTTTGCGGAATCAGCGCAGGTTACGATGGAGATGTAAAAAAGGAAGTTGTTCGACGGCGCTTGGCAACTGAATTATTAATGAAAGACGTTGGAAGAAGTATCTGGATGCAAGCTCGGCGTTACGCTTCGTGCTCGGCAGTTTGATGACAAGCGGGCAAACGCAGTCTGTCTAGTCGGGGTGGGTCAAAGCGAGATAAAGCGCGCGATTCAGCGGCTCTATACACTGTTCTCGCTGGCTGAGAATGTTAACAAGAAAACACGGCAACGAGCGGCTTAATCTACATGTATGCAGCAGGCATTATATTGATGAAGCAGTCGACTAGCGGCTTACCGAGTGACGTATCCGACACCCGGCAGCTACCGTCGGCTTCTTCAATTTCAGAATGATCAACGTTTCTGATACGGCACCGTAAAACGTTACATTACGCGCCAGGCCGCGACATAATATTTTAATATTACAGCCTGTGCCCCAAAACTGCTTACCACTATCTCGATCTCTCGCGCGATACCGTCATCATCATTACCACGATATCGTCTACTCCGGATTAATGGAAAATAATCTGAAAAGCTCTAGCCGCTATCCCGAAGCCCTTATTCATCCCGCTACCTTTTCAACCCTCGCACACAATTCACCTCTCTATCAGTCCAGCCGACTTTTTCCCTACTGCACAAGCATCTAAATTATCTCGTACGCTATTTGTTTGCCGATTTTCGTAAGAACGTGTGCGTATTTGCGCGTGTTTTTCGGCCAACAATGGAATTACCCCGCTCACATTTTCTATTTTTTCTCTCTTCGACCAGCAGCTCTCAAATTCGACCGAATTAGCTGCATTCTGTTAATCACTGGCACTCGATTTTTCTGTTGACAAGTTTCCCTTTTTTCCTTTTTTTCTTCGGACCTGACCACTTCTACAAAATTTTAATGTCGTTGTTATAACAATAGTGTTAACTTGAATTTTTTCATTAATCCGATTTCGGTCAACCGTTTGATGAGTTTTTAATCGAATTAAAGGCACTGAAATTAAACCTAGAACACGCATTAAAGCTAAATTAGCTTCTCGGTAACGGCTTAAAGGATTTAATTCCCTTCTCACAAAAAAAAAAAACAAACAAAAAAAAAAAGAAGCGGTCAATCCGTTTTTAAAAATGCCAATTACAGTTATTTCATTTTTCTTCAAAAACGTTCAAAAAAAAAAAAAAAAAGGCTACTTCAAAATATCAGAAAAACCGATTTTTACAACTTTCGGTCATGAAATGTTTCAATGCTTACAACTAGTGTTCCTCCGGTTCTAAAGAAATATTATTCCCGCATCGCGGGTTAAACATCTTACGAATACATTATGCTTATATGTATTATTTGTTTTTTCTTTTCGAAAAACGATAGAACGCTGTGAAAAAGCGGTACATATCCAGAGCATAGAGCGTTTTTCGTAAATCCTTAAAATGATTATATAAATCGAAAATAGCCTATCGTTTAACATACAATCGTACGTATAAGCAGATAGATCGGTAATAATTTTTTATAGTGAAATATAAATGTTCATTAGAAAAGTATAATAAAACGGACGAGGACCGGTACGCGCAGTAAAATTTTGCTTTGAATCTACAATGAAAAAGACTAAAATTAAAATTTAACATCAAACAAAAGAAAATTATAAACAACGACCACTCTCTAGGACCGCACTGTATCTCCAAAGTCACCCCCCCTCCCGCCCCCCCGCTGGAGACAAAAGCGATCCGACGGTTTCGAGATAGGCCACGACAAGACCGGAATGGAAAGATTCGGCATCCGACTTACGCGCATACTGAATGAAGAACAGAGTGTTGAAATACCAGTGACACAAGCAAAGAAATAGCAAAATATGGTAGTCTCTGGTCAAATAAATGGATTAATGGCGCGCGCCCACATTTCATACTGAAATTGACGCGATTAAAATCAAATACAGACGGAAATGTTATATCGTGTGTTCCGGGAAAAATGCTTTGAGTTAGAATATAAGCAGCGTGTGTTATGGACCAACGGTGAGCCACTTTTTTTTCTCTATTTTTTAAAACATTTTCCCATAAAGTAGGAGAATCAATCAAATTCGGCAGAAGGTAGCAGATAAAATGTCGAAAAATGACAGTAATAAAATCGGAAATGAGGGCAATGAGGAAGATTACTCTAGGCAATGTGAAAGGCTGCACGGATAATTCCACAATTGAAAATTCGTACGCAATAGTTATTCCAGAAGAGAATAATAACCGGAACACCGGAAAAGCCAAATGTAAATAAAATTAGCCCAGAAAGTGGAGATGTTATCCTTATGACCAAATTTAAGGCATTAAATAATTCTAAAAAGAAAACCATAACGGTAAATTAAGCGAATCTACTCTCGGAATATATGAAGCAAGAAACCTCTCTTAAGGGAGCTTATGAAGCTCATGTACTGTGCTAGCAAGACCGTGACCAAATATATATATATATATATATATATATGCGAGAGAGATAGAGAATTGAACTAATAGAAATACCGGAAAGAGATCATAGCCAAAACCTTAGGATTACAAACTTAGACAAAAAAAACACTAAACCGATCAGGCCGGTTCTGGATAGACTAACGAGATATCAACGAGATCTACTAACTAATAAACTAAGCGTAATATTTGTAAAGATAAATACGCATAATAATAACGACATAAGCAACATATCTGTCAGCGAGTGGATTAAAACAAAAACGGGTAACAAAAGCAGCAAGCCTCAAGCGGTAAGTTAAAAATGAGGAAAGAACAATACAGAATGAATAATAGCCAGGAAAGAATGCAAATAATACGGAAACACTGCAGAAGCTATCACTAAATGAGATAAAACGATACTAGGAAAATATGTAGACAAGAACAATGCAGTATAATATAAGAAGGCAGAACGGATTAATGTGAAAAAAGGAATACCGGAAGGAAGTGACTCTGACGGTGGAAACAATAGTGTGACACTGTAAGAATTGAAAACAAAAATAACACGCACCACTGCAAAGCTTCTGCACCAGATAGAATCTAAAATGTCGGCTATAAATGTGTTTACCTGCATTCACTACAAACTAAATAATGACTTCTCTTACACACACCATCTTGAAAAATTTCAGGAAATACCTAGCACACATCGGATCATATCTGACCAGAATCCTATCCACCTGCTACAGGTTACCAATTCCAGCGAACAAGATTTACAAGCGTGTGACGGAAAATAACACACTCGCAGAACAGCGCGCATACGCACGTGGATCGAAAGAATGTAAAAATCGGCTAATTATTAATGAAGTTGTGTTAGAATTACTTCATTTTTTTACGAACATATTTCCATTGTGTCCTAAGCGAATTCGTTAAATTATTTAATTTCATTTTTTTTTCTTTTATTTTTATTTTGTTTCCTGGTGATGAAAGAATAAATCATTTCGATCAATTGACTTCTGTGTAGTTTGATGGTAAACTGTCTGCGATTTAAACTTAACAATTTTTGGAAAATTTTAATCGTAACCAGAAATATGTTTGACACTGCGTTTAGCAATGGATATGTATTAAACAATTCAACTCTTGCGTGTGTCCGTAAATCATTTAAAATTTGTATGTCTTTATATGTTACAAAAAAAATAATAAAAAGTGAATGCAACCAGGAATAAATAAATGCGAGCAGCATTTGGTATTCTCATAATTGTGTAGCGTTGAAAGTAGCGTTCAGACTGATCAAAATTCCAGTGAATTTTTTTCCCGGCAGCACTTTGTACATGATTTACATTTTACCATGTGGCGAATACTACTAAACATGGTCAAAGCCGTGGGTACAGCTAATAGCCGTCACGGCAATCGAATAGTCGGTAAAAAAATAAAAGCCGCGCGCAATTTTATATTTAAAACATTATCCGATTTATTATCATGTACTATAGCATATAGAGATGTTACAGTTAGAACGATTTCTAGTTATTATTTCTACGGAAGTGAAAATTTTATCCATCGCCTTCGAGCTAATTGTAGCGCGTCGCTCCATTAACACCGATTAAATTCTTCGTATAAATGAAATATACGCACACATCTATATGCTAAATATGAAATCGAACACGGATCGTGAACCAATTCAACGTAAATATCAACGGATTATCTAATAAACGACTTGACGCTTAAACGCAAAAGTCCTTTTTCGGAGCAATTACTTTTTTCCGGTGACAATGTGAAAAATGTAAATGTATTGTGATCCAGTCAAGTGTATGGGGGGGGCTGCATGGTTTCAGACAACGGTGTTTCGTTAAAATCGATCTAGGTTCGAAAGTGACCGTTGCACATTGCAGACGTAGAAAATCCACAATTCCCAGGCTATCACCGAAAATTGACCAGTTCTCCGAAGAAATGATAAATGGTCGAGTAAATTTCGTACCGAATTTGCCAAATATTCTCTGCCCTCAATGCTACGGTTGTTTCATAGTGCGAGTTAAAGTAGAGGAAAAATGGTTTAAAACCGACGAGCAGTGAGTGCGCCAATCCGTTCAAGAGCAATTAAGCTAATAGGCGTATGGTATTGCGGTCGTGCAGCACTTTGTTCAAACGCTAAATTTAAAAACCATCCCATGACCAACAGCAAACGAATAAATTAACCACCCTTAGCAAGGTTAGTATCAAAGAAAATCGCAAATCAGCTGTAAAATTACCAACCGATTATTTATTATTAAATAGCGGTGCTGGGAAATAAAATTTATTTTTTTCACACCCACGTGCGTATACTATTATTTAATTGTACAAACGGAAAATTGACCGGCGGTCTGCTATGTTATCGTGAAAATGGAAAAATAGACGTGCTTACATTCTGGAGAAATTCATATTCGGAAAATTTCAGGTGAACCACCGAGTATCATACCATCTGCGAATAGTTGCTAATGTAAAATAAAGCACGCAAAAAAAAAATTAGAAGCTTCATTATTCGACCGCTTACAGAATCACAACGTGGCTTTTCAGTTCGCGAATGCATATATCAAAAACACAAGCGAACTCTTGTTGAGCACAGCCCTTAAGCTGGTAATTTCGGTTAGCCGATTTGCAGATAATAAAATCAAGCTGGTTCGATTATCTGTTTTAGAAATTCTAATTTTGAAAGCATTTTCGAGATTTCAATCATCTAGTTTAACTACGAAGTTTTCCTTTTTTTCGAAGTTGTAAGGAAATTTTAGGCTCACTTCATTTCTCGTCTGCGATCAAAAGCGAAAAGGAGTTTGAGGTGACGGCGCAGTAATATCTCCGATAAAATGTAGAAATGGTAAAAGCGAAATTGTGAATGCGTGAAGTAATGTGGATAAAGAAAAAGAAAACTCAAAAGTGTTGTAGGGTATGCGCAGATTCAACAAACACCCGATTACTGAACTAATATACACCGTTCGAGAAAATGAGAAAGCTTCCCATTCGATGGAGTATACTTCCGTCTCTTTAGAAATAAACACTCAATTGCTACAAAATAACACATATCAATAAGCGAAGAAGAAGAAATGAGAATGGTAACGCCATTAGTTGTAAAATCGGAGGAGGACACCGTCGGACCGGCGAAAATATTCCTTCCAGCTCAGAACTGTGCATACTGTATTTTAAATAATAATGATTTTTACGGTAACTTAACTTTCAGTTTAAATATATATATATATATAAGTTTTATGTATGGTCTATCAGTAATACGGCTGTGAGACGCGTGGGCTTTGAAGAAAAACACCCTGAATCGATTACAAGCTTTTGAATTGTGGTACTAGCGGAGAATTTTGAATAGTACGGCTAAGAAAACCGACAAGGAGATACTCAGGGTTATGGAAAAAGACCGCGAATTGATTAATTTAATAAAAATTCGAAAATTGAAATATTTTAGACACTTGATTCATGGGACAAGATACACCTTGCTATAAACCATTTTGATGGGAAGAATTGAAGGTAGAAGACGAATTTGACGGAGGAAACGTACCTAGTTCTGTGACATCAAGACGTTAACAGGATTAAGTACAAAGTAGTTAGTACACTCCGTGTACGACAAAGAGCAGTACCAGAATATCATCAAGACTTCGCTAGATGGTCTTCCATGACCGATATCAGTCGGCACAGCAAGAAGAAGATATATACATATTGAGACGGATTCGGCAGTTGTAGCGGTTTTATTACGTTGTATACGGTTTCTGATAATGCTGTCCGAGGTAGAAATTATTATTTCGATTTTAATTCATTTTATATTTCGGGTTTTTCTCGGGCAGCAGAGATGACGGTGAATTGCGATCGGAGAAGATATTTCGACCGAGAAGCCTGGTTATCCCGAACGCAGCCGTTCTGTCGGCTGTGTTGCGGGGGTGAACTGGTTTCGTAGGGGAAATCGCGGTCGCGTTTACCGTCGAAACGTATAAATACGGAGCGTGTAGCTACGAGAGTCGCGAGAGAATTGGTGAAATCCCGAAAAGACAGGGTAGCAGCCGATTTAAAATACATATAATATAAGAATGTTCTAGAAAAATCGGCGTGCGTATTAATTGATAAGGTACGGGGTAATTTTCAGCGATTCGACTATATCGTTTGGAATAGCCCATCGTGTACCGAAAAATCTTCGTTCGTGCTAGGCACTGTAAATCGATAGTTAGATTAATTCAGTTGTTCACGCGAGTTAGATTAATTCAGTTCTACCCGCGAATCGGTTCTTTCGCGAGTCAATAATGGTCGATCGTTTAATTTGGTTGTAAAATCACGTTGTCACGTGTATCTATTTTTACCCTAGTCATCGTTAATTTCCGCTTATATTTATCGCAATTTTGACCAAAATTTTGTTTTCTGTTTAATTGTAATGTTTGGAATTTGTTTCCTCTGTGTTTTTTTTTTGTAAACTTTGTTTAAATACACGCGTTTTATAGAAGGCTTTGTTATTGGACACGTGGTGACCCCTTAACATCTCCACCGGGGAGACTCACGATACGCCTTCGAACAGCAGATTTCGCGAGCTGTATTTTTTTTATATTTTTGTTATCACAAGCCTAAAGCTCTGCTAGGCAGAGTTTTCTGGTAGTAGCAAGCCGGTATTTTTATTATATATTTTTTTATATTTTTTTTCGTACCTGCGGAGAAGTCGATTTATAATAAGTGGCTTCCGAAATCAAGGACCTCAGAATTGGATTTATAACAATATATATATAACGTGTAGACTGAACAGGTATAGGTGTTATAAATAAATTAGAAAACGTAAAAATGAAAAAGATATTGTAAGCAGAAAGGATGTTAAGGCGAAACTGCGTATAATATAAAGATCATGTTCGCGGAATGAGAAAACCATTTATAAAAACGCACTCATTAGCGTCACGTATAAAAATAGCGAGACGGAGAGAGAAAAAATGAGAACTAAAGAAAATGATTATATAAATAAACAAAAAGTTAATATATTAAACGACCAAATACCAAATAATAATAACCCACTTTTTAATATAAAACTTTAAAATAATCTTTTAATATTTATATTTATATTATTTAAATGTTTAATATAATCCTTAGATATTTATTGTAGTCCATGTACATCATCTTATAACAATTATGATATATTGACTTTAAATTGTTGAGTTATACTGTATAAACCGTTTTATTTCCTATTTGACCTCAGTGTGATTTAGAATTTGTTTCTGATCACACATAGTGAGTTTTGTTCTTAGCTGATGATCGGTTATACCCGAAAACGTTTCTAAGTAGGCCTTCATTTTATTCTTAAATTTGTTTGTTATAATTGTATTTGTAATAATATACGATATTTTATAATTAACAAACAGGATGTTGGAAGATTTTGTATTAAAAGCAAGAAGCAAAGAATTGCGCTGAACGAAAGGGCTATAAAGTAAAAGTCATAAAACCGCGGATAAGAAAGAAGAGAAAACTGAACAAATAAAAGTTTAGATTGATGAATAATCAAGATCAGTGCTTTAAATGCAGCTTATTTGAAAGAGGTTTTTTTTTCTTTTTCGTTTTGCAGTCCGTCGACTACAGACATTAACCCGGTGTAAGTGAAATTTTTGAAGTGTCAATGTGCGACAGCGAGACATACTACCGGAACGAAACACAATTAACTAACCAATTACGCCACGGTGGTAGCTGGCTAGGAAAAACATGTTACGAGCTAGATAATTATGAAGTAAAATATCGGGGCACGCGATTGGTTCTCCATTTTCACCGGTCCCAAACTAACCATCCAGCAGAAATCTATTTGAGAAAATAAAAACATTGAAACAAATCTAACACACTTTAAATACACAATACTATATTATTTATTTAATAAAACAACACTGACTAGTTTCGGATAATTGTATCCATCTGCATTAGGCAACTAAAATTAAAAACAACAAATAAATAGATCCGTCAACATAAAATAAATTTCACCATTAACTAATAAATTTGAAACAATTTAATAAAATCACAATTAAAACATGAAAATCGAAAATGTAAAGTTTAAAAATTTTTATAATCTATAATGATATAACGAAGAATTTAAATCAATGAAGTTAAACATTAAAAATTTAATTTTAATGTTTCTTTTTTTCCTGTTGGCGTCCATGCATCACATGTTTAACTTCATTGATTTAAATTCTTCGTTATATCATTAAAGATTATAAAAATTTTTAAACTTTACATTTTCGATTTTCATATTTTAATTGTGATTTTATTAAATTGTTTCAATTTTATTAGTTAGTGGTGAAATTTATTTTATGTTGACGGATCTATTTATTTGTTGTTTTTAATTTTGGTTGTCATTATATATCACTATGAAGATGGATACAATTATCCGAAACTAGTCAGTGTTGTTTTATTAAATAAATAATATAGTATTGTGTATTTAAAGTGTGTTATATTTGTTTCAAAGTTTATAAAATATCACAACGGTATGAAAGAAAATCACATTAAAATAAAAACCTTTCCCTGCATCGAGAACGAAGAACAGGACCAGTGTCAGTGTGCGGGAGCTAGAAAGTATGCGTGCACTTACTTTTTGTAAGATTTTGCCAAACTTTTATTTATGCTTTTCTTTCCGCTTACATTTAATGCTGATTTCATGTTATTGTTACCATCGTCGAACCGTTCCTGCACGGGAGTGTCCATGACTCGAGCCGACTGCACCGTGACGCCGAGCGAACCGAACATACTCGTAGTCTGAGCAGAAATAGCCGGCCAGCGAGGTTTTACAAGGCACCGCCTTATCTCTCATTTCATTTTCATAACCCAACGTTAAAATCGAAAAATTCTCTGAACACGCTGCCGAGTACGCAGCCTCTTTGGTACACCGATTTTCTCTGCCACTAAAATATCCGTTCTTCCCGCCGTTCTCAGTACACACAATAGGCACCTGCAGCACCACATCATGTCTCAGGACCGCACAAAAACACCGAGAACGCGATTGTATTTACCGGTCTTATTTTCACTAATATACTTGGAGGTGGCCTAAATTCGTTTTATGTCGAATTCCTGGTTAATGCGAAAAAATCAACGAGTCTCGACAACAGAGCTTTCAAAGAGTATGAGCCCAGTCATATCGTTAGGAGAGCGTAAACGAACGAAAGCTAAGGAGCGTTACCGTGGTCAGTTCGAAGATTAGGCAGATTTCTGTGAATTATCCCTCATCATGCCCTTAAGGTGACCACGTTAAGAAACGGGTCGGACTGATTTCGGATTTTTGCGACTGTTCCTCTATCAAAGCGTTATCGTTCGTCGGGAATCTTTCACGTTCTAGACTCATTTGTGAAAAAGATGGCAAGAAACAACTCCAAATCTTCCACGAATACCTGAAAGTAGCGTCACTCGTCGGTTCTCAGTCGATAGTTTTCTGACTGAGTACTGTCTGCGTTACACGTCGTAGCTCATTCCTAAATAACTATGTCGCCGATAGGAATTTCAGATGTTGCTCAGATTTTGTTCGATAAATTTTTTTTTTCATTTCTTATAATTCGGACGTCCGTCCATATCTTTCGGAACTGCAATCATTCCTTGGTGTCGCAGCACCCTGGAAGCAGTGCTTATCGAATAAAAGACTTCTAGTTTAGTTTACGATAATCCCGCAAGTTTTTTTCTCTAATTTTTTTGTTTTTTTTTTCGTTTCTTTTTTTGGGAAAAGGGTTTAACAAATTAGACCCGCAATAATAACTTTTTTGAACTACTTCAACTGCCATTAATAATTTCGGTTTCCAGTGAATTGTAAAAATAACGTTTTCACTTTTTTTTCTTTTTTTGGGCCTATCAACCGAGGACCTTTACTCAGAAACAATTAGAATAGGAAGGAATCAATTATATCTTAATTTGGTCAGGTATTGTTAGGAGAAAGAAACAAATAATAGGAACAATCTCTGGAGAGCGAAAAGATAGGACATAAGGGGCGCAATATGGAGTAGGAAAACCGAGTATAAATAAAATGAAATAGAAATTAAAGCACTCAGCAGAAAAAGATGAACACTCAAAGAACGTTCCGCATCGCAAACATGCTCTTCTTTTGAGTGGAGAGGACAATAAGGCAAACAACGAAAAACGAAAACGGAAGGAAGATAATAAAGTATGACTTAAGAGTGCAAGCGAATAATGAAGACAACAACAGAACGACGAAGTGAAGGAAACAAAGAGAACTACAGATTGGCAGGGAGACTAAGTTGAACAGATAGATAAAAAGAATAATTGTTAGAGAAAGAGGAAACGTACATAACCGAACAAAACCTAAGATTGAAACCGTTGCACGGTGGAAGGAGATTGGACGATGGGACTTTTTTAAAGAAAAAGTGAGAAAAGGCAGCAACCCGAGCCAAGGTGTCCGCCGCTTCATTACTGAAGATACCCGAATTACTAGGAACGCACAGTAAATATCAATATAAATGCAAGGGAGACAAGAAAGAACGTGGATAAGTGAGCGTATGCGGAGTATGATAAAATCACAGGAATGATCAGGTAGGGAAGAATGAATTAAAGGGCGGTCATGGAGTCAGATATAATCAAGAATTTAGAGGAAAGGTGATTGGAGGAAATGAAAATAATGGAACGTAGGATAGTCATAAATACGTTTATGAATGTAGAACGGAAAGGAGGCAAACGAAAAGATTCTGAAAAGCCAAAATCTGTGAGGATAAAATAGGCATCGACACCAGCCGGCCTCTTCGAACCATCTGTAAACACGATTGCATCGAAGGAATTGAGAATTTATAAAACTGTAGAATTCCTTCTGATTAGGGCCTGCGGAAAAAACTTAGAGAGTATAGGTACAGTAAACATATTTGAGGATAGCAGAGATGAGCGAAATAAAAAATGAAAAAGGAGAGATTGACTAAGGACTTCATATAAAGACAAAACGAACTGAGCCGAAGGGAGATGAGAGATAAAATAGGGGTTTTCCTAGGTACGAAGCGCCAGTTCCTAGAAATGGAGAGATAGAAGTGGATAAGAGTAGAGTACGTTAGTGGAAGATGCTTAGTAAGAAAACGATAGCCCAAATAACATCTTCGAATAGAAAGAGGTGGTGTATTAGATTCGGCAAGAACTGCTCGAACTGGAGAGGATTTAAGAGCACCAAAGCATAGACGAAAGCAAGAGTTTTGTATTATATCCAATTTAGAGAGTAGGAACTTAGAGAAACAACCATAGAGAAGAGAAATGAACAGTAATCAAATTTTGACCGGATAATAAATTTATATAGAGAAATAAGGACATAAGGATCACAACCCCATTTGGTTGGAGATAAGGCCTTCAGTAGGCTTAGCCTTTTATTTTTTTTTTTTAGGGCTCGTCAACCAAGGACCTTTACCCAAAATAGTTGCTGAAGTGGAAAGATATTTGATGTGTTCGGAGAAGGATAACCGACTGTCAAGGAAGATACCAAGATAGCAAAGACCATTAACACGAGAAAGGAGTGTATTTGAAAGGGATAGATAGACAGAAGCAAGATTATAAGGTCGCAGAGTAAATACGGCATAACAAGATTTAGTAGGAGAAATAGAAAGGTTAATTGAGAATATTGAATGGTCCAATACAGAAAGAGACGAATTAATTGTCTCACTGGCTAATATATGATGAGATGAGGCATAAATTAGGATGTCATCGGCAAAGAATAAAGACGAAGAATTTAGAGGAAGAGAAGCCACACTGATAGTGTATATGTTGAAAAGAGTAAGACTGAGGGAGGAACCTTGGTGAAGACCTTGAAAAACCATTCTTGAAGTTTCCAAAGATGGAGCAGAGAGGTGGATAAAACGATTCTGCATGAGATTGATAATAAGTGAAGAAAAATGCATTAGAACGTTAATTGCTATCATCTTATCTCTTAGAGTGGGTAAATGAACATTATCAAAGGCACAGGATACATCGATGAAAGAAGTCAAAGTATAATTTTTTTGGATAAAGGATTGGTAGATATTGGAGACAAAAAGACTAATACAGTCGGAAGGACCAATACCAGGCCGAAAACCAAACATGTTGCTAGGAAATACATTATTATGCTCTAGCCACCAAGTAAGGAGCTTGTTCAACTTACCTTCAAACAATTTTCTGATACAGGATGCCAAGGAAATAGGGCGTAAGGAAGAACTTTTTTAGAAATAGGAACGATGATGGAGAGGAAATAATTAAAAAGATGAAGGAGAAAGGTAAGGGACTGTTCAGACAAGTATTTCCATTTCCGCGCCGAATAATTTTTAAGATTACTACCGCTATTATCGACGTATATTAATACGCTTACGGTCTAGACCGGCTTATCTTCTAACTAGTTTGAACTAATAAGTACGCAAAATGGTAAATTCAAAAATTCAGCTTTATATCTGCACACGATAAAATGATTTTTACTAAACCAAGAATCAATTAAAAAGTAAAGCTGGGCTTATGCGACAGTTCCAATAAAGAAGTTATTTACAATCCGCGTTTTTTTTCGATTTTTTGAAATATTCACAGTGATAAATACACGTGCTGATATTTTATGTAAATAAATTTTCATATATATATATATATATATATAGAAAGAGAGAGAGATATGTATATACGTATAAATACATATAAATCTATTGTATAAAGCTGCAAGAAAAAAAATCGTACAGACCGTTCTATCGTAACTAGAGAGTTCATTTTTTTTTCAATCGACGTATTTTCTTCGTCAGATCATAAGAAAATTATAAGACCCTCAAAATTTCAAAATTAAAGTGCCCAAATTTCAAAAAATGTAAAAATCAAGTTTTAAGAAAACAATTCTTAAAAAATTCCACAGCCGGTTCTAAATGAGTTATGGTAGTAATTTTCTTTTTAACCTGCTCACCAAAGTCTTCAGAATACAGGAAAAATATAAAGTTCGAAAAATTTTGATATTTAGGCACCAAAATTTGTGAAAATACAAGCTTAAAGCGGTAACAACGGAAACTAAGAAAAAGTCCACAGCCCTTTCCATAGGAAAAATACGAAACCCCGAAAATTTTTAAATTAAAGGGCCCAAATTTTGAAAAATAATTTAAGCATACAAATTCCGAAGTGATTGGATTGATGGTCAACAGTGACTTATTATATTATTGCTTAGATTCTAATAAAAAAAAAAAAAATCATCATTGCATTAAAACAAATAAATTATGTTAATGTCTTATTTTAAAAAGAATTAAAATCAACGTATTTCTCTGACATATTTTACCCTGTTAGCTGTTTCAGATATTTTAATCTAAACTTCACTTTTTTGATTGACATATTCAAAATATATGTGAACGCTGCAGTCTTTGTGAAAATTTACAAAGTAAAATAATTTAAAGTCCGAAGGAATGGGCCGCGAAGCGGCCAATAACCCCCTGGTGTATGTATATATATATATATATATATATATATATATATTCACGAACGGTTCTATAAATATTTCATTTTTTTCCACGTTACAATCCTACCGATCTCTTAAACAGTTTTCAACTGATTAAATTTAATTCGTCCGGGCACTTTTATCGAATGCAGGTCGAGGACATTTTCACTTTCTTGAAAAGTTCCGTGAATATTTAAAATACATCGGATAAAATCGTGAATCTTAATAAAATACTTTTTAAGCGTTTCTCAATGTCGAGGGGTTAATTGATTAGCAAAAATTAAATTATTTGCGTTTATTTAACGTTTAAAAAATTCCAACAAAACTAATAAAATAGTTATAACTTAAAAATGAAACTTGTAAATATTATCCGCGGCTTCGCACACTAGTTCAGTTATACGAATCATATAATTTATTTAACGTTGTATTATTTAAACAGTAACTAAACGGATTGTTCGAAAATATTTCAAAAAATAAACAGATTGCTGCTTCCGTAGTGTATCATAGCTAACCGAATTATTGAAATAAAGGTATTATTTTTAATAAATTAGCTTATCAAAACATGAATAAAAGGGTCTAAAAAGGGCATTCTAAAAACTGATATATTGAAAATATCGATAAGATCGAAAAAACAAATGAACAACTGGGGAAGAGTTTAAGAAAAATAATATGCGCAGTTTTTAGCGGACCTTTAAATAAAATCTAACGAAGTATACAGAACCTACTTTATATTTCTAAAAAGATAGGACTAAAATTGCACATAACGATAAAGACAACTGTCAATTGCTGGCAGTGTATTTCGAATCGCTTTTGAACTGCGAACCTTCGGAATTAACTTTTCAGTATGAAAACAATGACCATACGCACCCAGACTTATGTCCGCCCTCTAAAGAGGAAATTAAAGGAATTACTCGTCAGCTCAAGGATAATAAGGCACCTGGCGAAGATGGGATCGTGTCTGAATTATTAAAATATACGACAGATCAGGTAATTAGCATTCTACCGGACGTCGTCAGTGAAATATGGAAAACAGGGAAACTACCGGTAAACTGGACAGCAGCTTTGATTCATCCACTGTATAAAATAGAGGACAAAACGAATGTTAATAATTACCGTGAGATTTCTCTTCTTCCGGTAACGTATAAAATCTTGTCGAAAGCACTGCAATTCAGAGCGGATGAACCATTGGACTCATCGATAGGAGAATACCAGGCTGGTTTTCGGAGAGGACGATCGTGTGAATCTTAAATCTATTTTATCGTACCTAAAGCTTAGAAACAAGAAGGTTGTAGCGATATCCGTAGATTTCAAGAAGGCCTACGATTTCATAGATCGGGTTACGTTACTTGAAATTTTAAAAGAATTGAGATTGGATCGAAAAATAACAGCAATTATTGAACAAGCGTTAAAAAACATCACATCAAAGGTAAAATTTAGAGAGGAAATTTCGGAGGACCTTAAAATCAACACTGGATTGCGGCAAGGGGATAGACTGTCGCCCCTTTTGTTTAACTGTATACTAGAGAAGATTATTCGCGAATGGTGTAAAGAAATGAATAAGGAAAACTTAGACAGCGGGATCACGATAGGATATAAAAATAAAGGAACTAAGGTGGACTGCCTGGCTGTTGCAGATGACCTAGTGATCTTGTCGAATTCTACAATGGCAACGGAAATGCAAATAAGTAAGTTAAGCACACAAGCTGTAAAAACAGGGTTACGGATCTCTTTTGAGAAAACAAAATTTATGACCAATGCGAAAAAAGCGCCAGAATGGCTAAACCTAGGTTCCAATAAAATTAACAGAGTAGAACAATTTAAATATTTAGGAGAATGGATAGAAGTGATAATGTCTGAAAAGCTGCCGTTAGAAGCACGAGTCAATAAAGTGAAGATGGCATACCGACTGACAAAAGAAATATATAGGAAAAGTCTTTGTCCTTTAACGATAAACTCAGACACTATAACACGTTAGTTTTGCCGGATGCACTTTATACGCCCCCAGAGTGTCTTATATTAAATAAAAAAGGGCTCATAGAAAAATTAGAAATCAAGGAAAGAAAAATACTAAGGAAAATTTTTGGTCCAGTTAAAAAAAATAACATCTACGGTTGAAGACACATCAGTGAACTATACACTAACGATGAAAATATAACATAAAAAATTAGAAAAAGGAGAATTGATTTTTATGGACATATCGTGAAAATGAACAGCACAAGACTGAGTAACAGAATATTTTATTACGTACAAAACCAAAAAATAAAATGGAATTGGCTCAAAGAAACTGAGCAGGATATGTGGGAAATGCAAATCACAGTTGAAGATATTCATAACCGGGTCAATTTGAGAAATTTAATAGGAGGAAAGCAATTTAAAGAAAAACCGAAAATACCAAAGGGTACATCATGGACGCCGGAAAGAAAGAAAAATCATAATGAACGGCTGAAAGAATATTTGGCGCAAATAAAGGCCAAAAGAAAGAACGGCAACTGAAATTACATGATCCATAGTTGGCTGAAACGAGAAGAAGAAAAAACAGGGAATTAAAACTGATCCGGTTTAGTGACCGAGATACAAACTCGAGCTTGAACAGCAAAAGTCGAAAACATCTACATTTTCAGCCGGTGTAAGCAGAAAAAGAAAAACTAAAAGTCTACGAAATAACTGCTGAAAAAGTTCAAACAGAATTAAAAGCATACTTCCACCAATAACAGATGAGGAAATTTCGGTACACTCTGGATATTAAACAAAATTTTACCTTAAAAAAATAACAAAAACAAATAAAGAGACTAAATGATAATACCGTTATTAATGATAAATCTAAAATCAAAGAAGCTCTAACTCCACCAGAGAACCGTTCGAATTATCAGTAAGGACACACACTCATGTGCGAAGAATTTATACGGTAAATAAGGACACATTGCCTACTAAATTTTAATCGCTAACTTTTAAATATTTACCGGCAGAAATATCAACTTGAACCGTTGATCAAGGATTTATTTATAGAGGAAACAACTTTGCTGTACAAGTTCGCAGGTAGCTATTTGAATCCCTCCTCCCAATTTCGACTGGAATCAAATGAACCGACAGTAAAGCCGTCCGGTATTTTTAAATTTTAGAACCATTAGTTTTTTTTTTCTTTTCTTTTACCTTTGGCTAGAAGTGCAGGAACTTGGGCATTATATCTATAAATAAATAGGCATCTTTTTCTCCTCGTTTATATTAACCGATTTTTCCCTTTTTTTTTTTGTTTAGTAGCTATTGACGATCTTTAGTGTTATCAGTAAAAAAATTTTGGCAACAGATTTTTTTTTTCTTATTTAAATAAAAAATTAATACAAAAAATGAAAAAAGAAAAAGGTGTCATTTAATATCAATAATTGAGGGTTTTTAAATTGTGATTTACGGTTACTTTATTGAATTTATATTTCATTCGATTATAATGGTACTAAATTGTTTTGTATTGTAAGTAGGTACATGTAAAAGTGTATGTTCTCAGGATACGCAGTGATCGAATGTATATATGAAAGGAGAAAAAAAAGTGTTAAAAATATGCAAATTCATATATGTTTTCCTCAAATTTTTAATAAAAACTATAGTCGAATTTCGACCAATGGGTAAACATTAGCTTTTTAACTATTTCAGACTTTTTAAGAAAGGATAGAAGGGAAATGATAGTTATAGGATCGTCTTGTAGTTGGGATTTATATCCAATTTGTGTGTGATTCCGATCATATAATGTTCGGGTGTTCGTCTCTTGTAACCCCGATCAAGCTTCTTTCTACTTCTCCCTTTTACAAATCGATATTCCCACTACATACAGTGCTTCGTTCATTCTCTCCCTTCCTTCTCCTTCTATTGTCCAAGATCTTGATTATTTTTTGTCGGCTATCTCTGATCGTGTAATGATGTCAGTCTCTTACGTTCTTTTTCCTTTGTTCTTGAGCCAATGTTCTTGTAGACGAATCTAAAAAGTAAAAAAAAAAAAAAAAATGGTTAGGAGGTAGTTTGTGCTTGAACCGCAGGCTTTTGAGGAATGGACATAGAACGAGAAAATGAGTAACAGTGATAGGGACGTTGCATGAGGAGCATAGTGTAACGGAGAGCCCAGACAAAATGTGGCCATGTAAATATCTTGTGTGCCCCCGATGCGAAGCCGACACAGAGCAGTCTGACTCTTACGAAGCGAGGAAAAGTGATTTCATGGATAAACGTTGTCTTTGATTTGGCGAAGGTGTAATGGTTTGGAGTTAGTCCACTTGTCTTGCCATAGGATCCAGAAGTTTTTTTGATTAAAGTCAGGAGTTTGTTCATAAAATGGATTGAGTAACAGTGTTGGACAAACCGATGTAAATTTTTTTTTTTTTTTTTTTCATAACAAATTTCAAAAATTTGTTGGAGGTCAGTTAGTTCGGGTCGTATAAAAGAAACGAGAATAACGGCAAATTAAAAAAGGACAAAATGATATTAAAAAAAAAAAAGGTATCGAAAGAAAAAGTCATTTTCGTTGAAAAATGGCTTGGCGCTTAAATTCAACCAACTATTTACATCAGTTTATAAGAAATGACGATCAATAGGCGGATATATTTAAAATTAAAAACAGACGCAAAGTCGCGCTTTTGCTAATTACCGGTAAATGTAAAATGAAGGGAAAAAATGATGGCAAGTAGCGAAAACAATAGCGCAAAAAAAGGAAAAAGGAAAAAAAGGGATAAAAAAAGATATAATATAAATATATACATATATACAGGTAATTACAACATTTTAAGGAAACGTTATTTACTAAAAGGGTCCAGTTTATTAGTCGGCTATGGGCAATACGAGAGTATATTAGTACGTTTTAACTTTGTTGCTGTTCGTGTTGCTTCATCTTCCCACTTGTCACTTAACTGCGTGTTGCTCCCAATGTTTTTAGCATCAATGAATGTCCCCCTTGAACGTTGAACATAAAAACAAGCTTTTTAGTCTGTATAGTCCTGTAATTGCTTTCGAGTTTGTTTTTTTTTTGTTTTTGCTTCCATACAGATGTATGTACGTACGTATGTTAATATGTGTATGGGCAAGAAGTTATTTTCTCTTTGTACTATTATTATGTTGCATTTTTCCCCCTTTTTTCGGATTTAATGTTAATAAACTGTATTCTTCATCGACGTCAATGAATCGTTTAATGAGCTGTTGCATTTTTTCTTTGCTTGTACAGCGTCTGCGATTATCAATTTGACACCAGCTTATTTCAAACATACCCGCTATGCACCGCCGTCACCGACATACATTCAGCTGCAGGCTACCAAATGTATCGGAGTGGATTTAGTCAAACACATTTAACGCTCGTCTTATAACGACCGAATTACGAAAAACCATTAAATGACGTACAGAGAATTCTCGCTATTTTTTCATTTTATACGACTGTTCGTCGACTCCCCGGTACGAGTAGTGCGTGTTTTGGTACGTACCATTCGCCAGTGTACGCAACTTAATTGTTCGTTATTAGTTTACGAGAAGATTTTGAAGTGTGCGCACTTCAAGGCGAATTAGTTCCGCGGAAAAACTGTATGTCGAACCGAAATTTCCACTACTCATCGCGCGTTGCGTAAATTTAGACGGGCGTTCGGCTGGTTCAGTAGAAAAAAGTCAGTTCTCTGATGGAGGAAAAGAAAGAGTCAAAGTGTTCCGTAGAGCTTTTAACGCGATTCATTATCGAAGGAATAAATCATTTAGCGATGCAGTTGAGTTCATAGCACTCTCTATGTAGGCGATGGTAACGATAACGACGCCGTGCTATATCTTTTGCGCTGATGACGTATGCTGATTCTGTTTTTTCTGCGTCGGGCAATTTCCAAAACTTCCTAATGAAAAGATGCCGAACCTACTTTATTATTATGCACATCGGTTTCCCGAAATTACCTTCCGCCGATGCCCCGTACCCGTCCCATCTGCGCTCCAGCGAGCTTTTTCAAAAAGTGCACATTTTTTCTCTTGGTCGCTCTTTTCGCTTGTGCGCGCTATACAGTTCGCCGTTTTTCGTTTCAGTTTATTTTAGAAAGTTCATTTCGTCGACGGAATATTTTCTGATAAAGAACTGCAAATAGAAAACCAGTTGTAATGAATACGAATGGCGTAATGGAACAAAGGCGAAGAAGGTAGCAGCGGTTGTGTGCACGCAAACCTTTGCAAGTAAATAACGAAGAAAGCGCTCGCTTTTAATAAAAACATAAAATGCCCCGCTAGCCAGGCTACCTAGAGTTCCGCTTCCCTATCCGAATTCGGACTGAGATATTTAAACGCGGTAATGCGCTTGCCGGCTTTATTATTACTTCGCCATTCCCATCGGCTGCCGCATTCAAGAAAATTCGAACGTTTAATGAAAATTTCATTCAGATTAATTAGCTAAAATGTGCACGCTCTTTCACTTCGGTCCGGAGGACGACCACGACGACCACAACGCCAACGTTTTTGCGTTTTCATTCACCAGTAACAATTCAGCTCAGACTATTCAATACTCGGTCGACCGGGTATTTAATCCGGATGGAACGGTAACTGATTACCGCTCCAACTTTTAGGTAAATCTGATGGGTCGTTGATTTGCGCAGCAAACTACACTACTTTCGACTGGACAGTTTAAGTTTTCCTCCGAACGAAAATGCTACAAATGCCATCCGGAACAATTGGTAAATTTTGTTCTCGGTAAAAAGTACGCTGGCCGTAATACGACCGCCTTTGAAGGATAAAGGAATTCGATAGCGTGCCGTTGCGCACGCTTCACACGCTTTACTCTTGCCGGGGAGTCGACGAACAGTCGTATAAAATGAAAAAATAGCGAGAATTCTCTGTACGCCATTTAATGGTTTTTCGTAATTCAGTCGTTATAAGTCGAGCGTTAAATGTGTTTGACTAAATCTACTCCGATACATTTAGTAGCCTGCAGCTGAGTGTATGTCGGTGACGGCGGTGCAAAGCGGGAAGCTGGTGTCAAATTAATAATCGCAGACGCTGTACGAACGAAGGAAAAATGCATCACCTCATTAGGCGATTCATTGACGTCGATGAAGAATACAGTTTATTAACATTAAATCCGAAAAAAGAGGGAAAAAATGCAACGTAATGATAGTACAAAAAGAAAATAACTGCCTGTACATACACATATTAACCTACGCACGTATATACATCTGTATAGAAACAAAAAAAGAAAAAAGAAAAAAATAATGATAAAAATGAGGCGATATGTATATATATACATTATGTACATGTACACATTCATACACAGATTATACATACATATACATATAAGGGCTTCGCCCGCTGACGAGCCAGGAGGAGGGAAAGATGATATAAAGAGGATATGAGTTATAGAAAAAATAAAATTTATAATTTGTAAAGGTTTAATATTTTATTAAAGAAGAATAAAATATTAATTAAAACATAATTTTCTTGGGTTTCTGGCAAATTTTTATAATAAAATTATAAAAGTCTTCCAAATTGTCCATGATAACACTTCTACGAATACTCATCATGGCCAGTTGATCAAAAAGTTTCAAGGTTCCGGGGGAGGGGCGGGCAGCTGCCCTCTGCCCCCTGGCGACGCTCATGTATACATACACACTACACATAAACTTTTACATATTGGATTAACTATAAATATAAATCGAACTAAGAGTTACATATTAACAGTACAAAACGTGACTATATATATTACATATATATACCCATTTATACAGTATTTTATATCATTAGCTCTGGATATTAAATGTGAATCTAAAGAAATCTGGAAATCATTTCGTGAGACTGGTTACTTATAAATCACAAGTTTAGTTGTTTTTTTTGTTTTTTTTTTTTTTTTGCATTAAACGCTAATGTATTACTACATAGCCAGCTGAGTATTTTATGCATATCCTTCTGTATTAACGATTTCCATAGACATGTTACACCCATATACGCACACTCTCACATAACACTCACACAGACTATACATACAAAACCATGTGCACATAATGGCTACATTGACACATATGCCTGTAGAATTTTCCACTAATATGAATATCTAAATATGTACATTCACGTGCACATATACAGATGTACACAAATATACCCTAACACCTATTGATGAAATGTACACACGGGGGAATTTATATACGGAGATATGCATACGCTCATACACACATCGGTAGTGTGTTACCTTTGTTACCTTAAAAGATTATTATATTCTATTTTTTACCGTATTGATTTAAAAAGTTTAGTCTACGTAAAGTTGCAGGCGAAAAAGTTCCGAAATTGTCACTCATTAAACTGCATCCGACTATGTATTCTAAGTCATGTGCCATTCAAACAGAATCATCCTTGATATGCCTGAAAAGATCCCCTTCTCTCTCTCACTATATATATAGGTGTTATAATTCCCACTTTTAAAATAACAGAAAAGCAGCCGGCATTTATTGATTCATTAAAGGAGGTTTATCGATCAAAGTACGTGTAAAGAAGCAGTTTCTATGGATTAAACAACAAGCCCTTGCGAGAGTAGAAATTTAGTTATAAAGTTTTCTAAAAGGTATTTTAACGAATGAAAAGAAGAGGAAAATCATACAACGTTCAAAGAGGAGACTATTAAGAATTTTATGCGGCCCATACGTTCTAGATGAATCGCTTCTGTCTCAGTTTTTCGCGAATTTTGAACTCTAAATTCCGCGGAATTTTAAACGAATTTACGTTTTTCTTCAAATTTTCTTAGAATCTTTATCTACCTAGAGACAGCTCGCAATCCTCTCTCCACCGAGATCTCTGTAAAGGCTAAATTATTATATAATCCGTTAGCTGCACAGCAATCGTAAACAGCGAAATGAACTTAAACACATTAATAAAACTAAATGCACGTTATATATATATATACATATATATATATATATGTATTGCATTGCTGTACATTAGTATGTGTTGCAGTTTGTCTTCTATATCTAGAAAGTTGTTTAATTCATTATCATCAGTTACACTCCGAAGAATTTCCAGAAATACGATTCGATTAAAATATCCGGAATAGTTTACGTAATTTATCGGAGCGGCCGCCTACCGACTCGTGGAACGCAATTTGCAACACGATATATAACTTCCTAATGCGACGCAGACGTTTCTTCCAAAGAGAATACGTGTACGAGGAACTT
Source organism: Icerya purchasi (assembly GCA_039619475.1). NCBI lineage: Eukaryota > Metazoa > Arthropoda > Insecta > Hemiptera > Monophlebidae > Icerya > Icerya purchasi. The sequence continues at coordinate 293,568,678 of CM077116.1, read as the reverse complement.
AATGCACGCTGGAGAACCGCGCTCGAGCTGCTGAAAATTTTTACGCTATGCTTTCCAGCGAGCTTTTTCACTTCGAAATTCTTTCTTATCAATCGAGAATTTCTTTCGATGTAGCGTCGCTTTTTCCAGTGGACCAAAATGGAAACCGAAACAATTTAAGCGTTCTCGGAATTTCGTTCCGCGATTAAACTGGCACACGCTATTCTAGACGCTAGCAGCATCTTGAGAGTGCTAGTTTTTTCCGTTGGCTATCTGATTTCACACTCACCGATCGTTCACTTCTTGCTCGCGTCGGATTCGGGGCGAAGATAGTCGCTCGGCTCACTTCCGCAATTAATCGCAACACTGTCGACTCAAAACTGAAGTGGAATTTCACATTTCTCCAACTTCTTCTGTCGCTTTTTCAATTCCCTCTTCAACAGCGGGCACTTTTAATTATCTGCTGGATATTAACCCGATACTTCCAGAATTGCAAGCTGAAACGTTTCTTCCAGCAACGATGAACTGTATCGGATAAATCCGCTCTGAACTATCGCAATAGGAGCAAGCGCCTAGCATAAAGGGGTCCCGAAATTGTTTTTAAGACTTCGTTATTTTTTGTGTGTATTTTTTGTTTTCGATTTCTATTATGTCACGGATTTTTTTTTTTTTTTTTTTTTAGATTAAAAACATAATAAACTAGTTTATTTTTTTTGATAGAAAATACCGACTTCATGATACATCCTAGAAAACTTAATAAAAACATATTAAGAAGCGAAATACAAAAAGCCGGATTTCAGGAGTAATGTTTGGGCGTTTCAAATTCATCTTTATTCGAACCTACATTTCCAAATACGGTAATATTAATTAAAGTCACTCATCGTTCGTTTCATTTTAAAATTTTGAATGTTCATATTTTACCCGTGTTCTGGAGGAAGACTTTTTGGCTAATTTTTGTCTAATTACATTAGGCGAAGAAAGTATATAAGGAAACTCATTTTATTTTAACGCTTATTTCAGTGACTAGTAAAAATAATCACCGATGACTTACACACTACCAATTCAGTAAAGATTGACCTACAGCTGTGAACAACGGCGAGATGAATAAAATCGAAACGTTTCAAATGTAATAGTGTCGCATGTTAAAAATCTCACTGACCGTAAAAGCACGCAAGTTCTGGAATACGCATCCACAGAACGAGAACGAAAGAATAGAATATTTCAATCGTGCGTTACGATGCCACCAAATTAAAAAGTATTCATAGTGAATTTATTAATCTAAATTACGGTGTGTCCGTCAGGGTAGAGTATATTAGGCCCTATTCTATTTTTAATACACGTATGTACGAGTATTATTAGCCTATGTAATATTACCGTATATGGAAGAATATATTCTTATGTAGAAGATATTGTATTAGTCGTTAATGCACGAAATATATCAAATGTGAAGCACATGATATATTGCAACCTACAGAAAGTACAGTTATTGATCAAAGAAAATAATTTAATTCGAAATTGTAATAAAACTAATTATATGACTACCGCACAGAGATGACCTGTAAATAACCAATTGTAAATTTATTTTTCATTTAATGATGTTTTGTTTATAAAATTTCGTTAGTTTTTAGTTATTCTTGTTTTATTATCATCATTATTTTTGTTTTCTTTAATTTTATTATTAGTTGATATTATTTATTTATTTTTTCTTTTGTACGTTTATTGTAACGCGCTTTGTATGATTTTTTATTAAACCATTATTCGCGCAATTCTACGCATTTATAGAGTTATTTTCGTTAATATTGTAAATTGTTTTTTGAAAATAAATAAATATGGTATACTATATGTGCTTACGGTCGATTGGAGGAAAGAAGCTAAATTGCAAGAAAGGCTCTGCCGTGGTTTTGCAGCATAAAAAAAGATAGACCAATAAGAAAACCTGAGCAACTTTTTTGAACAACGAGAGATCGAGAGAAATCGGAAGCGTTAAAGAAGATCCACTCCTGAAGTCCCATGATACACGGCAGTTAAAAAAACAACAACAATTGAATATGATTTAAGACGCATTACTTTACCGATAAAAAATAGATCAGTCTGAAATTAAATATTTTAGGGCGAGATTTTGGTTTTCCAAAGACATGACGTCAGTTGGTTCCTTTTGCTTTTCGATCAAATTCGAAATTTTAATTAATGCATTAATTAGGTTTCACCATTTGTAGAAATTGTACCCCTTGCGTAATTCTTACAGCGCTCGACGCAAGATCATTTTTAAGCCCAATAATAATTAATTTCCTCGGCACAAAAAAGAAAATACTAGTTCGAGCACTAATATAATTCCCCATCTATTTCATAATAGAACATTCGTTACATATTGTAATGCATACATTATATCGATGTGATGAAATAAAAAATATAAAGAACAATATTAAATAAATTTAAAACTTTATGAGGGTGCGAGTGTATGGGTACGTGAGAACTAGTTGCTAGCTAGTGGTTAAAGGCTTATTTTACGTCAAATCCGAGGGGAGCGGGCGATTGTAGATCAAACAGGAAATAGATATTGGTCAATATCGGTAGCGGTGTGTAAACGAAGAAACGAACGGAAATTGGCACAGTCGAATAAGCGATGGCTATGGAAAATGCTTTCTAGAGACGGTCGAAATCGAATCCTTCAGCCAACGATCAGTTTCTGAATTACGAACGTTTAGAATCATTTGAAACACCGTTAACCTTATTTATTGACTGCGATATTTATTTAAAGTTAACGCAAACTCAAAGTTACGGAAAACTAGTGTTTTAAATCGAATTGTCATAATTTTGTTAAATTATTAATTTTCTAGTTTCAACTTTTTCATTACCGCAAATACAGATTTACAAATATCAACGAATTCATCGTTCAACCATACAATCGTCCTTACAATCTGACGTTCATCAACGTATCTATTAATAATCTGTCTGCACCCTTTGTTACTTTCTTCCGGTATTTAGGGATCTATCTTAACAGCCGATTATTTTTCGCGTAACATATAAACTATCACAATATTCATCTACTGTTTAAATATCCTGAAGGCTTTATCTTCTTCCGATAGGGGCGTTGATTTGATACTCTTATTCTCTATAAATCTTTTTTTTTTCTAACCTATGTCAATCGACTACTGGATGTAGGCATTCCGGTGAAATAAGTTGGCCTAATCTGCCGCTCTAGCCGGACAAATTGGGAGATGATACCTACTGCCAGGTTTTTTATTATTACTTTGTAATAATTTCTTATAATCATTTCTTGTTGTCGCTTGGGATTGAACGCGAGACCTCTGTAACAGAAGTCAAACGTTCTAACAACTGGGCTATAACGACGTTCATCAGTTCTAAATTTGATCACTGTAGCTTCCCCTACGGTGACTCAGTTCAATCTCTCCTCTCTAAATTAGATGTGGTTCAAACCTTCGCTTGTGTTTCGACGTTTAAAAGTCCAGCCTATTCCCGAAATTCTTACTGAATCTAATGTCGCTCCTCTCTACCTTCGCAGATTTTACTTATCTCACCGCTTTCTTATTAAGTGTCTTCCTGTCTCATCGAATAATCTTATCCGTTCGTACTATTCCCTGTTACAAGATTGCCGTTTACCGTCAGCAGAATTTCTATTTGCTGTCATGTTTCTACTCGCCTAATTAAATGTTCTCCCTTTGTTTCCTCCTTTGATAAGTAACCGTTCTTCCATTTTCCAGTTTACGGACATTGCGCATTCTTCAAACCGATTTTTTTTGCCTTCGACTATGAAATCTTTTCCTTCTTCCGCAATAATTAATTTAATCACTATAACGGTATTATTTAGTTACGCTCTCAGGGATGCCGCCACGGTTCCGTAAATACCGTGGACGTCAGATTATATTATTAAGTTATTATTATTACTTTTGACAAAAAACCGGAATAGAGTTGTTCTTTAAAATATATATTCTTTCTTAACCGACCGGGCGCTGAAAATACACAATTAATAAATTTCCAAATATATGTATAAGAATAAAAATGAACTATTTAAATGTAACACAAAATTGTACGTATCACTGTTAGATTAACGCTTCCAATTTTGCGTCCGATTTTACTTCTGTTAAATTTCCGCTATGCCTCGTATTCAAGACTTTACGTTCACGTCAACTGAATTTTGGAGCGAATCAATTGATCCATATACACGGCCATCTAACTGAGCTAATTTTTACTGATACGTCTGTCACAATCGGGAGAAGCCAAAAAAAAAAAAAAAAAAAAAAAAAAACAATTTCAGAGAAACGTAAAACGGCGACTGACTCTTCGAACGGGAACTCAAAACCACGACTTTTTCAATCATTTCTTTCTTTCTTTCCTCTTGACCGATCACAATCATTTGGGGCGGACCTTTCACTGGGCGGTGCCGCGGAGTAACATATTTATTGCCGACTGACCACAGAATCTCATACACTCGCGTTTTCCGAAGTTGTTTATTTTTTATTTTATTTATTTTATTTATTTACAGTCTGTACAACGTAATGTATACATTACAGCACTTAGTAACATCTGTTTTCCTTAATCAAACCTCTATTTTTTTACTGACTGATCAAAGATGGCACGCGAGCCAAGCGTATATGTTTACATTTCTACGCTTAACCACAACATTCTGCTCACATTACTTTTATTCTGTACTATTTACTGTGTAGAAATGTTGAAGTTATTACGTATCATTTAATTCATCTCTTTCGTTCCTAACCTGAAATCGTTCCTTTTGATTTCTGATTGTAAAAGTGTTCTCGACTGTATTCCCTCTTCGTATATTTATCCATCTTTCGACTCTGCTATACTGTGCAATTGATCCTTAATCTCTATATTTTTTCATTCTCAGACAGTTCACATTAACTTTGTTTGGGTCCCAAGACTTATTATGGAGTTACAGGTAATCGGCAGTCTTGCTCGTTTAGCTACATCTGTATGTCCTTTTTCGGAAGATTCTCATGAGTTACTGAATGTAGCAAAGAAGATGGAAACTGTTAACTGGAAATCCTTTTATAACTCGTCGTTCTCCGATCCATGTTCTCAATACTTATTTCTTCATCCACATCTCTGCCGGTTAAACCATGGCATTTAGACTATCCAAACCTTTGCCATGCGAATATTTCTTCCATTTTCCATCTCGCTATTATATCGTTTCTCTATTGTGTTTCTCACCTATTTGTTCTCTCTGCCGCGATAACACTATTTTGCGCGTCGTTAATCGTGTTTTTTTGGAGTACTTCTTCTAAGTACTCTACTTAAAAATTGTTGCCCACTGATATTCCTTCACCACATAGCGCATCCTTTATTCTATTCCTCCATCCGCCGGTAATTATTCCAACTGCAGCTTTAAATTCATTTTTTCCATACTCCGTCGTATCAAGATTTAGACTCGTTCTTCAGTTCCTCCTTCTTGTAATACTTCTAATCCCTTACTCCTAGTTATTCCTGTAATTCTTGTTGCATTTAAAATAGTGTTTTTCGCTATTGTACTCGTGGTTACATAACTACACAACCTATTTCCACCTTTTTCTCCTGTCAACATTTTGGACTCCGTGTAATCATGATGTTAGATTGAAAGAATTTCTTTTTCTCGTCGGCATTGTGAGCTCTACAGTCGCAGCTGCGGCCGTAGTGCTGGATGATGAAACATATTTTTCTGTCAGCTTTGTGGGTGCTGGAAGTCGCAATATTTGAAGGTAATTTCCTCTTCTCTAACCGTTATCATTGTGGGCTCTGCTGTTGCACTTGTGACCATAATATTAGATGGGATCTCGCCTCTCTTACAGTTTTCATATAGTTTATGCTCTGCTTTTATGGTATTAGTGATAGGCTCAGGAAGCTTCTCAACTGCATATGCATCACGAGGGAACTACGTCTTATTTATCCGTCCAGAACTGTAGTGATGGCAGCTTCTAATCGCATAAACCGCGCAAACTACAAGAAACCAACTTTTGTTTCTCTTTCTTCTTAAGAAATTTGTTAGTTTTTCTCACTTTCTACCTTGTTTTATCCGTTGGTTTTTTCTTCAGTCTACTCCAAGCGCAGTCTTTCCTCATGTATTTTACCATTATTTATCGATTGCGATCTACTATTTCTCCAGCTTTTCATTGCTTGGATGAATCTTACTTTTGCTGTTGCGTAATCGTCTATTTTTGACAGGCTCAGAAGACGAGAAAAAAAACAAAAAACCCATTACAGCACCCTAGTCGCAATATTCACTTAATTTATAATTTATTTAATCAATTCTACTGCTGCAGACACTGATTTTCATCGATCTACCGGCATAGAAAAATTTACATAGATCGAATTAATATAATCCACTAAAAAAACAACTCGACATTCGGAAACAATAATAATAATATTAATAAATCGAATCTCAAAAAAAGTAAATAAAGGGACATAAATTCACGTTCACGGATTTAGAAGTCGTGGTTGCTGGTGACAAGTAAATTAAATGAAATGTCACATTTTGAATTCCTAGTGGTGGTGTGACAATCATTAATACATCGAAAGAATTTAACGTTACAATACATAAAAAAAAAGAAAAAACAACAAACCAGACACACTCTTTTCATTACACCAGAATTTTAATACTCCGTTCATAATGTGTTGCACCACTGTCGATAAATGCGCCCGCTAAGTTTTCAAATACGCGATCCAAACAAACCTTCGCGGAAAAAATTAAAACAACGAAAAAAATTATTCCGTTAACGAAATTTGAACACCCTAAAGACGAACAGGGCATAATATTCCCGTACATCTCTCCTCTATCAATTCGCGACTATTTCGTAGCGCTGAAAGACAAAGTCGGTGGTGCTCATAATATCACAGCCGGCTCTCGCATCAGCGGCGATAGAATAATAATTTTCTTAAAATCCATCCACCTAACAGACTCGTTCTTCAAAAATAACGGAACAATAACGATAGGTGAAGAAACAATCCAAGCACGCAGGGTGAGAAATCCGGCTAATAAACTCGTGCTGTCTAACGTTTCAGCCACCATACCGAACGAAATAATTGCACAATACTTGTCGTCTATCATGGGGGTTAAACAACTCTCACCGATAGCTATATTGCGGGTTAATCCTTCCGATCCAGAATTCGGGCACATAATTAGCTGGAGGCGACAAGTCTACATTGAAAGCGTCGACTGCCTTCACATCCCTGAATCTTTCCTAATTAAACACAATGACCACGAATACCGCATTTTCACCCACCTCGAAGATCATGGTTGTACAAATTGTAAACGTACCAAAACTAAAGAAGATACTGTAAACGAGCCAGAGCACATAACGATGCAACAGGACGAACAGAGGCATAGTGTGGATGAAAGTACCCATGACCAAGCTAGTGCAGCCCAGAAACGCCCCCATCCAATATCGCCGCCACCCCCCATCGCAGATCAGTTACAGCCGAATTTTTCTTTCCAGCCAGAAACCAAGCGGAAGAGTATGGAAAATGAAGATTCAGACGGAAAGATGCAGGAGACTGTGACCATGCCGATACAAATGGATTCGGCGCAGTCGACTACATCGACCACAGCGGCCACCAACCCTACTCAAAAGCCCAATAAATCGGTAGAAGTAGAAAAAATAATTGCTGGGGCTAAACACCTCTTTAACAGCAAAAACTCCCCTTTATATATGAACTATGAGGAGTTCAAGTTATTTATGAAAAATGTATGTTCAGACCCCGATTTTATAAATTATGCCAATGATTACACCGAGGACAAAGATGGTCTCATACACATGTTATCAACGGTAAAACCATTTTTAAATGCTCCAAACGCTAAAAATAGATGCACCCGTATAATAAAAGAACTAAATAAAATTTCAAAAATGCAAAACGCACCAGACAAGATAAATAACGATGAACTTCGTGCAGATAATAAAGACTCCTCACCATAACGTTGCTAAATAAGACACTCTCGGCGGCCCCACGGTAAGAGCTTTAATATTACAGTAATTTTTTTTTTTTTTTTTTTTTTTTTCATGAAAATAAAAATGGATTTGGAAAATAAAGGAGTGATAATGCAGTGGAACTGTCGAAGTTTCGCAAGCAATAGGGCCGAACTAGAACAGCTAATAGCCGAGATTTCTCCACTAATAGTATGCCTGCAAGAAACCAGACTTAAGCCAGATGCCACAACGTCCATTAAGAATTATAATACTTTCCGGTATGATAATCCAAACGGGGAGAGAGCGAGTGGTGGTGTGGCGACGCTAGTACACACGTCACTACCAGCGCAACAGATACCAATTACAACTACTTTTCAAGCTGTAACTATACGAGTCAACATCCCTTCTCTTTCCTCGTCAGAAGTAAAAATTTGTAATTGCTACCTACCTCCTGGAAGCGAGGTAACCCACAGCCAAATGGATTCCCTCATCAGTGCGCTCGGAAGTGATGCAATGCTCCTCGGAGACTTTAATGCTCACTCGCCATTATGGGGCTCGTTGTCCTCAAATCAGCATGGACGAGTATTATCCGATATTGTGATTAATAGCGACCTGGTGTTACTCACTACAACTTCACCCACCCATTTTAATTTTACGCATCACACTTTCTCAACGATAGATCTAGCCCTGTGCTCAAGCATGCTGGCCCCTAAATTTTCCCTACGGGTGATGGATGACTTATGCTCGAGCGACCACTTTCCTATAATAATAGAGTTTAAAAGTACAGTGACACCCAACCAGCTTGAAGGATTAATGCCGCGTTTCATTTTTCAAAGAGCAGATTGGGAAGCATATTCGAAGAGAGTGACGACTCTTCCTCAACCAACAGAGTCAATAGAAATCAATGTAAATGTCGTAAAAAATGTGATTTCGGAGGCAGCCAACGCAACAATTCCAAAAGTATCACAAAGAAAGCGGAGCAGACCAGTTCCGTGGTGGTGCGATGACATTAAAAAAGCGATAACAAAGCGAAAACGAGCTCTCAGGAAATATAAGTCAACTGGAAAGGTTGAGGACCTAATTACATTTAAGAAGTGTAGAGCAGCTGCCCGAGACCTCATCCGCAGCAAAAAACAGGAGTCGTGGAATTCTTTTGCAGCATCAATTCCTCAAACAGTTAATGCTCACGTAATGTGGGAAAAAATCAGAACTATTAGTAACAGCAATAGTACCCGTACGCACCCAACATTAAAAGTCAATGGAGTTCACATAACAGAGACTAGAGATGTTGCAGAAGCATTTGCACATTATTTTTCCACAGAATTCTCGGCACTGAAGTATTCCAGCAATTTCCAACAGCAAAAAACACTTTATGAGCAACAGTCCATTAATTTCGATTCCAATGCTGACGATCCTTATAACTGCCCCTTTTCTATGGCTGAACTAGAGTTCCAACTTAAGTATCACACCAGGAACGGTGCACCCGGTGAAGATTCGATACACCCCTACATGTTGAAATATCTCCCGGGCCATGTTAAGGAATTCCTACTGAATATATATAATCAGATATGGTCAGCTGGGGCTATTCCGGATGCATGGAAAGTTGCGACCGTCATTCCTATCCCAAAGGTGAATAAAAATCCTTTCCAAGTTGAAAGTTATCGACCAATATCATTGCTGTCTGTCCTGTCTAAAACGATGGAAAAGATGGTGAACAGGCGACTTCTGCATTTCCTTGAAGCAAACGCTGTCCTATCACCAATTCAAGCTGGAGGCCGAAAATCAAAGTCAACCATTAATCATTTATTGAGCCTTCAAAGACAAATTGTATCTGCCTTTCATCGTCGACACCACCTTTATGCAGTATTCTTTGATATGGAGAAGGCATTCGACCGCGTATCGAGGCAACACTTGCTTCGGAAATTAAAAGCGGTCGGAGTGGGCGGTAAGCTGGGGCGATACATTCACAACTATCTGAGCGATAGATGGATTCAAATCCGAATTGGCTCCTCGATATCGAGAAAAGTTCCAATAGAGAACGGGGTACCTCAAGGTTCCGCCTTAAGTGCTACCCTGTTTATCCTCTATATAAACGATATTGTTGACTGCATCAGGCCTCCAGTAAGTGCTCGCCTATATATAGATGATCTAAACATATCCGTGGCATCTAACATCCCTTCCTTGGCCCAGTCTATCCTGCAAAATACAATTAATAGATTGCAGCAATGGTCAGGAAAGAATGGACTGGATTTCTCCTCTCAGAAGTCTCAATACGTTGTGTTCCATAGAGGTCGTCCTGTTCAGAATCCGCCATCACTACAAGTGAACAATAGTCCAATTCCTTATAAAACAACAGCAACTTTCCTAGGCATCTTGATGGACGCCAACCTGACGTGGAAGCCCTTTATATCTGATTTAAAAACTAAATCCCTTCAGTCTTTAAGGGTAATCAAGTTCTTGTCAAATCCCAAATTTAATGTTCAGCCAAAGTTTCTCTTAAATATTTATAAAGCACTGGTCCTCAGCAAAATCAATTATGGGAGTCAGGTGGTCAGCGAGTGGTTCCCTGTTAAAAACACTGGACCCAATCCATAACGCCGCTATTCGCATGATACTTGGCGCCCATCGTACATCTCCAGCTAAAAGCCTATGTTCGTTAGCTGGTATACCACCGTTGTCTTACAAAAGAAAGTTCTTCACTTATCGCGATATGCTTTCATGGGCTGCGGAGAATCATTGCGACGTAACTACGGAGCCTGATTTTCCCAAGGATAACCTACCTGAAGTCAATGCAATCTTGTTGCAAAATAACATAAAGCCCAACTTAACACCCAGAACGGACTTTTCAAAATTACCCCCACCCTGGGCTTCTTTTCAGGTAGAAGCTATCACAACTCTTACTGATAATAATCACCCACCGGCGCTGCGAGGGCACAGGGCACTAAATATTATTAATAAATATACCACGTTCTCGAAAGCATACACTGATGGATCCAAAGCTAATGAGTCCAAGGCTGCCCCAGCGGCATGCGCTTTCGAAATAGACGGAATCGCAGAGGGCATGCGGTTGAACAACGTTGTATCCGTTGCGGAAGCCGAAATGTATGCGGTGTTGTTTTATCTTCAGGCATACTTAGAACTGAGATCCCAACCGCTCGGAATCTTACTGGTGACTGATTCCTTGCAGTCCATACGTGCTTTGCAGTCAGATCACCCGGAATCACCAATGGTCCTAGAAGTCCTGGCTATCTTATACCAGCTGAGCCGAAGGGGATGCCGAGTTGTTTTTTTATGGGTCCCCAGTCATGCCGGTGTTCCGGGGAATGAGCGGATTGACCTGGTCGCTCGGTCATTCATGATGTGCCCAATGCCGTTATTTGCTTTTGGTCCATTATCTCTGAGAGGTTTCCTGTCAGATACGGTCTTCGCACAGTGGAATCATGACTGGATGTCTCAGTCGACCTTCCTCAGGGAATTGAAGCCTACGACGGAGCCATGGTGGCCTCCAGTCGGAACAGAACGCAAAGTGTTTTCGGCAATCAATCGCCTGAGAACGGGACATACGTCCTTTTCCCACGACTATATCCTCAAACAAGCCCCAAAGCCAAGTACCTGCCCACTTTGTTCTACCGATGAATACCCGTCAGTTTCGCATATCTTGCTGAAATGCACACGTCTAAATGGGTTACGGCGAGGCCAGATCACATCGATTGAAGACATCCTCTCAAATACCCCTACTGCTTTGAACAATCTTATGACTTTCGTTCAGGCTAGCGAGCTAAGGAGTATGTTTTAAACGTGGGTCCACTCACTGCGATAACCGAGGTAGTTACATGCAGCGAGTGGTTTAGTACCCCTTCTTAAATTTAAAAAAAAAAAAAAAAAAAATTCTGTCTGTAATTAAATTACGACTGCAGATAATTACAGTTTTTTTTTGTTTTTTTTGGCCCGGACCAAATTACAGCGTGCTTCTGGCCAATAATTACCCACAATCAACAACACCCAAACAACATAAAGTGAAAACCTAAACAAATTTATAATAACCAGTAAATGGATGAAGAATAGAATAAAATAAAACTAGCCGCTTATATAAACAAAATAAACTCTATTGAATAAGGGAAAAAAATTAAATAGCACAAAAATTAAATAACAATCCTGTTTCCTTCAATAAACCTAAAAAGAAAAAAAAAAATCTTATCACTAGACAAAGAAAATAAAAAGTAACCGTAGAGGATAAATACCGTAGGACATCAGGTCTTTGGAAAACACAAGTCTCTTGTTGTTAAACTGAACGCAATTAAACGACAGTTGGTTAATGTCTTCTCTAAAATTTTGTCGACAATAGTTATTACAACACAAAAGTTTAAACCCAATCAGCAACTACAGTTTAATCTATATATATATATATATAAACTTGGCCATTTTGGGCTCGCAAGGGGCTGTGCCCCTTGACCCCTCTTGCTTTCATTTCTGTCTCTTTCTCTTCTATACTTTGCATAAAATGATCAAAATTTACAACGTAATTCTTACTGGCATCAACACAAAAAAAAAGATAACATAACCACAAAAGTCCTATTCTAATATTTAACTTTCATTATATAAAATTAAGACATTTTTTCGTTACACTTTTCGTTGCATATTTCATTACATAAAATTGTGACATTTTTTAAATAACAATAACAAAAATCTTATAAAATATAACAAACGTTACATAAAATTGGGACATTTTTCTGGGACATTTTTTTGAGACATTTTTTTGGGACATTTTTTCGAATGGGGGGTAGCCTAAGAATTACGTTGTAATTAATATGTAGGTGTATTTACTAAACGTAAGTAATGCAGTTCTCCGAAATAAGCTTTTTATTTTATTATCAATTTTTTCCGCTACGCTCTTTCTGTAACATACATCCTATTGCCTACAATTTATAATAATTTATTTTTTTTAGTAATATTTAATAAATTAATAATTGAAATATATCGTGCTGTAATAACGCAACTAGACTATTTTTCTCTCGAACTGAATTCTGTAACCAGAGCTAGATGGCTGCTATAACTTGAACATTTAAATTATAGACGGACGTAGTTTTCGTTTAATATACGTTTTAGTGTAATGCAACAGCCACGCTGCGTCACTGGAAGTGTCGTGTATCCCTCTGCGTACGATTATTTGTTTAATTATATACACCTTTCTCACTACGTAGCGATGAAAAAGCCGGTAAGCTGACATATACTGCCCCATGCGATTCTATTTCCCGTCTAATAACTCTACCCCGATGGAAACGTTTGTTTGCCACTCTAATTACGACCGTCGCGAGTAATTTGAAAAACATCCGGCAACGGAAAGCGAGAACATAAATGGTTTTACGAAGACGTTGCGCGCAACTCATTTTTCCATATGTACTATTACAAATTCATCTGTTAACGACTCGAAAACTTTTCAGCTTAACAATTTTCTAATAAATCACTTGGCCCGCTTTCGAACTATTCCATCCTTCAGCAGACGACTTATAATATCCCCTTCTGAAGTTCTGTTCACCGCTATTTTTTAGACGTGTTCAAGAACAGTCGAGACGCATAAATACGCATAAGAACACATTACCATCCAGAACCGTTAGCCCGACTCAAAAGTAATACTTCATCTAATACTTCATCCAACGCAAACCGGAATTTGACTCCAGCCTAAGTGATGACCGATGAGCTAATCTTTTTTCTTGTAACAGCTTCCCCGGTCCCGATTGCGTGCAACGACGGAATTTCGTTCCAACTCCGTTACACTGCCAAACTAAAAACGAGCACAGAAATTGGCTCAAAGAAGCCGGTATGGACGGAGAGATGATTTTAAAAGAAAATAAAGCGTCCCCTGTTTACGAGCATTCTCATGTCGTGTAAGACGTCGGAAACTGCATAAGCATTTACGCTTGTAGGCCGCGCCGTTTAACGTTCCTAGCACTGGCCGGTGCGCGATAGCTATTTATTTGGGCGCGCTTGACCGTACAGTTTTATGGAATAAACGTAAAATATGCCCAGTGGTCAGCGGCTCTAACATAATTTCCCGCCTAAGTTCCGTACTAGCAGAAATGATCTGACTAAAGGTTAACGAACTGCAGATTATGAAACACGACGCCGATAAAATATGAAACATCCGACTATTTTTGAAGTAATTTCAATTAAGAATCAACTAAAAATGTCTCATGGCGCAGTCGTATAGTCACTTTCAGTCAATTTTTTGAATTACTTCAACACTAATCGGCTGTTTCAAATGTTTCAATTGGGCAATTTATAATTCAGTGTTTAGTTTCGTGCTTTTCTAATCTGACGTTAACTTTTAGTTTTAACGTTTCCTACATATATAATTATTTCTTAAGTGAAATCTATTAGTTGTAACACAAGTATTTTTCTTAAAAGCTCTTGACGAAATCTAGATTGGAAAATGTTACTCAAAAACCAATTCTTTCACGAGACACTGCTTTAGAAGATTAGAGGAGTGTCGGTTAATATTATGTATTATGTTAATGATAACGTCATTCTTATCCTGACCTCCATTACATTTTTTGTCCCAAATCGTTACATATATTGAATATATAAGTTTGGCCTAGTGGCTAGATCGCTTGACTTCCGATCCGGAGGTCTCGGGTTCGATACCGGGTGGCGACAAAAATTATGCGGCGCTAATTTAGTACACAGCAGTTTAGACACAGTTGGAAACTGCATTTGTATATCGATAAATCAAGCGGCTATAGTCAGTTCCGAATGTAGTCGTGTGTATTAGCGTCGTATAGAAATATTCAGCCGGCGAACAATCGCATCAACGTGAGTAAAGGCCAGTCGTCTTGGCTTCGCCTCGCCATTGGTACCTTTCTCACGTTGTCTGCAGCACGAAAGCTAGGTTGCGCTCCTGCTTACGTGCTTATCTATTGCGCGGCTATTCTATCCTCTAATTCTCTTCCGAATTAGAAGATAACTCATAGTCGAATTCGAGTGAGCTAGATGATGATAAGAAGACAAAGCACCGACAAAATGAATTGTTAGGAAATAACAATGCCATTCTGACCCCAACGTCAGTCACGCAAATTTGTCCCAAAACATTACATGCTGTAATCATAAGTAGTCAAAGTACCGACGAAATTGACTGTTTATCGTTGTCAATTTTCCTAGTGCTATTAAGTGTCGGCAGGTGTGGTCAAGGGGGCGGAACCGTTTAAAAGACACAAAGAGACGAATTATGATTAAGAGTATGTATGTTTGTATGTAAGAAAACAATAAGAGTATGTAGAATTAAAGAAAAAAACGGGAATAGAATAGGAAAATAAGAACATATTCACAGTCTATTACACATCCAGTTATAACTAGATACATTTCAGATACCGATGTTTGCGTATGCACCAGTGAGACTGTACTCATCATTTCTATCGTGCTGTTTAAACGGGCTGGAATTTTGGGTGCCCGACACGCTTATCAACGTTTATAATTAAAAACAAATATTACACAAATATTCTAAAACCATAGAATTAGAGCGTCAAGCGTTAATTTTGTATAACTCAGCGGTTAATATTATGTTTTACAAACAAACGTATAAACTAAATAAAAATAATTATTTAATTGCTTCAGAAGAAAAGGATATAACAAACAGAGCCAATATACATATATATGTTGCTTAATATTAAGACATGTTTAGCCTTTTTACACTACTCCATTAACTGCGTTTTAACTTTATTCTTCCACAATCCTATCTACTTTTTCTTATGTATTTCCGGACGTATGACTTAATATTTTTTTTTTTTTTTTTTTTTTTATTATTACTTTAATAATGAAATATAACAATCCAGAGTAGCCTGCGAATTAGCTTATGGTTACCTAATATTAGTTTCATAAGGATCAACTCGTCAACATTTTCAATTTTATTATTTATTTCTATGGACCAGCTGTGAACTACGTGTATCTTTAGAATTCTTTGTTGTTTGTTATTTAGTTATGCTAAGCAGATGTATTTAATGCATTTTATATTCGTAAAGCTTATTGTTTAGATTACAATTACAATTCACTTATTTCGTTTTATTCACTTTATTTTACTTTATTTTTTATGTTTTTATTTTTGTTTTTTTTTTCATACATTTTTATTTAGAAATTTAAATAGCCGTTTGTAAGTAGCGATATCGCCTTTTTGTTCTTTCCACGAAGTGATGCCGAAATAGGCATAATAATATAATAATCTTACCTTAATTGACTACGACGTTAGCAGTGACAACAATGATAAGCTATTCTTAGAGATAACAACGCAGAAATAAGAGACTCACTTTAACGTTTCCTCTTCGTTACCCTTTCGATGTATCTAAAATAAAAGCGCTATTTAATCAATTTAGTTTTCCTTCGATAAAACCGAACACCTCTGTTTGATCTGTTAATTTTTAGTTACCGTGTCGGTAGTTGGCTAGGCACCGGCTTTCGTTCGGGGCCACCTTGATTCGATTGCCACAGCTGCATATTGAAAATTATGTGAGTAATAAATCGACTAGAAAACATTAATATGTTAAAAATCATGACACGAACATGTTTCAGTGGCACTGCTCCATAATCACTGTGAATACGGTATATTCACAATGATTACGAAGCAGTATCTCCGAAGCATGTTGGTGTAACGATTTTTAATGTATTAATGTTTTCTAGTCGATTTGTATATAATTATATTAATTTAGAAACATGTTTATAAAAAAAAAAACTTTACAAGTGTCATAATTTTACGCTCCGGGTTAATGTTCATAACTGACAAGTTGGAATATGATAAAAAATGACGACGATACAATAATAATAATAGTAAAATTATTTTTTTATTTGTAGATAAATGCATAACCTGTTTGTTAAAATTTATAAATAAAACAAATAAATTCCTTCATAATAAACGGAAGTAAGTATAAATTACTTTAATAATTTTAAATGAATACGTCAATTTAAAGAAAAGTTTTTAGGCATAGCCCATCATCAACTAAACTGACTCCTTAAATTCCCTTCAACTTATTTCAGAAATAAAACCCAAAAACCCCCTGATAAGAAAAGTCCACTACCTACTATACAGACTATCCCACCTAAACTCTGAAATATCTTTCCTATGGGTACCGGCCCATGTAGGAGTCCCAGGTAATGAGCGCGTCAATCGAGCAGCTCAGGCGACACTATTCTCTCCAATGCCATGTAATCCCCCTCTTCCCCCCACAATGGCCCATTTATTTATGCACCAAACTGGAGAAGAATGGCAGCAGGAATGGAAATCCGCAAGTACATTCCTCCGAAGCATAAAATCAACCACAGAACCCTGGTGGCCCATAGACGAAATTTCTCGCAGAGATTTTTCTGTCTTGAATCGCCTCCGAACAGGTCACACAACCCTTTCGCACGGGTATATCTTCACGGGACAAGCACCCCCAAATGTCTGCTTCTTCTGTGGTCAACCAAGCGCCCCGTCTACATCTCACCTCCTTCTCGAATGTTTCTCTTTTGCGGCACCAAGATCCACCTATTTCACTACTACCTCTATCTCTAAGATCTTATCGAACGTTCCGTCTGCGGTCGCAGCTATGTTGGCTTTCGTGCGTAGCAGCGGCCTATACCATAGAGTTTAACCTTCCTAAGTAGGCTCCATGTGCTGTAATAGCCTCAGTAGTTAAACACAGCGCATGGAAATCCTCACTATTATTTTTATTTAAAAAAAAAAACAAAAAAAAAACTAACAATATATATATAATAATAGAGGAAACTTAATGAATACAGCTGAAAATTATTATGGAAATAAATATAACCCCATAACTTCTTCTAAGCACTCAAATACCTAATAATAGCAACCTTCTTTTTAATGTAACTCCTTTTAGATTTCTGTTCTGTATACATGCTTAATAGTTGTTTTACAATTTTGTCCGTTAAATTCGTTATTATTTTATAAACAAAATCCTGCCTTTGATTTTTAATATATTTTACCGCTTTTGAATTATTTGTAAACAATTTTCTATGTTCGACGTTATGGGGTTATATTTATTTCCATAATAATTTTCAGTTATATTCATTAAGTTTCCTCTATTACTCTATATTGTTAGTTGATGATGGGCTATGGCTAAAAACTTTACTTTAAATTGACGTATTTATTTAAATTTATTAAAGCAATTTATACTTATTTTATCTGCCCATTATATACCTATATATATATATATATATATATATATATATATATATATATTAATTACAACGTAATTCTTAGGCTACCCCCCATTCGAAAAAATGTCCCAATTTTATGTAACGTTTGTTATATTTTGTAAGATTTTTGTTATTGTTATTTAAAAAATGTCACAATTTTATGTAATGAAATATGTAACGAAAAATGAAACGAAAAAATGTCTTAATTTTATATAACGGAAGTTAAATGTTAGAATAGGATTTTTGTGATTATGTTATTTTTTTTTTTGTGTTGATGCCAGTAAGAATTACGTTGTAAATTTTGATCATTTTATACAAAGTATAGAAGAGAAAGAGTCAGAAATGGAAGCAAGAGGGGTCAAGGGGCACAGCTCCTTACGAGGCCAAAATGGCCGAGTTTATATATATATATATATATATCAAGCAGTTCTATTGTTTTCTTGGAGTGTGCTTTTAGTGTTTGGGTTTACTCTGTGTTGTTAGCTAATGATGGGCTATGCTTGTTTTTTCTTTTGGTTTTTTTTGTTTTTGAACTCGTCAACCAGGGACCTCCACCAGAAACGATAGGAAGATGAGTTAACCAATTTGTACTTAATTCGTTCGGAAATAGCTGAAATAAAGGAATTAATAACAGGAACAACTGACGGCTATGCTTGTTTGTTATTAAGGAATTTATATATAACTCTATTTATTTTTCGACGATTCCAATGTTTTTTCCCTTCCATTTTGTATTTTCTTACTCTTCCGCCAATGCAAAAAAAAAAAAAAAAAAATGCAACTGCTTAGCAGTTAAAATTGGTAAATTAAGATAAATTAAAAACTTAACGAAACTACTAATTTACCTGGTGGAAGGTAAGCGGAGGTCGCTTTCGTAATTTCAGATTAAATTCAGCCTCAAAGATCGGGGACAAACACGAATGGTTGAATAATTAAGTGAAAAAATATGAAACAACTTTTTAACACGTACAAAACGCATTAACCGTATGTTTTCGCGCTAATCAATCAAACTTTTATCTGATCAAAAATATTCGAGCTGCCCGGCATACGTTGAAATATAAAAATAAAACTGTTCTTTACTTGATATAATATTTATTAAATCCACTTATTGCGGCGAATTGCGTTTAATTAAAATTTCGGTAATCCGTCTAAAAGTTCTATGCGCTTAAAAAACACCTGAAATTGACCGCACACGCGCCCCTTATATGCCGCTCACTTATACATGCACGTCCGTTATAGATTGCAGTGGTTCTCCGTTTTTAGACGTTACAAAAACTGTCAGGAAGTTTTTATTTACCGGCCGCTCTGCGTTCTTTCATATGAGCGTACGAAATAACAAAGCATCATTCAAAAAATGAAATTTTCAATATTTCACATTCATCATTTACACTCCAGGTGCTTTGTCTGGGCATGGAACCTTTTTCCACAGCGGAGAACCATTCTCACATTACAGAGTTATATAGTGGGCTCTCGCTCCACCCCATGCATCTGGCAAAGTAGGCGCTAAAGATAACTCTATCGGCCTATTTTCAATGCCAGCAGTAGAGTCGTGGCGATTTTTTCCGCTGCTTCGAATGAGGAAAAAGCTCACGTGAGTAATAATTGTTTCCCTATTAAACTCAAAATATGTATAGATTAACGGCAGAATTACGAACATCCAACGAACTATGCCAAAAATTCCATAATGCACATTGAACTACCAACAAAAAAACACCATACCGTCCAGCAAATTACCGCTGGAAATGATTAAAATTTATAATTATTCAGCTGGCGGAGTGTATTAGGCAGCGATTATTATTATTTTTCCTTTTTAGACACGTTAGCTAAGGGGATCTACAGCCAGAAAAAAAGAAGAAAGGGCAAAAGCCGTCAGTTAAAAGTTTGATTCGGTGAGATATTGAAATATAAAGGAAAGCAAGAATGACGGATTAAGAGAAAACAAAATATAAGATACGTAATTCCTCGGAAATTTTCTGCTCGATCATTTTACCTATAATGAACTGGAAACAACATTCGTTATACAATTCTTTTTTCTTTTTGTTGGAAAAAAAAAGAAAAAAGAACCAAATTGGGCTGTCAACCAAGGACCTTTACGCAGAAACAATCAGAGAAAAAGGAAAGTTAAATAATAAGACGATCAGATATCATTAATAGGAAGGTAACAGTGAGAGGGATAATAAGTGTAGAAGGAACGAGCACAAAAAGGAACAGGAAGCGCAAGCCTAAGCAAGCGGGGGTACAGAGCCGAACGCTTCACCGAAAGAGCCGGGCACTCAAAAAACATGTGATTGGCGTCATCACAAAGAACCATCATTTGAATGGAGAGCTTGCATAGGGAGGGGGCTAACCAGAAGCGAAAGCGGAAGGAAGGCAACAAGGAATGATTAAAACGCAAACGCACAATGGCGAAAACAACATAGCGAGGAAGTAAAGGAAACAAAAAGAACCATGGATTGGAAGGAAGACCAGGATGAACAGACAAATAAAATGAGTGACAATTAGAAAAAGAGGAAGTGTGTACACATCTGACTAAAATCTTTGATGGAAATTGTTACACAATTTTTCTAATTTCTGTCCTGGTATAGATGGAATCCCCTTCCTCGAACTAAAAAATCTCTCGGATTTCGGGTTTCTAAATATATTCAGTTCCTTTCTATCGTCTAGTTTTACTCCATCTGCTAGGAATAATTTCATTCCGTGCCCCGATCCCGAAACCTAACTCTTCCTCTTTTCCCGTGTTAGAGAACTGTTTGAAAGTCTAATCAATAGACGGCTGGTTTGGTGGCTGGAGCACAATAATCTCTTGAAAAATAATATGTTTGGTTTTCGCCCTGGACGCGACCCTCTTGATTGTATCGGTGCATTTTTGTCAGCTATTTATCAATAAAAAGTTCCTTATCGCTTCCTTCGTCGACGTTATGCTGCTTCTCTTGCCTTAGTCCAACTCTTTTCAACACCTATCTTATTGAAACCGCTTCTATGTCACTAAATTCTTCTTCCCTATTTTTCGCTGACGACATCCTCATTTACTCCATACATTGAAAGATTCAACACTCCTTAACAATTTCAGAAGGCGCTTTATCCAATATTCACATTTCTATCTTCCCAAAACAAATCCTCTATTGTTGTCTTTACTCTTTTTCCTTTTGATCCTTCCTTAATTAGTCTCGCATTAAATAGTGGTCCAATCTCCCTTGCCAACTCCGTCCATTACTTAGGATTATTTTCGGACAGTGGTCTTTCGTTCCACAAACACATTAAACGATGGCTCTTTGATTACGACCGTTTTCCACTTGTATTTGATGGGATCTGTTTTCGGATTTTGACAGTAGTTGGTCATTTCGATATTCTGTTTTTTTTTTTGCAGTATTGATATTTATTTTCAATATAATATTTTTCTTATTTACCTCCCAATTTACGATAAAACTACGTATTCAGTAAGCAAGAAAATGAACTGTTTGCGGTAGGCATTATCGGAATTGACAAATAAGATAAAAAAATGGATGTGTGCCGAACGAGGATGCGAAGCTTTTTCTAGAAAACCGCATTGATAAAGTGTTGTCAATGGAAAAAAGAGTTTCTATAATAGTGAAAGTGACACTTTATAGCGCCAAAAAATTATTAGCCTGTTGAAAAGAAAAATTGACCGAGAGTTTATCAGTGAAAAACAATCGAAAATTATTTTCGCGGTAACGATATATCGCTAAATACACGCGATTCGAATAGCGATAAAATTTAAATGTAGACGAACGAAAAAATGCATTGCTTACGAAAAGTTTAACCGAATTTCACGATATTTTCGACGAACACAGTATAAAAATGATACACGGCGCAATAGTTTGTACGTCAAATGAATTTAAATACGATGAAGAAAACCGATAACCACCTTCAATGGTACATTTAAAAGTTTTTTTTTTTTTTTTTTTTCCTACCCTGGGCGCGCCAGTGGCCTTGACCCAACAACATGAAAAATTAACAGTTATAACTAAATAACCAGGCGGTCAGAAATGGAGAGGACAAAGGACAGTAGCAATGGGATAACTGAAGGCAATGGGAAGGAAAGAATATAGGTACCGTAAAGGAAGTAGGAAGACCCAAAACTAGAAGTTGGGCGTAAAGAAAGGAGCGTTCGTTAGAGAGTGCAGAACATTCGAATAGGATGTGATTTGAATCACAAATACAAGAAGGCTCAGAAGCGTGAAGAGAGCAGAAGGGAGAAAGAGTTAAAGAAAAACGAAAGCCAGAAGAGGGGAGTAGAGAATGATTGATTCTAAGCCTAATTAAGGAAACAACAGTGGAACGACGACAGGTAGGAATAGATTGAAACCAAGGCAGGAAACTAGGAACCGGTTGAATAAGACGGTACTGAGAAAAGCGATTTGAGAATATAGATGGATACATGTCAGACCAAAGTCTGGAATGATTAGAGCGTGATAGAGAAAGAATGTCTGAGGAAGGGAAAGAGTCGAGGAAAGGACCAGTGCGGGCGAAAGTTGTCCCAAATGTTGCTTTTATTATAAAATCGAAAAATTTTCACGTACCGATGCGACTTAGTCTTCTTGCCGGCATGAAGAGCAGAGAGACCGTAAAATAGTTTAATACAAATTGCGACAACGCGCACATGCTATATATTGATTTTAAAAAATTTATACACGAACACTTTTCGAATGGTCACTATTATCGAATGGATGTCTTAAAAATCGGTACGTTTTTTCGTTATTTTTTTTTTTTTGAGACAGAGAAAATTAAGGAAAGGATATTTTACTAGAATCTGTGCTGACCTGCCCGTAAAATTTTAAAAAAAACAAAAAAACAATCAGGCCAAAATCTGGAATAGAAAAAATTATCTATGCAGGTGCTCGGATAATAGTTCTAAAGGCAGCCTTTAAACAAAATCATGACTTTCACGTGATACATTCAAACATATCGGCCATGTGCTACTGTGTTCTAATCTAATTTTCTCTTCGACTTTGTATTTGTGCTATCCTGTGTATGTATTATCGTGTTTTTATTAGTATATTGTATTATCTTATCTCATTTTTTATATATATATATATATCCTTAATCCGGCTTTCATTTAACGTCTGCACGAAAACCCAGCGCGGGATCGACGAACTGCTCGCCGATCAACATGCATAAGATCACCCAGCTTATCAGTTCTCCGCCCGCCCTTCCAGCGAATAATATGAATCCAGTGAATAATGTATCTTACGCTGATAAAGCCGAAAATAAAATTGCTCCTATCACGGAATTTCCGCAATTAGTTGTGGATCATGGCATAGTTTTCACAACTGCATTAAGTAATCCCGTGTTAGGGATTACTTACAATTAGTTTTGCCCTCACTGAAGTCATCATAAATCCGAAAATTATAGTAGCAGCTTCTACTAAGGTTAGCAAAAATCGAATGATTGTTCACCTCAAATCGAAGGATCTGATCGACGATTTCTTCATCAACTACGGTGGATTCGAGATAAAATCAAATTTCATAAAATGTCGTAGATTGGTCACTCCTATGAAAAAAAAATCATCATATCCCATGTTAACCCCTTCATACCAAATGAAGTTCTCGAAAGATGTATGAAGACTGAACTGAGGCTTGAGTTAGGCTCCAAAGTAACGTACTTAAGATTAAACCCCCACGATCAGATTTACGGGCATACAGTTTGTTAGCGTCGCCAATTCTTTATAACCACAGAAATCAGTAAGAATAAACTCCAAGGGTCCTTTTTAATTCAGTATAATGAAAAAAGTCCATCGCATCTTCTTTACATGTAATGAATTCTCATGCTTCGAGTGTCACAAAAGAGGTCACAGAGCCGAAGAGTGCACTAACGGGGAAGCTAAACTGGAGAAAAATTACATGGATGCTAACCAATTGAGTATGGATGCCGACTTTTTCCCTCCTCTCCGAATCGATGCGAAAATGCGAGACCTTTTGCAGAGATCGTTTACCTCTTCCACCTCTCATCCTAAGAGTATAATCCGGATAAATCTTCCCAGTGGCTACAGGAAATCCGCAAAAAAGAAACCCAAAAGTAATGTTTCAATAAATAACCAATCAGACAATGAAACCCCGAAAAGCCAGAAAAGACGAATAAGTCAGATTCAGAATAGGATGATGCTTCCCCTAATGAAGAAGCAACGTCACTCAAGACAATATTCTCCCCAATCAAAAATCACATTTGCTCAAATTCGCACAGGCATCCACTGAGTTTCACAAATTCGTAGGTCATTCGTTGAATTGATAGAAGGACCAAACGCCCAAAATGTCGTACAAGTAATGGAAGATTTCAAGATCACAAACACACAGGCCCTCATCGAAATTTTTTTTTGGAAAATTACCTCCTTTTAGCTCATACAAGAGCGAAAATAAAGTTCACAAAAATTATGAACAGTCTGCAAGCCAGCTTGGTCCAAAACGACCTGTAATAGGTAAAACTTCAAATAAATCTAAATAGATTATAAAAATTGTAAATTGGAACCTCGATAGTGTTCGCAGAAAATCCAGGAAACTAAGCTCAAACCACTAGAAAAATTTAGCCTGAAACACTATACGCTATGTAGAAAGGATTTAGACTCAGATTCAATAGCAAAAGGTGGCGTACTTATTGCTATCAAAAGCAACCTTTTCATCGAGCCAATCGACCTTCTAACTAATCTTGAAGCTGTAGCCGTCAAAATATGAACCGAAATTTGTTCAGTCTATTTGCATCAATCGAACGACGTTTTCAACGATTGTTTGCAGCTGTTAATAAAACAACGTTCCACTCCCTTCCTCATGAGCGGTAACTTCAGTGCCCATAACATGATCTGGGGGGTTCAAGATTTTCCAACCGAAGAGGAAAACATATTGAGAAGATTCAAGGTTGTTTCGATCTAGCGCTGTTAAACACTGGTAGAAACACTCACTTCAATGTGTTCAATGGATCGCTCTCAGCTATCGATTTATCATTTTTTAGCCATTCTATTTCCCTTGTAACAAAGTAGGAACCTCTTCCTTCTCGTTTCGGAAGCGACCATTTCACTCTGCTCATTGCGATAGAATCCTCAGAGAATAACGATAATACTAAAAAATTTCCCAGCTGAAGGCCTAACGATGCTAACTGGAAATTATTCTCCCAGTCGGTAAATCTAAAACTTCCAGAAAACACTAGCGATGTCAACGAGATTAATGAGCATATAATTATCAAAGAAATAGTCCGCGAACGACACGTAGAAAGCAATATGGTGGAACCATGATTGTAGCAGAGCGGTCACGAAAAAGAATTGACTTGTCTAGAGCAAAGCGTCACCCGACGCAAGAAACCTCAAAAGCATCAAAATTGCTCGGGCAAAGTGCAAAAGGCTTCTCAGAGAACCAAAAAGACAGTCTCGCATACGATTTACATCAACGTTCAGTTCCAGGACTCCAGTCAAGAAGGTTTGGGACAAGGTCATAATGTTATCGAACAAAAAAACATTCATAACGATCTCACCTATAATATCAGATTCCGGCCCAACTTGCAGCAAGTTGGATATCACGGAAAGCCTAGCCGATCACTTCCGTAAATCATCCGCCACTGAATCGTACGCAGAATCGTTCAAAATTATTAAAAGAAACTACGAGCGTCAAAAAGCTCATCCCTTCACCTTATGTATGCAAGAGTTCAATCTTCCTTTTACCAATGATGAATTAATAGATGCCTGAGATCCTCAGCTCCCGAGCCGGATGGCATACATATCACTATGATCGAAAAGCTCCTTGCGGAATCGCTCAGCACAATTCTTCCATTCTACAATTTAATTTGGACATCGGGGAAAATTCCGAATGCTTGGAAGATGGTTCACGTAATTCCAGTTTTAAAGCCAGAAAAAAAAAAACCACCTCCTTGGCAGCTATCGCCCCATTTCCCTGACCAATTCTTTACGCAAATGTCTGGAGAAAATGATAAACGCTCGCCTTATATGGATTCTGAAACAAAAGTAACTTCTTGATCCAATGCAGTTCTCGGGTTCAGATCGCAGAGATAATACACAATGGACCTTTTAATAAAACTCCACCAGAAAATTGATGACGGCTTTGATTCGAATCAGTTCACAATGCTCATAAGCTTTGTGACCCCCCGGAGAAGACTGTTGACCGTATTTGGCGACATAAAATCATTCAAACCCTGGTAAACTGAGACGTCACTGGGAACTTGCTTAATTTCGTGAAGGCATTCTTGGCAGACCGCACGTTTCAGTTTCGGATAGAAAATATCTTGTCGTCCCCTAGAAGTCAAGAAAACGGCATGCTTCAAGGCTCGATAATTAATCCGACCTTATTCATAGTAGGCATTTCCGACCTGACCAAAATCATTGAACCGTCCGTAAAATATAATCTTTTCGCTGACGATCTCACAATATACATGACATCTGCAAATCTGGAAAGTTTAAAAGTTCGGTTTCAAAACACGATCGATAAATTACAAGAGTGGTCTGCAAACCAGAGCTTAGCCTTCGCAGCGGAAAAAACAGCCAGCATTATTTTCAGCAATAAACGGAAGTTCCCTTCGGATGCAACATAACTCTGGGCAACAGCTCCGTTAGATTAGCCCAAACGGTCAAAATCCTTGGATTAGTATTGGACAGAGAGCTATCTTGGACCGGGCATATCGATGAACTTAGAACGAAATGTCAAAAATCTTTCAACGTCCTCAAAATGACGACTCATACAAAATGAGACGGAGATAGGAAATGTCTGCACAACCTCTACTCCGCTCTTACGCTGTCTGAAATGGATTACGGTTCGATCATATATGCAGATCTGCTAAACCTAATGTGTTGAACAGGTTTAAATCAAAACATCGATCGACCAAAACTAACAGGGTCTATGGAGTATTTTTCGTTTGTTTCGGTACGAGAGCTGTTTACATAGAAATTGTGTGCGATCTAACTACGGAAAATTTTATCGACTCACTAAGACGGTTGTTCATCGCTCGCAGAGGTCTTCCTAGTTATGTATTCACAGTGATAACACAAAAAATTTCGTTGCTATGAAAAATTGGTTAAAAAGCGTTCGATCAGATGTTTCCAAATGGGCCGCAGTAAAGGGTGTATAAAGTGGAAAGTCATCGAAAGCACCACATCCAGGCGGACTGTGGGAGTCCGCTATAAAGGCAGCCAAATCGTTATTGTTGAAAATCGATTAACGTACGAAGAGAATTAAACACGATCTCTTGCGAAGTAGAACGTATATTAAATTCGCGTCCACTGTGTTATCAGCGTAAAGAAAAGATGCCATTTGAAATAATTATGCCTGGTCATTTTCTCATTGCCGATAACCTACTCGTTTTACCTAAGGATGAAACTAATCCGCCAATAAGCCTACTGTATCGTTTGAAAGTAACACGAGCCGTTATAAATCAGTTTTGGAGAGAATGGTATCACAGCTATTTAACCAGTTTAAATCAGCGTAATAAATGGTCGAAAATTTTTGTCATAGCGAAGATGTCGTGTTAATCAAGGAAGACGGTATCTCCATCATGAATTGAGTTGCAGATCAAATTATAGCTGTATATCCAGATTCTGAACGATTGATACGAAATGCAACCATAAGGACGGCTACGGGTGTATGCACACGAGCTATCCAGAAACTGATCAAACTCCCAGTTGATCGAAATAATTGATTTATGTTCATTTATATGTTAATCTCATGAACCGTTTCCATTAATGGATGGGAGCACGTTTGGTGTAAATCGTGTGTACACACCTTTTAACCTTTATCGACGTTGTTTTGCACGGCTATGATAATTATCTGCAGTCTTTTCAACACGTAGTAGCTGTTTTTTTATTTCGTTATCAGTACAAAGCGCAGCGTTTTTACTTTTTCGTGGAATAAAATAAACGGTAGTTTTCAAACAGGTAATCCGAAATATGTTACGAATTTAATTTAAATGTACCTTTACGCTGTAAACAACCGCGATAGCCGAGTTGGTAAAATAAATGAATTGGCAAGTATGTGTGTCGAATTTCTGATTTTGAGATTTAGCAGCGACAAGTAGAAACTGCTGGAATGTTTAATCGTTAATAGGCGGCAGATGGCTAAAGCATAAACCGCACGCACCGGTAATATGTGTAGCATACACCTGCACTGGTATGATTATTAAAGATCGAAAGATTTAATATACATCTCATTGTCAGTTTTAAGTCTGGTCTTGAATACACTCTCACGTTTGCGTAGAATAGTGTGTTTAAAAGGCTTTATTCTTATTCGAAAATCTTAATAATGCGAATAAAAAATGTAAACGGCCCTCTAATTACACCATTATACCATTTGGATCTGCGCAAAGAAATGTACTTTTTAGGATACCACGGTAAGTTAACGAACGGCCATTTAAATCAATTCCTAGATACTCTGATATTAAATATGAGCCTCCTGCGCGGTATTATGGATTTTTGCGACCCCATTGGTGGACGTGTGTTTACCTTGGTCCGATTAGAGTACCCGTAGAAATTAGCAAATTTTCGTACTATAAGATACCTCTGTCATCTAAAGTAGAAGGAATACTCTCAGAAACTCAATCATGGAGAAATTAATAAAAAACGGCTCTCTGATAAACAGAGAGAGAGAGAGATAGATGGAGTAATTTAGACAGAAAAAAATAAAACTAGGAAATATGAACAGCTTTTTATTTACTTTCCTTTTTATTTTATCGATTATATTTTACGTATCTATTTTCCACATTTCATTAACAAAAACTCTCTCAGGTCGGCTAAATCGTGCCAGAAATAGCATGCAGTGAAAGTCTACCTGCTGACGAAAACTCGAACGAAGATTTTCGATAGTTGCTGAGGTGAGCGCGCACAGACAAACACATCTTTCATTTGTAGTACTAGATTGCTGCGCAATCGTATGTACATTAATTGCATAAACACACGTAATATTATAAATAATTCTTCGTAGTAATATATATTATATATATTTTTTTTTTTAAACAATGGTATACACAATTGTGTATCTCAGGAATGTTCCGTAAAAAAAAAAAGATTTTACTAGAATATTTCAGAAATTTTATTTGGAAATTATTAAAAAACCAAACAGAGACACCTCAATATAGTAGTTGCTACTGAAAATATTGTTTACGGTCGAAATTGAAATTTTCGGCGGTTTCCGAAGTTTTAGGCTATAATTAAAAAGTTCGTTTTAATTACCATATTTGTAATATACTCGACAGAAAGTTAAATTAAATACGGGAAAACAATCTTTGGTAGAAATGTAGAGTTTACTTTGTAAAAAGCGAAAAAATGGAAGATTTAAATAGATATTAATGTATGCCCAGGTAAAATAATAAAAATGATGACGAAAGAGAAAAATTCGTATCGCGAACGACAGTGAAACGCACTAAGCAAGAAAGTCTTTACACGAGCGAAACGCTAAACTTTCATTTCAGCGGGTTAATAAAGACACGGGGAATCTTCAGCTGAACGTGAGGTCCATTCGTCATTGTAAAATGTTCTCGGAGAAAGGATATTCATAAATGTATGCTAATTAAAAAGTAAATAAATAAAAATTATTTCCAAAAACCGAGTAAGCAGACGAATATGGGCAATTTCTAGACTAAGTGAACAATATGAGGAAAATGAAAAATGGTAAAGCAGAAGTTAATTGTAATGATGAAAGCAATGAGACCCTTTAACTACGCCTATATTAGTAATGTTCCGAAACAAACAAAGTATATTTTATTCGACGATTCTTTAATAATTTCTCCGTAATCGAAATTATTAAAGAATCGTCGAACAGAAATATTATTATTTTTAAACCTTAAGTTTTAGTCAACTGTTGGGTTTTGCTGTGAAAGGCTATGCTTAAAATTTATTTTAATTATTACATTAGTAATACGAAGAAAACCCAGATATCCTTTCCTTATCCACCTCCAATCACGCCAGACTATGGCGGGATATTAATCCCTCCCTATTTTCTAATCGTCATTCGCATTACCGTTTTATTCAACCGAGTCCTCGTTCCTTGTCTTGGTTCCATTCTATTCCTTTCGGTCGTCGCTCTTCTATTGTCTCCCTAATTCGTCTCCGGATCAATCATTCTCTCCTCCCCTCCTCTCGCTTTCGATTTGCTCTATCGCCTTCTCCTGATTGTTCCCTTCACGATTGTGATCCTCCTCGTACATGTGATGCTGATCACATTTTCTTCGAGTGTCCTGCTCTTCGTAACGAACGCTCCCTTTTATACAGTCAGCTCCAGTCATTAGGTCTCCCTACTCCCTATAACTCTTCCTTTATCCTCTCCTTTCCTTCATCTTCTGTGGTGTCTGCACTGCTGTCCTTTGTTGCGTCCATTTCGGACCGCCTAGTTATTTAATTTTTTAGCTTAGTTTTCTTGTTGTTGGGTCAATGCCGCTGGCGCACCCACAAAAAAAAAGAAAAAAAAAACCTCGATGGAAGAAATAAATCTTCAGGCCGATAATTCGCTTAAAAATGGGAAAAAAAACCTAACCAAAAATATATTTATATGGTTATATGAGAACAAAGCCGCGGATAACAGCTAGCATATATATATATATATATGTATATAATTTATACTGGTAAAAACTTGTTCGATATTTAACTCTATTTTGACGGAACATTTTAAAATATTTCCAATAAAACGACTAAAAATGTGCTCGTCGATTTCGAAATGTAATTGTCGTCAATGTGGAACAGGAATTCCTCAACTGCCGTTTTCAATTCATCCCCTCTCCGGTATTTTTATTAAATAACCCTCCGTTGTATAGTGTTCAAAAGCTAATGTGTAAACTTTCTTCTTCTTCTTCTTCTTTTTAATAACTGAATAGAGGTACAGGAAAAGAGGGGAAAAAAAGAAATTAAGAAGAAAGGTACTAGAATAGTATAAGAATAATAGGAGAGGACGAATGAAAATATACCGCATTCCATCTCGGAAACTAAAAAATGAATGCTAGAAGAATTATTATATACTTTTTTTTGACTCTTGTTTGGGAGATTCTTTTCAGATTCGGCTCGCACGCTATCCGTTGCGTTCAACAAGCGACCACTTTTACATGGCATACCTGCGTATAGCCGCTCTAGCGGTATAAGTAGATAATCGTCTTTTAATGGGAACCGGAGGGAACAACGGTTTCTTGGAAAATTTCTCGAGAAAAAATATATTTCGTGTGACCGTAATGGATGAGCAACATCCGGACGAAAAACCCCGAAAATAGGGAATAGCAAACAACGCGTTAGGTCCGGTCTTCGGCAACCGAGACACTACTTCATCATTTTCTCCCCCCCCCCACCGAACCCGCTTTATAGTTGGGGTTCTTATTCGCATTTTTTTGCAGAATATTTTACTTTTTGTCTACTCATTCAAGCAAGCGATATTTTCATAATATACACCTGCGCTCAGTCGTATTTATTATCGAACTACTCTCTATCTACATTCTTCATCTGTTTCGAAAAGTAGTACGCTGTCGTCCCCGGCATCCTATGTAAAACATGCCTGTTCGCAGATCTTCGACAGTCGTCGTCTTTCCCACTTTGGTGTTCTTTCTCGGTCAGCCGCATAGCAGAAAAGAAGAATAAAAGCTGCGAGTAAAGTAAATAGCGAGAAAAGAAACACAGACAAATACGTATTATCAGAATTATATCGTGGGTCATTTCAGTTTTGACACGGTAAGTAATGCTTTCCTATTCAACGGCGGTCCATGGCGCGCGTACATTCCAAATGACCACTCATTCGTAATTCGTCCCAGAAACTCGTCCCGAAATGAAAGAAAACCCTGCGAGAAAAATGATGTGTAGAGGCTTGCTGCTGCTGCTGGAACGCATTTACAACTGGAAACTCTTAACTGGGCAGGAAGAAAAGGGCGGACTAGCGGCGATGGAAATGGACATGGACGATAAAACATTGTTTACCTTTTTCAACGTAAAAGAAACTGCTTCCAAGAAATTTATCCATTCCGGCCAAATCGCCACACCGATTTTTCTTCGAATACGTATATCGGTACTAGCGTCATTTCGGCCGTCCATCGGACCCATCTGACGAATGGCGCATAAACAAAAGATCTTTGTATTCAGTTGAACAACCAGCTCAACTACTGCAGCTTATTTATTCGCTTGCCGGTTTATTTATTTATTCATTATCTCGGCTCAGTTTTTAGAAGCATACTCTTCCGCAGTTCGAAACGCGACTAGTTAATTCTATTCTGCTTCGTCTCAACGCCAAACACTTTCACATTACGTCTCTGGGTAGAATCAGCGGCGAGGATACCTATACGGAAGAACTAACAAACCCGATTTATATTACGACACGATGCGAAACTACGGCTAAACTCAGAGCATGAAAAATCGCCGATCCATTATACTAACAACGTGTCAAGAAAATCCGAATGATAATTGAACTGGTTTTTCTTTTTTGAATATCGAACGGAGAAAAGCCCTTCAGTGCTGCTATAAAAAAAAAAAAAAAAAAAGCAATCAGCATGTGTTGCCAAATAATTTTTGGACTAAGCGGTGATCACGTCTTTCTAATAAACTTGCGGGAACGTTGCTTTTTTTTCCCTGTTTTCGGTTAACGTAATGATCGTTTGCGGTAAAATCCTAATTTTAATATACGGTATAATTTACGTACAGGCAAAATAATGTTCATGAAATTTAAAATATTCACAATCGGACCAGTTGTCGCAAACTTAATAACGATATTTTAAAAATAAAAAAAAAACATTAACACAGAAGTCTTTATTAATTGAAAACTTAAAAAATCACGAAAAATTTCGGAGAACAACACTCTACATTCATGAGGACGGTGTTTAACTTGTTTTTTTTTTTTTTTTGCAATTTTGAAATCAATATTTCACTAAACAATTAAAAATTAACAAGTAATAAGTAGCGAAAAAGAAAGAAAAAAGGACTGAAACGCAATTTCAGAAATTAATTTTTCATTTTGGTTACTATTTGATCGGCAATCGTCTAAGCATTGTTTGAACGACGCGGAAAATCTCGGCGACATCCGGTTTCCGTGATCGGTCATAGACTAGTATGGAAACTTCTTGCTCAATCGTGACCTTAAAGAAAGAATAGAAGACGTGAACTGTTCAATCTTGTAAATGGTGTTCCCAGAGCTTAGTATTTAAACGCTACTCTATTTAAAATGACCGGTCAAAAGCTCCCTTTTTTCGCGGATGATCTAGCACTATACTAACAGAAAGACAAATTTACAAAGAGTAATATTTTAGTACACGAGGAAAAACGGAGTCAGATTGTAATCCCTACACCAACTATTCAGTCTTTATGTAATTTTACTCATCGTTGTAAGACTTCTGGAACTCTGACAGCTCTGTACATTGCAGTACAGGATAATCGGCGAAAGATTTTCGTGTACGGCTTATGCGGCGCAGATTATTACAACTAGAGTCGCCTCCTTTTCCGGTGAAATGCGTTACATAAATGTATATGTAGAAAAAAAACAAATAATTAAAAAATATAATAAATTACTATAAAGATAAATATGAGTAACAAGCATTACATTTTTGTCGACTATAGGCCAGAGACCACCATGCCCTGTCGCAGCATAAAGTAGCATCTTCGATGGCCAGTTCCTTAGAAAACGAATAAAAAAAGAAGGAAGACCCGATCAAAGTTTTCGATAGTCAAAACTGATTCTCATCCGACGTTGATCAGAACAGTACCCCTGAAGTAGATCACCAGAATCGGAGTCTGCGGCGCAGATTAGTCAAACAGCCGACGAAGAGCGGGTCATTTTCGTTATTTAAATTACGCAATAGTCGACAAACGTCGGGAATTTCGCGAATAATGTCAATTCGATAATCGAACTTCACGCCGATCGAGAAACCACACCAACTTAGCGAAATACACCGGATCGCTGCCGGTAACAGTGATGCGTACATTTTTGTTTTTATTTAATTTTCACTATATTTAAATAATTGTGTTTTTTTTACGGGGTCGAAACACTAATTGACCACAGTGTATACGAGGAAATAAACTGAATTCTTTATCGTCTGTGACACAAAGTTTCATCTGCGACAAAGTCGAGACCACAACGGTTTCGCTGAGAACATACAAATCTAACGCAGTTATTACGTACTGAGTGACATTATATAGTAGAGTCATGAAACAACCGTAGGCGTTATAACCACTTCGTGCACGGGATGTGGTAATTGCCTATGGTTCTGCGAACAAAAGCTACATTGGAATTTACAGTCGCCGATAGAAAAAAACGGAGGCAAGATCACTTAAGGTGCTGCTCCGGTTAATTAGTAACGTTAAGTCTGGCCACTAATAGCACACTATCATCCGTTTGCCCGTGACAACGTGCCTTGCGCGGATTGATGAATACCAATATGGAGCGAGCACCGGTTCTTTCAGTTGAGGTCTGCCGGAAAATCCGTGTAAAAAAAAACGGGGGAATCCACTGTAGTATGCATCTCAATTAATCGGCAAGCAAACAAATAACGAATTGTCCTTAGTCTCAGTCAGGCTTTTCACACGTCGCCTGAGCATAGAATGTAAAATGAAAACTCCAAGACAGCAGCTTGTCGAAGAAGTAGCCGCATAGAACATTACTGCTCAGTGTGGGAAGTCCATCGAACTATAAATAGTAGTGAAAAACGAAACGAGGCAACATAAATATCTTAGGAATCCATAAAAAAACGAGCAGGATATTGAAAGAAAAATGATTTACTCCGAGAAAATTTCACAGACGATAGTGGTATCTGAAGTAATACTCCCATTAGTACCAGGCAAACCTGTGCAGCTCTGGTCTCATTAGACCAAAACCGATCAGCACAATGCAGATATACGCCGAATTATGAATTTTAAAATAAAGACGAAATTTAAAGTACTACATGAGGGACACTAAGAAAACCATCGAGGAACTCAGAATGGGGATGGTCCGCTGTTTATTAATGGGAGATTTCGATGCAAAAGTCGAGAATAGAGCCCGCCGCCGGAAAGTGTACAAGGACGTACGACTATAAAACGGTATGGTACGGAAGACGGGCTAATCCGATGAAAATCATGTGACAATATGAAACACAGTTTTCAAGCTCATCCTAGAAGACCGGATACGCGGATGATTTCAAAGGATAAAATCAGAAAAATCATTCTCATCAACAGAACAAGAGCACAATTCTCTCTATTGTGTTGTACCTATCCGTCAACAAACCTTAACAACGCTCATATACACACACACACACACACACACACACACACACACACACACACACACACATATATATATATATATATATATATATATATATATATATATATATATATGTATATATTGTTAAAGACCAAATATCGTATGCGCCAGAAAAAACAATTAAACAATAATTATAAATGCGAGTTAACCCTAAATTGACATATTTAGTACAAGTTTACAGAATAGCAAACGATAAAATTAACGGATCGCAGTGCGCAAAGTCAACGATGAAAACAACATCGATGAACGAAGTTTTGAATAGCGAAAATAGAAGACGAGAAAAATCGAATCACCGATGGATCTGATAGACTTAGGAACGGACAGAAGCTACCGACGACTGAACAAAGAAATAGGAAATGGAAACGAGCAAAAATTTCTTGTCGACGATGCCAAACCATATCGTCTATATGTGTTATGGATAAAGGTAAACATCAGTAAGTGCATTGAAGTGGCTGATGAAACAGCAAAAGGAGAAATAATAATGTTAATCGAAGAGCGGGGGGAGGCTACTTTCAAGCAAAGGGGAAAGGTCGAGAGACAGTTTGTATGAAGTATGTTAGCAAGTTGTATTATGAAGATAATACATGTGTAGGTATCCCGACCAAGTTATTTTCCGAAAGCTCCGGATACTGTCATGTCACAGTTAAACGGCGCTATAGGAAATGCCCAAACAAAAAAAAAAAAAAGTATAACGATTGACACAGATGGAGAATTTTGGCGGAACTAATGAAGTTCACAGGGAAGTAAGAAGGAGCTACCTGTCGAATAAACGGTACGGAAGAAATTCCAAAGGACTTCCGAATATCCATATATTAATCCTATTCGAAAGAAGATTTTAATATATAGCCAAACTTCCGCACAATTAGCCTGATGAGTAACATTTTCAAGTTGCTGCTCGTCATAACAATAAGAAAAAACCGAAGAGTTAAGTAAAAGAGATTTTGGTGGGCAATCGGATGAGCCATAATTCAGATTTGTGTTGTTGCGATACCCTGGTTGCTAGAGCGCTTGGCTTCCATTTCGGAAATTTCGATCTCAGGTGACGACAAGAATTATTGCTAAAATTAACCGCCAGTAGAATGATACGGAAGAAGCAATGACAAACACGCATACCAATGCACGCGCTGGTTAGTGTACAGCAGACATGAATAGGACCACCGCATTCGTATATCGATAAAAATCATACATTTTCCAAGTGTAGAGTCTTGCGCGTACACATTCGTACTGCATACAACACAACTTCCTAGAGCACTATGGCTATGTGTCTGTACAGCTAGAACGTACGAATAGGTTGGCACCGACGCTTAGGAATCAAGTATGATGATAACGAGTCGATAAAGAGGAACAATACATGACACGTTATCACGTCATTCGAAATGGTTATCCAGAGAACGACGGTTGACGAGTAGGAAAAAACGATTAACCTAGTAGAGCCATGCTCTCTCTTCGTAGATATTTCGATAAAGAAGATATCCGTTTTATTGGAAAAAAACTTATAGAAAATTGATTAACCGGCCGGTTGACTGAGAAGAAACTTTCGCAATATACAACGAAGTGTGCGACAAGGCTTTAACAACGTCCAGATTACGTACTCAACCTCTGGTGCCGAGCAGATGGAAAATATCGCACCCTGACGAATACTACTGGTTTTTAAGAGGTGAACACGATAAAAAGATTACTAGTGTCAGTTACACGCAAATGACGGAAACGCTGCACTGCGATTGTAGAAAGGAGAGATTAGCGCCAGAAAGATAGCGGATGAACAGGAGTTACGCAATGGTCGAGCAGAACATTGCGTATCCCCGTAAAAACTAGAGCAAGTAGGAAAATACACGAGTAGCTGGGACGACTCACGATAACGAATGGTGGTAAAAACGACGAAAAAAAAAAATAAATAGAATAAATAAATAAACACGCGGATGGGCGTGGCCGAAGGAGACCTAAGAGTTAGCATCAAAGATATTGAATCTCCAGTCGAGGATACTGATGCACTATGATGACGCGTTCGAAGATGAGGATGCTGACAAAAGCAATACGGCGTAAGGTTTTAGCCAAAGCCGATTATACCGTATCGAAATGGGGGGGGGGGGGGGGGAAGATAATTAACGATGAAATACTTCGGTGGAGTCGAGCCAAATCCGTGGGAAAGGGAGGCGAATTTTTGTAAAGCAAGATTAAGCATTAACGTTTCAAACGAACGGAAAACGTTAAGCAATTATGGCGCATATTTAATTTTAATTTATTTTCGATGCCGACGTTTCCTCAATAATTACGGTACTGTAAGTTTATCGATAAGATGACCCGTGTAATATGTATACGGATGGGCGAATAAAATTGAATAGAATAGAATCGTGCGCCGCTAATTAATCAGCTCTACGGTCTTTTCAATTAGACAACACGGCACGCAGTTAATATTACGGCTTTTAAAAATAAATAATTTCCACGGAATCATCTTTTTTTTTTTTTGTTCTCTTTCGCAGCGGTGATTTAGTCGCATAAACGGTGATCGCACGGCCGATCGTGAATCAGCCAGCAGTGTTTCTCACCTTTGGCGGGATTAATAAAATGACGAACCTACAAAAATTACCATTTCCTCTCCAGTACAGAGCACTATTTGTGCGTCGCCTATTTGAATAGACAAGTTTCTAGCATTCCTTTTTCATTAAACAGTCTTACTGCAAACATCGATAAATTCTGACGAAAGTCAACACAAATTTTACTGCCTGCAGAACACTTAAGTTGATGTTCCGAAAAAGTTAATCATCTCTTTTTTTAAAAAAAAAAAAAAAAAACATCATAAGAAACAACCATTTTTCGTTTTTTTCCCGTTTTTTTGTTGTTTTTTTTTTTTTTCTATTTTATTTATAGCGCCCTGTACAGCTTTTTGGCTAGAGGCGTAAGAACTGCGATTGTTAAATTAGGTTATAAAATTTAGCAGGTTTTTTCAGATCGGCGATTGGGATTGGAACGTTCGATATTGGAGAAATATTTAACGCTAGCTTTGCAGTTTCATCGGCTTGTTCATTTTGACAAATGTTGGAATGAGATGAGATCTAACAGAAGATGATTTCTTTGCTAGATGACGATAGCGTTTAAATTATTTCCGGGGATATGGGATACTGTTTCTTTTTGTAAAACATTTTGATGGAAAACCAGTTAGTATCGAAATGCGGCTGGATGCGAGTTCTGTGCCATTGTTGACTGCTAGTTCGAGAGCGTAGAGTTCGGTTGATTGGACAGAGAACTCCGGTGGTAGTGAAAACGGAAACATATTGTTTTCGTGAACGATCGAACACACAGCTTTGTCTAGTGTTTTAGAATCGTCTGTTTATATTCTAACGAAGTTTTGATGTAGGAGGTTATTGTAGTTTTGCTGATTAGCGGCGGGATTAGTTTGAGATCTATATTTGGAGCAAAATCTAGTCATGATTCAGTTTCGTGGTCAGCAGAAGAGATTTAGATATTCCAAGTCCGAAGCAACACACTTATCGCGAAACTATTAATGATAAAAAGTTCACGATACACGGACCAATATAGTTTAGTAATTACCGAAAACTCACATCGACATGTTTCGGATAGTTCCGTATTTTGTTGTTTCGCGATACCTAAATGCGAAATTCCCGATGTCGCATCGGCGGAAGTTTTCATTCAATGAAACATTTTCCGAAATGAGAAATTCTTCTTGCGGCGGCCGCTTTTCGGTTCATGTTCATCGAAAGGTATTTCTGCGCTACATACCAGTGTTACTCGGAAATCAAAGTTCCCCTCTCTTGCGAGACGTACAGTCAGTCTAAACGTCGGAAAAGATAATTATCAAATGTAAATATCGGTCGAGATTACGCTGACAGGTTGGAGCTGCTTTTTTGAAATGAACTTTGAACTTCGGAAGGAGAGTAGTAAAATTTGAAAACTTACGTCGAAACCCGAAACGTTTAACCCCGGCTTACTTTGTCGCTAACAACTTTACGGACATTTTGCACTTCTGTTTATTTCTGTCGCGCTTATTGAAGTAAAGTTTCCTCTTAACCGTCGTCTCTGTGTATTCTCTGTTTGTGAGTTCTGCATCTTATCCGAACGTTAATTTTTCTTATTCCAGATCTGCGGAAGATTGGTACGTATCCAAGTTTTGTCGGTAATATACGCGTCAAGTGTTAATAGACGCCCTCTGTTGCTAGAATACTTCGACCAACACTGGCGCTCGGCAACGAAAATGGTCGTCTTTCGTTGGACGGACTATGCACACTTTTTAGCAGTATTGAAAAAAGTACTGAAGTCAACCGTGCATCGCGTATTATCTTAAATACCCCGGTGTCTAGTGCACAAACGGCGATCAAACTTTCTACATTGATTTTCTATCTGTGCCGATGGTCCAGCAATATTAAGGCGGTACGTCGACTTTTTTAGTATCTGATTATCGACTTTCATTTCCTATCTACTGTATACCTTTTTGTTTTAAGCGGTTATTGCGAATAGCGTGAACGTACGTGTGTAACTTGTTGCCACGAAACGTGTTAGTTTTTGTACTAAATAAGTATAGTTCTGCAATTCGTGATATTACGTGTAAACAATTTAAAGAAATGATTTAACTTATGTATATTGACATCGCAAATGAAATTTACCTCCAAGTTCTAGTGTTTTTCGAATTCCGTCCAAGGTATACGTAAACCAGCGTCATTTTCACGGACGGTATTTCACTGCTGACGAATAACTTTCACGGACGGTAAAAAATGCACCCGGCAAAAAAGGTATGTTTTCAAATATTGGCACTGAACGATCTTTATGATGTGGACAGAACTTTGAAATGACCTTTTTAGCACGCACCGGTCAATCAGTTTTATTTAAAATTTAACTTATATAAAACCGTAATTTGAATACTGAAAATAAAACAGCATCTTGCAGCAACTTAAGATGATGCAATATAACGGAAGGTATTTTATTAGCGGTTAATTTTTCGAAACACGAAGCCGAATATAATTGGTAATTAAAGTTGTTTACGAAATCGATGTGAACACGATCAAATTAACATGCAGAGGAATCGGAAAAATTCAAGGCTCAGCGCATAATTTGCATAGAACCGAAATGACCTGGAGAATGCTTGCACAGGCTAAGCAATCACACCAACCGGTGGTACGGCTTTTTACATTCAGTCCGGTTGATGAGATTATCAAATTTTACCTTCCACCGTATATCAGAACCTGTCTCAAATTATTTTGATTATATATTACTAATAACCTTTTAGTCATTCCACTATAATCTCAGTCATTAGATTGAGATCTTTTTTTTTACCCCCTCCCCCCATTTGGGCATGTCAACAAAGGATCTTCGCCCAGAAATGACACGAGGGAGAAGGATCAGTTAAATGTTGATTCAGTCAGCTATTGTTAAAATAAAAGAACTGAGGATAGGAACAACAGAGATCGACGGAAATGATAAGATATCCGAAGCACAATAAGGAGTAGGGAGTTTGAGTGATAACAGATTGGAGCACAAAGAAGTGCGTTCGTTCACGAGGGATGGACATTCAAAGAAGATATGGTTAGGATCACAGACGGCTTCGTCGTCAGAATGAAAAGGGCAACAAGGGGATAAAGCGAGATGAAAACGAAAACGTGAGGAAGGAAGAAGAGTATGATTCAGACGTAAACGGATAATAGGGGCAATAACATAAATATACCTGCTGATGGCTCATGTCTAATTATGTCTAATTATAATTAGTTCTGTTACTCATGCTACCTGAAGGCATAAGTGGAATTCAAAATTACAGTTTATTTTAATTATAATTTTATTATAAATTAAAGAAATAAAGTAAATTAATAAAAGTATTATTATTATTATTATTATTATTATTATTATTATTATTATTATTATTATTATATCTTTAAATAATTTTAGTCTAATTGATTTATTGGTTTAACTTTGTTTTGTATTGGTCAAGAAATTTTTATTGTTTTTAGATGCCATCGCTCGCGCAAATATGCGCATAATGGTATATGTATAATAATAATAATAAAATTTATTTGATTTGATTTGAAAATTAAACTATATTATGTACGATAACCAGAATTATTTTGGAAACTGTATTCATTTATTTATGTATGCATGGTGCACTCGCAAGGCCGTCATCCTGCCTTAAGCCCAAATAAAATCAGATTACACTATCATTTTATTATTAATAAAAATGACTAAAAGTAAAAAAGAATTACAACTGAGTATTTTAAACATATGTGCCTTCTGTCTTTCATTTTCCATTCCTTGTTTTCTTCAGTTTTGTTATTCAAAGTCGACACAGTTCCGACTTCGACTAATTAAATCACGAATTTGACAAAATACATCAAATACGAGTATTTTAAATATCCTTTTTTACCGACTAATAACCCCACTGTCAAGCCTGCTTACTTTAACTTTACAATATCAGTGTACATAAATCTTCTAAAAATATATTAAACTCTCACTATGTTGTAAAGTAGTAATATAGTACATTTAATTAAAACATATGAGCCAATCTTCGTCCATAGAAGAAGAGAAAGAAAGAAAAAAATGAATAAAAATTAAGAAATTATAAAGCCAGGTTTATTTTCAACTTCCATAAAACAATTTCGGCCCATGTTCACAATATACTTATTATCTACACTTAACATTAAACACACGTTCTCCCATTAACCCAGGAAGCTCTAAACTACGTCAAGATTAATGTTACAGTTAAAACTTCAAAGATATAAATTATTTGAAATCTGGAAGACAGCGAAAAAAGAAAGAAAAAGGGAAAAAAGAAAGAAAGGAAAAAGTATCAGTAATCTTAATTGTAACATAGTAATAGTAATAATAAAAGTAATAATAATATCGATAAGGATAATAAACATAGAGTTATAAATAATTGTAATTAAAGTGAAGAAATTTATAATTGCAAACACATGTTAAAATAACTTTAGAAAAAGTCTACACAGTTATAAAAACTTAAATGATATATTAAAATTCACAATTATTATTATTATTAATAATATCATTTAAGTCTTTATAACTGTGTGGACTTTTTCTAAAATTATTTTAACATGTGTTTGCAATTATACATTTTTTAACTTTCAAATCAAATCAAATATCACAATTCATTATTATTGTTACATACTTTCATCTACGCGCAAATTTGCTCGAGCGATGATATACTGAAAAAATAGTAAATCTATAACAACGGGAGAAAAAAAAAAAGAAAGTACATAAACATCTGTGACAAATAAATGTGAAAAAGAATGTGTGTACAACTTAAACAATAAGTACAAATCAAAATAAATACAATTACACTTCTAAATAATTGTTACATGACAAATTCGAGTATCTTTATGCAACAGTTATGTAATCTGCAACAATTTATCTTATATATATATATATATATTATAATTAACCATAAATAAATAAAAATAAATAAAATAAAATCGG
The DNA here is from genome assembly GCA_039619475.1 of Icerya purchasi. Classification (NCBI taxonomy): domain Eukaryota; kingdom Metazoa; phylum Arthropoda; class Insecta; order Hemiptera; family Monophlebidae; genus Icerya; species Icerya purchasi. The sequence goes on along the minus strand of CM077116.1, from coordinate 293,525,978 downwards.
CAATAGGGTAAAGTGATGGGTTGTTACAAACCGAATAGTTAAAATTATTGAAAAAATATATATAAAGGAACTTATCCTGAATATAAAAAAAAAGTTGTAATTTATAGCAAATAACTCAAGAAGGAATCAACTGAACAATATAAGTACATATAGTAGTAGTCGGGAGTAAACTAGGGAAAAATAAAAGAAAAGACAGGAATGCCAAGTAACATGAACTTTTTTTTTTTTTTTTTTGCCATGCCAGTCGAAGATGACTACTATTGGCACTGCTGACCCTGTACTAAAAAGAAAAACAGAAATTTAGGATATTATCTCTTCTCCCAGCGGATCAGAGACAACAGCGAAACGTACGATAGCTATAGCGAGACTTACAATAACTATTAACCAATGCTGTCTTATATAAATAAACGCATAAGAAAAATTTGTATACATTAATACGTAACACTAATCGATTATGCGGAATGCTACATGACGACGTATCTGCTGTTGTAAACTTTCCATAGTCATCCGTTTGCCAAAACGTCTCTACACCATGTCTTTCTCAGTCTCCGGTGTGTGCAACCCGGAAGGCTCATCCGCCTCATGCTGGCTATATTCGGGTTATCGTTAACTGCCAACTTATTGTAGAACTTGATATATAGTTCTTTGTGCACATCTTTGACATATTAGATTATCATGGAGGGTTTTATTTGACACGTAATACGAAGCGTTAACCGTCTGCCTTAATATTCGTGACTGCAGTTGCTGTAGTCTTCTGATATTGCTCACTGCTGAAGTTCCGTATACTTCAAGCCCATATCTCCAACATGGGGCTACAACCGCCATGTAAACTAGTCTTTTACACCTTAGGGTCACCTTAGATTTTCTATTAAAAATACACCCTAGCGCCTTGATTCTGGCACTGACTTTTTGTCTGCAGTTTGCAACTTGAGCTCCCCAAGTAAGTCGACGATCCAGTACCAATCCTAGGTATTTAACGGTGTTGCAATTAGCGAGCGCTTGCCCATTTAAGTATAAGGGAGGACAGTTCCCTCTATTCAGCGTGAAGGTGACCTGCTGACTTTTTAAATGATTCATTTTAATTTTCCATTTACTCGCCCAGTCCTGAATTTTATTCAGGTGTTCTTGGACTAGAACCGAAGCGCAAGTCGGATCCTCATGCGCTCCCGGTATACACGTGTCATCAGCAAATGTTGCGGCTACTGTTGTTGTTAAAGCTGGAATATCTGATGTGTAGATCAGATACAGTAGTAGTCCTAAAATACTGCCTTGCGGAACAGAGGCTCTAATAGCAAATTTGTCCGATACAATTGAGCCAATCCTAACTCGAAAAGTTCTGTCCGATAGGTATGCTCATATTACCTGGAAGATATCATTTGGTATCACTAGTTTAGGTTATGGGGAAAAAAAGTAATTATTGTTCCGATAGTAATTAGTGCCTTTGAAGCAATTCCACCAGACCTGAAAAAACAACTGGATATAATAGGATTAAATACAGTGATAGCATAGCTTTAAGAATCAACGCTATTACGAAGTGCTTACATACTACGCAAATACCTCTGTGACTCCTAGATCCTTGCATAGGATTTGAGACACAAAGACGTTCGTTCCGGCTGTAAAACAATATTTAATAAATTCACATCCACGAGTTTGAAGGGATCTCGTGGTTGGCATCCTTGAGAGCTTTCGAAACGAATATAACACTACATTACCTAACTGGTCAGGCCTTTGGTTCTTACAAAAATTATCTTAAAATCGAAACAAATATATAACATGACCGATGGTAATATAAATTTCGCCTATCCTTCGTGAACGTGTCACATACGCTTCCAAACGAAACGCGATAGCAGCGTTGCGTGTCGAAAATATTAATTATTATTTGGCTGGTTTATTTTTTTTTTTGCTCTAACATAAGCATCATCAGGCGTTTACAGTAGCGTTAGATTAGTTAATTACGTTCAGATATCCCAATTTAAATTAACAATATACGTTCCTCTTACGCTAACATAATGTCCATTTTTGACAAGCGTAAAAAAGAAAAAGAAATAAATAAACACGACATCAGTGGTACCAGACGGAGAGACTGTTTGATAGCGGAATTTGTTACGGTAACCACAAAGTGGTTATTTTAATGATAGGTTCTGTAGTTTAAAAAATACTTTTGTATTATATGGGCAGGGAATTGAAATAGGCTATCATCTAAAAGAATACGACAACAAAAAGGCCTAATTTCTGCCAGCTGTTTTCTTTTTTCTTTCTTTCTTGCCGATTTATTATTACGACAAGCGCTCTACCAGTATTATAAGAGAAAAATGAACAAACGAGAACGCACGAGCAACAGTGAACGAGCAATGTAAGGAATTTTAAGGGAAAAAAGTCCGCGCCGGAAATAGCCCAAACTTATGATGAGGCATCTGTTAACGTAGGACAATAGAATGGACTTGCTTTTAAAGTTAAATCGAAAAACGTCCGCAAACATTATTTAGAGCACGCATTACGCGCATACATTAAGTTTGATTTTACCGAACTCGCGTTAAGAAATATTAAAGAGTATAAAGTTTTTTTTAATAACGTTGTCCGGTGTCGCTTCTTTCCAACTCATCAAAAAGTTTGCATGCTCTGGATGGAATTATGAAAAGTCGCTTTCTTTCGGTAGCAACTACCAGGTGTAGATCGCCTCGCTGTAGTGGTTTATGATCAGAAAGAAAAAGTTAACGAGTTATTTGATTTCCTTTTAGGAAAACAGCATTCAGTGCGGAATTACGTTATTGTACAAAAGGTTCTCGCAAAAAATTTTTTTGATTTTGAATTTAATTTTAATTTACTACTTCGTTTAGTACTTTCTAGAACGGAAAAGTTATTTAAAACTTTACTAATACGTGTACACGAGATATTATGTCTAGTAAAAAAGGAGATTCAAAGTTCCAAAAAAGTTTTTACATAATTCGTGTAACTACTTTAAGTAGGACCTACCGGTAAAACGTAAAGATTTTACACTGAAAAATGATGATGATAATCTTTGTAGAACGGGAAGAAAAGGTTGCAACGATGAAAATAATTTCAGCGTCATCTTTATTTTTCATTTTACATGTGGGGAAAGCAATCGGTTTTAATTTAATTTTTTTTTCTTTACGTGAATTCGGTAAATTTGAAGAGTACTTAAAAGTTGTGAAATTTTATGGCTCACAATTTCACGAAACCTCATAAAACATAATGAATCAACATATATTTACGTAAAAAATTTACCTTTTTTTTTAAATTACGCAACTTTTTAATACGAAGTGAATAAGATTCTATAAGAACTATCAAAACTTGCAGATTTATTCGTCACTATTTCGACAACAGTTTGCGTCAGCGTAAAAAGAAATTTTTCAACAACTTTGGAAGCGTATTAACGAAGAAATGTCCAGATGTTTATTAGTCCGTCACAGAATTTAACTCAGCCCAGATAACATGTTGATCGATCTAAAATATAAGTTAAGGCAAGATTAAACTTTAAAAGAGTTATCACGCAATTATCAGTAACAAGTTATTCGTTAATATTTTTCGATTGAATAGTATTTTAGTTGGCTAGTGTGATGTGGTTGTTTTTTTTTTTATTTCCGGAAAACCACTGACTGGCACAATAAAAAGGGAAGCATAAAAATGCCAGACGTACTTTCTCTTTTGTTATTTAGGCGTCCTTCTGGATAATCACTTTTCATTTCCATAACCATATCGGCCATCTACACTTTCTATTCTTCAAAAGGCTCAATCTTTTGATGTCCCTTCCCGCATTAATGAGAGAGGTGATTCCGCGATATTGCTCTCGTGTTTTACATATATAAGTATTTGGCCCGTTCTATTCTTGATTGTATTTATTATTTCAACTCATTGTTAAATATATTCACAACAAAAATAAATTATTAGCACTTAATTAAACAATTATATATATATATATATATATATACATATATTTAATTGTTTACTTAAGTGCTATTCTTGATTACTGTTGTTTTGTTTATGGCAATTTTTCTAGCCCTCTTGTATGTAAGTTCGACTGGGTCCAAAATACGTGTTTCCGCCTTTGCTGTGGAACCTGAAAATCCTCTCCGAACCTCGCTCTACATTTACGCCTTTGAACAACCACAACAAAAAAATAAAATAAAATAAAATAAACGATCGATAGAAAAATTAAAATTTTACACTAGAACGGATATATCTCACGAATAGAGTGAATAAACAGAGAAAACAAGAGAGAAAGAATATGCAAAAGTTAAACTTGGGATTGAAAAATATTATAACATGCCGAATAGAAGACCGGATATAAATTGTATTACAAAAGAAATGATTAAACAATTTGTACAATATGCGATGAATAATCTAAACATACCAGAAAATCTCTATAAATTAAGAACAAAAGAACGAATAGTAATAAGCGCGGAAAAGTGGACTCTGTAGAATATGTGGGATAATGCGGTGATCGGGAAAAATTCGTGAAAAGTCATAGAGTGCCTGTGATAGTAGAACAACATCGAGGAAAACCCTGGCACATACGCACATATTTAAAAAGCAGTAATATCATGTTATAAATAAGTAAGGAAAATGTAAATAAACTGGCCCAAGCTAAAAACCTGTAGCTATAAAAAAAAAGGAACAACCGCTGTCAGTAAAGGCCTCAAACACTTATCAGTGTCATTAACATAAATATTCGAAAAAAGGTAAATAAACAGTGCCGAGTTGGAAATTATCATTAGCATTAGTTAAAAAACTTTCCTTATAACACGCAAAAGTATACAAACTTAAGTGTACTTAGCTCTGATAAATTATCGAAGTTCGATATAGTGCGTAGCTGTTATTTACTGAGAGCGTACACACATGTGTCTGTCGCAAAAAGGAACCGACTGCGTCACGATTCTCCGTTAGTACTTAAAGATAGGCACAGAAAGTAACGAAATTATTGTGATGGTATTACGATATATACTAGACGGTAGACTGAACTCTTCACATAACGAAATAGTTGTTTTAATTTTGATCAGTTTTCTACATTCCATTCTTAATACTAGATATGGCCTTGCTTAACACCTCTATTCGACATATTCACTGTCTGGTAAAGACGCGAAAAAGTCTTAAGAACGATCGAGATCAGCATACGCGCAATAATGGTAAAAAGTGCCAAAAACGAAATGAAAGTTAAGATAATGGCGCCACGTGAATAATTTTCCATGAAAGTGTGCAAAATTCTTGAACAGGCCAAGTCGGATTTTAAAAGCTGACGAACATGATCTCGGTGCGGCTTCGAAACCTATGTGAAAGATAATCACGCGCGGAAAATGAAAAAAAAGTACAGCAAATCAGTCGCTCTCATTGTGTTCTGATTTTTATTTATTTTGCAATTACACTGTGGATTATAAGCGTACGTTTATTTCGCCGGGTAAAAAGCAGCGCGGTGTAATGAGGTTAATTTTATAGGTGATGAAAATTTGTTTCGCGATAGAGCTGGTTTTATCGTCCTGTTCCCGAAAAGCAAACTAAAAACCGAAGAAATTCACACGTAAATTTAGTTAACGTTCGATAATTTCACAAAAACGGTTTCCACGCTTAAGTTCAAAAATGCACATTTTATAGTTCCATAATTAACGCAATCTCGATGTGTGCTAGAAATGTTCGAAATGTATCGATCAGTTTCTATTTTATGCGTTTTTAAAAACCGACCATCTTTACACAGTGCATAAAATACATCGACATGTTTCGCAACGACACAAGCATGTGCGTAACTGACGACGTTCTGAGTGCCGATAATGTATTTTTATCTGTTAAAGTTAATATAGATCTGTTCGCGCGTATTATTTATATGTAGAAAATTTTCTTTCGAAATACATGCACGATCTCCGTAAAGAATAGATTATTTTTCGCGTGCAAATTGTTGGCATATTTTGTCTCTGTTCCTATATTAGTCCGGTAACTACAGTTTACGTGTCTTTTGTTACGTAAATCTCGATAGAACCTACATATTCACCCTAATCCAATTCGATGTAACACAAACAATATAATTAGTAAACCGAAAAAATTTCATTTATTTATTTATTGATTTATTTTTAATTTGTAAGCGGCTTAACAAACACAGAGAACTCTAAATTATAAAATTTACACCGTAAAGCGATTGAACATAAAAAGCACGAAAGACTTAAAACAATTAGAGCTGGAAACGGAAAGCGGAAGGCGTTGCAAAGCGTGAGTAAGCCCAGAGCTAAGATTTTGGAGTAAAAAAAAAAATGTCGTGTCCCAGTTGAAAAAAATATGATTAGCGACAGATATAGGAGGAAGATCGGAATTACGGGGAGAACAATAAGGAGAAGTAGCCGAAGAAAATCGTAAACACAGAAAGGGGAGAGAGTAGTAATTAACTCTTGGTTTAATCAAAAAAAAAAATCGCTCAGGAGAAAGAACGGATGACTCAGGTTTGAAAATGATGGGCGTTTTCTCTTGCGGAATTATGTTTACCGAAAAGCGCGTTGTTTATATTGCAAACGGAATCATTTCAAACGATCTAGAGTGCAGAGAACCGGATAACTACTGCGTTAAACAGAGTTCCGATGTAGTGGAATTAAAAGTTAGCTGAAACTTAATAAACACCGGCCAAAGTTGGTTTGGCGGGAAAACTTTCTGGCAAATGGAAAAAACTAAAAGCAAACTGCTAAAATTTCCATACACTTATGCTACAAAAAAAATTTAAATTTTTACTATGCAAAACGCGCGAAATGAAAAGAATAGGCCGATATGGATTATTACAGCAAGCGGGAGGAAGTGTGTAGTACAAGATGAATTTACGTGAACGGTTATGTAGTTCCTTTAAAACCGATTTAACTTTGAAAATTAAAACGGAATAGGGTATTATATAACGTGGTTCGGTGGGTCTACGGGTGTATGTGAGTTTTAGTTCTTTACGAGTTTATCGTGAAGAAAAAGTAATAAAACGTGAATATCGGGGCAGACTGCGGTCGTAGCTCTGAGAGATGAAAATCGAAAACATTTTTACCGCGAGTAAAGCGAATTACTTGTGGCATACGGTAAACTCGGCTATTACTTACCGGTAAATACTAAAGCTAACCGCCAGTGAGTCAATTTACGACCTAAGACCGCTACCGTCCTATTTAGTTCGATAGCACAGTTTCGCTGCAGTCCCACAGTGCAGCACACTGGAAACATTAAAATTTAATGTCTACAGTTGACGAACTGCCGTGCAAAAAAAAAGAGCAAAAGAAACGGACTAAAAACCACTTTCATTTTCGCATCATAAAAAACCGCGCAACGTATTCGCCGAGAACAGTTTATATTTTTATATATGTAACTTTTTATAAAATAGGGTGTGGCTTTTTTTTAGCTTGTCAAGATGATGAAATTTGTTCTAGCTCAACTCAGAATCAGAACTGAAAATTTTACGGTATTCCGGGTGTGGATAATTCCAAAAAGAAAACGAATAAAAACAAATGCCTATATCCTTATCTATATAATATATATGTAAAAATCCCGTGTCACAAATGTTTGGTCGAAGTAATCTCCGAAACTACTCAACCGATCCTAATGAAATTTTCACACTATGCGTAATTTAGTCCAGCTTAAAATATAGGATAGTTATTATCTCGATTGATGATCTCAATATTTTTTTATTGCAAATTAAATGGTTCATTTGGATAAAAAGTTGTAATTGATTAGAATGAAATTTGCACACTAGGGATATTTTGGGCCAATAAATCGATCTGTCAAGGTATAATCCATGAAAAAATAAATGAATTTTAATGTTTTCAAAATGATACGAATCAGGGGTTGGTGGCGCGATCTTTCGACGAAAATCTAATAGATAATTTGTTCTGCCTTCGGTATTATTTTTTAATTTTCGAACGCCGTCGATTATCAGCTCTGGTAGTGTCTTTGCGTGCGGGGCCGGTGGGGTCAATACTGGTAGAGAAAAGCAATAAAATATATAGTCGGCAAAACATGCGAGCGGGTAATTCCAGATACCTGCAAACGGCGAGAAACGAATGGGCGAAAAAAAGGCATTGGTCTTGGCTCTCGGCCGATCAGCGGACGGTGGTGACATAATGGCAGTTCGAAAATCATGCGCTAAACATGCAATAAAAATATACATATATGTATATAACAAAAAACATAAACGAATCGAAAATATCGTAACAAACAGTTCGTTTTTTTAATTTTTTTGTATTCATTTTGTATTTAAAAAAGAGAAAAAAAATGATTTTTAATAGCTATTAAACAAAAAAATTAAAAAGAATCAAGATCGGTTAATAAACAAAGGACTTTGCTTATTTATATGCATATTTAAAAATATGAACTAGTTTTAAACGATATTCAGAAGCACAGTACTTCGATAGGGAATCAAAAGTAGTCATCGAAATTTTCCAGTATATCAAAATCGTGTTACGACTATTTATTCATATTATAGCAAATAAAGGAATGACACATAAGTTTTTTTATATATTCTATTTATTACGATCAGTTTAGTCATTTCGTGGCAACTTATAATGATATGAAAAGTTTAGTGTCAGTACGCAAAGGATGGTCCAACCGTGGAAAACGCAGAGTGCAACAGGTTTCACATATGGGTTGCCGATGTTACGGATGTAAATTGCATTTCTGAAATTTAATGATGCATTATGGTTCTTCTTCATCCCAGATACTTTAAAACAACATGCAGATGCACTGGGATGATGTACATTCGACCGCGGCCACGAATCTACGTTCAATTTTAAGAAAAATCGCAGAAGATAGATCTGAAATTGAGAAAATTCCGCTCCAATAAAAAAAAAAAAAAACAGGACCTTAATTAAAATGTCGCAAATTCGAAAAAATAATTATGAGCATTTCTTTTACAGCCAAAATGAATGAAGCAATTGAAAACTAAACTTCAACAATAGAAAAAAACGATTTTCAGATTAGTTTTATTAAGTAATAATAAACACGCTATTCCTAGGAAATATGTATAATTATAAATTTCCTAATGACAGTGGTTTATTATTAGATTTTTCAAATACCATCAAGATCAGTTTTAGTGTAAAGATAACCAAAAGATATTCGACTCTAAATAATGTTCCATGTACTTTGGTCACATATATAACGTACAAATGTGACAGCTGTAAATTATAGAGGATATAATTATCCTTTATTAGAAAAAATTTCAATATAATTTCTACAAACTCTCACCTTGAATATGGATTGACTTCGAAATATGTCGGTGTTTTAGTTTTTGATGATATATATATATATATATATATATAAACTCGGCCATTTGGCCCCGCAAGGGGCCATGTCCCTTGACCCTTCTTGCTTACATTTCTGTCTCTGTTTCTCTTCTATACTTTGTATAAAATTATCAAAATTTACAACGCAATTCTAAATCAACCCATATGAATATAATAACAAAATCACAAAAATCCTATAAAATATAACAAACGTTACACATAAAATTAATACATTTTTTTTAAACATATTTTCTAATGGGGGGTAGCCCGAGAATTACGTTGTAATTAATATTTTAAATCTTTAATTTATTTTATCCTACTTTTTTAATTTTGTACACCCTTGTCAAAATATTTATTAGAGTCAACGCAGTGACATTTCTGGAGGTTCCATAGCCAATGTAATCTCATCTGCTTTTTATTCCTTATTCGCCATTTTGATTACATCATTCACTTATTTGAAAAGCAGCCCATTTACTTACTCGACAGCTGTTTTCCGCAGCTTTTTATCGACAAATTGATGTTAGGCTTTGATTTTTTCTCTTTTTTTTAAAGCGGTGAATTCTGTATTTTTATTAAAGATTTATTTCTTCTATTCGGCTTTCTTTTACGAATATTACTAATCTAATAATTAAAACACATCTTAAAATATATTCTACAACAACATACCACGGTAGTAGGCAAGGCTTTAAAATCTGAAAGTAAATAACATTTCCGGTGTGTAGAAAATGTTAAAACTCCCGTTGCAAAATTCTTTATTAATTTCTCTGTAACATTAATATATTTTTCTATAGAACATTACTAATACGCTGCATTCGAAAAAAAATCAAAAGATGTTATTATAAAAAATTGTAATGTTTTCGCGTAATTAATAATTGCAATTACACAGTAATTCAATAATATGCCTACGCTACAAAGCTGCTTCCTGCATCTTTTTTGCCGAAATACTTATTACAGTCAATTCAACTTCCATCACTATAATCATTTAGTTTTTACTCCTTCTTAACCACTCCATTTTCTATATTCGCTTCTTTTGTAATCTGTCTATCTATATTCCCATTTCATGCTTATACTTTCCATGTAATAAACGTTAATTTTTTTTTTTTTTTTTGGTTTTTAATTAATATATTTACGTAAAGATTCTTCCTCTCTTTGGGAATTTATCACCGTTAAACAAAAAGTTCAGCCGAAAATTATCGCTTATAACTTGTCTGTCATGTTATGCTCCAAACTTTCGTTGATGTCGCAATGCTAACATCGTCGTTTACAATTTCGACAATTGCTGTACACGCGCTTCGCTAAGATATTATTCGCTGACATAATCGCGGTGTTGGAACCAAAATCCCGTTTTATGGCGCAACGTTAACATCGTTGTTTAACGTTTCGTCTAACAGCGCATACACGATTCAATAAGTTCGATTCGCTGACGTCGTTAAAATTTTTAAGCCTTCTTCTTTTTTATTCACGCCTTTGTTGCGAATGACGCCCACTTTAATCAGATCGTCGTTCGACCAGTCCGATATATATATATACATGCCCGCTTTTCGATGATTTTGCCAGATTTAGTTTGATTCTGGTACTAGGCAAAACCTTTGCCGGATAAATCTCCGCGATATCAGATTTAAATCGAACAAGTCTGTCCGATTAGTTTTTCGCCGCTCGTAGAGCTAATCGCAGGCTAACGAATCTTTATCGCTGTATCTGCTATTAGCGCGTAATTCGATCGCCACTTTCGTTTTTACGTGAAATAAACGCGAAATCAAATCCGAACGTTACTAGTTTATTTTTCACCGGAAAAGGGTTGATCGGTGTGTTCCCGTATTCATCCGGGACCACAACAGTCGTGATCTAACAAAAAGCTACACGGTCATCATTTTGAAGGGGGCGAGTTATTCACACGGTGATCACGCATAATTTTACACATTTAAGAGATCACCTTCATTCACTTCTTCCGACCTCTCCGTCTTGAGAATTTTCTAAAAAGTGAATTCATTACCGCAACAGCATTGCGGTTCAATCATACTTTACTTCATTCTTCACGGTATCGTTTTGCTCTTTCCCCGTCCCCTTATTTTCCTTTGCACTGTGGCAACTGTTCTTTCGTTTGTGATCCTGACCGCTTGCTGTCTGAATGTCCCAGTCTTTCCTCCGAACGTAATATCCTGAACGTTCAGTTATTAAAGCTGTGATTTTCCTACTCCATATAATGCTTCCTACATCTGAACTTTGCCGCCTCCAAAGGTAGTTCCTATTCTTGCCTCTTTCTTTCATCGATTTCTGACCGGATCAAAATTTAATCTCTAATATAGTCCAGTTGTCCTGGGTAGCTGCCCTTGGTTGACCACCCCTCTCCAAAAAAGTAAGGATTTCAAATTTTAGTATAAATAATATTCCTGGTAGCAACTATTAAAATTCTGCTGCGGGATTTTTTATTTCTCTGTAAAAAGAAACTAATAGAAAACACTCCTTTTTTTTTTTTTAAACCTCCGCGCTAGCTACAGCTAAGCTAGGAGTGTGACTGGTATGTTTAGAATCTGACATGGAGGTCTAATGGTTTCAGTAACGCAAAAAAAGAAATAAACGCGATGTATTTACTTCAGCCGAAAATTAATAAAACGTAATTTAAAGCTTACTATTTTTACCATGCTAATCCTTTTATTTGAAATTTTACAATAATTAATATTTATTTGTTTGTCCTATGTGCGTAGCTGTACCGCTGGTCGCATCGTAATTCATAGTTTAACTATTTAAAACCTCATATTTCGTGATGGATAAAATCGTTGTTGGATAACACGAATACACGCTGAAAATTTCAGCCTAATCCGTTCAGTGGTGAAGGAATGCATACGGAACAAACAGGCGAACAAATATTCACATATATTTTATATAATAAATGTAGTATTTTTTTCACTTGTAGTTGCCCTCGAAAAAAATAAATTGACACCCGTTCTAATGCAATATTTATGCACTAGTTGTTTAGGTTGAATTCGGTAACGATTTTAAGAAAAACATAAAGTACCGAAAATGCCTAACGGTAGCCAGCTACAGTTGGTTAGGCAGTGGGTAGGAATACTCCGCGCTACCGAACATTGAAAATATACGAAAATTTCATTCACGCTGGGTCAATGTCCACGGGTGACACGCCCAAAAAGTAAGAAATAAAAAAGTAAAAATCTAACACTTTTATAAAATACAGTATTTAATTTACACAGAGAACAGTGATAAGCGGAAAACCGGGTTTATATCGATTTAGACGAATGGATAATGTACAAAACACGCAACTGATCACTTGGACGTTATAATGCGAATAATAAATTTTAAAAAAATAATAAAAAGCTGATATAAAAAATTTCGACAAACGCCAAAAACACGAAGTTTTAAAAAACCGCGAGCGTAAAACTTATCGAAAACAAAATATTTCACATTTAAACGAAATAAAACAAAAGGCTCTCTGAATATGAAAGCAACAAATACAGAAAATCACCAAAGAGATGATTATAAAGGGGGCCTGTCGATTAAAAGGAAAAACCTTATAAGCAAGCGTGTTGGTCTAGTAATGTACCGATGGACACCTTTTCGCTATGTCATGGATTCGAAAATATTGCATTGACTGTTATCACTTAAAAACCGTTAAAAAAGAAAAAAAAAAGAAATCGGAATAAAGGAAACGATTTATTTTTCGAATCGCTAACAGTAAAATATCTTTTAAAATAGAGAAAAAAAAAAAAAAAAAAAAACTGCATTATTTAGAGCGCCGATGAACACTGAACGAACTAGAACATTGATTTCGGAACAGGACACATCTGTCAAATGGAACGACAAAAGGAAAAAAGACCTTTCTATTTTGTAATCTAATGAAGATATCGTCGTATTTCTCAATACCCGCAGCCAAACTTGACGGTCTAACAAAGATACAGTTTTCCTACTGTACTTCGAGATACGAACGGTAAAATTAAATAACACAAATGACATACGTAAGGAAAAGTTTTTTCTACGTGTGTGTGTTTGCCCGGACTGTGTTATTTTCCCGTTAAATATATATTTACGATTTACACAGTAACCAATACGCAGCGATTGCGGGACGACATAAATAATACAAACGAAGATACCGTTTTCTTATTTCGGAAACGGTTGGCATTTTTTCGCTGGTAATTTAAAATTAAAAATGTTACATGTACCGTGTATTTACGATATCAAGTGTGAAACAAAGTTCAAAACGATCCGAAGAGTAAATAAGCTTTAGGCTGTGCAAATTTCATTATTTCTCGGCCGAAGTTGCCTTTTTGTGTTAAATCGGAACCGAAGAGACAATAGTTTTGAAAAATATATTTTTCGCCCAAGTACAAAGATAGTATAATACAGAGTGGCATTTGGATTGTAAAGATTGACTAATCACAGACAGTTTATTATAAATATTAGATTTAAAATATCGTTTTAGAAACCATTCGAACGGTATTTTTTAATTATTTTCATCCGTTTAGAACTTTGTCTTGAATTTTTTCCCTTAAGAACAACGTGATTTCTCCTGCGTTAAATGAGTCGATAAAAATTAAATAAACTACGAGTACTTTCTTTGTTCCATATCGGAGGGAAAAAATACGTTCGTGTACGAAAGCGCGGCATTTTTGCGTGAAACGCTTGCAAATAAAATTTTGTTTACAGCTTAAGAGTGTTGTTCAATTCTGGCATGAATCAGGGAAGATGAGTTCCGAAAAAATGTAGTAACCCAGGTGCGTCTAAATCGGTTAATCTGGTTGGCATGATTAAAATTCGTGAAATTTTCCAAACAAGGGAGATAAATTTGAAAAAAGTTTTATATTTTTATAGAAATTGTGCGTTGTTCGAAATAAAAACAAGGAAGTTTACCAAAAAAAATTAATAAAATAAAAAAAAATAGGGCAAAAAGAAAAGGAACAAAATTGAAATTTATTTTAAAATGGTGTATTCTGTAAATGTTTTTTTTTTTTTTTTGGACATTCATCTCGTTCCTTTTTGTTTTTTTTAATTTTTAAACGAAAACGTAAAAGAATCCAGCATTATTTCCGGCTATAGTAGGAAAATGAACTATTTTAAATGGAATTACTTTAGGCCCTTCGGTAATTCCGACAAAAAAATTTAATATTTTACTAATATTACGAAACAAATTTGTCATTTTAACCGCTAACAAATTATACGTATAGAGAAAAAAAAACTTTTAAAAGAAGATTTTTCATAAAAAGCGTCGGTGAGTTGTGTGCTATTGTTTGTGACGCGAATAATTATTATTGTCTCTCTTTTTAAATTCGACGTTACGTATATAATAAAACGACGACCATGCTTTTAAATGTTCTCAAACCAGGTGAAATTTGGAAAAATTATCCGACGTAAATTGTAAAATAGGAAAATAAATTTAACAAAATTTGGAAAATCTTTCTATGGCCGAAGTCAATTTTTTAACTCACTTCCAATCAGATAGTACCGATGACCACGTAATAACTATAGAATTATATTTTTACAGCGATCTCTCAACGAATGACCGATAAAAAATTGTATTTAATGTTTTTTTCATATTTCCCGTAATTTACGTTTAGAATCATTCACTGTCCGTTTCCAGTTCGGAACTTTAAATCCTTTCTTTTTTTTCTTGTTAATTTCATCGGATTATTCGTTAAAAAAAAATAAATAAATAAAATTTTGTACCGCTATAAATAACTTTAGTTATAGAATTCGTACCATTCGGTTGATTCGATTATTTAATCATCAACCAAACGCTGAACGTAAGTTAAATCTGCGATTATTCGGGACGTAATGAAAGCCGACAGAGACAGAGGAAGTAGAGAAACCTACTAAACACAGGGGGAATCCATAAATAGTTTATATACCATCATGGAAAGAATAGAGTATCTTTGGCGAGAAAATGGAACCAGGACTGATCGCGACAGAACTACTCCTATTCAAAACTTCCGAGTCCTGTCAACGATAAACTAGAATTTTTCAAACACGAGCCATCCGGCCTAGTCTGAAAAGCTGCTGATGAAATCCTTTAACCTGTAACGTCAAAAAACGAGGCACCCAATTAATTACAGAACCGCTTGTAGCCAAATATAGGCTAAGGCAGAAACACGGAAGTAATATGGAAGAAATTGTCAATTTGAAGTTAAATAGAGTGATGCGAGGTATACGTTATTGTTCTTCGTATACTTTTTCTACTATCGCTAATACAATAATTTAAGTTTCAGACTTATATTTCACTATTTTTTTAACAAAAAAACGCAAATTTCATCTACTTTAAAACCGT
The DNA here is from genome assembly GCA_039619475.1 of Icerya purchasi. Taxonomy (NCBI): domain Eukaryota; kingdom Metazoa; phylum Arthropoda; class Insecta; order Hemiptera; family Monophlebidae; genus Icerya; species Icerya purchasi. Next base: position 293,510,465 of record CM077116.1, on the reverse strand, counting down.
GTTACTCGATCATTCGCTGTTTCGAACAGAGTAGTACTCTATCCTTCGTCGGAAAAACAATTTTAGGTTGAGCAAAATTATAATACAGTTTTCACCGAGAATAGACAAATCGAAAATATAAATAGCCACGAAAAACTTTTGAGGTTATTTTTAACAATCACAAATATCTATACATTTTCACTTAAATCGCCCACGGTGGTTTCTGATTCCATAAAACTACCCTGCACATAGAAAGAGAGGATTACTTCTCTGCAAACAACATTCTCATAAGCAGAATTTATAAATTACTCTGAATAAACTCTGTATAGTATTCTCTATTTTTGTTTTCCGTATGAGATTTTTCAGGGCTCATGCTTTGTAACTGAATAATTAAATTTGGAAAAATTTTGTTAGTTTTGAATTTATAAGTTTTCGATTAGGGAAAGTAGTGTCGGAGACATTAGTATCATGTGTTCAGAGGTACTGACAGTGGCTGGCGATCGATGTCAGCGGAGCGACAACACACGTGCGTGGGAACAAACGGTGCGCAACCGTAACAATCGACGTCAGTCACTACGAGTATTGTATCAATAAACACCAGGAAGAAAAATGACATTCAATATGACTTGTTCAGGGATAGTTACGGATAACTTCAAAGTTTTCTTATAGCCAACCTGTTGCATAGAAAAATATATTCTTCTAATTCATATCCCACTCTCTCTCACTCACTCATTATATCCCTGGTCTGCTCCTGTTACTACGTTTTCATCAAATACACCGTGTCTGATAAAACTAATACGTTTTTTCTATCTGTCTCTCTCTCTCTCTCTCTATCTCTCTCTCTCTCTCTCTCTCTCTCTCTCTCTGACTCTCTCTATACAATTGACAAAAGCGATTCATAAATTGCATCGTATATATCGCAAAACAATATTCACAGAGTAAAATATTAAATAAAGCGCGAGTCTAACACGTACGAATATGTTACGAAAGATTGTAAAAATATAAAGAAATTATTAATCTGAAAATTCATATGATATGCATGTGTATAGCGTGCGCGCTAACGTGTGTGCTTGGAAACGAAGCGAATGGCGGGTAGGCGCATAGTCAGAAAATAAAAATATTACAAAAAGATCGGAACTTTGGACTGCGATGGTAGAGGGAAATTTCGGAACAATGGACAGAATAAACAATATGCTGGAAATAATTTTGAATACTTACACTCGGAGAAACTTAAAAAGTTATTACGTGCGATCGACAAAATGATCGAAAGAGACAGAGCGGATTAAGGTGTTTTTTTTTGTTTTTTTTGGGCTCCCTAACTAAGAGCATTGACGTTACACTCTCATTCGTCCATTATAAATTTTCGGTTAATTTTTATAATACAGAACGTGTTTCGTGTGATACACTTTAACACCATCTATCACAATACGTGTGTGTGTATGTGTCTGTGTGTGTGTGTGTGGGAATGGGTAGTGTACATCTCCGACGGTCGGGACTTTGACGGCTTATATTTTAGCACTAGAGAAAACATAAAAAAAAAAAAAAAAAAACTAAAAATAATTGAAAAATTTTCTGGAACAGCTGAAAAATAAAAATATGTGTTTAGGTTAATTCTACAATAATTAAGCTCAGACGTAATATTACATACCATCTGTAAAAAGGGCGAAAGGGAAAAGAGGGATATAAGGTTAGTTTTGAAATTCTGACGAGAAAATAAGAAATAAATAAAATAATCGAAAGTGAAATAACTGACGGTAACGGTGACGGAGGCGTGGGAACATATGCGCGAGAACGGATTGTGCGCTTTCGCGACAACCGAATTGTAAAAAAATAAAAACAAAAAACCTTACGAACGGAAAAATGATTAGAAGCGTAAAATTCTATAATATAGTACTTAGTCTTGGGGAAAAAAAGAATATGGCGTTGGGGAAGCTAAAACTCTAAAAAATAAATAAACAAATAAAAATAATATTATGAACGAATCTTAACTAGGGCTGGGAAGGTAAGGGAGGGAAGACGAAATTTTTAGAATGAAAAAAAAATAATCGAATTAATTTTAAACATTTATAATAGGATGTGTATGTGTTGTATAATCGTGGCGGGTGGATATATGATAGTGGACTTTTGTAACGGTTGGTGCGATCGGAGAACATGTGAGAAAACAAATAAAAATACGTACGTGCAGTAAATTGTTTACAAGAGACATAGCGGATTAAAGGTTACATTTGGTCTTTGATTATAAATTTTCAGTTAAATATTTGATCATTTGTAATCAGATAATGTATAATGTAAGGTGCACTTTCGCTGCGGGGCTACGGTTTGACGGAGTCGTAAAAATAAATAAAATATATCGTTGAAAAAATCTGGAAAAAATTGTTTTTCTGGAGTTCGAAAAATTAAAATAAGCTTAAGCTAATTCTATAATGGACTTAGACTTGGAAAAAATTATTATGAATGATATCCCGAAACTAGCGGTAGCGGATGTAAGCGCGGAAATAGATGGTGCGCTTTCACAGTAGTTGCGGGTGAGTATTAAAAAAAAAGCAACGAAAGATTGCTGATTTGCTCACGGCGGGTGGGGAGGAAGAGAATTTTGGAAACTGAGTAAAATAAAAAAATACTCGAATTAGTTTTTTGAATACTTTCACCGAGGAAAAAATTTTTGGGGACGAAAAAATATGCCAAGGCTCATTCTTTATTACGTAGGCTCGAAAAAAAAAAAAATATATATATATATATATTATGAACGAAAGTGAAATAAGCGATGTGCGTGGGAACGGACGTTATACATTTGCGAAGGTCGAGACTATGTCGGATTAAATTTTATAATTGGAGAAAAAATAAAAAAAAAACACCAAAGATCAATAAACAAATTTTTGGATGAGAAAAAAATACACATAGGCTAACTGTATAATACTTAGACTTAGAAAGAATTACTATGAAAGAAAAGAACACGAGCAATAGCAAATGTGTATGCTGGATCGTCCCGTGCGGTTTTGCGATGAGCGAGATAGACATCTACATAATGTATCGGACAAAGAAAAGTTTTAAGCGAACTGACCGAATAAAAATGACGTATTATATGTCTTTAAAAGTAGAATGACAAATATTATTCGATGTTGGTTTCCACGACGCAACAAAAACAATATATATACACACAACCGCTCCCATCTGTGATTGATGAAAAGGTTCGCGATTCCTAGAAATAACAGTGTTGCGTATGTGTGACAATGATATCAGACAATTAAACTGCTGCAGCATCCGGTTGAGGCAACCGTTGCAAAGATGATATAGTCGTCTGTACAGTCAATGAAATTACGTATTTTTCTAGACGTCTTCTAAAGTAAAAATTAAATTTAAAAGAAAAAAATGCGAGAACGGAACGCGACTCGGATAGGTCCTTTACAATTTGGGTTCTAAGTATCGAGATTCGAACGTTTTTAGCACTCCACCAACATTTTAGGCCTCCCATCCTCAGCAAATAAAAATTAAAAATTACGCCATACCTATTAGATGCAGGGACTTGTATAGTACGCCTGTGTGACGAAAGTATGCAGCGTGCGTGAGAACGTGTGTGCGTGTGGCTGCTCGCCGATCGCGTGAGATAATTTTTCTGCTAGAATACTTATGTCCGGGATTTCGAAAAAACGAGGTAGCGAGCGATGGGTGCTCGGGAAAAAGAGTGGCTGCTTCGTGGACAAGTATATCTTATTTTCTATGCGTTTTGTAAAGTAAAAATTTAATTTTTAGAAAAATGAATGCGAGAACGGAACGCGACTCGGAAATTTCCTTTAAAATTTAGATTTTAAATATCGAGATTCGAACGTTTTTAGCATTCCGCCAACATTTCAGGCCTTTCCAATCCCAGAAAGACTGTATAATACATGCGTACGATGGTAGAAGACGGCGCGCGTCGGAACGAAAGTGTGCGGGGCAGCGCGAAAAATCAGATGGGCTAATTTTTGGAACCCTGCTAGAATACTTACGCCCCGAATTTTGAAAAAACGCGGCAGCGACCAGAGCGCGCGTGGGAACGAAAGGTGCACATTCGCGGCGGTAGTTCTAGTTTTAGCCTGTTATTAGGCCTAATTACCTATGGCGGTACCTTTGCGTGCTAGCTGTAACCTAAAAGCCCTATTTACGTTATCAGAAACTTTTTGGCTACTGGATGTTTCTAACTCAATACTGAGTGCTGACTTTTCGTCCGGTTTCAACATTATTTTTTTTCTCCAGAACAGATTTATATCGACCTCAGAAAATGTAATATTATCCAAAAAAAGTGTAAGTAAGCGAACTATTGAAACTTCCGTGGACTCGGAATATTTTAATTGTTTTCCAGCAAAATATCCCGAGTTAACGTTGCAAAAAATCATTGATTCAAGTTAACTATCAGAAGCTAAACATTATATTGAGAGAGGATTGCCCCCCGTATAGGAACATCGGGTCCAATTGTTTGCTTTCTGATAATGCGGTATTCGACAACCGCTCCAATGTAGATACAATTGCCGAATTATCGCCCGCAATCGTGGAAACACATAAGAAATCAAACAACAAACTACAACACCTTTTCAAAAATCAGGTAAAAACGCGAAAATCAGATTTTTGCAAAATGCAGTAGAAAAATCACAAACATGAACGCTGGTTCGCACTGGAGATTTTACGCCGTTTACTAGTTACCGTGCTCCTTAATAAACGTAATCCCGGCTGGAAAAGACACTAATGAATACCAAGAAACGCTCTGGCTGGCCAAAAATTGAGAACGTAAGCATCTTGCTAGAAAGCAAAAATTATCGCGTCATCGTTTTTTCAACCACATCGACTGGTCCCTTTCTAACATGTTCACTGGGATTTAATATAAAAAACAAAACCTGTTAACCACGATCGATCGTTTTACATCATACGAGTAGATCAAAACAATTGCAACAGACTACATCCATTGATCTGCAAATAGTAGCGACAACATTCATCTTTACCCGAATCGCGTGATGTTTTGCTCTAGAGATACTAACGCCATTGACGGGAGATCTCAGTTCATATCATCGATGTAGTCAATAGATGACTCATTCGCAATAAATAAAATTTCATCCGAAAGTTGTTGAACAGAAAAAAGATTTATCAACCCGTCGAAAAAGAATGTAATGCCCTTTATTTCTATTCGTATTCGTTTTTCTTGGAAAAAAAATAATAAAATACAACTTCTTACGAACGCAACGAGTAAAAAGTACTTTTTTACGAGACGCAATAATAACTATTTACCTTCTGTGCAGCTTACTGTCGAGTAATATAATGAAAATTACATCTTTCTAAACTGCTTTCAAATTTTACATTTAATCATTTGACCAATTCCAACGTTTACGTTTGATGTGCAAAAACATAGGATGCCGTGTAGTGTCTGAACTTACCTAAAACAAAAATTTCATATTTTACATTAAATATCGTGCGCAATGAAAATAAAATCTAGGTAGGAAAGTGTTTGAAAAAAAGCCCCAATCAGTATGCTTATTAGAACATTCAAACTCTATCCAAGTTTCATGTTTACATACTGAATATTGTCTTAGAAAAATAATGACTTCTTTCGAAATAGCGAAATGAATTTTTTACTCTACGTTTAAGTTATTTTTGCTCAAGCGCTTTTTCAAGTAGTTATAGCCAAGCTATCCTACAATGCACAGGAAATATCGCCTTTGCTTAATGGTCGGTATTCCCGAGCTTTATGTATCGGAATTTTAAAACTGATTTCTTGATGATACCATCGATGCTGTCAGTTTTCAGTCGCCTGCATAATTGTTCAAAGGTATGGTTCAATAAGATGGAAACGAGTGTTTATCCACATGCACACTTAAGTCTTCTAAACCTAAACGTATCAACATATGACTATATACATGAAACCCTTAAAATTCCGTCCATTCAGGATGTCGTTAGTTAAGATATGCATTTTTTTTTTTTTGAAAATCGTCTCGTTATTACTGTCGTTTTTGACACAAGAACATTATTACAATGATGAACATTCTCCTATGAAGTCTGTTTTAGATATCAGTGTTTAGAATCTTTAAACAGGAGCTTATTACCCATAAATATGGCTTAATTTCTGCCGCTGTAACAATATGCAAAACTGCGAACATATTACTAGTTGGTATGAAGCGCGCTTTTCACACTTCCATATTTCACGTCAACCCTCAATTTTTCCTTTGAATAATTCTTTTATTGTGTAATTAAAAATTCACAAAACCCTAAATAATGCGCACGTTTCACAATTTATAAAATTGTTTATTTATCAAACGTGCTTATATATATAAGAAACTTAAAAATGACTGTGAAAATTAATTTTTATTTTGTTTAAAATGACCGCTGTATTATACCGTTAAAAAACCAATAAAACCGATCGATCACGGTTAAAAATGTTAAAGTTGTTTAGAAGGTGTTAAATTATCGTTCGTATTGCTTAAATTTAATAATCCGGTAACGACGTATTCAACATGATAAGGTGGTTTATCATTAACTGTGCCACCTGGTTGACAGCCGCGGTGCAATCTGGCAGTTCTTTAATTTCGGTGAGAACAATAATGATACACATTCGGTTTGGAAGTGTAGCCGCAAAAGTTGCGACTCAGTTATCGCTGGCTAGTGGTGCCATTATAGCACAATCACCGTTGTTACGGCAGTGATTAGTTGCGTTATTGTAACAGGATGTTTCATAAAATTCGTGCATCAGTCTTTGGTAATTTTGTTGCTATTTGTCAGTGCAGTTTAAACGCTGAAAAAAAAATTATGCATATTTAGGCCGTTAACGATGAGTAGATTTTTAATTTGAAACGAAGGTGTCGGATAAAGAATGAAAAAAGTTCAATTCAGCCACAATTTCCCCCTATAACAATGCTAATTTTGTTATATAACCAAGACAAATATGTGTGTTCAAGCATGCTTAAGATTGGGTTCATAAGTACCGAAGTAATTGGTGGAAAAAAAAACGAAAATGTGTTATTTGCTTTAAACTTTTACCTCGGATAACATAAAACCAAATATCGTTTTGATTTACTCCCTTTCGATACTTGGTGAATTCCACTGTTCGGACGCCAATGTTTTGATTGTTTTGATTTTTCTTTCTTGTTTCGGTCACTCCTTTGAGGAACCAATTAAATAAATTTTGTCCTCTTTCAATCGATAGTAAAGTAAAATTTACCGTATTTTTGAGACCTGTTGCGGCTTGACTAATGTTTACTACGCTCAAGGAGAAAAACAAATAACAAAGATTCAAATATGCACGTATTTAACAGAGTTTGCAAGTGCACGGATACTATACCGAATCTGGATAAAGGAAAACGATCAGCCACGTACTTACCGTTTAGCAGGAGTATGATAGCCAGTGCAAAAACCAGCCTGACTACATACAAATGACCAGTATTAAAATGACTAACATGAAAACGACTCACGCGAAATTAACTCGTAATAAAATGATCAAAATGAAAAATGATTAATCTGAAACTGGTCCAACTCGCGCTTCTAATTGACATATTTACACATTTCGCGATGAACGCAAACCCCACTCTAACAGTCTGTCCAATTTTCCCTATCTTTCTAAGTTATTAACACCATTTCTTTTATCACCGCATAATTATTATGATCATGACTATTAATTGTCCCTATCGTTCAATGAAACTCCGTGAATTTTTTCCTAAATGTTTCAAAAATCAAATATTCATAAAGCCTCCACAGTAAATGAGATGAGAGAGCTACAGTGTAGCTTACAAAATAATTCAAGAAAGTGCATAATATTGCAGAATAATGCTACCAGTAGAAGTAACATTTGGAGAACGCTATGTTCAACAACTTAAAAATCTCTGTCAAACGATACAATTTTTCGTACATTAATTACAACGTAATTCTTAGGTTGGCACCCGTTAGAAAAAGGGCCCCAATTTTATGAAACGTTTGTAATATTTTAATTTTTACCGACTTCCAAAAATCGGAAACATAATAAATACACTTCTTATTACCATGCACATTAACGAATAAAAAGTACTACCATAGGGAGAAGCATGTAAAGACTGCTAATTTAATAATACCATCGAAACGCAAAAAAATTATTATTTATATGTGTTGTAGTATGTTAAGTTGTTTCGATAAATTAATAAAACTTACGGCATAAATTATTAGTTGTATTTTTTTTTTTTTTTTATTATATAAAAGTGGGACATTTTTTCGTTATAAAATCTAATGGGGACCGGCCTAAGAATTACGTTGTAAATTTTGATCATTTTATACAAAGTATAGAAGAGAAAGAGACAGAAATGAAAGCAAGAGGGGTTAAGGGACACAGCCCCTTGCGAGGCCAAAATGTCCGAGAATTCGTGTATATATGTTCATATATATATATATATAGTAGTAAAGTAAAGCGAGTCCCATACCCTTAACAGAGCGTAGGGACGATCAATAAATAAGTTACACTTTGCGATTAAAACAAAAACAAAAAATCGTAAAAAATATGTAAATATATTTTTGAAATCTACAATCCTTTCTCTTTTTTTCAACGTATTCACCTAAAATATTCAAGAACTTGTCGTAACGTGGTACTAATTTTTCGATGCCTTGTTTGGAAAACGTCCGTCCAACTTCGGCTAATCAATTCATGACGAAATTCTTCACTTCTTCGTCGTTTGCGGAACGCTCTCCTCCCAGGGCTGCTTTCAACAGACCGAATACATGGACGATCCGAAAGAATGGAAGTTTCAGCGCGCTTAACGTTTGCATCCATGTTCGAAGTTGAAGACCGACCGCTGCGCGCTTCATCTTCCACATAATCTAGTGCTTCCTCGAACATACGGCACCATTTGGACACCATGGGTCTCGACATTGCTTTATCACCGTACATTTCACATATTTGTCAATGAATTTCAGTGGGATTATGATTTTTGACTACAAAACCGCACTCGCCTCTCAATGTTGGACGACCGATTCACGCGACGTTCCATTTCAAACAGACGCTGTAAACAAACCAAACAAGATATCGATTTCATTCTTTCACGAAGGGATAGAGAATAAAAATCGGTTTCGTTTAAGCTAAAGTGTGGGGGGGGGTATACGTTAATTTAGGTAGAAAAACTTACTTATTGATCCTCCTTTGTATATATTGATACGAATAACGTGATTTTAGGTCCCTTGTTTAGGGGGCCATTGATACGAATTGCTATTTCGGTCTCTCATTTCGGAGCGTTTTTTTTTTTTTTAATACGAATTACTGTCTTCCCTGTTGCGGGGTCACTTGATACGGTTTATGTTGATGAAATGATTTTTTTTTATTATTTTCCCGTTAGTGAAATAGTTTATCGTGATTGCTTTTTATAGTTTCTTTTCATACGAGCATTAGGCTTTTATTCAAATTTTTTAATTTATCGAAAATAATTTAAAAAGAAAATAGAAGTAAGATAAAAAAATATAAACAACAATTCGTTCTCGATCCGGCCCCGGAACGGCGGTGGTCTCCCCGCTAGAGATATCACGAAGCCGATACCACGTGTTCAATAACAAAAAACTTTTACCAAAGAAATAAAACTTATATTTTGCCGGAAAATTCACAAAAAACTGACAGGACGGCGATCCTGATGCATGTACTCGGCCACGATTAGAAAAAATAACAGAAATTTTAACTTTTTACCAAAAAATTCAACAAAAATACAATAACTTATGCGGCATGGCGCGTATTCATTTCGATACACGTGCGACAGCGACCAGATATCTAACGAACACCGAACGATCGACGACTAAAACTAAACGGTAACCAAAGGCTACGCACAAGTGTTCTTATAGAAACTTCTGCGTAGATCCCCGCACTAACTACCCTGCCTGACTTTTGGTGAAATACATCCGAAATCTCTGCTTTGGCTCAAGGTCATTCGACACACAGTACGGATGCGCGCTTTCGTCGTAAGCACATGTCACTGCCTAAGTCCTCGACCACTACCACTACACAGACACTAGTGTAGTATCACCCCGGTGCAGCTGATCGAACGAACAAGCACGGGATTTTCCGTTTTGGCCGAGTAAGCATACTTGACAAGGCAAAGCGACGGCTAAAAAGAACGATGTCCGATAGATCGTGAATTAATGATGTTTCAAGGAGTATTTTTATAACTCGGAAATCGTCAAAAGATAGCGCTGCAAATGCCGAATCCGTATCAATATATATACATATATATATATATATGTATAACTCGGCCATTTTGGCTTCGCAAGGGGCTGTGCCCCTTGACCCCCTTGCTTTCATGTCTGTCTCTTTCTCTTCTATACTTTGTATAAAATGATCAAAATTTACAACGTAATTCTTACTGGCATCAACACAAAAAAATTAACATAATCAGAAAAATCCTATCCTAACATTTAACTTCCATTATATAAAATTAAGATATTTTTTCGTTACATAAAATTGTGACATTTTTTAAATAACAAACGTTACGTAAAATTGGGACATTTTGTGTTACATAAAATTGTGACATTTTTTAAATAACAAACGTTACGTAAAATTGGGACATTTTGTGTTACATAAAATTGTGACATTTTTTCTAATGGGGGGTAACCTGAGAAGTACGTTGTAATTAATATATATACATATATATATATATATATATATATATATATATATATATATATATATGTATATATCTGCGGATATTCAAAAACAGCTTGAAACTGGGTTGGAAATAAAACTTGATGAAAAATTAATATTTCCATTTAATTTGTTATATTCAATTTCTCGAGAAAACTATAGCAGTTGAAAATTTACTATTTCACAAATCGAAAGAATAAAAATTAAATGGAACCAATATGTTCAGAATTACAAATGATACTTTAGTCGAAGGAATTTGTTTGGAATTTGTACTAATGAAACTCGAGCGATATCTGAATGGTTCACAGCACTTACGAAGAAAAAGTTTCAAAAAGTAATTCGCCACACTAAATAATTCATCGGAAAGCTATAGCATTGAAATCGTTCAGCTCTGACGGTAAACATTGTTTTAGTATCAGTTATATTGTTAATTATATAAAAAGTAGTACTTCTGAAGTGGAGAATTTTTGCGGCTCTCTACAAAGATATCGGTACTGAACGTGAATTATTGTCATTATTCATTGAAATGGTTGTCATGCGGTAAAGTCTTGAAGCGTGTTTACGAATTAACAAATAAAACGTGTTTTTGAGCAAGAAGAATCACGGAAGAATAAGAAAAATTCCGGGTCACTTACTAATGCAATTCGCTTGTTTAATACAAACGTTATCGGAAAATTCAATCTTTAACTTTTCAGGGAAATAAGCAGATACGTACTTTATCTGTGTGTGAAAGTGTCAATGCTTTTTCGAAAAAAATACGAATTATGGAAAGATAAATGAAAAAACAGTTGTAAATTACATAACCGACGAGAATCAAAAAGGAATATATTTACTTTCTGTGAAGAAGCGTACATTAAATTGCGGCATTTGAAATTGAGTCATAAATCCATTTGAAACCTATTGGCCTATCGTTGTCAGAAGAAAAAGTACCGATAGATCTTGTAATGCAAAGAGATCAGAATCTGCGTTATTAAGCTGTTGAATTTCTGATCTGATATTTAAGAAAAATCATTCGGATATTGTTACTTTTTCATATTTACCTTTGCGAAACTCTGGTTTTTCAGCTGCGGTTAATTTAAAATTTTGAATGTAAAAACAAACTAACTAATAGAAAAAGGATTTTCGGTTACAAAACCGAATTTGGACAGGCTACTCCAAAATAACTATGCAGCAGCTAGAAGTTGTAATGCTTTTAATTTAATTACATGTTTGCGATGAAGGATTCTGTGACATAAGTTAAACAATGGACAACTTACAAGTTCACGTGTAGCATTTAAAATCATTTTGTAGGCTAGTGAAAACGAAGCTCTACCTTTTTTCACTGTGCATAAACTTTACGCGGTGGAAGAAATGTATTTGTAAATGTATATAATGAAAAATATAAATAAAACATAAAGTTACTTACTGTATACTATTCGTTAAATATAAATATAATAAATTGGAACGAAATAAAATATAACAAACAAATTTAAAAGTGCAATAATCTATGTATACTAATCAGAAAAACGCTTTCAGGTAAGGCTTCAGCTGGAAAATAAAATTTACAACACAAAACGCAAAACCGTTCCTGTTTCTGCGTTCCCGATTTCATGTTTTCGTTTTACATTTTTGTATAATACATTCTTCACATTTATTCGATTTTGTGTTTTATGTTGTAAATTCTATTGTCTAGTTGAAGATGGGCTTCGCCAAAAAAAAAAAAAAACGTTTCTAGGTAGTATACACAGATTATCGTATTTTTAAATTCGTTTGCTGTATTTTTATTTTATTTTGTTCCAAATTACTAGAAGTTTTTATTTTCATCCTTCTTGTAAATTAGGATTTAACATAGAAACTTAATATTTTTTCGCTTCTGGGTCATTTATCCGACGACTGTCTGCAACCGGCACCGCACCTTTCATGCACCGTTGGTCTATCGTTTCCCAAAGGTACAAACGACATTTCTCCTACCGCATGAGGCTTAATTATTTCTTAAGCGTAAAGTATTTTCTTTTTTTATTACCTTTTTACGAATCCTTACTATTATTAGATACTCATTCATAATTTTTTCTCTCTTCATTCGATTAACATTCATTTGCTGCCTGGGTACCTAACCACTCGGGCACATTCGGTAATGGAGCAGCTTATTCGTTAGCTCCGATTGCTGTTTCTTCCCGCCCTATTTTTTAAAAAAATTTCAACCGCTAACCTCCTATCGATATGTAAAAGCTTTCATATCAGATCATGGTATCGGATATATTTACGCTCCCTCCTTTTCTAATAATTATTCATTTCATCTATCTGTTTAGCCTACTTTTCCTGCCTATTCGTGGTTTCTTTTTCATCCCTCTCATCGACGTTCTGATGTTGTTTCCATTGTTCACATGCGTTTTGGCCATTCTCTGCTGCTTTCCTCCGGATTTCGCTTTTCACTGATTTCCTCTTCGCACGGTCCTTTTCATCCTGATGATGCAGTTATTTGCGACGCCGATCACGTGTTCTTCATGTCTTTCTATGGAGCGTTCTGCTTTGTTTTTCTTTTTGTTGGGGCTTGGGCTTCCTACTCCTTGTTGTGCTTTTTATATCCTGTCTTTTCCTTTTCCACTAGTTATTCCTGCTAATTGTTCCGTTTTATCAAAGATTTCTGATCGTATTAAAATATAGCCGAGTTGTTTCCTTTCTATTTGTTACTGGGTGAAGGTGTTTGGTTGATGAGCCAAAGAGGGAAAAAAAATTCTCCTTTTCGGACTGTACTAATCAATTCTCTAGAACGTAATGTCTTATCAAGTTTTTCATATTGAATATTCCGTTAGTTTCTTTTAGAGTATCCTATCTTCGAATCATCGAACTCAAAGCAGTGTGCTGCATGGCCCTCTAACCTTAATAAAGTTAATTTTTGAAACGTCGGACATGCTCTTTTTGTACGTTTTATGCAAAGCCCCGATCCAAAAACAAAAACTAATCACTATTATTGTTGAGCTGTATACGATGGATGTGACGCACTTGATCTATATTCATAAATTCGTAAACAACTATCGACCAGCGTCATCCTATCGTTCGCTTAGCCTCCCTTGTAAATATGGCGTCTCGAACGATCCGGTTTTCAAGCGCAAACGTGAAAAATCGTTACCTATTAAAAAGTCGATTCACATCGCCACTTTTTTTATTTTCACTCGGTTGGTAGTATTCAAAACATAACGGACGGAAAAATATTTCACGACTTTTTAGATGACGTCATTGCGCAGTATTTAAAAGCCGCCGATGGGCAGACTACTATTACGATTTCACCCGTACAGCGCTGAAATTTAAGTTGCAAACAAAATTGTATGTGTATAATAATGTTTTTAGAGCAACTCAAGTTCGAGCAAATTACAACGTAAGGAAGCCAAAAAAAAGAGCGCGGAAAACACGGAGAATGGGGAGGAATACTTTTTTTAATTTTTGGTGGATGGGGGCGTCAACTATGGACATGGAATTTTTGAAGTGGCAATGTGCACAGCAGAATATCATATAAACATCAGTGAACAGAGGTGCTCGGTAGTGTTATTAAAATAAACGTAAAAGTGTGTCGTTACAGAATTTCTTATTAACGTAACACACACCATTACCACTTAAAATATTTAACATGGAAAAAAAGGTCGGAAAAAAAGCTACATTTTAATGTTACCCGGACAAAAAGCTTAAAATATAATCGATATGTTAATTGCCACGGAGTAATATAGATATGCGAACAAAGAAAATCATTATGCATATCGCTGACGGAAAATTACCTGTTATCCTTTATTAAAATCCTGAGAATATACCTTATTTGCCTAACATAGCTAGGAACAAAAATTAGGCATCCCGCACCATTTTCACGGTTTTCATTACTCCATTTTGTCCTTTTCGTCACCCTTCTAATTATTTTCCTTGTGATCCTGATATCAAGTTTTATTTGGATGTGCGGCTTTCTCGGTTGAACAATCGTTCTTCTACTCTTTTCTAGTAAAACTCGGTATTCCTACTCCCCTTGTCGGTGCTTCTTATATTCTCTCATTTCCTTTTGCTTCTGTTATTCTTGCCCTTGAATTGTTTTTATCCTTTACCCTCAAACGTTTAAAAATATATGGTTATTTCCTCCTTCTTACCATTTCTTGGGCTAATGTCCTCGTTGACAAACCCATTAAAAACGAACAGGCAAATTAGAATATAAATAACATAGTTCGAATATCCAGAAGTTTAAAATAAAAGGGTGATAAATAGCAAACATTATTATCGTCGCTTACCTGTATGGAAATGCGGATTCGAACAAAGCGCGATTTATAAATTGCTTGCGCAATTTAAACGTTACATTTCGAGCGGTCCGTGTAACCGCTTAAAAATATTTACACTGAAAATGGAAAAGTAAAATCGATGAAAAAAAATACCGACTTCAAGATTTAATAGTGTACGAGAAAGTAAAAATTCGATAAAACTTTTCAGAATAGCATAATTAAAACGGACATTACGCTAAACATTCCTTATTTTTAAAAGCTCCTTTTCACTGAAATGCCAACCGATTTCGGTTGAACAGCGCATCTCCGTTGTACGCTAATACCGACAACTTATACTTAATGGCACACACTGACAGCGAAAAGAAATGAAGAAGCGTTCGAAGCGATATGACTCTAGAAAAGAAACGCTCAACGGTCGCTTACACTTTTCCGATGCGCGTTTAATAATATTACGTACCGAATAGAACAAGGACGCTCTAGTTCATAAGGGTAATCGGTATTTTATTAAATCCGACCAAAAAAGAACGATATCGACCTTTCGGTTCAACGTGCGAAAATAAAATGGCAGATTAAAAGGGACACTTTTAATGTTACGAATTAGTGAAGAAGGCAAACTAGACGATGTCGGACATGCGTGCAATCAACAGGTGACTCGGAAACCGAGCAACTCTAACACGTCCCTGTCGCAGATTAAAGACGCTTAAGCCGTCGCGACGATTGAAGCCGGCGGTGTCGCTGACAATCGGTTCGGTCACTCTCTCCGTAGCCGTACAATCCGCAGAAAGCAGCCTGTATCAGCGATGACACGTTTTGAATAATCCTCAAACGTGCCTTTATTACAAGTTGGACGAGCGATTCAGCCAACATCAACTCTTTCCGTCCATTCATCTCACCTTCGTAACTCCATAGATATACGTTTCGCCCCGTCGTTGTCTACGCTAATTTCGAACACGAAAAAAAAAAAAAAAAAACACTCCATCTTCGTTACGGGAGTTTTCTAGCGAAGAGTTTTTCGCTCATTTTCTATCAGCCAAAACATGTATCGCGTAGCATTTTAGGCGCCATTAAGGCACACGCTTGTCGCGCTTTGTCTGTTCCAGCACTTCCATTAAAGCTGCGCTGATAAAAGGTAACAGACTTTTTTTCAGCCCGCCCGTTCCCCCTCCACCCCTCGACAAAACCAATCGATCAGCTTCAGCTGAAAAAAAATATGTTCGCGATAAGCTGGCCGTGTCTGTTTTCCCGGAACGAGAAAAATTCTCGGAAAAAATTCCTCAACGTTTTACCGCTAAATTTAATGTAAACGTCGTAGTCCTTATAAAACTGCCGTAGATTAGCTACCGGTACTCGGCCATAGTTCCCCTACTGATTTTTCCCGATGTGTTCCTGATGAAAATTCACGCTAAATCGAGAAACTAGAGCGCGCACCTGTTCTCGACATACTTCCGTACGACTGAATAGTCGCCAGCTGAATCACTGAACTGAATTCATTATAACACGTTTGCTCGAGCGTGCGCACACTGGGTACGCTTTCGTTTCAGAATACGCGCACGATATGTTCTTAGTAACGTTATTGCTGAATATAATGAACTAGTAACAGCGAACAAAGCATCGAAACAGAGACATGCTTTGAGCGATAAAAACCATACATCATCGGCAAACAGAACATTCACATTTATTACCTACTACATTTGAATTGTGTTTTTTCCGGCATATTTTTGTATCGCCCTCGAGGAGAACTTCTTACGTTTAATTCTTAACTTTTCCGCCGGTTCGTTAATAAAATTAACCAATAATAACACCGGAAATCGAGTGAATAATTTCCTAGTCCCTGAATAACGTGACATTTAATGGCGTCTCAACCTAAACATCCATAGCTGTGCGGAACACTGAATTATACGCAACTCCGGGCAATCAGCGATGTATATCACGAAAACTTAATACCGCTATGCTTAGCATATGAACGCGATAATAATATGTCGAATTCGGAACCGCCTAACCGTGTGGCAAAGTGCGATTTCCGTATGGAATTCGCGTTCGGGCAGCTGATCTTTCGGCACTTTAAATCTCAACGGGCCCGCCCTATTTTTGTCTCGTCCATCTATCGCAAGACGTAAAGTGGACTTATGACTCTAATCGACGTTGTTCTTAAACAGTATCAAACGACTCAATGCTAGCGCGTTCGGAGAATACTTGTCAGGAAGATCGTTCAGTAATCGTCCCCGAATATCTTTCGTGTACTAAATTCATGAGATCTCCGCGCCGAATCAATTGTCGCACATCTACGACTGGCAACAGTTTGTATCCGCATTCGCGTGTAACGTCCTTCATTGGCAATTGCTGAAACATCCTAGCTTTTTCCAAGGAAAACAAACTTTACTATTTTCCATAGGCTGTAATAACTTTAGTGCTGTTAAAAATGCAAACAGGTAGGGAAAAAATGGCGCGCTTCAAATTTTTCTCCCTTCGACGACTGCAGCAGTGGCGCCAGATTAATCGTTACTCCGTCCGAACGTTTAATTCTCTCCTTGCAAGCGACGTTACGTTGCTGCTAGTACTAAAAAATCTACTTCTAAATGACCTTAACAGTTTATATTGAAACAACAATGATCAGGCTAAAAACTTGAAATTTTTAAAAATTCATTTATAAATCGATTAAGAAAATTGTAAAAGCCGGGGGAAAAAATGCAGGCTTGTTTTACTAATAACATTAGTTCTTTCTACACGTCTCCGGGCGGAAATTAAATTTCTCCTCCGTTTAGCTCAGACGAAATATTTTAACTGACAGATTTTTAATCAACTACACCGATTACCAATTGCGGCCACTGGACGTATAAAACGCCTTAATTCTGCAAAATATCCTTGTTGGTGTTTATCGATTATTCGTTATTTTTCTTATTTATGTAATAACAAAAAAAAAACAAAAAACGATAACACGGGTTTTATTTTTTTATATATATTTTTTACGTAGAAGAGAGTTGTTTTTATCGCAAATATATATATATATATATACTCGCATATAGAAAATAGGCGATAATCGATTTACATACCTTCATAAAAATCATCGAAATATATACAAATTTAAAATAAATAAATACCTCAATAACAAACAAAAATAAGTATTAAATTACAAGTACACTAATAAATTAAAATAAATACCTCAGTTTAAAGAAATCTTCTTCGGACATAGAGCCCCTCATCAGTTAGCAATACAGAGTGTATTCAAATAAAACTAAAAACACTTAGTTTTAGGTATACTCTGTATTGTTAGCTAATGATATAGTCCGAAAATGTGTCTTTGAATTGAGATTTTTATTTTAATTTATTAATCTAAAACTTATTTTTGTCTGTTATTGAGGTATTTATTTATTTCATATTTATAAATATTAAGATACAGGTATAGATTTATCTACATATATATATATATATATATAAACTCGGCTATTTCAGCCTCGCAAGGGACCACTCTTGCTTACGTTTCTGTCTCTTTCTCTTCTATACTTTGTATAAAATTATCAAAATTTACAGCGTAATTCTAAATTAGTCCATATGAATATAATAACATAATCATAAAAATCCTATAAAACATAACAAACTTTACATAAAATTGGGACATTTTTTCTAATGGGAGGTAGCCTAAGAATTACGTTGTAATTAATATATATATGTATATATATATATATCTGTACGTATATCTAATTGATTATGTTTCTAATAGATACGGAAAACAAGGCCAATGACCGAAAAACTGAAGGTAATGTTAAAAAGGCGCAATTAAAAAAAGGTGTGATGCCCGACAAAACACGAGAAATTCAAAATTGAACATTTTAGTCCGATGAGTTCTACATATCTTGTGCGCGTGTGGAATGGTAACTTCTACATTTATAATTTTTTGCACTGCACGCAATTTTTAAAAAATCAATCTGACAGTTACTTGTATATTTTAATTTTCCGTCTAAAATGCGTTTCGTATTGTAATCAAACTGAGTAATTATTAGGAAAGAACGCGTTTTTTATTTTTCCAGTTTGGTTGATATCATTTTAATTTTGAACTATACTTTTATGATGTTTCGTAGACGTTGTTTCGGTTACTTATTTTTATTACACCGAACGCGGTGTTTAAAAAAAAAAAAAAAGATGTAAGAAAAAAAGTGAATAATTTTAATCGTGCTATTACAAGCACAGGCCGCTACTGCCCGGAGACTTTGTGGCTGAGCCGATTTCATACACCACAGCGATCGCAGGCGGATTTGCGTGAAATAATAGGTTAACGACTACCCGGTTTTATTATTTAATAGAAATAATGGCGCTTCGAAAAAAGCCGAGTTGTAAATTTACGGGCTATCCTCTAAACTTTACTTTTATAGTCCGGATCAGTAAAAAGAATAAGAAAAAAACAAACAAAAAACGCAAATAATAATAATAATAATAATAATAATAATGCCTATTTTAACTATCCGCAATAACCGTTTCGGTCGGAATTTTTCCAGGTATTGTCTTACTCGTAGCCGATTGATTGTATTAGGACATATTGAAAAAGTTTCATAACATTCGACCAGACCATCATGCAGATAAGTGGTTGCCGTTTGAATTTATATTTTTGAAAGAATATTCGTTCAACGCGCGATTTTAATAAATAATTACGAATTTTTCTAAATTTTCTAGCTTTTTCTGTACGTATTATATTAAATGTAACGCCGAAAATTTTCGTATTTATTTCATTTATTCGAAATTTAGTCTATTTACACGGTTTATTTTTAAAAAACACGTATGAATTTTTTCAATGTTTATCAGTAGCGTTCGAAATTCGCAGTATCCGCTTCAACAGCGCATTTTACCAATCGGCTAAGCGACATACTAGCTGAATGTTTTATATTAAAAGTATTTTCGATATATGTATGTACATGGAAATATATCGAATGGCAATCATCGGACTGATCCGTTTTCTGGCCGACTAAAACATAGTCCGTTAGAGTAGAGGAAATGCCGAAGATGGCATCGGAACGGCATTTTCAACGCGAAATACGAAAAAAAAAACAAAAAAAAACAAATGACAACACGATGACCTAAATATATTTACGGAGCATTGTTGAAATAAAGGAACAGATGGCGAAAAATTCGCAAATATCGTACTGTTAATTATATATATATGTATATATATATGTATATGTATATAACTTTTTATTTTACTAAGGCTGCGCAGTCGCCACGACTCATCTGTGCGACCGCTCTTCGATTACTTCTTCCGAGCTGTAATCGGCACACCGCATCGCGCATGCGCCAAGAAACGGTCAGAGTACATTTTAAAGCAAACCGTTAACGATAATAATAGACGAATATTTTTGAACATGGAAATTCGTATTTTTAACGGACACTTTATTCGCGCCAAATTATTATTTCGGATTAATATTAAACTTTAGAAACAGAAATTTAACAAGAGTCATTCGGTAAAATAGTAAATTATAATTATCCTCTCAGCCTCGAAATACGGTCCCATTTTCTAGTCAGTAAAGTTATCATTCATGATCCTGATCAAACTTCTTCGCGCGGTGGTATCTGCTGCTGAGTATATTTGCCCTGTGAGACCCACAACTAATTCATAAAAAAAAAAAAAAAAAAAAATATTTCTCCCGGCATTTTCAAAAGTTTTTAAACTCGTAGTTTAACTAAAATTACGAGTGTAAAAATTTGAAATTAATCAAAAAACAGAGTTGCTTTCATATCGAAATCACAATTTTTAGTCAACATTAACACACCTATGTACATGCGATAGCTGTTGTGCTCGGCATACACGTATAAGAGAACACCAAGCAGATTGTACGCATAAGCGTGAGGAAAAATCAGCGTTAGCTGAACACGAAACAGTTCTCCTGGTGGTCACATATTGAAATTTGACGGAAGCGGAAATTTTGGCGAAGGTGGATGAGTTTAAAAACAGAGTGGTTAAAAAAGCCATTGAAATCGAAATTAACGAAACCTTTAATAGAGAGGTTCGACATGGAGACCGGTTGTTAGTTTATTGGAAAAAAAAAAAAGCATAATTGATAGGAAAGACAAGAAAAATTCTATAAAAAGTACTGTTATGTCGGAAACCTACTGGGGAATGTCCCAATTCGACAATTGTTAATGACACGCCGGTTATGAAAAACCAAGAAGTGAGATAGTGGTAGGATTGAAGTATAAGTGACGATGGAAATAACGGATAGCGACCCTTTTAAAAGAAAAAGAAAAATATACCTCGGCGTCTCTCAATGGTCCATTCCTTCCGCATTTTCCTGCCTCAGACATCCTTTTCCTCTCCGCAAGTCTCCATACCACACTATGAGTTGACATCTACCCTTCCTTTTTTGCCAATCGCTCCTCCTTCTACCTCCTCCCAGAGCCTACTCCCAATTCACAGCCTTGGTACCAATTTCTTCCTTTTTCTCGGCGCTCGGCTATTGTTTCCTTAATCAGACTAAGACTTGTTCACATTCCCTTCTTCCCTTTTCACGTTTTTCTTTTTCTCTTTCACCTTCTCCCTTTTGTCCTCTCCGCTCTACTGATCCTCCCTTTATATGCGACCCCAACCGTATTCTTTTTGAATGCCCTGCTCTTTTTCCTGAGTGCTCTCATCTATACGCCGACCTATTGGCGCTTCCTACCGCTTTCAATGATTCCTTTATCCTTTCCTTCTCATCTCCGGCCGTTATTCCCCCTCCTTCTTTCCTTTATACTTTCTATCTCCGATCGCCTCAGAATCTGAGTAGGTGATTTAAGTCCATGTGTAGTTGGGTCAGTGTTGACACGGAGCCCATTTAAAAAAAAAAAAAAATATATATATATAATTTACGTAGTCGTCTGAAACGAACGAGTTAGATTTTAGTTTTGTAAATATGTTCGAAACGTTACTTGGATGTGTGTTAATGTTGACGTGGTATTTACCAGAATTTGCGATTTCGATGTTAATACGAATCACGAAAACTCGTTACGTGACAGTTGCTTTAATGTTAGCGTTTCGTTTATTAAGTAGTACGATGAAAAACAATTTCAGCAAAATGATCGGAAAAACAGTTAAGATTCTAGAGCGTTTTTCTTTTTTGTTGTTTTTTTTTTTGCATGTTCGTCAAAGTGACAATCTCTAGCGCTTGTGTAGACGTACGAAATCGCGTACTATCTCGTCTTTATGATGGAAATTTTACTTTCATTCTCAAAAAAATCAAAAAGATTCGCCTTCATTATTATTCGGGTGCTTCCGCGCAAATCACTTACTTGCATCCAGTGTGCGCGTTGAATCGAAATGGTTTAAATCAGTGTTTTCGCTACCAGATCATCGGTTTGCTGCTGCCTACCTCGAGTCTTCTTATACGTGGTCCTGTTTTCTTTCACAAAATCAAAATCTGACTGAATAAAGAGCCTCTTCGTCTAATTGCTTTCAGGCGGCAAGGAGGAGACGAGGGAAAATAACGAAGAAATCGCTTTCTTTATCACGCTCCGACGACAATGTTTTGATCCACGAAAATTCTTTCATCGCGCAGTCACTTATTTCATGTACAAGGTGTTAAAGTTAACAGTCGGAGTCGATCTCGCGCGGCAACTCTCTGAGCGTTATTTTTACCTTTTCTAGTTTTCACTCCTACAGTACCGATCACATTTTCCTCTGCACCATCGAGATGTTTTTTTTTATATCGGCAATTTCCCTTCAGACTTTCATTCCGACACTGGCAATACACTAATACACGTCTTCATCTCGATTAAGTAATGTTATATTTCAAAAAATTAATCAATTCGCAAAATATTACGACACCGAACATAAATAATGAAATTATCATAAAAAATTATGTACAAAACATATTGAAAAATATTTAAAAATATCGACGAACTACGGCCGTTATCAATATGTTAGTTAATTACGATAATAACTTATTTGGCTTTTAATCTAGTTTTAAACGCGAATTGAAATATAAGCGGTTTCGAAATTGCAGAAAATGCCTAGATATGCTTATTTTTTGCTAGTTTCCTATTTTTCCAAACTAATTTCATTTTTCTTATTCATTTTTTTTTTTTTTTTTTTTTTTTATTAATTTCGATTTTTTTGCAGATTTTTTGAAATCTTTCGTTCGTTACCAGTTTCCGTGAATGTCTCCGTTTGCAGGCGACGAACTGCTTGGCAGTACTCTACTAGCAAAACTCGGTCCTTCCGAGCAACTCGTAAATTTCGGCATTCTTTTAATCTACTCGCCGGTTGCTAATATTCCCCGTATTTTTAATGTGGTAAATTAGCGATTTTTTAGCGGGAGCTAAAAATACGTGTAATTTTTATAATTTTCGGTGGCGATTAATTTTAATGGCAAATAAAGCGAGCCTACACGATCTTCTCATTATTTTTCTAGCCGGCTACTAAACTTGCTTTTCTTATCTTTCTAGACGAACATTGATCAAAGCTAAAATTACAGCTCGAAAACGGCTATAATTACCCCGCGTCCTTCAATTTCTTTGTTTAATTTTTGGAAGAGACCTACGTTTTTACTCTGCATATGCGACTAAAAACGAAATAAATAGACTAGGAGGGAAACTTTGATTCTCTGTACTCTCTCGATATCCGCATGAATATCGTAAACAATCAGGAAGCGGCTTTTATACGTTCCGACCAGAAAGATCGCCGGATGATAACTGCTAAAACCGTAATCCCCCCCTCTTCGTTAAAATAGCAGGTTAACTTTCAAAAAAAAAAAAAAAAAAAAAAAAAAAATGGAATTATTCATTTCAGATGTACAGATATTATGAAATATAATTTATATTTGTGGTTGCTAACACGTGTCTTTTTTTTTCTTTCCCTCGCCGAAGAATTTCCGAAAAAACATTAATGGCATATCTTATCTAAATTGTTTACTCTTCGGATGTTCCGATATATTTGCACCGGTTTTATTAAAAAAATGAATAATTATAAACACGAGTAACAATTTCATACTTAATTGATGTGTATTATGTTTGTGACTTTTTAATATTGTTTTTTTATTTAATTATATTTTAGACCGTTTTCCCTCCTTTAAAATTAAAAAAAAAAAAAAAAATTACTAAACCAAGGAAACAACAATCTCTGCCTTTACCTCGCTTCATTTTCTAAATCCAACGCCGACTGCGCCCTGTACTTTACTAATGAAACAGAATTTCGCTGATTGCACTAATATGGCGCGCGATAAAAATCCAAAATTAACAATTAGGAATTCTTTAATTAATACTCTCAGAACGACCACCCGGGGCGAAATTCGGCGGGGAAATTAAATAAGGTTAACGACTTTATTTCAAAGAGAATATACAATGATTGAAAGAAAATACATATATTTTAATTTCAAAAGAAGAACAACAAAAAAAATTAATTAGGTTCGGAGATGATTAGATTTAACTTATGCTACTCCTTTCTAACTCGGAACTTTCCTATCTAGTGACCGTTCTCGGCCAATTTCGATTCTTTAGAGCTTCTCGATAGGAAATGAGTTGAGCGGTTCGGAGTAGCGCGACTGAATGGCACAAACGATCAATAACCTCTCTATTGGTTTAACATTATTTCTTCGACGCTATCGAATATTAATTGAAAAATTACCAACAACCAATAAGAGGCTTTGGCGTATTGAAAGTGGCCGCTAGAGCATCTCTTTGCGTGAGAAATACTTTCTTCCGATCAGCAAAGAAGAAAGGGACCCAGCCAGACAGTAACAGCACATTCGCCGTTTGAATAGTATTTCGCGGATGATACACGTACAAGTGTATCCACTTCGCATGAACGGCGCGGTATTAGCTAAGACGTTCCGCGCCCTTCGACTATGATGCGTGACATTAAGCAAGCAAACTCGCACACAACGTTTACCATTTGGACACACGGGTTTTAAGCGTTTCAGTTGTTTACAAATTTAAAAAAAAAAAAAACGAAAATTTTAAAAGAAACTTTTAGAACTAGCTGAAAACAAATTTTTTCACCAACCACCGATAAGTGCGTCGACCTGACAAAACAAAAACCGTTTAGTTTCATAAGAATTAACTTTCTCATAAAATTTTCCAGAATAAACAGATAAATAGATAAATAAGAGCTCGCCCATTTTCCGAAATCTCGCAGCCTTCGTGATTAATTCGAATTTTTATCGCTCGCCGACACGCGTGGTATATATGTATTTATACTATGTTCCTATTTAATCGCCTTCCATCTCGTGTAGTATTCGCATCGAGAAAGATAGGAAATTTTTCTGGGCCACTCTTGAAATATCTCGTTTACGCTACCAGCACGGTTTATTGGTACGTGTAAAATTCAATTTTATTCGCGTCATCTGCTACAAAATGCCGTGTAAATTCTCCCCGCTGAAACGGATCTAATTCAAATACTGAGATAAATTTTACAACTCCGGGAATCCCTTAAATTCCGAATGTTTTACAGCAATAATGGACACTTAATAGCCGCGGAGCTAGCAGTTAAAACACTGTGTTGCTAACTGTGCCTTTTTTTTTTCCTATTTCCTGTTTGCCACGTATATCGTTTTGTGTTTTTTTTTCTTTTTTCCTTTACAAGTAATATTCCACGCGGGAAAAAGTAATTATAAAATTGTCGTCGGTACAATTAACATAATGGCGTTACATAATATCAAACTTTCCGAAATTTCATCTCGCGTCCTTTTTTTTCTCTTCCGTGAAAGCAAAATTCGAAATAAAAGATAGCAACGTTGTGAAATTGAATTTTCTTTTTATTTTCTTTTTATTACCTTTTTTTTTTTTTGGTTTACTTATTTTTATTTTATTTACAGAGGGTTCCATCAACTAGTAACCTTTGTATGATATCGGACAAAAATTTGAAATGAACTCGGTAAAGGAACTTTTTTAAAAACGAACCGGATAGAAGAAACAATCTCTTGTTGGCTAATTGCGGCAAATTTCGTACCCATTTTCAATAATGATAATGACAATAATAAAAGCGAAATTTGGTGTAAGATAATAAAAATTTATTTTTTCTTTTATTAAAATATATAAACAAACGAGCATTACTAACAACAACTGAAACGTATCAATCCGGGAAACGAAAAATCAACCCGATGATACGTTTCGATATTAATGCCGGTCGGTTAGGTTAATAGTTTTCGTTTTATTTTATTTATTTTTTTCTTGTTCATTGGTAGTATTAGTATTAATATTATTACGTAGAGTAAAAAATGACGTTCGCGATAATATAATTCAGAAATATTACCGGAATAGATAATATTAAACCAGCAAAAAGTGCACTACCATCGCAGTGTTTTAGAATTAAGATTTATAAGCGAGTAGGAAGCTGCGGGAAGATATGATAAAGATACGAAATGAAATAGAATAAGCGAAAACGCAAGTCGCATTCATGTGAGATAGGCAGCGAAATGTCCGCCTTCTTCAATTTATATCGGCTAATCGGCTCACGCTACATTAATTCAGGAAAAAGAAAAAAAAAGGGGTTTAATAGTCGCCTTTCAAATCTTTTAACCGACCTTGCACAACATTCTCCGGAGGAGATTTCTGTGAACACTTCATTAACGAACTACGAAATTTGAATTATTCTGTGAAAAATTGCTAAATATTTCAAATTTCTTTCTTTCCAAAGGCTGAGCTATATATGTAGTAGGTGTACTAATAGTTCCACTATAAAAGTGACGTTACTAAAATGTAAATTATTGACCGCCGCTGAATAATACGCATCAACGGCCATATCAAAGCTACCAGAAATATCGATACATCACGACGAAAGTGTACGTTTTCAATCTCAACCTAAAATAAATAATAGCATCTCGGTCGAATTGCTCCTTGACGATAAATACCATAGCTAACCCCACCTTTAATTCGTCTTCGCCGTTGTTAATGGAGAGTATTCAATTTATTTCCCCGTAATGGAAACGATCCGTTCTGAATTAGATTTTTCGGATAGCCGATGATTAAAAAAGCGAGAGGGGCACGTGTACGCTAGCCGAAACGAAATGGGCTTGGTTAGTCTATTAAACGCACAACATAAATTTCCGCGGCAACATTAATAGCCTATAAAGCGCTTTAGAATTTAAAAAAGAAGGTGGTTATAGAAAACGAAGAAACCACTGCGTTCTATAAATACATACATTCATATATACATTCACGCATACATTCATACATACATTCATATATACATTCATATATACATGTTTGTATACACGTATAAACGTGAGGAAAAAAGATGAAATAGAAACGATTTTATAGCTTCCAACAGAAATAACACTGTCGTCGTCGCTGGTATGGCGGTGGTCCAAAATAGCGTGAACCTACGGCAAACAAAATTTACTTTATGGTGTCTATATTTCAATTTTTCTCCTTTCGAATGAAAATACATATGTTCGTTCTCTTTCCATCTCTTTAATGATCAACGCCACACCTCGTCTACGAACTCCGCAAAAAATTCTTACCGAGGCTTTCTCAACTGTTGCTCTAGGTGCCAACAATTACGGCTTCGAGCGTTTCAGCAGAAACGCTGTTCATTTTATTCTACACTTTCCGGAAGGGAAACCGGAGGGCGATATTTCTTCTTCTTTAACGGGAAGGACGATGATTAATTAACTTAGAATTTTAGTCGTCGAAACGGTTTAGTCAGATATTCCTTGAGTACTCGCGCTGTTCTAAACCGGAATTGCGCTAAGAAGGAGCACACCTCACCATTACGACCGGTCAGTGCAATCGTGGTGCATTTTTAACAATTCGGAGATTGAGGGAAGTAGGCAGCTGAGTATTTCGGTGTAAGTATATATGTTTTATTCGGAAGTGCCTTCGCTCTAGAGACGAACACGTGTGTTAGGCCGTCTACAGATGTCAAGCATGGTTCGAAACCGAATGAACAGACGGAAGAACCATCCTTGAAGATTGGTCCCTTCGATTTTTCCCGCGTGCAAGAGAGAAAACTTGTCCAGCTACAATCGGTTCTTACATCAACCGCTAAACATTAAACCACATTAATATACACAAACGTTATTTTAGTTTGTTTTTGGTTTTGGCGGGAAATTTTATTTCCGGTAATTATTAGCGAACCGTGCGTCAGTATTAGTTCAACCTGGTAAAGTCCAATGATAACAGAGTATTTCTGTTTCGAAATGTTTAAAGTTTTTTTTTTTTATTTTTATGTATACTTTTTACGTTCGCATTTTTACTGCGCGCTATGTTACGTTTAAATTGACATTGTATGTGGCCACGGTGCAATATAGAGACCGCTCGACGAGTTAAAACTCTTCCCGTAGACCGATTTAAACGACTACCGTGGAATTTGACGTCGCACACGTCGCACCTACACATTCGCGGAGGAGAAAAAATCATTTGCAAATATCCTTGAAAGCGAACACATTATGTCATCCACGGACCGGCGTACCAAGAACACTATCATTAATTAAAGTCGGTTTTTTTCGTGACCAGCCGAGTGTTTCTCTCTGCGACAAGTGTAATATTCGCTGAGCTTACCGAGCATAGAAGATTAAAATTCGCCAGAAAACAAAGCTGCAATTCACAGAATAAACGAAAACAGCCGTCCTCTCCTTATATTTCCTATATTTAACTAATCCGGATTTGAATAAAAGTTTTCAAACTGCCCGATATCGTGTGCATTACGGAACATTGATAGTAGCCAAAATTACATTTTTTTTTTCGCTTCTTTTTTGGCCTAACGTTGAAAAATTGCAGCCTCAATAGACAAACCCAAAAGAAAAAAAAAAAGGTACCGATTAATATTATGTAAAAAGAGAAGAAGAAACGTAATTGAACTTTTCCGAATAATTAACCAAAACCACAACGGGACTAATTTCTCGCTGGTCGAACCCGACTTATGTGTTATGCAAATCAGCTTGACGATGCTGCAAATCTATGCTACCGACATAGGTAGCTTGTTTTTTCCTACGTAATTTCTCCTATCTAATTAATAAATACTGGATAAAATTTTTTTAACACAATCACAATTTTATAATGCAACACGAATACGTAGCCTTAAACATGTCGTATCTGAAAAGGATAAAAAAGAATAGAGATGGCAATGATTAAAAATCAACATTCCAACCTCGATTTACTCCACTCATTATTAATCTTACACGACGAATCGTCCTCTCAGTTTTTTCTTCCCTATGTTTCAGCTTACAAAAATTGTCTCTCGCGCTCTTCCTTAAGGTGCCTGGCTCAGTTCTACCCTTTTCAACACTTACACACACCGTCTCTGCTATTTCTCTTTCTACGCCTGCCCCTGCTTTTATGCCGATAACGTACCATTTTTCTTGTCCCCTTATTGAAAAAGTCAATTAGTCTGTAGCTAGAAAGATCTCGTACTCCGCTTCAAAATATTCTCATGTTGTTTTTCTCCGTTCGACCGTACAATCCAGCAATACTACCTTTTTAAACGCTGCTTCAATCCCCTACGAAAATTTCTTCCACTTTCTCGGTGTATCCTTTAACAGTCGTTCTTTTTCTTCTAGCGTATATGGTAATCTTCTTTCTACGTCAGCTCTTAAAAGACTGAAACAGCTAAAAATCGTCCTACAAAGTGCGTCCCTGCTTCATCATTTTCTATACAAATTCACAATTCGTTCCAAATTGAAATATTGCTGCCCCTTCATCTCAACGGTTGTGCTCCTCTCGTCCATTTCATCAATCTTCGATACCGAATTGCTAACTGGTTCTCCCCTCCCTTCCTGGTATTAATTAACGTGTCCCAAAAAGGAAAAAATAAAAATGAAACCCTCCTTGATATTATTTTCTCTGCTTCACGGAAAAAATTTGTTATGCGTGAGATCTGACAATCAATACGGGGAATCTACAGACTTCACGCCATCATAAATGGTATTTTAAACGTATGTGATTCTCCTTAATAAATACTTGAAAATGGAAATTCTTCAACGTGCTGAACAGCGAACTTAGTGGCTTCACATTCATGTCGGATGCTATATCCAGATAACTTTCGTCTGTCCACCACATAATCGTGCTTTGTTTAAGAAGTAACATATTATTTACTTCTTCGCCAATGGGGGGTATCGGTTCAATTATAGTGAATCTACATTATCATCTTCAACTGGAGGTATAGATGTGTGAGTATAATTCAAATGCATTACTTCATCCGGTAAATACTATAATCATATTTTTTCATCGTAGATCGACCTGTGAATATGACGACGTTTGAAGTGTAAATTAAAAGCTAAATCATCATCGAGATGATGAGGTAACTCCGCGCACCATATTGTTTTTAAATCAACCGGTATATATTATTTGTCAAACGATTCCCTATCGAACGGAATTGCAATGGGAATCCCAGCGAATATAAGACGTTCATTTACAATATTTAAAGATGACAGATGCGTAATCCCGGTATGAGAATTCATTAAGAGTCCTTCAAGAAGTGTACCATGCTCCGCATGCGATGAATTTCATAATATCTTCTTCGGAAAGTACTTTGCAGCACCTCGATCTGTGACGGTGGCAATCGCCGATCTCGTTGAAATCACAATCGGATACAGGCTATATCAAACTTATTGTCAAAGAATTATTTCGCAAATAGAATGTAAAATAATAATAGAAAGAAAACCGTTTGTTTTCGAGGCATCTATAGTTATATCGTTTGTTATAAGTTTTTAGTTTCGACCACAATTTCAACCTCGAAGCTCCAGGTGATGCTGTATCATATCTCTCTCCTTTAGATTCAATGTTACATTCACTCGGAAAACTATCTGTTTTCTAATTGATATCAACGGCATCTTTCACTTACATTCATCTTTCTTCTTTTGTTTTTAATGCGACTTGATTATTTCAAATTTCTCTTTTTCGACCATCGACGAATTAAACAGATCATTTCCCAAAAACTGATTAAACTCTCCACGACCTGTTTCGATTAGTTTACGATCGCGATAGAATTTTTGTCTCACGGTATTACACCAAACATAACTAAATGCTGATCCGGTTTTGATTTGTTCCGGAAGAATGGATTAAGAAAAAACACTGAGAATCAACGTACGAATTAGTCCACGATACACCATATATTATATTTAAATTGAATCCTGACTTAAGAAAAATCAGTTTCGACCGGTGTGTTTACCTTGACAGTGGCACGAGAAAAAATCTTGATCCAGCACAAAAAGACACGTTAAAATCGAAATTTAAACCGCTGCTTAAAGAATCGGCAATAAACTCGACAAATAACGACAACCGCGCTTCCACTGCATTGTGTTCGCCTACAGTGGCCGTTAAGAATTTCGGCGATGGTGTGGCGGAAGTATAATCACATTTAATTTTCTTTCAGTCCCCGTAGCCGGTTCGGCAATGTGAAGACGGAAGTAATTTAAGTTTCGTGACAGCGTGTGGCAACTGCAGTCATCTTGACATCTCAATAAGTTTAATTAAATCGATGCGGTTAAATTCTTACGTAAAGCGTTGCACAGCGTCGACTCGAAGCGAGAATGAGGAGAGATTGCACCGCAAAGCTCTCGTCCGCAGTCCGTTTCTCCCGTTATTTCGGTTATTGTTCGGCGAAAACTTTCAAACCTTCAAATTGACTTGCAAAGTGGCCGAAAAGCAAACACGACTAATTTCAGCCGCTAAAGCTATCGCAACGATAGTGCATCTCAGGGGATCGCTGAAACGAAGTAGTCGACCACCATCGAGCAACCTGCGCGAACGTAAATCGCACAAGAGAGTCGTATCTCCCGACGGGTTTTATCGCAGCATAATGTATGTATCCCCGTGTCTGTGTCGTACCATTGCCGCAGGAAGCGCTCCAGAATTTATCGTTAAACATCGCTAAGCCTATTATTACTACGTGTCTTTAATCATTCAATTTCTATAGGCAGTATAATATATCGAAACGTGTGTCGAAAAATCGTGTCCATCTGATACTTTCTAGTTAAGCTGTAGCTTGCAGAAAAAAAACCTCAGCTACTAGTTTGACCATTATAGAAGAAGTTGACGGATAAACTTCCAGAAAATTCGTCTTTCGTAATGATGAAAACAAACCATAAAGTAATCTGTCCCCTTTTTGAAAAAAATAACGACAAAAAAAAAAAAAAAAAAAAGCAAAAAGGAATTACCAATATCAGGACCGTAATAATATGACTGGTGACATATTTTTTTGCTAAGATTTCTGTCACAATCGAAAGAGGCCAAAAATAATAATTCTGGTAAAACATCGACCGACTTCGTGACTGCGATCTCAAAATCGTGTTATTTCGATCATTTTTTTCTTTGTTTTCTCAATGACCAATCGTAATCATTTCTATCAATGAGATGATTGCCCTCTCACTTGGCGGTACCGTGTGATACATATGTATTCATCTCTGACCAACAACAAGATCTCACACACGTACTCACATTTTCGCTCTACCACGTTTTCTGAAATTTCATATTTTTATTTTATTTATTTTACTTATTTACAGACTGGATAATATAACGTACAACTCTGGTCACGGGTATTTCAAATATTTTTTACGCGGAAATGTCTCATGGCTGGACTCCATCTAAAATTTTGTCCGTTTCAGAACAATGTCACGAAATTTTAAGTGCTCGTATGAGCGTTACTGATTCTAAGTAAAATGATGATTACTGTGGTAAACACGTAACTCCTTACTGGATTACAAAATTTCTATTGTGTAAAACTAAATATTATAATGTAAATATTTTGAAGAAGAAAACAACACTATTTCCGAGATGAGATTCCGTTTAAGGGCTCACATACACCTGAAATTTTCAAAAAGTAGATATTTTTTACAGATTTTTATTCTTTGTACTTTTATGAATTGTTTAAAAACAAAATTTTAAAATAATTCCACTCCGCCGTTACAAAGTTATAGCAATAAGTGTCATCGGATATCCAGTTGGGATGGCTACCTGGCTAATTGCTGCGCTCCCTCGACAGATTTCGTATTCTTTTTGTTTGCAAGGTTTCTTAGAAAACAAGGTAATTTATATAGGACCATCTATAACGCTGAAGATTCAGATATTGGTTGACCGCCATCTTTCGATCGGTTAAAATTATTGAAACGTCGTTCCGTCAATCGCAAAGAATCGAGAGATCAACGTGGCATTCGCCCAAAGAAAAAGAGAGCTCCCCCCACAGCAGCTCTACGGAATCTAAAACTGTGATTTCACGAGTACAGTTGGGAAAAAATTACGTGGACAACCGGTAGACGGTTTGTGTGATGAAACTTTTCTTACAGCATTATTAATTTTACTGCAATTTTGTACGGTACCGCTGAGTGTCTTATTTGCCAAAAACGTGCTTGTAACAACGTAAAATTTATTAAGAAAAGTAAACGTGGACTTGGGTTTAAACTTGATACATTTTCTACAAAGGTTAATGAAGACACTAAAAGCATTAATTCATCTCCACTTGTCAACTCATCGGCATTCGAATTAAACGGAACATTTTAAAGAATATCTCACGCCGATTAGTAGTGTTTTCTCAAAATGATGTAATGAAATATATTGAAATAGGTGTATTATAATTACTTAATAATTTCTCGTCCTTGTTTTTGTGTGTGTCTTTCCAATTCGGTAATTTTTCTTTGCACAATGATGTCCTTAAAGTTGCACTAGCATTTAGATTTTTTTGTTTCCTCGACGGTCGTTCGTCTATTTGTTAGTTTCATCGTCTCCGTGACGGATTTTTTGTTTATCGCTGAAACAGCGGCAGCCATTGTAATATTAAGGTTTTCATTTAAAATTGCAGAGTTCATCGCGGTCCGATTTCACAAGAAAGCTTAAAAAGTTAATTTTTTTATTTTTATGCCGTAAAAATTTTGTAAGCACATTATTATTATTATTATTATTATTATTTTTAATAAATTAACACGCAACTATTTGACTACATATTCTGCGAACCGTGAAAGCAATCCATCCAACTTATCGGATAGTTCAGCGGTTGAATTTATACAAAATGTTCTACGCTGTGCAAATATTTGTAAAGTATAGTGTTTTCTTCTTATTATTATTATTATTATTATAATTCTTTTTTTTTTTATTTCTATATTTCACGCTTTTAAGTTCCGCCTCAATTTCGTGCTTCGTCTGTCATTTTTATGAATTGCAAATAAACGAGCGCCGAAATTAAAAATAACGCTTAACAAAGCCACTCTCGCTGCAACATTAGAAAATTGTTTTGCTAAGGAAATAAATTACGCTAAAAGCAGCCGAGAAATATGTTAGAAAAAAAATTTGGGATCTTTCAAAAAAGACACGAAATGGAGAATGTCTCTATTTCTAATTCAAAATATTTATCCTTCCGAATAGCGGCAAAAAAAATAGCGAAAAATTTAACTAACAACCGAGGAATTTTTTAATTAAATCTTCCCAGGAGATGTCCGTGAATGTAATTAATTCGGTCCGCAAAAATTACGCTTATTCTCGCTTCCGGCGATTAAATTTAAACCGAAATTTCAATGAACTTTAATAAATTTTAAAAAATTTTAAATTTCCATGTCAATACGTTCTATCTGTTAACAATATAAATTAGCGACATTATACAAAAACAACAGAAAATTCGCATATATAATGATTTCAAAAACAAGCGGGGACCTATTTATTATTATTATTATTATTATTATTATTATTATTATTACTCTATCTTAAAATGAAAACTTAATATCGACAGATCTTCTTGCAAAGCTGTACCCCGGATTTGAATTTTTGAATGTTTTTTTTTTCCCCCTTAAATTGTATGTGCTGTGTGTAGCTACTATGGTCATTACAGCACACACAAGGGAGGGGGGATAATTTAAATGTGGTGATTTAAACCACTCATTTTAATGAAGGCAATAATCCTGTTGATGGAGATTACCTCGTTTGAGAGGGTCTGCCCTATATTTATGGGTAGACCAAGTTGCCTCTGTAACATAGTAAACTTTTGGCAGGTAAGTATTATGTGGGAAACTGTCGGTGCGGTTGTCTGGTTGCACAAGGGACATGTAGCCGGAGGCGGCGTTTTATCAATTATATGTTTGTGCGAAATAGCGGTGTGGCCAATTCGCAGCCGGCTGGGGATCTTAAAATCGTATCGGGATGTTCCCTCCGGTGGCCAGCATGATTCAACTGTGGGCTTAATGGTTCTTAAGGATGTTGTTGCAGCTGCCCATTCAGTTTTTCACTGGTTTTCGCACACCTTTAGGAATATATATGTGATTGATGAGGGTAGCTCCGCGTCCTGTGGCATTGGCGAGAGCAAGGCAGAACGTGCTGCTCTGTCGACACTCTCATTACCAGGCACTCCAATGTGCCCAGGAACCCACAGCAGCGACACGTGACTATCCATTAGCTGCAATTCACTCAAGTAGTGATATATTTTTAGAATTAGCGGGTTGTTGAATTTTTAACTCCTAATCATGTTCAAAGACTGTAGGGAATCAGTAAAGTAAAGTAGGTCTCATACCCTTTAGCAAGGTGTCGAGGGTTGTGAAGTTAAGGTTCACAGTGTAATAAGCCCAACGGCACTAATGGAGAATAGGGGGGCCAGTTCCTTTCTCTCGGCCGTCTTTACTTTCCCAGATTTCTCTGGTACCCAATTATTTCAGGCTGGGTAAGCTTGGGAGCGATTCAGATCCGGAACGAGACAAGTCTCGAACCAGTGACCTCTGACTTAGTAGCCCAGGAGGAAATCACTGGCTCTGGTGTGAGTTGTAACGATGTGGTGGAAGCAGTGTGCAATTGCGTACAATTCTGCATCCAATGCGGAACAGGCATCATTAAGTCGAGTTTCGCATGAGATGTCGTGATCTTCGACTGTACAGGCTACGGGCAGTGGACCTGCCTCGCCAACTGCCTTGGCTCCATCAGTGTAGTAAATTAGGTGGTCCGGGTACTTATTAATTTCCCTAACTGCCGCTTCCACTGTGAAGAGAGAACTTGTTGTGGTTGGATGATGTTTCAGCGACACATCAATATTTATCTGGAAAGTGATCCAAGGTGGAATAAGAGTATTGAGGCTGGGTGTTGATCTTTGTACAGACGTGATACCACATCTTCGCAGGTCGGCCAGTAATTCTGGTAGTGGGTCGCCAGGAAAGTTTGGTTCAAGAAGATAATGTTCCAACTTTAGGGGGATTTTTCGTGTGTGGCTGAAATGATGGTGCATATTTCGCAGTATGAAGTATTTTCGGAAGTAGGAAAGTGGAGGGCACCCAGCTAGAACGCACATGCTGGCAGCTGGAGAAGTTCGATGCACTCCCAAAATGGTTCTCAGTGCGGAGTGATGTATAGGATCAAGAGATTTCAATATAGATTTGCTGGCTGAGGAGTACACCTGGCACCCGTAGTGGATTTTCGATAAAATCAGCGATCTGTAGATGTTGAAAAGGAATTTAGGCTTAATATTACATCTGGAGCTAGCCAGATATTTCAATATAAGGATAGAATTGGTGCAGCTATTTTTTAAGTTGGCAATATGAGGTTTCCAAATAAGTCTAAAATCAAAGATTAATCCAAGGAATTTGACAGTGGCTTTCTGGGGAAGAGGAAGATTGTTTAGATTTAGGGATACACTTGGAGAGAAACAGCGCCTCCTGCAGAAATCAACATATACGGATTTACTCGCCGAGATGGCGAGGCCGTTGTTATCAGACCAACTCTGTATTTTATCGATAGTTTTCTGTAGTATTTTAATTTTTGCATGTAATTTTGATTTACGGACTAGTTATTGTTTTGTAGTCGCGGAATAGAAAGTCACGTTTTTTACATTAACCTATAGAGAGAAAAAAAAACATATGTTGCAACTTAAGCTCCTAAAATTTTTTTCTAGATTCCTAATTTAAAAATACTTCCGAAGAAAAGACTGTCGGCCGGCCGAGCCTACTAGAATTTTTTCATTAAATAACTAAAATAACCTATTCCGTTCAATTTAAAGACAAATGCAGCTGTACCAGCGTATAACTTATGTTTCGTTTTAGATTGAGAATAATTGGTAACCTAAATCATTCAACATACTTTCATGGATTCTCTAATTAAAAGGTTGACGACAAATACCAGAAAATATAAGTCACCGGTAAACCACAATCAGAGATTGAAATACTACTTACAGTCTTCGCATCGAATAAAATTCATACATCCTAAAGAAAACTGAAACAAAATCGGTATTACGTAGACGAAGATTAACGAACATAATCACTGGAATGATATAATAAGAGTCGCAAAAATTAACGGAAAAATAAAACCAATTAGTAAGATCGCTAATAGCTAAACTAATAATTTCACGATATCTACATACATAGGTATGAGCATATTTGTCATAAAATTCTCTGCGTGTTGTAGGAATAACATTTGCATAACCAACTATAAACAACTTTTTACTATCTTCTTTTTACATTTTTTAAGAGTAGAAACATGTTGTTTTTTTGTTGTTTTCTTTTAATAACAATAATTTACCATCTAAAACAAAAGAGCATACTTTTTAATTAAAAATTTCACTTTTCGATTATCGAATTTACTAGAGTCTGACGAAGCTCTCTCCGGTCAGCATACTGTAAATATAGCGCTATTTAAAAGTCTTAAAATGCACGAGTATACGATGATATCCAGGCCTGCATTCTGTATCGTGATCTGTAAACGTTAATATATTTTGGTAAAAAATAATACATTTTTTCCTTTATACGCGCGTTAATATATTTGCATTTCATTTTCGAAACGTCTGTTCTTTAGAAAGTTAATTCTTGTTTACATTTAGACTCTTAAATGCCGCTTCCCGAACCAATTATTTTATACAGTGTACCTGCTTAATCATCGCGCGCGTACGCCGACTCCGTAGTCGGATAACCAATATATTTTTTCCTAATACAAATTTCAAAATTGTACATGTCGTTCATTTCTTTATTAATGACGTCAAAACAAAGAGATTATATGTTGTCGTTTTTTTGCGTTTGTTCACGTATAACTTTTGATTATTTCGACCAATTTCAATTACTCCCTTTGATCATTCGCAAGCGTACTGGGCAATTGATGTTCCCTCACACGAGCACCGATGAATTTTCGGCAGTTACAAAAATAACGTGGAAAATTTCTTTAAAGAAATTTTTCTTAATACGTTACCTCGCATAAATACAGATTAGAATAAAGAAAACAAATTTTTAATACAGCCGAATAAAAATCGCAAAATATTATCAACGTTAATTACCGCGGGTAAATGCGGATTCCGAAGAACCCAAAAAAACTCATCACCGGCGGAAACAAATTGTAACATCATTACTAACTATCTGAACTGACTTCAGTGATATCCTTTGCTAATTCGTACCGATATGGTCCCTACTACACGAGTACCAATGGCTATTATTAAATACTGACTGTGTAGTCATCAAATAAAGTTTAAAACAAAAGATTGAGTCTCCTTTAAAATATTCTTTTTTTCTCGCTTAATATAACCGGACGAAAATAAGCCGAAAAGGTTTCCATTGGAATAATATGAACCCTCGAAGTATTAAAATTAAAAGGTAAAGTATGAAAATTTGAAGAGACGAGATGAAATGACTTAAAATATCACGAATTTTTCGGTTTATAAAAATGTATAGGTTTGAATAAAGATTAAAATACTCCTATTGACAAAAAAATATTATGTTTAAACGTTTTATACATTAATTCTCAGCTTTTTATAGAGTGAAAGAAATGTAGAAGCATTTTTCGTTGGTCTATTATATCGCCTAAAAATATTTTCGCGCTAAAAACCGTACAATAAAATTATCTTTTTTTTTTGTTTTTCAATAAAAATGTCAACTTCGATATTTACTCTACGAAATTCATAAAAATTCATTAAAAAGTTAAAAACAATTTTACTCGTTTAAAATTTGGAGTAAAATATATTTTTTAAAGGGGATCTTAAACAACATTAACACTTATTACAGTCTCGACATAACAAATGCAAGTCGCAAAAACCGCATTAAATACATATATATTCCTGCTATTTTCAATACTTGGCTTATAGAAAACAAGTGTACTACTGATTTAATACTTCTTTTTTAATTGTTGCAATTTAACAATTTGATGCCAACTCTAATAACTATTAAACATTGTTTAAGCATAATATTCCCTTTAATATATATATATATATCTATATATCTATATATATCTATATCTATCTATATATATATATATCTATCTATATATATATATATATATATATATATATATATGCTGTTCAGCCCTGTAACGTCGGGACAAACGAATTTCGTGGCCTTCCGCGTCCTCGTCTACCAAGTATTTTGCCTTCCAGTACAACTCGATGTAATCCGTCATACCATAAGACATGACCCATCCAATTTTGCCATGTCTTGCGTACCCGGTCAAGTAACGGCCTCTTTTCAGATATTATATTTAATCTCAACTTTTTACTTTGTCCATCCAACTTATTTTTTCTATCCTTCGCCAGCACCACATTTCAAAAGCTTCCAGTTTATCTGCATTTCACTTGTTTATGGTCCAAGTTTCTGCGCCATATAACGTTATAAACCATACATAAACCTTCATTAACCGTTTCCTTAAACTCAGTGCCAATGACTTTTGACGCAAAATATTTTGTTTCTCTCTGAATGCAAGTTTTACAAATCCAATGCGAGCACTGATTTCCTGGGCGCAATACAAATCTTCTGTTATTATTTGCCCTTATACGTGATAGCCTAGTTGCTAGAAAGCTTTACTTCCGTTACGGAGGTCACGGGTTCGATCCTGGGCTGCGACAGACACTTATTACAAAGAATTAAATTAAATACTCACTAATAATCACGTGGAAGGCAATGGCAAACCATCACGTATACCATCATATGCGCGCTAGTTAGTACACAGCAGACATACACGGGACTGAACTTGCAGTGTGATCACAAGCGACTATAATCAGTTCCGAATGAAGTCTTGCGCGTGTACACTCGCACTCTGCCTTCCGACCCTCGCCATCAGACTAGCGGATCCAAAGTACCTCAGTAATGTTTATCAAAGAATTCTTTTAATTGACTATCCATCATCTTGATGTTGTAAATTACGTTGTAATTTATATATACATATATATATATATATATGTATATATAAAGCGTTAGCCGGAAATAACGCCATAGCAGCTAATTACCGCAACCCCTCAATATTTCACTTAAAATTAGGTAAGTTTCGCTATATGTCCGTTCCTACATGTTGCTTCATCGGTACTAAGACATTTCCAAACATAAGCTTGTTCATTTAAAAATTTACCGACCTGTGGTAATCATTTGAACGGAAATGACATAACCAAAAATTCGACGATCTAATCTTACTTCGTTTCTGTGACGATGATCGTCAATTAAAAACGCCAATAAATAAAAATTGGTTGCCTGTAAAGTCGGTATACGGGCGAAAGTTTTACGTGACAACGACTTTGAGTGGTAAAATAATTTTAATGTGAATATTCATTCGTATAGTAGGAAGAAGGATGAAATAATAGTAACAATTTAAAACATTTATTTATACAAAGAATTATATTTAAAACATTAATTTATACAAAGAATCTCGCACTGAATTTCATATTAACAAAATTTTATTTTTACCTTTACACATACATACGTATTTATATACAAATATACATACAATAACTTGCAATACATTTGCGTACAATGAAACAGCGTTTACTACAACTTAACTTGTTCCTATCTGAGTGATTTTGTTGAGGATAGGGCGATGATAGGAGAAATATGAAATGAAAGGAAGTGTTTCTGCTGTAATGTGCCTAGAAAATGTCAAGTCAATGGTTGTTCCTTTTAACGTAGTAGACTTAGACATATCTGATACGCAATCAAGATTAAACGTATCTTTAATGAATTTGAGAAACTTGTCATCAGACTTCACGTTTTGGTTGAAGTCACCGCATAGAAGAATCGGCATATTAGGATCAACTTGCAGGAACGGTGGCACGTACTGGCTGTTATGCACGTATGGAAGAAGTGCCTGGTGTAGCAACATTCCGATGTCTTGTACACTTGATCCTGGATGAATATAAACAGCACCGAGCACAAATTTGAAGGTAGTATCAGCGGTAAAGCAAGTAACTTCAGCCAAGCACAAGTCACCGCAGGTTTTGATAACTCGAGCAGTGTCTGTGACCGCAACATCGATCACTTTTGCTGTTGATATTGATGATAACCTACGATAGATCGCTACTCCACCTGCTGCGTTGGTGTCTGAGTTTGTTCGATTATTCTTCCTTGATATGCACTCATAATTCTAAATAAAATTTTGTTAATATGAAATTCAGTGCGAGATTCTTTGTATAAATTAATGTTTTAAATATAATTCTTTGTATAAATAAATGTTTTAAATTGTTACTATTATTTCATCCTTCTTCCTACTATACGAATGAATATTCACATTAAAATTATTTTACCACTCAAAGTCGTTGTCACGTAAAACTTTCGCCCGTATACCGACTTTACAGGCAACCAATTTTTTTCTCATATTTTTAAATGTTTTCAAATACAGTGTAAACTCTTTATAACATCATTCTTTATAACGATAAACTGTCTATAACATAGAAAAGATCACAATTGATCTTTGAATTTGTAAATCGCGCGCTTACTACCTTGCGCAGTGATTGGTCGTCTCGGTTTGAATGTTTGAAAGTTTCGATTTGACAGGTTGGAGGTTAAACATTGTTATTTCAATTTTTTACATAGCAAGTCGCGCTCATTTTTTCAAGTTAAACAAATTATTATTGGTTGAGAAACGATTTATACTACTTTTTTGATTGAAAAGTACCACAACATTGTGATTACTACAACATAACCTATTCACTTATGTCTTAGTCATTTATTTCATCATGTTATATTATCAGTCTGAAATTATTTACCTTTGCTGTTTGAATTGTTGCGATGGACGAAACTACCTTCACATTATCACTACACATTCGTTTTACAATTAACTGGCAACGTGTAAACTTGTATGCAGGGTGTAAACTTGTATGCAGGCGCCTAAGCGAAATAGAAGCGCAAGACATGAACCGGTGTGTATGCCTATCTCTCTCGCTCTTAGGCGGGCTAACTGTGCTCGAGTGGAACGGACGCGTGCCTTTCACTTTTTATGTCTGTCTCTCTCCCTCTTAGGCGGGCTAACCATGCCCGAGTGGAAGGGACGCGTGCCTCTCAGTCGCTCTCATTGTGAGCGCATAACGTGAGCGGAGCGTAACGCAGTTTCTTCAAGTGTCACCCGGCAAACCAATTTATAAGACGTTGTCACGTCAAAAATTTCTAAACTGCCGATTTTTAAAGAGAATTTAAAGTAGATTTTAAATTTTCGGTCGGTTTTTTAAATTTTATTTTATGTAAGCACCCAAAAAATGATTTTTTTTGTAAAAAGTCAAATGCAGGTAATAACGCAACTTTTTAAATTTTTGTTTTTCCATTGTTTGTGTAAATACTTTGCGAGTTTTTGTAAATATTTTGGGACTTCAAGACTGCTTAAGATAGTATTACAATAATTGCTAGTCGAATTACAAGTGTTCGGAGGAAATGGTCAGAAGATGATCTTAAAAAAGCACTTAAAAGTGTAAAAGATAACGTGATGTCCGTAAATAAGGGGCAAGTACGGTTTTTAAAATTCCGCGACGACTACATCGCTGCAAACACAACTAGTAGAAAACACTTAGCCGTAATCCTGTCCTAAGTAAAGCTAAAGAAGAAAATGAATTATGCGAAAGAATCAAACGATCGGCCGAAATAATACATCGAAAACTTTACGAATTACTGTTCATATCGGTACTGCAAAGAAAACAGCATTCCAAATCCATTTCGAGCATCGGAAGAAGCGGTGGGCCGATATTCGTTTGAAAATGTCAAAATCTGAATCCTGCTAGAGCACAGGATGTGAATTAAGCGGTCGTCGAAACTCATTTTGCATCTTTAAATAAAATGCTGCAAAGAACTTATCTTTTCGATAAGCCGCAAGCAATCTACAACATGGACGGCAAAGGCTGTCGCCTATGTATTTTAAGGGGAAGATTATTCTTCCTAGTTCACACTTATGCGACGTATATACATCGAAACACGCAATAAATTAATTATGCAGGTAATTATGCCATATCATAATACTTTTTGCAAGCGTTTCTGGGGAGAAGCGATGAAGAGGTAGGGGATTGAATTTTTTTTTTGAAGTAGGTAATAGGTCACCTTAAAGTGTAACAGACCCCAATTTTTTAAACCTCTTTCCCTTCTTTAAAAGAATTCAAAATGAATAAGGTGTCGTTATTACCAGCACCTACTACATATATATATATATATATATATACGGTACTCCGAATTATAATTGCTTTTTTAATTTCAAATAAATTTTCAGCAAATTTTTGAAGTGAATCTCAAAGCTGGTATTTTTGTTGATATACTCAGCTGGTGTAGATCTGTTTGAATTAGAAATTTTAAAATTTTTTCCGGTACAATCTAATAAGCCATAAAAGTGTCACACATTTCAAACCATGTAAAGATGGTTCATTAGAATAGCCAGCATGCATATAATATGCAACGCCGATTTCGTATAATTTAATCCAATTTATCGTAACGAATACAGGTGGAAAACGTTTAATTTATTTCATTGCAGGAAAAGGAAAAGGAAAAAAACAGAGGATTCGCGGAAAGAATTAAAAATGTGGGAATAAAGCCTGACCACTTTGTCGGCGGCGTTGAGTTTGTGCGCCCTATAGAAAACGTACCGGTGGCGGGCGGAAGATGTTTTGCCTACTTCTTATTTTCCGATGGACGAAGCAGATCAATTTGCTCGGTGATTTTAAATATTTTTGTGGAAAGTTGAAAAATGTCGTTGGCAATACGGTTTTACGACTTTCTCACTTGGCCAAGAATGTCTCTGCAGACAGTGAGAAGACGGTCGAATTAAAGTTCTTCAAACGTGCACCCGGGAAGAGGTTTGGTATCTCTCCTGCGAGGGGGGGGGGTGAAACCGAAATAATCGGGTAGGTTCTCTGAAACCGGGACGGACAACTGTCCTATCGAAAAGTGTGGGCACCGCAGCTTTCGATTCGCCTTCTACCGGCGAGAACATTGAATAGAATTCGCCGCGAAAAATAGGGTCGGCCCGTTTACGGTGGCGTTTGCAGTGAAAAAAGCAAAATCGCTAACGGAATAATAAGATAA
This sequence comes from Icerya purchasi, assembly GCA_039619475.1. Classification (NCBI taxonomy): domain Eukaryota; kingdom Metazoa; phylum Arthropoda; class Insecta; order Hemiptera; family Monophlebidae; genus Icerya; species Icerya purchasi. The sequence goes on along the minus strand of CM077116.1, from coordinate 293,466,564 downwards.
ATAAGCCGAAATAAAAGTAAATAAAACGGAACATTTAACGACAAAGAAATTCCAGTTCGCTACTAATAATATTTCGATTTTTTCTTTACACTTTTCGCTTTCTTTCTCTTATTCTCTGCACTCGGTAATGTCTTCTGTCGAATTCTATGCTAGCCAGCGCAGCAAAAAAAGTTTCTTGCAAAACAAACAGCATTACTGACTACGATAAAGCGAAACTCCGGGCGTAGCTTTATAGAGAGCAGTTCAACTCGTTTTCTAGTTCACATAAAAGCTTTTCAAATTCCATTTTTTTCTCTTCCACCGACACAGCGCACTCTGTACTTATTCATATAGATATTTATAGTATATATATATATATATGTCTTAGTGTCTATCTTCTCTCGGTTATTTCGATTAAATGGCTGCCGTCGAAACGTATAAATTTCCGCGACAAATTTTCAAAGTCGAAATATCTCCCACAAATCTATTCTTACGGCGCTGAATAAAAGCACGCTAACCGGCCAGTAAGAGACCGGTTCGGTAGCAGCTAGTTTGAAAGTGAACTGGACACACACCAACTAAAGCCGAATAAAAGTGTTACCAAGTGGAAAATTGAAAACGAATGGGCGCTGAACGAGAGATGAATGATTTTACGTGTTACAAGAGCGTTAACGTCTCTTCATCCATATTTTTGGTTACGTATAACTGTGGGAGGAAAACTTTGGCTAGCAGTAGGAGATGATTTGGCGTGTAAAAATATAATACATCTAGACAACTGAGAAAGAAGCATTTAGCTGTATGGAGATGGAACTGAAAATTTTGATGCCCTTCGACCGGGAAACAGTCTCATTGAAATCGATGTTAAATATTTAGGTTTATTTTTGAATTCTAAGCTTACTTACAAACAGAGGTCACGAACACGGGTCACCGATTTTGATGAAATTTTGCACATCGATAGAAGACTATGAGTATATACGACTGTGTAAAATATTAGAACGCAAATTTTTATTTTAGGCGAAAAATTTCAATTTTTAGATATAACGGATGTTATGGATAGCCATTTCGACAAAAATGTGCAATAAATTTCAGATTATGATTATTTACCTCGCGTTCAAAATTTACTACTAATGAACAGTTCGTTACGAAAATGACACGAAATATTTTATGGCATAAATTACGTTGAATAAGCAATCATTTATTTATAATTATAACTACACATATTTCTTAGTCAAAAACACAAACAACATACTTTCTTTTTTGTACATAAAAGTATGATAATAAAAAAACTTAAATCAGCATAAAGCAAGAGTAAGAGAAAAGAAACTACCAAAACGGAAGTGGTTTGATATTTTCTTACTTTTGAAGAAATTTGTAATTTTTCGATTTTTTATTATAATAAAATAACCATAGTGATCTTTATTTAATATTTTTTGCAATGGTCTTACCGCAGGTTTTCATCAATGTTATATTTATAATAAGCATTTTACATGTTGACACTAACAAAATAAACAGAACAAAAAATAACGGTATATCTGTTCTGTTTATATAAATTTCATTTCTTCATTGAAAAAGATTAAGGATGATGTTTTTGTTAAATTCATCTTCATAAATCTTTCGAAGTTAAAAACTAATTGGTATGCCGTTATAACCAATTTTTACTGTATTTCAATATTTGAAAATTATAATGTTGACAAATAGAATCACGGTAATTTTAAACACGTAACTGTTTTTAAATGCACAATATTGTACTAACTTGTATATGTATGCAACACAATAACACAATCGATATAATTTTTTTTTTTTTTTTTTTTTTTTTCTAAGCCACCCCGGTCTGTTGACCACAATTGGCGAGGCTAACAGCTTAATTATAGGTTAAACTTAAGTAATAATTACAGTTTTATATGCCTGTTTCCCTTGAAAAAGGACATAAATAATAGTATTACAACCTTAAAGTGCGTAAAGTACGTAAAATAAGTAGATAAGCCAAGATAACAAATAGTAAAATCTAGTACAAAACAAAAAGAGAAAATAGCCAGCTTATTAGCAAATAGTAAAATCTAGTACAAGACAAAAGGAGAAAATAGCCAGCTTATATATGCTGTGTCTCTAAGAGTAATCAGGATCTTCTTAACCTGGGTCCAGGATGTCTCTGGTCCATACTCTTTTAAGCCTTCTCGCTTGAATGTTTCTATGATGCATGCTGGCAATTGCAATGTTTTCACTGTCCCTCAGCTTATTGAAAAATTTCCTATACTGCTCTTTATAATATTCATGCGTGTATGGTATCCTCAGATCGCTATGGAGAGTCCTATTGGAGACAAAATAAGGAGCGTCGGCTATCTGCCTGAGTATCCTGGACTGCATCTGCTGGATTTGGTTGAAATGGCTCCTGCTTGTAGCGCCATAGACTTCAATACCGTACCTCCAGATTGGTGCCAGGATTGCGGAGTATATTAGCCGTTTACATGGCAAATTTAGTTTAGATTTCCTACCGATTAATTGAGAGAGCAGCCTGTTCCTTGATTGGATGCGTTGTTTAGTATATGATACGTGGGCAGACCAGGTTAGCCTGCGATCTAAAACGAGGCCAAGATATTTGACCGTATTGCTCTGAGTTAGAAAGTTGTTGTTGATTTTAACTTTTGGGCATGTTCGCCTGTTTAAGGTAAATGTAATCTGCTGACTTTTACTGTGGTTGACTTTAATTTTCCATTTTACGGCCCAACTCTGAATCTTGTCCAAGTGTTCTTGGATTAACAAGGAAGCACAATTTGGGTCCTCATGAGCAGCTAAGATACAAATGTCATCAGCGAATGAAGCTGTAATAGTTGTCTTCAATACAGGAAGATCGGCCGTGTACAAACAGTACAACAACGGCCCAAGTATGCTTCCTTGCGGCACCGACGCACCAATAGGTTTTGGAGCAGACATAGCAGAGTTCACCTTAACTTGAAGGGATCTGTTCGACAAGTATGATTTCAAGACTGCAAATATGTCGTTAGGAAGAATGCTTCTAATTTTGTAGAGGAGTCCATTATGCCAAACTCGATCAAAGGCCTGCTCCAGATCGAGGAAGACCGCATTGCAATATTGTCCTTTTTCGAATACCGTAGCTATTCTATCTGTTATTCTGTGAACCTGTTGGATGGCTGAATGTCCAGTGCGAAAACCAAACTGATGATGAGGAATAACGCTGTTGACTGAGGGAGCCTTGAGGATTCTGTCCTGTAAAAGCATTTCAAGTATTTTTGAAAATGCGTTTAATAGGCTGATTGGCCTATAAGACGAAGGAAGAGATGGACTTTTCTTCGGCTTAAGAATTAGTTGGATAACGGACTCTTTCCAAGTTTTAGGAAAATATCCCAATCTTAATACTGCATTGTATATGTATGTCAGAAAAGTAATGCTCTTCTTAGGTAGCTTTTTGACTATTTCGTAGGTGATTAAATCTTTCCCCGGAGCTTTCTTTGATGATAGGTGGGCTATTTTATTCGCTACTTCCTTGGGAGATATATGTTTAGATGGTAGCGTTAGCTGACGTGGTGATTCCAGATAGTTCATTACTAATTCATCATTTGAATCATCATTTAGATCGTCAAACGGCTGAAAAATATGAACTAGATGGTCGCTGAACACTTCAGCTTTTTCGGTATTGGTTTTAGCCCATTCTCCATTGCGCTTCCGCACGAAGTGGAGTTTCTCTTTCTTTTGGAGGAAGGATTTGGTTACTTTCCATATTGATTTATCTTCAGGGTTTAATTGAGAGAAAAACTGCTCGTATCTGTAGCTTCTGTATTGCGTTATCTGCTCACGTAGTTGTTTGTGTAACGCATTATAAACTTTTTTAAGCGACTTCCTTCTGTTGCGCTGCCACTGCACTCTAGCATTTCTTGTTATCTGTATCAATTCTCTCACTTTAAAAGGAATATAGAACGAGTGTTCGCGCTGAGTTTCTCGATGTTTAGGATAGGTTGTAGATTTGTAAGTGGCAGCGTGTATATTTTTTGTAAAATTTGATATTGCTTCGTCTAGCTCATCAGGAGATTTTAAGCGTATATTGAGGTTCGTATTAAGTTCCATATATTTTGAAAATTCAATCCAATCTGTACTCCTGTTCGTTAGATAGGTTCGTGGTGTTGTTTCAATTGGTTCCAGTGAAAGGCATGCCAATACTGGGGCGTGGTCAGAACCGAGCAGGGGAACTGCTTTACATATCTTATTGACATTTTGCATGTTTTTCATGATAAAGAAATCCAGTACGCTTGGCGTTCGATTTATATGACTTGGCCAGTAGGTGGGTTCGTTTGGCGATAAAATTGAGAGGCCGCTCTGCTGAACTAGCTTTTCAATCATTCTTCCTCTTGAGTTACTTTTTTGGCAGTTCCACCTAGGACTAGTAGCATTGTAATCTCCTCCTACGATTGTATTAGTCCCCAGACTAGTAATTAGTGTTTTCATTCTTTCTTTTGGTAGAATAACATTAGGATGACAATATATGGAGGCGACAGTAAAATCGAAAAGCAGCGTTTGAATGTTTACGGCTTGTAGTTGGTAAGCGAAGGAAGCTTCTGCATATACTTCGTGCTGATTAATTCTGTCTCTTACTAGATTTACTAATAGTGATATATAAATAATAAATATAAATAAAAATATTGGATTCTACTTTTTTAAAGTTGAATATAGGGTGTTCACGTGCGAATGTGAACATATGCACGAGCCGCCACTGTCAGCGAGTACACCGAAACATTGTTAAGAATTTCTTCTTGTCGAATGGAAAAAGTATTATTGCCAGTTTACTCAGCGACGGCCAAATTTATCTCTCCCAACTAACTGCTCTTCGGAGAATTATGTGGACGAAAGAAAATTATTAAACGTTTCGGTATTGTTTGTTTTTCACGAGAAACTTATCATCTCTTTTTTAAGTGTTTCTTCCTTTATGATGACCATTTTAGATCGTAAAAAACTATTTCAACGCGGATGTTATATATTTTTTTTTAAATATTAAGCGAAAGAGTCTTTTTTTAAATTTGTTTATTTTTTATTGTCCGATACAGCGGTCATTCACGATTACAATTTCATTTACAAATTTTTACAAACTTCTAAATGTAATACTTAAATCAAGTGATATATGCTGAAAATTTTTTTAATTTACTTTGAGGAAATTAATCTCACCTGCTGTTTAGTTGTGAGAGGCGCTAGAGTCTGGAGGATTTAAAGTTTTGCGGTTTGTTTCCTCCTTACTGTATTCAGGTAATCGTATGTTGGTAATAATATTTGCATTTATTAGGAGGAATCGGAACATTATTTAAAGTTGTTTTTTTCTTTTTTGTGACCCGGACCAAATTACGTCTTTCTGGCCAATAATTCCCCACAATCAACAACATCCAAACAACATAAAATGAAAAACTAAAAAAATTTATAATAACCAGTAGATGGATAAAGAATAGAATAAAATAAAACTAGCCACTTACATAAACAAATAAGCTCTAATGAATAAAGGAGAAAAAAAAATTAAATAAAAACCTAAAAAGGAAATCTTATCACTAGAACAAAGAAGATAAAAAATGCACAGTGGAGGATAAATACCGTAGGACATCAGATCTATGGAAAACACAAGTCTCTTATTGTCAAACTGGACGCAATTAAGTAACAGGTGGTTAATGTCTTCTCCGAAATTTTGTCGACAATAGGTATTACAACCTGTGCAATATCCTGTGTCTGAAAAGTTTAACCACAATCAGCAGTGGCCGGAACGGAGCCTATACACACAGTCACAAATCTACGTGTCATACTAACTGAGACACAAATACAATAAAACCAAGGTGTGGACAGCAGAGGTGGTGGACCATATGAAAATATTTACCAGGCCCTTCTTCACTGCAAATAAGACTCACCCAATCAGCATGATTATCTCTTTTAGATTTGTCTAGGAGATCGAAGGATGGGGAATGGAAACTTAATACCTGACACCTTCTTTAGCAATTGAATCAACTCGGTCACTAAATAACACCCCACAGTAACCTGGGATCCAACAAAATTTAATGACTCCTTCCAGTTATGAAATATTAAAATACTTTTCCTTAATTCCATAAATGAGTGAATGGCTATTATATTTAAAGTTACTGCTCTGAAGCGACAAGAAAGAACTAAAGCTGACCGAAAATACCACAAACTCCCCCTTGGACTGCAACACATTATCTACAAACTCTAAGGCTTTGTCAATTGCAAGAAGCTCGGCCGTAAAAATCGAAGCCTCTGAAGGTAATTTAAATTTCTGCTCAGTGATATCTTCTATAATAAACCCTGCCCTTGCACTTTTATTAAATCCACAGAATTTGGCATCATCGGTAAAGATCAACCGATAACCAGGGTATAATTCTTTCAGGATACCTAGAAAAACGGAGTTCACAATGTTACCAGTAATGCCTAATTTAATAAAATTAAGGTCATATCTTAAATTAAAATAGTGGGAGCGAGAAGATGGCATAAAAGCTGGACTGTAACTATGATACATTCTAGTTCTTTTGAGCAAGAGCGGCATTTTCTGGGGACCAAATCTCCAATTACTACTTATCTGCATTATCTTGCTTATGAACTGCGGATATTTATAATTACAATACTTAAGTACAAATTTATCGGTTAAATAATTTCTTCTAATATGCAGAGGAGTAATTTTGGTTTCTATTTGGAGGCCGATGGTAGGCTTAGGATGACCGTATCACCACCATGAATTACTTATAGCCTTTAAGGGGCTATACGATTTAATTACAAATTGAACTAGTTTCTAATGTGAAAATTCTATGTTAGTTTAGGATCTAAGAACAAACCTAAATAGTAAACTTAATGAGTCAGTTTTGAATTAGAACACGTATTTGTTGGTAGTTAAATGGTCTGAGTGAAAAGACGGATACCGAGAATTTGGTATGGGATACTTCACAATGTATTCTCTCAAAGGAATTAAAACAAATATCAATTGATTTGCCTGAAGACATTTAGTGCGACAATTATGTTTCGAATATATTAAGAAGTCGTCCGCGTACGACAAAATTGTTGAGAAATTTAGTAGTCGAATATTAAAGAGAGTTAATATATATAAATTAAAAAGAAGCAGACTCAAAACGGAACCTTGCGCAAGACCTTTATAAGTTGTGCGCACTTCAATCTGTTTGGACACGGGGTTAAGAATATGAAGTGATCTACATAAGAATAAACAGCACAGAAGTTTAGCCATGGGAAAAGGAATGTTAACTGTCATTAATTAATTGAAAAGAACGGGGATGAAACATTATCGAATGGACCGTGAATATCAAGGATTGTTACCATCAAAAAACCTTTGTCTTGAAAAGTATAATAAACATCCCCTAAGAACGATGCTACACAATCTTGAGTACCCAAACGTGGATGGAATCCAAACATCCCCACCGGAAGTATCATATGTCTCTCAATCCGCCACATCAGCCTGTTCCTAATTATAATCTCGAAAACTTTGCTAAAGCGGGAGACCAAGGAAATCGGTCAAAATGATGACGCCTGGTTAAGAGATTTACCAGGTTTGGGAATCGGAATGACTAGAAAACGCGAAAAACGCGACCAGTCAGAAGGGATTAAACCAGAGACCATTAAATTGTTATATATATATATATATATGTATATATATATATCTACATAATAGTGTACTTTCGGCGTAATTACTTAATTCGGTATAACTGAGTAAGTAATACCATCCAGACCGGGGGAAGAATCGAGTTTCTTTTGTAAAGGAATGAAAACTATTTCATACGTGTTTGGACGGAGCAGGAAATGAGGTACCAAAGGTACAATATTTTCTTTCCTAGTCAACTTCTCCCTCATTGGAACATAAAGGGGAGAAACTGAGTTTGAAAAGTTGCTAAACCAACTGTCATCTTAAATCACTCGGCCGTGAGAACGTGAATTTTTAAAACGTTTAGTCAGATTCCAAACTTCTTTTAAAGGAATGTTTCGGTTAAACTTCCCATAAAAATTCTTCCAAGAATTACTTTTAGTTCTTCTGAGAAGTTTTTGCGTCTCCCCTGAAATTTTCCTATACGTAAGATAAGCTCCCATTGTGCCAACTGCCCTGAAAGTGTGCAAAGCATCATTTCGTTCTCTAACTTTAGACACTCTACATTCCACCAAGGAACAGGGGATTTATTCCCTTTGTACAAAGACGTTTTATACATGGAGCATTGTAACGCTGAAAGAATACCATCATAAAATGTATAATATTTGTCTAAAGAGTTGCTCACAGAATTAATTATTACAAGATTTTGATTAGCTAGCTCACGAAATTTACTCCGGTTCTCTTCCATAAATTTCCAACGCAATATATTATTTTCAGATTGATCTTGTTGTCGGTGGGATGACCTAGAGTTGTTTGTATTTATAGTGATCATGATGGAGAAGTGATCACTACCTAAAGAAGTTAGTAGAACTTTAAAATTCACAGTTAATACCGGTGCAGTTAGATGTAATAGTGCAAAGAAATTTCAGACTGTAAAATAAATATAGTTTATAGTAGTGATAATAATCATATACATTTAAAAAAAAAGGAGGAAAAGAAATTGTGGAAAGAGAAGAAAATGAAATTAAACAAATAAGGTAAATAAAATAAAGTACTCGCATTATTATATCCCAGCTCTGTGCTGCTACATTTTTCATCGCTTAATTCCTGATTTTTTTCTGTTCAGCCGTGATCGAATGCTCGTGGCACTTTGATCACGATGTGGTCAGTGTGTGGTTCTACTTATCTTATTTCGGCAATCGTGTGGTCCAAGAGGGCCATGGTTGTTGCAAAGGTCTGCTACAAAAAGCCAATTCCGCAATTTTTTTTTGCGTTTTCATAAGGGCATGGCGGATCCTTAAATAGCAGCATGTTGATAATTATAATAATAATAATAATGATAATAATAATGGGAAAAGAAAATGGTAGAGTGAAAAAGCTGAAATTAATACAAGATAAAGGGGTAGTTAATATAAATGAAAGGTTTGGTTGATGACGGAATATAGAAAAATGAACGCAGAAACACACGAGCAGTTTATCTTAAACGTGTCTTCCAAAAGGGAGTAAGCTTGTAAAATGCCTCAGTAGTATTACGTTTCGGTCTGATATTTTTAAACGATTTTTGGCACGTCTTAAATGTGCACAGTAGTTATTCTCCCAAGGAGACTATCTTCAGTAATGATGTAAACACTTTTTAGGTAGACTACAAATCTGCATCAACAAGCGCAGAAAAATCTTAACATTGCACTTTACTCTTCCTAAATGCGCCTTTCTAACTGAATCACGGTTACATTTAATTGCATTACCTATGTAATGAAATTAGTCCTCCTTCTCTACCGTTCTCTCGGTCATAATAGGAAGATTGCATTTTAAAGTTCTGATTTTTTTTTTTTTTTTGCCGGCAACCATGTCCAGCGCAACTCGTGTATTTTACAGTTATAATTTCGAAGAACTCGATCAAGACTCGATAGAATCATAATATATGCATCCGTTATTCCGCAGATCCATTATATTGAACATTTCCGAACATTACATTTCAATTACATTTTTTTTTTTTTTTTTTTTTTATATTTATTATAACAAATTACAACTAGTCCTCATGGACTATCCAGTAATTATGATAAAAGGAGAAATATATATAACGTGAAGAGGCTATCCATCCGGTGACAGAAACCTCAAAAGAATATAAATAAAATGATAACTAAATAATATCGTTCAGATTATTTCGTTTCAGCCTTCTTGTGTTGTGTACGTTATCTAATATCGCCATTGCTTCTGTATTTGGATGCCTATGTAATCTATCTATATGGCGGAGTGCATATCGTCTGATTTCTGCTATTACGGTAGGAACGCATAGGTCCTTATGCAAGTCATCATTTCTTACGAACCAGGGCGCATTCGTTATTAGACGAAGTATTTTATTCTGGCATTTTTGAATAATTTTTATGTGAGAAGTTTTTGCACAACCCCATAACTGAGCTCCATAGCTCCAGGTTGGTTTGATAATTGCATTGTAGATTAATAATTTGTTATCTATTGTTAATGCTGAGTTTCTTCCAATAAGCCAATACATGGAAGCTATTAAACGATTGATCTCTTTCTTTTTAGAGATGATGTGCTGTTTCCATGTTAGTCTCTGATCAAGTAACATGCCCAAATATTTGGTCCCACTCAGAGTTGGTATTTGCTTATGATTTATTGCGACTGGGGCACTGATCATTTTTCGATTTGTGAATACTACGTGGGCTGATTTGTTTTCATTTATACTTATTTTCCACTTTTTTGTCCAGTTATATATTTGATCTAGAGAATTCTGCAAATTTCTTGTAGCAAGGTTTACAGAAGTATCCGAAGCTAATACAGCGTTATCATCTGCGAATGTTGCAGTTAGTGTGTTACTGGTAATCGGAAGGTCAGCTGTATAAAGTATGTAAAACAGCGGACCCAGAACACTGCCCTGCGGGACTCCAGCGCACACCGGGTGTAGTTTAGATTCTTCTTCCTGAACTTTTACTATGAAAAATCGTTCGTTTAAATAAGATGAAATTAGTTTATACATATTATAAGGGAGAATCTTTTTGATTTTGAAAAGCAATCCATCATGCCAGACCTTGTCAAAGGCCTGAGAAATATCCAAAAATACTGTAGAGCAAATTCGTTTATCTTCAAGGTCGTCTTCAATTTTGTTGACAATTCTGTGGACTTGATCTAGGGTGGAATGTTTGGTTCTAAAGCCAAATTGGTGATCCGGTATAGCTTTCAGTTGATCAACAATCCCCATTATTCTTTTCATAAATAATTTTTCGAAGACTTTGGATAGCACAGGCATTAGCGATATTGGTCTGAATGACGAGACGACATTAGCAGGCTTACCAGGTTTAAGCACCATAATTATTTGAGCCATTTTCCATTGTATTGGCATATGCTTTAGTCTGAAGATAGCATTAAAGATGTAAGTAATGAGCAATATACCATTCTTCGGAAGCTCTTTTAAAATCTTGGCTGTTATTAAATCATGTCCTGGAGCTTTGTTTGTTTTTAAGGCCGTAATTTCGTGCCACACTTCTTTTGGGGATGCAGGTTTAATGCACTGTTGGTCATCAGGGATATGTGCCAAGAACTCTGAGATCTCTTGCTCATGCTTACTATTTGTATCGGATGAGTATGGTTGGAACACGTCTGCTAAGTGTTGTGCAAAAATGTTAGCTTTCTCGGTATCGCTTCTTGCCCATTGCCCTGCTTCATTTTTGATAGGCGGGTTGTGCTGTTTTGCACATTTAACTTTCTTAGTTACTTTCCAAAGGGAGTAGTGCTTGTCGTGGGAAGGACTAAGACTCTGCAGAAAACTCTGCAATTTCTTATTTCTTTCATTTTGCAATAGCCTTCTTAATTGCCCACTTATTCTGTTATATAGAGTTTTATCACTGGGAAGCCTGGTGTTGTGCCATTTTCTGCGGGCTCTACGTTTTTCAGCTATTTTCTCCCTAATTTTTACAGGGTAGCTGGTATTAACATCAGCATTTAATGTTTCAGCTGGCGTAGAATTCCATGCTGCATTTTGAATGGTTTTATTTCAATTACTAAGGTAAATAAAAAATTGATTTATTTTGATTCTGGTTCTTAACTTAATTCAATTGCATATTAAATAATAATTTTGTTTTTCATTGATATATTTCGTTTTTAACTAATTCGATTAATTTTCACTACTTGATTCGCTATCATTTTTACGCTTCCGTTTATCGACTTTATTCTGTTTGTTTTCGTATGAACCACCTGCTTGTCTATTTGCTTTTCCACTTGTTTTTCTATTTGTTTAATTGCAGTAGTATTTCCCTTAGGTTTATTATCGACTGATTACGGCACCGTAAGTGTTCGTTTCCCCGTACTTTCGCTACGTTTGCCGGTGTTCTTGTTGCGCTGGTGACAATATCATTCCTTTTGTTTGAATTAACGCCGACCAAACTGCCTCTATAATTAAACCTTTCAATTGTAGAAATCGACTGTTTCTACTTCCGCTTTTCATTGGTTGCGTGCTGTTAATTATAGAGTGACAAATATTTCGGTACGCGGATAAATAATTATCGTCTGACGACACAAAATTTAACTTCAAAAGAGTTCTGCCGGTAAATTTAACAGAAAATAAACAAAAAAACACGAAAACATAAAATTCGTACATATTAGAATAGATATGTTATTATTTTTCGTTCTACCTATTTTTCTAATCTATTTTGTAAACTTAACGGAAATGATGAAAACATCTGGTATAGGTTTTATGAAAAAGTATTACAAAAAAGACTATAATATACTATGGTTGTTAATGAAAAATCGAAAATTATAAATTTTTCCTAAAAAGAAAACAAAATATACAGTGATTTTTTCCCCTTTTTTTCATAGTTGTTTTGTGATGATTAGGTTTTTATCTTTCATATGTAAAGAAAAAATATTGGTACTTTCGTATTAGAATTTATGGGGAAAAAAGTACGTATAGCTACGATTATAATAAAACATTTTACGGAAGTGTTATAAAGGGTGTTGGAACTTTCCGGTAACAGTAAATTTTAGGCATTCGAAGATTAAAGTAATTTTTTTTATATCGGACATCATTCATCCGGTTCATAATTGATTTCCTGTGTACTAGTGTAACTTTATTACGAGAAGTTTTTTCGGTTAATTCGATTTCTGTCGAACAACTTAAACGATTTTTAAATATGCTACCGACGAAAATAGCGCAGAGAGTCTCATTATTATCGATTTGACTGGCTGATAAAATTCTTCGTAATCATCGAAACCGCCGTGAATTAATTTATCGTTATCATATTATAACGAAAATTATATTGTTAACGTTACCACTGTAATCAGCATTTTTGTCGGAATAATCTTCGTAATCTCCAAGCCATAAAAACTATTCGCTATTCTCGTGTTAGTGTTGTGTATTTACCCGTTGTTCGCCTAGCCCATCTGATGTAGTCTATCACTCTACCTTCGTTCGTATCTTCCGTATCCGCATGATCCTATTCGATGATTTTTCGCAGTGAAACACCGCTAATGGTATATTATATGATAAAGAAAAAATCCGGCGCCGTTAACGATCCTCTTACAAGTAAAAAAGAGAAGTTAGTCGATAAACCACTCCGTGTTATATCTTCTTCAGTAATTACCTCGACTGGAAATTCACGAATTTTAGCCGATAGTCTAGGTTGCTTCTGGTAGGAACGCGTAAGATACTTTTCATTTACGAATGAAACGAAAGGTAGCTCAAGTGCAAATAAAAAGTATCTCATCAAATTAGGCAAGATGAAATTAACCCGAACAAAACAGAAACTATCATTTTTACTAAAAGAAGGCTCAGTATCGGTATAACAATAGGTTATAAGAAGAGTAGTTAAAGCTTAAGAGGTATATCATCGGTGAAAAAAAAGTAAAAAAAAACCCAAAAAACAGGACAATTCACAGACGGAAATAAATACTGAAAATACAGTTATGAGAGCTGCAGGTCCGTGTCTTTGATCGCGTATATTAATTAGTCAAATCTAAGAACGGCGCCAAGCAGCGCATTCAATACTTTTCCAATTATAGATTTGTTACGGGAAAGACGCTTTCCATTTTGGAGCGTCAATTTAGTAAAATTCGGCAGCGGTCCAACCGTTTCTTCCGTCCTATTCGGCTAATTAGCGAAAATTCATTCATCGGACTAAAAAGTTTTTTAACACGATCCGAGTAAATGTCAATTACTGTGTCTCTGAAAGTGCGGCAGTCAAATAGCATTGCCATCGTTCACGACTAACCGAAAATAAAATTAAAAATTCATTTGAAAATTACATTGTAGCGCTTTTGTTATGACTTTGTTTCCAGGTAAACTCGCAATTTAAAGTTTAATTTAATTGAGAAATTTCTTTTCAACACTTCTACTCGCGGTATTTTCGTTTTTTTTTTTTGTTTTTTTTTTTTCGTCGGAGGAATTTTAGTTTGTTATCAATCGTATTCCGTTATAAAATGTAAGAAAACAAAATAACTAGGTCCGCATAGAATAACAGTATCGCAAAAGGGATAAAATAAAAAAAATGCGGTAGAAAAAAAGTAAATTAATACTGTGAACAAATTGAGAAGGATAAATGGGGGAGGCGATGCTTTAAAATATAGAAAAAGTACATAATGAAAATTGACGACGTACTAATAGAAGAGCGACATCTTACAGATTTTTGGTATCAATGACTCTTCAATAAAATCAGGACGATGAAGACAATTTCCCGACAACTTCAAAAAATCATGAATAACTAGCTGCACTAAAATGTTTAAAAAAATTAGTTGTAAAACCCTTGCTAAATAAGCTAATGAAGTAGTTGTTTTTTTTTTCTTTTTTTTTATAAAGTAAGGTATATGTAAAATGTACTATAACTTTATCTAACACGTATATATAAATATAAAAATATAACTCGATCCTTCCGCTTATGCGCCAGAGGTTGCAAACCCGAAATGCTAATTCTTCTATAGTAATTATTATATCATCCTTGGCAAAAAATATCATTACACTTGATTTTCTCTTTTTTTTTTAACTATTTCTAATACAGTTAAAGTTACCGTATTTCTTTATTATTCTCAGCGTAAGGACGACATAGTAATTAATAATATATCTGTGTATGTATGTATATATATATATATATATATATATATATATATATACGTAGGGCATTTCAAAAGTATTGCACGCGACGCTCTTAGTCTCTTCCATCTCCAGCTGTTCATAACGAATTTAAAAATATAATCTTTTTAAAAGTAACGAGAAAACGTTACATGATTTGTAACGATTTTTTCATATTACCCAGGATACAAAAAACATCCGTAAAACTTTTGCATCATTTAGAATTACTGTTACGTTTTTGCGTTACATATAGTAGCAACTGTTATAAAACTCGCTCTTCTATGAGTATTACACAATAACTACCATTTAGGGTTCTGTAGGGCTTCTTCTGGGTCTGCAGCGTCGATTTACGTATATATGTACACAAGCATCGGCTTTTGATCCCTTAATTTTCGGCATAAAGTAGTTCATGTTTTCATTTTTAAGTACGCTCTTTTATTCTTTTTTTTTTTTATTTCAACGAAGAAATTAAACCAAGAAATGCGAAAATAGAGGATACACAAAAATTATAGTGCAGCAATAACAGAAACAGAAGGAAATAAGAGAATGTAGGAAGCACTATGAGAAATAGGAATACCGAGTTTATGTAGAGACTGATTTATATTTAATAATGTGAATTTTACGGTAATTTGAACGGATGAATTTAGAAAAAGGTTTTTTTTTTTTTTTTTTAATTACACTTTATAAATAACAAGTTCGCGGTCGTGAAATAAGTGGTAAGATTTTACTACATATAATTTCGATTCAACCTTAGAAATTCGTTCCAGTTCACCTAGGTATGAGTTATCTAAACGTAACCTATTATCCAATTTCTAGAGATAATTTCATATATGGAATTTTTCGCGTGGCATCACAAACACGCGAAATTTGTTCAAAAAAAAAACTAAAATCCTACTTGTTAGGAATTTATAAAATGTCGGTAGTGCTTTTAACTTTTCACAAAAATAAATGTAAAAAAAATTATAAAGTTTCTACAAAAATGATATTAAAGAAAATTAATAGTTGTTTTTCGATTTGCTTTGTGTATGTTTTTTTTTAAAACTTTTGTTCTCCGTTAAAGATGGATTTTGACTTTTTGAAAATTAATTTTTAAAAATTAATTTCACGCATACGATCCTTAACTGGCATCGTAAATATTCCAACAACATTTCTATTTCATGATAGTTCTGTATATGTTTTTTAATGGGAATTATATCGAAAGAATTGTAAACGAATTATGATGATTATATCTGGTAAACTTACGTTTAAATGAGTTTAAATGAATTTTCCCACGATGTCAATTACGATTATAATATTTAACAAATACCCCTTATTATATATATGTTTGATAGGTTGTACACTTCTTACAATAATCAGAGTTCGAATTTCACACATAATACTGCCTTTTTTTGCTTGTAACTAACGCTTCGAGATATTTCGTATCTAGGAGTTTCATATAAATTCGTAATTAACTTAAAAGTATATGTAAACGCATATTTCGAGGACTTTTACGTATTTTTCATAGTTTTACGCAAATACCACACGCACATATACGCATACATATCCGAAACTAGTCGGAGTTTATTGTTTTTTCATAGTCTAAATACATTCCCATGAGTTGTGTTTCATATTTTATTTGTTATTAATATCTATATATATATATAGAGGATAGTATGGAAAATTACGTGATAATTCTCCTTTGTCGGTCGTGCGAGCACCATTGTTGTATCTCTTTGACAGCGGGAATTCTTTCTGCTGCGAAGAAAGAAAAAATCTTTTGTAACATTTCTCTTGTCTCCCTTTAGAAAAGAAATAAATTGAAACAGAATATTTACTTTCCGACCTTTTAGGATTTCAATGTTTATATCTATTACAAGTAACAGTGAAATGTTTAAACGGAGTATCAGATAAAAATGAAATCCTCTACACTCCATCCAGAGTAGCCGCATTGAAATATTTACAAGTTCTGTCTTGTAACGTAGAAAGGTCGTTTTCTGCACGGAAAGCCACGTTAACAAATATAAAACAACATTTTCGCGTTGAGAATGCAAAAAAAAATTCCTATTATTAAATGTAACAATTTTCAAATTTATATTTATAATTTAATGTATTTTTAATATATACAAGTTTATTTATTAGAAGCAAGAGAATAAGATAAAAACACGAAGTTTAATTTTCATTCTTTATACGTACACCATTTGATATGAAATTTTTTTCACTAACGACATTCCCGGCCTAATCCAGCGACTAAAATTCTGTCATGCCCACATTACCTACCGACAAGCAAAATCAGAATTTTATGAAAATTATAAAAACATTAGAACTAATATTTTCAACCGGAACGGATAACCAATAAAATCCCAAACTATTAGAAATGAAGCACGTAATAATTTCATGGAACGCTAACGGTATACATACCCAATATGAGGATCTACAGATACTAATCAACAGGTATAATCCTCTCGTTTTATGCATTCAAGGGACACATCTGAAACTGAACAATCCTGTGGTATTAAAAAATTTCGACGTATTTCAATCAAAACAAGTTCCAGGAGGATGCGCTCGGGAAAAGAGCTGCTGACTGCCCGAAAAAATACTAAGCACAAGCGCATTAATCTTTCATCAGATTTAAAGCCCGTCGCGGTCACCATCTTCGCTCCGAGTCCTCCCTCAATTTGCACTGTTTACATTCCCGCTGATCAAAAAATACAAACCGACGAACTGGTTAACATTCTTCAATGCATGCCCCCACCGTTAATAATGCTCACAGGCGATTTCAATGCACATTCACCAAGTTGGGTTGAAAAAAATACAACACAAAAGGCCGGATTGTGCAGGAGGTAATCGAAATTGCTAACTCGGCACAACTGCTCAAACGTTCATCTCTCCGAAACCGTCCAGTTGCCTGCATATCTTCCACCACCCTGACCTAGCGGGAAATGATCATGTCCCAGTCATAATATGCGAACGAATTCCAGGTCCAACATACATTAAGAATATTAAGAATTCAGAGGAAAACTAGACAAATTAATAGGAAAGTAACTCGTGCCTACAAGTAACATCCTTCGTGATGTACAAAATGTAACCCGAGCAATAGTCACAACAGCTTACTTGTGCTCCTCATTACGTCTTCCAACTGTTCGAAAATAGCCGGCTCCATGATGGTCCTCGGAGTGTGCAAAAACTGTTAGAAACCGAACACGAGCACTACGCATCATCAAAAGAACTCACTCGTAAGAGGACTTACTTAATTATAGACGATTACGAGCCAAAGCGAGATGGACATTAAAACAAGCGAAAAAAATTTCCTGGTTTACTTACGTCTCCACAATATCACCGTCTACACTATCAAGACAAATCTGGAAAAAAGTAAAATCAATAGAAGGATCGTCAACTTTCTCAACACCGTCGACACTCGTGATAAAAAAGTAGACCAAATTCAGCCGAAAGACTTATCATCAAACAATCAAGAACCACATGACGCGGCACTCTCTATGGCAGAACCAAAAAGAGCTATAAAACAAACCAAATCGCCATCAAGAGGACACGATGATATATACATATCCATGTTGCAGCTACGATTGGGGCTTTCCGGGTCAACTACCCTTTTTCATAGCAAACTTCTTGTCGGATCGTTTTTTTTAAGGTCAAAGTGGAAGGCAGATTATCAGAAGAAAAACATATACAAAATGGAGTCCCGCAAGGTTCGGTCCTCAGACCGATTCTTTTTAATATAGCTATTAATGACATTATCGAAGACGTTCAACCTCCGGTAAAAGCCGGTCTTTTTTCAGATGACTTGGTAGTGTTTCTTGCATGTTCCATCATAGAACAAGGAGAACACATCATGCAAGAGACGATCAAAAAAATCACAACGGGAACTCAAAGCAGCAGCTGAAAATTTTCTTCGGGAAAAACAAAAGCAGTGCATTTCTGCCGAACAATATCCTGCAACAATAACATACGTATCCTAATAAACACTTCACCCATTCAACCCTCATCATGTGTTCGTTATTTGGGACTTCATTTCGACAGCAAATTAACTCGGAGAAAGCATTTTTAACTCAACGAACTAAATCGAGTATAGAAAAACTAAATCTGCTAAAAAAATTATCGCGCACATTGTACGGAGCTCACCGTTCTTCGTTAATGGCAATATACCGCTCGCAGATCCACTGGAAATGCTACTATGAAGCCCCCCCCCCCATGTTTTCCATAGCAGCCAAGACAGAACCCAACTGGATGCCATCCATAACAACGCCTCTCTTCGCTTAGTTACAGGCGCGCTCGGAACATCCCCAATACCGAGCCACTAATGCGAAGCCTCAGAGTGGTCCCACCGCTTCGACGCGATTATCTTACAGTGAACCTGCTGCTACGCACATTTGCAAATCGGGCTCTTCCAGTAGCAAACAATGTTATACGATCAATCCAGAGCCCATCAGAAACCAGATTCTTAGGATCTCGAGTAAAAAACCCTACGCATCAGAATCTTTTCACACCGAATTACCAACGATTCGAGGCTTCCTCAACTCAGACAATGAACCTGTAAAAATCTTTCCACCTTGAACTGAAAACTGACCTTATTTGACTATTCGCTGCTGCTAAACAAGCACTCTTACTTCTTCATAATTCATAAACTACTTTCCCTGCAAAGAAATAGATTATATTACTCAGATGGCATAAGAGCAGCAAAATTTTCTGGTTGAGCAGTCGTAGTTGGTTAAAAAGGTATTCTCAAATTTTCGCTTCCGACGCTATTCTCCGCTCGTCCGCAGAATTCAATGGCATCTTGCTAGTTTTGGAACACGCGGATAGATCAAACCAACATATAATAACCATAACCACGGTCTCATTGACAGCCTTACAGAACATCCAATAAAAATGAAACCACCCGATAGCTGACTCCATAAATATAATTCTTCATAATTCACCACCGAGGGTAACCTTCCTATGGGTTCCTGGTCACGCAAAGATACCAGGAAACCTCATAGCCGATCATGACGCAAAAGAAGCATCTGAAATGGTTGTGTTTCCACGAATTCAGATTTCATCCGGTGATATCAAAGAAGCGAGTAAAATCTTTTTTTGGAAATTATGGCAAAAAAAAACGGGCGGAGCAACAAAAATCTATCACATCTATATGCAGATCAGTTCGCGAATAGTAATTTTTGCCAGAAGATCGGAAGGATCAAATTGTGCTGTACCGCCTACATATTGGTCATTCCATCCTCACACAAGCATATATATTTCAGAATTTTGATCCACCAATCTGTAACATATGTGAAGTTCTTATCACCAACGCCCACCTTCTAACTGAATGTCCAAAGATCCTTAACCTAAGCTCTAGCTCGCAATATCCTCCTTTGTAACTCCTATCCCAGGATTCGCCATCCGTCACATCCCTTCTCGATCTTCTGAAATCAGTAAACCTATTTTATAAAATATATAATAAACTTGCTGGCCGCGACTAGCTGCTGTACACAGTGTGGGGAAAAAAATATTTTTAACGCATACATTAAAGTTGTGATCGTGAAGACATAATTTTCAAAACGCGTCAGTGACAATAAATTATTTGCATTACTTATAAAGATGTTTATATTATTATAATTAGTAAAACAAAAGTAGCTATTGTAAATTAATTCGTTTTAGTTAACGAAAAATTTGTAGCTAACAACATCCCATTAGAGAAAATTTTTTAAATATATATATATATATATATACGTATAAAATTAAAGGAACATAAATTGCAATTTGTGATTACACATACATAATAATTTAATAGAGTAATGGAAATTATCTTGTAAGACTACAATTTTATTTTTATGGCAGAAAATAAAAGATATAGCTCCTCAAAGATTTTTAATGTTTTTGAAAGTAGCAATAACGATATTGCAATTTCACTTTTGCAAAGTCGTGAACATCTGAAAAGTTTTAGGACAGTCAAAAACGTGATACTTCAATAACTGAACGGGCCTCATAAAATCACTTTAAAAAACAAAATAAAAATCGTAAAGCTTATTACGCACGTACTTAGTAACAAAGGCATTTACGAATTCACTTGTCAAGTAAGGAATTAACAGAAACAAACATCTATTTCACAGCTGACTGCTATTCGTACTGAATAACATGCTTATTTATGTTACGACCTTTCTCGAATGCTGAAAATTTGCTGTAAGTGTATGATCAATTTCAAATTGAAAATAACATTATGCACGTGTTCTGAATAATAAACAAACTAATGTAGCTTTCGAAGCAACAGAACTTACAGAATACATTTATTAAAAAGGCATACAACGTATCACTGAGCACTTGGAATTATAATAGTGCTATGTGTTGAAATGAAGTGCTACAACACAAGCGGTACTTGACAAGTTTACAAAGACATGGAAGCAATCGGCTAAGTTCGTATCATCTATATTAAAATCTTAGCTACCAATACTGAAAACCCTTGAAATGTTTCATCTATCGCAGTACGTTAAGAATAATATGACGGCTTAAAAAACAAACTCATCTATATTGGAAAACCTACAGACTAATTAATAATAACAACTTCCGTTTGCGGACGTATTTTCATCCGAGTGGCTAGAAAAATATGAAATGCTCTGAGATAATTTACACGTGTTGATTAGATATCTGGATTACCACCAGTTTCCTGCTGCTGGGTCGTAACAATGTATCGTTTTCACTGTAGACCAGAATCTGTCCAGTGTCAAAGTACCTAAGTCGACCAAAGTACCGTATTGCAATGTCAAATTCAACCAACGACGATGCGTGAACATTGAGAGTACCGGTACTGTAGGCGGATCAACCGTGAAGTATTTGTTAGGCGCGAGTGGGGGTTAGAAGGAACCGTAGCCACCAATACCAATCACCACCTGTTTTATGCTTCTTCATATTTATCTGTAATACAAACCGGTTGTTCGCCTCAATTATCCAATGGCGTAAGCACGTATCTAGGAAGCATAAATTACCGATTAACTTCATTCATTGCTCTTTGCGAGGAAATTAGCCGGTAATTCGTTAGTTCTCTAACTGACCTATACAAACTCAAGGTTGGCACTAGCGTACTTTGCCAGAGATCGCTGTAATTTGCAAGAAAATCGGAAATGTTTTACCGCCTGCAAAACCATAATTAACAGCAGCGATCTTTTGTTTATTAAAAAGCACCCTACACTATTTTTTAGTTTTCCGGACATAACGGTGGACTAATAAATAAACCTTCTATAATCCATACTGATCGCATTTTTTTTCACTTATGGTAAGCTGCTGAAAAATTACCAAAATGCAAGAAACAGTCTGTTTTTTTAAACGAAATTAATTAAGTACAAACGATTTACTTAAATTTTCGATTTAATCATACTGATAGTCAAAGGCCGTGTCCGCGAGGGACCCCCTTTCTCCATTAGAACTGAAATAGTTATTATAAATACACAAAAATCTGGAATAAATGAAAAATTTAAAATAAATATAGATGATATTTTAAAGCGTTCTTATATTTTTAAAATAAGGAAAAAATATGCTCCATATTTTTAGGTATTTCATTAATACTTTATGCGACATTTTTTATTACGAGTATAATTAATAACATATGTAACTTTCATTAATGTTCATATACGGGGTAATTCATTTATGTAAATTATTAATATACAAATCAAAATGATGGAAATTATTAATAGTATGAATATTGGTGAAAAATGTATTGTTGTTTATAAAACAAATATGCAAAGAAATCCCCCCCCCGCCCGCTTTTAAAATTATGGGAACGGGATAGTCTGCTCTAGGCTAGAAGAACTTGTTAATTTCCCCCCTATACTTGTGATAACATTGCATTGAAATTGTAGCGCAATATCTCTCCTCTATTTAATCGTATGTTTCCAAATTTTTCTATCTTGTTTCTTTTTAATTATATTTTAAAAACATCAGATTTTATGAGCTAGAAAGGAAATTTTTTTCAAATATATACATAATAAAATATAGTATCTTTATGCAACTGGTTTACTGAGGAATTAATAAAAGTATGAACACCGTAACAAACATCTTAAGACTGAGTACAAATGGATATTCTAGAAACGTCTTGAAGAATTCCCTGTCTTCAACTATAATTTCGAGGGAGAATTATGAATTTAGAATTACATCTATGAAATCTGAAAGGAACTGTAATGATTTTTATCTTCAGCAGAATTGTATAATATTATTAGAAATGAGCCTAAATGTTTGATTTTTAATTTGACGAAATTAAAACTGAAATATAGTAACCTATACAAAAATTACTAATACTAAAAGATGTTTATCTTATTACAGATGAAGTGTGCCCGTTTTTTGAATGTAATATTTTGAACATAATGTACACAATAAAATAATGAAATTGTAAACAGAATAACGAACGTTTAAATCGAATATAATTGAATATTCTAGAAGAACGTGTTCGAAAAATTTCTCATCTTCAGTTGGAAACACAAAAAAGAAATTAATAGAGATAAATTTAGAATCCTTGCGATTTGAAAGAGAGCTGAATAATTTTGATTTTCTCCTAGAAAAGAAAATCGAAGAATATTACCGAAAATAAATCTAAATATTTAAGCTTTAATTTGAAATGTACATATGAAAACCATTAATATTAAACGAGTAATACTATTTAACGGTATTATTATAAGTGAAGTGCATATGATAATTAAATTATACCACTAATTGAGTAATTACTATATTTTTATTTTTTCAAATTAAATATTCAGATTCATTTTTAATAATATTTTCCGTTTTTCTTTTCCAGTTGAAAGCGAATATTATTTAATTCCCTTTCCGATCTCGAAACGTATAAACACATAAATTTATCTTTATCAATATATTTTCTTTCGTTGTTCCAACTGAAGACAAGAAATTTGCTGGAAATGTTCTTCTACGAGTATACTGTTCATTTATATTCAGTTTAAATGTTTGTGTTATTCTGTTTATAATTTTATTATATACGTAATATCCGAAATATTAAAAAAAACTTTATAAACTACATATATCTTCTCTTTTTTTTTTTTCTTTTTTTTGGAAAAAAGAGAAATAATAATTTACTCGTTTAAAAATGTTCACCTATATTTTAGTGCATGCCAACACTTCCTGATCGAACATTACCGAACGAGTTTCTTAAGGCATCTTCTCATATACCGATATGTTTAACAACATCAAACACGTATTCGGATTATTCGATATTTTAGCAATTCATATGTATAATGAAAATTTTGCCAAATTAAAAACCTCCAAAAGCAGACTTTTTTTTCCTTTGAAATATATATCTATGTAAAAATATGGAATAACTAAAAGGTATCCAAGATTTTTCGTCGAAAATTTCCTTAGAATTTTCTTGCTTACAGCGCAGTTTTAGCATTTTAATATTTTATTATTAAGTTAGCCGTCAAGTAATCTTTCTCGGTTAATTTATATTTCCCTTAATACTTTCTCATCTTGACGCTAATTACATATTCTGCGAGTCTGCTGTGTGCATATTTTTTGCCACTATTTTGTTCCTTTTAGTATTTCTTCTTCCTTTTCGCATAAATTTATAGTTTTCTTTTTCTTAATTATCCTTCCAATGTCTGCAGTTAGTATTCTAATGCATTATGATGCGTGGGTTTTAAAAGTTTACGTGTAATTTATTCACTTCATTCCTTGTTGCCGTATATCTTGTAATAAATCGTACCTTCCTTCTTCCTCGGTTACGCGAAATCGCTTCCCTTAAAAATAAAGTCAGCTGCGACAAAATTCCGTTTTTTTTTTTTTTTTTTCTAAAACTACGCTGATGTTTAATGTTACAACTTTTAATTAATAATATTAAGAAAATTAGTTTATAGCGCTCTAAATGCGCGTGCCTACAATAAAATGTATTTTTAACATTTACCGCTTAGCATGGAAATTCTGCGCATCTCTATGTTAAACAAATGATTTTTTATTTTCTTTCTTGCAAAAACTTCCATGAGCCATATTTTGTGTAATAAGTAATGAAACGTTACATCTTTATTTGGTAGTTTTGATGTAGTTATCAAAATAATCAGCCAACCCATGTACGGTTATGCGTAAATGACTTAACTCTTTTGTAGTGGACACTTCTGTTCCGGATATCTTCCACAGGTCTGAAAGATGTGGCTGTTGACATTCGCAAACGATAGACGACGCTGGATGACCTTCGTAATTAGCCATCAGTAAGATAAATGCAATTAACCGAATCTCTTTTAAACGACTGCGGCCGTTCTAGATGACAAAAGTTCATATATTCGCCTTTTTTCGATTATGCACAAAAAAGCACTTTTCTTCAAACCATAAATGAAAACCACATCTGTGTAGCAAATGTTACACTTACTAAATCTCTGAGAGGTATGTTCAGATTTCCTTTGCAACATTTGCTGCATTTCAAAATAATCTTTCCAAGTGGATACCATATCTGAATAGTACGAATCTAGGAATGTAGTCCCTCATATTTTACGTGTCTTGAAAAGATTTGTTGACGAAAAATAAATTAGCAGCAATAGCTGAAGGAAAAAAAGCTGAAATTCAATTCCTTCCCATAGATTTGAAGGATATATCCTTATTTATTCTGGTGTGTAAGATCAATAGCCAGCGGGTGCAGATTGCTAAAATTTTTTTCTTTAGTCGAACTTTCTAAGTGTACTTTATAAGGGCCCCGGGGCGGCTAGGAGGTAATAGAATTAGAGTACCCTGCTTTTTTAATAGGAATTTCAGTGCTAAGTGAAGCCTTTCGCTTAGTTGCAGTAGAAGTGGCACGTTTGTCTTCTTCATTGGTAGGAGTAGATGTTGCGGAAGGATGGAGCGAATTCAGCGGAGTAGAAGTCTGTGAAGGTATCGATACAGAACTGATATTGCAGATATCATCCGAGACTAGATTTTCCATTAGTTGGTTAAAGAAGGTTTTACCTTCGACTGGTTTCCTTTCTAGGAACTAGTGGACAAGAACTAGAAAAAATGATGGGCCTAAAAACAGTAAGTGAGAGGAACGGTGTCAGAATAAATGCCGAAAAAACAAAAGTCACTTATTAATATATTCCAAAAGAACTAATAAATAAACATAGACGATGTAATAAACGAAACAGTAGATGCATGTCATAACTTAATGGCAAATAACGATATGAGAAAATAAAAATATAAATAGATGCGTATAAATGGCCCGGGTCGCTTGTGGTAAATTAAAGATATTGCTGGAAGAAAGGAAGACGTCTACCTTAAGAGAAAGATGTTCAATCAGTGCGTCGTGCCAGTGATTATTCCGCAAAAACACGGAGTATAACCGAGTGCAGTTAAGAAATGATTAGTAAAACTCAAAGAAGAGTTTAAAGGTAAATGCCGGGGATAATTTTACAGGATAAAGTAAAGATAGCAGAAATAAGTAGATCTAAAGTTAAAGACGCTGCCCGAGAAATTTTAAGGGTGCCAAATAGAGATGGACAGAGCGCGTGGCTTGATTAAATGATAACACAGATGGACTGCCAAATGAACTAAACGGCATCCAAAGAATAAAAGAGGAAGAGGTCGAACACATACACGATACGAAGATGATATTAAGAAATTTCATGATACCTGGTGGGTCGGTGCATTAAACAGGGACGCACGGAAACGTAAGGAAAAGTCCTATATCCTGCAGTGGCTTCACAATGGCTAAAGAAGAAAAAGAATAAGAAGAAGAGAATTCGCATCACCATGGGGTAAAATCGTGGTGTTAATGCTTAGTAGAATATTGTAAAAATTGATTATAAGTACGGATTGATTATTAGAGCAAAAATTTTTTTACTGCTCTCAACGTTTTAAGAAAACATTTACTGGTACTTTTATTCGCTGTAAATGCACTCGACACTATAATTAATTTACATACAGCGTTATCTTACATAAAAATGCGGACTCGCGTGAAGTTAGCAGGATGTAACATTAAATATATTGTCGCGTACGCTTGACAGGACGTTGGTGACAGTGAAAGTTCTCATTAAGCTGAGAATGGCTCTGTTCAAAAGTAAGGGTGGGGGGGGGGCAATTTCTATGGGCTGCTTTACATTCCCAGCTTTTTAACGAATTATTTCTAGTTGAGTAAACCCGGAAGCGACTGAAGTCTGGAACCAGACACAATTATTCTGCGACTTCCAGTTTGCTAGTTGAGAATCATAACTACCAAGCGACCGCCTATTAAATTGAGGGAAAATTTTTCTACGAACGTACTTTTAATTTGGCAAAAGCGATTTCATTATAGTGTAAATACTTCATTTTATTTCATTATTTTTAGTAATGAATGAATAAATCTTTCACATCGCTTAACTGTTACGTATTTTTAAACAGTCCATTTATTTATAGTTTTCAAAAAAAGAATGTAATCACAATCGATAATAAATAAGCGTGATGTTCCGTTTAAGGCATACATAATTTCTTCGCAATGAGAATGTGTAGATATGTGTCAGGTGTGTTCTCGTATACTTTTCAACGGAAACCTATTGACGATTTAATTTTTATGTACACATATATAACGTATATTAAAAGAGTTGATAATAAATAAATACGACCGCCTATGTTTAGTATTTCCATAATTCCGTTTCTACGAATGTACGTTTTAGAGTGCTGAATTCTCGTTGTGTGTTTTTTCCGCAGTAATCTGTGCATGATTTGCCCTTCATTATGTGCCGGATAACGAAACACAATACCGTACCGTAAAATACGGGCAAATTCGCGTGTCTAGTACATTTTTGTATGTCGAAAAAAAATATTAATTTGTACCTATTAAAAGTTTAAAAAGCCATAATTAGTGAAACTCGAAAAAAACAAAAAAAAAAAAAAAAAACAAAAAAAGTATCGTTCAATCTAGATGCAGGCTCGAATTTTTTCAAAAATCGCTCCTCATTTCTAGGTACGTCGATTACATTGAAGCAGCAGTTTAACACATTAAGATTCAAAATGGTACGACGGCAACACGCGTAGCGCGAATATAAATATACGAAGATATTCAAAAACTTTTTGCAATTATTTACGTGTACATTTGATGATTACCGAAATAGTGTAACACAAAATTATAAAATGTTATTAATAAAATAATAAAATTTTATTGACTTTTTTAACGCGCACTCGATAAAAAAATAGTTCTCGGACATTTATATTTATGTTTATTTCGTATTTGCTAATGTCTTCGTAGCTTTATTATTTTGTAAGACTAGAAAGTTTTTTTTCCGACATTTATGGTAAATCATTAAACTTTCAAACTAAACTTTTATGCGCTACTACCGGTCGTGGTTTATTAAAAGATTGTCTCTTTATAAATACCGATTACAGATATCGTTTTTTTTTTTTTTCGGCCGACTCATTAGTATAATTTTTATTACTTAAATTCTTCACGAGTACAAAAAGGCAAAATGGACTCTATCTATACTGTATACAGTTTATTAAAAGGGCAAAATTAAAAATCAAAAGTACGAGTATCCGAGAAATTGTAATCGCATATTACATCTAGCGAAGAAATTCAGTCGGAAGGCCTTGGACTGAGCCAAACATTGAGATTACTAAGTCTGTAAGCCCCCTCCCCGAAAAGTGGTTAGGGAAAGAAGAGCTTAAGATTCCATAAATATTCCGATTTAACAACATGATGAAGAGAATAGGTTTAGCAGGAATAGGAGAATAAAAGCAATTAATTGGGCGAAAGAAAAATCGAAGGAGACGTATGAGGATTTATCGTGAGCGTTTATTGCGCCAGCGTAGATTAATTGAAATAATTACGCTGATTTTTATTCGAGTTTGCAATTTAATTTGAAACAGGCAAGATGGTAGATGCAATCTGATTTCGAGTAGCCAGACTGGCTCACGCATTTCATTTGGTGACCCAGTGAACATTTGTGCGAACACGTCGAAATGCACGCGAATATTTCGACGGCGCAACACTGTAGTAAAACAGTTAGACGTTGACTGATTTTAACCTCGCGAAACAAATGCATTTTTCTTTTCGCTTGGACCTCGTCTTCTTTATCGAATTTTTCTATACGTTAAATTCCTCGTTGTTTTGCGCGAAAGGTTAGTTTATTTCTCAACAGGCGCTCATCTTCGATAAAAATCCACTTTTAACAGTTATCGGTACTTATTTCTTTAAAAGAAAAAAGGGGGAAAAACGGTCAACGGTGAAGTTACGAAAAAAAAACAAAAAATCGTTAAAAAATCTCTAATTTACAAATTTGAAATTACAAACGTCTAATCATCAGCACAGTTTTCGGTTGGAAGGATTCCCAATCAGCTACTTTGTCGAAATATCTATTAAATGCTTCGTAAGCGCCGTAATTTGACACTGTCTAGCTCTAAAAGCTGGCTTATGTTTAACCGAAAAATATTTTACAAATGCGTCTGCCAATCTTCGCTACAGAATTTTTAGTTCTTTACCGATTTACCGTCTTGGACATGGCGGCGCCAGGTTATTAAGTACGACACACCTTACTCAACCGAGCAATAAATTCGATATATTAGGCAATTTTTTAAAAACCGTTTTTCGTACATTAACGACTACGTTATCGCGGAAAAACCCGAATAGCCGAACAATATACCTTTCACGATGCTAGTAAATCAGTAGCCCGGTTGATTTTTACAAAATATTCGACGCAGTAGTAGTGCGATATATTTATCCACTTAAACTTAACAACCATTTTCAGTGTGAAAAAAAAAAAAGGAAAATGTTTGCGCCTCGCATTAACAGTAAACATTATCGATTTGCTTAAAAATCTCCTCTTATTTAATTTCTCTGAAGAAACGTTTGTCTTACGGAGCAAATGATAAAATCTCATTTTAGCGATTTAATTAAATTCGTTATTAGGAGCCTCGACGTATAACTTGCCGCAATGCCTTCGCGGTGAATAGGATAAATGTTACATACAACTGACCGCTTCAGAAGGACAGCATAAGGCCAGATAACTATCACAGCTCGCCGTACGAAACGATCACTGAACTTAAGCAGATAACAAAGCTCTCTTTTCACATCTTCTATACTTAAAACTAATTCTCCTACTCTTTCAAGATAGCCTGCTCTGGTCTGCGCATTGGCCGCATATACTCTTCTTCCGCACTTTCTCACTTATTCGGTCACCTCTACCACCGTTGAATCCGGATCTGTTCCTATTACTTTCAATTAATATTCAATCATCTTTAAAAAACTCTCATCCTTATTCAAGCTGTTCAACTTCCTTAATATCGACGAATAGCTACTTAATCGAATCCGAATTTATTTTGTTCCGCACTTCTAGTTTCGTAAAATGTCTCGCAAATGGAAAAACTACAGCGAATAAAAAAAGGAAAAAAAACTGCACAAAATTTACCGAAATACGTTAGCATTTCTATTCCTTCGTAGAAATGCTACAAAATTTTTCATAACAACTTTCTGATTAAACTTGAATGATTAAATTCTTCCGCGGAAGCTAAATAGATGTTCTTGACAACCAATTGAAGCGGTTTTTCCTTGAACTTTGATCCGATTTTATTAATTCTTTTGAAGATAGAAATACTTAATAGTCGAATGATAAAGAGTATAAGACGAGTCCCGCGACGAAAAGTTAAAATTCACGATACGTAAACATCGATGAAGGTATAGTTATTTAAAAAAAATAATATACCTGTTACGAGCGGTCGCTTTACACGCGTTCAATTACAATTCCGCAGTGATCCCTCTTGTGTCGGAAATGTTCAGACAAAAAGAAAGTACTTTTTCAAGGAACACTATATATACACGTTCATTTATGGAAAAGTAACCTATTTCTAATAGGAGTCCCATGGTTATGAATTCGGGAAATCTTTAACAAACTCCTAATAATACGTAAATCTTGGGAAACCCGGAAATCCAGTAAAAACAGCTCGCGCTTGTGAAAATACTTTGGATAAAGACCCTTCATAAATAATTCAAACACGTCATTTATGAAAAATGCTTAGACTACGACGGTTGGTATGACGATTGTCGTCATCAGACACATTCTAAACTTTTATGCGATACTTTTATTTTATAGTTTAACTTTCTTTAAAAATTAAAGGAAAAAACAAAAACGAATTAAAAACACTCTTTCGATTTTTCCGATTACGATCCGAATATGCGCATTAAAAATCGAGCATTTGTTTTTACCGTTGTACTAAAATTTTCCCCTCAAAAATCAATTGATAACAACAATATAGAGTTAAATTAATTACATCATTCTAGCAGACTGCTATATTAATATAAGTAAATCGTATAAGGTCTGTGTCTTATTTTTAAATGTTTTCAAAAGCGTCCAAATTAGTTAAATTATACGCATCACCGTTAATAGTTAATGTGTAATTCTGATAAAATAATGGTTTCGTACGTAGTTTCCATTCGATCGATAGTGAATTTGTTAAATATGTTAACGCATAAATTGGAAGCAATCAAGAAAATAACGCAAACATCATTAATGAATAATACTAAACCCACGAGAAAGTACGTTCCTCAATAATACTGAAAAATTAATACACATCTATTAAGAACATTTCGATAACTATAATTAAATATTTATAATCGTCTCTTTAAGCCCGCTAAATTTAATATGAAACTTTTACATTATAAAACAAAATTTATGTGTGGTCTTCCGGGAACTGCCTATTTCGTTATAATAATTATGTTATTTTTTTTGTGTTGATGCCAGTAAGAATTACGTTGTAAATTTTGATCATTTTATACAAAGTATAGAAGAGAAAGAGTCAGAAATGGAAGCAAGAGGGGTCAAGGGGCATAGCTCCTTGCGAGGCCAAAATGGCCGAGTTTATATATATATATATATATATACATAATCGATTATACATACAAAATGACATAGTTAAAATTAATGCCGATTCTTCGAAATTATAAAAAACTCTCACTTATATATCTAAAATGTAGTTCCCTGGTGAGGTCCGAAGGATACACTTTTATATATACATTTATATGTATATTATAACTATATCATTCTTACTGCGGAGGTAATATTTTTTTATTTTTCTTTTCAGAAATTTTGTGACTTTTTTGCGTTATGGAAATGATATTACAGAAATGCGTTAGAGAAATTATAATAATTTTTATGCAAAACCCTAAATAAATTTATCGGTTCTGAAAATAGAAATAAATACAAGATTATTATTTTACAAAAAAATACATAGTTAGTTGAAACCAATTATCCTACCAGAATTATAAATAATATCATCTGAAATTCCATGAGTCATGGCAAATAGTAAAGTAGAGTTATATATGTATGTACGAAAACTCAATCATTCAAACCTCGCTACGCTACGGGGATATTTCCTTTTTTTCTTTTTTTAGAATTGCTACGGGCATACATTCTAGATCTCCTGGTAATAGTTTTTCTATAATTCTTATAGGAGCTTAAATTTTAGTTAACTCCGACATTTTGTAAGGTTCATATTTTATATCGGAGCTAAGAGGGATACTCGATCATAAATCAAGGAAGAAAAAATACTTCAGTCAATCTCGATACGGGGCTGAAGAGAAAAAAAAAAAAAAAAACAGGCGAAAAATGGCATAACCGAGTAAGTGATGGCGATGAAAAAGTTAAAATTAGTTGCTTCCCAGAGTCGGTTATAATAGAATCCGTCAATCAACGGTTAGGTTCCGAATTACGAACGTTTAGATTTAATCTAATTTTATTCACATGGCACTTACTTAAATTAAAATAAATGCAAAGTAAATTAATTTTCGAATTTCATCCTTTCCTCTGACATCGGACTGTGTCAGCCGCGATTGTTAAAACGTACTATTTATCCCTAATTTTATAATTCGCGTAATATTTTACTATTGCAAGCATTGTTTTAGCAGTTAAACCGGCACGGAAAGATTTATATAGACCGAATTAATATAACAATAACAATAACAATATTATTATTATTATTAATAATAATAATAATAATAATAATAATAATAATAGTAATAACAGTTCAGTCAATTTCTCTCTAATCAACATAATTATTCAGTACTTTCAAAACAGATATGTGCGATTTCAAATTAACAATCCCTCTGCTTCTAAAAAAATATCCTGCGAGGTTCCACAAGGCTCTGTTCCGGGCCTACATTGTGGAATATTCTCTATTTAAAAGTACATAATGATACGGAACATATTTGTAGAATAATAAATATTGAGGCAACGTTAATTTCCTGTGCAGATGACTTATGTACTACGTTCAACATAAATCAGTACACAAACATAAATAAAATAGAAATTGTCTGTAATAAATTAGAAAACATTATTTCAAAAATGGGACTCTCATTCTCTTTAGAAAAATGTGAGTCTATCCCCTTTGGAAAAAATTTTCAACCTTCTGATATAGATAGACTTAAAATTATCTCAGGTCAAACAATCAATCTAGTCAATTACATGAAATACTTGGAGGTCGTAATTGATCACAAGTTATCCTTTTCTTCACATTTAGGAGCCATAAGTGTTAAATGTAACAATATCTATGATAAGCTACGCATGTTACTATCAAATAATCACGGACTCCGTTACAAAGAACGTATGATCCTTTATAAAGGACTAATTCAATCAATCTATGGTTTTGGTTGCTGTGCCTATATAAACAAAAAAAATTACTCCAAAAAATCAACAGACAACAAAAAAAATATATCATTCATATAGCATCCCTGTACAGAACTGCTCCTTCCTCAGTCGCCTGCGTGATGGCTAATATCTTCCCCTTGGATCTCTTCTTTATCACCCGGGCTGTAGTCTCGATTACTAAAAATTTTAAATTGTTACAACATCGCAATTTCTCCCTTCCAATAATACCCTTACCCAATTAGGGGACTTTCCTTCCCTTAAAAAGTTAAAAGACGGAATAAATGACATAATCATCAATGAATGGAAAAGTCGCTGGGGTCATTGTGACACTGGCCGTAAAACTTATAGATTATTCCCCAACATCAGAAATAGAATTCAGTTCAAAAACTTAAACATAACATATTTTAATTCCCAAGTACTTTCTGGCCATGGAAACTTTGGTGAATACTTGCATAGGTTCAAACTCACCGACACCCCAAATTGCCCACTCTGTAGATTAATTTCACCTGATAACTTCCAGCACCTGATCTTTGATTGCACCAATATGACAGACTACGAGCTCTTCATAATATCAATTCTAACGTTTCACTTATAATTAATAATAAAAATACTCAGAATCTGCTTCAATACTTCCACTCAATAATGAAAATCAAACTAACTGCAAAACCAAGTGATCAGCCTCTATAAGTATCTTATATTTATGCTTTACTTAAATTTAATTCGAATTTTTATTCCATCACTGTAGTTTCACTACTGTTCTATGAAATTTGTATTTACATACACACTTGTATATATATACATATATATATATATATATATATATATATTATTTTATTTTATTTATTATTTAAAGTAATTAAAGTAAATACAGGGTGCGGCAGCATAAGTTCCTTTTTTTAAATTTTTATTCTTCGAAAGTTTTTAAAGAAATAATAACAGAAAATCGAAATACATACTCTAGTATGTATTTCGATTTTCTGTTATTATTTCTTTAAAAAATTTAGTAGAAAAAAAGTGTCGCATTTTAAAAAAGGAAGTTATGCTGCCGCACCCTGTTTAATGTAACGGGGACTATATACCGACATTACCATTACATTCTCTCATAACCTGCGTATAATATAAAAAGAAAAATCTATATTTATCGCTAAGTACCCACCACACGTGCACACGAAGATTTTGTAATTAACATATATTTTCATAAGTACGCTATAGCCGATTATACACAGATTATATCAAATATACTTGCCCCGCTAGTTATATCCAATGGGGAGGGGGAACCCTAATTTAAAATAAAATAAATGAAATCAAATAAAAATTTCACGGGTTTAGAGACTATGGCGGCATCTCTGAGGACAATAATTAAACCGAACGAAATGGGAGGAATAAAAATGAATAGACGGAGAATATAACGATAAAATAATAACAGCTTCATGTGTTAATTTCGATTTTATTTAAACAGCTTCTTCGGTAGAAGTTTAGTGGATAGATGTTACCTTAGTGAAACGGGATATTTTGTCTGGTATTTTTCCCGTAAACTATAATTTAACCCGCCAAAATATATCGAATTGTTTTATTTTGTTTTAATATGCTACCGTAATATAGAAAGAGTAAAACAACTTGGTACGAATACAACCAATCTATGTAAACAGCAGCAAATATACACCTTTTATTTATTTACACTATTGATTTATTTAATGAATTAATTCAATTAATTAATTAATTTTATTTCTTTATTAATATTTTCGGGATCATTATTTGCTTTTCCTTCGTGAAAAAATGAATTCTGATTTTTATTCACTTCATTAGTTCGTATCACTCTTTTACTAATTTGGTAGTGGTCGAATTGCTTATTTCCGGACCGAAAGATAAAAAAAAGTACTATTCCTAATTTTATTTTAAACGTATGTGTTAAACATGAATTATAATTATCCTTTCAAATATAAATTTTTTTCCTTCATTTTCTCGGTAGGACTACAAAAGATAATCTGTGTATGATAAATTGAGAAACATGGATCAACTTTTGTGCCGTAGAAATTTCATTACTTCGTTTGTGTACTGTCGGTAATGTCAAACAAGCGAAGAACAAATTAATCGATCGTCATATATCATTCAATATATCAGTCAGTGCTTCGAGCCAACTAATTTTACTGATAAATTTAAATAATACTTAATTATTTTTGCTGTGCAAGTTACTTTAGACCTTCACAATTTTTAAAGAAACTTTTCAGTTGATCCACGTTATTCGTCAACTTAAGGCTACGATTTATGCGCGCCTAATTTTAACGGGAAAGAATGTTAAACTGACATCACCTGCAGCTCTAATCGAAGCAAAAAGAAAAGAAAAAAAAAACTTAAAAAACAAATTTAAAAAATATTTTTATAAAAACAGTTTGCACGTCGACTTTTCTGAAATTTCAATACGCACATAGCTGCATCAGTCGTTTTCGTTTACAGGTAAAACGATTTCGCGCGTGCTGTATTAACGAAATTGTTCGTGAATTTTAAACAGAATGTCAAAGGCCGAAATAATTCTCGGTAATCGCTGTGGACGCTTTAATTCGTCGAAACGGAAAGAAGAAACGTAGAACGGAATCAGAGCGCGAGCTGTTCTTAGTGAAAATATGGTAAGTCGATAGAGTTGTATACTATTCGATCACTTTAAAAAAGTCACCATCGCCCACCATTCTGCATACCTGGTTGAAACGAGAATAGCACAGATAACGGACAATGTCCTGACCGGAAAACAGGTATTTCGGGTATTTACCTGTATCGCTTTATATACCGTGAAATTTTCCAAAGGATAAAAGTACTCGTATTGCGACACATGAAGATTCTCCTGTTACAGCCGATAACGAGCTTGCTTATTCGGCCGGTTTAGCAGTCGAAGCTAAAGTTTCGATCAATCTGCCAGTCCGAATACTTCCGAAACAAATCGGCCGTCTCGCTTAATCCGGTACCGCTGTTAATCTTATGCGAGGGAACTTTGTCGCTTTATTCTGAACTAGACGTATTTCCGGCAACATGGTGCTTTCAGCAATCCACGTGAGATGCCCGATTAAACACAGACAACACACAATGTACTAAGCGGAGCTTCCGGCGGCTGCGACAGAAAAATTAGCGATTGTTCGATTGAGCGAAATTTACGGCTTCTTTGGCTGGCCGGCAGCATCGAATGTGCGAAGAAGATGAGCTGGCGCTTAGTGAAAAGATTTATATCGCACTTAGAGGTCTGCCGACGAATAGTGTCGAAGAAAAGTTTCTCTCGGAGCGAGTTGCGTGTTGAAATTAAAAATGGCTTCGAAGTCGATGAAACGAATGTACCAGCAGGTCCTGGCTAAAATCTAAAATTAAGCAAATATATCAACGCTACCGACCGCATTAATAATAATAAAAATGACGGCCAACCGCTTCAACTCCATTATCTGCTCCACCCCCCCCCCCTCCACATCCCGCTGCTTCATACGACGTACTAGTTTTGCCCTGACGGCATTTGTTATTTCGGCAACAACAACAGCTACGTTATCAGAAATGCAAATAAATGAAAAACCCAAAATCGGAAAGCGGAAATGGTAATTTTTTATCGCAACATATTTACATTCTCAGGGCGCGTTTTTTGTTTTTGTTCTTTTTATTTCTTTTTATTTGTTTTTTTTTTTTTTTGTTTGTTTGTTTTTTTCTTCGAACCGGATATTTTGTTATTATAGCGACGGATTTCTAAGATTGACCGCATAAAGCCGTTTTCCTTCTCTCCTAATTTTAACTGCAACGTGGAAGGGTGTTCAACTCTCACCAAAAGCTGAGTCGGATAACGAAAGAGGAAGCGGTTAAAAATCCTTAGGAAAAAACTATTAAACGAATGAATTAAAATCGTAAGTTCCTATTATTCGTTATGTTAATAATCAATATCCGGCAAGTTTGTTTTCTTTTTTTTTTTTTCATTTTTTATATATATACAATATTTTTGGTTTTTTTTTTTTAATTTTGATTCATCAGTTATGACGGGGGCGGATCCAGAAGTACATTTAACGGTGAGGGGAAATTATATAATTACGTAAAATCTTTTACGGTAGGCAGTAGATTTGAGAAATACCCCATGTTTCATAAAGAAAACCAAAAAGCGACCTTCACAGAAATTCATAAAAATGTCTTAAAAACACATAATTATTACAATTTAATTTAAATTTAGTTTTATTTTTAGGTGAAAAATAAAACGAAATTGTAAAATTCTAACTAAAATGGTAGTTTAGAAATAGTAAGAAAGACGGTATTTTTATTAGACTTTGCTTCTTTTTTTATTTTTGTTAGTAATCCGATCCGAATTCTTCATTCATGAGCATATAAAAAAAACACATATATTTCTCATTCAAACTATTTTTAATAAAGTAATAACGGAAAATGGGACAATATTATTTACAACTCAAATATATTTTCATTTACATTACAAAATAAAAATTAAAAATAAATAAAAACGACAAAAGATCAAACGAAAGTTGTGTTTAAAATAGAGTACAAAAGGAACATTAATAGTTTTACTAGAAAATAGTATTTAACATTAGTTATAATTAAATCCATAGGTAAAATTAGTACAAATCTTTTATAGCATAAATTAAATTTCTCTGTTATAGCAAATTTTTTCATGTCGGCTTTGGTTCTTTGGGGGAATGTCCTCTATTACTCCTACCGAGGTTCCGCCACTGGTCATGGGGACATACCACCCTTTTCATTTCGCATTACATACGTGACGTTGATCTGGACGGCCCTCCGATCCCAGCTACGTCTGTTTGCTCTTCATTTTTCTAATTGTTTCCCTATATAGCCCGCCTATTGTCCTTTCCCTTCTGCCGCTCCTTCTGCTATACCGCTCCCCGTGAATTGACCGCTACCTCTGATCGTGTGTAAGTCACACATCCCGCTTTCATTTCTATTCCTAGTTCTCGGGCTAATGTCCTATAATGTCCTAATCAACGGATCGTTCCCTTAAAAAGAACAAAAATAAATAAAAAATTTCGTACTTTTTTAATGCACCACAGCGAGGTTCGAACTCAATTCTACTCGATGAAGCATTCCTAATCAAGCCGAGTGTTCGGCAAGTTAAATCGATCTAGCGTCTGCTGCTTCATTGTGTGACGAATTCGTGAACTCCTTTTTTTTTACCCTATTCTCGGCGCGTCAGCGGCGTTGACCCAACAACATGATAATACAGTAGATAGACCAAGCGGTCAGAAATGAAACTTACAAAGGACAGCAACAACGGAACAACTGAATGCAATGGGAAGAAGGAAAGGATATCGAGTAGGAAGACCCAAAGCTAAAAGTTGGACGTATAGAAGGGAGCGTTCGTTAAGAAGTACAGAACATTCGAAAAGGATATGATTTAAATCACAAATACAAGGAGTCTCAGAAGAATGAAGAGAGCAGAAAAGAGAGAAGGACAAAGTGAACTCAAAAAATTAGGTATATTAATATTTTAAGCAAAGTTCCGCTTTAAATTTCCATGACGAAAAACGCGTTGTTATTAATTTTAATCGAATTATTAAATATGTTTTTTCATATCTTTAAAAACCTCTTCGATTCTCTCAGCAAGTTCCATGAAATCGCGTTATAGCTCTGAAGGATTCCTCCGCCTCCATAAACACTGATTTCCCTTTAATGAACCGAATTTTCCTCGTGAATTCCTTTCACTGCGTAGGTATGAGGCTTATTAAATAAATAATCAAAAAAAAAAAAAAAGACTCATTTCCACGCGTAATTTGTACTTAAAAACGAACACTAAATGGACACGGTATCTTCAAAGTGTAGCATTTAAACCACTTTTAAGATTCAAGATATCGAAATAAGCTATTTTACTAAATCGCCCCTCTCTCCCGCTCTTTTCTATCCATTAAGAAGTTTACCGTTTAAAAAATGAGCTTGTCGGTAATTTTCAAATGAAAAGCAAAGTTCTTCTTCTTCTTCTTCTTTGATTAACATACCGTGTACTGTCGCCTAGGCCAGAGGCACGAATAAGATAAGAGTTAGATGGAGTGGAATAGGTTAGTGATCTTGAGGAAACGTGATCGCTCTCAGATTGTAGATTTTCCCGGGGGGGGGGAAAAAAAAAAATCTTTATAGATACATTCGAAAATGACGAAATAAGCGCTGCAATTTCTTTCATACGTATACTTCCTCTATACGGAAGCAGTCGAATTACGTTTTGTCGTAGAAAAATTAACGATAAAGTAGTGAAAAACTGCAACTAACGAACATCTCAAGAACAAATATTTAAATGTGCTAAGTTTTTTTTTTTTTTTGTTTTTGCTGAATTTTCCAATACTAGAGAAGAGAAAAGAAAAGCATATTAGTAAAGACGGGGAAAATCTTGAAGAATAGCACAGAAAAATTAAAAACAACGCCAGTGAAAATCGAATCAGACCGGAGTATAAGACAAAACTGATTTAGTACTGGGTTGTGCAGCTTTTGTGAGATAATGTAATACTATTTTCGAATGCGATAGATGATGCTGCAGAACCGGTGCAACTACTCAGAATGCAAGTCTTCGAATCTTGTTTGATGAAACTAAATATATAACTGCACAATGTAAAAATGGCCCACAATTTACTGATAGTAGGAATCGGTAAATACGGAAGAGTACGGATCAAATACCTGGGTGAACGAATTGAACCAAGTACTTAAGAAGAAACGGCATTATCTTCCAGAATAAGAAGAAACTGGCCACTAATTCACGAGAAAAATGTACGACAAGAAGGCAAAATCAATTAACACTTCGTCATTACTGTACACTCGCACAGCTGGAAAATGCAGTATTTACACTGTTCGCAAACTGTCACAATTAAAAATTCACAATTTCTATTACAATGATTAGTGTCGGAAATAAAATTTTCGGTAGACAGCATGTTTTGCAATATTTTTATTTAACCAACTGGTACGAGAAAGGCTATTCGGAAAGGTGAAAAAAAGTATGTACCCCCTGTAAATTTCATTCTTAGTAACGACACTGCGGAAGAATCTTCTCTTTCATTTCCTTACATTTTCTTGATCATAGAGAATACGCATCGGAAGAAAAAAATGATCTAATCCGGCATTTTTCACATCTTTAGGCAACATCAAAATATAATACTAAGAATCGAAAAGGTTTCGGTAACTCGAATAAAAAACGAATCGTTTAGGTTAAGCGAATTAACCGGAATAATATAAATCAGAATTTCGCATTTAATAAACGGTTTTTTTAGCCTCCGGGGACGGGAGTCACAATAGTGAAACGGAAAGATGCTCGTATTTATGCAAGGTGTATGTGAAATAATAAGAACATGCTGGTATGTAAACGGGCTATTAGTACAACTAGGTATAATTATGCATATTTTTTATATTGACTTTTTATTTTAAGAAGTATTAAAAGGTAAAGTATATTAATCCATTTTCATTTCACGTTTGACAGGCCTATTGTCCATATGGAGGCGTTTCCGGAAGAAGTGTAACAATGAAGTCCCTCGGAAACCGAGATGCTATGAGTGAGGTCAAATTTCCGGTTGTAGGTGAAATTGACTTCAACGATTTACGGACGTTCCGACGATAAATCAAACTCCGCCAGATATTATTAGTGAGTATTAGAAAATATATAGAATATAGTTGAGATATTGATTTGTATAGTTTCAAAATTATGCAATGTTATTAAAAACATAAAGTATAAACCTCGTAAAATGTCCAATTTTCGTTTATTGCATTGCATAAATTTTCATAATTTCAACAAAACCGCTTTTAAAATGAAATTTAATATATAACGTTTATCATAATGATTGCTGCTATATTCTCAATACAGTCGAATAAAATATTCAGTTATAATTTGTATTTATTTTAATATTATATCGGTCTCTATTTCATTATAATTTTAAACAATATTTTATTCAGAAATTCTTTGCCATTTTTCAATAAACAAAAAATATACATATGTCAGTTAGGTGTAAAATTTTCAATACAATATTATTAACATAATGAAATGACGAGTGAATTTTGAAAGCTCTCGCTTCGGGAGTGAAGCTAACGAACTTTAACTAATATTGAGCGATGTCACCTTTTTCGGATTCGTAGAAAACTGGGAAAGTTACGACTAGCGAGTCGTAAGATGCCAGAGCTTAGAAACCGCTGAACTAACTTCACACATAGAAAATTTTTCAAGTGATTGGCGTTTAAAAAGATAAATTCGAAAATGGTAATATATCGAAACACCGCTTTGCCAGCGGAATATTATTTACAAGCAATTTAAGACCTCTCGATGGAAGAGGGGTGAGCACGCAACGAAATTTAATATCGAATTCGGTTCAAGATGATATTTCAGCTTGTAATTATAGTTTGCAGAATTTTCTACGTTTGCATACAACAAAACAAAATACCGCACATGTCTGTTAAAAATGGATTTGTCTTTGCTCCAACCGTAAAATTGGGGTAGAAGTTGCCGTTGTCAATGATAAAGGTAACAAGAGCGTCGAGGAATCAGTGTCGCCGCACGATATATTGATTATGTGATTTAACAGACACTTAAATTTAACATAAATGGCATTTCTCGGGACATGTGGAAATTGAAAGTTTGATTGTCCGAACTCGAAAAAATCGAGTATATTATAATTATTAATGATGACAGCGACGATGATTGTGAACCATCAATTAAAAAACGATCCCTCAGTCAATACAGATTTTTAATAAAAAATGATGAATATATATATATTTGTAATTATCGTTTTATAACTTCGCCTATTACGAGATCTGATGAATGATATTCTACTTGTTTCATTTGTAACCGACACTATATCCGTTGAAGATAGAAATCATATAAGAATTATTGTAAAAAGCAGGTTGTTCGTACATACGTAACAGTTTGCAACGACTCGATTAAATTGGCAGATAGGCTACCGGGTTATTAGTTTCAAATGTGCTAGTAAGTGTACAGAATCGCTTGCGTATACTGATACGTACGGAGTCTCATTTAAGTCGCGTATTCGGAACAAGATCGATTGAAAAGGCAAAAAAAAAACAAAAAAAAACCAGTGCAAAATCGAAAATTAAATTAAAGAAAAAACAAAAACAACAAGCGAGCTCTAAAACTTTACGTGACTGCAGTAATTTTTATGAAAAAGAACGTAATTGGAAACACCATCTCTACATTAATTAATAAAAGTCTAACCCTTACGAGTGCCGAGGCTTCGTTCTTTCATGCAAAACATATTCAGCGAATAGGCTTAAATTTCGCGTACACTTAAATTTCTTTTCCCCGAAGACTATATTCGCAGCTCGCTTAGAGTATTTTAAATAAAACTTTCAAAAAAATTAAAAAAAAAAAGGCAAAATATTCTTTCCCTTATTATTCGGTATTTGCAACTTTCAAAAGAAGGTCCCGATTTAATAGCTACCAGTAGTTTGAATTAGCAATTTATGTGCAGTTTTGAGTGCTTCGACTTCAATGCTATGAACCGTAAGCTATGCAAAGGTCCATCGTGTTGAAAGAGAAAATATTTAGTATATCTGCGTGGTCAGTATTAAATTTAAAGTACTCTCGTTAATTTTTTTTTAATTTCGATTAATTACTATTGTTATTTTTTTATTTTTAAGACAGCGCGTAATTTTACGTTTGTTCTAATCATTTTTGTAATTTTTGTCCAATATGTCAATCAGCGAAGGTGAAAATTTTTGCATGATATAAATTGTTACGAATATAAGAATTTTCGCGACATTCGGTTTAATTATAGCACTTATTTCGAAAAATCTTCAGTTTTTCGAACATATATATTTACCTTTTAGAATTACGGTTTATAAATACGGTGGTACGTGTGTCTGCACTCGCGTGCGCTACAATCATTAAGATGAAACGTACTCGTATTTATCAACTGAGCAAATAAAAAGTTTATTAAAAGTAAACTACGAATAGTAGAATACTTTTAGGTAATATTACAAAAAAAATAATACATGATTAGGCTTTTCTTCTTTCCAACGTGAGAATATGTGAATTGGGTTTACTTTTTATTAGATATTCAGCATATGTAAATTTATCAATTTTATTATTATCATTGAATGGTTTTACCTCGTACTTGCATTTATTTTTCTATCTTTTTTTTTTTTTTTTTTTTTTTTTTATTATTTTTTTTTTTTATACTAGGTGTTTTTAATTGCTATGATTATTACACCCAGTGTCAGGTAGGTATTTTAAATGCTGGTTGTTAAGTTTAGTTTTCTAATCAGGGTAAGAATTTTTTTAATTTCGTCTTGGTCGTCAGGGATGGTTGTATTATTTAAAGGGATTTTTAGTTCTAGACGCATTTGATTAATGTTAGGGCATTCGTAAAGAAGGTGTTTGACTGTGATGGGGGTGGAGTTGCAGAACTGACAAGGGGGTTTATCGACTTTTTGGAAGAGGTAATTATGGGTTAGTTTCGTATGTCCAATTCTAAGCCTGGTGATTATTAATTCTTCTTGACGATTTAGTTGGGAGAGGTTTTTCCAAGGTTGTACGGATTTTTTGTGTTGAAATAATTTGTTATGGGATTTTGTGTTCCATGATGTTTGCCAATTTGATATTTCGGTTTGATTTAGTAAATGTTTGATGTCCATGGCTGTGGTGGAGGTTACAGGAGAGGGTGTAGAGGCGGTTTTGGCCAGGTTATCTACTATTTCGTTTCCCTGGATTCCGATATGACTAGGTATATACATTAATTTGATATTAATATTTCGAGATTTTAGCTTGTTTAGTTGTTGGTGAATATCTTGGACAAATTTGTCTGTTGAAAAAATGTTCAGGATAGATGTTAGTGAGCATACTGAGTCGCTTTGGATTAGGTAATTTTTGCTTTTTCCTTTCGTTTTTATGCTTTTCAAACAGTGAAAAATTGCTATTAATTCAGCTGTATAGTTGGAAGAGCATTTATGAAGTTTGAAGTTTTTAACCTTTCCATTGATAGAAAAAGCATATCCAGTATATTGATTTCCGATTTTTGACCCATCTGTAAAACATGGCACATAATTTGGAAAATTAGTAATTTTTTCGTGATAACGATTTTTAATTATATAGTGTGGGACTTCGGATTTACTGTAGTTTATTAAAGAAAAATCTATGTCTGGGGTTTGTAATAACCAGAATGGAAATTTTGGATATATTTTTCTATCTGTTTGACCAATATACGATTTTTCACAATGTGTGCAATTTATTCTGTATATACATTACTATTTTCGTAGATATTATAATTTTTTGTATTTAAAATATATATTAATTTAATTCTTAGACTACTCCCCATTAAAAAAAATGTCCCAATTTTATGTAACGTTTGTTATATTTTATAGGATTTTTGTTATTGTTATTTAAAAAATGTCACAATTTTATGTAATGAAATATGTAACGAAAAA
Source organism: Icerya purchasi (assembly GCA_039619475.1). Taxonomy (NCBI): domain Eukaryota; kingdom Metazoa; phylum Arthropoda; class Insecta; order Hemiptera; family Monophlebidae; genus Icerya; species Icerya purchasi. The sequence continues at coordinate 293,422,004 of CM077116.1, read as the reverse complement.
TGTAACGAAAAAATGTCTTAATTTTATATAATGAAAGTTAAATGTTAGGATAGGATTTTTGTGATTATGTTATTTTTTTTGTGTTGATGCCAGTGTGAATTACGTTGTAAATTTTGATCATTTTATACAAAGTATAGAAGAGAAAAAGCCAGGAATTAAATTACACATAGTACTAAACGTGTAATGAAAAGTAAACCTAATTCACTAGAAAAAGCAGTCCCCAGTCTTGGCTTCACATTACAATAAACGGAACTTAATGAGAATACAAATGAAAATTATTATATAAATAAATGGGAATGTAATTATTCTTAAACAATCAAATATCGCGAATAATGATAACCCTTGTTTTAGTATCTAAACATAACTCCTTTTCGATTTTTCTTCTATACACATTCTTAATATTCGATTCGAATATTTTGTGTCTGTTACATTCGTTATTATTTTATAAATAAAATTCCGCCTATGATTTTGTATATATTTTACCGTGTTTGATTATTTGTAAACGATTCTCCGTCTTTGGTAATAGTTCTACCGCCATCCGCCTGTTATTTACCTATCCGTATACACACATGTAGTTCCATTGTTTCTCTGCCTTGCTATTTTAATTTCAATCGGGTGTACTCTGTATCGTTAATTAATGGATGGGCTATGCCCGAAAACGTTTCTTTATATTGGGATATTCAATTTATTGAAGTAATTCGATACTCATTTCTGTTATTTAGGTATTTATTTGTTTTATATTTATAAATATTGCAAAAAATATGGAGATTTATCTACAACATTTGATCGTAAAAATGGTGCCGTGTTATTTCGTGTAAGTTTCGTTGCTGTAATTCAAGACCAGAGTCTGAAGACCAGCGAAAAATCTCATGCCGACAATTTAGCCACAGGTCAAATTGAAAACATTTTCATCTCGCGACGAAGCCAACTCGTGCTTAGAGTTATTTATACGTTCCGCGCTGACAGGAGGCAAATTGCGAATTTTGATCCACTCCGTGCGTATGTCATCATCGACAAATGAACAGTGTTCAATGTGGATCAATTATCGTGCGCGGTCAATCTTCCGAAGAGGTGCCGATCGATTTCGCTCTAAAATAAAAGAAGCCGTAAGGTGTTTGAAGTTTTCCAGCTAGAGCTAGAGGTTGTTCCAACTGCCAGTAATAATGTATGACACGCGTGCTCGGATGCCGAGTGAATAATTTATTATCGCGCGGAAACGATTCCAGACGCGCTAAAGTTTAAATTAACGTCGCGAAACCGAGAGCATAGAAGAAGACTACTACGTCAGACTGAGTAATTACGTGCTGTACGTTTCGAAGCACAGAGGATGCGAGCGTGTGTTGCGTCACGCGGAGACCAATAAAATCGAAGTTAACTCGCCGTCGGGGCCCTTAGTACAATCGCTAGTGCGTTATCAGCGGCTTTTTATCTACTCGCTGTAATTCCGTCGTTGGTATTATTTATTCTTGAAATAACTTGCCTCGCTGATACTACATACACTTTTAATTAATTCCATTATGCTAATTAGTGACTGAGTAACATTTCCGCCACCCTAATTTCGTTCGGCCAACCTAGGCATCGTTGTCCTTTTATTGCGTAAACGGAAAATAACATCGCCGACGCGGCCCGTTTTTATCGCGGCCTGTTTAAAATCGTTTCGTTTTTTCCGTTTTTCCCCCCGAAAAAACCGGAAAAAAATGTTCTAATTCTTTTCGCGCCTTTTTTATTACTCTCCTTTTTCGTTCGTTAGTGCTGTTATTATCGAAGCTGTTGTATTTTTAAGGGGTTGGCTTCGGAAAAGCGCGCCAAAAGCGGAGGGGAGGCAGTCCAGTGAAAGCATTTATCCGGACGAAATTGGAAAACGAGTTCGAAATAGGCAATTTGATTATTGCGTTGTTCGAGTGCACACGGTTGTCATATGCTAGGCCGAAATGAATTAAGCTGTGGCCCTATCCGATTACACGTAATATGGCGGTTCTATAATCCGGCCAAAAAAATTAACTTTGTTCGCGATAAACAGTAAATTTGATTAAAATTTAAGCCCGTCGGAAATTTATTCGATCCGCATTGACGCCGTCCCCGTTCCACCCCTCCAATGTGGATAGAAATGAAATTTCTGTGACTTTAAAATAAATTAAACAACGGAAATTTCGCGGGCCGGCCGATGAATTCATGGGCCGCTGTGCAAAATAAATATCTGAATAATAATTCGAGCTGCGCGTGAAGATCTTTTTCCGTTGTTTTTCCGCTATATCCGTAATTAATTTCTAACCTTTTTGCGCGATTTTCCTTTTACGTTTATTTTTAAGGCTAACCGAAACGAAATTTGGCCATATCCGTCGAATCGTAAACGTGGCATGAACAAACGGCTGACGAAGCTTTTGAAGGGATCTACAGACGACTTGATTAGAGATTCTGATTCGGCATCCTGATTAAGCATCCCGATTAGGCATCTGGATTAGACGTTTTGATTAGATGTCTTAAGTAGACGTCATGACCAACTTTACTAGAAGCAATATTAGAAATATTTTTCTAATAATTAACCGACACGGAATGGTTTTTTTAATTTTTATTTTTCGTCACAATCTGGTTCTGGAATTTAGTGATACTCAGGACCACAAAGCACGCACTCGTACTTAATCGACACGCCTGACCTCAGCAAGCAAATCGTATCCATTCGCTTGAAACATGTTTTAACAAAATTATAATGAAGACATGTCGTGATAACCTAGAAAACCCTTGACATTACGGAAGTGCTGAGTTCGTGATCCTAAGCGATGACTAAAATTATTACGAATAATTAAATAATTGCTAGTAGCAGCAATAGCAAACCACCGCGTATTCGTATACACGCGGATTCGTGTCTAGACTTGAAATTGCATTCGTATATTGACAAATCAAAATCATTTGCAATCAATTCCAAATGTATTATTGCGTGTACACTAATGTTGAATATAATAATTGCCGTGAACACTAGATTTGTACAATTAGAATGTACAAACAGGCAGTCACGACGCTCAGATTCGAGCAGAAGAATGTAACTAAAGTCACCTTCTTTAGCGAGGAGCGACTGTCATTGTGATCGGTCGCGTCTTACGGCTCGGAAACGTGTACATGCACAAAACGGGACGAGAAAAAGATAGAAACATTTGAAATATGGTGCTGGAAACGGACCGAGAAGAGTACAAGCCAAGAAGTTTTATATCGAATCGACGAAAGTCGGCGGAAAACGACAAATATTAAACCAAATGAAAAGTCGATAACTACGTCGGATGGGTCATATGCTCGGACACGGAGGACCGCTACGGGAAGGATACATCCCGGGAAAACGTATAAGAGGTCTGCTGCATTTAAGTTACGCAGTTAACCTGGTGATGGATGACACTCGGTTTGTCGTTTTGTCCAGCATCGAGTAAATTGATTTTTTGATGCCTAAAAATTTATTGTTACACCGTCACATATATCATTTTTTTTATTGGTTAAACAAATATCCATTTATTTCGTCATAGTTTTATAATAAATTCTAAAGCACAAACTCTACGTTTTTTTTCTTTTTGCATCATTAAAAAAAACCCAAGTCAATGTAAAGAAACATCAAAAAAAAAAATTTAAAAACTACTACTACACGTTAGTAGTTTAATTTTTTCATATTTTTGAAGATATTTTCTAATTTTCGATTTCTTATTATAATCAGGCGAATAATATAGCTTTTCTCTATTTATAATAACTTCGGTTTTCATCGGGTTTCGTTCACAATTAGCATTTAACATGTTTGTTTTTTTTGTTTTGTTTTTTTTTAATATTATTTGGCTTCGTCAGTAAGGACATTAGGCCAAGAAATGTGAGTAAAGAAAAAATCAGATTTTTATGCGGCGTAAAACATTCAACAAGAATGTGTCAAGCGCCTGGACGACAGAAGAAGAAGTGGAAGGGAAAGAATAAATGCAGCGCAATAGGGAGTAGGAACATTGCTTGATAAGAGAGAGGAGTACAAGGAAGATTTTTCGGATGAAAGTGATGAGCATTCAAACATTATGTGATTACAATCACATACAAAGTGGCTGTTAGGAGAATGTAAAGGACAATATGGAGATGGCGCGAGAGGGAATCGGAAAAGCGAGGAAGGAAGCAAGCTGTGCCCAAAGCGGAGGCGGCATATCGCCGAGATGCTGAAGCTACGCATAAAAAGGGAAGTCAAGAAACCAGGAGTACAGAGGAAGAGAAGGCTGGATGGACAAGTAAAAGGAATCCGAGTTAGGGAATGAGGAGTAGCAGGAGTTGAACCATAATTGATAATGCGCCACAAGGGACAAAAATTTAATATTAATGGATGGAAATGTAGTAAGGAACGTGTTGGAAGAAGAAGCTCGCCGAGCTAATAAGTCAACTAACTCATTTCCTTCTATAATTAGCAAAATAAGTAGAACGAAGAATCACAGTATATCCAATTCTATACAATCTTTATTTTTCTATGAAAAAAATTTAGATCCTGTTTCGTTGGCTTTTTTTGTTTTTGGTTAAATTCACTTTCGAAGTTAAGTTTGTGTCGCCTCCCGGTAGTTTGGTAAGTAATCTGCACACCGAAATTTTGATGGCAATAACAGATTTGCCACTATAGCTGAAGATAACCGATTTTCACTGCGTATACACATGTAATACAATTTTAACTGTATAGTTAACACGCTACGCCGGCTCGATTGTTTTATTGAAGAGGACAATTTTATATTCGATATTAACGATCGTTTATCATTTTTTATTAAAAAACTCAGATTGAAAAACTTTCTTTATCTAGATAAGCTGCGGAAAACGGGGACGGAATTGCAATGGCCTCCTATTCGAAATTCAAGGACATTCTTAAACGCAGTCGAGAAAACATCTAATTGAACTTCGGAGAATTTTACTTTTAGCGACCGGCCGGGTCGTTTTCGAAGCAAAATTCTGTTCACATTTCAAAGGGCAGTCGTAGAATTTTTTAAACGCTAAACGCAAAATGATTTCGAATGCAATCGAACTACTACTTTTTGATAATCGCTCGATTTCCGTTCTAACAATGTGTTGAACACCGTTGTATTAAATCCGATGTGTTTTTCTCGGTTGTAATATTATTCATGCTTGCCAACATTTCCGATGACCCACGATCTGGCCTCTCGTTTGCCACAGATTTCGTTTAAACGCGTTCAATTTAAATTTTCAATCGATCATTCAGGCGTTCTCGCATTACATATTTGACATACACGTGTACGAGTTTTGTCAGATAACGATTATCATTGATTGATTCGCGCGTAAAAGTTGACGAAACTCGTCGCAATAATTTCACTAAAGTTGTACACTTCCTCCGCAAAACCGAGACACTTTCGGCGTAAAATAATGAAGACCACTAATTTGATTTTCGCCCACAGCGCATTATTTTAATGACATCTCTGCTGCTCGCACGCGAAACCATCCGGGGTGAATACCTTTTTTCATTTATCACTGCAATACCTTTTCGCCCGCAATGAATGATGTTGCTTAATTTAATGAAACGTACAGTCCGAGAGCTTATTTTTTAAGCTGCCTTTTTAATATTTAAACCGCTTTCAGCTTTTAAATCTACGTTTCTAAAAGGACACTGGACACCCCCTCGATTCTTAAGCTGCCAAAATAACCTACTTCATTAAACATCGAAAACGATTTTCACGCATAACGGTTTTATAAACGTCTCATTCCGCGATACTATTCGGCTTTTCTTCGACATATAATTAATTTTTCCGTAAATCCCTCAAGATGGTTTCAAAATTGCAAATTTCGATTAAATTCTTGCTTCGCTGTTGATTCAGCGTTGTTCAAAAACATCGTTTGTCCTTGTTGTTAAGGGGGGATCCTGCTTTAGAAGATCAAAAAATAGACTATCCAAGAATACATTCACAAAGTCACAGATATCGACTCGAAATACTTTTGGAGATACAAAGCTGAACGAAAAGGAGCGTTGAGCAGGTGTACGTACATTCAGCCAGGCTCGGCCGCTTTTTTCAACCTTATTTCTTCTACTCCCTTATAACAACAGTTATCTGTGCACATGTTTCTACTTTGAGCCTCTGTTCGGCCAGGCTCAGGCGCTCTCGCCGCCATTCTATTGGTTAGAAGCGGCTAACGGAAAGTATCACAAAAAAAGTTAACAATTTTCATTATGGTTAGGCAATTAGAATGAATATCGCGATTCTGTCCAAGAAATGAAAAAAGGCTGTCAACACGAAAATTGTCTAACACGCATCGATAGTTGGCGTGAGTGCACCAATCAACTAGGATCTTTTAGAGCATCCTGCTCGATTGATTGACGAAAAAAATTGAGAAGCACGTTCGCCCAATTTATAAAGAACTATCAAATGACGACCTTTTAACGAGAGATGTTTAGGCAGTCACACTTCAAACGAGTCGTTCAACTCAACGGTCTAGCGCTCCAATCCGAAGCACTTGCATTCCGGACAAAAAATCGTTGAAATAGCCGTCTTCAACGAAGGATATTCAGCGATTTTGGAAAATTGGCCAGCAATGCAAAATGTTTGCTGATACCACCGAAGCGCAACGGATCGAAAAGTAGAGCAGGCGCCAGTCACTTAATGGGGCTCGCACGGTTTGTACACTCAAACAAATGCATCAGAATGAGTTCATTAAACATCGAAAACGATTTTCACGCATAACGGTTTTATAAACGTCTCATTCCGCGATACTATTCGGCTTTTCTTCGACATATAAGTAATTTTTCCGTAAATCCGTCAAGATGGTTTCAAAATTGCAAATTTCCATTAAATTCTTGCTTCGCTGTTGATTTAACATCATTAGCGTGACAAACGAAGATTTATATTTTCTCTTATTGAATGGAGTTTTCATTTTTTCGCTGTTTCAGAATTGGCGGGCGCGATAGTAACGACCTATTGCTTTTTGAACTAAAATTTATGCTCTTCACTACTGAATTATCTTCAGTGCGAACCAACAACATTGTTAAAAAAGTATTTTTAAAGATCTGTTACCGAACATAAAGAGTAATTTTTTTTTGTTGAAAAAACACATTTTTTTCAAGCCTGAAAAAGTCATGATTTTCCGGTTAGTTTTACTTTTTCTTAGTTCATCCAGAACAAAAATTTATAATAATTGGACATTTATTTGGTTTTTATGTTTCTGACAAGAACTACGAACTGTATCTTATCCGCCGATTGCGAACTATTGTAGCAAGACGTTCTAGGAAAAGGCTGATTGCTCTTCAATTTATCATTATATCTACTTAATAATAATTATTTACACGTTTCGTTAAGTAATAAAGTTCGCCCGGCTAAGTTGTTTCTTTGAAAAATTAAAATTAAATATTAACCCGAACATAAATAGAATATATATTAATACTCTTCCAGATAATCCAAGACGAAGGCTTAAGAGGAGGAAATGGTGCCGTGACGCCCTTCGTATAACTTAATAGCATTTATAACTTAAATTGTTCAGTAATATAGAAATATTTAAATCGTTACTTGCATAAGGAGCATACTTTCTGTAACGTAGTTACGATAATGTTGATCCTTTACCCGGAATAGCTTCTACCAGTACACTCTATGGGCAATGCATAACCGCATCTATCGCCATAGTGTGGGCTCTAAGCTTTATATATGTATTCCTGGACTCCTATGAGCTGTGCTTGAGTGCATTTGCTGCCATTCCAGGTACTATATGAAATACATTCTTTAACCAGGGTCCTATGAACAATGCCAAGTCGCATTGTCTCCATGGGGGCCGGATACTGATATTATATATTTCCTAGCACATCCTCACAGCAGAATTGGTACCTCGGACCTAATTCTCTTGTTGGAGGGATTGGCCTGATTTATTCGGTAGGTTAAAGTGGAAATCACTGGCGCTATATATAGCCTCTTAAGCCGGTACAGTGGGAGGAAGTTGTTTTTTTCTCTGCCAAAAAAAAAAAAAAAAAAAAAAAAAATCAGGTCTTTTAAAGCAGAAATGTCTTATTTTCAGGTGAAAGAAAATTTTTTGAAACGGTCGTTAAAAAAGTTGTTCTTTACGAATTGCGAATATTCCAGGCGCACCGTAAAAATCTGTCTTTTTCCATGATAGACGCTCTCAGATTGATGTTGGATATTCTTTCTTTAAAAACCTCTTCGCTGCAAAAATTAAACACATTAATATGAAAATAGACGTTACTACTTTTAATGGAAAAGAAGGTTACAAAGTTAGAAAAAAAGAAAAATACCGATAAAAAATTTCTATACTGCATCGCGATAAAGAAATAAACTCATTGGGGGGTTAACTGGCGTTTCTCTCCTCGTAAGATTCCCATTCTTTCTCTCATCTTTTCTCGACTCGTTCCACTGTCTCACTTCGTCTTCTCCCAGAACAAATCTCCATACTTTACCTAGAACTTCTCTGAACTGTTTCATTCCCCTAAGCTATTCTCTTTGTCTTCTAACAATGGTCGGTGCCGCTTTTATTCTTCCTGCCCTTAACTATTCTGCACCATTTCAACTTCCCTCCTTTTCTTCTGTCTTCTCATCCGAATTTATGGCTATTTTACGCGCGATCCTTTTTATATCTTTAATTTCTAACTTAGTGAATTTCCTTCTATGCTCCGACTCGAAAAGTGTTTTATTAGCTATCTCGTCTCCTTTTCCTGAACCCTCTTTCTGTCCTATTATTCTTTATATTCGTTCCTTGATTTATAGTTTATTAGCTTCCCGTTCTATCCAAATTGATCTACTTTGGATCCCTGGCCACTGTGGTATCGCTGGTAACGACCTTGCTGACTCATTAGCATGCTCGTCATTTCATAGGCAGATTTCCTTCCTAAAATTTTTACTCTCTCTCTCTCTCTTTTCGTTCTCACCGTGACTTTGGGACTGATCTTTATCTGTCTCTTTTGTCCAACCCTGATTACTTTTACCTTGCCTTACAGCCTTCCCCATCCTCTTCTCCTTGGTTTAACAATTTTCCTAGTATCAGCCGTTCTGTCACTTGTTCCATAGTTCGCCTTTATTTTAATCATAGTCAGCTCTCGGCTTCTCGTTTCCGTTTGCTCTTGTTCAATCTCCTTTGTGTCCCTTTTATCCTCCTACCTTATACCTCTGACGCAAATCACGTTCTATTCGAATTTTATTCCAATTTGCTTATCCTTGGCCTACTCCTTTCGGTGTACTCTACATTCTCGCTTTTCCATCTCCTTCTGTTATTCCTTTGTTAGCCACCTCTATTTCTCCTATCTCTAATCGTTTTTTGATATAACCTGTCACTTCATATGCCTTTCTATTCTTCTAATCTTTTATGTTGGATGAATGTTCTGTGCTAACGTGCCCGTAAAATAAAATAAAAAATAAATAAAAATAAAAAAAGTCACTAACCGAAAATATACCTGTTTTCATCTGGCTACCATCACTTTTTAATGGTAAGCTGCTCAGATGGGGGAAACCTACTGGCGTGAGCCAGCGACGTCAGTTTCGACCTACCTGGCGATTCAAAATATTTCGAGTAAATTGCTAGACAAAGTCTGTTCTGATTCACCGTTTTAGCTGCAGGACATTGTGATAACTCTACCGGGATACTGTTACTTATCAGTTACCGGAGAAATATAACAAGAATTTACGCGCATCACGTTGTGTTGCGAATGACGCACGTAGCCGTATTCCCAGCGATCGCAAAGATTGCAAAAACTGGAACTTCCATTTGAAGGAGTATAAACTCCGAAACAAATCATTCCACTACCGAGGAGGTATGTCAATTTGATGTAACAAATCGAAATTCCTAAATTATCGTCGACAGAAGTCTCCGCTTGCCTCAACCAAATGAGCGGTCAAATAACGAAATTTCAGAAAAACGAAAAAAAAAAGAGATTAAAAGACACAGAAAACTTTTTTAACGCTAAACACGAGCGTGCTTGCAGGTAGTAAGCAATGTTTACAGTCTGCGGTAGAAGAATGAAAAACATCGCCAATTAACGAAACGTTCGTAAAAGCACCTTCATCGAGTCGAACGAAAATGATATTATTTCCTTCGGTCGATCTAGCTTTTTCAAGTTATTATTCCGTAGAATTATCCTATAGTGTTCTTTTTTATTTTCCTTTTCTTTATACTTATGATTCATGTGCTGCATGTAATTACCGAGATCATTGCAGCACACGAATCAGTGCGGGTTCAGAGGTATCAGCTGCGCTCACATAGCGTAGAATATCGTGGACTTGTTTTAGCTCGCTCGACAACGCAACAGCCGGTAAGTTTGAGGATGCCAAGATGCCTGCACGGGAACGGTGTACCAAGATGTGTTCAACAGTTGGCGAGACGAGCAAATTACATAAATGGCCGGCGGAGGGGAGGCATTCCTTTTAACAATCACTCATACGATATCGATGTGTGTGCCGTATGCGGAGTCTGGTCAATGCTGTAAATTCTCTGTAGGACATGGGTATTGATCGATCTCAGCGACGATATTTGAGCCAACCACATAGTTTCCCATGTTCGTGGAAAAATGGATGACAACCTCCTCTAGTCAATGAAAGAGGACGCCTTCGGACATATATGTTGTTGCTGTATCGGCCAAATTCACGCGTTCGTTCCCGGGTATTTAGTTTCCGTTTGGTTTTTGAACTGGAATGAAGCGAACGCGCTACGATATTCCGGAAAATTACAAAAATAAAACAATTAACGACCTTTCTCACGCGGGGGGTGATCAACGATTTCGGTTATTTCGGTGAATATCTAAAATACGTTCTGGGAAATTTCACCGCTGTCGCATTTTCTCATGCGAAAGTTGCGACTGTCGTTTGAAATACGATTTCTTTTTACTTTGTTGCCAATTAAATCGGACGACGCGTCGTAATCATTTCGAAAAAATCAGTTGAAATTTTTTTAACGCTTTCCTACATGTATAGTAAACATGTATTTGCCGATTGAATGTTCGTTATACGAGTACGCGGAGTGTTACAAAACGGACAACGTCACACATTTGTGTGTACACGTATGTATTTCCGATGCCCTGCCGTAAAGAATCATCGCGGTCCATCGCACTTGTTATTAGGTAACTGAATATACATGTATGCACGTGCAAACTTTAGTCTCTTTTTCGGCTTTTTCTTTTTTTTTTCGAAAAACTTTTCCGAAAAACGATCGTCTGCATGGACAATCTATTTAATTTCGCTGCGATAACACACGGGGTGTCAGTTAATAAACTTCGAACGAGTTATCTTCTACTTTGGGAGTACGACTCCGGAGGGGAATCGCGGAAATATTCTAAAAAATCTCTAATAAACGTACAGTTGGAAAACTTTCATCGGCATCGAGAGGAAATTTCCTTATCTCATTTTGACGCATTGTCTGTCTATTAGTTTCCAATTATTGAACGCCGCTTAAATTAAAAAAAAAAAAAAAAAAAAAATCGCGCTGACGATAGAGAAAGAGGAAAAGGAGAAAAAAGAGTTAAAATGGAAGCCGGCGAAGTGAATAAAATTTAAACAGCTGCTTACGATTTATTCCGGGGTATCATTCGAGAGACGTTTTCCCGAGAAAGTTTCTCAATTTTCCCTGAACAGGTTCCGGTTTGGGTGCAGCGTTTAGGCCGATAATTATATTTTACACCTGCACCTAAAGTTTAAAGTTCGAAAAGATTACACGGGGGTTACGTTTAAATGGTAAAATTCTCTTCAACGCCGTGAAATTTAAAATGGAAATGACATTTCTGCCAGCTAATGGAATGGCGAGCGAAGTACTAAAATTACAAATGAAAGATAAAATTTCCATCATCGGCGATAAAAAAGTATCGGAAATTTATTTCACGACGACGAAAATATTTATATTGCGATTACATCGATTTCACGAAATCCGAAGACAATACGTATGTATATTAATCTGCAGAAGTTGTCTTCACTAATCCTACTAGAGATCATTTAATAAAATATCACATTTGCGTGGTTTTGTTAAATTCTTGAATTCGGTTGCTATTTAGCTCGGCGAAATTAAAAAACCCGCAACGGCAATAACGGATGCCGAAGGAAGAGACACGATATGAAAAAGGACTGTGAAACTGATGCGAACCGACACGCAACACATGCCTTGGGATCTGTCCTTTTTGTTCTTCTTTTTTTCAAGTTTTCCATCGCTGACATTGTCCGAAGAACCGTGGGAAAAGAGGGAAAGGAGAATCAGATGTTTATATAGTCGACAAAAATAAGTCAAACGTTCGAACGATAGAAATACCGTTTGATAAAAGGTAGGAATAGAAAGGAATTTAAAGTTAAATGCAACATAATGACGTTAGTTCGTCAAAACTAGTCGATATTTTATGTATTTTTTATATGATAATTTTATTATTTATGTTCGGCATAATATTGCAAACTGATTACTTTTTTAAATATATATATATATATATATATATATATATATATATATATAGAGAGAGAGAGAGAGAGAGAAAGGAATTTGTTCAATTGAAAGAAGTATTCAAACGTTATGTGACGTCAATTTGTGTCACACTCTGCTTTAGTGGCGTCGCACTTTCCTGGATAAAATCGTTCAAAAAATCGAAGCAAATTATGCATCAAACTATAATAGCGAAGAAACCGTTGAATTTTACGTTTTAGACCAGAGCATCGTACGCTTTAATCAGTATCGATAAAAAGAACCGAGTCAATCGACCGATTTTCTTTTTTTTTTTTTTTTTGTACACGTGCAGCCAGGAGGAACTTTCCCTAGGCTGACATAAAGACGAATAGCATTTGTAAACATTCATGTAGAATTCTTTGTACTGTTTGTTGATATTTACGAGTTGTTTTTGGATTTTTGTTGTTAACTATAAATTAATATAATAATTGTATATTTAAACTAGATAATATAAATAACTGTTGTATATTTAATCGTATCGGTTATCAGATAAGCTTTGTGTATTTAAACTTTGAGAGTTTATTGTGTTGTGTTTTTAAATTTTTGTACAATTTTAGTTTAACAGAAATTATAAAAACTATAAATTAATCGAATAATTGTGTACTTCGGTAATAGTAGTAAGTATTTTCAATATACCAATATTTAAATGTTTATGGTTCTAGGTTATTGTATTGTGTTTTTAACACTTTTACGGCGTTTTTGATAAATATGTGTTAACGGAATTTATAAACAGATGTGTAGGATTACTATAACTTTCTTTCACTAATAAAACGGGGAACAGTAAAGAAATACACAAATGATACAGATTTGATATAATTTACAAATATTTTTCATTAGTGTACATTTCTTAAATGGCTTTTATAATTTTAACTTCTTCCGTATTTTCGTTAACTAAAGTAGGATTTAATAGTTTAACTTAAAAACTTCTTCAAAGACTAAATCTCAAAAAACAGGCATAAATTTATAATTAACAAAACGAAAGCCGAATAGAAGTATTATAAGCATACCAAATGTTAAAAAAATCGGTTCTCATTAATAAATTAAATCAACGTAAAGTCCATTGAACATGATCTGAAAATCGATAAGTAGTACACAAAACACATACAATAAGTGTTTTAATGTTGCTAAAGGTTATCTTCTTGATTTTCACAGGTTGTATATAATAGGATAACTTAAAATTTAGAACTGTGTACAATAGAAGCTATCCTGTATTTCGTGTAGCTGTTTCAAAAATCACACGCAATATGCCTGATAAATGTTGCGTTCCTAATTGTAAATCGAACTATGATAATACTGGGACATATATATATATATCAGTGTTTTCTTTCCCAAAAGATGAGGAAATGAAGAAAAAGTGGGTAAAATCCATTCATAGGGAATCATTTATTCCAAATAAAAATTCCTATGTGTGTATCAAACATTTTGCTGAGTCGGCTATTATACGGACCGATAAAATGACTAAAAATGATGGAACTGTTCTAGAGGTACCGAGAAAGAGACCAAAACTTGAAGAAAATGTTGTCCCTACAATTTTTCCAGGTCAGCCGTCCTACATGACGAAAATTCCAACAATTAAACGGAAATGTCCGAATGAACGTAGGCTGGAATTGATGAAACGAGACGAAAATAAGTTTGAGGAATGGCTTCAGAATGATAATGTGCTAAGTTTTGAAAATTTTGTACTAAAGTTTAGAGAAAAACACTTGTTAGACTTTGTTTTTAAGATATCTGACCATTCAGTGACTTTTATAAAAATGAACTGTAATTTGGATATACCGCAAATCGTCTTAGGATTTAAAATATTGAAGGATTTAAAAGTTAATTTTTTTACTGCTGACATAACTATACCTTCTTCAAAATTTTCCTGGTTACTTGGAGATGATTTGGTTTGTTATAAATGGTCACAATTTGAGTGCTTATTGAGTCATTTAAATTCGAATGAATGCACTAAAGTGATTAGTAAAATCGAATATATTCAACTAACTTGCGAAAAATTAGACAACGGTATAAATAGTTTACTGAATGATGAGGTAGATGGCAAAAGCGTATCCGTGAAAAAATTGAATTTTATAAAGGAACAGTTAAATTTAGCATTAACTCGCCGTCCTCAATATTCCTCTGAAACGTTCTTGTGGGCGTCTTCCATTTTTTTTTCAGTTCCCAGGCGGATATAATGTTTTAAGAAATTCTGACGTTTTAACTGTACCGCATCCTACGTATCTTAAGAGAATAACTGCCGATGTTAAGTCTAATGCCGGTATCAAAAAGGAACAAATAGATTACCTTAACAAAAAAATTCATCATTTGGAAGAACATGAAAAAATTGTAAATATTTTGTTTGATGAAATACATGTCATCCCTAGAATTGAATACAAAGGTGGAGAGTTAATCGGATCCACGGAGCAAAGTGAAGTTGCTACCAAAATTCAAGCATTCATGCTAAGTTCTGTTTTTTCTAAAAATAAAGATATTATAGCTCTTTATCCAGTCAAGCAGTCATCAGCATCTGATTTGAAGCAAATGCTCTTAAATGTTATTCAATCTGTCACAAAAGTTGGTTTTCAGATAATTTCTTTAACTTGTGATAATCATAGAATGAATCGAAATTGTTATCGACTTCTGAAGAACAGTACGAATGTTGATAAAGACTTGCCGTGCTGGATAATTAATCCGTTCCAGACGCAACAGAGGATGTATTTATTATTCGACACCGTCCATCTTTTCAAATCAATACGCAATAACTGGTTGAATCAAAAAAATACAGATCGTTCGTTTATTTTTCCCAATTTCGACAATAATAATTCAATTTTATATGCAAAGTTATCTGACTTGGAAAAAATATACTTTAAAGAGGTCGACCAAATAGCTAAATCAGCTCCAACTCTGTCAAAGAAAGTTCTTAACCCATCTCTATTTGAGCGACAGAACGTGCAGCTTGCTGTTAAACTATTTCATGAAAAAAATATTGAAGCTTTGAAACAATCATATAATGAAACTAATAACACGGGAACTGCCGAATTTTTGAACATTGTTCTGTGTTGGTGGAAAATAGTGAATGTGCGTTCACCCAGTTCAGGATACCATTTACGCGATTCTTTTAGGGATGCTATAAGAGACCCTAATGATAAAAATATTCAATATTTAAAAAAATTTTACAATTTTCTTTGCGCGTGGGAAAAAGTAGATGTCGCAACTTTAGAAAAAAGTCATTCAGGTAAACTAACTTGTGACACGTTTCCTGCACTTAAACATTCTACTAATTCCTTAATCAATCTGACTCAGTATCTGTTTGAACATTATGAGATTCGTTACTTATTGTTAGGAAAATTTCAAACAGATAAGTTAGAAGGACGATTTGGAAATTATAGGCAAATGAGTGGAGCTCATTTTCATGTTTCTGTAACACAAGTACTGGAATCTGAAAAAAAAATTGAAAGTTTTAAGTTTACTCGAGTTGAAATCGGCTAAATTTGGAACATTTTGTCTAAAAGAATTTTTTTTTAGTTGACAAAGAAGATACTCGTTCGCTTGAAGTTGCGGAAAATTTATCTATTTTTACCGATGTAATTGAAAGCTCATCCTCTGTCGAATTAAGCACTTCCGTATTATCATCTTTATTTTACATAGCTGGATATTGCTCTCATTCTTTGATGAAATTTGTGAACCAATGTGAAAATTGTTTAACTTTTATAACAAACAATTCTGATTTTCTCATAAGTTTTTCCAACGTTTCACAAGATAATTCTGTTGAAATTAGTAGCTACCTCAAAAATTTAACAAGGGGTGCTTTGAAACAACCATCTGAATTATTTTTTGATGTTTCCATTCAAGCATATCAAATATTTGACGAATTGATTTCTGATGAATACGAACCTGATTTCCTTAAACAAAATCAGCAAAGAGTAATTTTACGGGAACTGGTAATGTTGAAGGTGGTTCTAAGGAGATTGATAATATTGAAAACGAATGTAGCTTATGCAAAAAGACACTTAAGATTATATTAAATAAAATGTGTCATATACTTTCAAATATTTTTTTGAACAACTATACCAAAAGTATTAACAATAAAATCGACAAAGATCATCGTCGTGAAAAGACAACCAGAAAATTAATAACATTTCACCGTTAAGCTGGCGTGTAGCACCATCAGGTAACATTTTTTAAATTACATTAAAACGGTTATTATATTATTTTCTTTCTAATAGTTGTTTGTGATTAAGTAGCTAATGTCCAAGTTTTTATTAATAATTTAGTTAAATTAACGGCATTATTAAAATTTTCCTTTATCATACTTACATATTTCGATCTTCGGTTTATAAAAGGAAATATCTTTGTACCTCTAGAGTGATATGGAAAATTTTAATCATTAAATTGTATGAAAATTACAAAAAAGTTCCTTTTTATTGATAATTGTAACGCATTGTTGTTATACTAGTTTATACGCTTATATCGCGTTCAGCCGACTAGTGTGACGTCATTAATCTTAGTTCCCGGCCTGTTATTCTCGAAGGTCTCGATGTAAATAATTTATAAATGGTAAATGAATTCTTCTGAACAAAAAAAATCAAAAAAAAAACAAAAATAGATCGACAGTGGAGTACATTAAAATTTCGCCCGCTCGGAATAAATCAAAAAATTACGCCTATTCAAGTTCCTAGAAAAATAGACGAAAATAATGGAACTTTTACGAAAAAAATTGCAGTTTTGTAGTTGCAAAAATTACCAACCGCTAAGAAATGAATAGAGAGTGAATAATCCGATGCATACAATGTAGCCCTTATGTGATTATGCCATTTGAGGTTTTTAATTTTTAGAAAGAAAACAGGGAAATAAACGAAGCCCGAAGATGGTTGCATTGCAGATGTATGCACAGGCAAAGCACAATTACATCGTGTTAGAATTAACTTATGGAAGAGGTAATTGATAGCGATCGAGCGTCAAGGTATAGATGAACATATAGTACAAAAAAAGATACGGAAGAACCGTGACTGTTAATAAATTCTAAGAAAATACATTATAGCTTATAGGACTAATAAATAATTTATGTGAAAAATACATTTATTGCTTTCATCGGGAAACAAAAAATTTTGAATGCGTGTTCACGTAATATTTCGAAATCGACTTGTAAATATCATAAATAAATTTATTTCATCGAAAAATCTCAATTTTCTCATATAAGCGAATTATTTCACTACTAATGCTGAAATACAAAACGAAAAATTAAAATTCATGAGCCAGAAGTATTAAGACAAATCGGAACAATTTGTGTATTTTTAATCAATTTTATTTCATTTCTGAAAATTTGCAAGAGAAATGATTACCTCGGAAGTATGATAATTTGTAATAATATTTCTGGCTTTTAAATATTTGTTTTTATTCATCATTATAAAACGGACACTAGTAGCTTCTCCTTTACAATTTAGCTCATTGTGTAGAATTTTCTTAATAATAAGAGCCCGCGACCAATCGATTATTTATAGACCCTTAAAATTCCCTAATTCGTGAATTTCATCAAAATCGTTGGAGCCGTTTCCGAGAACCCTATTATATATATTTATTTGAAAAGTTTCAGAAATGTTTACCTACCGCTGCTGGCATACTGGTTTTTGCAGCAAAGTTTCATTTATATATTTTGTATGAACGCTATATTTTGTTACAAGAAAATTCGATGAACCGAAATATTAACTCGATATCGGAGGAATAATTTTTCGAAAGGATGTTTTCATTGCCATGTTAGCTAATTGAGGCTACTGCGTCTCACATCTTTTTCTCTTTTTTTTTTCTTCGGCAGTCACCCAGTATTTCCTTTGATCATATCCGCATTTATTTACTGATTTGGCATAATAATTAAATTTAATGTATACGTTAATCATCGAAAACTAAACGAGAACAATTTATCGAAAGCACTTTTGGGAAAGGTAGAAAGCGTACTTCCAAACGAGATTTTTCGGCCTGCTCCCTATGGTAAAAAAGGCGGTGTAATATGGGTACGAAAAATGCGATTAACGCATCAGCGAATAAATAAAATTTAGTTGTCCACCAACTGAAAAGTCTTAGCGTGAAATCGCGCTTGTCAAAAATCACTACTGACATGTTTCTCGTTAACTTTTTTTCTAGAAATTTAAGGAAATGCAAAAAAATTAATAAACGACAAATTACGTACTGTGTTCTAATGGTGCAAATAAAGTAAAACAGCTGAAACGATAAATACAAAATACCTGAAAAAACCCCTTTAAAGTTTGTACGCATTCTGCCTTGGTGCATGACGTGTTCATCACTCGAGGAATTGTTTTCAAGACAAATCGTAGTAGTTAGTTGTATGTGCAAAGAGTTAACATCGTTTGCACTGCATTACACCTAAAAATTCCTTTTGCATCCTCCAAAGGCAATTGCTGTATCAAGTAATTTCGTCATTTTGAATATATCTTCATTCTTTGAGGATGGTTTAATGTTGACGAAAAACATGGAAAGAGAGGTACATCATTTCGTACTATAACATGTTTACTATTCGTCGAAATTCGACCCTGCTTTCATTTAATCGTATTTTTCACATTTGTTATATCGGTTGTCTGTAATAAAAATATCTCTTAAAATAACTCTGTATAAAAGATTTGTCTTCCGGCAACGCATATGTATAATTAAAATATCTATTAACCTTCGGTGCTTTTCTAGTATTTCGGTAATTAATAGGATTCTCTGGATCATCCTGTCAACGTAGGTTTCAGAAGAAGTCGTCGCAATAACCTAGTTGCTAGAGCACTGGCTTCTGTTACGGGAGTTTTTAGTTCGATCCCAGGAGACATAGAAATTATTACAGAAATTAAATTAAAATAACCCCGAATAGAATCGTATTATGGAAGGCAATGTGGCGAACATGCGTACCATACCATGTGCACGCTATTTGATGTTTAGTAAGCAGGCATAAATAGGACACTGCATCTGTATATATCGATAAATCAATCGCAATATCAGTTTCAGGTGCACTCTTCTTTTATGTGTATTCTCGCATATTGAATATAACAGTTACCGTGTTATCCTAATTTCTTTCTTCTCTCCTCTGTATACGCCTAGCCCAGCCTGCATGTACGCCGGAGTCATAACGCGCCCAATCGTCTTGGTTTAACTTTACCACTGGATCACTCGTCGCGCCTGTATAGACAGCATAGGAACTGCAGCGCATCAGCTCATGTTCCAACTTGCGCAACTGTACCATTCCATTTTCTATTATATCATCAACTTGTTTCCATCGAGGGGATTAAAATTATGTTTAAGAGGAAATTTAAAATTGAATTGTTTTTAATCATTTTTAGGGGAGGTTTAAAATATCCGGTTTTAGGAAAATCGCGATTAGCAGTCGTATTTGCATTTTTACAGAGATTGCATCATTGACATTAGTGTCGGCGTTGTTTTTGTCCACTTGCATCAGTTCCCATAAACTTCCTCTTTATCGTCATTTTCAACGCTTAAAAGTTGGTATATAAATATTACGTCCGCGCTTAATTGGCGTGTCATCAGCCGAGGTAGTAAGTCCCCTCCGGTTTGCCACAATTTTCCTTGATTACTGTTTCCCGACACGTTTGTATTCACCCCCCTCTCCCCCTCAATGATAATGATGCCGACGATTATGCCGTATTACTCTGAAATAAACTAAAAACACCGATGATATCACATTTATTCGGTAATGTTATACGCCTGTGAATTCGTTATTAGAGCAATGAAATGCTAAAGACTAATCAGACAGACTAGAGATTGCGCATCAGTTACTCTGGATATCGCTGAAGATACAGCTTTGTGAAAAAGCTTTACATTTGAGAATCCGAAAAAAGGAAGACGTGACCCCAGATCCGCGGGTCATTTGTGAAAGTAATTTGTAAATAAAAACACTATAAATGCACGGTGTAAGAATAAATTAGAATCGTGTCTACTGACGATCGACGAAAGTGTAAGCAGCGTTCTTTTTAAAAAATATAAATAAATAAACAAAGTTGGATATACAACAACAGCATATTATGTATAACGACGATACAGATTCATTTATGTTATTAATTTTATTACCGCGTCCTGACAGGAAGGGATTTCTATTATCGGGGTTAGTAAGCGAACAAAGTTAACTTCCAGAAATGTACAGATTTTAGAGTGGTCTTTTTGTCCTGTATTTTGTAAAAACTTCGGTCGTATTTGGAAGACTTTTTTTTTTTTTTGTGACTTTTTCAATTTATGTCTTTACGATGTGACACGTAAGCGATAATTTTTAGAATGGTTAACGAATCCGTCTTTCGCCTAAATAAGCAATAAACTAAAAGCTTAACTTCTTTTCCGGGGAATGATCACATTTTTTTTTAGCGAATAACAAAAATTATTAATTTGACGGTGTGGCAGTTGAAAAAAATGAATATTTATCACGGGTCGATTCCCCGTATGTAGTAACACACGATTCGAATAGATGTTTTTATCGGTTCCGGATTAATTGTATAACGAATAGAGATTCCTTTCCGGCAATAGTAGTACGATTAAGCGACTCGGAAGAAGCTATTTTCTATAATGAATAAAGAACCAACAGCAGAAGAAAATGAAGAAGAAGAAGCATCTGGAAAATAATGTGTAAAAGATTAAAGAGACGGTTCAACTATGTCAGATACTTTTTTTTTTCATTTTCTTTTTTTCCCTCCAGTTGCAGAAGAATAATTTTGCGATATATCGTCCGAAAGTAAAATTTAATTCGTTTCTTTGAAAATGCCCGACTGCCGAGAAGGACCATTAGCGTCCTACTGAAATTTATTGCCTACGTAATTTGTCATAAAGAGTTGGTTTTCGTTAAAGTTCAAAAAGCCTGTAAATTTTATTTTTCGCAATCCCATCAAATTGCGAAATTTCCCTAATGCGTTCAAACTACGATTTAGCCCACGTCTTCAGCTGCACAAAAAAAAACAAAATAAAACGTAAAAAACCAAAAAGCAAGTTTTCAAATACTTTTTTTTTTTTTTTTTTTACTAGATTATTGATGTACACTTCTCATTTCTGCGTATTAGAATCCGAAAGCTATACTACAAAGTAAGCGATCACTGTAAAGACTGATTTCGATACATATTAAGAGTGATCCATTAACCGCGAATCACAAAAAAATTTTTTAAAAATCAAACAGTAATCGGGCATATATGTTATTAGGTGACGGCGTTTAGCTCACTAAAGCCAATGCTGAATGTAATCCAAAACGGTTAAAATTATCCCTGCTGCTTTACGTAAAACTGCCACGCGTGTGTTCTTATCGATATGGTGAAAACAACACTGCATTGCGGAACTTAAAGTGTTCTTAAACTTTTTCAGATGACAGGCAGGACAATTTTTGAAAAGAGAGGAGATTTGTTCGATCGTGATAGTCGTTGACAGGTGACAAAAATAGATACCGTCTGTAATTCTTCCGCTACTTTAAAGTGATGAAGTGAAACACTTAAAATACTCACATCCCTGAATCGGCTGTGACAACTCTGTGAAACGTTCTGCCAACGGTTGCTGAACGTATGAATATGAGTATGTACCACCGAAATCTTCAAATATTGCCGTAACTATAACAATTAAACACACAAAAAACACAATGATATATAATTTATATACAACGCCGACTAGTTTCGGATATTGAAATCCATCTTCATGGTGTATATAAATAAGGAACTTATTATTTATATACACTATGAAGATGGATTTTAATATCCGAAACTAGTCAGTGTTGTATTTTATATTATAAATTATATATCATTGTGTTTTTTTGTGTGTTTAATTATTTTATTTACGGTAATCAACTATAACACAACAGTACGGACTCCAATCATATTCTTCAAATATTATCTAACAAGCTAGTGGAGCTGGCTACCGGTCGCCAGTTTTCATCTGTAAAACTAACTAGTTTGTTCAATCTGCTTTGAGAGTACTTTGTATTAGGATCCGGTAATTGACTTCGTCGGGTAAAAGGACAGCTGCTGATCAAGTTTCCTCCGGGCACCAGTGATTCACAGCTTTTCAGGGAATTTTTCAGTTCAACTGAACTCTTTTCCGTCACATATCAGTTGGTTTCCTTCAGTGGCGCTTCGCAACTAGTTTGAATTACTGCAGTATAGTTCAGCAGCGGTATCTGACACTTTGGCCAGACGCGAAATCCCGTTGATTGGAAACTTGTAATGCATCGTAAACCACGGAAAAGCTTCATGATAAAAAAGGAGTGCTTCTTAAAATCATGTAACATTTTTACTCAAATTTTTATGGCAAATTAATTTTTAACATTTTTTTTCTCTTTTTTTTAATATATAAATTAGCGTAAACAACATAAAACAGGAAGTATAATAATTACATGTTATAATTATGTATTATTTCTTCCTGTAATCGTTTGTTTCACTGATATTATAAGTTATGTATTTTTAAACCTTAATTTACGTTACAAAGTTATAGTTTTAAATATTACACGGACACAAAGTACCTTTTAATTCGTTAAAACATACAACATTTATTTATATTAAATTATTACTTAAAATAAAAGTTACAGACATTATTATTCACAAAAAATATATATAAAAATTCGTCCTACCGGTTTCGTCTACTTAGAGTCCATGAATATGTCAAGTAGACGAAACCGGTAGGACGAATTTTTATATATATTTTTTGTGAATAATAATGTCTGTAACTTTTATTTTAAGTAATAATTTAATATAAATAAATGTTGTATGTTTTAACGAATTAAAAGGTACTTTGTGTCCGTGTAATATTTAAAACTATAACTTTGTAACGTAAATTAAGGTTTAAAAATACATAACTTATAATATCAGTACATGTTATAAATTTAAAATTTTTTCACAAAACCGACTTGTTTTGAGTTATTTACTCTCCGATCGTGATTTACAATTATAGAATAACTCTGATTAATGTCGGTCTTTTAAAAATGCTTTAAATTCTTAACATGTAACTTGTTAAGACTGCGTTTTATCATGACATTGGTAAAGTATGCGTAAAAAAAAAAAAAGAAAGAAAACTGGGTGGAGGTAATAAAATCTAGAGTTTACTATATTAAAAAAAAATAAATAAAAAAAGGAAACATTTAAATATGTATTGCTAGCACTCATATGATACCGCTTTTCGCGACTGTTGGCGACCTGCCTGTCCACGCGCTAATGTCAGAGAGTACCAAATGTATTTCTTTCCAATCTTCACCGGTGAACAAGGTGAATTTCGCAGGTTTTTGATGTAATTCCAGCTCTGAACTTTTGTTAAACGTATTCGTAAATACAAGGTGATAGAATACAACGGTCGTCGCGATAGCCTAGTTGCTAGAGCGCTTGACTACCATTACGAAGTTCACGGGTTCGATCCCGGGCGACGACAGAACTTATTACGAAGAATTAAAATTTAAATAAATCACGTGGAAGACAATGCAAACATGTATACCATCATATGCGCGTTAGTTAGTACACAGCAGATACACACGGGACTGCACTTGTATATCGATAAATCAAACGATTACTAATCAGTTCCGAATGAAGTTTTGCCTGTGTACGCATTCGTACTGCATATAAACAATTGCTATGAACACTATGCCTGTGTGTCTGTACAGCTGAGGTGTACGAATAGGTAGTCGCCGACGCTCAGGAATTAAGTATGGCGCTACAAAGAAGAAGAAAAATACAACGAATAAAATTTTTGAAAAATTGAAATAAAAATTTACTCTTTTGAAATGCTCGGTCGTTGCAACCATTCATCCTTTTTATTATTCACATTTCATCGTTTTTTTTCCTTAATATTAATATCAGTTTTCTAGGCCTGTTTCTTGGTTTTTTATCTTACTTTTCGCCTGTTTTTTTTTAAAATTATTATGCCTTAATAAGTGTCGAAATGCAGCGTCATCTTACTAATAGTATATTTAAATTCCGGATAAGAAAAAAATAAAAATTTTCATGATTTAAACGGGTTATAATGTATACGGTGGAATGCCACGGCAGCTGGTATATAATAAATACTTGAAAAAGTTTCATGTGTTTGAGTTGAAGACAAACTGAGCAATTTCTTTATTCGTGAACAAAGGTTCTGTAATAAAGATTCGTCAGTGCTTCGGGCATAAACAATGAAACCTGTGTATGTTTTTGAGCTGAACGCCACAATTCTTTGACGTATTTCAATGTTTCTGCCTGAAACGGAGAAACTGGCAAATAAGCTAATAATAGTCATTTTTTCTTTCAAAAATATATAACGCTAACTTAATTGTAGTGTATGCATCTAGCGATAATACGTTTACAAAGGGTATACTCGTTGGTACAATAGACGCAACAGCGGACATGATGATGCGAAAAGCAATATTTCACGTGCTTAAATGTTCCACATAATTCGTGTCTAACTCCTTTCAAATCCGACTAGTTTAAGACTGTGCGCGATGAAATTTAAGACGAAAAGCTATTGTAAATCCTTAATCGATGCACTGGGGGAGTAATGTACACAGCAACCGGCAGAGTTCGCTGTTCGTTGATCAGCGTTTCGATAGCGTAAATGTCTCCAACTTCGTCGTGAGTCCGCGAGAACGAATTGAACTTGAATCGAAAAACACATTTTCGTTGTTAATTCGAGAAATGTAATTTTTTGTTTTTCTAAGGATTTTCAACAAATAGGGTGTGTAAAAACGATGTATTATTATGACAGATGGAAAAGACTTTGTTGATTAAGCGCTTAGCGCATGAAACTGCTAAGAATTGTTCTATCCGGTCGACGATGTTTAAATCACCTTCGAGAATGAAAATTACTCTTTTGATCAGAAAACCTTTAAAAATCTCTTCGTTTCCCTTTAAAACGTTTACCCTCTCTGAATATTATTGTTATTTTTCAGCGGTGAATTTAATGTTCGAGCACCTGATTGGCAATACTCTTTACGGTTGTAGTTAGATAAATGGGAGAATATTCAAGTTAAAGGTGGGAAATAAACTGAAGTCAATTTAAGAAAAAGAAAATTTTTTATGGCATTTTAAAACTAAAACTCATGAAAAAGTTTTTTTTTTTTCTTTTGAGCACGTCGACAAAGCACTTCAGCTAGAATGGTTAGTTAAACACGGATACAATCAGTTACTGACAGAATTAATGTAAAAAGAACTGAAACAATGAACAACAAAGGAAATGACAATATGTAGTAGGCGTAATAAGGAGTAGGAAGCCCGGGAGGTAATAAATTAGAATAAAGAATAGCAAAAAAAAAAAAAAAAAGGATAGCACGTTCCGTCGAGAGGAACAGACATTCAAAAAACAAAGAAAGATATGATAAGGATCGCAAATAGCCTCGTGAGCAAGATTATTATTATTATTTTCGTGTCCGGTCGACTAAATACAACAGGTTGTCCAATATTTTATAAATTTTATCAAGTCGTTATCAACGTCGTCGTACAAGCTTCCAAGTTCATATTTAAAACGAATTCGGGGGTTGCAGCAAATCAACCTATTAAACAAAACTATCGACGACCAACCGTAACTTATTCACAAATTACTAAGTCTGACACTCCTAGTCAAGCGGACAATATAACAGCAAATGCAACTCATATAAGGAATTCCGGTCAAATCCCCATTAACGCCCAATCACCAAATAATTTAAGGGATGATATACAGAATATTCCTTTTGTGAACCTGTTCGAATTCCTGAATGAATTTAAATCCATGTTCCGTCAATTAGCCGAGCAAAACAGCATGGTTCTATCCATGCTTACCATGCTAATTCAGAAATTAACCAAATAATGCCCGCCTACCTGAGGATAGCTCAATGGAACGCGAATGGCTTAAAAAATCATAAAGCCGAAATTGAATTGTTCTTAACTTCCAATTCTGTGGATGTAATTTTAGTTTCCGAAACCCACCTAACTGATAAAGACTGTTTCAAAATAAATAATTACAACACGTATTCTTGCACACACCCCTCAGGAAAATCTCACGGCGGTTCAGCAATATTAATAAAAAATAACATTGTACAGCTTGATAGTCGCTTCGGTGTAGATTAGGCACGGATACAACACGGCCCTCCACTAACTACTCTAGGCAGGTGGAAGGAGCCATTGAGAGTAGGGGGGGGGAGTTGTACAAGGCCCATACACACTGATCCGACCAAACACATTTCATACCATTCAACTTTAAAATCATTGCCACATTGTACAGCACGAACTAAATAATTTTAGGGAGGAGTATCTGCAGGGAACTAACATTAGCATACAGACGATGGGTGGCCAACTTGTATTATCAGCTGCTTATTGTCCGCCACGACATAAAATAACATTGATGGAATTCTGTAAATATATAAAAAATTTAGGGAGCAGATTTGTGTCAGGAGCAGATTGGAACGCTAAGCATACAGCGTGGGGATGCAGGATAACTACGACAAGAGGACGTGTGTTCAAACAAGCACTTGAAAGTCACAATGTCAACTATATATCAACAGGGGAACCAACTTATTGGCCAACCGATAATCGTAAGATACCGGATCTTTTAGATTTCTTCATTACAAAAGGAACCGCTAGTTATTATACAAATATAAATTCTTCCTTCGATCTCTTTTCAGATCACTCTTCTATTATTTTAACCTTCGGTGATTCGGTTATATGCAGAGAGGAGCAAATACATTTATATAACCACAAAACAGACTGGGAATCATTTAGAGATCATTTGGATACAAAGTTAAACTTAAAAATTCCTTTAAAAAGCCCAACTGACGCCGAGAATGCCCTCCTGTTCTTAAATGTAAAAAAAGTAATAAAAATTATCCAATATCAGTCCGGAAACTTGTCTTAGAAAAGAGAAAGCTTAGAAGAAGGTGGTTCCAAACGGGAAACCCTTCGGATAAAAAGTTGTTTAATAACAAAATAAAAGAATTAAAAAAACTTTTGGAAGAAATCAAAAATAAAACGCTCAATAATTATTTAACTAAACTATCACCCTTAGCAATTGATGATTATTCCTTGTGGAAGTGTACCAAAAATATTAGGCAACCGAATAAACATGTTCCTCCGATGAAACATGGTGACGGGTCATGGGCGAAAGATCATAAACAGAAGTCGAATTTATTTGCCGAGTACTTGGCAACCGTGTTTAAGCCAAACATACAGACAAACACGGACAGGGAAATACATGAATTTATAACCAGTCCATGTGGACCATCTTTAGCAATAAAATCAGCCTCTCCTCAGGAGGTTGGGTGTCTGCTTAAAACGCTGAAAAAGAAGAAAAGCCCAGGTTTCGACTTAATAAGCGCTGAATTATTAAATAAACTTCCGCGGAAAGCTATAGTACTGCTCACTTCTATAGGTAACGCAGTATTTCGCATACAATATATTTTCCGGTACAATGGAAGTTTGCGCAAATCGTAATGATTCCGAAACCTGGTAAAGATCCCTACTCTGTAACGTCTTATCGTCCGATTTCCTTGTTGCCTGCTTTATCGAAGGTAATGGAAAAATTAATATTAAAAAGGTTACAGCCTTATATACAGTCAACTGATGTAATTCCGCAACATCAGTTTGGCTTTTTAAAACATCATTCCACGATTGATCAATTGCATAGGGTGGTTAGTGTAATTGAAAATAGTTTAGAAACTAAAAAAGTATGTACTGCGGTATTTCTCGACGTTCAACAGGCTTTTGATAAAGTCTGGCACGATGGGTTATTATACAAATTAAAATGTTTGTTCCCAAGTAACCTTTACCTGTTGCTAAAATCATACCTCGAAGATCGTCATTTTCAAGTACGTTACGAACATACCTACTCAGAAATACATCCAGTTTTAGCAGGCGTTCCTCAGGGTTCAGTGTTGGGCCCCACGCTGTACTTGTTATACACAGCAGATTTTCCTGCGACAGAGAATGTGCAGATGGCTACATTTGCGGACGACACGGCACTACTGTCATCACATGAAGATCCGAAGAAAGCTAGCAACAATCTACAAAATGCTCTTACGAAGGCTGAAACATGGTTTAAAAAATGTAAAATCGGGATAAACGAAAGCAAATCGGTGAATATCCATTTTACTAACCGAAAAGTTGAAGTCCCACCCGTTAAGATCAATAACATAGATCTTCCTGTACGAGCAACGGTCAGGTATTTAGGTTTGCACTTAGACAGCCGATTGACATGGAAGCATCATATACAGGTTAAAAAGAAAGAATTAGATATCCGGGTTAAAAAAATGTACTGGCTGATAGGGAGAAACAGTGTACTGACAACGGACAACAAACGTCTAATATACACAACTATTTTGAAACCCATCTGGACATACGGGGTTCAATTTTGGGGTTGCGCTAAACCGTCAAACCTGAAGGTAATACAGACTTCCCAGAATAAGATCCTTCGGTTGTTAACCAAGGCACCCTGGTATGTTACTAATCTAACCTTACATCGAGATTTGTGTGTAGATTATGTGGCTGTCATCAAAGTTCATGCTAAAAGACACGCAGACAGACTCGATTCTCATCCGAACACTCTTGCTAGAGGATTGCTCGATGTTACTGATAATGTAAGAAGACTGAAACGCCAGAAACCGCAGGACCTTGTTTAAGGTAGGGGTAATCGGGTAGGTGCCATTGGGTACTCCTCCCTTCATGTTTAAGTTCATTCACACGTATTACTAAATGTCCTTGATGGACAGCTCGTAATAGTGTATAAATATTAAAAAAAAAAAAAAAAAAAAAAATTTGCCGCTGACGGGACATGTAAATAGATGACCATAGTCCTGAACTTCACCGAAGTCACATCGATCGCTATCGGATATTCCCCACTTGTACAGATTATATTTTTTGCGCGCAGTTCCACTTCTCAGTCTATTCAGGATTCTCCAAAGACTGTAACTTAGATGATTCCAGCTAGGCAGTGCTTCCACCTTTTGTCTACCGTTTGCTTTTATGTTCCATATACGAAGTCTTTCCTTTTCTGCAGTGCCTGTCAATTCTTCGACCTTTTGTAGAAAGCTGTTCCTGGATTTTAATCTTGTTTCAGCCAGTCCCTTATATTCATATAACGGGTGTCGGTTGTCGTTGGCTGCTTTAAACCTTTCACTTTTTGCAGCTACCTCCCGTCGAATTTCTGGAGGGGCGATACCACTAAGTTCGTAAAGTTTTGATAGAGGAGTTGGTTTCAGACATCCAGTTATCAGCCTGCATGTTTCGTTTAGGGCCACATCGATCTTTTTGGCGTGTGTTGAGCGGCCCCACACAGGGCATGCGTATTCACCAGTAGAATAACAGAGCGCCAAGGAAGAAATTCTGAGGGTGTTTGCGTTAGCTCCCCAGCTAGAACCGATTAGTTTACGTATTATGTTTGTTTTGGCCATGGTTTTCATTTTAACTGATTCGCAGTGCTGTTTGTATGTAAGCGATCTGTCGAGTATAACACCCAGGTATTTCGGATTATCTTTGTGCTTCAGATCGGTATCTCCCCATTTAATTTGTAGTTGCCGCTTTGCCTCACGATTTTTTAGATGAAAGGCACAAGTCACTGTTTTTATCGGGTTTGGCTTCAGTCGATTTTTCTTGAAATAGGTATCAAGTTCACCGATTTCATGGTTTATCGTTTTTTCCACTTCCCCAAAAGTGTCGTGCTGTGCCGCTAAAGCCAGATCATCTGCGTACGAAAAATACTGAATATTATCAGTCATCGGCTGATCGTTTATATATATATATATATATATTAAATAAGATCGGTGACAAGACGCCACCTTGAGGAACCCCGTTTTTTTGAAGTCTCCAGGAACTCTTCTTCCCATTTAATGAGACATAAAATCTCCGATCTTTCAATAGCATCGAGATAATTTCTGTAAACTTAAAATCTCTGGTAACTTGGTATATTTTGTGTTTGAGTGCACGGTGGTGAACTGTGTCGAAGGCGGCAGTGAGATCCACAAAGACGATCCCAGTGACTTTGCGTTTTTGAAATCCGTCCTCTACATGTTGCGTCAAGTGTAAAGTCTGGCCGGTACTCGACTTTCCAGGCCTAAAACCTGCTTGCTGGGAAATAAGTTTCTGATCAATTTCCTCTGCCATGCGGTTTAGTATCACTCGTTCAAATATTTTATAGAAATGACAAAGCAGGGATATTGGGCGGAAATTTTGTGGATTATTTGCGTCTTTCCCTGGTTTTTGAACAGCTATGACGTGAGCTTTTCTCCACTGCTTAGGGATATTCATTTTTATTAAGCATTCATTAAACATTTGTTGAAGCCAAGTTATCGCTGCCGTACCAAGGTGTTTGATTTGTTCAGTAAATATACCATCTACTCCAGCCGCTTTACGGGATTTAGCTTTCTTTATAGCGCCATATATTTCGTCATTACTGATGAGTTGGCTGAAATTATTTTCCTCAGTCGACAAGTCACGTACAATAGCCATCCTTTCTTTCCGACCTTTAGTTTTTTCGTTAAGCAGTAGTTGATGAGCTACCTGATTAGCTGTCACCGTTGGTGTGCTGTTACGTTGGTTTTTCTCATTGTTCAATTTCTTAAGTAGCTGCCAGGCTTTTCGACTGTCTTTGCTGAAGTTTAAATCTTCAACCATGCTGCACCAGTCTTTGTTTCTTTCTACAGAGATTTCTGCCATGAGCTTGTTACCTGCTTCTAACGTGTTTTTGTCAAATGGATTTACGTCAAATTTTCTGCAGTAATCTGCATACTGCTCTAGAAGATGACTCTTCATTCCAGAAATGTAAGCTTTCCTAGCCCCTCGTGGGATGCATTTTTTAGAGGCGTTTTTTTATGGCTTTTACAAAGGAGTCGTATTCAGCTGGTGTTGGTGGTATAGTCCTTACTACTTTTTCCATTTCTCTCGTAAATTTTGGCCGGTCCGCTTTCTTAAAATTGTAACGCAGCGGGGTTTTCTGTAATAATCGGCCTTAGGACTGCATTTACCTCGCAAATAATTGACCTATGTTGTGTGTGCGGTATGGCCTCGGCTACATGTTTGGTGTACATGTGAAGTATGCATTCTGAGACAAATTTATTATCAGGATTGTAACCGCGTTTCCATCTACAGCTGTTAAAAGATGCAGGTAGTTTTGAATCATAAACTAATTTGAGGCAGTTTATTTCGGCCCAATTTTCCACCAATTCACCATTCGCATCAGTCTCCGCATATCCCCAGTTTACGCTGTGACTGTTAAAGTCACCTAAAACAATTTTTAGGTCCTGTTGGTTTCTATCAGTATGTTCGTTGAATTCGAATTTCTCATTAGGCGGTTTATATATTGATGTTATATTGCAGTTGTTAATTGTGGCCGTAAGAATTTCAGTTGGTTACTATCCACATTGGTTTTAGTGTTGGTTACCACCGCATCGTACTTAGCTAGCAAGGCACTTCCATATTTGTTGTACGGTCTATCAATAAGTAATTTCATTCCCCCAATTTTCGGTTTCGGTCCACTTTCGGCTTTGTGCGTTTATTGTATCGCTAGTACGTCAATATTATAAGCTTGAACGAGGTTCGTTAGCAATATTTCCTTTGCTGTTGTCAATCCTTCAATATTTATAGACATAATTCGAAATGATTTCCTCTTCGATGGTGGCCCTGAAAAGGGTATTTTCAACCCGGGATTAGGATTCATTAATGTCGACCGGGAATGGGATGATTTGCCAGTGTATACACACCGTTTCCCGGGGGGCGCCAGCTGCATTTGGACTGTGTTTATGATTCGATCGTTGTTACCATTGCTATATTGCTGTATGATTCGATCGTTGTTTTGTGCAGCGTGCGTGGAGGCTCATCCCGTGCCCCCCCTGAGCAAGATGAAAAGGACAGTTTGAGGAGGTAGACAAAAGAAAATAAAAGCGGGATGAAGGTAAGAAACTGTGGTTAAAGAACAGACGAACAATAGACACAACGGCGGAACGACGAAGTGAAAGGAAATCATAAAACCAAGGGTGCGGATGGACGGCTAATGTGGCTGTTTGTTGGAGAAGGAGGGAACATAAATATCTGACTAGAGTCTAGAATGGAAAGTGAAAATTTTTTTTTTTGCTATAACATGTAAAAAAAATTTTAAAAACCCAACGCACTCGTGTTATATTACTAATAAATAGTATCGCATAGTTTGTGAATCGTTATCTCGTGTGCGTTCGCGTTCCCGTTATCAGCTCGGTAATCAATTGTTTCGGCAGACCGGTGAGATCGCTTCATTGTTATCTATTTAGATAAATAATTTCGGTTTCTTCGCTGTCGCATTTAACTTTTACTTAGTAACTAATATCGATCTATTTTACATTTATTTTTCGCCTTTACATTTTAATATTTCAGTTTGTTTAAATTCACTTCGTTCCTTTTTTTTTTTTTTCCTCTCTATTTTTAAGTCAGTTGATTGATGAGCTCGTCTAGTGGGGGCCGCCCGGCGGCCTCCTACAAAGATTTAAATGCGAAACCGAATGTATCACTAAACTTGATGGAGGTTGACGCTGTCAGCAAGCGCAAACCTTCCGGCCCTCTCTCGCCGTCCGCGGTTTTGCCAAGCAAGGATCTGCGGCTATCTCGACCCGATTCACCTAATCTCGCCACTTCAAATAATTCGAACAACAATGCTAATACAGCTGCCGAGAATTTCATTATCG
The DNA here is from genome assembly GCA_039619475.1 of Icerya purchasi. Classification (NCBI taxonomy): domain Eukaryota; kingdom Metazoa; phylum Arthropoda; class Insecta; order Hemiptera; family Monophlebidae; genus Icerya; species Icerya purchasi. The sequence continues at coordinate 293,389,024 of CM077116.1, read as the reverse complement.
ATAATAGTAAAAATAATAATAATAACAAAAATAATAATAATAATAATAATAATAATAACAACAATAACATCATTACCACCTCCGCCACCACCAATAATAATGATAATAGTAATATTAATAATAACAGCAGTTATAATAATAGTAACAATAACGATAATAACAGTAACACTATTAATAACAGCAACACTATTAATTCGCCGGTCAATGTCAACAGCTTGGATCATCCAAATCCCGATGTATGCTATCCCCTCAGTCATCCTGGTCCTTACCCTATCTTAATTGAGTGCACCTCATCCGATGATAATATAGGCAATTATCACCCTTTAGCTTTGGCTAGGCTGATAAATTCAATATCTTCGTCCTTCATTGATATCTCTCCTCGCGGAAGAAATCGAATTTCCGTCTCATTCCCTTCTTCTGCAACTGCCAACCATTTCCTACAAAACCATAACTTCTTCTCCAAACATAACCTAAAAGCATTTATTCCTTCCACTTCGTTATATAGATTGGGCGTAATTTCAAACGTTCATCCTTCCTTTTCTGAGGATGATATTAGAGAGGGTCTTGATCCCAGCATTCCTGTTATTTCCATCAGAAGAATCCTTCGCACTGCCGATGATAAGAAAATTCCTACAAGAGCCGTGGAACTTAAGTTCGCGAACACCATTCTTCCTGAATTTGTATCTATTTTCAAACTCCGATTTCCCGTCTCACCTAGTATCAAACCTCCTACTCAGTGTTCTAAGTGTTTCCTTTTCGGGCACATTGCGAGACACTGTCGTAGTTCTAGTTCTATTTGCTCCCACTATTCATTAAAGCATTCTTACTCGGAATGCAATAATCTTCAAAATCCGCCTACGTGTAGAAACTGCAAAGGTTTTCATTGTTCCAATGACCGCAGTTGCCCTGAGTGGTCTAAACAAAAGGATATCAAAAAAATCATGTCTTACGAGAACATTTCTTTCCACGAAGCCTCGTCCATAAAAAACAATTCCTACGCTACTCAGGCATTTTCATACGCCAACCGCGCTTCCATTCCCTCCTTTACTACTACGATTTCTCCTAATACTTCTTCTTTAATTTCAAATGCCCCTGTCAAGTCTACTACTTTCCACAAGCCTAACAAAACTAAACATTCATATAAACCTCTCCCTCACTTTCCTCCTCTTCCTTCCAATAAACTTCCAACCCCCTCCAACGGCTGGGCTCTTAACCATCCGATTACTGAAAGTAACAACTCCGGTTGCTCTAATCTAAAGCCTTCTGCTTCTAATTCTTCCTGTGACAATTTCAACACTACATCCACTATTCCTACTCTTCCTGCCATTAATAATCTATCAGCAGCAATTGTGGATTTGCTTTCCCATCATAATGTAGCTTCGTCCTCTAACTTTGTCGCTTCGCTTTCCTCCTTCCTATCCGCTAATTTACAGTTTAGATAACTTCTTTCCTGTATTTCCTTTATACGTCGCTTTCTCTCCTCATTATTGCGAGTATGGCTGCTGTGGGATGGCCCAAATCCATCTGGCACAGTGGATCTGCTCGAATTTGTGGAACTTTTCGTTTGAAATTCATTTATTTCCACATTGGAATAAACCTGGAGATGGTTCTGGCTAACCATTTTCCTTTTATGGTTCATTTGGTCTGTCCTACAGTCCATATTGGTCGTTGTGGAGTGAGTCTTTGGGTGGTAATTAAAATTACCAACTTATTAGATTTACCTCTACATTTTGCGTATGACAATCGGAGACCATTAAAATCATCATCCGATATGTTAACGGATACATGGATCTGTCCGAACCTATTGCTGAGTGCTGTTGAAGACAGTACTTCAAGGTTGATAACCATCATAAACGAATTTTCATTTTCATTACTTAGTCCCTTAAACTATTACTTCCTTTTATATTACTCCTCTTATTATACTCGTCCATGCTGCATGTTCCTCCCTTCTTCTACCATCTACGATTCACTTTTATCCAGCTCCCTCTTTAAGGCTTCAGAACCTCCGACCGTCTTTCCTTTTGTATTCTTTACTCTCAAATTGAGCACTTATTTTATTCTACGTTTTCTCTCAAATGACTGAAAAGTTCAATATACTCCAGTGGAATTGTCGGAGTCTTAGAGCTAACAAACAAGCCTTGGAGAGTATACTCGACTCCTATTCCATCCACATTGCTCTGTTATCAGAAACCTGGCTTAGAGAATCTTCAAATATATCTATTCGAAGCTTTAATTTAATCCGTTCTGATCGCGTGGACGGCTATGGTGGTGCCGCCATACTCATAAGAAAAGATATTTTCTTCAACATTTATGATCATTCCTCTTGTTTTCCTCTTGATCCTCAATCACCTAACTTGGTCCATATTTCTATTCCTAATGTTCACCCTCAACCTACTCACATCTTTTCCGTATACATCCCTCCACATTATGATCTTAATAATTTTCCTTTCACGATACTATCCAATCCTCATTATCTTCCCTTCATCATTGGGGGTGACTGGAATGGCCACTCCCCCTTGTGGGGCTCTGCGCGTCATAATAGGAACGGGCATATCCTCGAGAATTTTATCCTCAATAACAACTTTGTCCTCTTGAACGATCATTCCCCTACTCTCTACACAGGTGTTTATAGTCGCAGCTCGGTTGACCTCTCTTTAACTTCCCCTAACTTTGGTCTCAACTATCATTGGGAAACCCTTGATAGTACTTTCGGCAGTGATCATGTCCCTATTATTTTTTCCTTGAACGATCTAATTCCTCCTCCTCCAGATCCTATAAAACCTCCTAATGCTCCTAAATGGTCTCTATCCAAAGTCGACTGGGATAAATTTCGGTCAATCGTTGATTTATCTCTCTCTAACATTAATTCTCTTCCTAATCCTATGCATCAATACGATTCCTTCTATGACTCTATTTCCTCGGCGCTAACCACCTCTTCTGCACCGGTTCCTCCCCCTAAAAAGAATCGACACCTTCTTGCTTCTTCGCTTTGGTGAAACAACGATTGTTCGGAGGCCATTAGCGACAGTACTTCCTGTTTTAGGCTTTTTCGGGCGTGTTCCTCTTTTGAGAACTTCTTAGCATATAAGAAGGCCAATGCTAAGGCCAGACTTATTCTTAAAAAGGTCAAAAAGAATTCATGGAAAAAATTTTGCTCCTCATTTTCTAGATCCACTCCTATCTCCCAAATTTGGAGAATGGCTAAAGCTTTTCAAGCTCCTCATTCTGAACGTCCTTCATATTATAACCTTCCTTCCGAAAAACTTACTTCTTTCATTGATTCTATTGCTCCCGCTTATGTTCCATCTCTCGAAGAAACACTTACTCCTACATATGTTCGTACAGCTCCTGCACATATTCTTTCTTCTGACTTCAGCATCGGTGAATTCCATACCTCTTTGTCTAATTCCTCCAATTCTAGCCCCGGATTAGACCGAATTTCATACCTTGCTCTTAAAAATCTTTCAAACTCTGCACTTAATACTCTTCTGTTAGTCTATAATCGTTTCCTATATACTGGCTCAACTCCACCTCGCTAGAACTCCTTTATGGTTATTCTGATTCCGAAGAAAAAGCCTAATTCCTTCCGTCCAATATCCTTAGCTTCTTGCTTAAGGAAAATTTTCGAAAACATGATCAATAAACGTCTGGTCTGGTGGCTAGAACATCATAATATACTCCCTGACAATATGTTTGGTTTCCGTCCGGGCCTGGGCTCTATGGACTGCCTATCTTTATTCCTTTCTGACATTTATAAATCTCTTATCCTCAAAAAATTCACCGTTGCTGCGTTCATTGATGCCACCTCTGCCTTTGATAATGTCCATTTACCTTCCTTGCATGACACAATGCTCTCTATCAATATTCCTCTCCACTTCACCTCACTAGTTATTAATCTTTTCCGTAACAGGATAATTCACCTTTCTACTCCCTTTTTTGATGATTCCAGGGTGGTCTACCGAGGCCTCCCGCAGGGATCATGTCTTAGTCCTACTCTTTTCAATATATATTTTCACAGTCTCGCCATCCTCCGAGTTTCCTCCACGTCGTTGTTCTATGCTGATGATATTCTTATCTATTCCTCGTCAGATAATATATCTGCGGTGAACGAGGAGCTAAATAATTCTCTTGCTATTTTGGAAAATACGTTATCCTCTCTTCATATTTCTATATCACCTGAAAAATCTGCCTCTATGATTTTCACATTCCGTCCTTATAACCGTTCTTTAGTCAATCTTTCCTTGCGCCACCATCCCATCCCTTTGGTCAATTCCTTCTCTTATCTCGGTATTATACTTAATAGCACTTTATCCTTTCGGGAGCATATCAGTTATCTGTGTACGTCCGCTCTCAAAAGGCTTAATATACTAAAAGCTCTTTCGCCTCGTAAATGGGGCGGTGATCCTTATATTTTACTTATGCTATATAGATCAATAATCGTTTCCAAATTTGATTACGGCGCATTCCTGTACGCTAGTGCTCCCAAGCAATTTCTTCGTAAACTTGATCTCATCCAAAACTCATGTCTTCGTCTCTGTATCGGAGTACTTAACTCCTCTCCAATTCCAGCCATTTTGGCAGAGTCGGGATTCCTTCCTCTTTTCATTCGAAGACTCTTATTAGGGGAAAGATTTCTGATTAAACGTCTTCCCGTTACTAATTCTAAACTCCTAAGTTCCTATCAATTTATTTCCGATAACTGGCGCTTCTCTCCTCGTAAAATTCCTATATTATCCTCGATCTCTTCTCGACTTATGCCCTTTTTGCCTTTTGTTCTCCCTTTCACCAAACCACCTTACTTCACTTTTAATTTCTTTGAATTCAAGCATTCTCCGAAGTTATTTGTTCTCCCCTCGGACATTAAATCTCTTCCTCATCCTGCCGTTCAAAACGAATTCACTCACGTATTATCCTCATACTTTCCTTCCCATACAAGTATCTACACGGATGGTTCGAAGTCTGATGCTGGTGTTGGGGCTGCGTTTATTATCCCCGCGTTGATGTATTCCGAATCCTTTCAGTTGCCCTCCTTTTCCTCTATTTTTCTTGCCGAATCCATGGCTATCCTGCAGGCAGTCCTTTTCATATCCTCGACAAATAACATCTCTAGATTCCTCCTTTCCTCGGACGCGAAAAGTGTTTTATTGTCTATCTCCTCTCCTTTTCCTACTCATGTCACTGATTCCATTATTCTCCAAATTCGCTTCTTAATTTCTAATTTATTTGCATCCCGTTCTGTTGAAATTGATCTACTATGGATTCCTGGTCATTGCGGAATTCCTGGCAACGAGTCAGTTGACTCGTTGGCACGTTCGGCGGCGACCAATGGTCTATTCATTAGTAGATTTCCTGCTCAAACTCTCTACTGTCTTTCTTATCGTTCCCATCACGATTTCGTAACCGAATTCTATCCTTCATTCTTTACCAATCCTCGATCTTTTTACCTTGCTGTTCAACCCTTCCCTTCCTCTCTTCCTTGGATTAATCTTTTCCCCTACCTTAGCCGTTCGATTATTTCCTCTATAGTTCGCCTGCGGTTCAATCATAGTTTGCTTCCGGCTTCTCTTTTCCGTTTTTCTATTGTTCAATCTCCTTTGTATCCTTATGATCCTCCAGAGCTCAATTATATACCTGTGATGCGAATCACATTTTGTTCGAATGCCCCTTTATTTCCTCCGAAAGTTCTACTCTGTATTCTAGTCTTCTGCGCCTTGGCCTTCCTACTCCTTATAGTGCCCACTCCATTCTTGCACTCCCCTCTCTCAATATAGTTCCTTTGTTGGCCTTGTTTATCTCCTCAATTTCTAATCTTTTCCTTATATAAGGTACATTTCCTTGCGTTGGGTAAGTTCCACTGTTGACGTGCCCAAAGAAAAAAAAAAAAAAAAATAGTATCAACGATCGAACATTTACAATCAATCCCGTGTATACCGAAATGGACGTTCTTCTTCTTCACGTGGCATCTCCGCCTCGGAGGTTGCCGATCCACGTTGCCAGCACTACCTTTGAATCAACGGAGGACCGGAACAACTCAATTGATGTGCAGTAAAGCCATCGGCGAAAATCTTTCATCCAGGAGTTTTTCCGGCATCCAATAGATCTTTTTCCCGCTATTTTTCCTTCTAGGATGACTCGCAGGATCTCGTACTTAGGGCCTCTCATGACGTGACCCAGTTATCGTAGCTTACGTTCTTTAGCTTAACAGCATAGGTTATCTTCCAGTTCGATCTAGTACATTCCGGTTCGTGATTCTTTGAATCCATGATATCCGTAACTTACGACGATAGATGTACATTTCGAAAGCCTGTATGCGTTTTTCCAGTGTGGAATCCAACGTCCAGCTTTTGAAACTACGCTGCAAGATCGAAAACACGTAGCAGTTCGGGAGTCTCAGCCTTAGACCAATGTTCAATTCGCGTCTCGTGCAAAAGTTTCTCATGGTAATAAACACTACTCGAGCCTTCTCGATTTGAGAACGAACCTCCTTCTTTGAGGTGCAGCTGTCATCCAGAGTGGTGCCGAGGTATTTGATTGAAATGACTTGCTCTATTTCTGCACCATTAACTTTCAGGGTGAATTTAGTTGGCTTCTTCGAATAAACTGTAACTTTTGTTTTCGAGGTGTTCATCACAAGTCCAAATGCTCGACTATGATCTCCAAGCTTGTCTATCATCTGCTGTAATTCTGCTTGGCTACCGGCTATTATAAGACTGTCGCTCGCATAACGTATATTATTGATTGTTATTCCATTTAACTTAATTCTCCCATTATTTACATCAAGTGTTTCTTCGAAAATTGCCTCCGCATATATATTAAAAAGACGGAGGGACAAAATGCATCCTTGCCGAACGCCCTTCTTAATAATAACATCTCCGGATAGGGAGACGTCGATTCTCACCGTCGCTGTCTGATTCCAGTATAGATTGCTGATAATACGAAGGTCTCTTTTGTCTATACCACGTTTACTGAGTACCTGCATTAGTTTATCGTGTTGTACACCGTCGAATGTTTTTTTTTTGTAATCAATAAAAAGCACGCGTATACAGTCATATTCATGTCTCGGCACCGCTGTACTAGTGTCCGAATCGCAAACAGGGCCTCACGGGTGCCCATGCCACTTCTGAAACCAAACTGTGTATTTCCGATTCTATCTTCTCAGCGTTCATATATTCTGGAGTGTACCACACGGAGAAAGACTTTCAAGGCATGCAATTTTATGCTGATCGTACGATGGAATTACTCCCGAGCAGTAAATGTTATCGAAAATTCAAGTCAGCTTTTGGAGACTATTTCCGTCGTTTTCGGCAATTAATTTCAGGATTTCGGCATAAATTTTTCATCAGGCCCGACAGCTTTGCCACTCTTTTGCTTTTTTATGGCATATGCTATTTCATTTTCCGTTATCAGAGGGGACCATCTTCACTGTAATCACAGAAAACAGTTGGTGGTGTGGGACTCCTGTCATCATTGAATAGCTGATGAATGTATGTTTCCCATTTTGCCACTCTTAGACCAGTAACAGTTTCACCATTCTCGAAGGAAATTCGGCCAGCATTCGACTTTTTATATCGACCAACTACTTCCTTCACCTTCTTGTACAGATTAAAGAAGTCGTAGTTACGCTGTAATTCTTCGATTTCTTCGCATTTCCTGTTCCAGTATTCCTTCTTAGCTTTCCTGCATCGATTGCGAATTAAGGTGTTCAGTCTTTTGTACTCAATTGCATTGGATTGAGCGAGACGTCTTTCTTCCATTAAGCCAATGATTTCGCCTGTCATCCAAGTTTGCTTTTAACGGCACAGGTGACACTTATCTTCTTCTCTTGAATTTCACTAATTATACGCTTGAGCTCGTTCCAGGTAGGCTCCTAATTCCGCTCTGTTTCTTTCTTCAGTCTATCTTCTATATCTCTTGCTACGGCTGCTTTGAAGGTACTCTGCTTCAATTTGGCGACATCAATTCTTCTTAATGGTGGTTTCTCCAGTCTTACAATTGTAGCCAAAGTTTTGCATCGGCACCTAGATATGTTTTCACAGATTTGACAATCTTCCGCAGATTTTTGTCTATCATAATGAAATCTATCTGATTGCGAACTATGTTTTCTACATTATCAGCCGGCGACTTCCAGGTATACAATCGGCGTGGATGATGTTTATAGAATGTGTTAGTTACTGCTAGACGATTCTCCAGACAAAACCAGGCGATCTCCTCTCTCGTTTCTTGTTCCAAGTCCATATCCACCAATAAGATCTCCTTCTGCACCATTACCAATTTTCGCGTTGAAATCGCCCGTGAGTATTGTAATCTCACCTTTTTTGGTTATTCTAAGAGCTTCTTCAAGATTTTTGTAAAACTCTTCAACCTCGTCGCTGGGCTTGTTGCCTGTTGGTGCATATGCCTGTATTATATTCAGCTTACGATAAGTTGTTTGCAATATTAAACGGCACAAAGTCGACAACAGATTTATCAGTGTCGTCCGACAATATAAAACCAACTCCATTTCTGCTGCTGCCATCCGAGCTTTCAGAGTAGTAAAAGTGAATTCCATCTGTCTTCAATGTAGCGGTACCGGACCATTTTATCTCGCTTAGCCCTAATACGTCTATATCAAGACGTTTCATTTCTATTGCTGTGTTGGTTAGTTTTCCGGCCTGTAGCAGACTGCGCACGTTCCATGTTGCTATCTGAAAAACTTTTCGAAACATCTGCATTTTTTTTCAAATGGACGTTACGCGGACAGTATTGTTAGGAAGTTTTGAAGAAACAGAGCTAAGGATAAGGACAACAGACAGGAAATCAGAAAGGACCTACTAGAAACAGAAGGCGCGGCGAAGTAATAGACGGACATACGAAAAAGACAAAACATTTATAAAGAACAGTCGAAGAAAATCAGATTGAGGTTAAAATCAAATTATACAGCACGAAGAGGGCAGTGTGTGTCTCGGTATGTGTGTTTGCGTGTGAGAGAGAACAAAGTAAACGAAATTATCGGCTGCAATTAGACGGTCAAGTGTAACAAAGTCAGCAGACATCGCGAAGAGGCTATGAAAAGGCGAAACGAACACGAGTGAACTAATACGGACGGAAGCCGCAGTGAAATCTTTTTTACATACCAACGGATTACACGGGTTAAAAGTAGTAAGGAATCTGTCTTTCCTATCAATTCCACCCAAAGGTTGATATTTTAGAAAGGAGTGAAGAAAGATTACGGGTCAAAGAGCATACTCGAAGGACAATAAAACCATGGCACCGAAAGAGCAGGGGAAGATAGGGCTTCTCCCGCGACCTGCTGCCCATTCTAGCGACATTTGCAGCAGATATGAAAATAAATATGGCGACTATAGGATAGCCTTTAGTTCGGTTGAAAGGATCATTCTCCTTTAGGAAATGCGCTAGAAAGATCGGGCACCCGTACGCGTCTTATCTGACCATCGCAGTGAAAATGGTCAAACGGTGAATAACACTTCGAACGTTTACTACAATTTACACAAACAGAAACGCGCATTCCGGAATAATCAAAAGATAAAAAAATTCGACTGCCATAAAGTGATTTATTTTCGTACACCGACATCGTCTCCGACGTTATTGTACATATTCTCAGCGCGATAATTATTATTGTCCACGGATAATTATGTGCCGAATCAACAGCCGTGATAATCGTCGTTATGCAGGCGTTTCAGTCACCCTTGTTTCGTTACAGGAATAAATTAGTTAAATGTATGCAAAGGGTTCATTACTGAACTAGCGAAGCGACTATTTATTCCAATCGTCAGGAATATCTACAATCGCGGTCTCACTTGGAACGTGACAATAGGAGGTATGCTTCCTCTCCTCACGATTTTTTAGAAGGAATTTTCGGAAAATTTTAAACGGCAATATTTAGTTTTCGATGAAAATTTTGGATCCGTTCGGGTTTCATTTAACTATCAACTAAATTTTGGTTCCATAAAATTTCGGAAATTTCGTTAATAGTTTTAGTCTGAAAAGAATTTAATAGTACAAGTTTTAATACCGAGTTGGAGGAAATACTTAAAAAACAAAATAATATTTGCACTCGGTATTAAAACCTTCTTAGAAATTCACTATTACGAATAATTTATGAAAATGGATAAAAATTAGATATGATGTTAACGGCGGACTAATGTGTAAATAATAACTTCCGTTTTAGACATTGATAATGGTTACTGTAATGATTTGGCCGAATCCAGTTCGGAAAAGAAAAATTCTAGTTCAAAAATAATCCATTTAGCAGTACACACTAATAACGTTTGGATCTGTAATCGAGCAATCTCTACCACACGTTATCGGACTCCGTTGAAAGCGAACGATTTTGTTTTTTCTTTCTTTTTTTGAAACACGAGTAGAATTGTCACTTTTCTTTGCCCCTCCCCCTCCACCGCTGTTTCTTAAACTGTAAAATTCTCGAAAGTAATACAGAGTATAACCGCTTTTAGGAGTGTGCATTCGTATACAATATAAATAAATGGATAAATAAAAGACGCGCGTTTTAAATAATTTACTAAAAATTTGTTGATTTTCACAAAACTGTACGTAACGGTGCTTTCAAAAAGCAAATAAACAACTAAAAAGAACTGCCCTTCCAAAAGATAAATAAAAAAATGAAAAAACTACTTTCGTTAAAAATGAATTTAAAATATTGAAATATAGTCTCAATATCGCTAATTTATTCTATCCGCAAACAAACTACTTCTCCGAAACATTGTGTGGAACAGAGTTAAAAAGTCGTTTAAAATTCGTCGCTTTGTGCATCTCCTTGAAAATGCTAATTCGAGCACTTTTAAGTTATTTAATTTCTTTCCTTTTTTCAATGGAAAAGTGAAATACAAGTTTTTTAATCAACTTTCAAAGGAACTCGGTCCTCAAATTGCCCGTATCTTGCGTTATGTATGTCCACTATTATTTCCTCAACCCACCTCGCCAGTTCCGATGATATTAACCATCGGAAGAAAAACGTACCCTAGATGACTTGACGCGTCCATAATTTATTCCCGCAATCGTAAATTATTTATTTTTACCACCTCTGGCATTTTCTTGTTGAATTTGAATCTCCCTGATGTCAACGGTTGGGTTAAGTGTTGCAGGTGAAATCTACCCCTATTTCCAAGTCTTTAAAAACTATATACATATATATATATATTTTTATATATATACGTATGTGTGTATACGATTTCAACGCTAATTCATAGCCGCATCTTATAGCGTACTGTGAGCGAGGACAAATAATGATTCATGCAGCAGCGACTACGCTTTCTTCAAAAATTAATCGGCCTTCATTGTTGGACAGGTATTTCAGCAAACCTCGTACAAATATAAACAGTTGATCAAGCTACCACGGACAATCTGCAGCTTGGTTTACTTTACCTATGTGAATTCCGTACTTTTTCAGATGTTTTCTATCGGCTCATTTTTAACCAATTTCCTATTCTCTAATTTTCCGTTCATATCGCAACTTGTATCACTGACCGAAGTAATTTTTACAAATAGACGGAAAATACGAGCACACACGAAGCTCTCTTAAAATGCCGCATAACTCTGACTAAGTCAGTATATCCTTTTTTTTTTTTTTTTTTTTTTTTTGGGCCTGTTAACCGAGGACCTTTATTCAGAAACAATTAGAATAGGAAGGAATCAATTATATCTTAATACGGTCAGGTATTGTTAGGAGAAAGGAACAAATGATAGGAACAATCTCTGGAGAGCGAAAAGATAGGACATAAGGGGCGCAATATGAAGTAGGAAGACCGAGTAAAAATAAAATAGAATAGAAATCAGAGCACTCAGCAGAAAGAGATAAATACTTAATAAACACATGATCCGCATCGCAAACATGCTCTTCCTTTGAATGGAGAGGGCAATATAGAGAGGCAACCAATAAAAAACGAAAATGGGAGGAAGATAATAAAGTATGACTTAACTACGCAGAAGAATAACGAAGACAACAACAAAAGGACGAAGTGAAGAAAACAAGGAAAACCACGGATTGGCAGGGAGACTAGGTTGAACAGATAGATAAAAAGAGCAATTGTTAGAGAAAGAGGAAACGTACATATTCGACCAAAACTTAAGATGAAAACTTTTATACAACGGAAGGAGATTGGACGATGGGACTTTTTTAAATAAGAAGTGAGAAGAGGCAGCAACCCGAGCCAAGGAGTCCGCCGCTTCATTACCGAAGGTGCTCGAATGACTCGGAACGCACAGTAAATATCAATATATATGCAAGGGAGACAAGAAAGAACGTGGATAGGTGAGCGTATGCGGAGTATAATAAAATCACAGGAATGATCAGGTAGGGGTGAATGAATTAAAGGGCGGTCATGGAGTCAGATATAATCAAGAATTTAGAGGAAAGGTGATTGGAGAAAATGAAAATAATGGAACGTAGGATAGTCATTAATACGTTTATGAATGTAGAACAGAAAGGAGGCAAACGAAAAGATTCTGAAAAGACAAAATCTGTGAGGATAAAAGAGGCATCGACACCAGCCAGCCTCTTCGAACCATCTGCGAACACGATTGCATACGAAAGAAATTGAGAATTGATAAAACTGTGGAATTCCTTCAGATTAGGGCCTGCGGAAGAAACTTAGAGAGTGTAGGTACAATAAACATGTTTGGAGGATAGCAGAGACGGACGAAATTAAGAATGAAATAAGGAAGATTGACTAAGGACTTTATGTAAAGACAAAACCAACTGAGCCAAAAGGGAGATGAGAAATAAAATAGGGGTTTTCCTAGGTACGAAGCGCCAGTTCCTAGAAATGAAGAGATGGAAATGGATAAGAGTAGAGGACGTGAGTGAGAGACGCTTAGTAAGAAAACTATAGCCCAAATAAGATCTGCGAATAGAAAGGGGTGGTATGTTAGATTCGGCATAGAACTGGAGAGGATTTTTTTTTTTACCCCTTTGGGTTTGCTACCCAAGAGCATTAGCCCGGCAAAATGGAAGAGATGCATGAAACAAAATAGAAACTATATATTTTTATTTTATCAACAATGGAATCAAGAAAGGCCCCTAGAACAGGAACAACTGAGAGAATAGACAGAGAAAGAACATAGGAGGCGTTGAGAAAGCAAGAAGACCACAAGCTTCAAACGTTGAGAATAAAGTAACTCACGCACTCGAGATAAACCAGAACACTCGAAGAACAAGTGATTCTTATTATAAACATACTGGGAACCTTCGGAATCCAATGAACAAAAAGGAGATGCATCCAAGGAAAATCGATTTAGAGAAGAAGGAAGGAGATTATGCGAGAAATGGAGGCGAGATAGTTTAGTAATTATGGACCGACGCAAACTGGGGAAATCATAGAATCAAGAACGAGAAGAACGAGTAAGGTTAATCAAGAGATAAATGGAATTAGGATTAGCGAAAAGAGAAACATAAACAGAGTGCCTAAGATGGCAGGATTTAGTTGGACGGAGAATATTGTGTACTGAAACCCTACTAATAACATTCCCATTGAGCGCTGCAGCTTTAACAAGGAGCTCGACGGATACACTTCCATCAATGCCTGAATGTCGGGGAATCCAAAGAAAGTCAATCTGGGTAGACGTCGATGATGATAGATCACGGAAAAGAGGACGAATAGAAAGGATGAAAGCATCAGTAGAAGGAGAAAGGGAGGGTGAAGATAGCGCTACATAGAAGAATACTTAAAAGGTCAAAAACAATAAGGAATTTGGAAGAACTTGCAGAACAGGAAATATAAATAATGGCTTGTAAGATGGCAACAGATTCTGCAGTAAAGATAGAAAAAAAGGACGGAAGTCTAAAAGACTGAAAATGACTGAACTGAGGGCACAAGAATGAGGCCCCAACTCCGCTCGAGCTCTTCGATCCGTCAGTAAAAATTAAAGAGTGATCGCGGAATAGAGAATTTATTGTATGGGAGGATCTGACTAGGTCATTACGGTCTAGCTATTAATAATTTTCTCAGCTTATAACAGACGCAACAATAAAATACTTCTGAGAAGCGCACAGACTGATAGTCACACTGACTATTTGCTTTACGGCTAAATTTTTACGGTATATCGCAACGAAAATCGCCGTTGTTACACATACACGGGACACTCATCAAACGGTACCTAAAAGTAGACCCCCTCGAAAAAATAAACAGCAACGGTACCGGTTATGTCCGTCAGCAATGCCCCGATTGAACTAAGCACTCAAAATATTACATTACCCAAATTAACATTTACCACACGCTCCGTGTTTTCTATATCCGCGTTTTATTAACGTTCCACACACACACACGCACACATATATATACCCGCACACACCCGCTTCTTACTAAATGATCTTGTCTAATAAACTTAATTATAGGTTTGTGTGTTTAATGCCAATACTGAGACAAATCGACAATTTCAGTAAAATTACGCAAAAAATACGTTACAGTTTTTGCACAGAATGAAAAAAAGACAAAAAAAAAAGGACTAGGAAAGCTGAAACATAGAGAAAAAAAGAGAAAATGCATCTAACTTTCGAAACGAAATAGAATAGCCAAATACTGAAAATTTCGAGATAGTGAACAAAAAAATTAAATGTTAAAAAAACAAAAAGAAACGGTTATATTCTAAAATATTGATTTTCAGCTGGAAATTGTATTACGAGTTTTGGTTATACATTTCATTAATAAATTTAATTTGTACAAATCTGATAATAAAGAAAAATTAATATAACAAATAAAAATTCCATTAATAACGTTATGATGCAAAAAAAAAAAAAAGAAGCAAGTCTCTGAAATATATAATTGCTACCACTTTTTACAAAGTTTTCATCAGATTTAATTAGTTTAAACCATATTTTTAAAGAACGAATCGCTTCATTGGATGATTTTCGTAATAACCATTTCCACGCGAACATAATAATAAGTAACGCTTATTACGAATATTGGTATACTGTTCGCACCTTTTTCACCAATTTAAAAATAATTCTTGTTTTCCCCCCGCTTTATAAGTGCAATTTTTAGGTATGTCAGCAACTTTAAAATGGATATGATTTAGAAGAATTTCGCTCACTAACAATCAGCCCCCGTTCACTTCTTTATCGCTGGCTAATGCGAAATAATTCAACGGGTTATCTGTGCACAGCGTAATAATTGCATTGCGGATTGTTCGCTTTTTCTACTAGCTCTTCAAATGCTGCACATACCAGTATGTACATCGTTTCTATTTTTTCCGAGTTTTGAATATAGAATTATATAGTGTTTTATTTCTATTTCAGGCACTCGCGAACGATAGCTGACATTTGAGAGAAATATCGAATCGTAATTTTTTTTCTGTTTGTCCTATTTGCGTGTTCATATCGACGTGCAAACTACTACGGTTCAAGTACACGTGCGTCGTATATTTTAAGTGGCTAATTCTGTTCGCGTCCGATAATTGCTAGCCTGCAGCAGGTTATGTTGAACAGGGCAAGCTTGCAGTTGTGTTACTCTGGAAAGTAAATTTGCAGATTTTTCGTTAATCTAGAAAATTTGCATTAAATTTTTTCACAGAATACATATTAGAGTATTTAAGAATAAGCATTTTTCTTCGTTCTCTGTTGGCTGCACGGTTGGCAATGCGAACCTTTTATAAATATATGAGCGATTGAATAGAGATATTTTTTAAACTTCCCGGTACAGTAAAAAAAGTAATATTTATCGACTCGAGACTAGAAAACTTTTTGTTTAATAAATTATATTTTTCAATTTTATATCAATTTTTTCTTAAGAGTAATGGAAAAGCGCGGAAGGAAGCAAACTGTGCGCAGAGATGTTGCAGCGACGCATGGAAGGAAAGTCAAGAAATCAGTGGAAACAAGGAAGGGAGGGCTGAATAGACAAGAAAAAGGAGAAAGAGGAGACGTAAGAGTCAACCCATAGTTCAGAAAGAGCAGCTGTAGACAGAATGGTAATATTGAAAGAAGAGAAAACAGGAAGAAACCTACCGGTAGAGGAAGATAACCGAGCGAATAAGTCAACTAACTCATTACCCCCAATTCCAGCATGATCCGCTTTCGAAAAGAAGTCCGTTTGGATTAAGTGAGAAAGGAAAAGATCATGAATCAAGGAGCAAATAAGAAGAACAACGTAATCGGTTCAGTGAGGAGGGAGAGGAGATGCGATAGTTTGCAGCACGCTTTGAGCATCCGACAGGATAGGGTATTTCGAGAGATAAGAGAGGAAAAAGAAAGGCACGCAGAATAGTAGAGAACCGCATAGAAGAATGAGCAAAAGGAAGGAAGTTTAAAGGACTTGACATAATTTAGAGAACGACAGAAAAAAGCTGCACCAACACTATTGGGTCCCTTGGAGTCATCAGTGAAAATCAAAAAATGGTTAGGCAAAGAACAGCTTAAATTCAGTAAAAATTCTAATCTAACAACATTATGAATGACAGGTTTAAAAGGAACCCGGGGAATAAGAGCAGTTAATAGGTTGGAAAAAAAAGGGGGAAATTGGAGGAGAAATATAGATATACGGAGAAAACTGAACAAAACGGGCAGCTATAAGAAAAAAAATGGGAGTTTTGTTGACAGAAAAGCGCCAGCTACGTAAGATAGAGGAATAAGAAGAAATAAGAGGGGAAGAGGAAATCGGCAACAGTTTGGTGAGGAAACGATAACCCAAGAAAGAACGTCGAAGAAAAAGAGGATGAATGTGAGATTCAGCGTGCAAAGTTGAGATAGAAATACACCAATTCAGTCAGGAGGGGCGTCACCAGGACGGAAACCAAACTTATGACTAAGCAACAAGTTGTAATGTTCAAGCAACCAAACAAGACGTCTGTTGATTAGGTTTTCGAAAAGCTTCCGGACACAAGATGCAAAGAGAAATTTTGGACGAAGTGAGGAAGAGTTTGGTTTAGTGATAGGGATAACGCTGAAGGTATTCCAAGATAACGGGTACAGTCAAAGCGAAGAAAGGAGTTAAACAAGTTTAAGAGGAACCGAAGAGAAAAATCAGACAGATTTTTAAGAATAGAGAATGTAATTCTATCCACTCCGGGAGCAGAGTCTGGAGAATTCCGTAAGAATGTTTCTAATTCCAAAGGAGTGAGCAGAAAATGTGAGGAGGCGGAAGAGGACGGAATGCGACATGATTCATTAAAGTTAGGAACATAACAAGGAGCAATAGAGTCAAAAAAGGAGATTAACTTCTCTCATCAGGGAGATGACAGGCAAAAGGATGGTGGGAAAGAGAGGGTTTAAAAAACTTGGTCATTCCCCATACCTGAGAAATAGGAGTAGAGCGAGAGAAGGAGGAACAGAAGCTTTTCCATGCATTTTTCTTTGTCGATTTGAGGATAAATCTGGCCCTAGCATTGGCTCTTTTATGAGAAAGATAGTTAGTGAAAGATGGGCTAGAGCGAAAAGCTCTAAAAGTAGTTGAACCAAGATCAAAAGCAGCCTTACAATCTTGATTCCACCACCAAGCGGAAGACGATTTCGCCTTTTTATGAGATGAATGATGAACAGGGGGAGAAGAACAAGTTAAGGAAAAAGAGATCGAATCAATGAAGAATTCATATTGAGAAAAACAATTCAAGGAAGCAGGAATAGAAGAGAGTGCGCAATCGACAGAGGAACGGAATTTAGGTCAATAAACTTTAGAAAGAACCCACTTCGGAGGATCAGGAGGAGTATGAGAAGACGAAGAAAAGACTTCATCGATTGAGATCACAAAAGGAACGTGGTCACTTCCAAAGGTGCCGTCTAAAGTACACCAGATCAATGAAAATGAGAGAGAAGTGACTTCTGATGCATGTAGGAGAACCATTATTGAGAAGAAATAGATAATTTTGAATGATGAAATTCTCTAAGACCGTGCCATTGCGTTCCAATTACTACCTATGAGAAAAGTAGGGGAAAGGGAATTGATTAAGATTAGAAAGGGGAAATCAGGCAAAAGTAGGTGGGATGTAAGCAGAAATGAAATGAAAGGGCCTAGAAGAATAGTTAGGAATTGAGATATGTACTAAGCTGGGAAAAGGAGGATTCGGAGGAAACAAAGACTGGGACGCACGGGCTGGAAACTGGACATCGTTCCTTACTAAAATAGCTGAACCACCGTAGCCATCGCTGTGATTGAAACAGATCAGAGAGAACCCATTAAAATTGATCTCAGAAGAGCTTAATAACCACGTTTCAGAAAGAAGCGTGATACTAATATCATGTTCATCTAGCAGCCGTTCTAAGGTGTTTCTATTGGCCTTAATGCTCCGGCAGTTTCATTGTAGGACCTTAAGCTAGTCGGGCATAATGAATTCTTAGATAGGCGGATGTTGGAAGAAAAATAAGAACATGGAAAAGTTGAAAAAACACACCATACCAAAGAAGGAAGGAAGGTGAAAAAAAAAAAAGACAAGAAAATAACCATTAAACCATTTCCATAGTCCAAAAAAATAAAAAACGCACTACCGAGAAAAGAGGAAAAGGCGGAAAGGAACAAGAGAGGGAAAAATACAAAGTAATACAGCCTCCTCCGCTCAGAAAAATCTTTGCGCAAAATAGTAGGATGTAGGAAGCAACAGAGAAGACGGTAGCGGTAGAAAAGGATTTTAAAGACATCTGGGAGAATAATCCGATGCCCATTGCAGTTAGAATGTAGAACGAAGTGAGCTGAGTAAACATCGTAAAACGTTGCAAAGGTCCCACTAAAGTGAGAATAATAAATAACTTGTTCTCAGTGAATCTCCTACTTGAAAAAAACGAGACAAGAGTACACTGGTGAAAGACAACAATTAAATGAATGTAACTGAGCCCGCTAGTAGTTTTAGCTACACCAGCATCAGTACATTCAATGTTTAAGGAAACAATTACTGCAGTTGTAGTTATAGTGTTAAACGCAACGAAGAGTATAAACACCGAAACTCGCTCCGCAAGTCCTACTGAAGTGAGAAAAATAAACAGCTTATTATAGTATAGAGGAGTTACTGAGTAACTCAAGCTCGAAACGAGCGTGCCATGAGTACAGTAGTGAACGAAAACATTGCAATAAAGTGAGTATAGCCACTTCAGCGTCAGTACATTCAATAATAAAGGAAACAATTACTTCAATAAAATCAATGGGCAATTCATCAGAATGTCTCAAAATTCAAGGAGGGGGAAAAACTATATAACAAATACCGGAAAGACACCACAAAAAGTGGAAACGGGACATGATATGTACATAAATAATTGTAAACTAGCATAAAGCTACGGAAAGAAAAAGAAAAGGAAAAGAAAGAAGGGAGAAACGAGTAGTTAATTAAAATTGATGAAACTAGCTAGGTAAAAATTCAGCAAGAGAAGGGGAGAAGAAGCAATGATTTCAGATGCCAAAAGCTCTAAGAAAGTATCGGATAGCGAGGAAACTAATGGAAAAGAAGTAGAGGAAGAAGGATTAGAGGTGCTAAATGCAGAGTGACTACTTTTGATAGGAGAGGAATTTCTAGAGGAAGGCCCACCCATTAGAAGGAGAGGGAAAACGGTTAGAAGGGAGCTTAGGAAATTGTGAAGGAGAATTGAAGTGGGGTTTTAGGAGAAGAGAGTTTGTGAAAGGTGGACGAATTAGGAGTGGATTTAGGCAGCGAGAGAGATGACGAAGGAGAAGAAGTAGAGGATAAATTATTAGACCTGGAACGGGAAACATTTGGATTTAATTTCCTGTGGGCGATGTCAGCGAAGGAAAACGCAGACGAAGTACGATTTTCCTTTTTTAACTGGCAAACTTCACTGAAGGATATATTTTCAAATGCTATAAATTTTTTAAATTTCAGTTGTTCAAGAAAGATTGGGCATTGGCGGTTAGTGGAATAGTGAGAGCCTTCATAGTTAAGACATTTTAATTGTACAGGAGGACTAGAGCACTCATTAGCTCGGTGGGAGTCACCGCACTTAACGCATCGGGGTTTACTGCGGCACATTTTTTCTGTATGGCCGAAACGGAAGCAAGAACGACACTGGTTGGGGGGTCTGGTACTAGGTTCAACCGAACAACGAAGATGAAAGAAATGGATAAAATCAGGAATTTGGTTGGAAAGGTACTTAATTTTTCGATTAAAGGATTGGGACGGAGTTCATCACCGTGCCTTTTTTTAAGACGCCGTATGAAAATAACAAGAACCAACGAGGAAACATCATTAAGGAGGTCATCTTCAGAGATATCAACCGGAATTTCTCGAACAATATCAACTGAAAAAAGGAAAAGAACTAGGAATGAATACTTTGAATTTATGATTATCCAAAAACGTTGAGTCTAACAGAAATTCGGTGGCGGCGGAGATATCGGTAAAAAATAACCGAAGTCCATTCCTGTCGACTCGCACAATTTCGCTGATTGCAGTAGTCTTACGGAATAAAAATTTAGCAGCTGCAAAAGGATGCAGACTACCGATGTTTTTATCGGAGAGAGATTCTAGCCTAACTTGAATAGAACCTGAGAAGCTGCTAGGGAAAAGATCGACACTACGCGCAGTTAAAACGTCACTAAAGTTACCTTCATCTCGTTGTTGTTGTTATTGTTATTTATATTATTAATCTCATTATTTTCAACTTTCGAGTCGTTAGAATTATTTTTATCGTCGTCTTTTATTTTAAAATTATTGATGGCGTTGTTTATAACGACGGAGTTCGCCGAACTGGCCAAGTCAGTTTGCGAGAGACGAAACTCTTTAACGGGTAGATCTGATTTAGGAGAGACTGGGCTGTGGAGGGCTTTCGTTTATTGGACGTATCCACCTCCATTACATTGAGGGAGAGTGCGGGCTTGGAGGAGGCCGCCGTGCGACCTCCTTTTGACGAACTCATCAGCTAATGTAACAGTAGGTAGTAAATAAGCTTACAGAAAATTATGAAAAAGAAAAAAAACAAAACACGATACTAAAAATAAAATTAGAAATAAAAAGGCGGAGAGAATCAGTAAGAAACGTAAATGGCTACTAATAGTTCTTCTTCTAACTCACTCGCTGCCGAGTATGAGTGCCATTTCTCATATCACTTCTTCTCCGTTAGATAGTACGGTGCCTGAATCTCATGTGCGATATCAATCCGATTTAATAATTAGATACATAGCTGCATTGCGCGCACTGAAATTGGCTTGTTGTATTCCTTCTTGCCTTTGTTGTATGTTTACTGGAAGCATTGACACTTGTTAGGTTTGCAATTTTATCAGTAAACTTTCTCCATTCAATTCTGCTCATCGCACATTTCTCCCAGAACTTGTTCGTCCTTGGATTGATGCCTTTTTTTTTGTAATGCTGTTTGATAGAACATCCTTATATCGGAGTTTTGGTCTTCGGCGATATCTTTTGCCCGTGCTTAATACGCCATACAATAAGCGCTTCGGTATGCGACTAATAGTTAAATTAAGCAAATAAAAGGAACGAGCTCACCGAAATCGGATCGTTATCAGTGCGACAGAAATGAGAACAATTAGCCGCGCAGATAATTACGGTAAACGAATAAAATTATCTAAAAACCGTCATCGGACGAAACAATGAACGCGTATGAGAACGTGTTTATTCAACAGAAAAGGGACTAATCATTCAATTAATTAAACTCCATAACAATTGTGGCGTTAAAATAAAGACGAAGCGATATATAAATTTAACAAGTTAAAGAACGATTTCGAATTTTAAAAAAATGAATTTTTGTAAAAATTATATGCATTTTTTACACGTGGTGGATCCACATTTGCAGAACTCAAAAATCTCTTTATTCTCACTATTATTATTACTATTATTTTTTTTGTAAAAATTGTATACATTTTCTACACTTATCCACATTTGGAAAGCTCCGAAATCTCTTATTTCTTCTTCTTATTATTATTATTAAATATTTTTTTAGGCGCTTCAATTAAGAACATTATGTAAAAGTGAAATTTTAGGAAGTTACAATGTACGGTAGCATGATGATCTTAATCCCACATAACATTCTCTACCGCTTCGAAGTTTTCTGTTTAAATATGCTTTTATATGACGCGGCGTCGTAATGAGAGAACTAAAACTTATCGTGACCTTTAATTTCGCTTTTTACCGAAAATTATCGTTACAAAACGAATCTGTTAGTACCTTATTTGCGGTAGACGATGGGTGGAATTTGTTTTTAAAGCCCCCCCCACTCCCAAAAAAACCCTTATTGCGGAGTCTATTTTAAAACCAGTTTTAAAAAATATGTTTATGGACATATTTAAACCGTCTCCGAGAAAGTAACGTCCGATGTACGATTTTACGGCGCGTCTATACTTGCAAAAATAAAACTTCTCGCAGTAAAACTTGCATAAAGTTCTTCTTTTTGTGGATTGATGTCTAATAGAAAAAAACATATTTCAACATTAACAAACACCACGCGTTCTAAAAAGATTCATAAACCCCGAACGGAAGTGTATAAAATTGTTTTCAAGTCCCTTTTTAAATTTATAGCCGTCGAAAGTGTGTAATATTATAATAAAAAGTGGAGAATTATTAGACAAGTGAAAAGTGCAATTTCCCCTAAAATAATACTACCGGTATGTTTTGAGCAAAAACTCCGACTATTGTAACTGCGGAAAAGAGAACCTCATATTCCACGAGGCTCCTAATAAACAGAATTATGCATTAGTTTCTGGCATTGAACATTTTTCCGATTTAATAGAAAAATGAGACTTCGGGTGTAGCGCAGTCTGTAATCTTTAGATGGAAGGCGAGAAGTGAAATTTCCGTTCATACCGCAGAGGAAGATTCGTGGAAATAGTGGAAAAGCCCCGTGAAAATTAAACAAAATCATGTCTTTTTTTTTTTTTTTGGGCGCGATAGCGGCATTGACCCAACAACAACAGAAATTAAGGAAGGGGTTAAATAAAAAGACGATTAGAAATAGAGCTTAGGAAAGATTGGAGTACAGGGATTATATCTGGAGATGGAAAGGAAAGGACAAAAGAAGAATTATACGGAGCAGGAAGACCCAGTGCCAAGATTTTCGAGTACAAAACAGAGCGCTCGGAATCAAGGGCAGGGCATTCAAAGAAGATGTGGTTTGCATCACATATGAGAGGAGAGATGGAATTATGAAGGGGACAATCCGGAGAAGGGGACAGGGAAAAACGAAAACGTGAAGAGGGCAGAAGTGAGTGATTAATACGCAGTCTGATTAAGGAAATGATCGCGGAGCGTTGATAAGAATAGGATTGAAACCACGGCTGGAAGAGGGAACCGGTTGAATTTGAAGATAATGAGAGGCGGGATTAGAAAATAAAGAAGGATAGATGTCCGACCATAGTCGCGAATGATTAGCTGAGAAAAGAAGGAGGATGTCCGAGGTAGGAATTTTGCAGAATAAAGGACCATCGCGGGCGGCCGAACGGGCTAAAAAGTCCGCTAACTCGTTGCCCTCGATGCCAGAGTGACTAAAGTAAAGTGAGTTCCATACCCTTTACAGGGCGTCGGGATTGTGAAGTTAAGGTTCACAATGTACTAAGCCCAACGGCACTAATGAGAGTAGGGGGGCCAGTTCCTTTCTCTCGGCCGCCTTTACTTTCCCAGATTTCTCTGGTACCCAATTATTTCAGGCTGGGTAAGCTTGGGAGCGATTTGGATAACGAATTAAAAGAATGATAGAATTGGAGGAATGAGAAGGAGGAGAAGAGATGGCTTGAAGAACACTTTTGGAATCGGAGACAATCAGACATTTACTGATCTCTCTTATGGCTGGAATGAACGAGACTGCGCGTAAAATGGCGATAGACTCCGCTGTGAAGATAGAACAGAAGGAAGGGAGCTTGAAGGACTCAGAGTGATTAAGTGAGAGGGAGGTAAACGCGCCGCCCACCCCATTTTCGTTTTTAGAACCGTCAGTGAAGAATGTTAGATGAGAAGGGAAAGATGTGTCCAGCATGTGGAAGAATTCGGCTTGGATTGAAGAATGTGCGGTGGAGCTGGTTTGGAGAGGGAGAGAGAAGAGATTAATAGTCTGCCAAATGCTGGAAAAGTCATGGGAAAAGTAAGAAAGCTTGGAATAAGAAAAGACATAAGGCGAAAAATTGGAGACTCGAGCTGCTACGAGAGAAAGGATTGGGATTTTGTGAGGAGCAAATCGCCATTGGTTTTTAATACTAAGATAGGAAGAGATAAGATTAGATGAGGACACAGAAAGCCGTTTAATTAGAAAATTATAACCAAGCTGCGATCTGCGGATAAACAGTGGTTGCATAGCAGATTCAAAGAGGATAGCAGGAATGGGAGAAGATTTTAGCGCTCCAATGCACAACCGAAGGCAGCAGTTTTAAACTTTGTCCAGTTTGGTGAAGAGAGATTTAGAGGAGTTTCCATAGATAAAGGAGCAGTAATCGATTCTGGAACGAATTATAGCTTTGTAAAGGATTAGGAGAATGGCAGGGTCACCACCCCATTTGGATGGCGAAAGGGCTATCAGGAGATTGAGTCTTTTGAGGGAAGAATTGTAGAGATAGTTGATGTGTTCATAGAAAGTGAGTCGGCTGTTGAGAATAACACCAAGATAGCAGAAGGAGCTGACGAGCGGAATCGGAATGTTAGATGAAATAATATTTACCAAAGCTTGATTGTAGGGGCGGACGGAGAACACCATAGAAGAGGACTTAGAAGGAGAGAGAGAGAGAGGTGAATTGAGGCGAGGGAGATACTAAGGATAGATAAAGAGTTATTGATCTCTTCGTTGGCGGCGGCCACATCATTACAACTGGAGTAGATGAGGATATCGTCTGCGAAAAGGAGAGAGGAGGAAATTGTAGGGAGGGAAGCAATATTAAGGAGATAGATATTGAAAAGAGTGGGGCTAAGACATGATCCCTGAGGAAGTCCCCGGTGGATGCATCTGGAAATGACACGGGAGGGAGTAGAGAGGAAGAGGGATCTATTTTGGAACAAGTTTAGGATCAGAAAGATGAAATTAGATGGAACGTTAAGCCCAAGAAGCTTGGCGCATAGAGTAGGAAGGTGGACATTATCAAACGCAGAGGAGACGTCAACAAATGTAGCAACAGTGAATTTTCTTTCTATGAAAGCTTTGTAGACGTCTGATAGGAATGATGCAGTCGACCGGGCCCAACCCCGGGCGAAAGCCAAACATATTGTAAGGAATTAGATCATTGTGTTCCAGCCACCAGACGAGTCGATTGTTCACCATACCTTCAAACAGTTTACGAAGACAGGAGGCTAAAGAAATAGGACGGAACGTTGATTGATTTTTTTTAGGTATAGGGATGATAACAAAGTCATTCCAGGATTTAGGTGTAGATCCGGAGAGTAGGAAGGAGTTAAAGATATTCAGAAGAAAATGCAAAGAAAGCGTGGAGAGGTTTTTAAGTATAGGGAACGATATACCATCTAAACCTGGTGAGGAGTTGGAGGATTTATTAAGGATAGATAGTAGCTCATCATAACGGAAAGGAAGAGATAAGAAGTGAGACTCTGAGTTGGGTGTAAGAACAGGAAGCGAGATTTCCTCAAGAGAAGGAGCGTAGGCGGGCGCGATAGAATCTAGAAAGGAAAGGAGATGTTCCAGTGCGGGAGAGGGATGTACCGGGCGCTTGGAAAGGGGAGAAGTAAAAGCCTTAGCCATCTTCCAAATCTGCGAAAAGGGCGTGTCTTTAGAAAAAGCGGAACAAAATTGTTTCCAAGAATTTCTCTTAGCCGCTTTAAGAACAAAGCGAGCCCTCGCATTGGCTTCTTTGTGAGCAAGAAAGTTGGACATTGAGGACCGCGAACGAAATGATTTGAATGTAACAGTACTTTGTTTAAAAGCCTGTTTACACTCTTCGTTCCACCAGAGTGAGGAGGCAGAGGGCGCTTTTCGGTGATGATTATTGGGAACAAGCGGAGAGGATGAAGAAAGGGACGAATGAAGGGATTGAGTGAACAAGTTGTATTGGGCTATAGGATCAGAATTCGCCAGAATATGAGGGAGAGAATCGTCCATCAATGAACGAAATTTGGTCTATTCAGTTTTGGAAAGAATCCATCGAGAGGAATGGAGAGGCTTGGATTGGGTAGGAGGAGAGACGTCATTAAGGGATAGGAGAATGGGAACATGGTCACTACCAAAAGTGCCATCAAGTGTTCTCCAGGAGCATTTAGGAGCTATATTGGGAGAGGTGAAGGAGAGGTCCACCGAACTTGAGGAGAAAGCGTTTTTAAAGTAGGTGGGAGAATGATCGTTGAGGAGGAAGAGGTTATGATTCAGGATAAAGTCTTCCAGCACAGAGCCGTTGGAGTTGTAACGAGTGCAGCCCCAAAGGGGAGAATGAGCGTTCCGATCTCCACCAATGACGTATGGTTCTGATAGGGTTGTAAGGAATGAGGAAAGCGGAATATTGAAGAGGCTAGAGGTGGGAGGGTTGTAGACACAAGCGATATGGATAGGCTTTAGGGACAGATTTAGAAGAGAAATATGGATCATATTGGGGGAGTTAGGATAGGGAGGTGGAAGGAAAGGGATAGTGTGCGATTGGTATGATAAGTCGCTCCTGATTAGGATGGCAGCTCCACCATACCCGTCCACACGATCAGCTCGAACTATGGAAAAACCTCTGAAATGGATGGAGGAGGATGATTTCAGCCACGTTTCAGACAGCAAAGCGACATGAATGTTATAGGCGGTCAAGTAGACCCTCTAAAGCTTGTTTGTTAGCTCGTAGGCTACGACAATTTCATTGTATAATGTTGAAGGACGGAAGCTGCGACATAGTAGGATAATGACAAAAGGGAAAGGAAAGTCGAGAGCAGTAAAGTAGGATACAAAGAGGGAGTAAAATGCCTTAAAGGAAGTGCCGCATAGGCTCACTTCCAAAGTAGAGGAGCAGAAGGGAGGCCTATTCAAAATATGACATGGCCTCTTATGAAAATAGCTTTTTACTGTTGGAAGCATCAGTGATAGTTCTGAAGAATGTCTGCACGAACTTGGATTTATGCAAGTTTGTAGACTTCCTACAGTGTACGTAGCGTATAGAAGATTTGATGGAAGGATCATTTTTAAATCTGAGGAATGCCTGCACGAACTTGGTTTAATGCAAGTTTGTAGGCTTCCTATTGCGGCAGTAATGTATCGTAGCCTAGTGGTGGAGTTTCTCATGTAAGTAGGTTTCAACTTTGCAATTGATCTGATGTGGCAGGAGATGGAAGAACGACTAAGATGTAGGAAATATAAAAAATGGAGAATAGAAGAAAAGTTAGTTGAACTGAACATTATTGGCTAGGAAAGATGAAAGGTTGTCCCCGAATGAAGGGGAGGCGGCTATGTTGAAAGATGAAAGGAGTTGGATGATGGCAGTGGATAAATTACAAATATTAGAAGAGGTATCGATGTGGTGGATAGGAGCACTAATGTCAGTTATAAAGTGATTTTATAATTTTTCACACCTTGTAAAAATTGATCCCGCTGCGTTGTTATTGGTCCGCGTGTTTCTTTAATACTCTCGCGCGCCGAGGATGTATCGAGAAGAATTACAAAATTTCATGTCGTTAATAAACGATCCAATTGTCTCGATGGATTGTTTTTTTTTCTAAAATTTAGACGGGGCGCGCTTCTTTATTTCTAACGCTCGTTACGTGTGAAGTTACGCAGTTTTCTCGTAATACTGGTGCATAAGTTTTTCTTTCAACTCTGTGCCATACATTAGACACACACACACATTCGCAGTTGCAATGGAAAAAGCATATGGAGCTTCCGGTGACCTGCGCTGATGGAAACATACTGAGGACACAGAGTGAATTTAAATTTATAACGACAACGGTATGCAACGACGAAGCATGTGCATTTACGCGGATAAAGGCAATCAGCGCTTCCTAAAATTCCCAAACATCACGGAATTGGTGTAAAAAGATAAAGAAAAAAACAGGAGCCTTAAAGTTAGATTAAAAAAATCCAGGGAAGAATCGAAAAGGCAGGAATTATATCAATTTTTTCGTCAAGATGGCAATGAAATACGATACAGGTACAGGCGCACACAATTTCTATTTGCCATTCTTTACTAAAAAATTCCCGAACAAAAGTATGGTAACCGGTTTTAACATTTGCCAGATGTGATGTTTTCGCCCGGATTTGAAAAGTCTCTATATTGTGAAATTGCACGCTTTATTGCAATGAAAAATAGCGCTAAACAAACGACTCTTTAAAATTCTTAATTTACGTTACCGGGTGACATTTAATCATTGGCTATAATTGTATATGTGTACTTTTAATTAAAGAAATTAAAATATTATTCATAAATATTGAAACGCCGAAATAATTCATTAAAAAAAAAAAAAATTTAAAGCAGAAACGTAAATTATTACGTACATACACGCCCGATGAATATTCGGATCTGTCCTGCATAGTACGGAGACAAATGTTTACAAGTAGCGCCTGTAGCGAAATAGAGTGCATTCGTAACAATAATGAGTTTAGAATGAACTGAACATGGACTCGCTTGGAAATTCCAATCACTACGTGAGGAAAATTTTTAAACGCATACCCAAACAAATCTTTTTGTAGAGACTTCTTTTTTATATAGGACTCGACCAACTTATAACACATATCTATTTAAAGTGCTTCAAGTATCACGTTAATTCAGTCATTTTATGCAAAACAATTTGGAACTATTTCATGTTTTAACTTGTTTTTCATATTGATACGAATCCGGGTTTGTGACGCTATCTTTAATATAATAAGCGACAAAAGGAAATGCACACTCGGCTCTTCTATTGAAATTATAATTTAATTTTCTGGCTAGAGATTTAGAGATAGTCGGCGGTTTTCCATCTTAAAAGAGGCAATCTTATTTGTTAATTTTACGAACTCTAATATATATTTTTATTTATCTTATTTATAAAACTTGATAAACATTTTACATACATAAATACTTCTATTTTATATAATGCAACCCCGTTAATGAATAAATAATATATTTTTGCGAATTTCTCTCGAAGAAATATTGAGCTATATTATTAACTCCCTGTGCAGCTTTCTTAGCATCAATCTCAGAACAGAATTTGTAATAGTGTCGCCTTAGGGATCCGGTTCGTCCTTTGAAATAATCAATCTTTGAGAAGGAGATTTGCAGTAAATGCGAACTGAGGACATAACAATTCGTATTAATGTGGTTTTTTTTGTTATATGCCATCATGTGTAGCAAAGTTAGAGAACAGAACTAACAATAAAATTATAATACGGATAATAATAACTCTGTTGGTTTTAGAAATTTAAAAACAAGCTCAGTGACGGATGTGTTATCCTTTTTGGGTATCTGGAAACTTGATGCTGATTGTAAAGTGGATAAATTAAATGTTGTCCTATTATCCGTAGTTCGCATAGCAGCATTGTTTCCGCGTTCCGAGGTATGTTGGTTTTTCGTCTTTTTTGTCAAATTATACCTTTTTTCAAACTGATTAGCTTTGTCAGTTACCGTTTTGCCCTGTCTTCGAAATATTGTTTTAGATGCTGTTTGAAGTGGGATAGCGGGACCGATACGTTTAATTATGAGCGAACAGCGGTTGTTTCTGCTCACTGGATCTGCTTTATCGTTAATAGCGCAATAAACTCTAGGGTCGATAAGAACAGTATCTCGGTTTGCTTGCAATATCTTTCTTGGTAATTGGATGTTGTATGTTTATGTTAATTAACGTTTTTAATGCTGAAATCGGGTCATTGCAAATTACGTGTAGCTTCCGCTTCCGGCCTCTACACCCCTATTCAACGGTTGATTTAATAGCATATACTTCTGTAGAAGGAACCGAACACAATATGGGAAGGGAAACCCGTAGAACTCCTGCCGAAGATTTTGATCAGTCTGCGTGTATATTAAAATATTTTAATTACTTGCAACTTGCAAGTACGTGCAAGTCAAAATATCCTAGCAATAGTTTTTCCGGTTAGTTATATAGATACATATATTTTTTTCTTTTTGGTAATTTTCAATGTAAAACAATTTGAAATTACTCAATATTTACACAAATATTAAGATGAAAATTTTTTCACTGTAATTTTTATCGCGGTAAAATGGTGACTGATTTTCATTTCAGTACTAACATAGTATACTAACAGAAACCATACCATTTAAATTAATCAAATATATATATATATATGAATTTAATATTGAAACGTGAATATTTTTCTATGTTTAATGTAAAAACAGTTTCATATTTAAACTAATATTCTTGAAATCGTACTGTATAAGATAAAAAGTGAAATTATTAATGTGTGCGCGCTAAAAATCTTTACCATTGTTTTCTACTGATTTTAATAAAAAGGCAAGACGCGCTGGCGTTTAAAATTTTCCTCATACCGCGGCTAGTTTTGTCACTCACATTCATCGCTCCTTTGAATTTTAAATATTCTCCCCCCACACATTCTGATGAAAAATTTTTCGCTAATTTTTATGTGGTTATATTAAACGCAGGAAGTAATTTGCGTCAGTGATGAGCTCGTAAATGACGTTGTTTCAGATTTGTTTTCTTTCTTCGGAATCCATCCGCGCTAATTAATACTGATAATATTTTCAGCGGCAATATTGTTATGTTAATAGAAATTTCTTTAATAACACCCCCTTTTTTTTTTTCATATTATCTGATGTGACTACTCAGTCCGTGTTCTTCTATATTACTCACCGGATCTCTCACTGCTGACCTACATTTTCGAAAAAGCAGAAAATCATTAAAATCAGTCAAAATAATCAACATCATACGTGAACATAATAAAAAAGAACCAAAAACGTACGTGATCACATGTGACCAGCTTTTTAAAAGTCTATAACATGATTTCTATACTTTTTTTTAATATTACTATTTTAATAGTATTATTTTAATATTATTATTAAAATTTATTGTTTATTATATCGGATCACAAAACGAATAGATATGCAAAGGGGGAGAAATATTTTTTTTTATGCCAAATTAAAAAAAGAAAAAAAACACTTTTTATACTGAAGTAATTGTTAATTCAATTAATATTGCCTCATCGTTTCCATTTCTTACGCTACCCTCTGGTATTACGAGATTTCTTTCCTATTAATTTAGAACAATTTGGTCTTATTTCTAATATTTGTTGTTTATTTCTTTTTATCAGAGGAATTATTATTCCATTAGCTCCGTAACCTGTGTAATTCGATCTTTAACTTTTTTTTTCCTTATCGTACCTGCCGTACGGTTGTCATTATGCTCTACAGTCTTTCACAAGATTTTTTCAGTCTGATCGTTTTGCTTCGAAGTCTTCATATTTTTGTGTTTCCTTCTCTAAATATTTTTATTTTTTTGTTGTTATTTTCTTCTCTAAACGTTTTTTCATTGGGGACTCATACTAGTAGCCGATTATCAAAATTTCAATTTATGAAAATCTACGAGTATTGATTAATTATTACGTCGCTCTGAAACATTGAATATTATATTTATTTTGGAATAAAAAATAAATAAATAAATATCACCATCATTGCTAATTAACAAATGATTTTGTTTTTTTTTTTGTTTTTTTTTTTGTTTTTTTTTTTAATACGACACTGCAATATGTCGCAGTATTTGTATTGTGCAATAAACTTAACGATTTTAAATACGATATTTTGAAATAGGTTTTTTCATAGCACACAGTTCGGCACGTTTATATCGTTTCCATCATGAATGATAGTTCCATCACCAATACCGAAATTAACTAAATAATATTTCGAACGTTTCCGTTTAGTTTTAAATAAAAATAAATGGCAAATTTCACCAATTTAAAAATGTCCGAATTTTAAAACGCTCCAAATATATACCAAAACAGTGCCACTACGGTACTTTGCTTACATAAAAATATTTTCACCCGATAATATCTTTAAACTAAGTCTTACGTTTTTTATCGTGTAATAATTTGTACGCAAAACTACCGTTACTATTAAGATTATTCCATCTTTATTGCTCTAGATATTTGAAGTAATTAATGTGTACATTTTAAAATTTCCAATATTCTTGATATTTTTCATACGGTAAGTTTTCTTCCACAAATCTGTAATGAGTCAAATGATAATCTAAACATTTTATATTCAGCTAATAAAGCAGCTTGATTACTTAGCTGTCAGCCGGTAGAATTCCGGTCACAACTGCAACCATCGACGCAGTTCTTAAGAAGTCTCTATGTTCAGCATCCTCTGGATTTTTGAAATTTTATTCATTGCAGGATCTTTAATATTTATAATATGTATGTTCGAATGAGATTATCCATTAATAATGAACACCGCGTCTACATTAGGTTGAATTTGTGATAACACTTAAAAGATTTTATTTATATAATTTACATCTTTGTTAAATTTAAACTTATGATCTCTTATTATTATTATTATTATTATTATTCCTAAATATTTGGTATCCTTAACGATAGGAATAGTTTCATCGCATAAGAATTTACCTATACAAAGTTTTTCAATTACTTCATAGTAGTTTATTTATGTTATTAATCACCATCATTTCGGTCCTTTCAATAGAAAATTCAAGACTATAATGCTGACATAAATTTTTTTAAATTTTACAAATAACTTTAACGTTATCAGTTTCTGAGGCATTTTTCAATTTAACGACAAAACATATATCTCGTCAGCGGACAAATGCTGCATCGTAATTATATATCGAGTACAAAAATTCCCTAATGAATAAGTACATTACAGAGGGTGTGTTTAGGACTGAAACTGCGTTCAATAATAAAATTTTCAGATTTAATTACTTCCATTCTGCTGGATATTCGTAAATTAATTTAATTAATTCTGCATTACCTTTATAGTTTTTTAATGAGTATTTATATATATCGGAAGCGGCTTTTACGTCGAATGTGTAATTACATACTAATAAAAATTTTTACTCTGAGCTAATTCAATTATCTAACAATTATTTCTGATGAACGTAAACGTCTAAAACCAAATTTATTATTACTTAATATTTTTGGTTTTTTTCTTCTAGTGCGTTAAGTCATTTTAATTTATTCTATTTTTTCAAAAACTTTTCCAAAGCAATGTAAAAGCGCTATAGAACCACCGCGCGCGTAGTGTAAAATCTTTTTTATGTTTATTTAATAATTTAATTTAGCTAATTTTCCGGACATCAGACAATATTTGAAACAGGAAACATTTTTCAAGAAGTGTTTGGAAAAATTATATTAATCTTTTACATTTTAATCAACGGTTTAAACATTTTATCTGATGCAGACGCCTTTCGAGTATCGACCGATTTAATAATTAAATGAGGTTCATTGGTGCTAATATCACCGTTATAGTCTAACGTGGTATTTATAATTTATTTTATAAACTAATTTATCGCTTTTTTAGTAGGAAACGCTCTGTTAAGGGTATGGGATCACTTTACTTTCATTGCTGTTACACCTATCTTCTTGTGTTTAGTCAATATTACACTAATATTTTTTATTTTAATAGACAGAAATTTAAATAATTTGAATTTTTCCGTAACAATTTTTAACGACCTAGCATTTAAAATTTTACCGATAAAATTTTTTCAATTTTCAAATTTAGTTTTTTCAATTAATATAATTTCTATTTCACTTAGTGAATATATATGTATGTATATACATATATATATATGAAATGAGCATTTTACTAGTTAAAATCGATCTGTTATATTTACTTCTTACTTCATTAATTATTTTCTTCAATTGATCAAGGCTAAGTATCCGCCGGGCATTAAATATAAACTTTCTATTTTTACACTGATCCATTAAATCTCCTAAATAGTTACGGTTAAACAATATAATTATTTTGCGTTAAAATTCCTCTTATTAAATTTTTTTGTAATGCGTCGATTTCAATTTTGGAGGCTTATATTTAATAGTCCACTGCAATGGACTTATATTATGCAGCTCCAAGAATTACAATCTTGATACTACAGTGATCGGATAGTTCACAGAAAAGGAAATGGTAGGCCGGAAAGTCGCAACGGCTTTCGCCATTATTAGGTCGATCAAAATTTTTCCATTGCAATTACTGAATGTGTATTCACTGGATGGCTGCAAGTAAATTCTTCCAGTTTGTGAGCATCCAGATTGATACGTTTCCTGAAAATTCTATGTTAAAGCCTACGACAATTAATGGAATTAAAGTCCAAAGGCTTATTACAAAAAATTGTATCTACCCGTTTACAAGTGTTAGATAAAAAGACCAATTATTAAACATTTATGGTATACCTAACCGCGATCTTTAGTAAATTTAAAGTAATATAATAAAAATTTGTTTTTTAATATCATCTCTTATTTGTACCAGGTATTTTTCCATTAGTACACAAGTTTGCTTCTGTTGTTTCCTTAATTAGGCTAAGAATCAATCATTCTCTACTCCCCTCTTCTCGCTTTCGATTCGCTACGTCCCCTTCTCCTTTCTGCTCTCTTCACGCTTCTGAGCCTTCTTGTATTTGTGATTCAAATCATATCCTTTTCGAGTGTTCTGCACTCTAACGAACGCTTCTTTCTTTATGTCCAACTTTTAGCTTTGGCTCTTCCTACTCCCTTTAACGCTACCTATATCCTTTCCTTCCCATTGCCTTCAGTTATTCCGTTGCTGCTGTCCTTTGTTTTTTCCATTTCTGACCGCCTGGCTATTTAGTTCTGTCTCTTAATTTTTCATGTTGTTGGGTCAAGGTCGCTGGCGCGCCCAGGGTAGGAAAAAAAAAAAAATTTGCCTTAGATATTTATTATAAAGTCCCTTCTTCCACAACAGTACATTCACGAATGAATAGATGTTGACATTTACGTTTAAAAATTGTAATTTAACATCAACACTGTAACCGATTATGGTTCGAATTCGTTTTCATGTTCACTGAAACATGGGCACGCTTTGCTGATCGAGTGTTTCAATTAATGTATCTGTTAAATCGTTATTAAGCTTCTCTTGTGTTTTGGTGAAGAGATAATTAATTTATACCTTTGTTTTTGTACTTTTTGACTAATTCAATTTTTTCGGCTCGATATTTGGCAGCTACTTGTAACGGCGACGTATCCGTGTATATACTCATGAAATCTTGCTGACTATCATCGAACATGTACTCTTCCATTATTTGGCACTTTTTAGTACTCGCCAGGTTTCAGTCGAACGTAAATGTGATCACATTACGACCAAATTTTCTCACTGAGACCGGACCTTCTTAATTTCCTCCACTGCATCGTTTTGCTAGCACACTGATCTCCGAATATTACGATCGCTGGATCGAAATTTTTATTTTCTGTAACTTTTTACATTACTGTGAGCTCTTTTCTGTGAGCTTCATTTTTAATTTCAGTAACTACTGCTAATGTTCCTTCGGTTTGAAACTTTTAAACGCTCTACCTCAACATTTAACAAGCTCGGACTAATCTTTTAACTCGTTCTTTAATTATTTCTTCATCACCTTTCGGTTTAACATATAACTCGGCATCGTGCCCGATTTCAGTTCTGTTTTATTTCTTTTTACCACGAAAGACCGTGTTTTTTTCTCTCTTGGTGGGTAGGTTGACTCCATAGACAGAATCTCTTACTAGTTTAATAATGCTATTTTTCTTAATTTTTTATATTTCATTTAGGTTATTACAACTGAATTACTATTTCATTAATTGGTTCAACAACTTTTTTCTCTTTTTTTTACCTTTTTTTTTACAGTCCCTTATTATTTAATTCCGTTATTTCATCATTTTCTTCATTGATTTTATATATAGATTCCTAGATAATTCTTTTAAATCGTCACTCGCAACGAACGAAATATATCGGTGATAACAAAATTAAACGTGTACGATATATTCTTATTGAATATACGGTGTAACAACGCTGAAATAAAATACGAAGTTTTTTATCTGTGATTATATATAATACGATAGACAAAATGATAATTAATAATAATTACCGACTTTGTCCGTAGGAAAACTATCAAGAACACATAACATCCGTTAAATGGCACTCGAAATTGTTTCTGAGAATAACCGGATTAAAATTGTAAAATTAAATTTTTCTTAAAAATCAACGTGTTACACTTCTTTAGTATTATTATTATTATTATTATTATTATTATTATTATTATTATTATTATTATCTTCGACAAACAAATGCAAAATTTCATTATTCTCTGATGAGTACAAGTTTAATCCAAAAGGTGGAAAGTTCCACGCAAGCAATCAAACAGAGCGAGCTAAATAAAAACCTTTTAAAAATTCGGCCCTTTTAATATTTGTTTTATTTTTCAAAAAATGTTCTTGTAAATTAGTTAAAATAAAAATTATTTTTCTCCTCGTCTCGTTCTTCGAAACACATCACTGACAGATGTTGAGCATTTACACTGGATGGAAATTACAGAAAAAATGCATAATGCCAAACGAAGCGATAGAAGAAGTAGACATACACTTCAACACACAAAAATGTGTAAACGTGTATAAACACATTAGTTAAACTACTATTGATGGAGACTAGTGGTTTTCAAGCTATTTAATTCGTGGCCCCCTTTGGAATAATTTTTTTCGTAAAACAAATTTAATTTTTGATTTTTACCACTCCTGAATGCATAAAGTTTTTCTTCCATCGGGTATTATAAACAGATCTTTTTGGAATATGAGTGTATATGTTTTATCGATGCGATTTAATATGCTTTAAATAAAATCGAGTTCTTCCCGATATCAAAAAGAAAAGCTATATTTAATAGATTTTTGTCGAAGGAGAACGATTGAGAATTCAAAGTCTCCGCTGGATGATTTGAGTTGCTCTTATTCAGAGGATAGAAACAACGATGAACTCTATGTATCCCCCAGTGATTACAATGGCAGAAATAACCGTGGCATAAAACACCTTTTGTGAAAACAGGTGTACAATATACACGACTAGGAAAATACTCATTGGTCATGTATACTTACATTCTAAGTCGTACCGCTCGAATCCGAGCATCGTGATTTGTTTTTTGTACATTGCGGACTATACCGATACGGTGCTCGTAGCAATATTGTACACGCGATGCGAATGATGTATACGCAGGACTACTATACGTGAAACTGATCGTAAATGTTCCATTTATCGACATGCAAATGAAGTCCCAAGTGATTATTATCTGTATATCGATACCCGTATGCATATACGTGTTTACTACTTTGCCTTTCACGTGACTATAAGCGATTATTTATTTTTAATAATTTTCGTTCGTCGTTACCGATTTTCAAACTCATGACTATTCCGATTGCGGTTGTTCGATCGTTCTAGTCACGCGGCCATCGCGGCGACTTGTATTAATGTACTGTTTCAAAAGTAGTATTTTTGTAAGATACGCTATACTACTTGTGATATAAGTAGAGGTCATAATAACAGTGTTGAGAACTACTTATGGACAGCTGCTTTTATTTTTAGAACCCGCAATTTATTTAATAAAAAAAAAAAAAAACGCGAATATCAATGAACGTTTAAAATCAGAAATTTTAAGAATTTGATTGTGAAAGAAAATTTAAAATTGCTTTGAAGTGATTACCGAACAAACGCGATATGCTAGTGTTAAGTTGTTTGTTTTTTTATTAAAAAATTTGCAGAATGTGCCAAAATTCCTTTTCACAATTTTTGTATCGTTTCTTCGATGCTACAATACCAAGTTATGAGAAGCTGATATTTAAAAAGTCTGCCGGATTTTTCCTAAACATTAACATTAACGTTATTAAAACCAAATGACATGGAAGGTATTCGTTGTTCACAACTGACAGCGTAACCGTCCCATACGCAGGGCTTTGTTTTGAAAAAAACCTATTTTTATCGTGAAACCCCTTTACTATGGTTCTGCATAACCCTAGCGTCCCCACACAGCATCTAAGAACTGAGACTCGGACAACAGAAAATAGCAACTGCTGTGAAAGGAAACGACCAAAAAGCATACTGGATTCTAAATTGCACACTTAGTCTCCGTTAGAACGTGCGAGAGCGATTCGAATCAGAGAAAATATAATCCACCAAAAGTTTTACGTGATTCTGAAAATATTCATTTAATCAGTTCAAACATTTCCGACATTTAAAAGATATTTGCAGCATCTTTTGAATTAGTTAAACCGGCAAAAACGGGAACGTTCAGTTACGATTCGGCCCGAGTGTAAAAATTAATGACGGCAATTTGATGCGGCTTGCTAATTGACTCAGATCTTCACTTCATCTATATGTACTGCGCGTGTCAAACACGCAGATAAATTATTTCCCCGTTGAATTCCCGGTATTAGAAGTGAGAAACTTCGAAGAAAAATATTCTGCGCAGGCAATGTGGAAAAGTTTATTCGCCAATTATTTGATAAACAATGCAACAATGTATAGTCTAATAACAAGACACATTTCCTTACTCGTCTTGCACAGTACTCTGTTTACAGGAAATATATAAGGCAAACAGAAATTTAAAGGAATTAGAAAAAGGGAAAACTGTACCATTAGAAAATTAAATTAGTCCTATGAAAGTGCTTGTATAAAAATTCGAAAAAACGAAGAAGAAAAATAAATGGGGTAATTTATTTCCTTCATCGGTAGTAGAAACACTACGATTTTTAAGATTGTTTTACGTAAAATTTCCATGTAAAATACTTCATTTTGCATACGTTTTTAACGTATGAAATTTTATGCTTACTAATATTCTCAAAAATGAAGTACAGAATCATATTTTAGAACAACAGCGGAATGGTATATTAAATAAACTTGCACTTGGCATAAATCAAAACGTAGCAATCCGGCTTGTTTTAGGACATAAAACTGTATGCAGCCGGAATCCGATCTACTCTCTTAGCCTTATAAGGATCGCCAGAACTTACGAAAACGTTCAAAAAATTATCCTTCTTCCACTGCTGTCTCTCTAGATCGAATTGTATAAAATCAAATCAGCGCACTACCGAAACCGGTAGATGCAGCGAAATTCGCTCTACACCGGAATTATATACATTAATCCACCGAAAACTGCTACTGCGCGTAAAAATATATTAACACTAATCCAAATCCAAACTGGTCGATTTACATAAACAAGTAAAAGACCGCCAAACAGCATACGAATAACGTTTCTGTGGATATCCGATGTCGAAATACCGTCAAAACCGCAGAGACGAAATGGTATTGAGCTCGCTTAAAAGAATTGACCATAACGGACTGACGCATAGCCCCATCTTCTGCAGAACACAGAAAAGCACCTGTGTTCCGCTCAAAATGCTAAAACTATCGGTATGTCAACAGGCTGCCAGAAATATGCTAGACGGAAAAAATCACATGTTATAACAACGATAATCTAGACATTAACCGATAACGCTAATATGTAGTAATATTAACAATTTACTTAATTTCCTGAAATCGTATTTATGATAAATTTACAGCAATGACGTAAATAACAGTAGGTCAAGAGCAGGTGCATAAAAATTTAAAAAAAAGAAAAAAAAAACCCGATTACTACAGAAAAACATAATGTTAATATCATGACGGAATCAAGTAAAAAGATACTGAAAATGGAAAAAAGATTTTCAGCGTTTTAAACATTTTATTTAATTGGAATTAATTTCTATTTCGGAGAAATGTTTTTTCTGTGTTTTTTTTTTTTTTTTAAGTAAAAAATTCCAATTTGTTGCCTGCAAACTTTGCTTAAGAAGAACTCTGTACGTTTTTCATTATTTCTTAGAAATTTCACGTCCTAATGTGTATTGGAAAATCTAAGTGGACTTTGTAATTAGGTTATTTATTTTATTGAAATCTATGTGCTTCGCTCAACTTTCACATTTTCGGTCTAATCGTGCCGTTTTAAAAAGTATAAAAAACATTATTATTGAAACACATCGGAAGAACATGTGTTGTAGTAAATTTAACTTGAAAAATGTTGTACATCTATGCTGCTACATTAAATAACGATGCTACAATAAGTACGTTGCGTTATTTTATAGGTTAGTCGTTTTTTTTTTGCACCAAAATATTACGTCACAGTATTCATTTATTTGAAAGTTAAACTGAGCTAACTCGTTAAGTGTAATTTCGTTAAGTATCGGTTTATTTGCCCTGCGGTGCATCGATACATCAGTATGTCACATTACCGTAATTTAATCACACATTTATTAGTTTCGTTTGCGATTTTTCTGGTATTCTACCGAATAACAAATTTTAAAAAAAGCAAAAAAAATAACAAAAAAACAAAAAAAACAAAAAAAAACAAAAAAACAAAAAAAAAACAAAAAAAAAAACAAAAAAACAAAAAAAAACAAAAAAAAAATAAAAAAAACACTTATTTCCTTTAAAAAAAAAGGGGGGTAACTAAAGAAAGGAAAAGTAAAACGTTTCTCCTAAATCGGGTTTGTAACGCATCGAATTTCTCAAATTTAGATCAGCTATCAGAGGTTGCACTAAAAACGCGCATTAAATTCGTACATCCGGTAGAATCACAATTTCTTGTCGAAAATTAATTTTTAGTTTTAACGAGACTTGTTTAATTTTGAAACTTCTCGAATTAGCCACTTTATTCTTTGCATTCAGTTTCTAATTTATTTATTTATCTTTCTCTTTTTTTTAATACTTTTTGGCGCACCAACGAGAAAATCCGTTTGGTCATTAAGCTAAACTACATGAAATTTCCGCCTTTTTGAACCTGTTTGGGCAAAGTCGGTTATTTTCTAGTTTGTTTTTATTTATTTATTTACTTATTTATTCATTTTTGGACCCTTCAGAAACTCCGCGTAACCGTTACATTTTAATATTGTCAGTTCACGACAGGCGACAACTAGCTCCACTGGAACGAAAACACGTTGCTTAATTAGCTAGATTGTATTTGACAATTCGAAAATGTAAAAGGCAAACGAAAGTAGTCCACTTTTATTATCAGAACCCAGCTGGAGGTAATCGATCCTTTTACAGCGTTCCAAATGGTAATCTTTCTTTTTCTCGTCGCATATTGGGCTAAAATGCTATTTTTAGCGCGTCTTAAAAGGAAAAAAAATGTAATTGAATATTTTTTAATAATATATTCAAAATTTTTACGGAATATTGCGATGATGAATTAAAATAAAAATTACAAAATTAAGGGACAGAACAGCACATTTCTGTCTAATAAAAATTCGCTTTTTTTTTTTTTGAGAAAACATAATTTTATGATTTTTTTGTTTTTTTTACTATATTGTGCTTGTAAAAATACCTTTTACGTAGAAATTTCATTCTACGATTTCTTCCTTCGTTTGTGCTTTGGAGCAATGACTTATATAGCAATTCGTTTATAAATAGCACTCAAAAACATTCAATAGATGCGAATTTACTGAAAAAAATAAAATAAATAAAAAAGTAAACTGCTTATAATACTTGAAAATCCAGCTTCGGTCCCCGACGGAAACAATCTAATCCAAGTTTACTATACGGCGTTTCAATAAACAAACATTAAAGCGAGTGTCCTGCAAGCCCGCTGTTTGATTTTTAATCTATGTGTTTTTAAAGTCAAAAATCGTTTTTCTGTAAAACAATTGTTAAGCGTTCCTACGTTTAAATTATCTGAGACTGGAGCCTGAACTAACGAATTGATACAATGGCAATCCGATCTGTCTGACCAATCTGATGAGCTTGTTGATTGCGGAGGACCAAATAATAGACGATTAAGAATTTGAAAAGAAATATATATTCCGTAGCAATTGAAGAAATAGCTTTTTTGTCATAATACGTACAACAGAAAAAAATGTCAGTTCGTAACCGTGTGCTGCTGCGATATTATACGTGAGAAGAGCCGAGAACCTCCCAACAGGAAGAACCGATGACCATTCAGCTGGAAGCTTAAGCAAGGAGAACTGATGAACCTACAGCGTCGACGGTGGTGCTGCTCAACAGGAACTAAAGACTAAGCGACTGATTAGAAATATCAATAATGACTATGGCTTTGCCAAAATAGTGACCGGGCCGCTAAGGAGAGCACTGGTAGCCACGAGGCTGGTGCTCGCGTAACAAAAGAGCTATGTTAATCTACAACGTTGCGGTAATCGGAATATAGTGGATAACCGCCGACCAGTAAACGCGAGTGATGCGTGCAAAATTCTGAACGTTACTATGTCCGGAGAGATGAAAATCCCGTTGTATAATATCCATTGATAGGATCGCCCTGCCACATAATTGGTTGTGAGTCGCGCCGAAGCAGCCAATGAAAACCGGTTTGGTATTTTTTGCATTTGAATTTTTAAAATATTAATTTTACAAAAAATCGGTACATTCGAATTTAATATCAAGAGGTTTAGGCGACGGGGGATGGCGTTCGAATCGCATTAAAAAATTAGAAAATGAAAATGCGACGTTAGAGGAAAATATAAATAATTATTTGTAATACAAGACTGCTGGGGTCTGATTGTTTGAAAATGATTTTTGTCCATCATTTTCATCTGTGCGGTATTTTTTAGTCGATTTTTGAAATCACTGCAGCTCGCAGTTTCTATATTTCCGAAAAATTCGGTTATCGACGCTACCGTGTATTTTTCAACCGCAGGCAATTCGGATTAATTACGGTTTAGCGGAAACCGGCGTTCGCGCCATTTTATTCTTAAAAAAAAAAAAAAAAAAATTAAATAAAGAAAAAGTCCTTTGAAAGCAATAATATCGTTCGGATACTAATTTTTACAATATTTTTCAACGCCAGCGCGTTTCGAAAAAATAGTACTAATAAGTATAATTC
Organism: Icerya purchasi; assembly: GCA_039619475.1. NCBI lineage: Eukaryota > Metazoa > Arthropoda > Insecta > Hemiptera > Monophlebidae > Icerya > Icerya purchasi. The sequence goes on along the minus strand of CM077116.1, from coordinate 293,346,448 downwards.
AGTGTGATCCCTTCGAAAATTTCACTAAATTCCTTTCCAGCATTTATTTCATTTTAGAATTTCCGTAGCCGTTCCTAAATGTTCCGCAGTATTGTATAAACTCGAGGATGAGCCTTAATTCTATTCGTCACATTTTTAATTCCATTACGAATGTAAAATTTCAAAAAACGTATTATAAAGTAAAACAATTTTTCCCGACATTTCATGAGTTTTTGTTGGTAAATATTTCCTTTCCGGAATAAATGTTTTTTTCAACTCGTTTTATTTATGACAATATTTCGGTAAAAGCAGATGTTTGTTCACTTAATTCGACCCATTTTTTGATGCTTTTTTTTTTTTTTTAATGCATTTCTTCGTTTCGCTGATGCATGAACATTGTTACGTATTTCATCGCTTTTATACTCCAGGAATTTTGGAAGAACAGATAAGACACGGATTCAAACGATGTGATAATAAACGGTAGGTATAAAAAGCATACGACGAGTCAGCCATTCGGATAATGTAATGCTTTGAAATCCTTATATTTCCCATTGAAGCAGTTTCATTCTTCGTCTCTTAAACAAATTAAAGTTAAAGTCGAGAGAGCAAACAAAGTACCACTCTTTAGGTTAGTTACTAATTCCCGCCCAGTGTGCCACACGAATGACGAAAACGAACTTAACGAAGTCTTGTTGAATTTTCTGTACAGTTTCTCGGTAACGTATGCATAAAGAGAGAACTCTGCTCTTATCTACCATGTATTACGAACGAATGATGAATTAATTACGAATTACAAGCAACAGCCAGAACGACTTGTTAATATTTTACAGCATTTATCGCGTTGGTAAGTATTTTTCGAGCTTATCATTCCTTTACACTGGCCGGAATTTTCTAATTTCGCTGAAAAAATTAAATAGATGTAAACTTTAGTTCTCAACGTGCCGTTTTGTATCAGTACAATTCAATTCTACTGAACTATGTGCCCATCAAACGCATAAACATTTTACATTTTTCCATGTGTTATAAGAGGCAAAAATCGAAATCATTTATTGTAATTTCTGTCAAACATGGGTAAATGCGGTTTATTGGTGAGCTCCCGTTCAAAAAATTGTTACAAAAAATAAAACAAGTTCGAGCCTTAGAGTTCTGAAATCCTTCCCGACGATTCCCGTATTCTTTTTACTGATTCTTTTCGTATCGCTCTTAAGCGATCGTTTCCCCTCAATAAACGTCTCTCTTTGTCTAAGCCGATATTCCGTCCTGCATTCCTCGTTGCAAATAATTTACACCCCCCACACACCGAAAATAGCGTTGATTTTCATTTCATGTTTCTGTTGTTCGAGTCATCTTCATCGATTACAAACTCGCTTTTCTCCCTTTGAAATTTTCCTCAAGTTTGTCACCGCATCCTCCCAAAAAAAACGCAATTCTCTTCCTTCTCACGTTATATTCCTTTCTCATATCCTTTTCCCCAAAATTAACTCTTTTATTTCCTTCGGTTGCCGAAGCTGTTTTCGTGTTCCTCCCTCTTCATAAGCCCTTTCATGCCATTTCAACACCTGAACATTACGTGGTCTATCGTAATATTTACCTCACTTCATCTTCGCCCAACGTGGAAATTACGCGCTCATACTTTTTTCCTTTTACAAGTTTCCTAATTGTCTGTGCAGCGTGAGTTCTGAATTGCCGTTTTTCGTATCGAACGAAATGTTTGATTTTCGTTTTAAGCGTCTTGTCTTCAGTATAGGGAACAATTTGCGTATGATGTAAAATTTCCATTTCCAAAAACTCGTTTATAAATTCAATTTTTCTATCGAAAACACACTTATTTACATAGACTGAAAACACTATTGGAAACTATTAGATGCGGAGAAAATCGTCCACTAGTGCTAGGTGGCATTCTTGCGATAAGGCACGAGACGGGAGTCGGACTAAAACAATTTACGCCGGAACGCAGTAAAAGTTAATAGTTTGAAATCTGCACCATTAGTTAACTTTGAATGGTAAAAACAGATTTCGTAAACTCGATGGCTTTCTTTCCACCTGATACTTCAAACTATTTTAAAAGGGGACTTCTTTTTTTTTTATACTGCCATGAACGACGCCCAAATGGAGTACGATGCAAATAGAACAGATCTTTGAATACCATAAAATAAACGAATTTTCGGCGACCATAAATAAACTTTATTTCCCCAGATACTTTTGGAGTAAAAATGATGGTACACCTATACGTGCTAAGAAATAATGAACAAAATAAATAAATACCTCAATAACAAACAGAAATAAGTGTATTAAATTACTTTGATGAATTAAAACAAATACCTCAATTTAAAGAAACCACATGCAGTCCCAATATTTCTCTACAGCGTGTTCTTAGTTTTAATTGAATGTACTTTGTATTAATTAATGAATAGGCTATGACCAAAAGCGTTTCTTTAAATTGAAATATTCGTTTTAATTTATTATAGTAATTTAATACCTATTTCCGTTTGTTTATTGAGGTATTTACTTACTTCTGCTTATAAATATTAACAAACAGGTATGGATTTATCTACATTTAAGAGACAATATTTGCAACTAATAAATTTGAAAGAAATAGGTAATAAATACAAACTATGTTCCATGTACCAAAAACTGAATTATAGAATATTTTGATAGGTATTTTTGCGGTGGACAGAGTGTAATTTAACTTTCGGTGTGGAAAACGTACTCTCGAAAAAACAAATTGAACTGCTCGCAGAAGTCACGCGAATTTTTACTTCATAAATGACGACCCAACGTCACTAACATACGATAAATCTTAAGGAAAATCAAGACCTAAAAAAGAAAAACTATAATCAAAGCTGTCAGTTTAACGTATATTCAATATTAACTACGAAAAAGAAAAAAAAAAAATTACCATACTAGATTCTCTAGGTCCAGTACTTGGCGATATTTTCTTTATTTTTAACGCATTAGCGTTTTATCACTGGTTTGCTGATTTTTTTTTTACCATCGGATTTTCCGGGAGTAATTGTCAAACATTATTTAGAGGGATCAAAAAAAAAAAAAAACAGAATTAAATCGTTTACTAGCGTATGTAAAGAAAAAACTAGTTGGACAATAAGTGAAAAAAATATTTAAATTATAAGTTTAATCTGTGATGCATATGAAGTTCAAATAACGAAAAAAAAAAAAAAAAATACAAAAAAAACTGTGCAAAAATGTTATTAATTTTCATTAGACTAATACTATTATTTCAATGCGATCGCCGTAATATTTCTTTCGACCAAAATGCCTTTGACTATGAAATAACATCGACCTCGTAAAAAAAGCTACCATCTAAAAATCAAACTAGAGAATAAACCTAAACATTTAAAGGTACAATATAGTGTAAGATAATAATGAAAATGTCGGAAGTAAATCGGTGACGCTTTTCGCTATCTTGTTATATTAACAAAAAATTTTATAATATATATTTGTACATACTTTTTTTTGTAAAGCCTGTAAATTATTTAGTAAAATGTGACTTTTTTTAGCATATAGGATTTCACAATTAAAAGCACATAACGCAAAAGAAGATTGTTTTTAAAATTTATAAATATTCGTACGTATACAGAAATTGGTTAACTGACGTACACGTAATATTTTCAAAACTATTCCATAAAAATATGAACTAATGGTGGCAGGCAAAAACGTTTCGCTCAAAATAATCGAAATTGTAATATAACCGAGCTGAAAACGGCTCACTAACCGAGGAAGTAAATAAGTTTATTAAAAATAAAAATAATGAAAACTATTTCGGTTGCCTTGAATTGTCAGCAAAATTCGATTTATCGTTCGCGTTTAGCCGACATCGAGATTAAATATACGTCGAATCCTCTGCGAATGAATATATTTATGACGCGGTTATTAGCATTTTTAAAAAATATACACTTTCCGAAGTAAAGTAAAGTATTCATTCAATAATAATCAATCCGATGTGTGATATTTTACATTGTTAACTATTCCGGCATAAGATAAACACTACCGGAATGATGGTAGAGAGATGTTTATGTTTTGCTGAACATGTTGATCATAAATGTGAAGATCCGGAAAACTGCACTATAGAAAATTTTAAATCTTCTATTCAGACTGTCGAATACACTCATATAACAACGTTTCCAATATATCAAGTACATATACTATATAGCGAACTTTATCAAAAAAATCATAAGTTGTGTTTATAATTTGCATGGAAAATTCGGTAAATTATGATGGGGGAGGATGAGCTGCAAAAAGTTAATATTAGAAAATTTTGTTTTTGTCACTTTGGCGGGAAAATGGAAAAGATTAAAAAATAACTTATATTCGAATTGTAAAATTCCGAAGGAAGCAAATAAGGTAAGACACTGGTTCGTCATTAAGTTTAACAGAGGTTGCTAATGACATAGTCACAGAATGTCGATGTTTCGAAATAACACCGAAAATGACACGTTAACAGTTTGGAATGGCATCCTTCAAAGCTCGGATAGTGCGCATTGATTTCTTCGACGAAACTTCTGAGGAGTTTTTTTTTAATATACTTCCACTAAGAATACTCACAGAAAAGACGAAAAGTAGGAAGATACTTTCAAATTTTATAAAATAAAAATAATTAAATCGTCCGATTGCGATTAATAACGATGATAAGAATTATAAAAAGAAAAAAAAATCTGAATATTTCGATGAGATTTATTAAAAAAAAAACAGAAAAAACAAAAAAAAAAAAAAAAAACGGATTCTAACAGGAATGAAAATTTCTAGATTAAATCCATGTTTATACTGCCATTTATGAACTGATGGCGCGAAAATGTACGTGTGACCACAACTTTTCTATATCTGCTACTTTAGTCAATTTAAAACAATTAAATAAAGATACAATTCTATATAATAAGCAGAAAGATTCGTAGAATAATGTTTTCATTTTAGAAATGTAAATTTAACGAACTAAACTTTCTTTAAAAACTAAATATTATTTTTAAACATATCCGCTTTCACTGATCTCTAGCTACTACTGCCCTTTTTAACTACTGTCGATATCAATTCACCTGGTGGGTGATCTTTTTCTGCCGAATTATTCATTATCGAGATGAATTGAATAAAGAATTTTAGCAATAGACTCGGATATACTTGATTCGCAATTAATCCGGTACTAGTACTTGAAAAACTTGTACGTGATTTAAATATTAAATAATTGGTGTAAATAGCCGATGTCATTTTTTCAAATAGGATTTACATTATTAGTTCACATTAAGAGCTGATTGGAAAAAAAATTAATTTACATTATAAACTAATATTACTTAACTAGTTCCGATGACCGGCTTAAATAGTTAACGACTGTTTATTGTGATATGAATTTGCATGCGCGTATTTTTAAACGAACGCTATTTACAGATAAACATAAAATAAATAAATTCTTTAATAACAAACAGAAACAGATATTAAATTGCTTCAATAAATTAAAATAAATACCTCAATTTAACAAAACAGAATACACTCAATTAAAACTAATTGTGAGTGTACTCTGTGTTGTTAGTTGATGATGGGCTACGCCCAAAAACGTTTCTTTAATTAATTTATACACTTATTTTTGTTTGTTATTAAGACTTTTAGTTATTTTATATTTAAAAAATTTTAACAAATTATGGATTTATCTGCACTTAAATATTAAAGTTTTTCAGAATGTTCCTCGAAATTCAGGGTCAATTAGAGTCTTCGTTAAAGAGATTAAGGCACACTCAAAGTTATAATTGAAATTTACAAATTGTTTTATCCAAACGGCGCATACGAGACATCAACAAATTTTTCCCGCAAATTTTATTACAATTAACTGAAAAACAAATGAAAATAACTTTTTCCCTTCTGTAATTTAACATTTGCCCCAGCTCTATTTGGCCGTTGGACCTTTACCGGGAAATTTTCAAAATCAATTCCTTAATGAATAGAAAATGTTCTCGTGATTAATATTCACTTTGTAGATATATTATTTTTTTAAAGATCTGCGGTAATCAATCAGCGATTGACTGTTCGGCGAAAAAAAATTAAGACTTGAATTATTTACATTGTGTAAATATTTATCAATACTAAAAAATACCACTAAAACTGTTAAAATTCATGAGAGAACATTTAGAAGTAGCATTTAAAGTTAAAATAACCGCAGTGCAAACTAGCAAAATTCAGTTACAAAAAAGCGCTTTTCGCCTTTAGCACACTTGCACGCTTCAAAATGGGCCTAAACTATTTTAATAAGAAAATAAAATAGAAATTAAAAAAAACGAAACTATTAAACCCATCCTATTTTTATTGCCATTATTTATATTTAATATATTTAAAATTTCTTTTGGACTTGAAAATTAAAAATTAATAATAGTTGGCATTGGAACGTCTAAAATTAACGTTTTCTTTTTTTGTTTTTTATAGTACGCCTGTTATTAAATTACTAAAATTTTAATATTGTAAGGAAAAAGCAGTTAGTATTTTTTCATATCGCAGGTTCTTTTTACCTTCGCTTAGATTTTAATTTTTCCTTCGCCTCGTCGTTCACTAAAAAGCTGGGCACGTTCGCGATAGCAGTTGTTTAAACAGAAAGATTTAATACAAAATTTATGTAAAGTAATGTTAGCTATCTTCTTAGTTGTCTCCTTTCGGAATATTTATTAATTTACGTAAATCATGTATCTATAGAGCTACATTCTTACTATTTCAAAGTTTCTAGGAAATCCAAGTGATGAATATTTTCACAGAAAATTCGTTTAAATTGAAACACCGTAGTTCCCGGACTGATAAATATTTTTAAATAATTCCGCCAGTTTTTTCCTTTCTAGTCGTGTTTGAAATATCTCTTAACGTACAACTACATTATTTTTTTTCTTTCGGGAAATCAAAGAAAAAATATCGAAAAAATACCTTTAATCAGTGTCGTAAGCTTCGCACATTTTATCACTTTTTTATTCATTGGCTTACATGTGCTATTAAAATAATAAAAAAAACAGCTTCAGCTAACTATAATATACTATACCGTTATCGACAGACCGAACAATCTTCTTTTTCTTATGTTCGATTATTTTCTTTAAATCCAGACTAGTAAACCGTTATTCAAAAATCTTTAATCTCGCGCTGGTTATTTAAAATTTTTCAACACCCCCCCCCCCAACCCTTTCAATATACACGAGTATTTTTTTTTATAAAATTCGCCGGACCAAAAAAATAAATAAAAGGACGCGTAATAATTCGATGGCTTAGAGTTATCAGTACGTTGATTCATATCAGAAAAATATCATGCAAATCTAGTTTTCAGACTATTAAACAAATACTAATTTCTCAGTTTAAAAAACAAAAAAAAAAAAAACATGAATTAAAACCGATTTATAATATTGGGGGAACAATATCATACGCGCTTTTTTTAATAATTTAGCTTATACTATTACCGAAATTCCATCGGTAAATCGTTAGTTAAAACAACAGCCAAATAGATAGAATTGAAATTTTTGAAAAAATAAATAAAAAAAGCAGTTAAATGTTTCTTTTGACAGGAATAAAATCGAATCGGATGTATTTTACATTCATATATATTCAATATAAATTCCTCTGACACCCGAATAATAAACAATTTATTATTGAACATTTGTTAGTCTGCCGCTGAAAATAATTTATATTTGAAACCGATATCGCTAAAAATATTTCGGTACTTTTTTTAATTAATATAGCCAAACCGGTATCTGCCACAAAAAACACACTTATCAATATTAGTTAAAAATTACACAAAATAGCGTCTCCCAAATTTTTACCAAATACCGAGGAGCCATACTTGTCAGTACAATATCAATATGATAGTAGACAGCTTCGAACTAACGATATTTCTAATATAAACACGATAAAAAAAAAAAAGAAAAGAAAAAATTCAACTCAAACTGCTACGTAATCAAAATTCAGCTGGTATAGTAAAGAATACTGAAAGATAAATAGTAGCGCAATTTGTAAACATTCCGAAAAAACATGAATTAACGATAAAGTCTTCCGAATATAATTCAAGCTAAAAAGATACACATTCACATCAAAAATCGTTTCGCGGATTTATAAATAAAGCGAAAAAATGAATCTTTTTCCTTATTATAATAAATAGAATAATAAGTTGATTTAAAGTTCAAAGCAAATTTTAACAATTTAGCAGCAATTAGCTTCGGGAATTCCATTGAATTATAAAAAAAGTGTTTCAAAAATAAGAGTATATCAAAAATTTCATACATCAGGAAAATACTGCACTTCAGGATATCAGAAAAATTACGTCAAATTAATATATATGTATGTATATATATATAACTCGGCCATTTTAGCCTCTCAAGGGGCTATGCCCCTTGACCCCTCTTGTTTTCATTTCTGTCTCCTTCTCTTCTATACTTTGTATAAAATGATCAAATACTGGCATCAAAAAAAAAAGATAACATAATCACAAAAATCATACCCTAACATTTTTAAATTTCATTATATAAAATTAAGACATTTTTTCGTTACATAAAATTGTGACATTTTTTAAATAACAATAACAAAAATCCTATAAAATATAACAAACGTTACATAAAGTTGGGACATTTTTTGGGACATTTTGCGTTACATAAAATTGGGACATTTTTTCTAATGGGGGGTAGTCTAAGAATTACGTTGTAATTAATATACACGTTTTTTAGTTCATCGTATAATAAGAAAATTAATGAAATCAAAAGGTAGCTTCATTTTTCATTTTCACGCTGATTAAAGTTATATCAATTTAAAAAAAAAAATTTTGCACGTGTGTACAATTCCGTAACCAAAATTGAATCATGTGAGAATCAGTGAACTGCACTGAACGAATGTACCTTTCTGGAAAAAGCAGAAGTCCGAGAATTATAATATGTTTGGGATAGTAAACCGATTTATATTTTATTACTGTTCGTCTTTATCGTTACGTTATTTTCGTCGAACTGGACCGATAAAACGTATAGATTACGTAGGCTGGGGTTGTAAGAGAAGTAAATTGAAATTAATAAAAAATCGACCCGAATTTTAAAATCATTTATTTGAAAAATAACTTTAATTGCTCGGAAAAATACAAACCAAACTTCAAGAAATAAAACAGTTAAAACAGCGAATGGAACCTATTCTCTTAAAGAATTTGAAAAATTTAGTCGTTGGAAAATCCTTTTTTCTGACGTACCTTTCGGCAAAACAAAAAAAGAATATATATGTATATATATATTTTAAGTTAATTTTAGGAAATAAATGACAAATAAGATAAAAAACGTTCGAAATTTTGCAAAATGATTAAATGCGGTTAACAGTTATCATCTCCAACACTAACAAACGTGCAAAATTAATTATGTAACTGTTCCATGTAAAAATAACGTTTATACTTGACTAATTTGTGGGTAGCTAATTTCTGTTTGAGTAAGATGGAATTACCTACAGTTTTACAAAAATCGGCGAAAATTTGTTTAAAATTTGTTTTAGCAATATATATATATATGTACATAAAAATATATATGTACAGAAAAATATATATGTATATGTATATGTATATATATATGTGTATATATATATATATATATATATATATATATATATATATATATATATATATAAAGCAACAAACAATTAACACTAGACTTTTCGATTATGAGTACTTTTAAGTGAAGGAAAATTTAAAATTTTCTGAAGATATTCGCGAGGGACCGTTCGCTATTTTGTTATTATGTATCTTTTGCAAAATTACGTGACCGTTTTCGTTTGCTTCCGCATTATATTCGATATAATCTTTTGTCGGGTTTCGTAATTTTTGCTGCTTGAACTAGTGCTTACCGCGCCGTACTTATTATTGTAATATTGGCACGAACGTGTAAATTTTAAAAAGACAAAAAGAAAAATTACCGAAACTACTGCAGCTTTTCATCTGAAGGAGATTTTACATTTAATCGAAAAATTAAGGCCAGTTCGCATCTTTCGGCGTTTAGTTTTGTTTGTTTTTTTTCGAGTTTTATCGGCTTTTGCGTAAATATCGATGTAATCGCCAATACTAAAAATAAATCGATAAATAACGTGTACCTGTTAAACTGGCGATGAAAGTCTCTGCTCGTTACTCCTCTCGCCAGAAGGCAGCCGTCAGGGGCGGAATTCTTTTTATTTTCAAAGGTGAATAAAGAAATAAAATGAAACGAAATAAAATAAAATAAAAAATGCGCACGGTTATATTTTTAAAATTGAAAAGAAAAATATGAACAGGAAAAAAATATAAATATATATGTATCGAAATAAACCGAATTAATCTGAGACGTAAACCGAAATAACGATAAAACGATCATCTCTCGCAGAAAACGGCGAAGAGCGTGTTCAGAACGATATATGTAGACTTTATGACGGAAACTACTAAAAACTTTCGCTTGGTTCTCAAACTCTATACTCACTAGCCCCCTCGACATACAGCGCCCAGCCCTTCGCCGCTCTGTTCTCCCGGTCGCGGCGATGTTTTGAAAATTCTCGGAATTGGCGTCACTAGGATGTAGAAGCGGCGCGACCGGTGCGACCGTCCGGGGTTTGCAGAGTCGTCCAAAGAAAATGATAGCCCCATCAGTTGCATATTGCTTTGCTCCGCGCATACAAAACCCCTGTCCCGTTGTCGTCCCGCCGTTCTCCCCGCCCCCGCGCCGTGAAATTCCTCCTAATCCACCTATACATACATAACCCGCATTCCTGTGCATCCCTCAATCCCTCTATCGTATATCCATTTCGTATTGCCGTACATTCCATTGTCTCCGGACTCCAACTACCGGCCTCCCATATTCATTCATATTGCACACCGTCTCGTACTATCGCGGGGTTGCGTTTCTCCTTGCTCGTCCAATTCCTAAGGGTGTTTACATCCCCCTGCATCTTCCGTCCCTTTCGGCGCAATCATCTATTATTCTTTAGCTTGTTCGTCTTCTGCTTGTCTCTCGCTCGCGCGCGCTGCATGCATGTGTCTTAACGTGCCTGAACCTTTTTACTACTTCGAACCCGTCAAATCTCTTCCGTATACCGGCATACCATCGCGCGCCGCTCTCTCATGCCGCCACCTATTCTCGCTCACTCTCTTTATCTCTCTACATATCTCGGCTCCGCATCGTACACCGAGCAATGTAATAGTGTCCTAGCTGCTTCTGTCACGAAGCACTCCTATACAAAAAGTGTCCATTCTATATACACACACACACACACACACACACATACATATAAATATATGTATATATATATATATATATATATATATATATATATATACGTATTAAATATCATCGCCTCGGAATTTTTCCCGTTCATCGCTTTATTGTCCATTCTAAGTCGATCCTCACTCCTCTAGCTGCGCGCTCACTCATTAAGTATTCTCCAAGTTGTTAGCGTTGAACCTATCTAATGCCTCTCTTCAACCAACCGTTAAACAAGTTGATGCCGGGCGATGATATAATTGTCAAATGACAGCCGGCCTAACCGAGAAATCGGCCCGATTCTGCGCAATAATCTGCCTAAGTAGGTAAGCCGAAAATTTGAATAATCGGTTCGCTGTATTATCAGTGTAACACGAGAATTCAAAAAATCACCTTCGTCAGCAAGCCGACATAACTCCGGACCGGCAGCTACAATTTATGATCGCTGTTTCTTCCAACATCTACAGCGTCTTCTCTTCCTCCAGATCGATGCCTTTTTATTATATATGTATATATAAAATATATATTTTTTATTTCAAATAAATTTCTTTAATTAAATTTAAATCGTAGGAATAACAATTTATTCGAAAAAATTTCATGTGCAGAGCAATTATTTGAGTTTCATAACTAGCTTTCGTAAACCAGTTGACACGACTTAAATTCAGCTTTTATTATTTATTTTCGGATGAAACGTTCATTCACTGTGAATTTGATCTCTTTAACCATTCTGACCACTCCATTGATTAAGTTTTGCCTGATGTTCGATTTTCTGTCTATCTTTAACATTTCATCCCTATAAAATAGTTGATCTTCCGTACCTTCTATGCAACTTAAGAGAATTTCCTGTTAACACTTGTACTAGGAGAAAACCCAGTCGCTCTATTTTGTTAACATGTTTTCCCGAAGACAACGTTTTTAGTTACAATATTGTCTCGATAATTTTACTAACTTTACGTTGCATCTTTCGGAGAGATTTCTGTGCGGAACGTACAATGTTGAATGTCTTATTCGCATTTCTTCAAAGTATTTTTCCGAAGCATTACTTTGGAAGATTGTCGCGTTATCATCGAGAGTACTTTCCCCGTTTTACATATTTGCTAATAAAATCAGAAAGAGCGGCTAATACATTATATCCATTTTCTCATAAGTGTTCTGTGAATTTTGCGAAAATTTCGTATAAAAGATTGTAATCTTCCTGAAATACGACGAGTTAATGATCGCAATCAAGGACGCCGCTCGAAACATATGAGAGAACCAATCGAATAACAAGTTACGGCAAATTAAACTGGAACATTAGAAAACATCACACCGTTCAAATAGGCGAGAAGAGATTGTATTAAGCAGAATCCGCATCGGCCACACAAAACTAACACAGGGGACCCTTACTGTAAAGTGAACCTCTCCACCATCATGTATGTTTTGTGGTATTCGAAGTCTGTCCATTGACCATGCCATCTCCGTATGTGCACAACTCAGCAAAGAGCGTGAGAAAGCTTTTTCATTCGCACACACGAGAAAAATTACTACGGAAAAGACTCTTGGTAATGATGAAGCTGCAGTCCAAAGTACTTTTAGATTCTTAAAATCGATATAAACCTATTCCCCAGAGAAGCTATGATTTTTGGTTTACGTATTGTAGAATTATTTGTAATTATTGTTTTTTAAATTTCTAAAGTGTGTAAATTTATCTTTCCGTTTAAATACCATAAAATTATCTGTAACTATCTAAATTGTAACGTATGCTAGACACGCAAATGACCTATCTTTAAATAAATGCCGAATTTGAATTTGACGAAACTAGTTCGAGTTTATCGAAACCATTTCTAACGTCTATCCGCAACAATACATTCAATCGTTTCCTATTTTAACTGAAATTTCGATCTACTTTTACCTTTTTTTTCAAAGCGAACATCATTTACGGTATTTTTTATAATCCCGCTCACATTTGGAAAATAACACTCACCGGCAACCACTATTAACGTTCTTGCTCCTTCCGAGTGCGCGAAACTGATCTAACGGATGGTGGTCGAAACTAAGTCATTTATCAAATTTTTCAATAATCTTCCACACTTCTGTTGCATGGTAAAGTAAGTCGCGGTTGGTGCCCGTACATAAGAAACGTTGGCATGAGCATCGCCATGAACAGACACCGATGACAACAAGGTTCTTATTTCAGCCACTAGGATCGACACATTGCTTCCCTTAACAGCTTTCCGAAATTGTCCTCTTCATTCAATCTCCCGTAATTCCAAACATTTCCATCTTTATACGCCGAACATTCTATTTTGTATTCCTACTTGCTATCTTGGGCTCTCCCTGCTTCTTATTGTGCTTCGTACATCTTATCTTTGGCTACTATATCATTCCAGATCTCAGCGAATTTATGCAATCTCTGACAGGATCTCTAACTGGCTCGTTTCCATCCTTTGATGACGTGCCAAAAAAAACAAAAACAATAATAAATGGTTCAGGCGGCAGTGTATAGTACTAATTGTAGTCCATCATTGCACCAATTTTGAACGTTTTCGGCAGATATCGTATTTGTTTTATGAGAAAGTCTGAGAATGATTTAAAAAAAAAAAAAAAAAACTTATTCCGAAAGAATTATTTAACCCGAAATATGATCTGTCTGTCGGAGTTTATAGTAATAATGATAAACAAAAAGAGCAAAATAAAGAAAAAAATTGTTGCTCTTTTGCACCGTGGCATTCGAAAATTACATTTAATGTGTCCCGAAGAGTCGAGTTAATGCAGAACTTCACAGATCGCTTACGGACAGGATCGCCTCTTTCTCCTTAAAAAGGCATTCGAAATCGAGATGCTAAAATCGGCGGGATGAGTCCATCCGGAAAGTAAAGTATTCGAAGTGAACATTTTTTCGAAAACAGAAGTTCACAATCCTGTTAGTTCTGGAATTGGACCCCCCAACGATTTTGATCAAATTTTTCGTCCAATCACTCATGTTTATTTCATTTTTCAAATTTTCCTCAACGTTCTGTATTGTTTAATCTCTTAAACTATTAACATTATCGTTAATTTCATCCATATTATTATTTACTATTACTGTTCAGCATATTCGACGATTCGGTTAAATTTTCGTTAGGAAACTTTTCGCTTTGGATCGTGCTTCTTGTTACCTCTTTCGCGCATAAAGGCAATTCGCTCAAGTCTAACGCCTCTGTCTGCTTTTATTTTTCCTCGATACTTTGGGTAATCATTTTATTTGAATTTGTTCTCTTATTCATCGTGAATTTGTTTATAACAATACTTAACAGCCAATTAAAACACGATTTTTACTCAAATTCAAAAACTAATTATTATAATTAAATAAATAATTCACATTATAATCTATAAAGGGAACTCTATTTGCGCTGCATGAAGGAAAGTGTGAAGAAAAAAAGTAATAAAAGAAAGAAGTTAACCGGTTTTTTATAAATAATAGTAAACTAAATGGCCCATCATTCCGTCACGAGGATAGAAAAAAAAAAAAAAAAAAAAACTTTCCGACGAGAATTTATTTATTTGTTTGTTACATTAACACTTTGCTGATCATTCTTCAAAAAAATAAGCTTTAATCACGTTGACACTAATAGGTGCAGTTGCCTGAAACTTTAATGGAGTCGCTAATTACTATAATTTAAAATGTACTAGCAGTGTGGAAAAAAAACAGATGTCTTCAGTGATTATAATAGTTTCAGTTTCGCGGAAAATGTTAGAAATATGTAATTTTTGGTAAAATGTTTGAATAAGCGGTTGACGCCATTTTGATATTTGTTACTTGTGATGTTAAGACTATAGAAACTGAAATATAACACGCCATGCTAAATTTTCAGAAAATTAAAAATACTATTCAATTATAATAGTTAAACTCAGGTCTCGAGCCAAGTGCAAAAATAACGGGAAAAAAAAAAGAAAAAAAAAAAAGCAAAATTACACGCGGCAAAGTTCTTGTCAATATTCTTTTAACTTTGGAAAAAACGTTACCATTTGCAACACCAAACAAATAACTCGTCTGCCAACTTATTTTAGCAATAAAATTGTCCGGAGAGCGTAATTTTCAGTTCCGGTTAATTAATGTATAGTCGAAGTAGTACGAAGTCAAATAATCAAATTTCAATCTTTGCAACGGGAAGAGTATCTGGTTAGAGAAGTTTCTTCTATAATTCTGTTCGGATTTCTAAAGTGGAGCAGCTAATAATTGTTATCTAAGACAAATCTTTGCCGGTAAGTACTCCGATTACAGCTGCCAGAAATAATGCGATTTAAACATTCTGTCGGTCATACAGATGAGTAAAATTAAAATCCCGATTCATGTAATTGCCGGAAATGTGTAAAGCCAGCTCTAAGTTCCCGCAACTTTTTTTGTTCTTTTAAACTAGTGTAACACATCAGAATAATTTGCTTATGTTACACTGCAGTATTAAAATTTACAATCCTTTTTTATACATATTTCTTAATATAAAAGTATCTACTTTATTCGCACACAAGTTTAATTTATAATTTATAAACATTAACGTTTTTTTCCCTGAACAACATTAATAATACTCGGCCACTTTACTGTGCCTGATCTAGAACAATTAAAACCGATAAACTTGCAAATATGTATATTTTCACGATACCCTTCCAGACGGTACTTGAACGAAGCACCAAAAGTGCCGAGATTTCAACAACCGCTTCAATTTACAGAACTCGGAGCCCCACTATATATTGGCGGTAACACGTTTGAATAGACGGTCAAGTTAAACTATTACACAATAGTGATATAAGTTCTGATTGGTTGGGAAAAGTTAGTAGATTGTTTTGATTAATATTACTAAATAGTTCATTAATTATGTCAGGAAAGTTAAGAGCGGAACGAAGAATGTTGTCTGTAAGACAATAACGGAAAACATGAGATGTGTGGGGCAATCTGAACATTGCAGACGGAGCACTCGAGAAGATTTGTTTTAATTCGATCGAACTAGTTGAATTACAGAATTCAGTGAGATTAAGAAAATAAGTTGCTTTGCCTTTATTTTTTGATTATAATTAATTTAATCGCGACCTTTTATTTTAGTTAATATACATTATACTGTATCTTGGATAATTATTGATTTAAATTTCTTACCAAAAAAATATCCGAGTCAGTTGGCCCCGCCGAGTATTTAATTTTGATTTGCACGTGTAAATTTCTATCTATGCCAAAGTAACCATAACTAGTTCCGGGCACAGGTACATTTACTTCATCGTCACGCGCCACTAATGAGATGTTTCCACCTTTGAACTAAGCTATATATTTACATTATTATTTACTCTACTATTCGCCGGTTTTACTCAAACTGCTCTCATGAGACCTGTTAACGTTTGTATGCACCGGCAGTTTTAATCGTTAGAACGCAACGTTGACTGGTATCGTAATGTTTATACAGATGTTTTTAAAAGCTTATTTTTCTCATGTTCATATCAATTTACTAATTGTACTCTAACTTTCTTCCTTTACTAACTCTTTCAACTTAACTCATTATTTTGTCGACTTTATAATTCCTTGTAATTTATGTTTTTTTTTTTTTTTTTTTACAGTCTATTTTTTCTCATCTTACTTATCGTTATTACCTAAAATTCTCTCACTTTTCAATTTTTTCAAAGCGTTTTTCCTCTCTACATCCTTTTAAAAAAAGAAAAAGTAAATAAATAAAAAGAAAACAATGACAAACATCATTAGTTAGAAGTGTAGCGGAATTTTCAAACATTAAGATGATTCTCAGCGTCTAATTATTAGCGATCGGTAAATTTTTCGGTTAAATCATTTTTCAATCTATATTAGGATTTTCGGCACGATCGATCTTTAATTCGACGGTTGATGGAAATGTAACAATAGAAAATTCACGTTGAAAATGTTGTTTACTGGACGTTTATCGGAACGGTTGCGATGAGGGTAACTCTACTCACTGTCCACTACGAGAAAAATGCACAATCAACATGAACAAACGACGAAAGAAGATATATCCCGATTTCATTTTATCGAGCATTAAACCAACATTAATTTCACTCAACACTCATGATCACGTTGGACTTACTTGGTAGTAATGAAAACATTCGAAAATTCTCGCAACTTTCACTCAGTTATCATCAAGATTGAACGGGAAGGAAACATGTTACATGTATCCGGACTAATCCGATCGGAGTTCATTAACGAACTTTGACCGGATCAACATACATTAGAGAAAGAAATAGAAAGTTGCTTTGTTATTAAATATACACTGGATCAGTGTGTCATTTCGAAGGACAGTTCCACAATGCCGCAAAATATATCGTAAAAAACCGCTTCAAAATCTACAACCCAATCCATCAACAGAAACGCTGGAAGAATTCCAAAGAAGCGGCGCCAGGAGCGCATAAGAGACGAAAAAAACTTCTGGAGATGATTCGCATCTCTCAACACTGTATGAAAGAGAATCTGTAAAATAGTGAAAGGAAACCGGCGCATATGCTCTCTGAGTTTTTTCCATATTTAACGACACGCCGCTTGCGAAGCACACGAATAAAAAGCCGGTTACCCTTTGCATTATATTCGAAACAAACGAAATATCTTATTTCCTACTATTATAGTGACGATGAATATAGATTTCATTGCTTTTCAGACGCGCACTGAATACTGTCAAACATGCATCGCATATGAAACTGTTCGATACAGTCAAAACTTTAAAACCTACCGTGGTATTCGAAGTCATGTTAGGCGGTAATTGAAGGCGGGCAATTATCATATTCTTCTCGTTAAACGGGCTAAGCCATCACACACATTTTTCAGACTCACTACTTTGGTATTAATTCGAGGTTGCAAAAAGCTGTAAAAAGCGACGAATCATCTGCCTACCGAACAGGCAATTTTTTTCAGCATAGTCATTCCGGGGAATAACAGCTATTTGAAGGTATCGCTGAAGCTTGCGCAGCTATATAAACTGACCGTCTTTTTGGATTTTAGAAATCTAACATTATTAATCGGCTACATAGTTACTGGTTTAAACCGGAATACCAGCTGTTTACATATTCCCTCATAGTATGATATCCATATGCGTCCTGCGTATCAGTATTGTAATCATTTCATGTTATAATCATACTCGCTGAACTCATCGGTATTCTACACCGTTCTATACACTTTGACCAGATTAGGAAAATGTACAACTTGAATTGTAAAATATACACCGGTGCGCGTACATGTTTATTTTCTTTCTTAATACGTTTTCTTAATTTTTTGAACTGCATGCTACTTTTTGACATTTTTATGTCTTTGCTTTGGCACATAAACTTGAAAAGCGTTACCAAATAAGCGTCACGAAATGGATCGTCACGGAAAATCGTTACGAAAATTTCATGTCTTTACTTTCATACGACTGATTACTAATATTTTCATGTGTCTTTACTTTGTCACATAAACTTGAAAAGCGTCACAAAATGGAGAAGTGTTTCCTATAGCGACTTCTTATGAAAACTGTAGGGTTGTGTATTTCACACTTCATTTCCCTGTTTACATTTGCTGAGCGCACAAAACAATTACCGTAGTAATTATAAATTAAATGTAACTTTAGTCTTGTGTAAACCATTTCTTTCCCATGAAAAGTGTTATGGATTCCGAAGCGAACGAGAGACCAACTCGCGTCGGCTCGCACCAAGGTGCACAAGATGAAACTCGATGAGACGGGTGGTCTACCATACAAGATCGAGCTCCTTATTGACAAGCCGCACATGGTGCGAGTAAACATCGATGTCACCGACGGTCTCGTGAACGGCGTGATAGGCCTGCTGCAGTACATCGAACGCTCTCACGAAACCGACAAGATAATTCGACTTTGGCTAAAATTCGACAACGTTAAAATCGGTAAATTACCACGATCGGAAGTTCGGATAGACACTGCGTAGCGTATCCGCGTATCTACGAGCATTGGATGAAGATCGGCTTACGTTCGTCAATGGTGACGCTTCCTAGTAAGATGGTTACCTGTAAACGATCGACATTTCCACTCACACCTGCTTGCGGGATATCGATTCACAAATCGCAAGGCAGTACATACCCGGCGGTGGTATACGAATACTCAAAATCGCACGACCGGCAACTCGTGTACATCACTCTGTCTCGATGTTCTTTGTACGAAGGGTTGTTCCTAACAAATAGGAATGGGGACCTCCACTGATTTTACCACGGACGCGAAAAACAGTTGAAAGACATTAGAACTGAGTTTGAACGTCTTACGAGTCATCGTTTGCGGACGCACGCTTCCCACAGTCGAGATTTTGTGGATCGTTCACGTACTCGGTCTGTCGATGCTCTCACACTATGTTCACTCAACGTTCAGTTATACCTTCGTGCAGTTTACTCGCACTCTCTGAAACGTGGTTATCAAACGCCGATTGCGATAAATTTGAACTTGAAAGTTACTCGCTCGTAAATCGGCACAAACGCGACAACGGCAAGATGGCTGGTGGTATAGCGATTTACGAAAGGAAATTGGATTCGGACGCTCTGAAGAGCCGCAGTCGGCCACTGATTCGTATCAATTAAGAAAAAAATGGTCTCGAAAAATGTAACGTGATATCAATGGACGTCGGTGATATATGCAAAGCCGAAACGATGATCGATGGAGAGCGTCTGTTACTTTTTTCGAAGTACCTCTCAAACGGGACAACGTTGAACGATAAGATCAATTTCTTTGAGCGTTACCTACTACCGCAGCTGAAAGGTCTGTTTCTCTTTATGCTGTACGATTTACCGATCATAGTCTGTGGTGATTTCAACATCGATTTCCACTCGGACGATGGCTTGCGATTCGATCAATTCATGAGTGAAACGTTCGGTTGTGAGATGAATAATTCGGTGGACCTTTCGACAACGCGAAATATGACGTACATCGACGGAATCTTTACTCGAAACGTATCGAACGTACAACCGTTAGCTTACTTGTGTCGTACTTTTCTCACCATCGGCCATTACACTCAGTATTACTACCCCTAACGATAATGATGTAAATAAGGAACCTTGTACTAGCGGTAGTAGTTGTTGAATTTTTTGCAAATACATTGAAATTATAATATGTACAAAGCATTTAGAGGTGCAGTACGTAGGCTCAATCTCGAAACGCTTTATACGTTGCCGTATAACATGTACAAGGCATTTAGAGGTTGCACGGCGACATTCTGATATCGACGGAGGCGGCGAAGCGAACGACATTCTAATATCGGCGGATGCCTGAATGGCTGTACAAAACCTACTTTTATGGGAAAACATGAAAATGTCTCACTTTGTTGCGGACTTGTACGCAAGCTGTTTTTTCTATCGCTTTCACTCAAGCTCCTTAATTTGGATTCGTCTTCCATCCATGGCAGCGTGGCAGCATTTTGCTTGGGTACCAAATCAGAGATCGCGGGGTCGAGACTTGCCTCGTCCCGGATTCACTCCCTAGTTTACCCAGCCTGAATTAGCTATCTTTGCAGTTTGTTCCCTAAGAAAATTTAAACTCCTAAAACCCTCTTACTCATCAAATAAAGTAGAGTGACCTTTTTCTCCTTTTAATCGTCTATAAATCGATTATCCAGAACTCAACTACTCTTTTTTATATAACATTTTTCAGCCTATCTCCGATCATCATCATCGACACCGCTAACCTACAATTAGTTTTGTTCTATGCACCTTTTCACAGAGAATACATATAAAAGCCCTGAAATAAAATATTAACACCCGCTGAATTAGCTCAAACTGACAAAAGGCCTAGCCCGAAAATAAGCGGGTCAAAACTGCCTATGAACGGATCGGGATGATAAGTATGCTCTCTTATTCAGCACTGAAAATGATGACGGTTTCTAAGTTTCCAAAATATGCTAACCTAACCTCAATATCTAATATTATGTGTTTTTCAATTGTTTTTTTTTTACATGATATATCTCATCTTCTAGAGTTTATCAATTTGAAAAAACCTTATAAACGAACTTGTAGAGATTGTCAAATTGCAACAGGAATATTTTGTTCAGATATTTTGGCGCGAAATTCAAATTCTTACGAACGTTTTAAATTTTAAAAGTGTTCGATAAAACTGAAACAAAAAATATGGTTTTTTCAAAAAAAATAATTATATCTCGTTTATTATAATGTTAAAAATGTTCTTGACATTTTTCAGAATTTTCGGAATAACAGGATCAAAAACGTGAAAAGCCGTTTTTTCAGTCGAAAATAGGCTTCCTTCGCATCGAAACTTGAAATTATCGTTTAAAAATCTCCCGTATAACACACTTTGAAGAAGTACATTCAGGATGGTGGACTGTTGGCTGGTCTTTAAGTGGCCTAGGCAGCTCTCATCGTGATCATCTTCATCAATGTAAAAAACGGTAATTCGATGTAAAAAACAAAAAACACCCTAACCTTCGAATATATTTTTTAGGTTGCATTACTCGAGAGACCATTTTTTACGCACACTTGTTGTTTTTTATGTGGCAAACGTTCCGGAATCACGTTTGAAGCTCGACAACAAGTTTTTATCGGCAAATCGTTGCTGCCCGATAACACACTTTCTTCAGAAACGCTTTAATGAAGATAAAATCAAAAACATCCGTGTAATATCTTTTGCATAAGTTAAGTCGAGATAAGTAAAGTTACAACATTTTTGGATAGATTATCGATTTCAACTGATAAAAAACTTTGAATTTCGCACCAAAAAATCTGAAAATATTCCTGATGTAATTTGAGAATCTCTACAAGTTCGTTTATAAGGTTTTTTCAAATTGATAAACTTTAGAAGATGAGATATAAAAAAAAAAACAAAAAAAAAAAACGGAAAAACACATAATGTTAGATATTGAGGTTAGGTTAGCATATTTTGGAAACTTAGAAATCGTCATCATTTTCAGTGCTGAATAAGAGAGCATACTTATCATCCTGATCCGTTCATAGGCAGTTTTGACCCGCTTATTTTCGGGCTAGGCCCTTTAAATCATATTTTAAATAGCATTTCTTAATAGAGAGATTTCTAAATTAAATTTAGTTTTTTAATGGTTAAAACCTTGGATAAACTTTTTCTTCACTGTAGTCTCGAATTTTCAATTGAAAAGACGAAAATGATGGTTACTGGTAACAAGAAAACCACGGAGGTGATTAACAAACTAGCATACTTAACTTTTGTTGTATGATGAACCTAATCCAATTATAAATAATTTTAAATACCTCGGGAGTAATAATAGATCATGAGTTAAAATTTTAATAAACATGTTAACTACATAACAGATAAGGCGAACAAAATCTTTTATATGCTATTAAAAATTCAGCCTAACTTAAGCGGTGTTAATTGTAATAACAATAGAGTGATAATGTATAATTGTGTTATTCGTGCGATTTTTAATTACTGCTCGAGTATTTATATCACAAATATGTCTGTTTCTACTATGAATAAAATTTTAAAGATTTAGAGGAAGCTTCTTTTGAATGTAAGCTCGTTATGTAGAACGGTGTCAATGGCTGCAGCTCCTGTTGTCACTTGAATCCTTCCGGCTGACTTGAGTATGTATCATGCTGCCTTATTAGCAGAATACAAAGCGTTCCGAATATCACTTACCACTTCCTATAGATCGCTACAACTGTTCAATAACAAATTTAATTGTAATTTTACGTTAAATTTGTTGTTTTTTTTTGTTTTTTATGGTTATCGTATCGATAATGGAACTATTATTAATAATGTTAACGGCTTAAACATCGTGTGTCGAACTGTTGCGCGTTCGTAAATTATGGTAAGCTCGCCTTGAGGAAACGCATTACTATACATAAATGTACCTAACGTTAAGTCGATTGTACATTACGAATACCGTGATTGAGCCAATAGGAATCACGGTCGTATATAATAGAAAGAAAAAAAAAAAAAAAAAAAGACAAAAAAACAGTTAATTTTTAAAATATTCGTTCCACGTAGTTCGTTTTATTTTTATTACTACCATTGCCATATCGTAGTATCTTAATTCCCGCTTAGTAAAGTAAAGTAAGTTCCATACCCTTAGCAGGGCGTATAGAACACGCGCAATCAGGCAGACGTTATTACCGCCGATGATGACAACAACTACATCAACAGATCCATCGTTACCAGCTATAACTTACAGACTCAGTCATTACTAATAATACAGCTGAATTCAGTACTACTGGCAACATAAACATCAAGCATATTCACGCACAAAACTACGTGAAATTCTTTGCCTCAGCAAATAGGTATAAAATTCCTGATAATTTAAGTTATTCTCGCCTCTACATTCGAATTATGTTCCGACAATGTCAACCTCAACCGATCAACAACCCAAGTTCTCTGGTGATATGAAAGAAGGAAATATTTATTCCCTCGATGGTAGCGACAAAGTAAACTGTAGTGAATGGCGAATAGCAAAGAAAAGAACGAAAAAAGAAAAAAAAGCAAAGAGCGTTCCCCAGACACGCCTAAAACCACAGCGAATGAGAATCGCTTTGTAAGTTTAGATAACAATAAAACACAGTAGCTATGTACAAATAAAATACCTTTTATTTATCCGCGCAGGTCAAAGACAATGTCGAGTTTACTCTCGACAGAGACGTTTATTATTTACTAAAATACAGATTGAAGCTGCTCATCCTAAAAGAGCAGGCCGACAGTATCTTATCAATTTTGGGGACATAACTGATTGCAATTGCCGGATTCGTTAAATGCGCAGAAAATTATAATCTCGCCAACTGTGAAAAGCACTGTGAAATACGTTACTAAAATGTGCGTTGTACGAACAGGAATTTCAACTTTGAAGATTAAATTAAAGGTCGCGCGTACTTTCTTCTTTCTTTTTTATGCGTGTTTATTACATTCGAGGATCCCGCCAAGCCATGCCGCTTGTCAGCGCCAAATTAACACATGTCTCTATTCTTTAGCAGTTAATATATACAATAAATACGCTGACGAATCCGAAACATGCACAGTTATCGGCGTATCTTATAATATACACATATATATGAACATTCATACCAATAAACTATTCCCATTCTCACACACTCAGCATATAATTTAAATAAAGATAATTTTCTCATTCCAATCCATGTACTCTTCTTTACAGTTATTTGACGACTTAGCCTGCACTCGATGAGGGGTAACCAAGATTAATTGTTTAATTAAAAAATTTTTTTTTGTAAACCATTTTTTAAATTTTAATTTAATTTGTTTTTCCGTTTGGCGATAATCGTTTAATATGTATCGGTAGTGCGTTTAACATATTGCATAGTATCCTTAGTTGTAAGTTGTCCCCCCGTGTTTGTTTAGGTTACTTATTTTATTGTTTTTATAGAGTCGTATTTTTCTAATGTCATAACCTTGCTGTTCTCTCTTTTTAGCTTTTTTTGTTTATCCACTCCAATATAGATAAGTAGTGCATATGAGATTTTCGGTTCAAAATATTGTACTTTCGTAATATGTCCCCTTCTGTATTTGTGTTCTTCCTACCAGTTCCCGTGATAATTGTTAAACATTTTTCTTTAAAAGGTAGTTTACGTGTTTCAGTTTAGTTTTGTTTGCTTTTTTATACGCTATTGCCGCATTGCTTATGATTGACATAGAGGGCATGGTATATCGTAAATTCGGTTCTTTGTGATTTCATGTATTTTTTTAGTCTTGTAAAATATTGGAATTGTTTTTCAAAGTTTTATACGCACGTCGTTTATGTGATTTCTCCAATTGAAATAGTTGTCTACTTTTATCCCTAAATATTTATAGCTTTTTACCTGTTGTTGTTGGGTCAATGCCGCTGGCGCGCCCAAAAAAATTAAAAAAAAAAAAAAAAAAAAAAAAATAGCTTTTTACCGGTTCAATGATGCTGCACCGGCAATAGTTTTTCCCCGTTGTATGCAAACAGCTAGTTGGATGAGACATTTTATGTTGTGCTGGTAATTTCGATAGTGATTGGCTTAATGGACAGTAACTTTGTTTTTTCTGCATTTATCTGTAGTCCTCTATCATGTAATCGCAGATTTAAGTTATTTAGATCCTCTTGAAGTTGTTGTTCAGCGCTGCTGATACTTTTGTTTGTTGTTATCAGAACTATGTCGTCCGCATATGCGCATACTTCACCGTGTTTTATTATAGCTTCGTATAAGTTTCTTATATAAACTAAGAATAGTTTAGGGGCCAAAGTTGTACCTTGTGGTACACCACATTTCATACTCAGTACTTGACTATAATATGTGTCTTCAATTCTTACCACACCACTTCTGTTCTTCAAATAATCTGTGAACCAGTTTAATGGTTTTCCTTCCAATACCTAATGCTATTGAGTTCTCTTATTAGCTTATCACGCCTAACTGAATCAAAAGTTTTAGACAGGTCTATGAATAATATTATTCGCTGTTTCCTTTCCGATAAATTAGCATATAGAAGTCGGAGATATCGCTTAACAATTTCGCGAGGTGTTTTTATCTTTTTGATAGCCAGGCGATGTCGTCACTTACAATTAGACTAACAGCTTGAACGGCGTTTTGCGAAATAAACTAAAAATTAAAATGATCTCGATAGAAGAAAACTCGCTTTTAATACTACAGATTATAATATTGTCTGCACAATTCTACAAGATGGATTCATGAATCTCACAGCGCTAGTGCGCTAATTATAAAAAGTAACACTAAACATCGCGAGTTAAATTAATTGTCCAGTAGAGAAATTCAAGCGACTTCTTCCGTATGATGGCATTTTCGCTGAACTATAAAATCGCCATCTCTTCCGTACATTGGCCACCGATTCAATAGTTTATTGGACAAAAACTGAAAGAATACTTTCGTGGTCTAGACCGATTTTTCACCGTGAATCAAACGCGTAATAACGCCTTTTGCTAATACCGAGAACAACCAATTAAACAAAGTCGTTCGGGATAGAAATTTAAAACGAGCTACCAGCGGATTGGTCTTAGCGTGATATGAATGAACGCGCTAATAGTCCTGACTTGTTCGTAATTAACGATATCATCTCAGCGCTTAATGCAAAAACTTGCACACTTTTGCTCACAGATCGGAGCACTGTAATTTTCATAGTAAGCCCCAAGTTTAATAAATGCTCCTCGTTTAGAGAACAGATACATATACAAATTGAGAAAATTTTCAAGTATCTCTGTAACGTAGAACGAGATCTAGATGAAGCAGTACATTGATCTAAGTGAATCTTGGAAAAGGAACCTTGAAATATAAAAATGAAGAAAAAACTACGCAATAAACCACGCCACGTGTTAGCATCGGTTGGAGAAAAAAAAAAGCGATTCGTGAAAAAATATCAAAAATCATTCGAATTAATATAATCATCCCCCACTGAATCGACCACAGTCTCTAGAAAGCGACAAAAACTCGAAACAAATTCAAGCAGTCCCTTCTTCCCATTTGAAAACCTAACGGTACATGTGCACTGGTGCTGAAAAAAACAGTGAAAATGTTTGCTAAACATTTTTCCAACGTTTTCAAGCCAAATACGAAAATCCGCTGACATAATCTTTTTCGTTTCTTTTTTTAAACCGTGTGCGATACCTTGGGCCGCACCAAGTCAGTTGACTTGTCGGCGGCGGGTTCCCAAAAAATAAATACAAGCGAGTATGTTTATTTAATAAATAAATATTACATCCTTAGTTTCTATAACTTATCATTATTCATCTGTAACTATTTAAGTATAATCCATTTAATATCTATCTCTCATATATCATCAAAAACAAAGTAAGTCTTAAGTAGCGATGTACCCGTATAAACATTTACAAACAAACTTATATATATACACATCGAATTCTTAAATGCATGTTTATGGTTGAGTATTTGTGTTGCGCGATCGTTCTCCGACAGAAATTATATATATATATATATATATATATATATATATATATATATATATATACTTTAAAAAATTAAATAATAAAGAAAAAGTTTCGGTTTTGATCTAATCTATAGGAAATTTGTTAATTGAGCTATCAGGAAAAACGATATTAATTACAAACACTTTCAATTATGTACTTCATCCGCTGTACTTTCGTTTATTCTTAAGAGCTGATGTAAACAGTAGTGGTGTCTAAAGACAATTAAAGCTCCGGGCGAAAGAGGTTACATTCAACAGACATCTATTTCTTCGCAAATTCTCGAGAAAATGATTTTTAAGCAGATAAATCCGATTATACTGTCTCGAAAAAATTATTCCGAAACATTAGTTTGGATTCCACGAAAAAAATATTCTACCATTGTGAACAGGTATCGAATTATTCAAAGCTAGAAAAAAAAAAAATATGCACGGGTATGTTTATGAAAAGAAGTCTTTAATAATATGGCATATCTGTGAATTCGAAAGAATTCCTCATCCACATTGAGAGCATCCATCCTGTCTCTGCTGTCGTGTCACAGAAAGCGTCTAAGGTCCGGCGTGCTTTATTTTTGATACTGCCGGTTTTCTAATTATGATAGCAGCACTCGCAGATGACGCAGCTCTCGTAGCTATAGGTGAATATAATATCAATTACAAAGAGCAATAAAAAAAAAAAAAAGGCTGAAACTAAGAGGGAGGTACACTAGAATAAATGACGGCAAAAGTAAGTACGTTTTGCAATGAGAAATGCAACCAGTAAGCCGTTTCAAATAAACGGGAAAGTAATCGCCCAATATTAAGATGTTAAGTACTTAGCGCGATGTATTTCGGGGAACAACTTAATGTGTAAAATTTACATTTCAAAAAAAAAAAAAAAGAAAAAAAAGAAAATAGCTGAAACAGAAATTACCAGAACTATATTGGATTGTTGGCACCACTTTGCTCTACCATTGTAAACAAAACAATTCTTTATAAAGTAATAGCTTATTTGAATGTACGGTCCTACACTGTAGGGTTGTTCCAAATGTATATATATATATATACATATATATATATATGCATGTGTGTGTGGCAATAGATACGACGGTTTCAAAATAAGGCCACCGCGAGACTTATCATCCTCCCAGGTTGCTACGTGACTAATTGTACGTTAAATCGAGACTTTGATATATCGTGCATAAAAGACACGAGATGAAACGTGTTGCTAAACTGTATATAAACTGTTTAGAGTCTCGAAGGTATTAGCACTTAACTTGCTCGATAACACTCTCGAAGTAAGTCGATTAAAACGCAACGGAACGTTTGATGTATATCCTAAATTATACAAGAAACAGATAGGCAATACCGTTGTCGGAAGTGGCGCCGCGACTTGGATCGATTGCTAAATAGCCGCTGAGCCAGGTTAGTTCGAAAATTGACCACAAGAATAAATAAATAAAATATCTTACCGGCGTTAAGCTGTCGAGATGAGTTTCCGCATTCGAAGAAAAAAGTTACTTACAAAACCGATCTGCTTTTATTAAAAATGAACTCTACGCTTAAATATTCAGTTGTATTTTTAATAATATTCGAACTCCCTGATATCTGCACGCTAGGCTATCTTATCTATCCTTCGCTGATGTTTAATATAATCATTTTCAAATGTTGAAAATTACTATAGTAGGCGATTCTAGAATGAGTCACCTTTTTTTTTGAAAAAGAAGCTCCACTTTGTTTAAATTGTTTTTCTATTAATCCGTTTAATCGTGACTGTTCACTCGATTGAAGATACTTTTTTTTTTCTTTAACATGTGCGTAAAACCTCCGAAACGTTATGATTTCTCTTCGCCTTCGCAGCGGCTTGGCGAAAGAGGCATTTCTGTGGCGTTTAGAAGGTAAACCTCGATTTTCAGCTGCAATCCTTCGGTAACTTCTTCATACACTTGACATCGCTTATAATTGGCTGCATATATCATAAAGCGCAAGTTACACGAATGTTTCTTCGTACTTTTAATTTAACCACGCTGTATCTTTTAACGCATCAATGTTTTGCTGCCTATAGTAAGTTTTTCTATGGCGGTAATGTTGGCGCTTTGAACAGCTGTAACAAATCAGTTCTCTTGTCGTAAGATTCCGTTACAACCACTGCGTTTAACAAGCGTTTTTCTTTTCGGGCTAGACCTTAATTCCATAAATTCCAAATACCGCGTTTGAACTAAAAAGAAGATAAAGAAAAGGCGTATTCAGCAAACAACTAGACATGCAGCTGACGAGACAACCCTAAACAAAGCAGCTAGGGAAATAAAAAGTCTTATTTGTCGATGTCGGAAATGATAGCGTCCGCTTTCATCTAAAAAGCCAAACACCAACTTACAAAAACAATTATATATTACGGAAAGCATACATCTTGCAAGCGTTCAAAACTGTTCTAGGCAGCAAATGAAAAAGAAAAGACAACACCTTTTGTTAATTACAAGTATTTTTCTCTCACGTAAACCGCACTACATTATAAACGTAAACAATTTCAAAAAGTGACCATTAACATTACTGACGTTATATTTTTTGTTACACGAACGACATATACATTCAACAATTCACAAAAATATATAACATAATCTAGATTGTAAAAACATTAAAAAATTAACCACTCAAAACAATAAATATAATAAATTAGTTCGACCGGTTTCGTTAATTGTTCGGCATATTCATTGATTAGATGCTTTTATCGAAGTAAAATAGTCAGCCACACCGAAAGTTATGTTAATAACAGAATCGAATCGAATATTTTTACGAATAATTAAAAGATTTTCTTTGGTAAAAAACATAATCAAATTCTCGATTATATAAACTTTAACAAGAGTGACCTCAGCTTCCTCGCCCATATCGCTTAACATAGTTACGCCGTTTGTGTACACAAAAGATAAAAGAAAACAAAGGAACTAAATTAGTATAATAAGGACCTCTACTTGGTGCAGGTTTAGGTGACACAGACAAAGTTCATGTAATAAACAAGAAAACAGAAGTAGACAACGATACACAAAGAGACTTAATCCGGATTAAACGTAAACGCTGTTAATAACCCAAAATCGGAATGAAAAAAAAAAAATCCAACGTATAGCAGCGAAAGAAATTCATAGAAATCTACTATTCAACGCCGAAATCAAATACACCGGATGAATAATGGATCAGTTCAAAAAACAAAAAGCCCCGTTTGAGTTTTCCTCCCCCTCAGTTCAACGATATCCAGCTGAGTTTGCGTATTCCTCGCTCACATAGGAATGCGGTAATATAACCGTTTCGCGCACGCACTAGTAAAATTCGGTTAACTCGCGGCCATATCTTAGATCTCATCCCTCCATTCGCAGCACTTCTACTAT
Source organism: Icerya purchasi (assembly GCA_039619475.1). NCBI lineage: Eukaryota > Metazoa > Arthropoda > Insecta > Hemiptera > Monophlebidae > Icerya > Icerya purchasi. The sequence continues at coordinate 293,316,067 of CM077116.1, read as the reverse complement.
CCAGATAGTACTTTAATTCATATTCTTCTTCACTATTCTATACACAACGTTATTCGCTTGCTCTTCAAGTTCCGCGGCTCACTTAATGGAATACTTTTTTTTTCCTATCCGTAAAACCAATCTTCTTCATACTTACAAATATCTTTAAATGTTTCTAATAAATTAACCTCCGCAACACCGTGATTTTGCCCATAATATAAGTACGTGACAGTGTATAATTTAAAAAAAAAAAAAAAACCGTAAACTATAACAAATATATAAAATTAAAAAAAATATTTCTTAAAATGAGCTCACTTTGTAATAAAGAATTCGAATGCTACGCGAAAAAAAGAATAATACTTTATAACATTCTATTTCGTTAAATTACAAAGTATGTGTGGATTCATGCGTTAGCCTGAAAAATTAAGGACAGATGCCAATTAAAATCACTATACAAAGATTAATACTATAAATAGTATACTAAATGCAGGCTTGCGTCTCGTATATTTCGATCTTTGCAGTAGCTAAAATTACACTCTAGTAAGAGTGCTCGAATAAAACAATTCAATCAAATTAAAAAGCTCAAAACCGGTAACTAATGAAATAAATCCAGCAAAAACAATTTTAAAACGATTTCACGTTAACCGTACAATTTCGTATATCCGGACATTCAAGCCAAATTGAAAAACAATAATTTTTAATATTTCTTAGCACAATCGAAACCCGTCGTAGTAATTTTACGATTTATTTTAAAAAATTCAATATTTCTGACAGCAATCTTCACAGAGAATGTAAGAAACTGCAGAACATGTAACCATGAACTTGGGGTATGTTAAAAATGTAAAGATGTTAAAAAGAAGAATTTGAAAAATTTTACTAGAAAAAGAAACATTTTAACAGCTATTAACATTTTTACAGAAATATTTAAGAAAGATAACCAACTAAATAATACTTAATGTTATTAGATTTACCAAAAAAAAAAAAAAAAAACGAATTTCATTAAGACGTCGCCGCGACATACTCAATTCGAAATCGACTCCGTATCATCGAGGAAAATCAGATTAGAGTAGTGTTTTTCTAAAGCCACTATCAGTAGATCTGTTATTCAAAATACGTATGCATAGATAGAGCTCATCATCCACAGCACGCGTCTATACATGCACACAGCGTTTCTTTGAATTTCCTTCTTAGCATTAGAGGTCCCGGCGGTTGACGAATTCCGAACGGTATTCGTAATATCTCGAGCATGATCGAAATTGTTGCTTTATTTAATATCTATTGCCAGTAGTTGACACTTTCTAGAAATTCCAGTTCCGAGGCAACGCAGTTAAAAAAAGTTTACAACTACCTCATCAACGGTTTTAGATATTAGAAATATGTGGAACCTGGAACATGGTGTAGAAACACTCGGAAACAAGAACACTCATTGTAATTAAAGTCTGTATTCTTTTTATATCGTACAATTAGAGACATCAGCATCACGTCTGCTTCTCATAAACTTATTATGACAACATGCTCAAACTATGCAACTTTAAAAATCTTTTAAAAAATCACCCTAACTAACCAAAAACGCGCAATGTTTGGTAGATGTACCACTCGGTCTGGTATATTTTCCTCGTTAAAATATCCTCTATTTTCCAAATAACCCGATAAGTGCTGAAAATCGTTCATTAGAAACTTTAATCTGCATAAAGCTTCCAATAATTGGGGTTTGACAGATAACGTTCAGTGCGATTGTGGCGAACCGCAGGATGAAAAACACATATTTAATTGTAAGTTATTTGGAATTTTTGAAAAAAAGAAGCTTAATCAGGATATTGACGAGGAAACTGTCAAGTTTCTAAAATTTTGGACGACCAGAGGCATTTAAACCGACCGGATACGCTATAATAATAATAATAATATAAACGAACGTTAACATAATTTCTTTATCGTGTTTGATTTTTTTATTGCTTTGCAGTAGCTTGGCCAGTTTATTTATATACCTATAAATATATCTGATAGTTCAAAACAAGCAACATTATTAAACATACAACTGAATTCAAGAGAGTAAACAAAATCTACATCTATAATCTGCCATTATAGTCTGACTGCAGACTGTAGCGTTGTAGCTTTTCCCCCGTTTTTAGCTATTTCTTCAGTAAAAGCGAGGATGCCCATTTTCACCTAGGTGCGATATTTTCTTTCTTTATTCAATGCATTACCAAGTACATACACGTATGTATATATATATATATATATATACATATATATTAATTACAACGTAATTCTTAGGCTACCGCCCATCAGAAAAAATGTCCCAATTTTATGTAACGTTTGTTATATTTTATAGGATTCTTGTTATTGTTATTTAAAAATGTCACAATTTTATATAATGAAATAATGTCTTAATTTTATATAATAAAAGTTAAATGTTAGGATAGAATTTTTAAGATTATGTTATTTTTTTGTTGTGTTGATGCCAGTAAAAATTAAATTGTAAATTTTGATCATTTTATACAAAGCATAGAAGAGAAAGGGGCAGAAATGAAAGCAAGAGAGGTCAAGGGGCACAACCCCTTTGCGAGGCCAAAATTGCCGAGTTATATATATATATGTATATATATTATTAATATTTTAATTAATTTCCCCAATTATACAAACAACAACCCTTTGTACGCACATCATATTATCACATAACTTCGACAAACTCCTCAAGTACGTCAAAATTATGTCTTACGAAGAATAAAAAGCACTGGACAATACATTATTTCATTGTTTTTCTCAATTTTTAATATAATACGCATTTCCTCTTCAAATTTTACTCGAAAATAAAAATGTGTGAATGCATATCGATTCCCGATCTGTTACCGTGATTAAGTTCTAAACTAAATCCACATCGTAGAAAACATTTTTTTTCAACGAACTCGCAGTAACCACGCATATGATAAATATATCTTCAACATTGATGAAATAACAAGTAAAACAGTTACAAAATTCGTAATATTTAACCGAAGTACAAGACAACCGCATAAGATTATTAAACAAAGTGCAAATTACTTCAGACAGCGCTCGGAACACAAAATAAACGCACACATTTACCGATTGAAACGTGAACTGCCAACAAACCGTGCGGGTAGGCGCGGATAATCGTACGTAACAGAAAAGTTCATTCGTTTTTAATTCATGGATGGTTTCCCCAATTACGCGTTGACCGTAATATGTATGTAATGGAAAAAAAACAAATATAGGCCTTTTTAATTTTTTTTTTTTGCTCGTCAACTATAGACATTAAGCGGACACGAGTGAAATTTTTGAAAGTTCCAATATGCAGTAGCGGAATTCGAATCCGGTATTATCCGAACAAACACAATTAATTAATCAACTACACCGCGGTAGCTGGTTTAAACTTTTTCCGTTTTGATAATCACTTATATAGGATTATATCAGGTAAAAAATATTAAGTGTACTGCAGCTTTATGTGCCGCAAAACGTATGGTTTGTTTTTCTTCTTACTATTTTCGTAAAATAATAAAAAAGCGAGAAATGAACGAACAAAGAAAACAGCGTATTAGACGTAATTGTTTTCTTTTGTTTTTTCAAAATTTAAAAACGCCGAATTTAATACTTGAAAGGCGCGTTCTTCTCCTTTTTTAAGGGGTTATGATGTACAGCTGTGATGGTCGGAAAAATCGATTTATTTTTTTATTTTTCTTGTTACGTATTCTTTAAGCGCGTTGTTTTAAGAATATCTTCACCAAATTTCATAATGATCGGAGCATTAGATCCGAAGTTATAGCTATTTATAGCGCGTTCCTGTGCTGAGTGATGCTGCTGTGACTCGGTATAATAAAATATAAACGGTGCGTCGACCTGCACCGCTCTTTTTTGTATCCTTCGAAATGTATGACCCTGAAACACTGGAGCAGCTGTGTATAGACTCTCGAATGTTCAACATCGAATATACTTCCAGCAGTTGTAATAACATCAAAGCGACAATTTCTTTAAATTCGCTCGTGGAAACGCCAAATTTTTTTCATTATAAATATGTCCAATTCACGTAACAAAACAACGCGCGAAAGAAGAGCACTTACAGGATTTCGCACAATGACAGACCCAAACGAACAAAACAGCACTTCAACCCGAATAGAGACGGACCAGAGTAGTTTTAGTGCGTCTGGAAAAAAACTAAAGGTTAGCTATAAGGTCATCGTTCCACCGGTAGATAATTTTGTCGAGTATCGCATTTTAAATTATATTTCGGTTTTTGCGACAATTTCGCAGTTAGTGTAAAGGGTGTGGTGGTGATATCAAATTCGCACGAACCGATACACGTAGGCTCGACTTTAAAGTAGCAGTTATGTGTAACAACTGCGAATAGCACAATATTCCTTCGTGCGAGTATGTCCAACATATTCATATGAAATAAACCTGAAACTTTAATCATGATTATCTCAGAATATCGTGCTTTTTTTAAAAGTACCTTTGCGATGGACGCGATTACTAAAAAACTATCAATCCGATCAATACCAAATTTATACCGCTTATAATGATAATAGCTAGTAGCTAACCAAAGGATTTTTAATTTTTTTTTAAATCCTTTTCTTTTTTTTAAAACAAAAAAACAAAAATTTAACACCTTAAAAAAATGAACTTTTGAACTTTTGGTTAAACCCGTCGCCATTTTTTAAAAAATTGAAATTTTGACAAATCCTTAGTTCATCTACTAGACAATACACAATATACTAACAACATTTTTTTGAAATTCGGATTTCAGATGAACTGTTCTCGAGTTATCATGCCCATCGCAAGTGATGCCCAAAAAAAGGCGCTCCCGGAATACAGCTGTAGTTCCGCTACTTTAACATTTTTTTTATGAAAAAAATTTAACAAGTGCCCCACAAAACAAGTCTGTTAACAGTTTTTAAACAACTATTTATTGTGTCGTCAAAAAAAAATCGAAAAAATGTCGTCATTTCGCCCAACACAACTGTATACAACCCCTTAACTGGGTTTATCAACGAGGACAATAGCCCAAGAAATGAAAAGAAGGAGAAAATAAATTTAAATCCTTAACCGGTTAAGGATAGAGGACAAAAATAATTCGACGGCAGGAATAATAGAGGGAAATGAAAGAATACAAGCAGCAGTGTAATGATATAAAGTTTTAATAGAGAAGAATAGAAGAACGATTGTTAAGCAGAGAAGGCGGCATATTCAAATAAAATATATCAGAGTTTGTGGAAGGGGGTTGAAAATCACAAAATGGAGTAAAAGCGGATGAAAACCGAAAAAATGGTGCAGGAAGGAGACTACGATTAAAGCGAAGACAACAAATAGTCAAAATTGCGAGGCGTTCAAAAGAGGGCAAGTATTCTAGATATGAACGGAGTGACTGAATAGAGAAGTGAAAAGAGACAGGATTACGACTGAGGAAAGAAGAGCAATATTATGAGCTTAAAATGTATTTAAAAATTTAGAAATAAAAAAAGGCGTTCTTTTTTTCTTTTCTTTTTTCTCTTTTTTTCCTTAGGATCACCAATAAGGGGCCAACGACTAGTTAAAGAATTACTAAATATGAATTCTATTGGAGATAGAAGTTATGAAGGAAGAAAGGATAGGTACTATATTCAACTTACATGTTATTATTGTTCTTATGATCCGCCATAACATCGTACTGTTTTTGATAGTTTTTGCCTGTTTTTTGGGGTTTTTTTTTGAATTTTCTTAGGACATCCTCTATTTTGTAAACTAAATATACCTTACAACCGCCCGGAGTAGAGTAGCTTTCGAAGGGTAAAAAAAAATTCATAGTCGTTCTAATATTTTTTTGCGTTAATCTTGAAAAAACAAACAAACGAACTTTTTCTATTTCCCATATGCAATCAGTTTCGGTAATCTATTAGTGTACCCCCATTAAAAATTTTGTATTATGGAATAATATATTCAAATATGTATCCTTTCGGGTCTCTTGTTTCTCGTTGCCGACCATTACTGTTCAACTCGATTATCCACTGTCGACCTAAAAACTGTTCTCCATTCTATTATCCTGAAAGAGTCCTTGGTATTTTGGTCGCCCGCGCATTCAGCCATTTATTTTCCAACCCGACCAATGTATTGGCCTCCTACAGATCTCGAGTTAATCTTCTTTTTTCTTCTACTTTACCAATCAGTCAGCTCATCACTAGTGACAGTTTTACCTGCGCAGTTATCTCGAGCCCCTCCATCTACGGCTGTCGTGTTCACAACGACTCGCCAATAAAGGGTGTTCAGAGCGACCACCGGATTCTTTTTATTATTATTATTATATTCGACTTGGACGACCGTGTTCAGACATTTTTATTACTATTATTATTATTATTATTATTATTATTATTATTACATGCGAACTAGAGCGGCCAAGTTATTTTGTTAAAACTGCTAGAAATGATTAAACATGAGTACGCTTCTAGTCATGTATTATCATTTTACATTAACAAAAATTATATACATTGCCGTGTAGGTATTTTGCATTAAATTACGTTTTTATAATATTGTATACTCTAATGTTAATGTTAATATAGAAATATCAAGTTTAAAGTAAATAATAACGAATTTAGATGTGATCGTAGTTCATTGTAGTAGTATATCAGAGATTTCCAGGAAATGACCTTCGCTGTCTCTTTTGATCGCTCTGAACACGGTCGCTCCCAACACGTAACCCCGGCTACGAGTTGTTCGTTCGACGTGGGCTTCGTATAGCCCCTCTTACTAGTAAAATAATGCCAATTATTTTATATATAACGAGTAATTATATCATCCGTAAGTAAACACATCTTACGGTTGAATATTAAATAAAGTATGTTTTAGGTATAATGTATTTTCAATAATATGTCCCTCATGTTTAGTACTAGAAAAGAGAGTAAAATAATATCTGAATATCGAAGAAGACTCGGTATTAATCGCCCACCTTTAATTGGGAAAGATAGAATTGTTTCAACGCTGAAGATAAGCGACTTAGGCTTCTTCAAATTTTCAGATATGACACATTAACTAATTCGGTTTTTTTTATTTTTGATATTCTGGTACTGAATATGAGACATTCCCTGACAGTTCTAGAATGGTTTATTTAATCTTTAATTACTTAATGTAATTAACGAAGGAAGTATATAGGTGCACCACGTTTATGTGGGAAAGATTAAATTCTAATAAATCGATATAGAAAAATCAATTTGTGTACTCGGAAAAAGGAACTAAAAACTAGTAAAGTTATATATATATATGCAATAATAAAAAACCGAAGTAAATTTATTTTTGCACATTTCCAGCAGAGTTCTTAATTAAAATAAAAAATATCTATCTCTAGAAAAATAGTTAATTATTTGTAATCCGATTAAATAAGTTCTTAGTAAATTCCTACAAAATGGCTGAAATTATATAACTGTACTCTGTCCTAGTGCAACCATCGCTTTAATATTACACAACTATTATCGGGGTCTATTCATATTTTTTAAGCACACCTTTTCTGACTTACACAATTTTCGATTGGACCCCTAACTGCTCGTAGGAGTGCTAGTTTTTCAAAAATTTTCTTAGCAGTTCTTTTAACTTTTTAACAGAAAATTAAAAATAACTTTTAGCTCCATGCTACATTACGGAGACACGGTTTTTTTGAAAACTATAACGATTAAGCATTTTCCGTTCCAACATTAACTGACGATTCCAGTTACGGAATTTGTAAACTCCTCTCTCCATCGCAGTAAGAAGAACTCTGTGTCTTTTAAGAGTTAAACTATTAATTCGGCACCTTTCTGAACGCAGAATTGAACTAAAATTCTCTCGGCGCATTATTCAAAGATCGAATTGAAAAAATAATCCAGTGAAATAATGTCGTACTGAAATAATTTTCATCTTTCTTTAGTTTCGTTAAAAAGCTAAAATCTGACGCTGCTGAAAGTTGAAATGCTCGGCGGAGCGTCATGCGTCGGCTGCTGATTTTAATCACATTATGCATTAGCAGTGCTGGAAAAGCTTAGTTAATTTGCTAAAGAGTAAAAGATGATAGTGTACGCACTGATAATCGAAAAACAGCTAAAACATCTGTTGTCTAAGATGAGAAATTCGTCGTGGTACCCCTAACCGTTTATCCTTCTGTTAATCTTTTTCCAGCAACTCGGTACTTCTGCTGACGCCGAGGCTGGAATATATTATTCGATCGACATTTGCATAAACATCTTCACTGATACATCAGCATCTGCTCTGCAGTATCCTAGTTACCGACTTCTCAACTGACGATACTTCTCTGCCTGATGACGACAGCGTTTTCCGTTATGTAGTTTTAATTATTATTCCGGCGAACGAAGAACTACTACTAAATCTGCATCTAAGCAAAAGCAGTAACGAATTAATGTCACACACTTCTCTCCGTTTGTTCGTTTTAACTAAAACTAAAAAATATTCAAAATTAGATTAAAGTATGCGCCAGGCAACACATTATTCCCAGTATAAATTTGCCGATCGAAATTAATGCATAAATAAATTTTAAAATATGTCTCCATCCTCTCTGTTCCGCTGCCACATTGTAATAATAGCAAGAGCCGCTTTATACTTATGACAAATGCTCGAAGCAATTTGTAGATTTTCAGGACATTTCAAAAAACACGCCATTTATACTTCCTGGCTTTGTTACGTTTTTATCCCGTAATTATTACCTTTCGCTTAGTTTTTAGATTCGTGTCGATATCCGTCAGAATTGCTTTATTTACAACGCTCCGTACTGGGAACCTATTTAATTTGCCAACAGTAAATGACGACACCAAAGCTAGCCCGTATTCGACAAATAATTTGAATAATGTACACAGTCGCGACTTCCCGACAATTGTCTCGTTACTCAAGTCGCTGTCCCGGCGGTGTATACAATTTTAAATCGAATTTTGGTTATACCAAAGACGGATGAATAGCAAATCTCCTGTATTCGTCTCAAAACCCCGTTGGTCACTTACACCAATAGCTTAGTTATACAATATCTCTAATGTCTTACTTAAGAAGACTTTACTTTTTAAAAAATTTTGCCGGCAGTTGCGCTATATTACTTTTCATACCGTGAATATCGTTCACTTTTTAGACATGAAAACATTCAGGTTAGTTATGATACCGATCAAAATATCAGTGCATATGCGCATCTCCCTCTTCTCGAAGAAATAAGCAGAACGATTAGTTTTTAAAAAAGTGGGCCTCCTGCGCCACCCGTTTTTAAATCAAGTCAACCGTATTTAATAAAACACATAGCGTAAATTAGTTGATTAAAAAATTTAAAAAAATGCATTAAAATGTTTCGAATAAACGCAGATTAAATTTTAAAATTGTTACTGAATTAGAGACATTACTGTAAAATATATAACTGATAAACGTTCATTAAATTATTCAACAGCATATTGATAAATTTAAGAATAATTTAATTAACAATAATCTAGTTTTAAACAATAATCTAATATTTAAAATCAATAATTAACTTATCAATATATCATTATATTTTGCAGTGTCTCGAGTTTTTTCGAGATCGGTAACGAACCAAGTTTCCCCTTAACGTACAATATCCACGTCATAATTTTTGAAAAAAATATCTACAACTTTATTAGACAGAACACTTTTTGAATTCCGTAAAAAACCTTTAACGCGACTAAAAGAGGAGGGAAAAGACATGGAAAGATCGTATGTGGAAGTAAAACTAATCTTTAAGTGTACACGCTGTATGCCGGTATTTATTATTGAATATCATTATTATTGTAATGATTCCTAAAAATTGACATTGTGCATAATTTTTTGGACCAGAGTTTTATAATAATTCTGGTAAAAAAAAAGTTGTTAAATATGTATATAATTATATGTGCATAATTATGAGGGATGTGTAAATTCCTTTTGCGCGCAATTCATTACTAATTTTAAAATTTGTTCAATTGGTCTAAATTTTATTTTTTTAAATTATGAAAATTAAATTTACATCAAAAAATCGAGAAATATTAATATCAAAAAAGTTTCTGCGACGTTTGATTATTTATAGTTTCTTTTTTATCGTCTTCGTTTCATTGTTGTCCATCTCGAAGTTTACACACTGCGAAGACAATTTTTCGTTATTAGTTAAAATAGCTTTCGTTATAATAATTAAGAGCTATTCGTTTAATTTACGAAATGTCCGGGTCACCCATTTGGATTTTAAGGAAAAATATAAATACCCGTTTTTTTTTCGTTCCGCTAAATATTACATTTTCCTATTAAGCAAACTTTGTCCATTTTCGTATTTTCGCAATAACCAAGTACCACAACAAATATACTAATTCAATTCCGGACCGAATTCAGATATCGTATTTAACAATTTTTCAGATTAAGCGGTTTTCACTGCATATAATTTTTCTGTTGTTTTCAAAAGAGTTTAGTTTCCCGAGCATTTTTATGCAGAAAAAATAAGAAATTTTAAGATTTTTATAAAATGTAAAACAAACGACAATGCCACATCCCACTGCGTTAATATTTTGAGAAAAGTTTCGCATTGTTTTCAAACTTCCATTTAACGGCATTACATTCTTTTTTCATTTCGAATTCAAAATTATTCAAGAAGAATTTTTGAAGCTACTAAGAATTGTGCGGAATTTTATTTATTTTCCCCAAACCGCGGTTTCTAATTAAAAAGGCACTTATTAATTTTTTTATTGATATCGACTGAAAGTAAAAAATTATTTCGTTTAGATAAGAAAACCAAAGAATAGTTATAAAACAACAAATTAAGTGTTTGATTTTTAACTTAAATTAAAACAGAAATCAGTCCTTGCCGAATTAGGCCGTAATCATTGGCAGAATAATTACGCATCAATAATAAATCTAAAATACTTGACGTTTTTTTTATTTTATTTTATTTATTATTAAACAATAAAAACAAGTATACTTCTTTATTAAAAGATTTTTATTACTGGGACGATAGAATATTGTTACTATATGATTTAACGGAAACAAAATTTTCTAAATAAATAACGACTTCTTATAACGTTTGTCTTTAAGCTTTATTGTGATGGTCATTGTAAGTCTCCACACTGTATAAAAGACAATAAAAGGTTGTAAAAACATTCGATAAAGGTAAATCACTTCATCTTGGTGAGTTCTAGTAGTAATTTAAAAAATATATATATATATACATATATAATATATATATATATATATACATATATAATATATATATATATATATATATATATATACATATAATATATATATATATGTGTGTAACTAAAAATGAATTTTTGAACTGGTTTTAAAATAGTGAATTCATAGAATTTGTCATCAACCCAATAAATAACACTTAATCTTGAAATATTAGATTAATTTAAATGTTACTTGGTAATTTTTTCAAACTTATTATGCAAGCCCACAGAATTTTAATACATGTATTTTAGTATAAAATAAAAGTGCGGAACCTCAAACACAGACAGAAAAAAGTTTATATATATATATTTTTTTTTAAATAACATATGGAAAACTCACAAGACAACCGCCCGCCTGTAAGTTCGCAACACAGCTATTAAGTTCATTTGTAGTAAAGCTACAATCGATCATACACAATTAACCACTGTAAATAACATACACCTATGTGTCACAATTCTTAACACAAAAAAAATTAACGTAATATAACTCTCCACTAAAAATAACCAAAGAACGCATAATCTTATTCCTTCCTTAATCAACCTCGTTTTAAATAATGGCCCAATCCCTCTTTGTTCCTCCTTTCGTTATTTGGGTGCTTATCTGGACAGTCGGCTTTCATTCCATGACCATATCAATCATCTATTCGTGTCCGCCTGCAAAAGGCTCAACCTCATTAAATCCCTTTCTCATACTGATTGTTTGTGGTGATCCTGTGATCCAGGTTATGTTTTACAAATCTTTTATCCGCTCTATTCTTGATAACTGTTCCTACATTTACGGAAATTCTTCTAAATTCCTTCTGTCTAAGCTCGATCAGCTCCAAAATACATGCCTCCGCCTCTGCCTCGGAGCCCGAAAATTTACTCCTATCCCAGCTCTGCACTTTGAATCTCACATTCCTCTTTTCTTTCTTTGACGTTCGTTCTTGGGTTATCGTTTCCTCATCAAACGATTACCGATTTCCTCGTTCTCTCTTATTTCTTCTTATTTCTCCATCTTACGTAGCTGGCGTTTTTCTGTCAACAAAACTCCCATTCTATCTCTTATCGCTGCCCATCTTGTTCAGTTTTCTCCGTATATCTACCCTTCAATTTTTCCTATTTTCTTCATCCTATTAACTGCTCTTACTCCCCGGTTCCTCTAAAACCTGTCATTTTTTTGGACCGAAGTCCTTTTACGCAGCTTGTTGGTAGGAGTAAACTGACAGAAACGGCGAGATAACGAAAATCGCGTTATGCATCGTCCGGCAGGTGACCTTCATTCTCGTTCTCTTTCTCTCTGTCTCTTTCTATTATACATGGGTGTGTGTATGTGTGTACGTTCATGGAAGATCGAGATTCGAGCAGCAAGCATCGTATGCAATCAGCTATATAAGCTAAATTCTGAACACGTGTAAATTTTATTGAATTTGAAAATTGGAGCGTTTTTTTTGTGCGACGTTAACACACTTCAACGAGTCTGATGATTTATTTTTTGTTTTTATTTTTTTTCTTTTAATTCATACGGGATTTATACTATGTCATTTTTTATCGCATACTTTATGAATGACTTTATACTTGTATATCTACCAAAAAGTGAAAGGAACTTCGTTCCTACCTAGTGTCTCCCTCTAGACACCACTTCTCTTTGTTTTCCCTTGTTTGGGTTTTTCCCTAAGCTTGTCAGCAACGGACGATTACTCATCAACACGTGTAAATAGCAGCAATTACGAGTCACAAAGAGTGGAATCTGACAAAGAATGCTACATCAAGGATGAAGAAACAATGACAATCAACATCGATAAATTCCAAACATATGCACTCCGAAAAGAGAAGAAATGGCATTGCCGAAGGTAAGAACAAAAGGAGCTAGCTGTCCCATACCATGGCCACATCTGCAATTACAAAGCTCACAGTACCAACGGACAAAGGAATCAGCCTACAAATAATTAAGGAAGAAGAAACACGGGATGTTTAAAAAACAGTTATAACCATGTCATTCATAATGGTGTTAGATCAGAATTTTTACTGAATCTAAGCTTTTCTTTCCCCAACCATTTTTTGATTTTCACTGATAGCTCCAAGAGACACAATGGTGTTGGTGCAACTTTTTTCGGTCTTTCTCTAAATTATGCCGAGTCCTTTAAACTTTCCTCCTTTTGTTCTATCTTCTATGCAGGGTCCTCTACTATTCTGTGTGCCCTTCTTTTTATCAGATCCTCACCTGTCTCTCGCAATATCCTTATCCTGTCGAATGCTCAAAGCGTGCTGCAGACTTTCGCATCTCATCTCCCTCCTCACTCAACCGACTACGTTATTCTTCTTATTCGCTCTTTGATTCATAATCTTTTCCTTTTTCACTTAATCCAAAAGGACTTTTTTTGGATCCCTGGTCATGCCGGAATTGAGGATAATGAGTTAGTTGACTCATTCGTTCGGTTATCTTCCTCTTCCGGTAGGTTTCTTCTTGTTTCTCTTCTTCCAATATTACCCTTCTGTCTACAGCTGCTCATTCCAAACTATGGTTTGACTTTTACGTCTCCTCATTCTCCAACCCGGATTTTTTTTTTCTTGTCTATTCAGCCTTCCCTTCATCGCTTCCCCTGGTTTCTTGACTTTCCTTCCATACGTCGCTCCAACACATCTGCGATTTGCCGCCTGAGTTTTGGGTACAGTTTGCTTCCTTCCTCGCTTTTCCGTTACTAGCTTGTGCCGTCTCCTTATTGCCCATTGCACCCCTCCAATATCTAATTTGTTTGTGATCCCATCTCTTGCAACCGATCAAGCTTCTTTCTATTCCTCCCCTTTACAAATTGGTATTCTCGCTCCATACAGTGCTTCGTTCATTCTTTTCCTTCCTTCTCCTTCTGTTATTTTTTTTTATCGGCTATCTCTGATCGTGCAAAGATCTGTATATCTTGCGTCCTTTTTTCTTTTCTGTTCTTAAGCCTATGCCCTTGTAGATGAACCCAAAAAAAAAGAAAAAAAAAACAATTCCTACGCATTTTAAAATAGCAGTTCGTATAGAAAACCACAAGAAAAAAAACATTTACTCACATAATCCTTACATTTCTCTTTTCAATTGCAGTCATTGTGGTTGCCCAGCAAACAATTTTTAATTTCTAACAAGCAATTTCTTTTATTCTTAATGTTCATGATATCCATCGGAATTATCCCTAATACGTCAATCAGTACGGAGTCCGCTATTTTATTAATAAAATTATTTATACCCTTAGGCTTAATAAGTACGCAACTTTAGACGAAGCTCTAGTTATCTTCACTATATTCCTTGTCTTAAGGTCGGGAGAATGCAGCTTATAATCATGTAAAATAAATAGATAATACCTCAGTTTAGCCGTTAATACTTCCATTTCCTTTCACTATTTAAAATTACCCCTCCCTTGACTTAAACCCTTTTTTGCTAAGAGTTTTAAACTTTTTTTATGAATAGCGTTTATTTTTTGATGTTCAGATTTATTAGCTCCTCCCCATGCTTGTATAGCGTAAGATATCCTCGTTGATATCAGAGCATTATAGTATTGTCTTAATATTTCAGGAGGTAACAATGACCTAAGTCTATAAATCGCCAGTAACGATTGCCTGATCTTTTTTTTTAATTCCAAAATATAATGTTTCCAACTTACAGTACTATCAATCGTTACCCCTAAGTATTTAATTTCTGCACATTTTGCATCATCATATCATCACCACTAATCGATTATGTTATATAATTTGAAAAATTTAATTTTGTTATATTTTTATAGAACGAAAAAAAATGGCAGGTGGGTACATGAAAGTAGCACATTATAAACTTATACTTTTTTATTTCGCTTGGTGGAATTTTCAGCTTCACTTCATATTTAACTTTGGCTCATATTTTTTTCTTTTTTTTTCTTTAACTCAGTTAAATTTAGAATT
Source organism: Icerya purchasi (assembly GCA_039619475.1). NCBI lineage: Eukaryota > Metazoa > Arthropoda > Insecta > Hemiptera > Monophlebidae > Icerya > Icerya purchasi. The sequence goes on along the minus strand of CM077116.1, from coordinate 293,301,041 downwards.
TTTTCAATACATTTTCACATACGTGTGTGCTCAACATTAAATTGCAATATATTTTCTTTAATGGAATTTTTAATCGACTTCCAAAATAGAGGAGGTATTCAATTCGACTGCTCTTTTTTTTTTTTATGTGTGTTAACTCAGAACTTTCTTTTAGGTGAACCGATTTTAACGATTCTTCTTTTATTTGAAAGGTAGTGCTTCTTATACGGTCCCATTTAAATTTGCTCAAGATCTGACGGGTAGTTTTTGAGTTACCCTTAATAATGCGAGAAATTGAAGCTTTTTGGATGCTTTTGATTCATGATTGGTTTCACCGTCGGGTTAGTTTTAGCCTCGTTTTTTTTTTTTTTTTATATTTATTTTTTCATTCATGATTATTTGCCAAATTACCATGGAACTGTAGCTTTTGATGTTTTTACCATGGAAATGCAGTTCAAAATAACGATATCGATTTTTCTAAAGTATAAAGTATGGAGAATAATGTGAAAGAAAATTTATTTTTAACAAGAAAAAAATTCAAGTATAACGCTAAAAATTGTAAAATAAAATGTTTTTTTACAAAAAATATATACCGACTTCAAGATTTATTATAGAAATTTAAAAATGCACTAAAAAGTAAAAAATAATTATTCGATAAAAAATATATTTCAGAGTGATATAACTTAAGGTGATATCGTGATTCTTATACAACATTAACTTTTTACAGTTGCTATCAAATTTATATTAAAATAACAATTAAAAGCGCATTAAATGTTCATTAAATTGTTCCTAGATATTGTAATATGAATTTGATGCCAACTCCAAAAAGTTAATGTTGTATAAGAATTACGATATCACCTTAAGTTATATCACTCTGATATATATTTTTTATCGAATAATTATTTTTTACTTTTTAGTGCTTTTTTATTCAATTATTTTTTACTTTTTAGGGCATTTTAAATTTTTATAATAAACCTTGAAATCGGTATTTATTTTTTTTAAAAAAACATTTTATGTCGTATCGAATGAATGCGACTTACATTTCCGCAGGAGTTTGTTGCTTTAAACGCCAATTTCGGCGTATCACAACAACAAAATAGGAGCTCCGTGAACTCAAAAATCGTAACTTTAACTGCACCGTACAAAATAAACGCGAGAACTGAAATATAGCTTGTTTAAAACTACATATTTTTCATGAAACTTGGTTCAGCTTTATGCATTTCGGCATAGGGCGGTAAATGTTAACAAATTAATTAAAATAAAATCAATGGTGTATTTACTTGAATTTAAAATATAATATAAATTTAGAAAATCTGAGGATTATAAAACTAAACGTACAGCATTTCACTAGATTTAGTCTCAAAATACGTTCGATAAAAATGTAAAATGTAAAATTGTTAAATATAAGAAGAGTTTCTTCATCTGTCCTAATAGCATAAATTAGCGTAAAAGCAACAAACTTCTGCAAAAACGTGTTTTTTTGTTGTTTTTTTTTATTTTTTTATTTTTTATTTTTGGTTCGGCTATGAGCCATTTGATCACTATTAAGTAGGATGTACCAATGATGCAAACTTAAGAAGAAAAAATAATATATTCGATTTGAAACTATAGTGCAATAAATGTGTTAAATAAGCATAACTGCAAATGTTTTAACGTGTCAACGAGTGAATCTGTACAGAATCATTAAGAAAGGAAAACTACTCAGACGCAGTCCAAAGTGTATTGGGCGCTCGAACAAGACTGAGCGGTAAAGGTTAGCATGTGAATCGCTATCACTACGATTAGAATATAGTAGATTATTGAAAGAAAATGAATGTATACAGTTAGACTTTGATGCCGTTAAATAAAACTAATTTAAACAAAATAACCATAACCTGGCATCATTGTCACGCAGAAGCCCATAAATAATATAAGGAGGAAAGATCGTAAGAGACATAAGTTGTTCAAAAAGTACTTCGACAAAATTCATATTTATTGCAGTTAAACAGCAAATAGTTAATACATCCTAAGAAGTTCAATATGAAATTGCACTGCGTAACTCTGGCTTGAAAAATTCAAACCTATCGAGAATGACGCATGCGCAATCGACAAACAATAATAATAATAATAACAAATTTTCCGAATGAGTCGGTCAGGAATATACTCTGGAACACAAAAATAGCAAGAAGCGAGGGAAGCTGCGACTGAACCGTATGGTAATATTTGCCTAAATTCTAACCGTTTTTTTAAGGTAATTCGCTCTACAATACTATCAATCTTAACCTTAAAATAGAAATCTGACAAAAAAATAAACGGCGACATTTCACGATCAAAAGCAGCCCCATTCGCCACAACGTCCAATCTTCTTCATGCCAGTACCATAATGACCAAGAATTACCCGACAGAAATTTACCTCCGTATACATTTATTGAAAATGTTAACGCATTTATATTTGACACTTCATAAATAAAAGTATACCATTTGTAATTAAAATTACTGCTATTCAATGCCATAGTCATGAACGAACTTAAACTGTCGGTACAAAATAAATATTTCCGACCTGAATTACATTTATTGAGTATAATTTCTAATGTCGTATAATCGACGACATAGGCGGTAGCTTAAATTTCTTTGATAAGCCTCCATCAAATAGCAGTGCAGCACCACCTGACCCACTACGCACTTGAACTTTAGAACCGTCTACGGAAACATTAATAACATTACTCGTCTAGATACTAAATCTCATAGCCAGGCGTTGGCTAAATTTGTGGGTAAATTTATATCTTTTAATTGTTTAAATAAAGTATTATCAATGTCAAAATTCGGGTAATTAATATCATAGGACCGATTAAAATGACAAGGTAAAACTATTTAAATAAGAGTTGGACTGTATTTGTAATACAGAGATACTCTCGAGGCTAAGACTGGCATTTTAGAAGAAATAAATCTATCGTGCATATTGCGAAGAAGCGGTAATCACAGAATTTTAACAAAGATCTATCAACTAAAATATTTCTCCTGATAAAAAATGGGCAAATGTTAGTCTCCAACAGAAGGCATGTGGTAGAGAAGAAAGGAATATTTCCGGGTAAGTCTTAAATATATGTTTCGTAAAATATCTAATTTTTTCAAGTTACTTCTGAATGCAGAGCCATAAAGGTGTACGCATCATAGTCTAACCTAGAGAGAGTTAAAGATTCAAAAAATAATCCCAGAACCAGAAGATCAGTCCCCTCGAATTGCTACATTAGTATTTAATCGGTTGAGTGTTTTTAATATTTCAGTTAATGGAGAGTGTATACATTTCGACCAAGTATGTGTAGAACCTAAGTAAGGTACCAATTATTTAAAGTACGGTTCATTATCTGAATTTATAAAACTCCTAGGAGTTGATGGGTCTAGTAATAAAGATAGAAAATATTGGTTTAGTCACTTCAACGTCTAGTCCAATATTGGAAAAGGTTTCAGTATAGATAAGAACATAATTTTGATTCTCATGAAAATAATTCGTTATATTTTTATTTTTACTATTAACTACCAGATCTTCCGTGTACGATGAAATGCATGAGCTAGCAAGACGTGTTAAATTAAATGGAGGAATAATATACGCGTTTGGGTAAAGGTCTCCGGTTGACAGGCCCAAAATAATAATAATAATAATAATAATAATAATAATATACACGTTGAATAGTAAATGTTTTTTTAAAAGCCTTTATACTAAATTAAAAATCGAATTTTTCTTTTTCTAAATAAATTACAGATAAACTCACGTAACAGAGCTAGAACATTATTTTAATTAACTGTTCGAAAAAAAAGCGGCAAATGAACATTATCATCCTCTGACGTCTAAAAGGGTCGCCGATAAATTTTTTTATCAATAAATAATAAATATACCTCATTAATAAAACCAGCAATACAGCCTATTTTACGCAAACCCTGAAACGTTCCCGTCAATCGAGAAAATCTAATTCTTCTTCTTCTTCTTCTTCTCGTGTCATATGCAGATATGTGCGCGTTAGCGATCAATTGTTGGCGAAATATCATATTTCATGTTCGGCCGCTGCGTCCACCAAGCCTCTCATTGTTATTTTATCGGTCCATATGTTGTCAATCCACGTCGTTTTCCTTCTTCCTCGCCCTCTTTTTCCTATAATCTTTCCTTGTATAATTAGTCGTAACAATTCGTATTGCTTCCCTCTGATAACGTGACCGAAATAGCTGGATTTTCTTTGTTTTATTACATCACAGATTTGTCTCTCCGTGTTTGCCCTTTGTAGCACTTCGTCGTTCGTGATCTTTCTTGTCCACGATATCTTCATGGTTCTCCTGTGTATCCACATTTCGCATGCTTCCAAATATTCCATTGTTCTTTTTGTATATGTCGTTGCTTCTGCTCCATATAATAAAATCGGCTGGATGTAACATTTTATAAACTTTTGTTTTGTACTGAGGCTTAATAATGAGTCTGTGGGCATTTTCCGCATTGTTCCAAAAGCTGTTTTAGCATATCTACTCCATTTCTTTACTTCCACATTCGGATCTAACATGTCTGTGATGTAGCTGCCAAGATATTTGTACTCTGCGAGTTCTTCTATCACTTTTCCATTAATTGTTATATTTCTGATGTGCTTTGCGGCTGACTACCATCATTTTCATTTTTCTTTCATTAATTGTAAGTCTGTATTCCTTGCCTACCGATTTCACTGTATTTACTAGCTGCTGTATTTCCTTGCCTGAATTTGCCAACAGAACGGTGTCATCCGCGTACCTTGCCATTTATTATAATCTCAAAGCTTTTATTCTTCGGTGCATCTTTGAAGATAGAATCAGCATATATATATGTATATTAAACAGCAGGGGTGATAAAACGCACCCTTGTCTAACTCCTCTGCGTATCGGTATTGATCCGGATTCGTTATTTTCTATACGAATTTTAACACTCCGCTGCAAATATAATTTCTGTATGATCCTTCGATCATATTCATTTATCCCTTTCTATTTTATTATTTGTATTAATTTATCGTGCCTGACTCGATCGAAGGCTTTCTCATAGTCCACGAAGCATATGAAAACGACGCGTCTTTGGTCCCAACATTTCTGTAGCAGTATATTAACTACGGACAATGCTTCTCTGGTACCCCATCCTTGGCTACACCCAAACTGACGACCATCTAGAACTTGTTCGCATTTGTTACGTATATGCGCGTGTACTATACGTAAGAAAATTTTTAGTAAGTGGCTCATCAGACTGATCGTTCGGTAGTCATTACATGTACTAGCTTGTGCTTTCTTCGGTATAGTTACAAGTACTGACTCCAGCCATTCATAAGGTGTTTCACCTGTGCTATAGATGCTATTGAAGATTTTTGTTAATTTTAATACATTATCATTATATAATAATTTAATTATATCAGCTGTCATGTTATCTAAGTCCATCGCTTTCCTAGGTTTTGTTATTTTTACGGCATGTTCTACTTCGGACGGCGAGATTTCTAATTTTACATCGCTAAGTATTTCCGTTGTATTTTCGTTTTTTGCATCTTGGAACATATTCTTTACATACTGTGCCCACACGTCTAATTTGTCTTTCGTATCAACCGTACCGTCTTCTTTAAATTTTCTTCTTAAATAATCCTGTTACTTCTTTAATTTTCCGGTGTATATTAAAAGAGTCGTATTTCTTCTCCATTTCTTCAATTTCTCGGCATTGTTCCTTCATCGATAGACTCTTTTCCTGTCGAATTTTACGCTGTATAAGTTTATGCTTCTGCTTGCACATTGTTTTGTCCATGTTTTTAACTATACGCCTCTGGTTTATTAACTCCAAGATTTCTTGTGTCATCTACGGTTCCTTTATGTGTTAGTACTTTTTAGAGTCTGTGTGCATGCTTTGTAATCTTCGTTATGCATTTTTGTGTGTTATCCGCTTTTGTTTCTTCATAAACTTTTGAGAATGTTTTATCTGACCGATCCTGTACCTTCACTTTATATTCGGTATTTCTCAGTTTATCCACGTTTATCCTATTACCTAATTTTACTTTTTTCATTAATTTCCATCCGAGTGTGAACGCTGCGATAATGGGATTATGATCCGACCCCGCGTCTGCAGCGGGGTAGGTTGCCACTCTTTTTAGCATTTCGGAATCGGTCATTGATCAGGATATAATAAATTTGATTGCGTATTATTTTTTCCTCGTCACTACGAGGTGATTCCCCGGTATACAGCCTTCGTTTTGCCATTTCAAACCACATGTTCGTGACTACTACATTATACATATTTTAGACAGAATTCAAAAAGAGCTTTTCTCCTCTTTCATTTGTTTCGCCTAATCCGTGAGAACCGACTAAATTTCCACGTTTTCCTGCGCCAATTTTTGCATTATAATCTCCCATTAAAATTAAAATTTCATACAATTTAACAATTTTCCTAAGTTTTTCAACACCGCTATAAGTTCGTTCTATTTCATCATCATACTCGTATTTTGAGTCTGAAGTTGGCACATACACTTGTATAAAATTTAAGATATTAATTTTGAACTTATATTTAATAAAGTCTATCTGAAAACGGTACAAAACCTATTACATGCGGAACGTTTTCTTTGCTAACTACTATAGTTAACATGTTTTGAGTTTTGATTACCGAAATAATATAATTTACTCCGTTTTTTTTTTTAATTTCTCCATTTCCAGGACAGCGGTGTTCGCATATTCCAGGTATTCCTATTTTCATTCTTTCCATTTCCTGAAGAACGTTATCCAGTTTGTCAGTCTGATGTAGACTTCGGACGTTCCATGTAGCTCTATTTTAATTTGCGAGTTTGTTTTACTTCGTAATTTAGTTGTTACTTTATTCTTCTTATTATTAGCAGTCGTTGGGATTCTTCGCACCTGGTGCCATTAAAGGACCGCACCGGACTCAGGACCATTATTTTATGATTTACTGCCATATGATAACCTGGGGATAAATTACAGCGGTGGTATTCCCGTTGCCTTCCGCTGGATTTTCTTTTAGGGTTTACTCCCTTAGCCGAATAAATCCGGTTTAAGGACGCCAGAGACTCGCCTACTCATTCTAGACTGATCTTAACCGATCTGGCAAGAGCACATTGTCACGAACGAGTTGCTGACAGTCTGCCTGTTGGTTATGCAGTTGTAGCGTAACGGTATTTTATAGTAGGAGCACCTTCGGGAAGTGAACTTACCTCCGTTTAACTCTTAGCAGAGTATGTGAGTACTGCTTTAGCCTTCCTGATCGACGCCAAGCCCGCCGAAAAGGAAGTTACCACCCGGCACGACGTGGACGCGCAGACCTCACTGCTGGTTGTTTCGTTTCTCTGTCGATGGGACTAGCACCTTGTCGAGTGACTACTTACTAAAGACGGTAATTCTATGTACAACCATCTGTGCCCCGCGGGGCTCGAATTATTACAAAAGCTTATCCTTAAGTATAACTTTCTTTTCGTTTTGCTATTGTTCAGTCTACCTTTTGACCTGTGATACGAATCACGTTCTATTTGAATGTTCCTGTATTTCCTCACAACGCGCGATTTTTTCTTCCAATCTTCTTGGCCTTGACCTCCAGACTCCTACCATGCCCACTACATTCTTGTTCTTCCATCTCCTTCTGTTGTTCTTTGTTAGCTTCCTTCATAGAGTGCAATAAGATGAAAATTGGATCGATGAGATAACCGAGAAGGGGGAATGATAAGAAATAAAATAATCGGAAAATTTTGTTCAAAGTATCAATACGCAAACCGCATTAGATTTGTAATTGTTATTCAGATTAATATGAGTAAGATTACTTTGCATGTTTACTAACATCAGCATTTAACACTAGATCGATACGATAAAATTCCATTAAAGAAGAGTATATTCCAACTCAGTGTTAAGCATATTCGAAAATTAAATAGAAGTGTTGGATATTGAAAATAATTTCTATTTAACCGGATATAGAGTTAAAATACAAAAGTGTTAAAAAATATGAGCCACATTAAAAAATTCAAAAAAATGTCTAAACAACGAAAATACTGATCTCGAACTAATTTTCACAGAAGAAAATTTTTCCGATTTAAATACTACATTAGCATGCCAGATAAATGGTTTCCCCTTTTATGTAAGTATGAAACCCCTGTAAAATTCATAATTGAATTAAATCTTGCTTCCCAATTTAGGTGCTCTATTGAGAATTTCGTCGATTTTGCCAGTTATTCTACTGCAGCCGGGAAATGTATAATTTTTCAAAGTTAAATTTGACTGTACTTCCGTTTACTTGCGGCTTTGCTCTATTGGCAGCTCGCTATGTAACGAACTAGACGTTTCAGAGAGTTAACAAAAAAGTTTGTTTAATTCAAAGTTCAAAAAAGTTTTATAACTTACGCGTTGTTTTAGAAAAAGTTTTATGGTTCGCTTAAAAATGCATTTAAGAAAGAAAACATATTTATAATAAGTAAAAACACACTAATATAAAGCAATTAATTAATATTTATTTACCTGACGCGTTTCGAAGTCAAATTTAGCATTTCCATCTCTACACTAGCGTTGCATATTAACAATTGCCGTGTTGTCCTAATTGCTTTCTTCTCTCTTCCTTATACGCGCCTATTACAGCCACCATTTGCACCAGAGTTCTAGCATGCCTGATGGCCGTCTTGATTTAACCTTGCCACTAGATCACCCGTTATAGCCGTATTATAGCATTAACTCCACTCCTCATGGTTGGTACTGCTTACTACTCTTTACTTGGATATCAAGTGGACAATTGATGATGATGGTTTTCATTAAGTTCATATATATTCATAATACTGTTTCTAACCAAACAATTGATATTATTTCTCTGATCAGAGACTTACACTTCTCTTCCTTCAGATTAGTATATAATGTTTTTCTTGAATTCTCTTATAAACTTATTTGTACTGTATTATTATTAGTAGTTTATTTTTATTTTAAGTAAGTTCATCTCACGCCCCAATTAATTAATTTCGCTACTATTTAAATACACTTTTATTTGATTTACATTTTCGATGTCTCCTAAGTGAAGTAAGTCCCACACTCTTCAGGGAGCGTCAGGTATTGCGAAGTTAAGGTCCACAACATACTAAGCCCAACGGAAATGATAAGAGTAGGAGAGCCAGATCCTTTCTCACAGCCGCCTTTACCTTTCCGCTTGTCTCTGGTAACCCATTTATTTCAGACTGAGTGAATCTAGAACGAAACAAGTATCGACAACCGAAGACAACTCTGGTTTGGTAGCCGAGCAGCTTAACTACTAGGCTACAACACTATCCTCTGGACTTGTATTTAACCATTCCTGTTTCACTGAAGCATCGCAATAAAGTTAATGCATTAGGCATAGCGTTATGTATCTTCGCTTAAATATAGTTCTTTTCCAACTATCTACTACAGTATATGTAGAAAATGAACGCTCAATTTATAGCACTTAAATAAAGATAGTGCCCAGTTAGGCATCGATTAAATGGAAGGCCGGCAGCAGTGAGTAAATATAACAAAATAGGACGAAGATAGAAAAAAAGTAAACCTTACGTTAAAAGCTGATTTCTAATCTTGTTTCAACTGATTCTTTTATTATTATTTTTTCACTGTACCGGTATAATATTTCATTACAGACGATGATATTTACTTTTGTCTATTTAACGGCATTATATTACTATTAATCCAAATCTCTCCAACTAAAGATTAGGTTTACGGCGGCAACGATTATTTAAATTTTTTTTGGGATGAGCTCGTCAACAAGGGAACTTACCCAGAAACAATAGGAAGAAAAGTTAACTAATTAAAACTTAATTCGATCGGAAATGGCAGACATAAAAAAAACCAATGGCAGGAACAACAGACTGAGACGGAATGGACAGGATATAGGAAGCACAGTAGGGAGCATGAAGCCTCGACTTTAAAAGGAGTAAATAAAGAGAAGAGCGTTTCGCAAAAAAAGCAGAACACTCAAAGAAAATGAGATTAGCATCACAAACAACTGCTTCATTAGGATGAAGGAGACAATAAGAGTGTGATTGAAACGTAGGCGAATAATAGGGACAATAACAGAACGTGGAAAAGAGGGGAATTCTGAGAACCAAGAATTAGTAGGACGGTTAGGTTGAATTGAGAGGTAGAAGGAACTATCATTTGTTAAAAGAAGAAGGGTACACATATCCGACCAAAATTTACAGTGAAATTTCTGACTTAAGGACAAAAGATTAGAACTAGGGATCTTTTTAAAGTAAAAGCGGGAGCGGGCAGCAGCCTAAGCCAAAGCATCCGCCATTTCGTTACCTTCAATGCCTACCAGGGACCCACAGCAGATCAACGCGGATAGAGTGATGAAAGGAAAGATTGGGTATTCTTATACGAAGACAGATGAAATCTGACGAGGGAGGAGGAAGAGGTAAACTGATAGCCTGAAGGGCGCTCATAGAGTCAGATATTATCAGATAGTGGGAAAAGTTACAATTGGAGGAGATATAAATAATTTCACGTAGGATAGTGATTAATTCATTTGTGAAAATGGAACAGAAAAGCGGAAGACGAAAGCATTCGGAAAAATTAAAAACGGCGATAATAAAGGAAGCCCCGACATCACTAGGTCCCCTAGAGCCATCAGTGAAAATGAGTACATGAGAAAGAAAGAGAGAACTGATAATGCTATGAAATTCCTGTTTAATAATTGCCTGAAGCATAGACTTGGAAGAATTAAAAAGAAAATATGCTTTGGGAGGGTGTGTGAGATCAAAATAATTAAAGGAAAAGTAAGGGAGATTATTACTGGAAATTATATGGGACGAAAAATAACTAAGACGGCGAGATATAAGGGCTAAGATGGGAATTTTATTAGAAACAAAACGCCAATTTTTGGCGATGGAAATGTAGGAAGGGATAAGTTGAGAGAAAATGCAAGGTACACGTTTAGAAATAAAACAATAGTCCAAATAAGATCTTCGAACTAAAAGAGGAGATGTATTAGATTCAGCGAGCAGTGCTGAAATAGGAGAAGATTTATGAGCACCGAGACATAGACGGAGACGGGAATTCTGTATTCTATCCAACTTCGAAAGAAGGGCTTTGGAGGCACAGCCATAGATAAATGAACGGTAATCGAACTTGGAGCGAATAATGAACTTATACAAGGAAATGAGGACAAGAGGATCACCACCCCATTTAGTTGGTGATAAAAATTTCAATAAATTCATTTTTTTAATGGCAGAACGAGAAAGATAACTGATATGCTCGGAAAAGGTTAGTCGACTATTTAAGTAAACTCCAAGGTAGCAGGAGCAACTAACGCCAGGAAGTGACATCCGATTCAATATTCACAGAAGCGGGATTGTAAGTAGTAGTAGTTGTATTAAAATTGGTATTAGTATCAGTGTTACGGAAATTGTTACTATTGTCACTAATGCTGCTATTTTTATAATTATTACTACTGTTGCTACTATTTTTATTATTATTCATAATGTTATTATCGTTAACATTGCGACTATTACTACTCTTGTTATTACCACTACTGCTATTATTACTATAATTATTAATAATATTGTTATTATTATTATTATGATTATTGTAATTATTCATTTTATTATTATCCGAAGAAGTACTATTATTATTATTATTATTATTATTAATATTACTGCTATCATTTTTGGTATTATTACTAATACTAATGCCGTTGGTGTTGCTAGTGGTATTGAAATTGTTGTTGCTATTGTTGTTGGGAGCGGGAGCGGAAGACGGAGCCGATCAAGTGAGTTCGTCCTGAGAAAGCCTGATTTCCTTTGGTAAAGTGGAGGAAATCGACGAAAGTGAATTAGCCGATTTACGTTTAGGGCTGGGGTCAACGTCCACGCTTACCGGACAAGTTGGACGGGAGTTTAATTGATTTGGCTGAATTTTGAAAGGAGGCCGCTTTAGCTACACTCATTTAACGAGCGGAAGAAAAAAAGAGAAAAAAACAATAATAATAATAAGTAAATAAGTAAATAAACAGAGACGAATAAATAAGTAAACAAATTAATTAAATCGAAATAATAAAATGATGCTGAAATAAAAATGCTAGATGTTAAAATGAGCAGGCGAAAGACGACGCAGAATAATTAAATCGAAACAATCTCGCCGGTTTAATCAGCTACGATGACATCGAACAATGACGAAGAAATCGAAGACGACGTCATCGGAGAACAATTGTTATCTGATAAAGAACGCGAACGAGCAACCGCTTATCACATTAACGAACAAAGAAAGATTATTTTAATTTAATGAAGCTTATTTTCTAACGTAATCAGTACTAATGTACGTAAACATGTAGAACTAAAGTAAAGAAAATGAATATTTATAATTATAATAAAAGGAAGAAAGGATAATAAAAGAAATACTTGAGTCAACAAAAAACACGGAAGTTATAAGGGAAAAATTATGCTTAGGGCACGAAATTGGCGCACTTACTTATTAGACAAAAACGAAAAAAACTTACTTCATATATGGATCGGTCAGAGCCGCACCCTCGTTCAACCGATAATCGACTATGGCGCGCCTATTTACGGTTTCGCTCCCAAATCTCGCCTCGATTCTCTAAATATTATCCAGAACACATATCTAAGATTAACTGCAGGCGACTTCCATACTACTCCTCCGAGGGAATCTTCAGAACCTCCACTGAATATTCGAGGACATCAGATCTCCACCAATCAAAGTTCTTGCAAATCCAAATTTTAATAGTCCCCTTCATCAACTCCGTATCCCTCAACAGCGATGATTTTCTCAAATCAATTTTCAGGAAACATACCACCTTCCTATATTTTCCCCAGAACATCAATCCACCATGACTCTCTTTCACACCCAAATTGGATCTGAAAAAAATCCAAAACTAGTCCAATCGACTATATTAAAAACTGTAACCATCTCCTTAGCAAATACTCCAACTTCGAAAAAATATTCATAGATGGCTTCAAGTTATCGGACAGAACAAGCTGCTCGTTTGTTCATGCTAACATTACTGTTTCATTCTCTCTACCACCACATACTTTACAGTTCTTTTAACGGAACTCTACGCTTTAAAACTAGCAAATTCGATACTACGCGGATCTATCCTTTGTAATATCCTGATGTTACCAGACTCGCTATCAGCGTTCCTATACATTCAAAACTATCAGATGAAAAAACAACATCAAATCTCGCAAGAAACAGTTCAAATACTCTCGCCAATAAATAAAGAAATCATATTCTGCTGGATCTCATCTCACTCCAACATTCCTCAAAACGCGAAAACAGACGAAACAGTTAAAATATCCTTGACAATTTCCACTATTCCAAATATTCCAACTAAAAACAGCAAGCAAATACTTTATACCCAAATCCTTTCAGAGAATGTTGGACCTCATCCCAACTTCTAACAAATTGAAGTCCATTAAAAAGACTATCGATCCTTGGAAAACTTCATATCAAGAATCCATAAAAGACGTAGTCGTCCTGCTCAGATTAAGAATAGGTCACTCCGGTCTAACAGTTGGCTACGTCCTAAACAAACAACCTCGACCATTATGTGACTCTTGCAATGTTCCTGTTTCCATCCTATACGTAATATTTGATTACTCAAAACTCCTTACCCAAAAACACCTACACATTTCCAACGAAACTCCAGAATCCTTATTTTCAGAAAGCTACACTAAAAGTCTCAAAATCATTTCCTTTCTAAAAGCTACTCAACTTTACTCATAAATTTAAACTAAACAGTTCCCCGCGTCTCTAGCCAAAAGAGTGTACACCACAGCGGAAGACAAAAAAATGAAATAGCAAATTTCCACTCACGCTTAATACTCCCTTCTTCGAATATATATTTCTAAACGGCCTAGATGGCCAGAGTTTATGTTATACTATAAATAAGAAGAAAAAGAAAAAACCTCGACAACTAACTGTTAAGAAACAATAAGATCGAAATAATAAAAACCTGCATGGTGTAATTTTAGTTTATTATATCAATTTAGAATTCCTGCGTCCGGAGATACATATGTGTTTCGGTGGCTTTGTTATCTGCGACGGTCGTTGTTAACCGCCTTTATACGTGGCCGCGTTGTTGCGTATTGTTTTCGTCTTGATTGATTGCGTTAAATTTTTCGTTATTCGTCGTTGTTTTAATTTTATCGTTGTGTTTCTCGTGCATTATTCTTCGTTTCAATTCCATTAATCGGTTTCCTGATCTAATTCGTTTTGATCATCCTTAGTCCTAAACCTAACTTTATCTCTCCATTTTTTTTTCGTTTCCGACTCTCTTTTTCGAAAAAGCTCTTTTTAAGGCTACTCGTAATTCGTTTTAAATTCAACTCGCTCGCGAAATAAGCAGATTGAATCGTTTCATGCCATTAACCTGGCGATAATTCACGATTTTTGACGTGATACAATTTTCATCGTTATTCGCTGGAGTTTCGTACAAAATCCAGTTAGTTCATTTTGTGTAAAATCAAGTTAGTTCGTTTCGTGTAAAATCCAGTTAATTCATTTCGCGTATTTTTATTCTAATAAATTATAATTGTCGCCCGTTTTATATATTTTCAGTTCACGAAATGAATGTATTGATCCGTTTCGTAGTTCGCGATTTTTATACAATATTTATTATTCGCGATAGAAATTAATACAAATACATTGGAATTTTTTCGAAATAATTCGACAAGTTCGTTTCGTGTTTTTTAAAAGTAAATTACTATTTTAAGCAGTACACCAACAAATACCTTCCTCCTTGTGACCAGTTCTTTTCTTGGCCGACACATTAGCATGAACGCTCTCAGTCGACAAAATCAGAAGTCGTGAACTAATTTTAATAATCATCTAAAGCACACTAAGTTGTTTGGTATATTCGCTTGTTTGCACGTGTTTTCGACGATGCATTTGTTGTTGATTAACTAATTTAACTCTTACTGAAAGGTCCGTAGAAAAAAGGCGTCGGCACGTTACTAATTTATTTTTGCTACTGACTAGTAAGTTGATCCTTAGCGGGCGACTTTTTTTTAATACGGATAATGTAATACTTTCAGGTGAAACTCATTCGAGATGCTTCACTGTAGTTGATGATGGAACGACAGAATTATTGATAAGACTGTTCTCGATTACGCGTTTGGTGTATGTTCGTAAAAAATTGCATGGATTTCGACGCTATTTCTGAGAACCGGAAACAACTCCGATTCGTTCAATTTAAAAGCTAGAGACGGAGAGACGGATTTCTCGTAGTACCACAAATAGTACAATACGGCATTATACATAACACCAAAATTATCAAATAGAGTAACTTTGATTGACGGCTTGTCTGCGGCTTTATTATGTCATTAAACGCTATGTTCGACAATGCCGGCTCGTACTTCCAAATTACGTTACATGGTGGTCCGGGAGCACCGCAAATGTTCACTAGACCTATGTAGATAGCCCACCCGATGAAAACTGGAATTGCGCACATTCTTTAAAAAAAATTATTTGAATTTTATGAAACTGGTGAAATAATTAAGAATGAATAAAAGTCGCTCTTTTAAGAGTGCTTTCCAAATTCATCTCTAACCGCTTCCAGTATTTTAACGTACCACATACATAATGTACCGGATAATCCTACTAAAATGGTTTAGAAATCACATAAAAATTAAAACTCAATAATTCCGGAACAGTTTAACGCATAAACTTGAAATTATGCACACAAATATCATAATTAAAACGCCTATTAAGTATAACTCTAGAACAGCCGATTATTGAAGACGCCAAAAAAGTCAAAAAAGAATTATCGAGACCATATAATATAACATTTAAAACTACCTTAAAAATCACCCTTAAGAACGCACACAGCTTCCAGTTTGACAATACACTAACGAGAAATTAGAAATATATGTAACGAAAATCGAAAAAATCGTCTTAACTTGAAAACATTCACGATAACCGACTAATTTAAATTCTTCCCCGCCTACATTTTATTCAAAATAAAAAAAGCATGTTTTTGCGATAGCTCGATTTTCGAAATTGGAAAAAACAGAACACATCTACAGTGCGTACTTTAATAAAAAGCTTAAAAATAAAATTAACCATTTTTTTTTTTTTTTTAAAGGTAAACGCTTTTATTCAAAGTGCACTTGAAATGAGAAAATTCATTTATACTTTTTGTTTTTTTTTTTGTTTTCTTGGGCACTTCAGCAAAGGACCCTCACCCAGCAGCAACAAGAAAGGAAACGATCAGTTAAATACTGATTCGGTCAGAAATAGCCGGAATGAAAGAATCAGCGCTGGAATAATGACCTTGACGGAAAGTTGCAGGATGTAAGAAGCACAGTAAGGACTAGGAAACCCAAGGGATAACAGAATGTTCAGATAAGAGGGAAGGGTATTCGAGGAAGATATGGATCACAGCCAGCTTCATGATTCGGCTGAAGATGATAGTTAGGAGAGGGAATTAAATGAAAACGAAAACGCGACTAAGGTAATATACGATTAATGCTCAAACGAATAATGGAGGAAAGTCATAAAACCAAGGGTAGGTAGGAAGTTTTGGCTGGATAGACAGATAGAAGAAATGATTGCTGGAGAAGGAAGAAGCACAAATATCTGACCGGAATCTAGTATGAAATTTGAACCATAATTGGAAGCGTGACTTTTACATCGTAATTTCAGACAGCTATCCCCTGGATGTTAGTTAGGCAGTTAGAACTGGATTCGGATGCCGCTGCCGTACATTGAAATTTCTAATAATTTCACTTGCACTGAGTTAATGACCATAATTGACAGTCAAAAAAAAAAACAAACAAACAAAAAACAACAACAACATAATTTCATAAAAATATATACTCAAAAGTAAAAAGTGATTTCTTCGTTATAATGAAAATAGATCTAAACAGTAAACAGAGTGCGTATAATTTTGCTTTTACTAAAAAACATAATACTTCAGTAGCAATGCAAAAAAAAAAAAAAAAAAAAAATCTGATTACAATAAAAGGCTTGAACAAAAAAAAACCAACCGTTTGTTTAAGGATATGTACAAAAAATATACCGCATTTTATAATTAATAAACATCGTCTTCTCTTCAATCCGTCGGTTGTATTGAAACACGTCTTCGCCTAAGATGTTCGCACGCTTCGGCTAATGTTTTTGTTTCTGCGTACGGCTTCTTTCCTTCGATATCATCCATGAACCGAATGCGAAGTCTTCCTTTTTATAATTTTCTTTTCACTTTTCCTTCGATTAGATTAGTAGTGCATGTTGCGTATTGCATACTGTGTCCTATTGCGGTGTTTTATTATCCTTAATATTTTTCTTTTTTCTTCGAGCCTGATTAATACGCCATTGTTCGATATCTTATCGGGGTCCATCTTATTCCTAGCATTCGTCGCCAACGCCAGATTTCAAACGACTCCAGTTTGCACTTGTCCTGTTTCAGGTTTCGTGTCCCCGTACAGAGAAACGCTCCAAACGAAATTCTTTATAAATTGTTTTCTAATTAGTCTATCGATGTATTTCTCGACGAAAGGAAGGTTCGTTTTTTTTGCTCCGAAGACATTCTTAACTTGGGCTTTTCTTTATTTTCCGATCGATTCTACTATCGTCGTTTTTGATTAAGCTACACACGAATAATTCATATACTCGTTCTAGCGTTTGTCCATTTACGGATATCTTCAACTGCCGGTCTCCGTTTTTTTTACTATACCTAACCACTTTGGTTTTATTTTCGTTGATTTTCATTTTACATTTTGTGTTTAACAGCCTGTTTAATTCGTTAATCGATTTCTGCAGCTTTGATTCGTTCTCTTCCGCTATCATTGCTATATCGTCCGCGTATCTAATTATTTGATATCTCACGCCATTTACTTTTTTATTCCACTATCTTCGATGGCTGAGAAATATTTTAACGCCCTTTCAACGTAACTGTTAAATAGCAATTAGGCAACATCCTTGTCCCGTACTCCTTTCCTTACTCTCATTTTTATATAGTTCAAGTAATATTCTTCTTCGGCCTGTCTGACGCGTCGATGTTCACTTCTTTTCGACATCTAGACATGATGTCCCAATTAATATTATCGAACGCTTTTTCTATGTCAATGATATGCGCACGTTGTTTTACTCAATTAAGGCGTTTTTTCCATCACTAATCTAAGAGACAAGATATAGCTTCTCTTGCTCAATTCTTCTTTCTAAACCCGAATTGATCTTCAGGTAGGTTTTCTTCTACTTTTTTTTTTTTTTTTTGGATTCGCTCATATATTATTTTTGTTAACCTTTTTTTGGAGTGTGAGATAGTAGGCTGAGAATGTGACATTATTCGCATAATTAAGCGTTGTTATTTTTTGATATAGCAATTAACAGATTTTTCTCGAAATCCTTAGAGGAGTTTTTCCAGATTCAATTAATAACTATACATCATGAAAAGTTCGCCATTTTGATCTAGAATACAAGCACTTACGGCATTTTATTGCAATCAGAAACTTTTTTTTGCATTGCTATTGAGGTATTATGTTTTAGCAAGATTAGAACTATATACATTCTTTCGAATATGAAAAAAAAAATTATTCTTTACTTTTGAATTCATTTTTACAAAATTATTTTGTACATATTTTTGCATTTCAAGTGCATTTTGAATTTATCTTGAAAAATAAATTTTTATTTGTATACTATTTTTTTAATGACAGTTTAAAATTATTATCGCAACAAATTAAATTATTTGGTACATTGTTAAGTTTTTGAACATTATATAAGTACTTTTCGAATAATTGGCGCCAAATTAATCTCACACGTTGCATTTCCATAATTCGTTTTATTTTGTTTTTTGTTTTTTCATTTTTCCGTTTACGATATTTTTTCCCTTGCTTTTTCCCAGCCGCCTCTTATATTAGGAAGCCGTTTCAATCCGTGCCCATATCTTATGGATAAAGAAATCCCTTAATTAACTTCGATGAACAATAACTATATACATTTGGTTTTCTTGTAAAACCAAATTATATATAGTAACCTAAATATTACGATTATTTGGTGCGATTAGAAAATTCTGTTGTAAAGAGATAATCGACAGAAAATTAATTAAAAGCATTTAAATAAATAAATAAATATATAAAGCCAATATTATAATATCAAATTTCGGTCTTAAGGACACTGTATAAATTCTAAAATTTGAAAAATTAACTTTTATCCGAACGTACTGCAATTTCAATGAGATGTTTGCTATTCCGAGTAACAGAATCATGTTTCAATTTCTAATTCAGTTTTTAATGATTAATCGTGTTAATCCGATTATTGAAATTACTGCTCAATTTTTAGGCATAAAAAATAAAAAAAAAAAAAAATAACGAAAAAAAGCTTTTAAAACACACTTTTCTAAAAAATGTACACAAAAAGTTTCACTAAAAAATAAAATAAATTGTCGGGAATGAAGATCTCTAATGCGTTTCATTTCTTTTAAGGAGACAAAATTGCAGGGTTTATTACCGTCTATTTGGAAACGTCTAATTTTTCGATTCAAAGGCCATGAATAGATCTAACTCTATTTACGCTGACGTGTCCTGGAGCGAAAAGTTTCGAGCCTAGATATACGAGGTAGTCAACGGTTGTGCCTTGCACTTTGTGAACCGTTAAAGTTCACGATAGAACCAGGAAAGCATACGACGCTCTGCTGCCCCATAACTACTTTTTCTGGGAAATTGGATGGATTTTGATCTTATAAGTTGAATGCCATCTTTGCCAAAATCTACATATACGTCGGATATGTTTTGTTCGTACAACTGTCCTCTGTAATATCCACCGACCTATTTTATTTCGGTAACGGAGCCTACAGCTCCGCTAATCAGTCCTTTCCCAACGTCGATATTAGATCTAAGCATGACTTTGGCTCTGACGAATATTTCCAATTTTTTTTGGCAATCCTCCGGTTTTGTTTATATCACTCGGTATGACAGTATTATCTTTGAGTGGCCGAGTGGCATCTACCAGTGAGTTTTGAACTTTAATTTTGTACATTTCGATTCCACTTCTCCCGAAAATGCTCAAGTATTCTTTCATTATGTTCTTCCACTTGCTGGTAGGTCGGATATATTTGCAGTACATTTTCAATGGAAAAATTTCGGTCCGTCTTGGTGCTGAGACAACGCATTAGCCTAGCCATCCTGCGTGCTTTCATGACGACGGGCGGGAAAGCAGCAACGCGCAGTCCCTACCGTACCGATCGCCGCATTTATACAAGCGCGCGACTCGAAACTAAATGATTTATATAATGTTTGTAAAATTAACTTGCGTATCCTCGAATATTCTCGAATTATTTATAATATATATGAATAAGTTTATAATTTTTCCGTACCGGAATAATAATACTTTTTAAAAATACGATATGTAAAAATATTAAAAGTCGTTGAACATTAAAAATGTACCGTAATGTAGCGGCCATCGGCTTTACAAGTTCACCGTATGTCAAACAGCAATTATTCGATGATTTCGTTCGCTCCTTTATATTTTACACCTGTAAAAGACTGGTACGCAATTCCTGTACAGAGATCTGTGAACTTTTTTTTAATCCTCGGCTGCTGCTGCTGCTGCTGCTGCTGCTGCTGCTGGTATGTCCTGGTGATTCGTACTGAATAATAAGTTGTTTTTTTTTTTTTTACAAAGGAATTGATAAGAGGTAGCCCGACCGTAACTGCATAACTGATCAATAATTTTGAACCTCCAGACGAAATCAAACGCTTTTTTATAATCAAAAAATACGGCCACATCGTAGGAATAATATGTACAGGCTTCAACAGTGCCATTAAACAAAAACGCTAGTTGTTCCTCTGTGAATTGATAAGGCTTCAAAGCTGTCTGTTTGGTAGGCTAAAGATTGCTTGATACGAGTAACATATTCCAGTTCGGTACTGACCCCATTCGTTCCATAACATCAATATCGGCGTCGGCAATATTAGCCGATGGCTATCCAACAAATGTAAAAGCTTGTGCGGTTTAACGAAAGGAACGGATAATTACCTGCCTCCAATTATCAGGTAACATTCCCTAGTGCGGCAGTCGAATGTAAAATTTTAATAGATAAAATGACTTTACGCGAAACATGTTGTAGCATTTTACAAATCAAGTGGTCAGAAATGATAAAATCTGTATTATATTCATCTGCGTTAGATTCTTCGAGGGAAACATTAATAGTAAAAGACTTATTCGAAATGACACAAAGATCTCGCTAAATGTCTCCGCTGTATTCGTATGATTCTCCAAAAAGTTCTTCATTAAATACGGTGGACATGGGTAAGGTATGTACTTCCGTTTTCTTTACATTTTTCAAATTTCGTTCGATACAATGTTGGCTGAGGCTCGCGATAAAAGATACAAAGAATCTGCAGAAGTTTTTTCTCGCTCTTTTGAAGATAAATTTGACTCTCTGGCGCGGTGTTTCTATAAGCGTTTGACCGAATTGCGTCTGTTTTCTAGATATTGAACCATATTAAGCTAATCGTATACATTTCAGTTTTGTGTCATTATACCGTGGTTGAAATAAAATTAGCTTTTCATTTTAGGCGGGTATACTTCTTGCGAGATTAATTTAATAAAAGCCTACTTTAATTCAATTTATTGACGGATATCAGTCTACTTCAGTTTAGTCGCCGGTAACGGTATAAATAATTTCAGTTAGTCACTTTTACAGATGAGCAATAATTTCAGTGAAGGTAAACATCGACAAACTTAGTTGTCTACGTGGCGAAACCGGTTAATTAAGATGATGATACACTTTAATGAACGTTTGAAAGGGTAATATTCCGAGCTGCTATCGCTCTGTACAAAACTTCTAAATCAGAACCGTTCGATGTTCAGATTAAAAAAAAGTTTATATTTTTATTATAGTTTCGTGCTGTTCGATAATTACGTGCGGAATGTTACAAGTGACGAATGTTAACCTACATCACCGAACGTGTGACGACTTTAGAACTTCATTCGGCCATGGAGAGAGAAAAATCGTTATTTAAAAATAACAGTCTCCGAGCATTCGCTTTTAATATCTCAGATACATAGCGGCGTACGTGATTCAAGTACATCTTCCAAAAGTTATACATATATATATATATCATTATGAAACGAAATTTATAAATAGTTTACTCGCGGTATAGTGTAAATTATTAGAAAAATTATTTTAAAATTAACAGTCAACGAATGGTAAACAGTGTGTAAGAAGTTAAATCGATGGCGGGAGGCCGTGATCAGTATTACAAGATACTAGATCTGCTGTTATAATTTGCTGATTTCGAGTTAACCGAACACAAACGCAATTAAATTTTGCGCAGAACGGCAATACTGACAGTTGAGATGCGTATATTTCGGTGAACTATCGCGAGCATCGTGAAATACGAAATTCAGGTAAAATAGGGTATGTCCACAGATACATCCAGCACCTTGTGCGATATTAGTTACCTGTTGTGTTGCGCAAACCGAGCATTAGAGAGAATTAAAGTAAAATGAGTCCCATAACCTTGATAAGGCACCGGGAATTGTTAAGTTAAAGTTCACAATGTACTAAGACTAATGGATCTAAGGAAAATACTGGTTTCTTTCTCATGAGATCCGCCTTTACTTTCCGAGATTTCTCCAGTACCCAATTATTTCAGGCTGGATAAACCCGGGAACGATTCAGATCTGGAACGAGTCAAGTCTCTAACCCGTGTCTCCTGATTTAGTAGCCAAGCACCTTAAACAGCTATTTAATTTCCTGCTTTCGCTACTTCTCGTTAATTTTCCCTTCAAAGAAGCTAAAAAGGATAGAAATTATCTCAGTTTTTTTACTTCGATTTTTCTTTTCTTTTTTTTTTCCATTTCAGTCTTCTGTTCCCTTTTTCATCTTCGCAACTGCCGTAGTTTTTTAAAAAGTAGACATTCAAGTGTAAATTGCGATTAATTAGTCTTTTGTTTGCTATAAAGGAAAAGATAATTTAAAACGCCAGCTCCGAAAAAGCTACATACACATTACGACAGTTTTCTATGTAGACGTCGAGAATGAAAGTCAATCCAATTTTCGGCTCACTTATTCGTAAAAATTAATGTCGCATATATCGTACGATAAGATCCGCTCCGTCCTAAATGCAGAGACTCAATGTTTTCATTTTCTCTATTTTTCCAAAACGCAACCATCCGTTAAATCTAAAACTACTTTTTGCGGATTATTTCGCTATCGCTTAGGTTTATTTCGCATCGTAAGGCAAACATTTTCTTCGAATAGCCAACAAAGGCCTACTTTTCCAACTTCCTAGACTAGAACACGGCGAACCATTTCTAAAAAGACGCCAAACATGACGGAAAATCTGACACTATGAATCGGTAATACCCGTTCAGCGACGCAATTTTCCAGAAAACTCTACTACCCAACCCCGCTCGACTATACTTATTTCCTTTGTGCACTAATTGTTGAAGTCGGGACCGAAGTGTTACGCTAGAAACCAGCGGTGGCGAACGGATTGTATAATATCACAATCGGAAATGAGCATATAACTGTGAGACACGAAGTAGGGTTAAAAATCCGGAGCCGATTTTAAGAAATAATAATGAAAAAAAGAAAAAAAGTCGCATCCGAGCATAATAGAAATCGAAATCATCTTGGTTCACCCTCAACTACAAAATCAAACAACCACAAACTACATCGAACCTCGGCTGGAATTTTTCACGGAAATTTCTTTTCGCTTATCACCCTACACAGCGATCGCCTTTTCCCCACTTTCCTTCCCGGTTCCATTTATAACCTTCATTCTATTACGCTACAATCCCGTCTACTCACAATACGTAATCTGCGCATTTCTGAGTTCTTTCCACACGCCACGCAGCAGCCACTGTAATATAATGTATAAAAATATTAAGCGAAGGATAGGCGAAAAACTACCGTGGACGTTTTTTCAAAAGCAATCCTTTACGCTTAATTGCAGTATATAGATCACCGAGCAAAGACGTAGGCGAATTTATAAACGAAACCGCTACACTCGTAAAAATATTGAGTAATAACAAGTAGAATTTTCTGATTTGCGGTGATTTTAATATCGATTTCTGGCTCCTTAATGGTCAGGTTGAGAATATTTTAAATGTAATATACGGATTAGGAGCAGTTCAGCTAATAAATGGAATTACGAGCGAGGAAGAACGAATAAATAGAAGTACACAATCCTGTATAGACAACATGACAACATATTTCTTAAGTATAACTCAAATGATAATATTTCGGGAATTATTAATACGAAAATATGTGACCATTACGTCATCTGATGTGCATTTAGTATAGTGAATCCGAAATGTCAGCATCTTAAAAACTCCCTAAAATATGTCATTGATGAAAAAACGATACATAACAAGATAATCAATTACAACTGTGATGAAGTAAGGAAGTTCACAACGGCAGGAAACATATATGATCATATACACTCAGTTTTTAAAAGCATATATAACGAGTGCAATTTGAAAGTGCAGGAGAGGGAAAATATGACTAAATATAGCCCTACGAACGAATGGATGAGTCAAAAAATAATCAATTTTATGAAAACTGGAGACCAATATTTTAAACTTAGTAAAGCGAATAGAACCAATATTCGATATAAAAACCTATTTAGGAAATATCGAAACATAGTTACAACGGAAATAAGAAATGCTAAACAGAAGTATTATCAAAGTCAAATAGTTAAAGCAAATGATGACTATAAAAAAGTATGGAATGTAATTAACAATATTGTTAATAAAAAAAACAGAACAACAATTGACGATTTCATTATAAAACATTTTGAAAATATTGAAATAGTAGCTGAACAATTTAGTGAATACTTTATACGTTCAACTGAACAACTTAGACACAAATGCCACACACAGTTACTGAATACTAACTCCGATAATGTTATTTTATCTTCTTTTTTCATTTCACCTGCAAATAAATCCCAAATAGAATTAATAATTAATAATTTAAAAATTCAAAAGGCACCTGGATAGGATGAAATTAGGGTTAAAGATATTAAACAACTATTCCATAAAAGAAGCTAACACTCCTGATGGACTGAAAAGAGGCATTGTCAGACCGATATATAAAAAAGGACCGCAAATTCAATTTGAAAATTATCGTCCAATAACAACTATACTTATAATAGTTAAAATATTAGAACATTACATTGATAAACATTTAAGAAATTATGTAGAAAAAAACAACTTACTCTATGAAAATCAACACGGTTTTAGGATAACATTACCAAGATCGATTGTAAATAAGATAAATATGGGACTGTCGATGGGAAACCAATTTCTAATTACATTTATTGACCTATCTAAAGCGTTTGACCTAGTCGACCATGAATTACTGATCAAGGACTTGGAAAATTTGGGAATTATAAATAATCAACTGGAGTGGTTTAAGAATTACATAAAAAATAGGAAAAGTATAGTAAAAATCGCAGGGAATAAAAGTAATGAAAAAACAATTCATTGCGGAGTAGGTCAGGGAACCATATTGGCCCCTATTCTCTTCTTAATTTACACTAACTCGTTACATAAGTATATTAAAAATGCAAAGGTATATGTGTTTGCCGATGATATTGCCCTATTAATGGAGCACAAGAATTTAGAAATAGCGAAAAGATTATTACAAGAGGATATAGATAATTTTAGTAAATGGGCACATGATAGGAGGTTATGTATTAATGTAAATAAATCTAAATTACTGCACATTCGGAACAGTACCAAACATATGACACACGATCCGCGAATTACCCTCCATAATAATGATTGCATACATGAAATGCATGACAGTCAATTCCAGCTTTATATAAAATAAAACAGCAGATTCTAGCATATCGCACATTACGTATATACTTATAATTCAATAATAATGTCTAGAATTTTATATGGAATTCAAATATATTATGCGAGGCTAAGAAAACGGAAATAAACAATATAAACAAAATGCAGAAAAGGTGTTTGAAACTTATACTCCCCTACTGGAAGCAAAACGATTCTGGATCAACTTGCTGGAAAGAAAACAACGAAATGTTCCCCAAGATGTACTATTTCTATTATCGATTATTAGAATGTAATGTCAATAATATAAAATTACCGTCTAGGCGAAAAATTCGATTAACAAGAAACCAAAATAATATATATTACATCTACCCCCGGGGCGTAAATCTACAAATTGATAATACTGATAATTTAGTTCTAATTAAGCTAATTAGTAAAATACCCCATCATATACTAAACGAAAAAAAACTTAGTGTGTGGAAAAAGAAAGTAAGGAAATGGCTGAAAGAATCGTGTAAAGAGTAAAACCCACGTTACGGTTCGAATCATCCCATTTTATTATTTTATTATTATTATTTATTTGTGTTCATTTTTCCTTGTTTGTTTTTTTTCTTTCTGTTTCTTTCTTTCTTTATTTTCTTTTTTTTCTTCGTATTTGAAGATATTTAGCTACCCTCATGTATCAGAATGTAGATGAGTACTTACAGTGTGTGTATGTATTTGTGTGTGTGTGTGTACTATGTGATAAGTTATATAATCTTAGTTGACTAGTATTATGATGCATAGGATAAGCAAGAATAATTGTAATTTTGTACCTTAAATAAACATTAATAAGAGTGTCGGGCACTTACACAACAAGCATACTTGCCCTGTGAAACCCACAACTTATTTTAAATAAAAAAATAAAAAAAAAGCGAGTCCCGTAAGAAGGCATCGTGAATACCAAGCCTAAGATAGGAGTGGATTGGACTACGATAAGAGGGAAGTGATTAACTATAAACTATGTAAGGATAAAGATGAGCATAAGCATTTTCTAGCCGCGAAATGAAGAAAACAGTAATTGGTTCGACAACATAGTAAGGACATCTAGATTCAGATACTGGCACACATTAATACGGATTCGTTACGTGTACCCATCCTACGACGATGTCCAAATTCGGAATTAATTTTCGATTATATAATTGACTTCAAAGTCGATTTTTGTATGGCTTATCTACATCCGATGCACGCCGATTAGATCGAATGACTTACGTAAAATCCCGTCTTTTCAGGGTGGTTACTCCAGAATTAATTAATTAAGATGATGTTTCTCGATTAAAAGTTATTCAATCGTCGCTAGTTCGTTACGAAATAATTCAAATTATCCAGTCTGGCCGTCTCATCGTTTTACTGCACACTGTTGTCGCTGCATTCGTTTGGAGTCGCATACAGAACCGATTGATTTGAGCGGTAAAATATTTTTTTATCGAGCCTATTTTTTTTTAAATTTCGGCATGTTATCTTGCTCAATTATTGTTTCTTTTTGTGTTTTTTTTTTTTTTTTTTTTTTTTTTTTTGATTCGCCAACCATTAGGAACCTTTACTACTATCCAGAAAGAATTAAAAAAGGAAAGAATCAAGTATATCTTTATACGTTATATCAAATGTTGTTAATAGGAAGTAATCAGAATGCCGGAAATATAATGTATGGAGAAGGAAATAAAAAAAAACGCAATACGGAGTAGGAAGATCGAGTCTCAGCAGACTGGAATACAGAGTAGAACTTCAATAGAAAGAGTTGAACACTTAATAAACACTTGGTTAGCGTCGCAAGTTTCCAATGAAGAGGATAATGTGGAGAGGAAAAAGCAGGAGGAAGATAGAGTATAGCTTAAGAATTCAGACGAATAATGCAGAGAACAACAAAAGGACGATACGAAGTAAACGAAAGGAACCACGGATTAGCAGAAAGACTAGGTTGAACAGACAGATAAAATTAAGTGTTATTAAAAGAAGAGGAAGCGTACATAACCGATATCATAATCTAAGATGAAAATTTTTGCACAGCGGAAAATGATTAAAGGATGAGATTTCTTTCTAAAAGAAGATGCGAAAGTCAATTATTGAATTAATCGTTTTTTTTTCTTTGTGAAAGCGACTAGGATTAGTACATTGACTGGTATTATTATTATTGGTTTTTTGGTTTTTTTTTCATCTTAATACTCGATGGAAACGATAAATTGTTTCACTGATTCGTAAAACGACGGCGGCTAAAGTATAAACATGCCAGAGATACATGTTGAGACTTCTCCAAATTAATTATTATAATTAACTACGTCAAATTTTATCAAAGTGAAAAATTGTCATTTCTCTACGTACATAAACAAATCACAGCGTCTACCTGCTAGTATTCAGAATGTATCAGTGAAAATAGATTTTCTGAACATGTTTCCGTGTATTACGACGAAATGTGACGTTTTTCCGCATTTCCTCTGTCTTTCTCCGTTCACTTTTAATGAAAAAATTTTCACAACGGTCTACATTTTCTTTATTCCAAATGCTGATTTTATATATATGTTCACTACTTTGGAAAAATCGAAAATGGCGGAGGGCACCTAATTTTTATTACAACAATGGCAAATACCGATTTTTTCCCCGGTACTTCTTCAGAAGCGGGAAGAAAATGTTGAACAACTGCGCGCAGTACTGCACAAACAGAAACAAATTAAGAATCTGTCTTTTTTAAAAATTTCGAAAAATAAAAAACCCGAATTTAGAAAAAGAAAATTAATAAATCGTTTTAAATTGTTCTGTGTAAAATTCGCCAAAAAAGAAGATCTAAGCAGAAATCTAACACTTCAAAATTTTGGCCCTGTACTTGCAAAGAAATTCACCTTGTTTTACACGTAAAATTATAATAGAAAAAGAATAAAATGTAGCCAGGAAAGAAGTAGGAAAAAAATACAACGTCGAACGAAGTCGAAATTACGCTTTTCATATTAGACGAATTACGGACGACTGTGTAGTCTGTCAGGTGAAAAAAGTCCGTTCGTGAAACAGCCGAAACGTGTTGACACCACGAAATCAGAATAGCTCACATTAACCTGCAGTTCACATCAGATATAACACTTCTTCAATTAACACGAGGTGGTCCGTCTGGATGTAAACAGGTCACAAAAAAAGGAACGGATAAACGTATAATAGAGACGAAACAAAAACGAGATTACTGCTTTCGAGGAGGCAAGGAATAATAGGAATATGGCAATATGATTTTTTTCAGTAATACTGAAATACCCGTTTATACACGGCCTGTTATTAGTACATTGCTTTGAGCAACATTGACGCTCGGCAACGAAATTCGAACGGTTTATTTCGCCTGACAATATGTACATCTTAAATCCAACTGTCTGTTGTCTCAATAATGTTTCGTACTTTTTTTTTTTTTTTTTTTTGGGGCTTGTCAACCAGGGACCTTTACCCAGAAACAATTAGAATAGGAAGGAATCACTTATATCCTGATACGATCAGATACTGTTAGGAGAAAGGAACAAATAATAGGAACAATTTCTGGAGAGGGAAGAGATAGAACATAAGAGGCGCAGTACGGAGTAGGAAGACCAAGTCCCAGCAAACTAAAGTGGAAAGCCGAGCACTCAGCAGAAAGAGATGAACACTCAAAGAACACATGGTCCGCATCGCAAACATGCTCTTCGTTCGAGTAGAGAGGACAATATGAAGAGGTAACCAATGAAAAACTAAAACGAGAGGAAGATAATAAAGTATGGATTAAGAGCGCAAGCGAATAATGGAGATAACAACAGAACGACGAAGTGAAAGAAACAAAGAGAACCGCAGATTGGTAGGAAGACTAGGTTGGACAGACAGATAGAAAGAACGATTGTTAGAGAAAGAGGAAACGTACATATCCGACCAAAACCTAAGATGAAAATCTTTGCACAGAGGAAGGAGATTGGACGAAGGGACTTTTTTAAAAAAGAAGTGAGAATAGGCAGCAGCCCGAGCCAATGAGTCCGCCGCTTCATTACCGCAGATGCCCGAATGGCTACGAATCCACAGCAAATCAATTTGACTAGAATGAAGGGAAGAAAGAGCGTGGATAAGTGAGCGAATGCGGAGTATAATGAAATCACAGGAATAATCAGGAAGGGGAGAGCAAATGGCCTGAAGGGCGGTTATGGAGTCCGATATAATCAAGAATTTGGAGGAAATGTGATTAGAGGAAATGAAAATAATGGAACGTAGGATAGCCATCAATTCGGCTGTGAATATGGAGCAGAAAGAAGGTAAGCAGAAAAATTCTGAAAAGCCAAAATCTGGGAGGATAAACGAAGCACCGACACCATCCGGTTTCTTCGAGCCATCTGTAAACACAGTTACATGCAAGGGAAAATCAGAATTGATATAACTGCGGAATTCCTGTCTGATTAGGGCCTGCGGAAGAAACTTAGAGAGCGTAGGAACAGTAAACATATTTGGAGGATGGCAGAAATCGGCGAAATTAAAAGTGAAATACGGGAGATTGACAAAGGACATTATGTAAGGACAAAACGTAGAGAAATGAGAAAAAGAATTGGAATTTTTCTAGGTACGAAACGCCAGTTCCTAGAAATGGAAAGATAGGAATAGATAGGAGTAGAGGACGTGAGTGGGAGGCGCTTAGTAAGAAAACGATAGCCTAAATAAGATCTTCGGATAAAAAGGGGTGGTGTGTTAGGTTCGCCAAAGACTGCTGGAACTGGAGAGGATTTAAGAGCACCAAGACAGAGACGAAGGCAAGAGTTTTGGATTACATCCAATTTAGAGAGTCGGGACTTAGAGGCACAACCATAGAGAAATGAACAGTAATCAAATTTTGAGCGGATTATAGATTTATATAGAGAAATAAGGGCATAAGGATCACCACCCCATTTGGTTGGAGATAAGGCTTTCAGCAGGTTTAGTCTTTTGATTGTTGAAGAGGAAAGATACTTGATGTGTTCGGAGAAGGATAACCGACTGTCAAGAAAAATACCAAGATAACAGAAACAATTAACACGAGAAAGGAGTGTATTTTCTAGGGATAGATAGACAGAAGCAGGATTATAAGGTCGCAGAATAAATACGGCATAACAAGATTTAGTAGGAGAAATAGAAAGGTTAATTGAGGAAAGGGAGTGATCCAACACGGAGAGAGACGAATTAATTGTCTCACTGGCTAATATATGATGAGATGAGGCATAAATTAGGATGTCATCAGCAAAGAATAAAGACGACGAATTTAGAGGAAGAGAAGCCACACTGATAGTGTATATGTTGAAAAGAGTAGGACTGAGGGAGGAACCTTGAGGGAGACCTCGAAAAACCATTCTTGAAGATTCAAAAGAAGGAGCAGAGAGGTGGATACAACGATTCTGCATGAGATTGATAATAAGAGCAGTAAAGTGCAATGGGACGGTAATTGCTATCATCTTATCTTTTAGAGTGGGAAGATGGACATTATCAAAAGCACAGGATATACCGATGAAGGAAGCCAGAGTATAGTATTTTAGGATAAAGGATTGGTAGATATGGGAGACAAAAAGACTAATGCAGTCAGAAGGACCAATACCAGGCCGAAAGCCGAAC
Source organism: Icerya purchasi (assembly GCA_039619475.1). Lineage (NCBI taxonomy): Eukaryota > Metazoa > Arthropoda > Insecta > Hemiptera > Monophlebidae > Icerya > Icerya purchasi. Next base: position 293,269,736 of record CM077116.1, on the reverse strand, counting down.
ATATTGCTAGGAAATACATTATTATGCTCTAGCCACCAAACAAGGCGCTTGTTTAGCATACCTTCAAACAATTTTCTGATACAGGAGGCTAAAGAAATAGAGCGTAACGAAGAACTTTTTTTAGGAATAGGAATGATGATAAAATAATTCCAAGAGGGGGGAGTTATAACTCTGGAGAGGAAACAATTAAAAAGATGTAGGAGAAACGCAAGAGACAGTTCAGACGGGTTTTTAAGAACCAAAAAAGGTATACCGTCAAGACCTGGAGTGGGGCTAGAAGATTTGGAAAGGACAGATTTTAATTCATAAATATTGAAGCCAGAAGTTAGGAAATGTGTCTGGGAATTATACGGAGGTGAAGTTGGATACAGTTCATCAACGTTAGAAACATAGGCAGGAGCAACGGAATCAATAAAGTATTCTAAGCTAACTTTAGAAAGGTTGAGATTTGAAGGACGTTCAGAGGATGGGGATTTGAAAGCTCTAGCCATTTTCCAGATATGAGAAAGAGGGGTATTCCTAGAGAATGAAGAACAGAACTTCTTCCAGGAGGACCTTTTTGAGACTTTAAGTATATACCTAGCTCTTGCGTTCGCTCGCTTATGAGCAAGAAAGTTTTCCGTTGTAGGGTCTAAACGAAAAGTTCTGAAGGTGGCACGACTGTAGTGGAATGCGCGGTTGCATTCCTCATTCCACCAAAGAGATGAGGCTTTATTATAATTGTTAGATGTCTGATGACGGGTAGGTGAAGATAGGGAAAGAGCAGACTCAACGGAATCTAAAAAGGAATTTTAGAGAAGTATAGGATCGGAGTCGAGTTGAATACTAGGAAGTGATGAGTCGACACATGAACGAAACGTAGTCCAATTTGCTTTGAAGAGGTTCCACCGAGGAGAATGTAGAGGCCTGAAGCAAGTTGGAGAAGAAAAGTTAACTGGAGTTATTAGGATAGGAACATGGTCACTACCGTAGGAGCCCATAAGAGTTCTCCAGTTATAATTAAGACCAATAGTGGAAGAAGCAAAGGTTAGATCAAGAGAATGTTTCGTACTTGCTCTTCTGTGCTTCGTCACTTAATAGGGATGTGTTATGTTGTTTTTTTTTGTGTGTAGGGGGACTCCAAATAAAAGCAATGATCCATCATCTAAGAATTAGAAAAAAGCAAAAGGATTGAATTTTAATATATAGGAAAATAGGAGAAATGAACTCTGCTGAAGTTGAAACAACATCTAGTGAAGGAAAGGAAAGTATGTAGGATGCGAAAAAAGAAGTAGGCAGTTTAAGATGCAAGAACTTTGTGTAGAGAAGGAAGCGCTCCTACACAAGCAGAGAACATTCAAAGAGAATCCGATCCGCATCACAAACGCAGTCTTGATGCGAGGGATGAAAATACAGTCTGAAGAAAGAGCTGTCGTTAAAACGTATACTAGTTACTGAGATGAAGGCTGCACTAGTGACAAATTGAGTCCAGCCGTATATGAAGTGCTATTACCCCGATCGCACAACATGTGCAGTGCAAATAGTTCGCTCAAAGTGAAGAAGTACTTTTTCTTCGTAAGCACTACATAATTTTTAGTTTAAGCTACTGTTGTTGTATACATGCTTCTGAATGCGCTCTTAGTGACTAGTTAATGTCAGAGAGGTATTCATAGCGCCTGGTGAATAAAACAGGAAGGCAAGCAGACCATCAAATCGGAATCGAACTATTGGAACTGTTTTACACATTAAGCTCTTTTTCTTCACATGCTCAAATAGCGACTTGTCAGATTTCTTCCGGCAAACTAAAAACATGTCTCTTTGGCCAGGCTAATCTCTGCTACCAAAGAAGTACGGGCAGATTTCTTTCTTCTTTAGTTTGCTTTGCTACTTCGCCGTGTGACTAACTGAAAGATTCACCACTGTACTTTAATATGCAATACTGCTTTATAAAATTTCCTTTATAACCGTTTCAATTTGTAAAATGTTGAAGGTTATAATAACACGGGTTTGTGTACTATTTCCTGGCACACGTGTTTTTCACTGTTTTTAGATATTTAAACGCAATCTCTATTTTATACCAGATTTTTTTAGTGCGTGTTTTGTTTTTACATGTAAAAGCAAAACACACATAATCGCATTCGATACTTGACTTTGTGCTGGCGCCGTCCTCATTTGCTCTATTTCATTTCATATTAAAACTAACCTTTTTGCTCATTTTTAAAACATTATCCTTTGGGTTATTATCCGCGGTGCGTTAAGGTTACAAAAATACACAAACGTGTACAATAAAGCTTTTACAAAAAACAATGCCTTAAATTGAATCTCAGAATAAGAGCCTTACAATCGTATCGAAAATTAACACAATTAAATTTTTACCTTAATCTATAACAGAAAAAAAAAAAAAAAAATCTTGAATTATCGATTAATTTAATTATTAGGACCGGAAGGTAATTTAAGCCGAAGGACATAGCAGGGTAAGATAGTGAAAAATGTCCCCAAAACCAATCGTTATAAAAATTATACCATCGTGCCGGGCATCGGAAAATACTGTCATCCTGAAAGTTTCAGCCGCTACCCTTTAAGGGGTGCCCCCTAGAGGCAAAATCTAAAATCGAGTTTTTTGACGATATCTTGAGAACCAGTTGGCCGATATTATTCATGCTGGGCTCAAATTGAAGATATTGCAAACTCCTGCAATTAAAAAATATTTTCAGACTTATTCATCAACAAAACCTAACCTAAAAATCCATTTGTCAAAGCGCTATAAAAGAAAAATCTAAAACAAATACCTCGCTGGAAAAATTATGTATCAAGTATTTTATGCTAAACTACCATCATGAATTTTTTCAGAATTTTTAAAGGGGTGGACGCACCTTAAATATAATACTACAATGACTTATAAATACGCTCCAATATATTAAAAACAAAGTATTTTACGAGAAAGTACTCAACTGAATTCATTCGAATTTTTAAAAACTGCGAACGCCCCTTAAAAACTAAAAAAAAAACGTTGTTTTTTCATTTTTGGCCATATTTAGTTTTGCCTATTTCATAAATTGAGCGGCATTGTGTTCCTAGGTTTTTTTAAATTCAAAAGCTTTTATAACATAAAAATATTTGTTCTCGGAACAGTCTATAAAATAAGAGCAATGGTTTTTGTTCATTTCGTGTATCGCGTAATTTAAACTTTGTTTAACTCGCTTTTCAATTCTAAATGCGCCGAATAGTCCTACATTTGAAGTAGTAAAACGTGTAAAAATTAATTTAAACTAAATATTTGAATTTTTTTAGTTCTGCCGCGCGAACCAAATAGCAAATGAAATGAGCAAATAAGAACATTCGTAAATTATGCGATTTCTATATCACAAAAGTAGCCTGAATGATATTCTTTTGGATTCGGCACTTATCTAACAAAATGAAAGTTCACTAGTTAATGCATCGAACACATCCATCCGATGCAATGTCATTTTATTCAAATCTGTAACGTTATAAAGTTCAAATTTTGAACTTCCACGCCATCATCTATGAAATGCTCGATAGCGAAAAAATTTCCGTTGGGTCTCCTTTTTCCGGTCGTTTAATATCCGCTATAACTATTGCGCAATGTTATGCAAAATTATAGAGATAGGTGTATGTTTACAATTTTTAATTTATTCAAGTTCAAATAATAACTTAATTTATTCACACTAAAAATCGGATCGTGATTCATTCATTTCGATAAGGGAGGTCAACATTTTTTTTTATGTTTTTCTTATTTAAGTAATTTCATTACGATTTTAAGTGTCATGAAAGACAAAAATTCTGCTGTTACACGATGACTTACTTTTGTTTTGTCTGGAATTATCCATTTCCCGAAGAACTTATTTCGCATATCAACCTGTTATAATAAAAACCGGCATTTCTTGGTCACATTCGAAAAAAAATTAATGAACATTTCTTGATTTTGATTTTCCTCCTGCAATGTAACAATTTGCTAAAATTAACAGACAAATAAGATCTATAAGCTTCACTAAAAATATAAAGACGACACTACACCGTAGATACAGAAAAACGCTAAGATACAGAATCATAGAACCATTGCGCATATATATAATACATATACGTCTATGCATATATGTATCTATATGTATATGTATATATATATATATATATATATATATATATATATATATATTAAGAATACACTGTCGAGAAAAAGAGATATATCGGAAGACTACAGACATGTGAAACATTTCATGGAGCAGAACAGATTACTGGAAACACTGGCTGCTATTCATCACTGTTTATCGCTTCAGGCAACTTCGAATAAATTCAATTCATCATCATCTACCGCTTTGCGTAGTCGAATATTTGTTTCTCTTATCAGTTCAACTTTAAGCTTGGCTGCTTTAACTACCTTAGAAGAACACAGACATATATAGACGCTGATGGAGTTCTTTTCAAATCGACTTATTTCTGCTGTCTATCTTCTAACATTCCTATCAGCTGTATTTTCCGGAAAACTGTATAAATACTTTTGTTTCTAAGCCTTCGTTCGAACTCGATCGCATACCATGAATTCCGCCAAATAAAAAGTATAAAGCCAGGTAATTTCACGCAATACACAACATCACGCTATAATATCCGCCTAATATATTCTATAATTAATTCTGTACGTTCCTCAGAAATAAATGTTTAATATTTCCTTTGGAGTTTAAAAATTCCCGTTTCTACTTGATCATCTCTGAATATGTCTACTCGAACGATTTTCATTTTAATTAATCAAACACACTTATAATGAGAACTTTATGAGAAACTAGAGAAGAAATGATAAAAAGAACGGCCCTCGGGATAGCAGAATAGAAAATAAGACTGTACCAACACTCTATTGGGTACTTTGGAACCGTTAGTGAAAACTGTAAATTGTTTAAAGAAAAGATAGCTGATTAGAGACTGTTATTTAACAACATGTTAAGATGTGTAGGTTTGGTAGGGCTGGTTGATTAAAAGCAATTGATAGCATATAGAAGGGTGAAAAAACTGAAAAGTATGACGGCTTCTCGTGAGAATAAGTACGTGAAGAAAACTGAGAGAGCCGAATGGAAATGAGAGACGGTATTGGAGTTTTATTTTAGCAGAAAAACGTCAGTTATGGTAGACAGATTGGACAAAACGGTAGCTTGAATGTTAGACTTTCGATGGACGAAAGATTCGGTACGTGAGGTGCAGGGATTGGAGTAAATTTTCTAGCTCTCGGACAAAGGCAAAGGCAAATATTCTAGACACGATCAAACTTGATGAGATCTGCAGGAATTTCTATAGATAAAACAACAGTAATCTACGATGAAACGTTATAAAGATGTAAGAATCTTCTCCCGATATTATATAACATGAGAGAGAAGAGAAACTTCATCAGGCGTTGAGCTTTTTAAGAGATGGCTGACGTAATTGCGGAACGGCAGACGACTGCCCAGAAAAATGTCTAAATAGCGAAATGAGGAAGAAAGAGGTATCGGATCATTATTTAAGGCAAGATTAGAACGAAGTGCAAAGACAACAACAGAGGATTTAGCGGATGAGATGGATATTTTACAAGGAATTTTTTTGATGATATTAAATAGTTTTCGAGCTGGAGCTAGGGACTGCGATAAGAAGAGTAGACGTCGTCAGCGTAAAAAAGAGAAGGAAAATTTAGAGGCAAGGTGGCAATATTAATGAAATAGTTATTAAATAGAGTTGGGCTAAGGTAAAAACCTCGCGGTAATCCGCGGAATATTAACCTCGAAGCTATGTATAAAGGAAAGGAAAGAATGCCGGCACTACAATTGAAAAGATTACAGACGAGAGTAGAAAAGTGCACTGGCATGTTGAAGGAAAGCTTTATATCAGGGCATGGGCATTGTGTCAAAAGCAGTGGAGACACCAGCGAAAGAAAGACATTTTTTACGGATAAATGTAAACGTCTGCCAAAAACGTACTAATACAATCGGGGGGACCGCACGCTGGGGGCGGAAATCAAACATGTTGTTCGGTAACAAGTTGATATATTTAAGTCACCAAACAAAACGTCTGCTTATTAAACTTTCGAAAAGCTTTCTGAGGTAAGAAGCAAGAGAGATTGCACGAAGTGCAGAATGGATTTTCGGTTAATATTATTAAGAAACTTCCTTTAACTTGTGCGATTCTTCAAAGTGCATTCACCTAGAATTAGCATTTAATCAAACACACACCAAAAGTATATACAAAAAAAAAGGAAAAAAATTAAATGTTTCCAATCGAGAAAAATTTAAACATTATTCTCCTTCGTTAAAATACGTATATCAATTTATCGGAAGAATTTAATATTGACAGTTTAGAAGAAAGTACGAGAAGAACCTAACTTACGCTATAAATTAAACCAGTTACCAATATTATTATTTCAGATTTATTAGAAAAAAAATAATAACAGACACACATTTGCTTTAGAATTTACTAAAATTAAATAATTAATTTTTTCCCCTTTTTATTTTATTTATTTATGATTTTTTCCCCTTTTTATTTTATTTATTTATAATTTTTTCCCCTTTTTATTTTATTTATTTATAATTTTTTCCCCTTTTTATTTTATTTATTTATAATTTTTTCCCCTTTTTATTTTATTTATTTATAATTTTTTCCCCTTTTTATTTTATTTATTTATAATTTTTTCCCCTTTTTATTTTATTTATTTATAATTTTTCCCCTTTTTATTTTATTTATTTATAATTTTTTCCCCTTTTTATTTTATTTATTTATAATTTTTTCCCCTTTTTATTTTATTTATTTATAATTTTTTCCCCTTTTTATTTTATTTTATTTCACAGTTAAAACAATGACTACTGCGGTCTAGTATTAAGTAACAAATAACCGACACGTAAAATTTTTCTCTTTTGTGCGCCTTTTTTTTATAAATTTTTCAAATCATGATATTATTCATAATGTTCAGTATACTCAAAGATTACATAAAACATGCGCGAAATTTTCGAGCACTGGTTTGTTAAAGAGTAACAGTTCAAAAGTTTTGTTTTTAAATTATGTACCAGAAAAAATACCGGACCAACATTAGCGGCCTTGAAAACATAAATGACAGGCGGCCAAAAATGTACAACAAGTTGGTAAATATTTCTCTGTTGCCGCATAAATTTTAGCTTCCAAACTACGCGCGACCGAATAAAAATATTCGCAGACAACCCTAAATCAGATTCAATTGATTCGGCAGTCGTTATTTCACTACGAAATATATTTTCGACTTCATCGTCCGAATTGTTCGTTATCAAACTCGCCGTTGGCTGTGCCGACTCAATTTAACTTTGGTTCTCTCATCTACACTACCTGTTGTTTGTTTACCTTCGCTTTCTTGCTCCCAAGGATTCCGCTTAAAATTACAGCGCACCATAGCGGATGACATTATCTCATATGGCTGAATTGTGTGCCGTGTGTCACCTTCGTGTAAATACCGACTGGTTATAAGAGCGTTGTAAAAAATAAATTGGTCGATCTTGTGAAGCCGTTGTCTGCTTCCATATTGCGTTTTGAGTCGATCGAAATTTTACCTCGCTGATTAAAACATCGTTGAAGATTAAATACGAAGGGTAATTTCGCACACACTTCATACATCAAATAAAATAACCGTCGTTTAATGTAACGATGTAATACACTAACAAAACTGAAAAGAAGCACTGCGTCAGTTACGCACTGACAACGCTGAAATATCCCATTCCTACATCTTAAGCAAAACTTCTCATCCTACCCAGTAATGCTTTCCGATTTTCATTCTTTTTTAGTGCTCCGGCTTTTATCTAACTTTTCCGTTCTTCCGTGCGTTCTGCCAATGCAGCAGTACTAATATTACTTCCCATTGCCCTATAGACGCTAAATTTTGCTATTTTTGTTTTAAATTCGCAGTTCTGTTTTCAAACGTTATACGGAAACGCAACACTGCTCGATGCGGAAGAAAATATTGAGATTTTGTAGGTGTATTCATAGGAATTTCTCTCATTACGATTTAACCGCATCAGAGTCATTAAAGCTTCACTAAATAAGTTGATTGATTTAGATTAGAAGGTAGAGATGAACTACAAATTGATACCATTTAATGGAAGTTCCGGTAAACCGACGCAAGCAATCTTCCACTTCCGACGTCAATGATAACTTTTCAAACATCTTCCATAGTCGAAAACGAAAAAGATGAACCAGCGATAGGATCGGCTGCAGAACCAAACATGTTGCTTCCTTTATTATGTATCATCATCATCATCATCAGTGTTTCGGCCCATAGGTTGATTGGCCCGATGTACCAACCGTTTCCATGAAAGCCTACCTCAGATGCGTTTTCCTTTAATTCTGTATACGTTCGTATTCCGCTTTCTTCTAATACGATACTAATGAATGTTTCCCTCTTGTCCATTAATTTTTGCCTTCGATAACTGAGTCTCGTCTTGCGCGAATCTTCCGCAGTATTATATTTCTTTTCTCACTAATTACCACTCTATTACTGACTTTATCTTTCCAGTTAATTTTTTATAGTCGCCTCCAACACTACATTTCAGATGCTTCAACTTTTTTCCGATCTCTTTTTGTTTTCGTGTTTCCGCACCATATAGAACAACTGATTCGGCAACAAAAGTTTTCACAAATTTCTTGCGTATTGTTAAGGACATCGCTTTCTGAGTAATCAGCGAATATTTTCCTTTAAAAACTCGTTTATTTCGATGCTCGACTGTTAATTTCTTGAGAACAATCCACGTTATATTTTATTATCTGTCCTAAGTGTATTTTTAAAAGCTGACGGAGGGATCAATTATTTCATTTCCCACTTTTATACTGATTTTTTGGCTAACCTTACCAATAACCGTAACTTTGGTCTTTTTAATTTTAATCTTCATTCCGTATATTTCTCCCGGTAATAATATCATTTAGTCTGCGGATCACATTTGACGATGCTTTGGAACTGCCCGCTAGTATATAACCTGATCATAGGCGAATTTGATTTCGTGCACTCGATTGTCGCCAGTTTTGAATTCCACGTTTAAATTCATTAAAAGTTTCTCTTATTATCGTTTCTGCAAACGCACTGAATAAATCAGGTGAGAGCGGGCATGTCTTACTTCTTTTTTTATCCTCGTCTTTTTCGAAGTAATATCGTTTCAATTTAAATTGCCGAAATTGAATTTTTCGAACAACCTATACACAGTATTTAGTAGCAGCAAGGAAATCTGCCAGGATACCATATCAAAGGCTTTCTCGTAATGGAAGCTACCGCAGGTGGTCCGCTCATAGCCCATCCAAAATGGTTTCTCGCAAATCTATAATCCATTCAATGTATGCTGGTCAATGAGTAGGATTCATAATATTCAGCACCAATGAATATATCCCCACTGCTAATACTTTGACGGCTTTTTGAAAAGAAAACGGGATTCGCTAATTTGAATCTATTTTCAGTAAGTTCGGATTTAAGCGGATAAATATAACCAAATACCAAGAAATAAGGACGATTAAGACATTCGCCTCAAATTTCAAAACGCAAATATCTGAAGCGCATACTACATTACATAATGAACGCTTACAAATTAAACCGAAGCAATTTAGACATTTACTGCGAATCAAATTAAATATATTTAATCAAAATAAATATGTTTTCTTTTACTCTTTCGAATAAAATTAATCGGTATGCTTAAGTATAATCTGTAATAGATTATGAAATTGTTCAAATACGAGTAGCTGTTTTTCTCTCCGCTTAGAATAAAATTACAGTCCGCTTGTTGGAACGAAGTTCTTTTACGCGGCTTGTCAACAGGAGTAAACTGGCAGAAATGGCGAGGTCACGAAAATAGCCTTATAAGTCGTCTCCAGGCGACCTTCCTTTCTCTCTGTCCCTTTCCATTATATAAATGTGTGTGTGTGTGTGTGTGTGTGTGTGTGTGTGCGTGCGTGCGTGCGAGCAAGTATCGAGATTCGAGCAGCAAGCGTCGTACGCGGTCAGCTGTATAAGCTCGAATCTAAACACGTGTACATTTTATTGAATTTGAAAATTGGCGCGATTTTTTTGTGCGACGTTTCACACTTCAACGAGTCTAATGATTTATTTGTTGTTTTTGTTTTAATTAATTCATACGGGATTCGTATTTTTTGTTTTAATTCATACGGGATTTATATACTATGTGTCATTTTTTATCGTATACTTTATGAATGACATTATAAAAAAAACCCACCTTTCCTAATCTAAAACCTATCCGATGGGCGCAATAAACCTGGCAATTAAAAGCGTCCCAAAAAAAAGAAAAAAAAAAAAAAAAAGACGTTATACTTGTATATCTACCAAAAAGTGAAAGGAACTTCGTTCCTACTGGGTGTCCCCCCGTTTTGTTTTTTCGCTTTATTTCTTTTATTTCATTTTAAACATATTTTACTTTTATATTTTTATTTCGACTATTTTTCTTAATTTATATTTCAGAATGTTAAATAGCCATTTCCAAATAGCAGTTTTGCTGCGCATATTGCTTTCGCTTTTATATAACGATATTTATGATAATGGTCGTTTCCATCGGTTTTTTTTTTTTATAGGAATCCGCGTATTTTCGTTATATGTCTGCGAGACTCTTAGTTTTTACTATTAATGTGAATTTACGCAAAGCGATATTTTAGAATCGTGTTTGCTATTCGATCGTTTCAATGTTTTTACCGCAGCGTGAAATAGCTCTTTTTAGCGCTTTCGTATTTAGTATTTATTCTTGTCGATAAACCGGGTGGTTTTTGTTACTTTAACGAGTTACACTACTGCCGCCTCTGTAAATAATAAGCTATCATTAACGATTCTCTATTTATTTACATTTTCGTATATACAGATACATATTTTGTCTGATAAACACACACGTCAATTATATGATATATAATTTTTAGAATCGATAAAGTGTCATAGTAATTACCAAACGATAAAAATGTCATACGTAATTCACCGCTTTTGCATTACAGCTATCCTTGCTTCGACAAAAGTTAGAAAAAGTAAGTAACGGTTATTGTCTAAAACTGAATAGAATAAAATCGAAAAATATTAATGACGGTAGTAAAAAAAGTAGGTTCCGTACCCTTCGGGGATTGTGAAGTTAAAGTTCCAGCAAGTCCAACGACATTAATAAGAGAAGGGGTCGGTTCCTTTCTTTCTCGGACGCCTTTACTTCCCTAGATTTCTGTAGTACCCAATTATTTCGAGCTGGGTAAATACCTCGGAGTGACTTGGATCCGGAACGAGACAAGTCTCGAATCCGTGACCTCTGCTTTGATAACCAAGCGTCTTAACCACTAGGCTACCGCGCTACCAATGATGGTAGAGACAAGTGTAATATTATACTGTAAGCTGGAAGAAAAAAAAAACCAGATAGTTTGGAAACAGTAAATAGTTGTACTTCTCTAGTAGGGTTCTCTTATCAAAAATATAGGGGAGCGGGCATCAAAGGAAAAAATTTAAAACAAAAAGGAGGATAAAAATAGTGTTAGTTGGATGCCTCTAATATTTTCTGTTTTCAGTTACGCATCAGAAAAACCTGGACTTCACAAGAAAAATACGACAAGTATTCTTCGAAATGTAACACTATGAAGGTTGTAGTAGCGCTACAATCACAACGTCTCCTTGACAAACAATCACTGACGATAAAGAAGATAGGTAAGAATATTAAACAGAACCATCGCACATTTTCTCTGTGAGACGAATGCTGTTATTAACGAATGAGAAATAGTGACCTAAATGCGAAAACTAAACACCAAATAAAATAAGAGAAACTAATGTTAACCGTAAAAATAACAGCGAAACTCACACCACTGAGGCTATTCAACATGATCATTGCAAAAAACTGTGAAAACCAAACTAATTAATCATTTAAAAAATCGTAGTAAAAAAAAAACACGAAAAAACCGGAAAAAAAACAAACCTTCCTTAAAACCTAGTTTTGTACATTTATCGTCCCTGTAAGAGTATTAAATTAACTACCTTTCAATACCTGAACGAGTCATAAGCGTAGAGAACCAACCAGTTGTTAAATTACTTAAATCACACTACTGTGAAACAGTTATCTCACGAAGATCTGCAGATCTTTTGAACTGTTAATATCGTACTATTATCGCGAGTCTGCAAACCTCTAAAAACAAATTAGGTGAAAAATTGTTCATAAAATTCGACTGTAACGGAAGATAAAGTTTCAAAGCGCGAATAATTCTGAAATGTTTCAAATGTTCATATCTAATTATAAATAGCAGAAAAATATACAGATAAATCAAAAACGAGTGTTTAATTTGGCCGTAGCAGAACTATATCATAGCGGAGAAATGTAAACGTTGATGAGCGGAAATTACATAATTTAAATGCAACCGGGTGAATTTAATTACAATTGTCAATTGTCGGATTATAAATAGTACGAATATCGGTCAACTGACTACTGCTAATGCAGCTCTGTTCCCGTTTCGTATTTACACTGGTACAAAATAATTGTACAACCTTAATCCGACATCTTGTTATAATATATCCTTCTGCATTTAATTTGAAGTGCTACTAAATTTGCCTGTTAAACGAAAAGACGTCCGACGATTTATATTTAGAGAATTTGAAATTAATATTCCAATCGTGATGAGTGCTCTCTCTGTTTGATTTACTAAATAACGTTAAAAGCTCGAATATACTGCTAAGCGAATTTATCCGACACACTTAAAACTTGTTGTTAACAACGTGTCTGCTCGTATCGTTAAAGGAATTCGGTTATACTCAAGTTCTTCGGAAGCCATCTATTACGTCTAAATGAATTTTATGCAATAGGGAAATCATTTTCTTCTTTTCAAAAGTTTTCTTCTTTCTCAATCACGCTCTGGCTATAGGGAAAATTGTAAACTTCCCCAGATACATCCATGTTTTTTCTCTGCAAAGACTTCTGCAAAAATTATTTATTTATTTCTTTTTAAGACAACGCTCTTTTAGTCCGTTTTAAAATAGGCAGAGTTAAATTTCTTAAATCTCTGATTTCCTCGAAGTTTTGTATGAGATAAAAGCATTTATGCGAAAGTCATTGTTTGTTGATTTGAATGTTAGCAACACAGTTCACTCGGCAGTATTTTTATTCATATCTGTGCACCAGAAGTAATTTTTTGAAATAATAATATATACATTCGATAAATAGCAAACAAACCAACGTAATAAATCGAAGTATCCGCAGAAACTTTTCCAGGCAAAGCCCGTCTTCGGTTGAAAAAATTAAAAATTTAAATTTTTTTTTTTTTAAATAAGAAAGTTGTGGGTCTCACAAGGCAATTTTGCCCGTTTCGATACGAACAAGAGAACCGAACACATGTCGCGAACAAAAAGTAAAATCATGCTAAAAATTAAAACAGTTTACGGTATATTTATAAGGGGAAAATTTCAAAGAAAAGAAAAAAAAAAAAAAAAGAATATTTTACCTCATATTTACATAAACGAAAAAAAAACAAAAAACAAAGAAATAAAGGTAGAACTAGAGAAATGCGTAAAAGACTCTATCGAAGCGCTAATAAATAACCTTAATAAAAATTGCCGACGAAATTGTTTTTTTTTTTGCTTTTTTTAACTCGAAGGATATTTTTGTGTGTTGGATTTTTGAACAATTTCGAGAGGGAGAAGCAATGCGGAAAAATGAAGAGCGAAATTTTATTCGAGATTTTTTTGTGTCAATTTTCTAAATTGGTTTTAGCGTTGACCCCTTTGAGTAACGATAAAATTAGACAGACAAGATCAAGGCGAAAAAAGATGCGATACCTTGGTAATGAACTATTATACAATCGTTGTTTCACCATTGAGAAGAAGGGGATTATTGCGCTTTTTATTTATGAATTAAAGATGGTAGAGAAAGAGCCCCGGATAAACGGCGCTTGTAATACGATTATAATAAAAGATAGGAGATTTGGATATTAAGACTGAATAAAGGACAAAGAAGAGTCAACGATAGATCGGAATTGAAACTAATTCGTTTTAGGAAGAAACCATAATGGAACATGTAGAGCTCTGAAATATTACGAGAAGAGGGATTGTTCGTGAAAATAATTATTGGTACATGATCGTTCGCAAAAACGCCACTTTTTCCAGGAGCAAATAAACATTAGAAGACACAAGCGATAGATCAAGTGAGCTGTATAATGATGGATTTTTAAACACGTGCGAGAGTTGTCGTTAAGTAGGATAAAATTGTTGTGTAAAATTATGTTTTCAAGTGTATCTCCATTTCTGTTGTATCTGGAACAAACTCATAAAGGGGAATGCGAGTTGCAGTTGCCATCGATTATATTATAAATAAATTTAAAATTATCAACATCAAAGTCAGGTGAAACATAAATAGAGACCAAGTTAATAAGATGAGACAATAAGTTTGAAATATAGAATAAGTGAAAAGCAGTGTCGTTCCTAATTGAATGATTAATTGTAATTTTGTTTACTAGAATAAACGATAATAAGAGTGTTGGGCACTCACGCAACGGGCATACTCGCCCAGTGAGACCCACAACTTATTTATTTATATAAAAAAAAAAAAAAAAAAAAAAAAAATGGAGGTTAGGAACTCCTGCATAACCATCATTACAATCTGACCTGACTACATCATAATTCTTTGTTTCAAAATCGTTTCCATTTTCGAGCCAGGTATCTGATAGTTATGTAATAATAGTTGCGCGTCGATCCAATAAATTTTCAACAGTGCTTTCAATCATCTTTATACATCGACAGTTCCTATATGCCTTGCGGGGCACAGGTTGTTGTAACTAGAGTCACCTTCTCTAGAAAGTAGTCACTCGACCGCCATATGGTGCTAATCCCATCGACGGAGAAACGAAACAACAACCGCGTGAGTTCCGTACGTCCACGTCGTGCAGGGTGGTAATTTTCTTTGCGGCGGGCTCAGCGCTGATTAGGAAAGCTAAAACGGAACCCACATGCATCCCTGATAGGAAAACGGAGAAAAAGGATCACTTGCCGAAGGTGGTCCCTTCATTAAATACTGTTAAGCTTTAGCACTGCATTAATAACGGCAGACTAACGAACGACACTGGAAGAGCTCAAATCGATTATATACTAGTTAAGTAGCGTTACAGAAACCAAGCCATAAAGTGCTGCACATACCCGAGTGCGGACGCAGATACGGACCATAACCTACTAAAACTTACAGCACGTGTTAGTTTTAAACGCCCAATTCCCAAAAATAAATGGAACCTGACAAAAATAAAAGACGATATGGTTAAAAGTAAGTTTGCAGAAATGACCGATAAACTTTTGGAAATAGAAGAGCAAACAACAGATACAGAACAAAATTGGTCAATGGTAAAGAACTTAATAACCCGTGCGGCAGAAAAATTAGTTGGGATGAAACAAAATAAACAATGTAAACCATGGATAACGAACAAAATCCTAAAGATGATAGAGGACAGAAGAAAGCTGAAACCTACAATGAATACATCAAGCGAAACCAAAAGAAAGTATAACGCATTGAAAAAGTAGCATAATTCGGGAATGTAGGAAAGCTAAAGAAAAATGGTGGGAGTCACAGTGCGCTGAAATTGAAGATGACCTAAAGAATGGCCGTATGGATATTGCGTATAGGAAAATAAATCAGTTCTCTAAACGAGATAGTGGGGTGCAAAAACGCACACTGTACAAAACCAACGGGAAGCCATGTCAAAGTTCTGTAGAAATAACGCCGACATGGAAAAGATATATGGAGGATCTGTAGAAACAAACAACAAAATGGGCCACGGACAAAATGCATAGACAAGAAGAGGAAAGCGATACTCTTCTGAGTTTGAAAGGGCCTTGCATCAACTGCCAAATAACAAAGCTACAGGAATAGATAACATACCAGCAGAGCTGTGGAAAGCTAGCTACCGAATAGTAAAGAACATGTTATTTAATATGATACAGAATATAATGACAACGGAAATATGGCCGGAGGACAACTGCCAATCAGTTATAGTTCCTATACCCAAAACAGGAGATGCAAAATACTGCAAAGACTACCGGACCATTGCTCTAATACCACACGCGTCTAAGATACTGCTTAGGATAATCAAAAAGCGTTTGCAACTCCAAATAGATCAGTACCTAGACGAGACGCAATATGGTTTCAGAAAAGGTCATTCAACGCGAGACGCAATTGCTCTGCTACGGATAGCAGGAAAACGCATGATAAACTGTGGCAAAAGTCTATATGTAGCCTTCATAGACTACGAGAAGGCTTTCGACAGAGTGCTTTGATCTTTTTCCGTCATTAAGCCGAATAGGATGTTCAAAACCATTAATTACAACAATTTATAATTTATATAGCAGTCAAAAAGTGGTTGCAAAAAAACCAATGGCATCGAGTCGGAAAAAACAGAGATAAGTAAAGGAGTGAGGCAGGAATGTTTGCTGTCACCTGACCTATTTAACGCATTTGCGGAAATGATTATAAATGAAACGTTCAGCGGATTTAAACAGGGGATTAAAATTGAAGGCAAAAGATTGCATGTAATTAAATTCGCCGATGATCAAATATTACTTGCAGGCAGTTCCAAAACACTTGCAGAAATGATTAGGAAATTAGATGTAGTAATGGAAAAATACGGTATGAAAATTAACACTAGGAAAACAAAAGTGATGGCAATTGGCAAGGCCTGCCCGCAAATAAAGATAAAACTGAGAGACGACATAATAGAACAGGTAAAATCATTCAGACATTTAGGATAGTGCATAACACATAGCATGGATTGTTCCCAGGAGATTAACAATCGCATAGCAATGGAGAAAAAAGCTTTCAACGACAAATACACACTTATTACGCAGAAAACAATGTCCGTCAGCATACGCAAAAACATGGTTAAAACTTTGGTATGGTCAGTGACGATTTACGGTGCGGAATCATGAGTAATGAAAAAGAGAGATCACGATAAATTAGAAGCATTTGAAATATGGTGTTGAAGGAAAATACAAAAAATTAGTTGGGTCGAGAAAATAAATAACAAAGTAGTACTAGAAAGATTAAAGGAAAAAAGAAGTATACTGCAAAGTATCTGCAAGAGGCGACTTAAGTAGCTAAGTCATGCATTCCGTCAGAATCAAAATATCCTGAAGGATGTTATCGAAGGCAAGATAATGGGGAAAAAGCCACGCGGAAGACCAAGAATAACACTCATTGACGCAATGCTAAAAGAGTGTGGAATAACGACTTATCCGGAATTAAAGAAGAAAGCCTGTGACAGGCTTGGATGGAAGCAGTTGATACATGGGGCGAACCAGCCGACAAACTGATACACTGATGATGATGAGTTCCTATATAGGATTTTATATTTATGCGCCATTAATATTAATGTAAAGAAAGAAAAGAAATGAAAAGATAGGAAAAAAAGAAAATTTTCAGGCAATAAACACACCTTGTAAAAAATAAAAGCTAAAGGGGAAGAGCGAAACCGTATACTGATGTAAACAAGTACAGAAGAAATGCAAGAAACCAAGATATAATCTGTGCTCATGAACTCAGTCGCACGGTATCGCTGTAGCTTAAACGAAAACATAACGATAAGAGTGTGCACTGGCAACAGTTAAAAAGAAAGACTTAACCAATTAAAGAGGAATACAATCTATGCTCATAAATTTGGGCATGAGGTATCGTCACTGGAAAGGGCACATAAGGATAAAGAAAGCGTGCGACTGGACGCGGGCGTAGACATGTGATGACCATAACAGTTCGGTAGAAAAGGGGCGTTTAATGAAAAGTGTAAGAAAAAATGCGACATAAAAGTAAAATATAATCTAAATAAATTTATTTAGAAGTAAAAGAATTTATCGCGTAAAACAACAATTGACGTGAGGAAAAGTACATAGATCGATGATCATAGGTTTAACGTGTGCTGACATGGAAACTATAATATAAGACAGAGAGATTTAAAACAAGGTACCTAATGCGCAGGTTGCAAAAGGGTAGATGATGTCTATTAGAAAGAAGATAAAGATAGAATTTGCAAAGTTAAAAGTAATAGGCACATTGTAAGTCGCATAGTGTTCCATAATGGTAGTTGATAATTTATGATCAAGATTTATCAAATAAGGAATTTTCCGATCTTCAGAGCTGTAAAAATTAGAACATTTAATGATTCAGACAATAGAAGGAAAATGAGAACGATTAGAAGGAAGTGGAGAAAAATGAAAGACAGGTTTTGTGACATGATGTGAAAAATTTAGGTCTAATATCGGGAAGTTATTATGGGAAGAATAAATGTAGAAGAAAGAACATTTTTTAGGCTTTTTAATATTAAGAGGCACAGTTAGCATAGGAAAAGGCAGCAGAAAATAAAGATTTTGATTTTCAGCTTCATTAAAAGATAAGTTTTTATAGGCCGTAATCTTTTTGATCTTTTTGACGAATTCATTCTGAACACGGGTATTTGGCGGATGTTGTCCTTTACATCTACGAAAGAAAAAAAAAAAAGGAAAAGAGTAAGATTTTTATTAGGACAATCTGAGGTGAAATGCTTGAGAGAATAATTGGAGCAGATAATATATGTATCTGCGACATTGTTTGAAGATATGCTCAAAAAGAAAACAGTTGGAACATTTTTAGTTGGGGATCTGAAACTCGATGAAATATTTAAAATTAACCTAAAAATGCATATAGTGTTCGAGAGCTGAGTAGCTTCAAATTTTACTTCTACTAGGAATTTTAAATCCATTCTTTCTCCGGCAGATACGTCTAACAAAAATGATAGGTACAGGAGAGTTCAAACCTTCCGTGATTTCTTCCTCGGTGGTGAAACAGTAGACTTCAGAGATTACACTAATGCAATATGAAATATTTGTCAGAATAAAAACTTTAAGGTTATTTTTTCAAAAACGTCATTGTCAGTTAAAAAGCAGTTGGCGTCTGATATACATATTTGTAAAGGAAATTGATAAACGATTTTTCCCCTGACTTTGTATTTGGAATACGTGAAATATATTTTAAACAGACATCCAGCTATTGCTAAGGGATGGAAATTTCTGATATTTTTATCATTTGCGATACTTTCTAAAAATATAGTATGAGGTCCTAGGTGCGGAAAGGAACGAATAAAAATGGTTCAATTTTATTGGATTTGAAAAGAATGCTTTATTTGGAGAATACTTTAAGAGGGCGTAGCGCCTTTCATGGAAACTGAAGACGGTGTAGAAGTAATGTTACTACTGATGAACATTGCCGGCTGATTGGAAGTTGCAAAAACTGTCGATCTATTCATAGGATGCGGTCGAAGAATAATGAGAGGTACGGGGAGAAATGTTAAAAGGGGAAAGGAGGAGAAGGAGGTCGGCGAGTGGGCCGCAATGAAACAAGAGATCGCTGTTATTGTACAATTATCTGTTACACTTAAGAGAAAATAAAATAAATAATAACAGTAATAATAAAAGAAAAATAACAAAATGAACTAAAACTAAGGTAAAAATATAAGCCTAGTATAAACAAAGTAATTGAATAGAAACATATTATTTGAAAAAAATGAACAAGATTAAATTAAATTATTTGGGAATTCTTGTATAGAACGAACTCACCCCTATACCAGACATAATTTGAACACAAAAACGCACGACTTCCCCTCGCTACAAACAACGTCCGTCTAATAGTAAAATGACCTATAGTAAAGATAATGCTGGGAAACCCGAAAAAATATAAATTGCAACATAGTGGCATAGTTGAAAGCAATACTTTTATTATAGTGTCTTTTACATGTTTCTTTAGTTTCACCTTTATTTCTTTGCTTTTTTATAAATTCGGCGTTTTGTGCGATGTCCAAGCATTGCATATAACATCAAATTTATTTTAAATAATGCATGCAAAGTTATTCAATGATATATTAATTTCAAATATTAACTCATTGCTTTGATGTTATATGAAATTTGTGGAACACATATAGAAATTTATTTCTTTTTACACAATGTTTAGCATTTTTATTTTTTTTATTTTTATCTTTTCCTTTGCTATTTTACACCTAGTCTTATCAACTACATATTTGGTAATCTACAGGAATAAGTTAAAATAACATGAATAAGCAACCCATCCAGTGAAGGGTGCTAAAATTAACTTATATATGTACACACAAAATGCATACACACATACTGTTGTATTCTCATACGCATAAATACCACACATACACGCACCCGCACCCACGCCCGCACATACACCCTCACACACATATTATTTATACACTTGTAATTTATATAAGATCTTAAGGTCGTTTTCTATTCAGCCTACGTACCTCGCTTGGGTTGCTCAGCAGTTCTTTTGCTGTACTATTAGGATGTTCTTTCAATCTGGCAGCATATCGTCGAGCAGCAGTTGCTATTTCATTCTTTACAAATTTAATTCCAAGACCTTCATGGATTGTGATGCTGGTTATGTACCATGGAGTAGAGATGATCGTGCGTAATAACACTTATTCTGTACCCTTTGCTTCATTGAAATGTTGATGATTTTGGCACAGCCGCATAATTGACAGCCGTATTGACAGACTGGTTTAAGAATTTACTTATAAAGTAGCAACTTGTTTTCAAGAGATACTCTATTGGTCTCTTACCCAACAACCAGCACAGTTGCCACAGCTTGATGTTCAACTTATTTCGCTATAATGTGCTTCCGCTCCAAGTCAAGCGTTTGTCGAGGTGAATACCAAGATACTTTACATCTTCTTTCTGAGGGATCTCCACTCCATTCATCATTATATTTCCGGATAAATCGATTCTTCGGTTAGTGAAAACTACTCGAGATGATTTACCTTCATTAATCTTTATCTTCCATAATTTGCACCAAGATGTTACTTTATTGGCTGCAGATTTTTACGCACAACTTTTGGACATTTATTTGAACACAAGATCGCTGTGTCATCAGCGAAAGTTGCTATATCAACGTGCGATGTGATAGGAATATCCGCTGTGTAGATAAGGCAGAGAAGCGGTCCAAGTACACTCCGCTGAGGAACTCCTGCTCGAACCGGATATATACTTGATTCGTCATCACCATATTTAATGTAGAAATATCTTTCGTTTAAATACGACCGGAATAATTCAGCCAGTTGATAATGACGTCGAAGTTGTTGCAATAGACCATCGTGCCAAACTCGATCGAATGCTTGGCTTAGCATTTTTATTGTATAAAATATATGCGCGTAACATAAAATCATAAATTTCACACTTTATCAACATTACATAATCAAACAAAAAGTGTACAGAGAGCTACTTGTGTTTATTCTCGAGTCTTCAACATAATCTATTAGTACTAATAACGTCAGTTCTAAAAAAGTACAGATGTGACAGAAACTGTTTTATAGTATAAAAAATAAATGCTAAAATAACAAACTAATACGTAAGTAACAAAATTAATATAAGAATATCAAACTTGTTATCTTAGGAACGTTTTCGGGCATAACCCATCTTCAGCTAAAATATAATCGAACTAAATTAAAAACATAGTGTAACAGTGAACACAATTTAAAACTTCACTTTGAAGCTAAAATAAAATTAAATTAAAAATAAATTAAAATGAAAATAACATGAAACATAGCACACATGTGAATTGAACTACAGTCTAACACATATTGAAACTAAAAATTAAATCACAAGTTTAAAAACGGTAATTAATGTGAAATAAAAACAAGAAATAAAATTGAAATAAAAAATTGAAATAAAAAAGTGAATGATAAACATATTTGGAGATTAGATAAGAAATAAATAATAGAACCTGTCTAAGAAGGGCTAGTGTTGTCGGCCGAAATTTTAAACTAACGTATTTTACAAAAAAAATAAACAAAACACAACAGATGGTCGAAGAAAATAAAAAGAACAAACAAATCTACTAAATTCTACTCTTTATTAATTCTGCACAAACTCGACTTTTACGAACGACGAAAATATATAAAAACGATACACACGCTTTTCGGTTTCGTACACTTAAAAAAAACGACACGTTTTCCCGCGAAACAAAACACACACTGCCCACGCCACTTCGCTACACACACGTTTCTCACACTCACGACACTGCCTGAGGCCGACCGCGACAGCCATGCGGTCCTTACAAAAAAATACCGACGCTATCCTTAAATATGGCGACCTTTTAACTCTATGCGCTAGCATGCAATTAACAAATAAAAAATAAAATATAAACACTGCGGCAAAATAAAATAGAAATAATTATTAAATATAAACGGGCCTCGTTACACAAAATTAAAAATAAAATACGGGGGAAAAATAAAAAAAAGAATAAAAGGTATTTAAAAGAGTAAAAAAACAGCTACAAGGAAGTAAAAGCGAAAAGCGGAAAGAGATAGCTAAGTCGGAACAAGATGGGAATAAAAAAAAATGACGACAACATTCTCGGCCCATTCTGATGGATGTCTGCCCTCAGACATCAACCAGAGGTCGATTTCGGGAAGGAAACTTTAATCTAGGCGAGCATGCATCATAGACACTAGAAATGAACGCAACTGAAAGAAAATAAAACAAAATTCTATACACACAAAAAAAAACCCTGAAAACATCCTGCTGCAGTTATGTGACGAAGTCTCCATGTCGTTGTGGAAATCCCCGAGTTTGCTCGCGTCTTTGGATGTAAGCCTCTTTGATTAGTTCTTTGTCCTCCTTGTTTGATCTTCGTTCTTTGCCAACGACCATGTTAGCAGTAATGTCGAAGATACTGATGTCCGTTTGTTCCAGAAACGGATAAATCGAGTCCTGATCGCTGATCACCGGATTATCAACCGCTAACAGCTTCCTTTTCCCTTTTTTTTAATTCGAAATCCGATTCTGTTTCAACTGCATCGACTGAACCATTGATGACTTCGTTTCCCTTAAAATTGCATTCTGATATTTTGTTGTAAAGCACTGACCGGTAAAGATCGTCGACGATCACGGAATTTAACTTGTCACTTAGTAAATTCGGTTCCATTCCTCGTCCGCTAGGCAATTCGGGTTCGATAGACGATGTATCAGAGTCAGCTAGTATTCGAAATTTCAGGTCGTTATCGTTACATTCGGTAATTGGGTCTTCGGCATTAATTTGCGAACAATCGTGTTTGTACGGCATCTCAACGTCAAAGTCACTCACGAGCGGTTCTTGCGGATCCTCGTCAAAATCAAGTTTATGATGAGCCGGAGTGTGATGATCGCGGTACCGTTCACTGTCGTCTTCTTTTTGATTATCACTACCTCCTTTGTATATGACAGATTCTAGGGACGCGTCCATTGTTGATTCGACTAAATTACGATGCGAGTTTTCGAAGTTGATCTTTACCATTTCAAACTCACCAATTTTCAACAACGCCAGATGATCCACTTCTTTCGCATATTTATTGACGTTTTCCGCGATCTTTTCCATCTTCCCGTTGAATTTAGCTTCCTCGGCTAGCGCGTTATTATTCTCGATCAGATGTGTCACTCGATTTTTGTCGGACTCGTCGAAGCTGTGAAAACTATCGATCTCGTTGACGGCAACTGCAGTTCGGTGCTCGTTTGCGGCCGTTACTATTTTATCAGATAAGTGTAAAATCGAATCACCAATGTTCAAATTGCTCCGGACGATAGGTTGAAATGAGGGTTGACTCGGGTCAATCAAACTAAACATTACAGATTGTTGCGGTTCCTCTTCTCCATAAGCACGTCGCTTCTGCTTCTCCGATGGATCATCGATCTCGAAGTCGGCAATTGATCCGGTGGGTGGCAGGATTGCTCTACTGTCGTCTTGAGCGGGCGAGTTTCGATTAATGCGAATTGGCTCCGCCGATTCGTGTCCACGTCGGTTGACTATGTTCACAATTTTCGGTCTGCATTGACCGAATCGTTTCTGTTCGGGCATCGGACAGTCTCTAATAAAATGCCCTGTCCTACCGCAACGAAAACATCCACCTGATGCCGATGGAATAGGTTTGGTACTAACTTGTCTACTGTTTCGCCCTGAAACCTCGTCCCGTCTTATTTTATTCTCTCGAAGTCGTAAAGTTGAATCGGATCTCGTGCCCACAACACGCTCACGATATCGAACGACATCCAGAAGATCGGTTAGTGTTCGTGGTCGGCTAAGTGCAATATACTCGGATAATTGGATCGGACGAATACCAATGATGGTTTGCTCAGTACTTTCCCGAGATGACAAACCACATTCCACACACAAACGATATTTTTCCATGACGTATGAAGTAATATCCTCGTTTTCGCGCCGTATTCTTTGTCGCATTCTATCGATTTTTTTCATTACCGAAGGTTCCGGATCAAATATATCTCTCAATCCAACAGTGAAATCAGTCCAAGTTGTCAAATCTTTGCAGTAGATCAGCCACCAATCTTTCGCTGCTCCTCGTAATTTTACTTTGGCGACTTCTAACTTTTGACTGTCCGTCCATTTATATTCGCCGGCGAGCTGCTCTATCGAGGCGATCCATTCCTCGGCCTCTCGGGCAGGGTCGACACCGGTGAACTCCTCAATATCTCTCGCAACATTATGAATATCGACTTTCGGAGCGCTCACTCGTAACAGTAATTCTCCGAGTACTGTTGTGAGGTCCGACAAATCCACTACAGGCGACCTTACGTCATTCGTTGATTGTGAATTATTCATCACGACTTAATAGTTTTACAAAAACGGCGACACACACAAAAATAAAAGAAAAAAAAAATCGGCATAATTAACTAAATGGAAAATAAAAAAAAAGTAAAACACATCCGACGAAAAAAAGGAAAAAAAAATGTTACAATTTGACGATTGTACTTACGGCGAACTTTATGATTCGAAATCCTACTTGGCGAACTTTGTGGTTCTAAATAATATTTCGCGAATTTTCTGGTTCTCAATCCCACTTCTGAATTGTTGTCGGCCGAAATTTTAAACTAACGTATTTTACAAAAAAAATAAACAAAACACAACAGATGGTCGAAGAAAATAAAAAGAACAAACAAATCTACTAAATTCTACTCTTTATTAATTCTGCACAAACTCGACTTTTACGAACGACGAAAATATATAAAAACGATACACACGCTTTTCGGTTTCGTACACTTAAAAAAAACGACACGTTTTCCCGCGAAACAAAACACACACTGCCCACGCCACTTCGCTACACACACGTTTCTCACACTCACGACACTGCCTGAGGCCGACCGCGACAGCCATGCGGTCCTTACAAAAAAATACCGACGCTATCCTTAAATATGGCGACCTTTTAACTCTATGCGCTAGCATGCAATTAACAAATAAAAAATAAAATATAAACACTGCGGCAAAATAAAATAGAAATAATTATTAAATATAAACGGGCCTCGTTACACAAAATTAAAAATAAAATACGGGGGAAAAATAAAAAAAAGAATAAAAGGTATTTAAAAGAGTAAAAAAACAGCTACAAGGAAGTAAAAGCGAAAAGCGGAAAGAGATAGCTAAGTCGGAACAAGATGGGAATAAAAAAAAATGACGACAACAGCTAGTTTAAAATTTTTTATTAAAGTATTATATTAAAGAGTGGGTTTTGATTGTGTGGAGTTTGGTCATTTAATATATTGTTTTTGTGTTTATTTATGTAATAGTTTTCAGCTATGTTCATTAGGTTTCCTTTATTGTATGTGGCTAATACTGTAACTGTTTTTTCTAGTGAATCAGGTGTATGTTTATTTTTTATTAAGTGTTCTGCATATGTGGATTTTTCCGTTTCGTTATTTGTAAATGATTTAATGTGTTCTAGGTATCTATATTTTATTTTCCTACCAGTTTGACCGATGTATGCCTTTT
This sequence comes from Icerya purchasi, assembly GCA_039619475.1. Taxonomy (NCBI): domain Eukaryota; kingdom Metazoa; phylum Arthropoda; class Insecta; order Hemiptera; family Monophlebidae; genus Icerya; species Icerya purchasi. The sequence goes on along the minus strand of CM077116.1, from coordinate 293,243,991 downwards.
CACAATTATTACAGTTTATTTTGTATATACCACTATTTTCAAATATATTATTATTTTCTTTATTCATAGTAATTATTTTGTTTTTTAGGGTATTGTTTGTTTTATAAGCTATTTGTAATCCTAGTTTTTTAAATATATTACTTAATTTGTATATATTTTTATTTATGAAAGTGAATGTTATAAATTTGTTTTTGTCTTTGTTAATATCGTTATTTTTTGGTTTATATTTTAATTTTAATTTTATTTTTTGTATTAATTTTTCTATTATGTGTTCAGTGTAACCATTATTTATTGCAATTGTTTTTAATATTTTTATTTCATTTTGTTTTTTGTTTTGATTCATGGGGGTGTTTAGTAATCTATTTATGGCGTGTATGAAGTATGCGTGTTTATGTTGATTTGGATGGTTTGATGTTTTGTTTATTATAGTGTCGGTTGTTGTTTGTTTTCTGTGTATATTGTATTGTAATTTATTAGTAGTTTTATTTATTATGATGTCTAAGAAGTTAATTTTATTGTTTATCTCTTTTTCCATAGTGTATTGTATGTTTTTATGTATTTTATTTAAATCATTTAAAATGTTATTTTCAGTGTTATTGTTGTTTTCATCAAAAATAACTAAAGTATCATCTACATATCTGATATATGTTTTTATATTATATTTTTTAATTAAATTTTCAATATATCTTTCTTCGAGATGTTGTAGAAATATTTCACTTAAAATACCTGATAAGGGGGATCCCATACCTAAACCACTATTTTGGGTATATGTAATATTATTGAATTTGAAATAATTTTGTTCAATGAGTATTTTTATTAAATTGATTAATTGGTTATTGTATATATTATTATTTGAAACATTTTCGATTTTTGTCGTATTTATGTTATTTTCTTTTATAAAATTATCAGTTTTTTGAATAAGTTCATTTTTATTTATTATAATTATACTATTTCCTTTATCAGCTTTAGCGGTAACAGCATTTTCTTGGTTTAATTTATTATTTATATTTTTGATGGTTTTTTGTATTTTTAAATGGTCTGTGTTTGTTTTGTTTTTCTTTATAATGTTTAAAATTGCGTGTGTTGCTTTGGCTCTTGTAATAGTTTGTTCATTTGTTGGTAATTTTTGTATTGCATTTTCAGTTTCTATTATTAAATTTTCATATTGTTTTTTATGTGATGTGTTTAAATTATATTTATAACCTAAATTTAAAACGTTGACTTCATCATTTGTAAATTTTATGGTAGTTAAGTTTACAGTTCTTGGATAAAAATCAAATTTATTATTAATTGTAGGTTTAGGTATTTGTTGTTTTGCTAAAGTATTTAATTTTTTATTTATTATTTGTTGTTTTTGGTATATAATGGGTTTAATTTTGTCATTAATTTTTTCAAAATATAAATTTAGAATTTCATAGTTTATATTATTAACTAATTGTAAATGTATTTTTAAGAGTTGTATATTGATTTTATTCTTTTTGTTATATAGGTAATTTATTTCATTTTTGATCCAAAATATTTCAGCTTGTTTTTTGGTTTTTATTGCTACTGGAGATTTGTTTTTTATTTTTATTGTTGCATATTTTGGTATTATATTCATTTGTAGGCATTTTTTATTGAAGTAGATGTTATTAATAGTTTTTTTCAATTTTAATGTTAAGTAATAATATTTTTGGATATGTATTGCTATATCAGCAGAATTCATTAAAGAATGTTTTATCATCCTGTTTGTTAGTAACTATAGTTTAACATTAAAATTGAAAAAAACTATTAATAACATCTACTTCAATAAAAAATGCCTACAAATGAATATAATACCAAAATATGCAACAATAAAAATAAAAAACAAATCTCCAGTAGCAATAAAAACCAAAAAACAAGCTGAAATATTTTGGATCAAAAATGAAATAAATTACCTATATAACAAAAAGAATAAAATCAATATACAACTCTTAAAAATACATTTACAATTAGTTAATAATATAAACTATGAAATTCTAAATTTATATTTTGAAAAAATTAATGACAAAATTAAACCCATTATATACCAAAAACAACAAATAATAAATAAAAAATTAAATACTTTAGCAAAACAACAAATACCTAAACCTACAATTAATAATAAATTTGATTTTTATCCAAGAACTGTAAACTTAACTACCATAAAATTTACAAATGATGAAGTCAACGTTTTAAATTTAGGTTATAAATATAATTTAAACACATCACATAAAAAACAATATGAAAATTTAATAATAGAAACTGAAAATGCAATACAAAAATTACCAACAAATGAACAAACTATTACAAGAGCCAAAGCAACACACGCAATTTTAAACATTATAAAGAAAAACAAAACAAACACAGACCATTTAAAAATACAAAAAACCATCAAAAATATAAATAATAAATTAAACCAAGAAAATGCTGTTACCGCTAAAGCTGATAAAGGAAATAGTATAATTATAATAAATAAAAATGAACTTATTCAAAAAACTGATAATTTTATAAAAGAAAATAACATAAATACGACAAAAATCGATCCCACAAACAAATATCAGGCTAAAATAAGAAAAATAATAAAAGAATCAAATTTACTAATAAATAACAACATCGCCAAATTCTTTATAAATATGAACCCCAAAGCACCAACTCTCAACCCACTATTAAAAATACATAAACCAAATATACCAATTAGACCTTTAGTAAATTACACAACTGCCCCTGGATATAAATTAGCCAAATACATATCCAATATATTAAAACAAAATATATCTTTAAATGATAAATATACAATCAGAAATAGACAAAATGTCTTTGATAAATTACAAAACATACCTATAAACAATAAAACTAAAATAATCTCGTACGATATAACCAATTTATACACTAACATACCAATTAATGAGACAATAGAAATAATCAAAAAATCAATAAATGTTTCAAATAATAATATATACAATAACCAATTAATCAATTTAATAAAAATACTCATTGAACAAAATTATTTCAAATTCAATAATATTACATATACCCAAAATAGTGGTTTAGGTATGGGATCCCCCTTATCAGGTATTTTAAGTGAAATATTTCTACAACATCTCGAAGAAAGATATATTGAAAATTTAATTAAAAAATATAATATAAAAACATATATCAGATATGTAGATGATACTTTAGTTATTTTTGATGAAAACAACAATAACACTGAAAATAACATTTTAAATGATTTAAATAAAATACATAAAAACATACAATACACTATGGAAAAAGAGATAAACAATAAAATTAACTTCTTAGACATCATAATAAATAAAACTACTAATAAATTACAATACAATATACACAGAAAACAAACAACAACCGACACTATAATAAACAAAACATCAAACCATCCAAATCAACATAAACACGCATACTTCATACACGCCATAAATAGATTACTAAACACCCCCATGAATCAAAACAAAAAACAAAATGAAATAAAAATATTAAAAACAATTGCAATAAATAATGGTTACACTGAACACATAATAGAAAAATTAATACAAAAAATAAAATTAAAATTAAAATATAAACCAAAAAATAACGATATTAACAAAGACAAAAACAAATTTATAACATTCACTTTCATAAATAAAAATATATACAAATTAAGTAATATATTTAAAAAACTAGGATTACAAATAGCTTATAAAACAAACAATACCCTAAAAAACAAAATAATTACTATGAATAAAGAAAATAATAATATATTTGAAAATAGTGGTATATACAAAATAAACTGTAATAATTGTGAAAAGGCATACATCGGTCAAACTGGTAGGAAAATAAAATATAGATACCTAGAACACATTAAATCATTTACAAATAACGAAACGGAAAAATCCACATATGCAGAACACTTAATAAAAAATAAACATACACCTGATTCACTAGAAAAAACAGTTACAGTATTAGCCACATACAATAAAGGAAACCTAATGAACATAGCTGAAAACTATTACATAAATAAACACAAAAACAATATATTAAATGACCAAACTCCACACAATCAAAACCCACTCTTTAATATAATACTTTAATAAAAAATTTTAAACTAGCCCTTCTTAGACAGGTTCTATTATTTATTTCTTATCTAATCTCCAAATATGTTTATCATTCACTTTTTTATTTCAATTTTTTATTTCAATTTTATTTCTTGTTTTTATTTCACATTAATTACCGTTTTTAAACTTGTGATTTAATTTTTAGTTTCAATATGTGTTAGACTGTAGTTCAATTCACATGTGTGCTATGTTTCATGTTATTTTCATTTTAATTTATTTTTAATTTAATTTTATTTTAGCTTCAAAGTGAAGTTTTAAATTGTGTTCACTGTTACACTATGTTTTTAATTTAGTTCGATTATATTTTAGCTGAAGATGGGTTATGCCCGAAAACGTTCCTAAGATAACAAGTTTGATATTCTTATATTAATTTTGTTACTTACGTATTAGTTTGTTATTTTAGCATTTATTTTTTATACTATAGTTACTAACAAACAGGATGATAAAACATTCTTTAATAAACTGTTTTATGTTTAAAAGCGTTTTTGGCTAACCCATGCCGCCACATACTTACAAAATTCATGAATGTAAAAAATTTTCTAGTGGCTTAACATGCTACAAAATATATGCATTCGAAAATTACACAATTTGTCAATTACTCGTGTAAAATACAAATCAAACCGGCAAACGCACCTATATTGCACATATAATAATTCGTCGAAGATATACCTATTGACATTCAAAATTAATGTATTTCTTTGTATAATTGCCTTTACTCAACCCATATATTAACGATGTACAATTGTTTAAATCATTACATTATTATGTTATAACTTTTTTCTCTAAATGTTAACGCATTTTACGTACATATATTGAAAGTCCATTTCTGATACCAATAAAAATAATGCAATTTTTAATTTCTTTTTTTCTATTTTTTATTTTGCCAACCAGAACTATTAATGGGCAGAGGGACGTTGAAGCAAAATTGGATTTGTAAAGACGCATCATCATTCTTTTCTTTTTCATTTCTTACTTAAGAGATCATGTAAGTTTCCGAAGAGAAAACCGCTCGCTCCATTATTACTTACATACACGTACGAGCACGAAGGAAATCAAAATTTAATATTTCTGAAGGCTGGAAAAAGTTGTGCACAGGCGATTACTAAAAGCATTTAAAAACTACAGTTTAAAAAGAATATTTTACAACATTGTTCTTTCTTACATTTCGTTCACTTATTTTTATTTTTATTTTAAAACAATCGATTGAATAGACTGCAAGATACCAGAATGAGAATAAAATTAATATGACTAGTGAGGGAATTGAAATTAATAGGAGAGCACTAAAGGATTTAAATCTTAATTTTTAGAACCTAAATTTTAAAAGAATTTATGGAAACACGTTCGGTTCTTGCATTTTTATTTTTACGTTCTTGAATTCTAACTCTGTACACATTTCAAAATAAATTCGGTCACCTATGAAACATCTTTCTAATTTTATAGAGAACACACTAAAGATTAATTAGTATTGTATGAGTATACGTAAGAGCATATTAGAGAAATATTTATATTACTACAACAGGATACACATAAAAATACGGTGAATGCAATTAACAATCCCATCAGCAGCAAGAACAAGTTTTGTAAATCAAAAGCAGCCTTTTAGAAAGTAGCCTTTAAGCATATTAATGGATAATGAATATGTTTGAATGATGAAACAAACAGTTAAAAGGCATCACTAACGAGGTACCGTAACTATACAATTAAAAGATTTTTTCTACAAACACTATTTCAAAATCAGAGTAGGTAGCTAAGAGTTTGATGTAATTGACAATGTGAGAATTTAATAAGACGAGAGACAATGTGACAGAGAATGGTAAAAGGCCAATCCTACAAAAGATAAGAATATGTAGAAGCAAGGTTATTTAGACAAATACGAAGATTTTTAATAAGAAGTCGATAAGCGAGATAAAATCTCCGGATAGTAACATTCGCCTCTGCCAGGACCGCAAGAATAAATGTAGATTTTAATGTTCTTAGGGATAAGCGTAGTGCTGCATTCTGAACAAAATCTGATTCGGCAAAAAGATTACGAGCAGTATTAAAATATACAGAAAAAACTGAAAAAAATCAGGTTTGAAGCCAACAATGGATTTTAAAAAATGTCATATTATCAGCTTCCAAATGGGACGAAGATAAAGCCTTTAAGAAATATCATAGGATCAGCTTCCAAATGGGACGAAGATAAAGCCTTTAAGATATTCAGATGTATAAGATTAAACGAATGGAGATATTTTGTATGCTCAGTAAAGGATAAGCGACTGTTTAGAATGATCAGTAGGGAACGGAAAAATGAAACAACAGGTAGCGGTAAATTGTAGATAGATATGTTGATTGACGCGAGATTGTAGGAATGAAACGTGAAAACATTGCATGACGATTTTAGAGGAGAGATCGACAAGCGAATTTGAGAAAGAAAACTCTGCAGAATAGATAAGAATTTTTTCATATTATTCCAAGTATCTGAAATACTAGGAGCAGTTGTGAAAGGAAGAATATCGTCGGTAAAAAATAAGGAGGTAAAAGATATGCTAAGAAAGGCAATACTAAGAGACTAAATATTGAAGAGAGTAGGGCTGAGATAAGAGCCTTGGGGGTGAACTCGAAAAACCTTCTGTAAAGCTGGAAAAAAAAGGAAATCTTAGAATTACAGTTTTATTTTCTATGATACTCATAATGAAGAATGTGAAATGGTAAATTGATAAGTAAAATTTTGCACTCGACATTTAAAAGATGAACATTGCGAGAGGCACTATAAATATCAACAAAGGTAGCTAAGGTATAATTTTTCTGAATAAATGACTTATAGATGTGAGACAGGAAAAAGACAACACACTCAGAAGTACCTCGACCGGAGCAAAACCATACATGCTGTTGTACAAGATATTATTGTTTTCGAGCCACCAAACCAGCCGCTTGTTTAACCCAGATTCAAAAAGTTCCCTAAGATAACTTCTGAGAGAAAAACAATGAAAGTGTCAGGAATCCCTTTCCTTAGAATTTCCATGGCAGACGAAGATGGAGAATAAAGTTGGGAGATTTTATGATGATATTTAGGAAGATTCTTCAGAACAGTATATGTGATAGTCCATTTAGGTCTGGAAAAGAATTAATATGTTTTGGAAACGATAACAAAAGTTCATTAAAAATGAAAAGAGAAGTTCGAAAGTTTTCCAGAGGATTTCAAGCAGAAGGAGCAAAAGTTTATCAACATTAAGAACATATGATTAAGCTACACAAGAATTTGAGGATAAGGGTTTCGGAAAACCTTAACTAGCTTCCAAATTTACAAGAGAGGAGTAGATCTGGAAAAAGAAAAACAGAAAACAGCCTAAGATGCCGTATTAGGCTTTTTACGATAAATCGGAGCTTATCATTGGCTCATTTGTAAGCTAGAAAACTAGCCAAAAATGGACCGGTCGGAAGGTTCGAAATGTAAATAATCTGACTTGGTATGCACTTGAACAATCCGCATTCCACCTTAAGAATGAAGCGTAGCACCGCCTGATATACCCAAAAAGAGGTTTCTGTGGCGGGGAAGACAAACTAATGCAAACGATATTGATTATACAAAACTTTCATACTGAGGAATAGCATCTAAGTTAGGATTGAAGCAACAGACGAGGACTCCTGGAACAAACGAAAATCATAACCAGTTAATTCTATAAAAATTCCATTTAAGAGAATAGAATACTTTATTTGCAGGAGAAGAGAGAGTCTCATGAACGAGAAGATTCCGTCAAAGCTACTCCATGCCCACTACCGATTTAAATTAGGAGAAGAAAAAGTTAAGTCAATAGAACTACAGGTAGATTGGTTTTAAAATAAGTAGGAAAACCGTCATTGAGGTCAACAAGGTTATAGTCTGATAATAAAATTTGTTGAAAAGAACCATTTCTGTTCAGTGATGAACTACCTCAAGTGAGAGAACGGGCATTTCAATCGCCCACAATAATAAATGGATCAGGAAGGAAGTTTGAAAAAAGAGGATAAGATCACACAGAGGAAGGATGTAGATAGATACGAGATAAAGGTGATAAGAAGTGTTGGTGAATGTGCGTGGATTAAAAATATGAATAAATATGGAAGTGGAGAAAGGAATAGAGCTACCTGGAATGTTCACGAGACGAGAACGGAGTGCTGGATAGCTCCTCCCCCATACCCGTCCTCTTAATTCGATCTGATTGTATAAAGTCATTCGATTGAAAAATCCGACGATTCTAGAAGCCAAGTTTCTGAAAGTAGATCTAGATCAATATTACCTAAATCAAGTAAGCCCTCCAAGGCCAACTTATTAACTTAAACACTGCGCTCGTTCTTTTGAATAATGCTAAACAAAGGAATCATTATATCATAAGAGAAAGAGTTTATTTTATTTCGTAAGTAGAAGAAAGCTGGAGAAACAGGAAATCGATTGAATTAAGCATGGTTTAAAGAACAGAAATAGGTTTTTTTTTGTTTTTTTTTTTACAGGTCGAAGTATGAAACCAAAATCCCTACTTAGTTGGTAAATTTGAAGGAACTTCGCTCTTGGAACTGTTACTATTTTTAGATTAATTTTCAAAGTTTCATCCAGCTTCAAATCTCCAATTCAATGTTCTAAATGCTTTCTGTTTGGGTGTATATAGCTAAATAATGCTGTAAGCTATCAGAAATTTGTTTTCACTGTTCAGGTAGGCATCTTGTTGCGGAATGTCCAAATGAAAATTTTCCATCTTTCTGCCGTAATTGTAAAGATGAGCACTCCTTCTTGGATCGCCAGTATCCAGAATAGATTTATCAAGAAGAGATAAAAGAAATTATGACACTTTTGAAATTTATCCCTCAAGGAAGAATCCGCGTTTCAATTCGACGTGCTAACTTTTTTAACCTTTTTATATGTTGACCTTGTCGCAGCACCCGTTTTCCACAATCCGATTAAACCAAATAAATCTACTTTAACTGCTACTATTCAGTCTTTTAATATTAAAACTGAAACTTTTCGTATTACAGATAAAATCTGTTGGAAAGAAAACGTAATAGGGAGGTTACAAAGTTAGTAGTAGTGGAAATGTTGGGAATAGCAAGAAGTTGCATGATAGCGGATAGAAAGATTATCATTAAGTTTTACAGTTTCAGCCGTAGTTGATTTAGAAACTTCAGTGTTACGGGAATTTAGATACTTAATTATCCAACTATTAGGAGGTGATGAAGAACAAACAGAGAGAAGGGAAAGAAAATATGGAACAGATTTTGGTACGTGATATTTTTTTGAAGATTTACGAAAAGTTTCAGTTTTAATATTAAAAGACTGAATAGTAGCAGTTAAAGTAGATTTATTTGGTTTAATCGGATTGTGGAAAACGGGTGCTGCGACAAGGTCAACATATAAAAAGGTTAAAAAAGTTAGCACGTCGAATTGAAACGCGGATTCTTCCTTGAGGGATAAATTTCAAAAGTGTCATAATTTCTTTTATCTCTTCTTGATAAATCTATTCTGGATACTGGCGATCCAAGAAGGAGTGCTCATCTTTACAATTACGGCAGAAAGATGGAAAATTTTCATTTGGACATTCCGCAACAAGATGCCTACCTGAACAGTGAAAACAAATTTCTGATAGCTTACAGCATTATTTAGCTATATACACCCAAACAGAAAGCATTTAGAACATTGAATTGGAGATTTGAAGCTGGATGAAACTTTGAAAATTAATCTAAAAATAGTAACAGTTCCAAGAGCGAAGTTCCTTCAAATTTACCGACTAAGTAGGGATTTTGGTTTCATACTTCGACCTGTAAATACGTCTAATTCAAACCACAGTAATTGAAAAACCTACTGCTTCTATGACCTATTCCTACATGATAAAAGATTACGCCAAAACGAAATAAAATATTTGAAGGAATATAAGCTTTGAGATTATTATTTCGGAGAAATGTCTATTGGAGCAAAATGGATTTATATCTATAATATTCGAGAAGGAAACTGAAAGGTGGTTTTTTCCTTATATTTAGATGGTCGAGCAGTTCATAGAAATTTTATATAAACACCTAGCAATTGCTAGCAAGTGAAGATTTCTGATGTTTTTATCAGAAGAATCGTTTTCTAAGAAATTGATATGCAGGCATAAATGATTGCCAAGGCAGTTAATATTAATATTACTAATATTATTTTTAAATTAAATATCTCGGTATCATGTTTAACTTCAAATTAAACTGGTCGGGTCATTCAAATTTTGTATCCGCTAAATTACGGAAACTAAACTTGTTATTCTACTACCTTATCCAGTATGTTTCACTTTCAAGTTTAATCAGAATTTACTTTGCACTTTATGAGCCAGTCGTGACATATGGTATAATTTTTTTTTTTTTGGGGGGGGGGCTGCAAAAAATCACATCAACAGAATAAAATCACTTCAGAAATCGGTAATAAAAACTGTACTTAAGGCATTACCTGCAGAAAGTAAACGTATATTGGATTTTAGTGTAATCTATCATCTCCTCACCCGTATGTTCGTTTTCAAATTTAGAAATAAATTCAATATTTCACTTAGAGAAGGCGTAACAAGAATGTCTAATTATTTATATGCAATTATCCTCCCTTATAATAAATATCACACAATAATGCAAATCATTTACCAAGACCCTACAAAATTCAACTCGTTGCCTTCTAATCTAAAATCGTTTCCTTATATATCATATTACTAAAAAAATTAATTCCACATCTCTGCCGTAATTAAGTACATATAATAAATGCGTTTCCTTCGGTATGTTTCCTTCAGTGTGATTAATTAATGTCTGATTTTTTTTTTCACATTTATTTTGCAGTATGTCCATATAATAGCTTAGAACCGTACAAATATTTTGTACTTAAAATTTTGTGAAACAATTCTTTTTTTGGTGTTTTCTTGTATTTCAATGTACACATCTAAAGTTTTATTTTTTTTATATATACATATATATATATATATATATATATTTTACGATTTGAGGATTATCGGTCCCTTTTACGGGAAGCCAAGGTTACGATTTGATGATATTCTCTGGTCCCTATTGCAGGAACCAACGTTACGACTGTTGAAATTCACTGTTCTTTGTTTGTGGGCGCCAGTGGCAACTCACGGTTTACCACTACCGGTATAACTCTGCCGAGCAGAGCGTCAGGCTTTTAAGAAGAGAAATTTGCCGATAAAAAATAAAAAAAAATATTGAAGCCGTTCTTTTGAAAAACGTGTATATGGCTTCGTTGCCAAAAAGGGAACCAGAGATGCGATTGCTCTTCTAAAAGTGGTAATACAGAGGGCCCTAAATGCAAATAGAGAAATCTTTGCATGCTTCATCGATTACGAAAAGGCGTTTGATCGCGTTAGCCACAAAAAGCTGATGGGAATTCTACAGAAGCACAACATCGATGATAAAGACCTACGACTGATTGGAAATCTATACTGGAACCAGTGCGCAAGTATAAAGATCGGCGCCAACTACTCCGAAGATAAATGTAAAATAAGGAAGGGAGTGAGACAAGGATATCCTCTTTCACCTAGGCTATTCAATATATACGCAGAAGAAATGATGAAAAAAGCAAAAATTGAGAAAATGGGATTGAAAATAAACGGCCGAAGGATAAACGAAATAAGTTACACAGACGACAAAGTGATAATAGCCGAATCTAAAATTCAAATGCAAAATATGTTAGATAAAATAAACAACGCAGGATTGAAATACGGCATGAAGATTAATACGGAAAAGACAAAACTAATGAAAATCTCTAGAAATGATGTTAGCGAAGTAACTATAAAAATCGAAAATCAAAAAATAGAAAACGTGGCAGAATTTAGATATCTAGGCGCATTAATAAACAATGACGGAAGAGACCAGAAAGAAATAAGAACAAGAATCGGTATGGCGAAGAAGGCATTTAACAACATCAGCAGAGTGCTTGGAAACCGAAATATGAGTTTAAGCCTTCGGATAATGCGCTGCTATGTATGGACCGTCCTAAAATATTCCTGTGAAACATGGACCATGAATGCAGACTGCGAAAAAAGATTAGCAGCTTTCGAGATGTGGTGTTATCGGAGGCTATTGAAAATATCATGGACCGAACACATAAAAAATACGGTAGTGTTAGCAAAAGTAGAGGAAAAACGGAAACTAATCGAAGATATCAAAAATCGAAAAATGAAATATCTGGCTCACAAATTTAGAGAAAACGACTTGTTCAGGCTGGCGGTACAAGGGAAGATACAAGGAAAGCCGATAAAAGGACGAAGGAGATTAGAATTAATGACAACGAACCTTCCGGCAAACTCAACATGTAAAAGTCTACGAGAGATGATTACTCGGGCCAGAGATAGATTAATTTAATAATGCATGCAATCTCTTGTCTCAAGAGACGCAACCATGATGATGATGATGACTCACAACTATAACATAACAAAAATACAGTCACGTAACAAATAAGAAAAAATTCATTCGGTAACGACTAGAAAAAACATTGCATTCGCGACCACGACGACGACTCGCTACGTACCTATTTTAACGGTAACTCAGGTATCGACCGCATAACAAATTAACACATAAGACGACGACAAACTGTGTACATTTGCAATAATCGGCTCGATATTTTATTCTAAACTAACGGTACATTACCGAATCCTTATCAATTAATAACATGCAGCCGCTACAGCGCTAATCTTCACACACGGCTCACGCGGCCGACAGGCACTATCCTGTTGTCGCAGACCGCACATACCAGGACACTTACATAACCCCCTAACACTTCCCGAGTCGAGAAATTCGACAAAAATATCGGAAATTACATATTCGGTCGTGTAAATATCCCGGCCGTATTCTCGGACGACGATAAATAATAGGATTGATGCCGAGAGATCGAAAATTAATGATTTTAATCGGAGAATAATTTCCAGTTCGACATCATCGCGCCAGGTAAAATACCGAATCCGTATCAATATATATACATATATATATATATACATATATATATATATATATATATATATATATATCGTTTCTTTTTTGTAGCTTTTGATTTATTAGTTGCAAAATTGTACTTTTTTGTTTAAATTCAAGAAAAATTTTTGTTTACTTATTTTTGGCTACACTTTGCGCAGCATTGCGTATCGTACCACTGTATAATAATAATAATAATAATAAAGAAGATTTGATTTGATTTGATCATTATTATTGTTATTATTACTATAAGATTGTTTTTAACGATTACTTTTTATTTATATTATACTAATGTAAATACCAAGTTAAAATGTAGTTAATATTTTCCAATATTTACATTAAAAACGACATAAAGATCAATGGAAAATAAATATTATTTATGCGTATCGTTTGTAAAAGTTTTATTTGAATAACAAATAGAATAAGTGAGAGTAACCAGAAATATATCATTTGATTAGGGACAATGTGTTAGCAATGTGTTGTGTAACAAGAGCTGCTACATATTCGTGGAGTCGTGGGAAGTTAGGAAATATGAGGTTTTCTCACAAATTTGTAACACGTAAAATACATAACGCATTCGATTAAGAAATACGGTGAAATTTTCAAATTTCATTGATGGCATTCAATTTTGAATCAACAGTTATACCCAACACCGGGTTAGAATAAGAAAGTATGTGCTATATTCGTACTTATAACTTAGACTATAAATTTATTTGTGAGAACATTTATTTATAGACTGTGCTCGGTAGAAAATTGATCTATTCTAGATAATGTTTAAGAGCTAGCTTGGTCGTTTACAGTTTCATAACATTTCTCTAAATCGTCGTACATTTTATAGCAGTTTTAACGGCAATTGAAAGAGGTTGAAAAAAGAAGCATTAGCCAAAAAAGAAGTCTGCAGCAAACAATGGACGAAGTGGAAAAGAAATAATTACGTCGCACATATGACCTTGACACAATGTAAGTAAAACAATGAACCAATTTAAACAGCTATCTTCCTTCCTCTGTTAATTAGATCAGTTAATTTTCGAGCCGACTGAACAGTTTAATCTGTGCCGGGATAGGCATTTTGATGTCTTTATATATATTATATTATAGTGAGCAGCTTGCATGCTGCGGTGGAAGCGTTTTCGCAATTTGAAAACAGGGACGATGAGATTTTATCTGTTAGACCAAAATTGGATTTTCCGTTTAAGGCAGCAACGATGTGTTAGAAATTTATATCTTTCTGTGGAACGCCATTTTCGGAATTGCTCGATTTTTCTTTTAACATTGTCGTCACACGTTTAACTAAAATAAAACAATAAAAGTGTCGAAAATAATCTGATAAAAATTCAGACCTCGATGCCTCTTAACACACACGCGCGCCCGTATCGCAGCCCGATATGCTCTTCTTGACAATAAGTATTGACGTGGCATGACACGACCAATATACATATATATCATTTAGTAGATTGTAACAGCGCGCGTCGACTCGTCAAACATTCCAACTCTTGAAAAGCTGATCGATTATATTTACCCGATACTCAATTTAACCAATTAACTAACAGTTTTTCGTGTAATTTGTCAACATTAACTGAACTAATTCTGCCATTGCATCTCTCACAGAACCCTATGACATAGTTGAATGTTCAATCTTCCTTTTCATTTCTTCTCCCTCACACTTTTTCTCTCTCCTTTTAAAATTATTAGTGATGTCAACACATGTTTATTGCTGCAGAAGAAAATTTCACTTTAATCAACGTTTTGTATGAAAAACCAATCGCACAATTTACAAAGTTGTTAAGCTGAAATAAAAAATTTGCTTCATTTCACCTCGTTAAAGGCTCGATGGAAGGTGACAGCTGTAGAGTTTTCAATGTTTAATTCAATTTTTTTTAAAGTGCAGCTACTGCCAAAAGAACAGCGCAGTTCATGCACCTTAGTTACACACTTGGATTTCAATTTTTTCAATACAGAGGTTAAAGTAAAATAATGCGAACCCCATACACCCTTGATAAGTTATCGTGGATTGTGTAATTAAGTTTTCATTAATATATTTAAGGATCTTATAGATCTAAAGATAATATGAAACCAATTATATTTCCTCATGTGATCATCTACTTTCACTTCCCCAGACTTCTCTGGTATAACCAATGTTAGGGACCATGTTTTGCATCCCTTTACCACCTTAGTTTAAGTACACTTTGCAGGAAACTACCGCGCGCACGGTTCTATCTTATTAATACATTACCTCTAATTTGTTTCAGCTACACACGCACCTGTACTCACTCCTAATTTAAGCGCACTATTCCTTGCACCTTTATACGCACATTTATTAAAATACACTATTCATATATATATATATATATATATATATATGTGTATATATTGTAATCACCAATAAAAAAAAAAAAAAAAATATTGTTTAATTTTAGGAAAGTTGTATACCTGGAAAGGACTTGAGTCTGGAATAAGTCTAGTCTCAGACCTGTAACAATAGGGAGACAGGAAATTTTCTAGCACAGTGGACAATTTGGAGTGAGAGGATAATCTAAAATCCGCATAACGAGCAAATGGAAGTCGCACATGGCAGGAACTCATCCTAGTCAGAGAGTATCATCAACACAGACGAAATAAACTCAAATAATCCAAATGAAGACTTGAAAATGTAAGTGAACACAGATACGAGCGGTGTTTTTATCTTCTTTTCGATAATTCTTACGACACTTTTTTAAATTATTCATTAAAATTATTTGTTTGTTATTTCCAGAATTTGTGATCTTCGTTCATTATTTTTAAATTTAATTTAGTATATTATCACTATATTTGTTTGTTATTATTTATTTCTTTTTATTATTTTTGTAATTATTTTTCCGATATGAATAAATTAATTTTATTTTTAATAGCTTTCGTTATTAATTTATTAATTTCTATAATCGATATTCTTGACTGTTGAATCCATCGTTTCTGAATTCTCTTTTTTTTTTAGTATAAAATGATGGTGCACAGCTATTAGAAAAGAAGAAGAAGAAAAAAATAAAAAGAAGAAAGATTTATTTGCATGAATAATAACGTTACACTCGTAAAATAATTACTAATATGTGCACCGACACGAGTCTTACCACATAACTAAATTAATGAATACCTAGACACGCGGCAGCGTGCCAAGCCAAGTTCAAGCCCTTGAAAATCTTGTTCTTTCTAATGATTTAGTCCTTCTTAATGATCTCTCTCCTACCTATTACAAGAGCGCATCTAGTTATAGTACTCTCGATTTAACTTTCTCATCTCCTTCTATTGGTTTTGATTACAATTGGTCAACTCTCATGGGCTCCTATGGTAGTGATCATATTCCTATTCTAATTACTCCCCAGAATCCTCCTTCTTCTCCTTGCTTTAAACCTCTCAATTACCTTCGATGGAACCTATCGAAAACTAATTGGGCTCTGTTCCACTCCTTAGTTGATTCTATGCTTCCTAAACTTCTAGATGGCTCTGATCCTGTACTCCATTACCATCTATTCCTAAATTCGATTACAAATGCTCTATCGCTGTCTTCTCCTTCCCGTAAACCGTCATCGTCAGGCCATCGTGGATCAGCATCGTCCCTCTGGTGGAACGAAGAATGCAATGCCGCTTTCGATCATAGTCGCGCTACATTTAGAATTTTCCGATCAAATCCTACACGCGAAAACTTTCTTGCCCACAAAAGGGCCAATGCAAGGGCTAGGTTTATTCTAAAATCGTCTAAGAAATCCTCTTGGAAAAATTTCTGTTCATCTTTTTCGAGAACTACTCCTCTCAAGCATATCTGGAAAATGGCCAGAGCTTTCAAATTCCCTTCTTCTGAACGTCCTTCTATCCATACTATTTCCTCCGACAGTTTGTCTTCTTTTCTTGATGCTGTTGCTCCTGCTTATGTTCCTAACGTTGATGAATCCTGCCGGTTTCCTGTTATGGAAAACCCTAATTCTCATTCTCTTTCCTCTGCGTTTAATATTAATGAATTAAAATCCATTCTCAAAAAATCTTCCAGCCCCACTCCAGGTCGTGATGGTATTCCCTTCTTTGTCCTAAAAAAGTTATCCGATCTTGCTCTCCGAACCCTTCTTTGTATATTCCACTCCTTTTTGTCCAGAGAAGTCACACCTCCTGACTGGAACACCTTTATTATCATTCCTATCCCTAAGAAAAACTCCTCTCTTCGTCCGATCTCCCTAGCATCGTGTCTCAGAAAACTGTTTGAGGGCATGCTTAACAAGCGCCTGGTCTGGTGGCTCGAACACAATAATGTTTTTCCTTCTAATATGTTTGGTTTCCGTCCAGGCTTAGGTCCTGCTGACTGCGTCAGTCTGTTTGTTTCCTATATCTATAAATCTTTCATCGATAAACAGTACACTCTAGCTACTTTTATCGATGTTTCCAGTGCTTTTGATAATGTCCATCTCCCTACTCTTCGAGATAGAATGATAGCAATTAACATCCCGACGCATTTTTGTTCCCTCATTGTTAACTTGATGTTAAATCGTACTATTCTCCTGTCTTCTTCTTCGTCCGAGGTTACAAGAGTTGTTTCACGTGGTCTTCCACAAGGATCCTGCCTTAGTCCTACTCTTTTTAATATTTATACTATTTCTGTTGCTTCTCTTTCTATGAACTCCTCTTCCTTATTTTTTGCCGATGACATTCTTCTCTTTTCCTCATCCCGTGATATCGTAGATGTTAACGAAAGTGTTAATTCGTCTCTAGCTACTTTGGAACAATCTCTTTCCTCTTTGAACCTTTCTATTTCCCCTTTAAAATCCTCTTGTATTGTCTTTTCTCTTCGTCCTTTTAATCCCGCTTTAGTCTCTGTATCCTTAAACTCCAATCTTATCCCTCGTAGGGAATGCTTCTGCTATCTCGGTGTATTTCTCAATAGTCGTCTCTCCTTTTATGAACATATTAATTTCCTTTCCTCTTCTGCCCTTAAAAGACTAAACTTACTGAAAGCTCTTTCTCCAACAAAATGGGGAGGCGATCCCTTTCTCCTTATTTCCTTGTACAATTCGATTATCCGTTCCAAATTCGACTACTGTTCCTTTATCTATGGCTCTGCCTCAAAATCACTTCTTTCCAAGCTGGATATAATTCAAAATTCTTGTATTCGTCTTTGCCTTGGTGTTCTTAGATCTTCTCGAGTACCAGCAGTTCTCGCTGAGTCTAACTCGCCTCCCCTTTTCATTCGCAGATCCTATTTAGGTTATCGTTTCTTGTGTAAACGCCTACCGTTATCATCCTCCAAACTTATTCCTTCATATCTTTCTATTCTGCAAAACTGGCGTTTTACTCCCAAAGAAAATTCCTATTCTAGCCCACATTGCTTTGCGGCTAAATTCCTTTTTATCCTGCACAATTTCTTATAACAATCTCCCTTACTTTTCTTTCAATTTTGCAGATCTCTCCAATCCTCCCAATGTATTCTACTTTCCTTTATCCTCCAAATCCCTTTCCTATCCAACAGTTATACAGGAATTCCATAGTTATATCGAATCCCGTTTTCCTTCCCATATTGCTATTTTTACGGATGGTTCGAAGGGGCCTAATGGAGTTGGAGCTTCTTTCATCATTCCGAGCATTAATTTCTCTGAATCTTTTCGTCTCCCTTCCTTTTGTACTATCTTTACGGCCGAGTTAACGGCCATTTTACGTGCCATAATCCATATTTCCTCACATCGTTCTTCTTCTAAATTTTTAATTATTTCCGACTCCATGTGTGCTCTTAAAGCTATTTTCTCTCATTTCCCCTCTCACTCCTCTGACCTTTTCATCCTCCGTATTCGCTCTCTCATTCACACTCTCTTCTCACTTCACGCTATCCGCATTGAAATGCTCTGGGTCCCCAGTCATATGGGGATAGAGCGTAACGAAATGGCTGATTCTTTGGCTCAGATTGCTGTATCCTCCCGCTTTTTTTTCTCTAAAATTCCCGTTTCGAATTTACTCCCATTGTGCAAAAAGTTTCATGTTAGATTTTGGTCAGATTTTTACGTTTCCTCCTTTTCTAATCATTCTTCCTTTTATTTTTCCATCCAACCTAATCTTCCCACGCGGCCTTGGTTTTACGATTTTCCTTCGCTTCACCGCTCCGTTATTGTTCCTATTATCCGTTTACGTCTGAATCATACTCTTCTTCCTTCTTCACGCTTTCGTTTTCATCTCGCTCTTTCCCCTTATTGCCCCCTTCATCCTGACGACGTAGCCGTCTGTGATCCTGACCATATCCTCTTTGAATGTCCATCCCTCGTGAACGAACGTACCTCTTTGTATTCCAATCTGCTGTCACTCAAACTCCCTACTCCTTATTGTGCCTCGTATATCTTATCGTTTCCGTCGATCTCAGTTGTTCCTATCCTCAGTTCCTTTATCTTATCAATAGCTGACCGAATCTACATTTAACTGATCCTTCTCCTTCCTTTCGTTTCTGGGCGAAGATCCTTTGTTGATATGCCCAAAGGGGGGTTAAAAAAAAAAAAAAAAAAAAAAAGCCGAGAAAAAGAAAATAGCGACGACGCAGCAGTCGTGTGTATATTTACACGAACTATTTGCAGCCCCTTTGAACCCTCTAATAACTCAAAATCCATCTGACATAAATACGTGAAATTTTTTTATTTATTAAAACCCCTTAGATTAACTAGAACCCCAAATTTCATAAATACAACTCAAACGGATATTGAGATATTAACGTGTCTAAAAATCGTTATTTTTATCACTGACTGGCATATAGATCAAAAACCTAACCTACTTCCAGGTGACCTAAAAAATTCAAATTTGGCGTCCAGCTGAGTAATTGTGTGCATACAAAGGAAACAATCTAAGGAAAACAGTGAAATTTTCATATTTTTCACGTAATTTCGTTCGATTATTATTTTAATTTAGTTTATATCACAGTTAGATTTATAGTTATAGTTATAAAATTTAAGAAACGCCGGGAATTGATAAGTTTCGCTGCGTTATAAAACTAACTGGGGCTCGCTGATCTTTTAACCGTCAACATGTTGTTGTTGTTGTTTAACTTCGTTTCGTATGTCGCTTCGAAAAAACGTTCTTTTGCCTCTCGTCGTTTCGTATGTTTGTCAATCGTTTTTCGCAGTTTATTTTATATTTACCCCTTTTAATCGTTTCGGAAACAGTCGACTTTTAATCAATATCGAGTATTTCATCTTATTTCGCTAATAAACAATTTATTAATTGACCGGTGCATTGTGTTAAACATGGTTCGAAAACATTTTGGTCCTCCGGAACTTTAAACGAATTAATATCGTAACACCGCCAGGTACTCATCCGGGATCCTGCATTATTACCGCCGACAAACAGTCATACGCACAATTTCATATTTATTTTTATAAACGTTGTTGTTTATTGTATGTACGTATAAATTAACACAAAAAAGAAAACGGCACAGCGTAAACGCAGGAAAATAAATTAACTTTACAGATCACTTTTTAATATAGATTGTGGATACAGATCATAACGGTGCCCTGTCAATACATTTATTCCAACAGTATGCATGTGAGGAAACATTTGGACACATTTCCAATTAATACCTCAAAACATAGTCTTATTCTTAGGAATAAACAGAAGTTAGTTCTACTCATTTCTGGATTGTCAAAAACTCATAAATCTTTTGTAAGGCTTTGTTTACATAATAAAAATGAAACTAGAAAATAAATTCGACACAGCTACACCAATAATGACTTTGCTACTAGCAGTGAAAGCTGCAAGGATATAACCTGACAACGAAGACGTGTGAGATAAACAAACAAACACGTAGGTTCATATCGATCAAAGAGATCGTTTACTCATCTGCACTACAATGTAGCAGAATTAAAATTCACCAAACCACAGTTACCGCATCTAACAAAAGAAACAATATCGGTCACTTGCTCACATGACAAATAGACAAATATTAACAGTAACTGAAATCCCATCAAAAACATAAATGTAAAAATGAGAGCCAAGTTCAATATTAAGAATAATGGATGCCAAGTTCTGTAGATAATCCTGAAATTTATTTATAAGAACATACAACTTTCTGAAATAAGTTTAAAACACAATTTCTTGTTTTTTTCATAGACAACAATAGGTACTCTATGTATCTTGGGCTCAGTCCGGCCAATTAAGGAATAAAAACCTACTGCAGGAAGGGAGGACTTAATGTCTAGTGCCGCATTACGTAGATACTAGTAAAGTGATTATCAGGTAAAATAAATTAAAAATAAAACTAAAACTAAACAAAACTGGTGTACTAACGTCGTACAATTCAGAATAATACATTATGCTTAAGTTTACGATGTTTGTACTTGGTATATATAGTGCATAGTTGCCTGGAATTACCAATAGAGCTGATAAATACATTCTCGTGCCCTACACATTTAGAGTAGAACTTAATAGTTGCATTTAGAGCAAATAATCCCTGATTTTCGGTAACTCTAAAATCCCATGCAATACTCTTGTGTATATCTATTTGCCCCAAGAATACATCTTAGCATCGATTTTGGAATAGCTGTAGTTTGTTATGGTGCGCCCTACTAATGGAAAACTACACTGGACAAGAATATGTGATAATAGGCCTTATAAGTGATTTTTAAGTGACAGGTTTGTTATTTGCGCTTAAATAGGATTTAAGATTGAGTAACGGATATACTAGCGAGATAGCTCTGTTTGTTTTAACTGAGATGTACTCGATATGTTTACTGAAAGTAAGTTTGTGGTCTAATATCAAGCAAAGATATTTGATATGATTAGACTAAGCAATGTCAGTTCTAGAAATGATTAGTTTTCTTGGAAATCGCCTGCGGGTGAAGAATATGTCTATAAAACGACCTCAGTGTTAGAAATTTTAGGAAAATCGCTGAGAAACAATAAAACGAGGACTACCTTGGTGTGCGCCTGCAAGGACAGTTTTCCTAGTAGATTGATAGTTCTTAAGAGTTACGTAAAATAATCTGTTGCTAAGGTAGTCTATAATTATTTTAATTAAGTAAGTAGGAAATTTAGCATTTATTAGTTTGCATGCAAGTCCTCAATGCCAGCAAGTATCGAAAGCTATAGCCACATCTAAGAGTACTAAACCACAATGTTTATTTCCATTAAAATTATCCGTGACGAATTCGGTTATTCTAACAACTTGCTGGGTGGTACAGTGACGAGGTTGAGATCCAAATTGACTTTTTGGGATTAAATTATTAATATTCCAGTGTTCCCTTAGTCTCTTAAGCAGTACTCTTTCAGCAATTTTACTCATATTACACAAGAGACTAATGGGTCTAATGTTCGTAAGATTTGACGCACCTTTACCAGGTTAGGGTATTGTAAATACTTTTGCAATTTTTCATGCTTGCGGAAAGTAGCCAGTTTTTAGGGTGCCATTTATTATATTATTTAATTCTATGATACATTTATTTGGAATATTTTTTAAAACAATGTTGGGAATATTATCGTTCTCAACGGGCAAGCTATAATTAAGTTTTTTGATATAATTACGAATTTCTTTGGGCGTAGAAAGTTTCGCCTGGGTTAGGCTGATACTAGCATTCTTCAAAAAACGAGCGAAATGATCTCTTGATTTTATTTTGTTGATAATTAGTTGCAAGATGAGAATTTTGACCGTGTATTGAAAAGTACTCTATTTTAACGGTGCTTTTAAGCGTATAAATTAGCGACTTTACATCGATATTATTATTATCGTGAACAATTGTGATTGAAGGGTATTTATCCAGACTTTGTCATTAGAGTCTTCGCCGAATAACGCCTGTTTAATGATGCTTTCTTCAACTCGCAGCGGGCAAAGCGATTACTCTTAGGTATTGTAGATGGCGAAGTTCTCAGTCTTTTGGTAGAGCTTTCGCCTTTGCGTCCTTCCGCTACCATCCAGCTAGATGACTGATGAGCTTCTGTAGTGGAATGGTTAGTGTTGATATTAACGGTAGAAACGAAATCGGAATCGAATTCCTGCGCACCGCTAGAACAGCTAGACAGAGATAAATCCTCACTGATATTTATTTGCTGGTGTTGATCAGCAGCTGCCGACGAATCCTGATTATCGGTAATTTGAGATGGTGGTGGTGTGCGGTAGAACATGCTGTTCCCCTTGTACACACACACCGTGCAGAAACCGTAGCCTTATGTCAGCCGTCCGATACGAATAGCCGATTTAGAAATCACCGATCGCCTCAGAATCTGAGTAGGTGATCTAAGTCCATGTAGTTGGGTCAGTATTAACACCGAGCCTATTTAAAAAAAAAAAAAAAAATATATATAAATCAGATGGAGACAAAGATACAAATAAAGAAACAGCACAATTCAGTAATAATTACCTCTGACAATGAGACGAAATGAATGTGTACAAGCACGATATTTAATTAAACCGTATCCTGATAGCAAGCTATTAGAAAAGAGTTACATGTCAGAATAAAAGTAAATTCATCATTATGTTGTCATTTTAAAAGGGTGCAAAACAAAAGAACGGTTCAGTATATATCATTTTACTTTCTTACTAACAAACTACTACTGCAATACTGCATAGTATAAGAATACTTATAGTGTAATTAAAACTGTCATAAATAAGTTTGAACATGCTTCAGAATCTAAATTATCAGTAAATAGAACTGAATATCTTGAAATTCAAATCAATTATCACAATGTTTCGTTATGTAATGATATATTCCATCTCCAACCAATATAGCATCAAAAAGGCTGTTATTAATGTGACATCAGAAGTGTTTCAAATATGTAATTCTTACAAAATATATTAAAATAAATCATCCAAAATGTAATATTAATTATGTAGTCAATACACCATTGCAAAACAAATACAAATACAACTGGAGTAGATTATCTTTTCCTACACCACACATGATACAGCCGCATTTGAAAAAAACAATTTTTATATATTTGTGAATGTCCACAATTTAGATGAAAATCCTCGCCAAATAGCAATACTGATTTATTATTGATAACCCGAAGTAATGAAATAATAAATCACATTACTGCTGGATAAAAAATTTAAGTAAGCACGTCAAATCACCAAGAATCGTCATCGCATATGCCGTCACTGCTTATTGTATCCATGGCATATACTTAGATCACTAACAGCGTTCTTCTAATAATAAGGCGACCACAGTTGTAATTCCAGCAGAAGAAAATAAAATATTGACGTTCCAAAAATATAAGCAATAGAAATTTGTGTCCCTTGTTATATATGCAGATTTTAAGTATCTCCTACAGCCTCTAAACAGCGATCAGCAAATGTTTTGTACTAGAAATAATAGGGTGTTTAGTATCATAAACTAGTGATATTGAAGATGCAGAATTTTGTTAGAAACGTCAAAAAAATCAGAAATATAAAAGAGATGATGAAAAATATAAACGACAGTGTCTAGTGGATGGTTCTGAGAATGTTATTCAGAATCATTCTCAAAAATCATCTAATGCTATTTCTACACAACAATATGAAGCATTTAGCTTGTGTTACTATTCTATATCTAGATCTAAAGAAGATGCCAAACTTAATATCCCATTGAAGCCTAAAATGTATTGTAGTCCTAATGCAACTAAAATACTTTATGAATGGTTGGTGTAAAATGTGTGAACAATAGAAAATATTTATCAGAAAAACACGCCACAGCAGTAGATTTCAAAAGATTTGGAAAAATATGGTAGTTTAATAATATGTCACATTTGTGAAAAACCCCTGCATAATGATGAAGTGGCAGATCACAATCATTTGTCTGAAAAATTTTATGGTGCTACACATTCAAAGTGTAACCTGCAATATTAGCTTCTACCATTTGTTCAAATATTTGTACATAATCTGAACGGATATAACATGCATCTGTTCAATATGGATCTAGCATATGACGAGCAAGACATCGAGGTAGTACCAAATAGCAAAGAGCAGTACATATCATTCTCAAAACATGTTTCAGAAAAAATGAAAATAAGATTCATTGATACATTACATTTCATGGCGTCAGGTATTGAGAAGTTGGCTAGTTATTTATCTAACAGTTCACTTATACAATCAACAACATTGCATCGTCTGATTTAATACCTTTGTTTCACAGAAAGGGAGTTTTCCCATATTCGCATATATTACCATAGGAAAAATTCGAAATGACAAATTTACATGAAAGTATGCATTTCTACAAGTCTTTGACAAAATCTGATACTAGTGAAGTGCACTACTCACATGCATTGAATGTGTGGAATACATTAAATATTTAAACACTTAGTGAGTATAGCGATGTATACTTAAAGACGGATGTATTACTTCCCTCTGATGTTTTTAGGAACTTTAAAAGGGTTTCCTATAAAATTTGTAAATTATATGCTGCATAAAGTTTTATCGTTCCTGGATTAGCTGTCCAAGCAATGTTAAAGTTCATAAAAGTCCAGTTAGAGTTTTTAACTCATTATGATATGATTTTATTCTTTAAAACTGGAATATGCGGTGAAATGCGTCAATATGAAAAACATTATAGCAAAAAAGAAGATGTCTACATTAACAGCTAGTTCAGTGCTAATTGATACTAACAGTAATGATACGGATGATACTTTCGCAGCATATTTGAATGAATAACTTATATGGCTGGACCATGAGTGAAAAACTTCCTCTGAATGGTTTCAGATGATTCGGTCGAAGTGAAATAATTGAATTAGAATGAATATACCTGATGATAGTTCTATTGGTTAAGTGTTCAAAACAGATTTAGAGTAAGTATCCCGCAGATTCGCATTTAGCCCATGAAACGTTATCGTTTACTAGGTTAAGCCCTCAGGGATGCCAACCACGAGGTTTTACTCTCGTGGATTTTGCTTACTTAAATTTTTATTTTGGTTTTATTATTTATAGTTATTATTATTATTACATTAAATTATCCGATTGAATTTTAACCAGTATATTTTATTATCCTTTACACCAATCTTTCTGTACCGGTTGACCGCTGAAAAACACAATAATTAATTACGAATATGACAACGAAAAATTATACAAAATTAATTAAATTTAAAATAAAATTCTACGTAACGCGTAGCCTAGTGGTTAAGGCGCTTGGCTACTAAATCAAAGGACACGGGTTCGAGACTTGTCTCGTACTAGATACGAATCGCTCCCAGGTTTACCCAGCTTGAAATAATTGGGTACCAAAGAAATCTGGGAAAATAAAGGCGATCGAGAAAACAAAACTGGCCCTTCTACAGCCATTAGTTCCGTTGGGCTTAGTACATTATGAAAAGCTCAATTTCACAATTCTCGATGCCCTGCTAAGGCTATGGGACTCACTTTAAATTTTTACGTATCACCGTTGCCGGTGGTAATCCGTTGGTCAGCTGAAGCATAAATCGGGCTTTTACGTTCGTGATCCGCGGTTCGTCGCACTTTACTGGACTTAGTAATTTCGATACCTGACAAACTTAAGTCACTACTACTAAGGATACTGAATACTTCGTAGGACGACAAATCGCGAAACAAATTTTATAACTTTATCTTGTAGTCAACACCACAACTGCTGTGCCGAGACTGATGATTAACGTCGGACTGACCAAAGCAAGGAAGCATAATTAACTTCAACGGAGGTAAAACACGATTGATTTTCTATAAAAATCTTTTCTCCGATTTTTCCTAATTTCTCCTGCCCTTCCGCATGTGACCGCTGGAATTGATCCTATCAGGTAAACAGTTTTTTCTTCGTGATCGACGATTGGCTACCCCAACCGACAACAGAATTTCAAACCCACACACATTTACCCTCGCACCACCCATTCTAAATTATGTTTTATTTTTATATTATTTTATTTTTTATTGAATTTTATTTGAACTATGTAAAGGGCCCATTACGCACACAATGATTTACCTTTATGCCCCAAGGCTGTAAGAAATTAGATAATACATTATTCACTACAAAAAAACTTTAAAAAACAATGGCATTAAGGCTAAAACTGTAGCCTGTACATCAACTTATTTGTTTTAATCAATCACCATGTTTAAACCTTACACTGATTTAAATACTCTGCAGCGAAAACAGGCTGTTAATAAATTTAAGAACTATTGAAAGCTTATAAACGATTGTGTTTTTGGAAAAATGGTGGAAAGTGTCAGACATAGGATACTTTTCACCAATAAAGTAAAGTTTACTAAGCTAGTTGGAAAAAGGAATTTTAAGGACAGAACAATGATTAATGAAAGACACTGATTTTGCTCGTGGTTCATTTAAATCTAACAGCAGTTAAATTTAATAATTCAATTTATATCGGAATGACTATTTTAGATATAAGTAAATTGAAAATGTTTGATTTTCATTAAAATATAATGTATAAGATGTATAATGAAATTAATCTTTTGTATTGTGCTACTGATTCATTATTTATGATCTTAAAACAGCTGATTTTTATGAAGATATTAAAGATAATGCGCAATATTTTGATACGAAGGATTTTCGAAAACATCATCCATGTTACTTTGAGGAAAGTAAAAAGAAGGTTGAAGTCTTTAAAGATAAAACGGATGGAACTCTAATTAATGAGTTTGTTGGATGATGTCCAAAAGTGTATTCTATAAGTATTGTGAATAACATAGAAATTAAAAAATGTAAAGAAGTTCAATCCTGTATAAGTAATAGTTAACTTAATTTTACAAATTATTATAACTGTGTGATTGGTGTGTGTAGTAAATTAAGCAATAATTATAAGGAGTATTTTATAACACACAAAGTACTAAGCACACATTTTATACTCTAGGGCTAACTAAAATAATGTTAAATGGCAAATATTATAAAAAAAAATAATGTGTGTATATATATAATATATATATATATGTGTGTGTGTGTGTATGCAAGTATATATACATGAGCTTATGAAAACTCTACATATAATAGATTCCATAAAAAAATTAATAATGTTTTAGTTGAACTAAGAAAGGATATATTACATGATCATATAGGAATATGTATTATTATTAAATGTAGTGTTAGGATTAACGTGTATTTTTTACTATGTAATAAATTTTGTATTAACAGTTGTACTTATTTCTTTAATTTAATATATCTTGGTGTGTATGCGTGATTCTAAAATACTTCTTTTCAATTTTGGTTAGGTGTTAAAGAAGTGGTAACATTTTAAGCAAAATATGGTATTTGCAGTAAAATTGAGTTTTTTTTTACCTAAGATCAGTGTGCTTACAGTAAAAATGAAAGTGAAATTGCTGTTTTACACTTAAAATGGAAATATTTTACATAAAATAGTCTTTTTCCTTCTAAAATTTGATATTCTGCCTAAAATGTAGGTATTTTAGCTTTAAACATAAAATTTGTATGAAAATGGTGATTTTGGTCTAAACTGTATCCTTCTTTCTGAGACATTGTATTTATCCTAAATCCTTGATTGTAATGATTGTTGACTTGTGGTAATTTAAGAACTTTTTGATCTGTCATGGTTTGAGGTGAGTTTTTGGCGGTACTGCTGGTTAAAAATAAAGTTATTAAAGAGTTCTTAAACTGTTAATTATTCCTACTCAATAATAAAAATCTGGATGATGAATAAACTGATCAATCCAGCATGTACAGTGTGCTACTTGCTAATTAAACTGTTTAACTCATCACAAAGCAGTTATAATTCTAGATGTTAAAATTAGTTCTTACTTGTTTGTTATACATTAAACATATATACCAGCAGATATGTCCAACACTTGGATGTGTGCAAAACATCTACAATAAACAGTCACAAAATATTAAAACTGCACCGGACTTACAAAAGTTGGTAATTTCAGTTATACATTGCATTAGAAAGTGTTCGCATACAACACACACTAACATCATCATTACCAGCAACAGCACGCCACATGCATACTATTATGCTTCACATGCAAAGTTTGTATTAAACATTCATAAGCCTATGCGTATGTTTAAACATTGCTAGATTTTAACTCTTTATACTCTTAAAATATTATTTACAACACATGCACGCTTAAATTATTGGACTCGGCACACGCTAGAAAATCAACTTTAATAAAAAATATACACCCAATGCATCCTTTTAGAAATTTAAAAATATTACACAGCAATATAAGTTATTGGGTTAATCAGTTTTTATCAATCGTCCACTTTGATTACTCATATGCAAACGTCTTGTTAGAAACATATAGATGGGAATAAGGGGTAAGCCCCAATAAAAATTAGTACTGTGATTATTTGGTTAGATTTATGTGAATACCTGTTAAAATTTACAAGCTAGAACACATTTTCTCACAAAATATTAGTACTACTATTATTTTAGTTAAAAAATAGTCCCCAAATCTAAAACCCGAAACGTAATCCTCACGTAAATTCACACCACAATTATTTTGGTTAAATCAACGAATTTTTTAAATCACATAACCACAACAGATGCTTCAAACGTAGGTGAAATATACATCAAATTATATACTTGAGCAAGTAATGATAACAAAGCTTAATGAGTAATATAATTTGGGTCAATTATCACATCAAAGTCATTTTCAGAAATATATTCATCCAGACAAACATGTAAAACATGACAATGTTGAGTTGGTATGTCATGGCTATTATTCAGTTATAGATGCAGTGAAATACTTCCTTAAAAACGCATACATATAAATTAATAGTCTGAAAAGTGAACAATAAACTGCATTAGTGAGATTAGTTACAAAAGGCATTGGTTAGAAAAAAGTTAATTTTGTTAGGAAATGGTAAATACTCTGCCAAAAACATTTGCAAACATATTAGACAGCTTAGTTCAAGTTAACAAATTATTATATTGTTTAGACAATAGCAAGTGCATCGTTAAAAACACATGCAAACATACAAAGCAACTCAGTACAGGTTAGAAAAATTATTAAAATTGATTAATTAAAGCTTTCCCCTGATCCAAGTGCTGTTACTGACTGAGTGTACTCAGTGAATGGGACCTGCAAAGGAAGTGTATATAGGATGCATGGAGGTTTAAAAGTTTCCTGAGGTACACTATTTTTAAAGACGTATACAACATGCAACGGATTTTAGTTAGTGTAGAACATGGTGGTATAGCGTTTAACTCCTAGGATGGTCTGATGTAAAAGAGCTATGCTCATTTGACTAAATGTTGCCTTTTGATTAATGGCCACAGTATTCGTTTCCGATTGGCAAATCTCCTAGACACAAAATTTCTATCTGGACCCTGAAAATAATCGTCTAGACTTCACCTATAGTGCAAGTATTAAAAATTAATCAATGCCTACCATCTCGATATCAATAACTAACCCTTTAACTTCCCCTCTTACTACACTCGCCCAATAATCTGTTCCCAAAATTGTTGTAAGTTACTAACCCGGTACCAAAAATTTTCCTTCTATTTTTGCCAAATGTTTACAATTTTTCAGTGCCCATCATAGCCACAGGAACCTGCAAAAACGCGCCATCCATTCCTGTGTATACTAAAACTACTGCACCTGCAGACACATATCAACATTTTATGCTTCGAAATCCTCAGTCCCTTCCGCTCATGCCGTATGTCTAACGGTAATCTGTTTCTAAATTATAATATATGTATTAAAAAATAAACCAAAGTATACTATCTCGCCATCAAAAAATTACCGCAATCCTCTTTTTTCTACGGATTTTTTTTTTTCGAATGATTCGTGTTTAATCCAGATTTAGAACATTTGTAAAAAAAAATTGTAAACTGTAAAATAATTAAAGGAAATGGAAACACAACTTTTTATAAATTTAAAACTAAAACGCCGACGTGTTTCGGGAACACAGCAGTCCCACGGACTTTACACTTATTCGGAACAGAATATTGACTTGTCGTCTACGGACCGATATCATCATTAATTCGTTCACTTTTCATCAGTTCTTCCGTAAGTATATTGAACGAGCCGCAGTGCAATTTGATCGCTGCTAATTGATCGATTATTATGGCTCAATGAAATTCTTGAAAAATGATTGACAAAAATTACAAGTAGCCGGTGACAGTGAAAAGTTCTCGTTCGAATTACTTCCATTATATTTCGACAGGCACAGCGAGAGTTAATGAAGTTGGAGGTTTTGTAAGGAACTAGTCGCGGAAATGATCTATCGAACTGTACTCGGCAGATAAGTATACGCTGGTTGGCGGTTGCTGTACGCTGCTTGCGGTTAGCAGCAACTGAACCAGGAGCGAAATATTATTCCGTAAGCCGGGGCAACGGCAGTCCGCTATAATGCTAATATATCTGCTCAGTTAACGTAATTCTTCGCATTATCAGTATACACTATTTGCTCGCAGAGCAAACTCATTGCTGTTGCTTGTTTAGGCCAGCACTGCCGAACGATATTTTATCGGACTAAAACAAACAAGGTTGAGCGCAGCTGATATCAGTGCACCGCTTTTGAAGCATCCAATGCACTTCTAAAATATTAAACAGCACTTCTGTTCGATTAGCAGCTCTGTTTCTGAACCTCCTCCTCTTCATGCCGATCATCGTTCTACTACTTATCAACCAACTCGCGTTACTCTTATTTTTTAGAAGCCTTGACAGTACTACTGTGCTCTGCTGACTTACTCCATCAACTTACGATTCTAAATAGTCCAACTACGTTGGAAAATACGATACCCTTCAAGTATAGATTATTCCTGTTTTTTTTTGTTTTTTTTGCGTTTCCTGGATATAAATAAAGCTCTTGATCGTGATGACCGATAAAAAATTCCAGGCTATTTATTCGAGAAATTGACGCAAACAGCCTTCCGTACTACTTTAAATTGCGAAAAATAAGTTTAAGTAACTTATTTTCTTTGGAACCCGGTTGTTCCATATTTATAACGCCAACCTGTTAAAATGGACACACTAAATTTCCGTTTTAAGCCCTCTAAGTGTTTTATTAAAAAACGAATATTAAACGAAAATATGTATTAAATTAAATACAAATTTTACAAAGGACATCTTTCCGAACCGTATACAGTCGCTGATGTTTACGTGAATAACTTGAGCCGTTGAAATGAAAGCAAGGTCTATTGTTGTGAAAACGTGTTGTGAGTTGCATTGGAAAATGTGTGGAACGGAGGGCTCAGCAATATTAAATCGCCACCCAGCACGCAGTCAGAAATCATCTTTTCCCACTCATTGATATAGGCGGCACCCCTTTAAGAAGAATAGACATTAAAATCTTCTATCCAAACCACAGGGGTGAGCAACTGATGAACTCGATCTGTCACTGAATGGAAAGGAAAGGATAGCAGCTTTACCATAACTATTACAGCTTGTAGCTCGCTGGCAGTATTGAAAAGTTGGGATAAGAAAGGCGTATGCACCAGTGTGACGACACTTCCACACAGTGATATTCCTTAGCAATAATTTGAGCGGTAGACTATACAATTTTTAAGTGAAAAAGATTGGGTCGGTTTCAAATGCGTCTCTTGGAGACAGATTATGCCCGGCGACCAGTCACTAATTAATCATTTCAGTTCTTCTATATATTCGAAAGAGCCTCTGCAGTTCAATTGCATAACTGACATACTGCCATTATTAATTTATTTATTTATTCCGCTGGTAAGGCTAAGATCAGGCTAAAGGATTCGCACTTTGCAGATATACGAATGCACCTCTATTTCACGTTTCTATCTTTCAGATACGATTTTACTGTAGATAATAAGTATAATAGACCATCCGCATCCTCCGCGAAATTCATTGCAAAAAAAAGGTAGTTACAAACTGAAATAACACTTAGTATAAATCTTTTTAGTCCTTCGAAATCCACTATAAAGCTTGTTTGATCATCCTCAAATAATAGGTTCGCTTTGCGGTTATTTCGTCTATATTTTTCAGGGTCAGCTCCTTAGGTTTGCATGGTATTTTAAACGGAAAAAGTTCAACGGTGACTTGATGATGACCATTAAAACCTG
Organism: Icerya purchasi; assembly: GCA_039619475.1. Taxonomy (NCBI): domain Eukaryota; kingdom Metazoa; phylum Arthropoda; class Insecta; order Hemiptera; family Monophlebidae; genus Icerya; species Icerya purchasi. The sequence continues at coordinate 293,211,043 of CM077116.1, read as the reverse complement.
CGGGTTGATAGACTTCATGCCTACTTCCAGCGATATTAGGTTAATTTTTTCGCTCGCAGGTTGCGAGGTGAAGAGGCCGTTTAGTCACTGAATGTTTAAATTCCATCGCTTCTCCTTCGTCATTTGCCTCATTAGTTAGTGCAGAAATCTCCATTGGTTGTTCGGTTCCCACTTAATGTACTATCTTGTAGTTATGGCACGTATGGTTTTCAAAATTCCAAAAAGTTCAATAATCTCTGCCATTACAACTGAACGGGAATGAGTTAGATATATTTACACAGTTGGTACGTTCTATGTACAACTGCCGTCTGAAACTCACTATGTGGCCAAATTCGTCATCAGCCAGATTCACTATAAGTATATCAAGCGGGGTGATACATTCGATAGAATTATCTTGCTAGGCAGATGTCTAACTTCCCTCACCTCGACTACAGTACCGCCTAAGCCTATTGTACCTCTATTAGCAAAAAATAATGTCTTAGTAGTGTTTAGAAACATTTTTCCAACAACTACGGTCTCTATCGTTATTGATATTCGAAAGACGCAATATGGAAATTTTCCGTTCCGAAAGAAAACAACTTTAAATGAAATGAAAGAAAACTGTGTTACAAACTTTGTATGAAACGACAAAAAGTAGAACTATTCACTTCACGCTAAAGTCACCGAATTTTAAATTCATAACGTACACATAAACAAATTTTATTTTTAAAAGAAGAATTAACTAAATTTAAAATTATTTACCAATTTTATTTCAAAAATTATCATTTTATTTTTACCAAAAACCGGCACAGTAGCAACTGAATAATAAAATTTTAGTGTGAAAGACAAAATTTAGTATTTACGACGAGAAATGAAAAGAAATAGGACTAGTGATAATAATAATGATAATAATAATCAATCAATCAAGTTTATTATTATAATTATACAATTCCCATCTACGTGCAAAATAATAAAAAGAAAATTACGAGGAAAAAAACGATGAATTGAAAAACGAGCGGTATATATTAATCATCGCGGTTTAAATTAACAAAATAAAATAAAATGAAAAAAATATGTGTGAATTAAAAAGGTAACAAATAACATAATGAAAAAATATTTCCTAAAATATAAAAAACAAAATAAAAATAACAATAAGAAGTATAGTAGGCAAATAAATTTTATCCCTATTGATAAACGCATCAATATGTTTTCTAAAACAATAATCCAGCCTCATGTGGCACAGTGTATATATGTCTCTGTTTAATACAGAAAGTATTTACCCTACTTAAATATTTATTAATTAAATTATAATTATAATTACAATTATAATATATATACTTACACTTTCTTATGTGCATACATATTCACATATCTATACAAACATGTCTAAGAATATGTGTAAATATGTACTTATAATATTATTATTATTATCGAATCGTTTCACCCCATGTAGGGGTATCGTGACCATGATCTGTCACCCTGTTGATCAGACTGCGCCAACAATTCCGATCCTCAGCGATGTGTACACAATCCTGAAAGGTACGACCAGCAGCTGTGCACACCGCGTCCGTCCATCTAGTCGGCGCACGTCGACTCCTTTTTCCGTTGACCTTTCCTTGGACGAGCACCGTTTCCAAATTGTTCGCTCTGATCACATGACCAAAATACCGCAGTATCCTGCAGAGCACCACAGATGATAACCTCTTCGGGTTACCAATCTCATTTATTATAGAGACATTTGTTCTCCTGGCTGTCCATGGGACACGCAGCATACGCCTCCAGCACCACATTTCGAGTGCGTCTATACGTTTTTTGTCTGCGCTGGTCATTGATCAGGTCTCTGCACTATACAGGAATACTGAGAAGACGAGGGAGTTCACTAGCCGAATCTTTACACCTTTACTAACAGCGGAGTCAGCCCAAATTCTTTTTAAACGGCTCATTGCGCTTCGTATAATCTGTGCTCTGTGGCGTACCTCATTTTTACATCCTCCGCTGTTTTCCACTATAGATCCTAAATATGTAAAGCGGCTTACTACTTCAATACCCTCAATTTCACGTATTGTTGGGCGGTTATTCTCCAGACGGTCGACGATCATTATTTTGGTTTTGGCTTTGTTAACTTGGAGGCCATATTCTGCACTGATTTTTACCAGGCGATCCGGAATATATGACATTTCCTCTCCGTTTTTTGCTACTAACGTAGTGTCATCCGCATATCGAAGATTAGAGATGTACATCCCACCAACCGAGATACCTCCATCCCAGTTGACTGTACCATTTGCTGTATCGATTTGCAGTATTCTGCGCATTATGAATTCACCATATAAGTTAAAAAGTAGCGGTGAAAGGGTACAGCCCTGGCGTACACCCCGCGCGGGGTAAAACTTTTTCGAGTAAATCCCATTATTTATCCGGACTTTTGCTGAAGTTTTTTCGTATAACTGCTTAATCAGCCACACTAAATGTGCTGGCGCGCCCAAATCCATTAATATCGACCACATTTTCGACCAATGCACACAGTCGAAAGCCTTCTTATAATCGACGAAACAGAACACAGCTGGAATATTATATTCGCGCGCTTTTTCAACAAGTAATCTAAGATTGAGGATCTGTTCTCTTGTACCTCTTCCTTTTGTAAAGCCAGCCTGCTCTGGCGGAATTTGAATGTGCATCAGAGCATACAAACGATCGTATATAATTTTGATCATCACTTTGCTTATATGCGGTATCAGTGAGATAGTCCGATAGTTTTCACAGCATTCGGGTGATCCTTTCTTGTGCAGAGTAATATAGGTCGTCTTTGCATTTTTCTGGTGCGTGGAGTCTTAACCGGAATTCCATCATCAGCAATCTATGGTCTGATCCACACTCTGCACCTGGTAACGTTTTCACATTTTTACACGATGACTTCCATCTCTTGTTCACAAGTATATAGTCGATTTGATTCCTATATCTGTCGCCAGGTGATACCCATGTAACTCTCCTACGAGGATGATGTTGGAACATTGTGTTCATAATTGTCATCTGAGAGTCAACTGCAAACTGAATTAGATCTTCCCCTCTTGCATTACGCTTTCCGATTGCAAACTTACCAACAAAATCACGAATGTGGTCGTCAGCACTTGTATCGCCTATCTTGGCATTAAAGTCTCCCATCACAACTGCAATTTCTCTACGTGGAAGCGAGTTTAGCGTATCTGCCAGTTCATCATAGAAAGACTGAATTTCTGTATCATCCGCGTCAGTTGTTGGGGCGTATACCTGTATCAGATTCATGTTAATGGGTTCTATTTTTAGATTCAACATGATTATACGATTGCTGATTGCTTTATATCCTTTTACGATATAATTGTACCTTTTCATTACCAAGAAAGCCACTTCTTCTCTGTGTGAATTACTGTTACTAGAAGCGTAAACATTAAAATCCTTTGTTTTAAAATGACCAGTCTGGTTATAATGAGTTTCTGCAAGCCCGCAGATTGGAAGTTTTTTATCTCATAAGCTCGCTTTCCACAATCCTCAGTTTGCCCGGAGCCAAAAGTCCACGAACATTCCACGTTCCGAATCTATTTATATTTCGTATCTTAAAAACACCGGTAGCATATTTCACATTCTGACCCCGAACGTCAGAACGCCGATTGCTAGTCGGATCGCATGGCACAAAATCTATCCGTTTTCTTGACATTTCATGGTGCTCTTGGGAAAATACTGCGGTGGTTTCCCCTTGCCTGCCGCAGGATTTTCTCTTAGGGTTTACTCCCTTAGCCGAAAGGTCCAGTTTGGAGGCGCTGGATACTCGCCTACCCGCTCTAGATTGATATTCATCAATCCGACTGGGACACCTACGTCACGAGCGGGTTGCTGATAGTCTGCTGCTGTAATGCAGTAAAAAAAGCTTAACGGTATTTATTAGCAGGAACACCTTCGGCAAGTGCTCCCCTTCCGTTTTCCTATCAGCGGTATATTATGAGTTCTGATTTAGCTTTTCTAATCAGCGCTAAGCCCGCCGAAATAGAAAATTACCACCCTGCACGACATGGACGTACAGAACTCACATGGTTGATGTTTCGTTTCACCGCCAATGGGGCTAGCACTAAACAGCGGTCGAGTGACTACTTACTAGAGAAGGTTACTCTAGTTACATCAACCTGTGCCCCGCAGGGCACTTATAATATATATATATATATGTATATACACGAGAGACGATCAATAAGTAAGTTACACTTTGCGATTCAAAAAAAAACAAAAAAACGTAAAAAATATGTAAATATATTTTTGAAATCCACAATCTTTTCTCTATATTCCAACGTATTCACCTAAAATATTTAAGCACTTGCCGTAACGTGGTACCAATTTTTCGATGCCTTGTTTAGAAAATGTCCGTCTAACTTGTGCTAACCAATTCATAACGAAATTCTTCACTTCTTCGTTTTAACGGGACCGAACATAAGGACAATTCGAAAGAGAGTTTGAACGCGCTTAACGTTTACATCTGTGTGCGAAGATAATGGACGACCACTGCGCGCTTCATCTTTCACACAATCTTGTCCTTCGTCGAACATACGGCACACCAAACGGACACCATGGGTCCCCCTGACATTGCTCTTCACATATTTGTCAATGAATTTTAGTGAGATTATGATTTTTTGCCCACAAAAACCGCAATACACTTTGTCTCTCGATGTTGAACGACCGATTCACACGACGCTCTATTTCAAAACAGACGCTGTAAACGAACCAGACGAGATACCAGTTTCATTCTTTCACGAGGAGATAGAGAATGAAAATCGGTTTCGTTTAAGCCGAAATGGGGGACTGTACGTTAATTCAGGTAGAAACTACAGTCGAGTGTAACTTACTTATTGATCCTTCTTTCGTGTATACATAAGTACACTTGCATATACACATAAAAATAAATGAAGTACATAAGGCCGTATTTTAAATTGTGTTATTTCGTCCGGTGTTTCAATATAGGCACGCAATAATGTAAATGAAAAATATAAAAATATAACATAATATTATATAACGGCAGATTTTATGATATAGTATATGAATGATAATAGTAAAATACCGCTAAACTAAATTTAACAATATGTCGTCATCATGATTACTAATACGTTTAATTAGAATTAAAGAAAAATTATACTAATCTTAATGACATTACTAGTGTGTGTAATCAAGTTAATTTGTATTTTACGCCTCTTTTTATAATTTCTTAATTGTTCGCTTAACTGAAATAATAATAATAATAATAATAATAATAATAATAATAATAATAATAATCAAATCAAATAAAATTTATTATTATTACTATTATTACCATCTATGCGCATAAATTGCGCGAACGATGGAATAATTCAATATAAAAGTTGGATACAATTTAAAAAAGAAAAAAAGGATTTCTTATAAATAACAAATTAAAACAATGCATCTGAAACGTAAATATAAGAAATAGATATAGATACAACTTTAATTACTGAGTGTCAGGATGAACAAATGGAAAAAAATCTCAAATCTTGTAAAATAATATACATAATAATAATAATAATAATAACAAAGGATAAAGACACAGGTTTGGTATTTTTTTAATGGGTTTGTCGACATTAGCCCAAGAAACGAGAAGTAATAAATAAATGTATATTATTACGGAATAAAAGAGTATAAAAAGAAACATAGAAAAGGAGACAAAAAACAAATGTAAAAATTGATCAGCATCACAAGGAAAGTATAAATATGGAAAGGGGGTAAAAAGGGCAAAATGGAATAGACGTAGATGAAAACAAAAGAAGTGACGCAGGAGGAATACTACTCAATTGCAAACAGTATTTGTAAAAAAAAGATAACGGTAAATAGCATTTAAAAACTGACCATTTAAATTTTAGTGAAAAGTCTGACCACAAATTATAGGCGTTTTATTTATTTTGTTTCGTTACGAAATCCTTAAACAAAAATAATTTTCCAACAACGCATTCTAAAACTTAAAATTTTTTACAGCTGCTTAACGCAATCAACGTCCTTACAAAAATTAGAAATCTTCGAAATAGAACTTTTAAAAGGTATTTGCTTGCTAAACATGTCCTTTTAAATATTCTCTAGGTACAGATTTTTTTTTTTTTTGTTGTGTGAGCGCGCTAGCGACATTGACCCAACAAAGGAAAACTGAGCTAAAAAACTAAATAGCTAGGAGGTCCGAAATGGACGCAACAAAAGACACCACAGAAGATGAAGGAAAGGAGAGGATAAAGGAAGAGTTATACGGAGTAGGGAGACCTAATGACAAGAGCTGACTGTATAAAAGGGAGCGTTCGTTATGAAGAGCAGGACACTGGAAGAAAATGTGATCAGTATCACATGTACGAGGAGGATCACAATCGAGAAGACAACAATAATGAGAAGGTGACAGAGCAAATTGAAAGCGAGAGGAGGGGAGGAGAGAATGATTGATCCGGAGGCGAATTAGGGAGACAATAGAAGAGCGATGACCGAAAGGAATAGAATGGATTCAAGACAGGGAACGAGGAATCGGTTGAATAAAACGGTAATGCGAATGACTATTAGAAAATAGGGAGGGATTAATGGCCCGCCAAAGTCTGGCGTGATTGGAAGTGGATAAGGAAAGGATATCCGATGAAGGGAAATAGTTGAGGAATGAATTAAGGCGAGCAGCAGAGCGAGCCAAGGAATCAGCTGCGTCATTGCCGTCAATTCCGGAATGACTGAGGATCCCTAAAAAAAATCAATAAGAATAGAGCGAGATGACTGCGGAGTGGAGGTAAGAGAACGAATTGAGAGAATAATACTATCAGAGGAATGTGAAGGAGGAGAGGATAGGGCTTAAAGGACGCCTTCAGAATTTGAACTCTTACGGTTTCGTAAGTTCCATATCATTTACGGCTGTATGCAATGTTCCGCATTCAAATGAAACATTTGTAATATTACTATCGAAAGTTTTGTATGATTTATTGAAAACTTTTTCATTTTTAACCGACTTCAAAAAAGGAGGAGGTATTCAATTCGACTGTATTCTTTTTTTTTTTCTTCTAGAGGAACCGATTTTCATGATTTTTCTTTTATTTAAATAGTGGTGCTTCTCATGTAGTCCCATTTAAATTTGATCAAGATCTGATCTGTAGTTTTTGAGTTATCCTTAATAATGGGGGAGTTGAAGCTTTTTGGATGCTTTTCATTCATGATTAGTTTCAACGTCAAGATAGATTTATTGACTTAAATTATTATAAATTTGCCAAGTTACTATGGAAATGTAGTTTTTGATGTTTTTACTGTGGAAATGCAGTTCAAAATAAGGAAATCGATTTTTTTAAAGTATTAAGTATGGAGAATAATGTGAAAAAAATTTGATTTTTAACAAGAAAAAAATTCAGGAATAACGCTGTAAAATAAAATGCTTTTTTACAAAAAATAAATATCGACTTCAAGGTTTATTATAAAAATTTAAAAATGCACTAAAAAGTAAAAAATAATTATTCGATAAAAAATATATATCAGAGTGATATAACTTAAAGTGATATCGTAATTCTTATACAACATTAAGTTTTTGGAGTTGACATCAAATTCATATTATAATAATAATTAAAAACTGCGTTAAATATTTATTAAGTTGTTCCTAGATATTGTAACATGAATTTGATGTCAACTCCAAAAAGTTAATGTATAAGAATTACGATATCACCTTAAGTTATATCACTCTGATATATATTTTTTATCGAATAATTATTTTTCACTTTTTAGTGCATTTTTAAATTTTTATAATAAACCTTGAAGTCGGTATTTATTTTTTGTAAAAAAGCATTTTATTTTTTTTACAGTTCCCAATTAGCATACTTCTAAATAGAGCGGATTTCGTATGCTTCGAAAAATCGTCGGGTATTATAAACAATTACATGATGCATCAAGTTAAACGTAACCAAAAAAAAGGGGTCTCGCAAAGAGGTTTCTCTGATCCATTAGTTTTCCTTAAGGCTGATTTTAGAGTCCAAAAATGCCCCAAGTTTCAAACCAGGGGATGTACCGCAGTCTCAGATATAACTTTTTGCGTTAAATTACAAATTTATATTAAAAAAAAAAAAAAAAAAAAAATGAAATAGGCGGAAGCTTTTAAATATTGTGCAACTTATCAAAAAGAGTAAATCTCGTTCGTCAAGTCGTATTTTGTGTGTTTATTATATTAATTGTTCAGACCGATAGACGTAATTTACAATATGAGCATATTCGATCCCGGGGGAGGCCCCCAGCCTCCGCCGGCTACAGATATCTGCGGCGCTGACCGCTTATCTGTTAACTGCTACGCTGATAACAATGGCGCTACCACCTCCGATAACGGTAATAATAATTATACTACTAATAGTTGTAATAATCCGGCGAATGATGCGATGAATGTTACTTTGTTCGATCCGTCGCTTCATTCTGGCCCATATTCCGTCATTATTCAATCTGACTCGCACAACCTCGCTAATTATAATCCGCTCGGCGTGTGCAAAATCTTATCGGCGTACGACGGTATTAAATACTTTCAACGGAATGGTGTTAACAAAATTAAAGCCATATTTGACTCCGGCTTATCCGCTAACCAATTCATTTTAAGAATTCGCAATGACTCTAAAGTCAAGCACTTAAAAACCTTTATTCCGAATGCCTTACTTTATCGCTATGGGGTTATACTGGGTGTAGATCCGTCAATATCGGAAGAAGAACTGTTTAACACCATGCAAAGCGACATCCCATTTAACAAGATTAGAAGGATTAACAGGCGGAAGGGTGATAAGTTCATTCCAACAACGGCAGTAGAGGTCCAATTTGTTGGTCACTCTCTCCCTCAATTCGTATACATGTACAAACTACGTTTTCCAGTTAAGCCGAGCGTAAGACCCCCTAGACAATGCCGTAATTGTCTACGATTTTCTCACATTGCTCAGCAATGCAGGTCTAAACCTCGTTGTCTTCACTGCGGTCAACAACACTTATCTACAGATTGTGCGGAGGAAAATGTGGTAGTCCCGGATCAGGTTACATGCTTAAATTGTACCGGAAAACATCTAACTACTGACAGAAGCTGCCCTGTTTATCTGGAGCAATTCAAAATTCAGAAAATAAAAGCATATGATAACCTCTCAACACCAGAAGCAATAAATAAGATCAGAAGTTCTGAAGTTTCAAATGCATTCTCGTATGCCGATGTTGCCAGTATATCTCGTTCGGTACACTCCGTAGCAGGATCGGTCAGCAAGAGTAGATATTTTCACAAAACTCCATCTTCCTCCCATAATCGGTCTCCTTCGTATACTCCGCGCTATCCTGATCTTAATGCGACACTCATTTTTCCGTCAGGAAAACCTTCCTCGTTTTTTAAGGGTACTCCTAATTCTGTAACAACTCCTCCTCCTAAGGATATCCTGGAAACACAAAGTATTCCTCCTTCTAAAATTAGCACTATTCCATGCTCTAATTCAGATCCTTCACAGTCCATAAACCTTCTCCCACAACAACAGTCTAAGGCTCAAGGTCGAGACGAATTATCTCCTACGAGCTCTCTAAGCTCTAAATCTTCATCCTCAACCGAGATTCCCATAAAAACGAGGAAAACTTCCAATGTAACTTCAAATCAAAAAAAAAAAGTTAATTTTCTCTTTCCAACTTGTCTAGTATTATTAGTTGTACATACTACTATTAACTTATCGTAATTCGATTTTTATACGTTCACAACTGTGTATGCATATATCGTGTAGATCACGTGCATATGTACATATGTTCGATTTATCATTATAAGTTTGTTTTGCGTTTCTATTATGTGCGTAGCGTTACTTTTTATGTTGTAAGTGTACTTTCACACTCTCTTCTCACTTCACGCTATCCGCATTGAAATGCTCTGGGTCCCCAGTCATATGGGGATAGAGGGTAACGAAATGGCTGATTCTTTGGCTCAGATTGCTGTATCCTCCCGCTTTTTTTTCTCTAAAATTCCCGTTTCGAATTTACTCCCATTGTGCAAAAAGTTTCATGTTAGATTTTGGTCAGATTTTTACGTTTCCTCCTTTTCTAATCATTCTTCCTTTTATTTTTCCATCCAACCTAATCTTCCCACACGGCCTTGGTTTTACGATTTTCCTTCGCTTCACCGCTCCGTTATTGTTCCTATTATCCGTTTACGTCTGAATCATACTCTTCTTCCTTCCTCACGCTTTCGTTTTCATCTCGCTCTTTCCCCTTATTGCCCTCTTCATCCTGACGACGTAGCCGTCTGTGATCCTGACCATATCCTCTTTGAATGTCCATCCCTCGTGAACGAACGTACCTCTTTGTATTCCAATCTGCTGTCACTCAAACTCCCTACTCCTTATTGTGCCTCGTATATCTTATCGTTTCCGTCGATCTCAGTTGTTCCTATCCTCAGTTCCTTTATCTTATCAATAGCTGACCGAATCTACATTTAACTGATCCTTCTCCTTCCTTTCGTTTCTGGGCAAAGATCCTTTGTTGATGTGCCCAAAGGGGGGTTAAAAAAAAAAAAAAAAAAAAAAAAAAAAGTGTACTGTAGCACTTTCCGGGCAATAGAACTCTTCATTCTTTCGCGGATTCCCTATTCCTTTTTGCATATCCCTCTTATTACAACTTTTCTTTTTTTGTGGTTCCCTTATTGTTTTCTCATTCACTCATGGTCAGGTCTATAAGTATTTTGCAGTGGAATTGCCGGAGTGTCAAGAAGAATTTAATTAACTTGCAAGCTGTTCTTGCGTCCAATGACTTCGATCTGGTAGTTTTATCAGAGACTTGGCTTGAACAGTCTGCCAACCTTTCGTTACCAGGCTATATTTGCTACAGAGACGACCGACAGGATGGATACGGTGGTACTGCTATTCTAATTAAACGGGACTTTCCTCACAGCATAAACGAAATTGGTATTTTTAATAATTCGCGAGTTAATGGGTTGTTAATTTCAGTTTTCTTGAGACATAAGGTTGTACTACATGTTTTTTCAATATATTGTCCCCCTAATGCATATTTTCCTGAAAATGACTTTATAGATTTAATTAATGGAATCCCTGATACCGACTATATTATATGCTGTGGCGACTTCAATGGTATTCATCCACTATGGGGTTGCTATAATTCAAACCGTATGGGTCGACAGATTATTAATATCCTAGAAAAAACTAACTTGATTCTAGGCAATGATGGTACGCACACCACTATTCCAACTCTTTCGCGACCCGCTAATGCTTTGGATTTAACATTCTTTTCTTCTAACCTTACTTCCAATTTTCACTGGAAAGTATTGCAATGGCCTCTTGGTAGCGATCATCTACCTATCTTTATTAGATGCACTTTTAGATGTTCATATTCGGTCCTTAACAAGGATATAGGTACCCGTTGGGTGCTTCCGGATGATAAGGTCCTCAAATTTACCAATTTATTGCGCGTCCTAAGTAATCAGCTCTTAGAAAAAAATTCTCTCTTCCTCGTTTTACCTCTGTGTTTAGTGCCGAATGTGCTGCGATTTTCAAGGCTTTGTCCTTTTTAAATTCACATATATTCTCTGAAAATATCATTATCATGTCTGATTCTATGAGTTGCTTATCAGCTTTGAAACACTTATCGTTCAACACAAAATCCCATCCATACCTCTATAAAATCAGAAGCCTAGTAGTTTCCCTTTCTGAATCTGGCGTAGTAGTTAACTTTGTTCGGATACCAGGACATGCAGATATCTACGGTAATGAAGTGGCAGACATGGCTGCCAGAGACACATGGATGAATAGTTGTTTAGTTCCATACTTTCCAAACAGAGACCTATTCGAGCTCATTAGATATGCTCATAAAGAATATTGGGAGGCTACATAGGCAAATCCATTTTGCGCGCAACAGTACAAAAGAATTCAACCTAATATTCCTGACGTTCCTTGGTTCAACCACATTACGACTGTTTCGATGAGTACCAGATCGTACATTGTTACCTTATGTCGCCTCCGGCTGGGGGTAAACCGTCTCCCCGTTTCTTTGTACAACGTGGGTTTAATTTCTTCTCCCTATTGCCAACATCCACTAGACTCGAACAAAATGGCGGATGCTGACCACCTCATCTTCGAATGCAATTTTTACACGACGCAAAGAATTATTTTGTATAACTCAATAATAAATTTCCAGATCCCTCTGCCATCTAATGTCAATTCTCTCCTGGCCACCGGGAGTGCTGCAGTATACAAGCTATTATATAATTATATAGTACAATGTAATATTAATGTATAGCGTTAATTAGTTAATTAATTATATTACATTGTCGATGGGTTGAATTTTCGACGCCCAAAAAAAAAAAAAAAAAAAAAAGAAGATTTTAAAATTCGTGGATATGGATAATATAAAAAAATACAAAACGGCTGCAATAAGGAAGCCCATGTTTCACCGAAATAGATAGTGCAAAGAAGGAGAGGCAACTAGAAAAATATAAGTGCAGTAGTAGAAAGAAACCGCGAAAGTTAGAAGAAAGAACCGGTTGCGTAAATCAAGAAAGTGCGATGCTTTTATTAAAAATATCTATTAAAAAAAAAAGAACGGACTGAATCCGTACGGTTCGAAATTTGTAAATACCGTGCTGCGAAAAAAGATGACGAATAATAGAAAATACCCAAAACATGGCCAAGCCGAAGAAAAATCGTGCGATGGTTTTAAAAGACGCACTTTTGTTCTGCTGAACAGTTTATTATCGAGTGAACGTGGAATAACCATTTAGAAGATGTAAAGATAACTCGAAAACATCGTTTTAGACATTACGATTATTACATGGAAATGATATGCGGTGAAAAGATGTAACGGAACACGATCGCGAATGATTTGAGTAATATTTTACAGACACAGTGTTCTTCTTGTTTCGTTCCGTGATCGTTTTTTTCGCGTTCATAAAAGATCGCTCGATACGAACAAGAAATAAAAAGCAATCTTTGTCGCGGTATGTGGCGCGACTTTAGAAGAGCCGCTTTTAATAGCGCGATGAAATGGGGAACTTGATTGACGGAAAAGGTCTGCTAGTGGTCTAGCAAATGTTTATAAGGCCATCAGCGGACGCGGTCGGTTATTACAAAGCTTAATTCCTAAAGTTTCCTACGTCGTTCATTGCCTTTATGCGGTCGCTGGGTTCTTGGTTTCGCCGAATTTATGTGGCGTTTCTGGGCCGTATGCGTCGCTTGCTTAACGCGGAGTGCGGTTGCAAATAAATTAAACAATTAATGGCATAACGTAGATATTGCAGCTCCCGAAGTTCGAGTGCCGTGTTCGACCTTATCATCGGCGTCGTTAATTTCTCTGTACACCTTTTAAGGCGTCCTAATAATGCCATTTAAAGCTTGCACCACTATCAGCTAAAGTTCAAAACTATCTCAGGCCTCGCTGAACAAGTACATGTATAGACTTTGAATAGTGGCTCGTCATTTTTAACTTGTAGTCTACTATAGTGCAGTGGGCAAGCAAGGCAAGTGCGACGGACAGATTTAATCGCACTAGACGACAGAATGAACGTGCAGATCTCTGTTACCGAACTTGAGACATTAAACCTACGTTTACACCGATTATTGCTTCAATATATACCGCACGTGCGTACACGTGTACGCCTATACTGCGACAGCGGCAACGCATCAACATCATTAAGTGTATTAACCGAAAGTTAATAATACCAAATATAACACAGGTAAACTTTAAATCTGAGCGCTTTCTTCCTTCCGAGCAATTTCTGTTAAACTCAGCAGTTCCCTCTAAACTCTTAATCAGCATCTTAACAACACCTTCTACCCACACACTCTGCACACTAGCGCACGCCAATCGTCCAACTTTAAACGATTCTGCCGTTATTACATTAGCTCCACTAAAACCAGTCAACCTCGCACACGTTAGAGCAATTCTTTAAATGCGAAGAGCCTTAGCTGATATTCGCGATTTCCGAATTAAAGCAGGCCGCCTTCACATCAATTCTCCCGTTATTAAGATAATCGCTCGATTCGATTATGGCTATGCTAAATTATCGTTTGACAGTAAGTAATAAAAAGGTCAGAGAATAATTTCTTTCGTTTCTTGTTGGTTTTTTTTTTTTCATTTTTCCCCTTATGTTTAGACGACGAAAAAAAAAAGAATACTTTGCACACTGTGTTTGTAAGTGTTGGTACATGCTCAGTTGTCTAGACTATAAGAATTCGTTGTTTAGCAACTATTTAGATTAACTTTAAAAAGAACTATCGCAAAGGTTGATTCTCCGAGAGTTCATAGTTTCGATCTCTACGCTTATGGATTCACGGAACATTTAATCAAAACTGAGAACTGCTAAAAGTAAGCCGCTGGAACTGTATGACATTTCTAGTAGGGCTGTTGGTAAGTCTAGCTGGCCGCATCATTTGAAAACCCTCAAAGACATTATCAGTGTGTCAAAGGGAGGAAACAGCGTTACCGACTCGACTTTTATATTGTATTTTATATTGACTTTTATACCGACTATGTTATTTCGAAAAGGTGTAACATCGTTTTCTCGACTGGTAGGTTATTGCGAAAGTATATACTATATGAAGTCATGATACTTCGCGTAAATGCTATTCAATGTAGCGTACCTATTCATCCTTTTGTTAATTAGTTAACAAAAATAATAGAGAAACTTATAAACATAATTAAAAAACGTCTTAGGACATTAAATAAGTAATCAACATATTATTACTTTAATATTTTGATTTTAAAAATTACTTAATCGACCAGACAATTAAATATTGGAGGGGTGATAAGAAAAAATAACATTAACTTCTTATAGGTGAAATAAGATTTTTTTTTTGCTGGTCAACCAGGGACCGTTATCCAAAAACAATTAGCAAAAGAAAAAATTAATTATATCTTAATACAAACAAATGTCGTTAATAGGAAGAAACAAATCTTAAGAATAATGTGTAAAGAATAAGAAATATGGGGGTAGGAAGATCAAGTCTTAGCAAATTTGAATACAGAATAGAACGCTCAACAAAGAGAGATGAACACTAAAAAGAGTAGACAATCAGCATCACAAACACATGCTTTGTTTGAATAGAAAGAACAATGCAGGGAAAGAAAATCAATGAAAAACGAAAATGGAAGGAAGTTACTAAAGAATGGTTAAACAAACAATGAAACTGACAACAGAACGGCGAAATGGAAGGAAACAAAAAGAGCAATGGATTATCAGAAAGACTAGACTGAACAAACAGATAAAAAGAGTAATGATAATAAAAGAATTCCAGGTGGAAGGAGTTATACACCTGAAGAAGAAATAATCAAAAAGATTGACGGGAAAATCAAAGAATTGTTCGGACAGATGGTGAGGTGAAATATATTTATTTATTTATTTGATTAAATCGATTCGGCAATGCGACAGCACGAAGGCCAATTAATGTATAGCACAAAAAAGTATATACCTAAAGACAAAGATACACACACAACTGACATACTCAGACTACACAACAACGTACACAAACACATACCTAAAGGGCAGCCGCCACACCTCATTTGAAGATATTTCTAACAATTTTTATAAATTCATCAAAATTATTACTATCAGAAATATCACTATTCTCATTTTCTTTATGTATTTCGTTATTGGTAGCGCAGTAGCCTAGTAGTTAAGGTGCTTGGCTACTAAATCAAAGGACACGGGTTCGAGACTTGTCTCGTTCCAGATCTGAATCGTTCCCAGGTTTACCCAGCCTGAAATAATTAGGTACTAGAGAAATCTGGGAAAGTAAAGGCGGATCCCAAGAGAAAGGAACTGACCCTCCTACTCGCATTAGTGCCGTTGGACTTAGTACACCGTAAACCGTAACTTCACAATCCTCGACGCCCTGCTAAGGGTATGGAACTCACTTTACTTTATTTTACTTTGTTATACAAAGTTAAAAGTGAAAAGAGGAGCACGGAAAATGTTTCGTTTTAACAAAACCGATCTCAATAATTTCAGGTCGACGAACATTACGAGGGAGAACTCTGAAACCTATTTTCTCTAAAAGTAACGAGCAGGACAAGTTACCGTGTTTCAACCCATACAGGAATAAGAGACACACTTCCTTTCTACTCCAAGCAGGCTTCTGAGCCCTAAACTGCTCTGCACCCCGCTAATGAAAAAGCATCCCCATACAAATTAGCAAATTTGTAATGTATATACCTAGAAACTTCTTCTGTATTCTTTCAACCGTATCAATCATTTCACCCGACTCAGGGTCTCAAATAATAGAAGAAAATTCTAAATGAAGGCGAACCAAGGCAACATATAAGCATATATGTGAGTTTCAATATGAACAAAATTTCTGCTGAATCTCATTATATAAGTAAACATTTGAAAATTATCGAATTTTAATACTCACATTTTGAATGAAATTTTTATAGCACGCGTGCCATTTTTACATTTTTCATTTTTCATTTTTAAATTTACATCAGTGAACCGTATCAACATTGCATGATTGTGCATAGCATGAAACAAACGTTAAATTGTGATTACAGATACAGAACTGATAATAGAATGAGAGTAAGTAAGAAGAAAGTATGTATCTAGTTATGACGGATCCTTACACCAGTGACGATCGAAAATAATCATTCATTTTTTGACATGTAACAAATCTTACATCATTTCTTAGAAAAACGTGAAAATTTATTTTAAGAACTGCAGAAACTAGACGGTTGCCGATAGGTGTAATGATATATTTGATACGCAGAGTAGAACGGTTGAGAAGAATTATTATTAACGTGCAGCTATAAAAAATAAAAATGCGAAATCGTGCAAGCTGTTCAGGTACTTGAAATATTGTTTAAGTAAATAATCTTTCAAAAGGTGTAATGGGACTCTTGTAGACTGCATTGGAGGAATAGGAAAACGGCAGTTAATCAGATAATATAACAACTTTTGTTAAAGAATTGTCACAAATGGTGATGGTAATGATAGTGAAATTGTGAAATTAGAGGTATGGAACTAAAAAAATATGAACAAGTGTAAAATTAAAATTAAAATACTCATTTTTTCTTTTCATACATTTCTCCCACTCACTGTGATCAGGAACATTTGGTTTCGCATCCTTAATTTCAGGTTAGATGTAACATTAAGTAGAGGCTTAAATTTTCATAATTTATTTTAGGTATTACTAAGGGAATAAAATATCGTAAAAATTTGACTTTCATTCTGCTCAATCGCTCGAAGTCTAAATTAAAAAATGTGAAATCTACAAAAAATTATATATTAATTGAATATAAGTACCAAAAATATAGGAGATTTAAAGAATACGTTATATAAATAGCTGACAAAAAAAAAGGCGCAAGAACATATAAAACATGTAAGATTCGAGTAAACACAATTTTTTTTTTTTTTTTTTTTTTTTTTTTATTTAAATAATTTGCGGGTCCCACAAGGCAATTGCCCGTTTGTGGGTTCCCAACATAATTATATCGTTTATTCATTATATACATCTTAAGTCCAATACATCATATCCGTCTTATATATGTATAATTACTTAATTCAACTTAAATTCTATTTTTACTATTCTACGTCTAATTTTAGTTCACAACATTTATACCTATCGCACATCGTACCACAATATTTTCACATAAGCCATCAGTAATGCAGCTAGAACTGAGCATTTATTTATTTATTTATTTTTTTTTTTCATTACATCATTTATAATTCTTTACTCTTTCAATCAATTACCCGTCTTATCGCTGTTCCTTTCCTATGACTATCCATTTCTCATTCTTTGCACCACGCAATCAACCATATTTTTATTTTGTCTTTCCATATATTCAAATTACATTCGTCTCTTAATTCCTTTGGTAAGTTACCTAGTAAATGACACTCGTAACTTCCTCTTCAACATTATCAATTTTATTATTAATCCCTTTAGGTCTTATAAAACATAAATCGTCATAGTTGTCCCATATACCTTTTCCCTTGTCGGTAATCTTATTTTTTCTGTTTTATACCTTAAAAGTTTACTGCAATAAAAAAACATTTTTGGCGACATTTCTTTATTATTGTCCCACCCGAAGTAGAATTCGTTACAAGATTCGCACTTCTCCAATTCGGTAACAACATTATTTTTAAACATCTTTTCTGTAGCCTACTAATTTTCCTGAATTCTGTTTTTTTTTGCCTCCCCCCAAATTTCGAGTCCGTATCTAATCCTAGTCATTATTAATGAGTTAAAATATGCAGTCTCGTAGTTTTGTAGTTCATAACTTGTTTCAATTTGTATAACGCCGGCATAGTCTGCCTAATTTTCCTAGCAACGTTATCTATGTGAACTCTCCAAGTTAACGCCTTATCGAATGTTATTCCCAGGTATTTGAAATTATCAGCCATTTCTAACGGCTCACAACGGCATACTTCCGATCTATGAACGCAATCTACCTTGTGCAAAACTATTTTAGGCACGAACTTCCTAAATCTACTCGGTGTTCTTACGTACATCACTTTTGATTTTTTGGCATTTATTAATAATTGTTTATCGTGTACCCATCTGCAAACCATATTCAAGTCCTCCTGAAGCAGCCTTTCTGCTATTTCTACGTCTTGGTGTTCAATTACCAAAGCAATGTCATCAGCATATGCGTAAAGTTTGGCGTTCCTAATACAATTGTAAATGGAGTTGATGTAAATTAAAAACAGTAACGGTGCTAATATAGTTCCTTGTCCCACTCCATATTTCGTTTTCCCCATATCACTATATTCATTACCAATTTTCACTAAACATTCCCTTTCATGTAAATAACATCTAAACCAATTAAGATATTTCCCTGTTATACCAATTTTGTTTAGGTCTTCTATCAATATTTCCCTATCCACTAAATCAAAAGCTTTAGTAAGGCCTAGAAAGACTATCAAAAATTGTTTGCCGGATGCTAATCCCTTATTTATCGCAGATATATCTGAGCAGAGTTACCGTTGATTTCCCCTTTCTAAACCCATATTGGTTATAATATATTAGGTTGTTTTCTTCCAGGTACAATTTAAGATAGTTACCTACATAGTGCTCAACCACTTTAGCAATAACTGATATTAACGTAACTGGTCTATAGTTTTCACAGAGTTTTTTATCCCCATTTTTATACATTGGTCTTATTTCCTCTACTTTTAACTCCCTGGGGAATATACCTTCTTTTACCGACACATTAATAATTTTTGTTAACAGCTGAACAAGCTTTTTTGCATGTGTAATTACATCTTTCACCCGTATACCATCATGTCCTTGGGCTTTATTCTTATTCATTTTCCTAATTATGTTTTCTATCACTTCACTTGTGGCTTTCGGTATGTAAAATGACGTAATCGTTGTATTCACGTTCTCGGTTCTAATGAGTCTAATATCACAATTATGTGTGTCAGATTTTCAATAGCCTCCATATAATATTTTTGAAATTCACGCGCCGCATTGCGATACCCATCAAAATTCTTTCCTATTGCCTCATCTATAATTATAGACCTTTTTTTACACACTACTTGATCTATTATCTTCCAGGTTTTTTTTATGTTATTATTCGCTTTTAGTAATTCCTGTTGGTAATATTTTTCTTTTTCTTGTCTTATTTCCTGCTTTACTAATTTCCTGTATTTCTTATATAGTTCTTTATATCTTCTATTTGAATTATTCCCTTTACATCTTTTGTAATACAGGTCTCTAATATGTATGAAATTTAATATTTTCCTATTCATCCACGCTGCAATAGTATTGTATCTCCTTTCCCTCCTTGTCTGTCTAGTAAATTTGCAATCGTCATAAAGTTTATTGAATACTACTTTTAAATTATTTACTAATTCTTCCATTATTAAGTACAGTATTTGAACATCTACACCCCTTTCTATCCGCAGATCTTATTTGGGCTTCGTTTTCTTACTAAACGCATCCCACTACGGCCATGCATATTTCTTAGCTTTATACACTATTAGCTACGGTATTATTGCCAAAATAGCAGTATGTGAGACTGCACTAACGGCGCATGTTACCTTTTTTTTTTTTTTTTTTTTTTTTAAATGTTTTTTCGTATCCGTAAATTATAGTGTACTCAAAGTTATCAAAAGCTCCGTTAGTACCAAATACCACGCATAAAACTATGAAATCCAGCAAAGCTTATATGTAATTTAAAAAGCATAAAAATCTACAAAATAACCATACACCCTTATCGCGTTATACAGCATAGCTGTTATAGATAAACGTTATGTAAGAAACTAATATATTTATTAAAATATTTCCCCGATGTGTTTTCAAGTAACTAATCCCTTACCTGGATGGTATAAAATTATTCGCGCTCATCTGGAAAATGGAAATATCTGTTTCGAAACATGTTGGTGTAATATTTCAATAGATATGTTTGTTTCTTCTCTTATGCAACAGTCACCATTCCAACACTCGTTTTGTCCATCTATTATCCTTTCCTCTAGCTGTGTGCCCTGTTCAAGTCCACTTCAGTTTGGCCACTTGCTCCACAACGTCACAGAGTCCGGTCTTCTCCGGTATCCAAGTATTTCGCTTCCGGTCGGACCGCCTTATATTCAATATTAATCTTTCATGCGCCGTTTGTGTCTGTCTCATCTTTCTGATATTCGCTTTTGTGAGCCATGCGTAAAAACTGTCAGATAGAAAGATACCTAAAAAACAACTATAATACAAGCTACAGTGTTTACGTAATTAAAGAAAATATTTCAGCGTCAACAGATAAAATGATTGCATGCTGGCACGTTCTTTCGAGAGCGCCAAAAGAGGAAGTTACCCGTGTGTAGCGAGGATATCCACTATTGGTATGATAGTCAGTTTCCTGGCATAACGCGGCTAAAGTGCATCTCGGCAAGAGCGTAGTGAAAACTGCTGCGGTTGTCTGGTAGACGGTGCTGGTAAAAATTATAAAACTTCTAAACACAAAATTACTTGAAATGAGACACGGTGGAGTTTTCAGTAGTACAACGATCCTAAACATAAACCAGAAAGCCGACGTCACTGGTTGACAAAGAATATTCTACATGTTGTAGCAGCTGCTGCCTGGTTCAGTGAAAGCGAGAACTCAATTCAATAGATTATTATTTATAGCGGAAGCTTGAAATGATATATCAAAAATGGCATAGCAGTATCGAGATGTTTAAAAAATCAATGAGTTGGTCACCACAAAGACTTGTCACTGATGATTAGCTTTAACGTCTTCGCCGTTCTGTCGCCATACAAGGTAATCGAATAAGAGTGCATGTTTTAGATAGAAATTATATAAAAAACGATATACTTTCTATTTAAAACGTACAAAGTTTCGTCAAGTTTTATTCACCGAAAGTCGAGATATCTGAGCGTTGATATGCACCACGTGACCAGAATGTATTGCCTTTTGTTTTTCGTTCACATTCTGCATTCTTTTTCAAATTAATCATTTTGCTCAATGTTCCGGTTGTTGGTGCAAGTTACTTTCCGTCCGTTTTTACTTTATTTTCATGCTGCAAAATTATTATTTTAATTTTTATATTCGGTGAAATGGAAGATAAAATTACGTTTAATCTACTGCGAATATTAAGAAGACTGTGAAACAATTAAAAAATTGGTAGCGGGTGCAAATTTTTTGAATAGCCAGATGGAAAAAATTCCGATAAAGTTGACGGGAAGAAAAAAATATTTTAGACACAGGTGCCGGACAAGAATAGCAGAGTAACGACAAAAATTTGCGCTGAGTATAGAACAATTTATTTACTTAGAATGCGACAATTTTATTTATGAATAATAATTTGAATAAAAATTAATAAAAACTGAATTAGTCGTTTATTAAATTATTATACAGGCGTGTTTAACAAATAATTAAAAATTACACAATTTTAACCAATTCACAGTACACTTTTATCTGTATTTCTTGTTTAGGAAAAATATTGACAGTAACGTAACTTAGAGTAACTTCTATTTCACAAAAATCGGTACAATATTGCACGCCTAAATGTTACTGATGGCAAAATTTAATTTACACGTAAAATAAACGAAATATTATAGATCGTGCAAACAATGTTTTTTTTTCAAATGCGATATACGATATTCTTTTAAAAAACGAAAACGTATTCGCTCGGGCAACAGCGAACAAACTAAAAGCTTAACATCTGAAATCGGATAAGTACAGTTAGATCGAAAAAGTGACGAACACAAATTCACATTGAGGAACTTCATTTTTCATTAGTAAACTAAAATGGAACAAAGTCTCTTCCATCGGTAACTTGTGTCGTGATCGGTGCGAGCCAGCATAGAAAGAACCTTGGTACGGTTTGATAAGATCGTTAATCGCCGAACCGCGAAATAGAACTTGTTGAAAAAAGTAATAACCGATGAATGCGCTGAAAAAGGTATACTTTAAATAAACAATCGAAGAAAAGGCAATACGGAAGCACTGCGAACAGACAAAGCTGTGTAACGATAATGTGCAGCCGCAAAGACATATTGTGCCATCGGTGGCTGACATAGAGAGCGAGAATTTGTTCCAAGTTTGAATTTGAGCGGGTTCGATATAAAACGTCAATGGCAACGAGGAAATGGTTTGTCATCAATCATCTCGCTATATCATCCACACTAGTACTGTTTAACAGCGGCAACGGGTAGCATGCTGAAAGCAGTATTTGTTTTCTGGCTAGCGACAGGATCATCATCTCGACGACGACAGCGGTTGCTTCTCAGATGTCGTTTATCTCTAGGCCACCGCATAAATGGAAATACATTGACGACAACATCAACTTCCAATACTTACTGCCCAAACCATTTACTTTCCTGTCAAACCCCTTGTCCAGTTTAATTCCCTTTTCTGGATTTTTCCAGCGTCGCCTTTTTTTCCCTCGCCTCTTTCTGCTTCTGCTTCGGATTCAGTTTTTATTCGCTGCCACCTCTTCAAGTTCCCTATTCACACTTTGCACAATGATGACACAAGCTAAGTACTTAGAGTTCGATTAATCTCCGGGCTTCTAGAGTTATTTGTGTTCTCTGTAATAAGGCACTCTGTTTATAGATTTATTCTCCACAAATCGCTGCTCTTCCTTCGCCCGTACCTTAAGCGTCTTCCGAGAATATTTCAAGCGCTGCGACATAGCCTAATTAGAAACTTTATCTGTGAAAATTTTAGCTCAACTAATGGTAACTTCACGTATACCGTTCTTATCAAATATTTTATCACATACATACCAGAGTAACATTATAAATATATATATATATATATATATATATATATTTTTTTATTATTATCCAATTAGAACCACATAGTTACACAGGGGGTTCGCTGCTCAATTAGGAAGGAAATGGGATTAAATGAGATGGCAAATTTTGACTTGTTTAAGGAAATTTATTGTATTATCTATGAAGTCGTAGGAGAATCATTAAGAGCTAGAACACGGCTTGAAGGAACATGGAGAGGGAGTCAGAAAGAAGCTGTCTTTAAGCATGTAAAAATATGATCAGCTGTTAAGTCCTCTTTGCCACAATGAGGGTGGCCGGAAGGGAAGAGATTTGATAAAAGATACAAGTGAGTAAGTCGAGTGTGTCCAGTACGTAGACGAGTAATTACTATCTTTTCTTGTTGTGACTTTCGGTTTGAGGAGTTCCACGGTATCGGTTTTTCTTTGAGGTCTCGAAGCTTAATGCTTTCTATGTTATACTAATAGTGCTTCCACATAGAAAATATTAGCTCTTTATAATGTTACTTGAAGGCTTCAGCAGTAGGACAAATAAGTATAGAAATTGTGCTGTTAAGTTTGGCAGCTTTGGCGGCCAAATCCACCGTACCGTGTCCAGAGATTCCTGCATGACCTGGGATCCGGATAATTTTTATTGAAATGGAGTGTAGATACATTGTGCTTGGAATCACTTTAATGCGCTGAAAAATTTGGTTTTATGGAAATGGATCTTGCAGTAGTTGGAGTGACGTAAGGGAATCAGACAAGATTATTAGGTTTTGTTGAAAGTGGAGTAAGGAATATTGGAGACGTAATAAATAGCTGATAATTTTTCAGATAAGTTAGACGGTTACTCAAGCGATGTGAGAATATTTTTGTATTCACAGAGTATGCACAAGCCACTCTATTTTGGGTTTTAGAGCCATCGGTGTAGCATTGGATGTGGTTAGAATATTCTTAAAGGATTAGTTGTAATTTTCCGAAAATTATATTTTTATCAGCTGATCTAAGAAATTTTGTTAAATCCAATCGGATCTCGGGAGGTTGAGAGACCCACGGTGGAGGCTCAGAAAATATGGTTAAGAGAGGGTGGGTATTGTACTTTTGACGGTTCAATTTTTGATGCCTGATCATTATATGGTTTGATGAATTGTCCGAGTTAAAAAGGTAGTCATATACGGGTATACTGGGGTTTTGAGCAACTGAAATAACAAAATTAGAGGTAGAGAGTAATCGACAGTAGTGGAGTGAGGGAATAGCTGCTTCCGCGCATAGACTGTGTATTGAAGTAGTGCGGAACGCTGCCGTAGCGATTCGGAGAGCTGTTGTCTGGATCGTGTCTAGAAGTTTTAATGCTGATTTATTGGCTTAACCATATAATAGGTGCTTCATAATCGATTCTGGCTAGCACAAGAAATATATAAAGTTGTAGTAGTCTACTTCCACTGCAGCGAATTATTCGGATAGCTAAATATTTCATTACATTAATTGCCCGTCGGCATTTTGCTTTCAAATTTTTTATATGTAGAAGTCGGGCTAATTTCTGATCATTTGGACATAAAAAATCGCAACAAAGCCCTGCGTAAATTTCAAAATAGCATGTGTCAACAAAATCTTATACAATACCAAAAACTTAGAGCAAAAGCCAGAATACTCATCCGCTACTCCAAAAAGCAGAATTGGATAAACTTTGTATCTAGTATCAACCAGCTTCTGCAGCCTTGTGGAATAGTATAAAAAGATTAACAGGCAATAAACCAACTTTCGCTATCACCCAACTCCAGCACAACAACCAAATTTTTGCAGAAGCCGTTGTTGACTGGTTTGTCCAAAGTTTTCCCAATAACGCTAGTTAAAGATGTAGGACGATATAATTGTGGGTTAGATGGGTTTTAGTTGGGTTTTAAAATTGGGATGGCAGTAGCTGTTTTCCGTTGAGGTGGATACTGGCCTGTTGTAAACATTTCATTAAACACTTGAGTAAGATATGATATAGCTTTAGGGTAAAGGTTTTTTAGCATAGCAGGATAAATTTGATCTAGGCCTGGAGCCGTGTGTATGAATTCACGGATAATATAGTTTACTTCTTGGCTTGATGTAGGTTGATTGTAGTAATAGTTACCAGAGTGATAGTGGAAGTTTATAAGTGTTAATTCAGCTTTCTCTTTAATAGTGATAAACGACTTATCGTAATTTTTATCTGATGACACAGATACAAAGTGATTTTCTAGAATATTAGCAATATTAAGGGGGTCTGCAAAAATTTGGTTGTTGTGCTGGAGTTAGGTGATACCGAAAATTGATTTATTGCCTGTTAATCTTTTTATACTATTCCACAAGGCTGCAGAAGATAAAGGCTGTTTGACACTAGATACAAAGTTTATCCAACTCTGCTTTTTGGAATAGCGGATGAGTATTCTGGCTTTTGCTCTAAGTTTTTGGTATTGTATAAGTTCTTGTTGACACATGCTATTTCGAAATTTACGCAGGGCTTTGTTGCGATTTTTTATGTCCAATTTTATTTCACTAAGGTACTTTTCGAGAGTTAATTGAGCTAAAAGATTTAGGTATTTAGTTCTCAGCTGCACAAATCAATAGATTAGTGGAAGCATCAACCGAATCTGCAACGGATGAGGGCCAAGGGAGTTGATCTATATTGGCTGTAAAATTATAAAGCGAAATCCAATTCGCTTTGGGAATGTTTCATTTTGATATAGGTCCTACTTGACATGGTTTGTGGTGTTCTAAAGAGACCATTATGAGATAATGGTTACTATCACAAGGATCTGTGTACGCGGCCCATTGGAATTTGAGGGTTACATAGTTTGAACATATTGTTAGATCAATAGATGAAAAGCATCCGTAACTTCAATTTATGTGGGTTGGAGAGTGTTTGCTATTTAAAAGGATTAGGTTCGAAGAATTAGGCAACACACGCTCAACTATATTGCCTTTAGTGTTAGAGCATTTACTGCCCCAAAGTGAATTGTGGGCGTTGAAATCACCGCACCGAATAGGCAGTTCTGGAAGGTAAGCTAGAAGTTCTGTTAAAGTTTTAAGTTGGTGGTATATAAACAGAGCAAACTGTAATTATTTTTTGGGATATCTATGGAATAAATATAGAGACTGCAATGTTTTGGATTTCTGTTGGTGTTTGTATACTAGTCGCTTAGAATGAATTTGATTTAAATAATACAGTTCTGTCCTTAGCATAAGAACTGATAGGATTATCGTGTCAGAAAACGGTGTAGTTTGGTAGGTTTACTTGGGATTGTGGTTTAAAGTGTGTCTCTTGAATTGCAATTATATATGGTTCATGTTTATAGATTAATTGTTTGAGTTCAACTACTCTTTGAAAGTAGCCGTTTACATTCCACTGTAGACAGACTGCCATTGTATATAGCAACGAAATTTAACTTATAAATAATTACACTATATATCTTAGTACTTATACTAAATAATATTAAGAAATAGACGACCACTTAAGTTGACAAGTTTGATTCACTGCAGTCCAATTCTTGTGTTGTGTCGGACGTTAATGTATCATGGTAACTTAAGATTCTTGTCAATTGGTTCACATTTGGCAGCAGCTGAACGATGAAAGGAAGGATTTCTTCTGGATTTTAATAGTAATTAGTAATAACTCTATCGGCCATTTTGGTTTTGGTTTTTAATATCTCCATAAAGAGTTCAAATATATCGTTTACAGTACTTCCTGCAGGAATAACTTGGGGCGATTTGTTGAACATCTATAAGATGATGTATTTCTCCACAGAGTTCGTTATCCATATTCTTATTTTATTGCGCATCATGTTGGAAGTTTTTCTCGTTCCTTTGTTGTTTGAGATGTTCAATGAGCGTTTTTTTGATTTTAGCAAACCATATTTTCGTGCTACGATCTTGGAGAAAAGGCCGGTTTTCTTCAATCATGTTGATCAATCCAGCGAGATCCAATGTAAACTCAGCAGCCGTAGTAGGGGTTTGACCGTTGTTTCTGCACATATTGATATACAGTGAAAAATTTGAATAAGCTAGGTTTCGAAATTTTCTTGAATGGGTTGTAAGGGGTCTTTTATTGATAGTATCGTCGGTTGAAGCTAAAATTCATTCTCGTCATTTGATGAATCACTTTCTTCTTGTTTTTGTAGAGAGGGATTTTTCAATCTTTTCTTTACCGGTTTTTTATTGGCTCCTACATCTAACATTTCGCGATAGCCTAGTTGCTAGAGCGCTTGACTTCCGATATGGCGGTCACGGGTTCGATCCCGAGCGACGACGAACTTATTACAAGAATTAAATAAAAAATAAATAATCGCTAATAGTCACGTGGAAGGCAATGGCAAACCACCACGTACAACATCATATGCGCGCTAGGTCAGTACACAGCAGACCCACACCGAACGGACTGCACTTGTAGCGCGATAACAAGCGGCTTCAATCAGTTCCGAATGTAGTCTTGCGTGTATACACCTGCGTTGCATATTACAATTGCCTGTACACAACCTATATCGGTACAGCTAAATGTACGAATAGGTTGCGCCAACGCGCTATGTAGCGTACGGAAACGACAAGAGCAAGGCTCTTTAAATATATAAGAAGACATCTAACATTATCGGTTTGCTGGTCTCATTCAGATCGACGATGTGTGGGAGAGTTGTCGCTTATGGTTATTGTTTGCCTGTTTAGGTGTCATTATATCTGGGGTTATGTGTAATTGATCTTTAGGCTCTGGCGAATAATTAGTTTTGGAAGGTTTTTGTGAGTTGTCGTTGCTTAAATTTACAGGGATATCCATAACATCTTTGCTGTACAGTACATGGTGTATTGATTCATTTATTTCGCTTCGGTGATCTTTATTGTCTTCTCAAGTTGCTATCCGGTCTTCTACATCAGAAACGGGAGTGGTTAACTAATGCAGAACAGTTGAATATTATATGATTAATGTCGTTGAGAACATCTTTTTTACTATATTTACAGTTTGAACTATTTTCTAACTTAAACCGATGTAGATATTCCCCAATGGCATCATGTCCAGTGAGAATTTAAACACTGAAAAAGGTTATAAATGGATTTTTTATCTTGAATTTTTCTTTGATATCTGGGAAGAAATTATAGGTTTTCCGACCAGTGTAATTCCCGTCCCAGCGAGATTGCCAAGTATTAATTATTTCTGTATTTACATGATGTTTGAGTAATTTTATAGTAGGTGATGTTCCGAATTCCCTTATAGGATCACAGTTTTCAATAAATCTTAATGACTTGATTAGACTTAAGTTTTTTTATGACTCCATATTCTGAAACTACTGCATTACCCATTAGAAAGAGGTCTAAAGGCATTATGTTAGAAATGACACAAGCAGCAAAGGTGGGAGCGGTTCTGTACAAGGAGGCAGTGTTTAATAAATATTTCCTTTGATGTTTATTGACTTTATTAAGAATTTTCTTATTAATATATATACAGGAGCCATAACTATGTATTGCTTGGATTAAGCCTTTGTACAAAATACACCTTTCCTTGTAGCGCATCCCATAGGTATTCGGTAATATTCTTTTAAGTTTAGTGTATATTTTAATACATTTGCTATTTATTTTTTCCAAGTGAAAAGAAAAGTTCAGCTCGTGGTCTATTACAATTCCAAGATACTTTAATTTATTAACTATCTGCATAGGTTGACCTGAGATAAGTTTTAGTCTACTGATTTTTTCCGATAGACTGCGCTTACCAAATATAACGGATTTACATTTTTCGATAGAAAAGGTAAGACCCATATTTCTTCCGACTCAGACTCCAATTTTTAATAAACGTATTCAACTTTATTTAGATTAGTAAATTTTTCTAATCGAAATAAAATGGATAAATCATCGGCATATGCGATTAAAGCTGTTTCTATATTTAAGAGCTTGCAAAATTGTTCTAAGCTGTTATGTATTTTTGAGTACAAGATATTCTAGAAAGTTTATTAAGGTCGAGCAGTGATGTAACGCCGCGAAGATAGAGATCGCTGTAACATTATATTTCTTTTTAATTTTTATCCTAATACGATTCCCGTTATTGCTATTTATTTTACTTACAATAAAACGTATTCGGAAATGAACAATCTTATTTCTTGACGACCGTAATTTACCGTGTCAGAGAATGTGTTCTTTTATCAAATTACCAAAGCATGAGCAGCAAAGTTGTTTTAAAGCAAGCCTCCTTATTACATGTTTCATAAACACACGTGAGAATCGTAAAAATTAACATCGAGTACAATCTTTAGGCTTCTTTCGCGTGGAATTCATAATGGCGAGTTTAATGGTCTTCAAGGTTCGAGTAACCAGTTATGACCTATTATTTTATTTACCAATCTTATCAGTTACCTGAATTGATGAGATCATCGAAACTTTATAACTGATTTTATTTATCGTGACTTGGGCTAATATAAAATAAAATAGAAATACTAAAACATCGAAATTTATTTAAAAAATTAAGAAATTTTATAAGATACCGACCGACTTCAGGATGATGTATTGACCATTAATCCGAAAGATCTTTTTTTACCGCTTATTAGGGACGTGTATTGTGAAACACTGTACACTAAAAAAGTGGAAAAATAATTTATAGTTATTAAATAATACGTTTATTAATAATTTTTGTTAACGTGATAATGCTTAAAATGTTAATAGAAACAAAAAAAAAAAAAAAACAATTTTATTAAAATTAAATGATACTGAACAAATAAAACCCTAAATTTTTTTTTAAATTCCGCTTATAAACGTTCATAATAATGATTACATTATTTTTTTGAGCACTGTGGACAAACAGATTTGTTACAGTTATTATATTTAAATCTAGTATTCCGATGATTCGTCCTCTAATTTATCACTTAAGGATGCTTTTTCAGTTATTCGTTCGTTATCGTTTAAAATATCCCGAATTATAATTTTTAGATTTGATCTTATACTCGATATCAGATGCGACTTCAATGACAAATTCTCAGTGAACTAAAATGTGATTGTTATTAGTGAGTTTTTAAAACATAAATATAATGTATACTTTTCTCAAAATAACATCGACTTCTCCTATTCAATAAATAATTTACAGGTTTTTTGGTTCATTAAATCTACTCCTCCTTTTAGTCTATTATAATAATTAATTATTTCTGGTTTATTTCTTTCATCTATAACTGTTTGATGATGCATTTTTGAAGCAAATAGTACAGTGCCCTATTAGGTTTCGGAACATCCTTTTCCAATTACAATTTCTTTACGAATGGTTCAATAGTCAAACTGTCAACCTGTAACCAGAATTTTAAAAAGATTTGAGGACCAGTGTTTTCATAATTTGATTTGTATACATCACTTAGAAAAATAAAATACCTATTAATAGTATGATCTAAATTTGATCCGGATTTCTATAATTACAATTATCGTTAATTTTCAATAGAAAAAATTACAGATTTTTATTTATCCAAATAATACGTTTTCAGCCAGCAGTGACCAGATGTCATCAAGATTTGAGTATAACCTACATTTTTAACATTATTATAATAAACAAATATCAAATTTAAAAAGAAAGTTTAAAAGCAGAGCCCCTCTTTAGCTTAACGATGTAAAATAACAAAAAGTTCATTTTAAACTATAAGAATATCAAATTATGTAATAAATACAAATGGACAGCAATATATCAAAACACCACATAAAATATCAACTTTACTACCAACCGTTACCTACATGATACTACTTCATTAACATTCACTCAAAAAATACCACCCCTTTCACACTCCTCCAAACAAACAATCCGGGGGGCCGCGACCAGGGCGGAAACCATACATGTTGTTAAGCAGTGAATCATTATGTTCCAGCCACCAAACAAGTTGTCTATTAATTAAGTTTTTGAAAAGCTTTCTAACGCAAGAAGCAAGAGAAATTAGACGAAGAGCTGAAGAGTTAAGCTTTGGGATCGGGATGATGATAAAGGTATTTCAAGAGGAAGGAGTAGAGCAGGAACGAAGAAAGGAGTTTAATAAGTTCAAAAGAAACTGAAGAAAGTACTCAGAGAGGTTTTTGAGATTGGGAAAGGAAATTCCATCTTTTCCAAGAGAGGAATTTCCAGAATTACGTAAGGGTGCTTCCAGCTCTGTAAAAATAAATGGAGAAACCAAAAAATGTGAGGAGATAGAATCGGACGACATGAGACAGGATTCTTGAAAGCTTGGAACGTAACTGGGAGCCATAGAATTCGAAAAAGGGAATAATTTATCGGGAGGAATATTCTGATTGGAAGGACGTGGGGAGAGAGAGGACTTGAAGGACTTGGCCATACTCTAAATACGAGAAGCAGGAGTGGAGCGTGAAACGGAAGAACAAAAGCTTTTCCATGAATTTCCTTTCGTCATTTTCAAGGTGAATCTAGCTTTAGAGTTGGCTCTTTTATGGGCGAGAAAGTTGTTGAGTGATGGGGTATCTGCAGAGAGGTCATGTATATATTGGAAGCCACGCCTTATCCTCAACAAGTAGATGTAAAAGGAGAGTTCTAGCTCAAAGGATGCCGCCACCGTTGATTAAGGCCTTCGAGGGCCGTTTCCAGAGCTTCTCGGACCGCGGAACCGCATTCCATTTGATTGTCGATCCCTTAATTACCGCACACACATGTAAATGTACGTGTATATACGTCTGCACACATATGTAAAAATCACCATCATCATCACTATCGCGGTAAATTCGTACGCGTGCCATCGCAAGTGACCTTGTACCTGTCAATCATTTGGTCGATGCATGCCTTTACTTGTACGTAAATTACCGTTATTCGGTAGCGACTGGTTTTGGAGGATTACGCACACACACACAATGATGTATATACGGTTATGAGCATTCGTAACATATATAAAATTAGTTATTATCATTATTGGATTTTGTTGTTATCAATATTATTAGTGGTCAGTCTGCAGGAATCGCGGTGAAATACAGGTTTTCGCCGTTCCGGTATTTCTAGGAATCGCGAAGATTTTCGTTCGGTCAGTTGCGTAAAACTTTTCTTTGTCCGATACATTATGTACGGGAGGGGTAAGTCTCTATCTCACACATCGCAAAAGCGAAAATGCTTCTCTCATAGCGCTACACGTAAATGCTAACGCAACCGTTGAAACCGGATCTTAACATTCTTATACTTTCTATTACATTCTATGTCATATTGCAGAGTCACACCCTACATGTACACACTAACACAAAAACACACACATACTCAAAGCCCATGACTACTTTATTCAATACGCATATGTAACCAACTATTCCTGACAGAATGACATTTTTCTGACATAATATTTCCACTGCCATAACTGATTTAAACCAAGTAAAAGCGCATGCATCGTTCTCGCACACATGTCGATCGTTAGCGATATCGTAATTTTTTTTAAAATTAACCAAAGTATAATATTTAAAGCATAAAACTAACCTGAGCTCCCCATTCCCCGCTTTATACAATTCAAATGTATTTTTTATTTTTTTTATTTTTTCCATGCCTAAGCATTATAAAAATTGGTCTAAGTATATTTCTCATTTTCTACGGTTCCAAAAATTTTTTCTTTATTCTCCGATCGTTACAAAAGCGTACTGACTAGTGATGGGAAACTTCGAAATGTTTCATTCGAATTATTCGATTGTTCGATAACTTCGAATGCATTCGATTGTTCCACAGTTGCATTCGAAATGTTATTTCATTCGTATAATTCATTCGTATTTACATCAATCATTCGAATCAAAAATCATTCGAATCAAAATCATTCGAATTAAAATCATTCGAATCAAAAATCATTCGAATCAAAATCATTCGAATCAAAATCATTCAAATTAAAATCATTTGAATCAAAATCATTCGATTGTTTTTTGTTTTTGTTTTGACGATTGTTGATTGTTTCGATTGTAAAAACATTTCGACGCACATCACTAGCACTGGCAGATCACACGCTTATATCTACCATAGCGTTAGCCACCACGAAAGCGAACCATTCGATCCCGTGCACACTCTGCTCTCGATAGTTTCCCTATCGTTCATAATATTTTTTCCAAGCCTAAGTATTATAGAATTAGTCTAAGTATATTTATTATTTTTTCTCACTTACAATTATTTTTCCATCCGTAAATATTATAAAATTAGTCTAAGTATATTTCTCATTTTCTACGGTTCCAAAAATTTTTCCTTATTCTCCGATCGTTACAAAAGCGCACTGACTAGTGATGGGCAACTTCGAAATGATTCATTCAAATTATTCGATTGTTCGATAACTTCGAATGCATTCGATTGTTTCACAGTTACATTCGAAATGTTATTTCATTCGAATAATTCATTTGTATTCACAACAATCATTCGAATTAAAATCATTCGAATCAAAATCATTTGAATTAAAATCATTCAAATTAAAATCATTCGAATCAAATCATTCGAATGAAAATCATTTGATTGCTTTTTTTTTTTTGACGATTGTTGATTATTTCGATTGTAAAAACATTTCGACGCACATCACTAGCACTGGCAGATCACATGCTTATATCCACCATAGCGTTAGCCACCGCGAAAGCGAACCATTCGATCCCGTGCACACTCTACTCTCAATAGTTTCCCTATCGTTCATAATAATTTTTCCAAGCCTAAGTATTATAGAATTAGTCTAAGTATATTTATTATTTTTTCTCACTTACGATTACTTTTCCATCCGTAAGTATTTATGTATGTTTTCCCTGGTTCTAAAAATAAATCTATCGATGTCTCGCCTCTCAATGAATGCGCACGCATCATTCTCGCGCATGTGTCATTCATTCGTGTTACCACTTTTTTTTCAAAATTAGTCCAAGTATATTTTATTATTTTTCTCATTACGATTATTTTCAGTCCGTAAGTATTTCTGTATGTTTTCCGAGGTTTTAAAAATTAATCCGAACAGACATCCAGACTGTTGTGAAAGCATACTATCTATCCACCGCACAGATTCTACATTATACGTTACTCTATTACGAGTTCTTCAAAAAATTGATTCGAATATGTTTTTCATTTTTTTTTTTTTTCAATCCTAAAAATTCATTCTTTCTACCCCCGCCCCCTCACATCTAAAATTGCTGATCTTTCGTAATCTTTATTTATTTTATCGATTCTAAAAATTAATCAATGGTTCACTCGAAAGCATACCGTACATTCCCACACACATATCTTTTATCACGAATTTCCCTATTGATCATGAACTTTTTTCAGCGTTAGCCACAATAGCATATCACATTGGTCTCGCATACACACCACATGCAGTTCTATATGTCTAATTTTTATTAACGATCTTTATTTTTTTGTATTGGTATTACTTTTTCCTACACAGTCATGTCATCATATACACTTAACATTGTCAAAAATAATTTTAACCTTTCGAGAAAGAAAAATCTCCGATCAATAAAAAATATTTATTAACATCACAATTATTTTTAATATTATTCGTTTCGCTATAAACATATTTTTTTATTTAATAAACTCATCCGCATCATCAATCGTTTCAAGACATTATTGTTTCGAACGTCAATACCTGTTTTCCAAGAATCGATAACCTCTGCAGGTATATATCTCGTCGTCGCAACAACCTTTACCTGCATGACTCACATACCTTCAAGACCACTTGTACATTGCTCGCACGCTATTTACCATTATTCGGTACAAGACTATTTTTCACACTCCCTCACATATGCGCATACACTCAAAGTCCTCGATTACTTTGTTTGTATACAAATATATTCAGCTTTATCCGACGGAACAACATTTTTCTGACGTAACATTTCCACTGCCACAACCGATTCAAAGGTAGCTAATGAGATAGACTATCGAACGGAATCATTCAAGCGGTCAGTATTAGTTTTATGTTAAACACGTGTATTTTGTCGAATCTGTGTTCACGCATTATTAAAAAATTTACGTCAACGTTAAAGAAAATAATTTCCTATGTTTTTTCTCTTTTTTTCTCTATCATTTATTTTTGTCTTTTATCTTTCTTTTTTCTCTTTCTTTTTCTCTGTATTTTTTTTAGTGAAAAGTTTGAAATACATATTATTCAATCATGAACGCTAATATAGTTAACATAAGCAGCAACTCAAAATCAATTAAGGACGCCGAATTTATTCAGAATTTATTTGCGAGTGATAGCGACTCGCATACGTCTTCGTCACTTCAATTACCGCAATCAGATGGTGGTTATTCTTCAACAGAATCAACATCTTCTACACATAAAATCGTTGGTCCAGTATTATTGTCAGATCAGATGGATAGAGCGGAATATTTTGTAGATTTCAGCTTCCATAAGGATTCTGATTATGGTTTTCTAGTAACCGAACTAGCAATGATTGATATGTCTGGCGGGAGGTGTTTACATACGCTATACAAGCCAAGCAGAGCATGGTCTGCATCAAAAATGCCTCATTTACAATGCTCTTCCGTGAGTCATTACTTGAAAACCCCCTCATTATTTCCCTGTCGGGAAGAAATATTCATGGCACGTGATGTATTCACAATACTGTCTGAAAAACCGAAGGTTCGCGTATATATTTTAACCACTTATGCAAAACTTATATTATGGGAACTTAACGAAAAGTCTGAATTGTTGCGTGACTTGGACTACGAACTCGTTAATATGGAGAAAGTCTTTCGAGTACCTAGTATTGATGATTTATATCAAGAATACTCTGGTATAAGCAATCTGGTAACTTGTAAGCACCATTATGAGAATGATATTTTTCATTGTGCGATGAAAAATGTTATGGCGATGAATACGTGGCACGATCACGTTATCCGCCCGCTGAAGCTTATGAACAATCTCAATATAAATGATTTAAGCCAGTTATTCATTACAGCCACCAAAGAAATGATAATTACATTATTTCCAAGTTGCATCGGGGACATTTATATATTTTTACCGGACAGATTAAAACAGGATGATACGATAAAATCATTTCCACCATGCTACGATCACGAACATGATAAAGAATATTATATCGATGGTGATACATTACACAGGAGTACTCGAAATTGTGTCAAAGTAAAAGATTGCGACGACTGTCAACATTCAATTCATACGGATTAAAAATTCAATAAAAGACGTGGAATTTGAAAGCTGGAGTTGTCTAGATCCTACGAAAGTTGAATATGAACATAACAATTACCTTTCAATGTACCAAAGTCAATTGTCGCGTAGTATGTATAATATGTGAAATAAAACCATATTTTTTTCTTTTACTCACATTTTTTATTTTTATTATTTCAAAATCTTTTACATTGTTTCACATAAATTATAATGTATGTATGTATATATGTATGGAATTTTAATATGTAATAATATACATTTCATACATTTTATTTTATTTCATGGTCATATAATTACTTTAAAATTATTTAGATACACCGCAGATATTATAGTACCGAACACATCATTTATTATTTCATTCTATTTCAATTAATATGTTGTATGGATGAAATCGAATCAATTTATGTAACTGTTTATTTAAATTTAAATAATCTTTTTCTTTTTCTTTTTTTTTTTTTATCTCTCAGCATATGCATGCGTGTATATGCTTACATATACAAGTATGAAAAAAATTATTTTTTTATTTTTTCCTCGATATGAATGGTAAATCTACGACTTTATTTGAAAAACGGTCAAAACCTAATACATAGATTTCAAACTTTGATGGAAATTTCCGTAAAACGTTCAATTTACACTTATTATCTTTAAAAAAAAATTTTTTCATTATTATTATTCATATCATTTAAATAGACTGATACGACAGAGAGAGAAAATAAAAAGCTAAATTTTTACACGTGAGGGAGGGAGCTGATGAAAACGTACGAGTCTTATTATTTGGAATACAGATTATGAAGGAAATTTTTATTCAATGTTTCGTTCTAAGATTTTTCATTTTTTACATTTAAAATTTTTCAATACGAAAATATTTCGAAATCTACAGGAACGTCTACGAATAGTCTTCGTCATTATAGAAGCACCTGCAGATCATGTATCGACACTGCATGCGCGTAAGGATGAGTAAATATGTGTGAACATGTGTGTGTATGTATGCTTGAAATGTGCGAAATGGCTAATAAGAAACAACCGTTGAATCGCAACGACAGGTAGAGATCCGCTTATAGAATAAGAGAGTGAGAGTGAGATAAATTATGTACCTTTATTATTGCAGAACTGCACTACAGTGGCAGACATGAAATATCCGTTAGCATCCTTTTCGAGGCAGTTTTATAAAAAAGGCCGAAAATTAGCTTTAAAACTGGATGAATGAGATAGTTGATAATAAACATACCATTAAGACCGGTATACATGTATGTGGACATGTGTGTGAGCGCACGGTTAAATGAATGACAAAAGATTATTAACTGCATAGGCATTGTTAAATACAACTATACTGATTTATCTGTAAAACTAACAAATTTTACCGTTGTTTTCTTTCCTTTTTTTTTTTCTTTCGCGTTTTACAAAAAATTCATGTTAGTTCTAAAAATATTGCTAAATTCAAATTAAATCGATCATGTTATTTTATTTTTTATTTTTGTTTCTTTAAACAATGTGTTACGATCGTATTTATCTTACTCAATCTTTTACCTAATATTCTAACGGTTTTAGACAACAGCAGAAATATGCAAGTTACCTTGGATGTATTATATTTTATTCGTGTATATGTGTATACACGCTTTCTATACAAGCACATGCAAACATCGGATGCTGGAAATGTATGATAATATAATTTTTAAATCAATGATTAACGTATTATTATTATTTTTTTTTTTTTCACCCTGTGATATACAAAATAACATCATACTTGCTTTTACAACAATATTTAAATTCTACAAAAATAAATGTCCCCAGGGTGGGGAGTAAAAATATCATGAAGAATCACTGTTTTTTGTTTTTTTTCTTTCTTTGCTTCACAATCTTTTTTCTTTATATTATTTTTTATTTCAGAGATTTTTTAAAATAGTTTTCTTTACACTCCAATATGGAATCTGTTAATTTATTGTACATGTCATATAATATGATAAATGCTAAAATTCGGAAAGTTTTTTTAAAGAAGTAATTGACAGAAGAGTATACTTTTGAAAACAAGAGAGTGAAGAGGCTATACATAAAAAGCAATATGATGCATTAAACATAACGAAAAAAAAAACAGAAGAAACGTAAACACAAAGACTATTATGTTTTTTTCATTAATCTATTCAATGACAACTTTTTTTTCATTCATCTATATTCTAAGTTCCATCATAAGTTTTAATTTTTTATATGATGCCTACTAATTTCTATGTTTACTTAATTTATTTACTTTTCCACGAATGTTTTTAGAATTAAATTTTGAAAAAATTAAACATATTTTCGCACCTGCGTCAACTATCACATTAAATACATGTAGAAATTTTCATTTCAAACACCGCCGGAAAATAACATGGGTTTTTTTTTTTTGATATTTTTCAAAAATTTATTCATACTCTCTCTAATTATAGCTATTTTTACTCATTTTTATATTCTACATACAATGCTTGAGGTATTAGATGATGCAAATTCTAAATACACCATATTGCTATCACTCTGTTTATTATTTTTTTATTTGTTACTCGTTTTTTTATTATTTTCTTATGTATATGTATTAGAATTAGTGATGTGCGATTTCGAAATGTTTTTACAATCGAAACAACCGATAATCGTCAAAAAAAAAACAATTGAATGATTTTTGTGAATACGAATGAATTATTCGAATAAAAACCGGAACCATCCGAACACAAACGAATGAAGTATTCGTTAAACATCGCCTAGATTCTTTCGAGAGAAATAACATTTCGAATGATTGTTGCAAATAGGAATGAATTATTCGAATAAAAACCGAACACAAACGAATGAAGTATTCGTTAAACATTGACTAGATTCTTCCGAGAGAAATAGCATTTCGAATGATTGTTGTGAATACGAATGAATTATTCGAATGAAATAACATTTCGAATGCAACCACGGAACAATCGAATGCATTCAAAGTCATCGAACGATCAAATAATTCGAATGAATCATTTCGAAGTTGCCCATCACTAATTAGAACCCATATGATTTTACAATGAAAAAAATGTTTATACTCATTATTGAAGTTGAATATAGATAATATTTACATTTAAAGGAAAAAGAAAAAGTTATTTTTATTATTCCATTCGCACGCGAAAAAAATTATGAAATGTAAAATATATATATAATTCATGTAATATATTTACAAACGATTAACAAGAATAAAAGAAAATTAATTTAAAAAATAAATAAATATCACAAAAAATTTAAAGATGGAAAAATTACAAGATTATGATTCGTACAATGCTCACAAATTGGCTCCTTTGATCGGGTTATGTTGGTATTCGAACAAACTTGCATGGTTGCATTGCGGACAATCTTTGATTAAGGTGGGATGTACTGCACTGAGTGGAAAAGAATCTGGAATATCATAGCTATGATGTTTAAAACACGGTAAGAAGCGTTTGATACGTCGATCATTCTTCAGTGCTACAGGTAATTTATTGTAAAAATCGCAAATTTTTTGAGGGCATACATTAATTAATATCTCTGCAGTAATATTTTGCATCAAGTCGCACGTAGAATATTTTACTAATGATAATATAGGTCTAACATTTACATCGTACCATTTCATCATCACATATACATTCTGCAATGAACACCTATGTATGTTTTTATCCGTGTGTGCATCACATTTTACAACTCTTGATATTCCTTTATACATATTATTTAATTTCCTTAAATTGGGTATACCGAATTCTTTTTCTAAATTAATAATCTTGAATCTTGAAAGTGATGTTTCAAATAGTTTTATCCATATAGTGGTAATTTTTTCATTTCCTTTAACGTAAATATTCAATGGTTCCAAATCTTCCAACACATTTTCTATATCACCAGCAATAGATTCGTAATTGTAATCTCCTGCATTCCACGGAATTGAATGACAGTTTTGAATTATCCTCATGTTTTCTTGTTTTTTATTATTGGATAATACATCCCATTCGAATGGAGGCTTGTAAATTCTATGAAATTGAATTTCACCATCGATACTTATTATTGAAAGTTCCTTAATGATGTACGTATCATTATCATATTTAAAACATTGAATATCGATAATTACCTCACGTGCTACTATCATTGTTACAGTTGTTATTAAAGAGAAAAGAAAAAAAACTAAAACTTTTAATAGTAACTAAAATTTAAACGTGTGAAGAACACTAATTCGTGAAACTAATAACAAGCGAGCGAATACAGTTATTCAGAGAGTTGACATAATGTCTACCTTTGAATTAGATGCATTCGATGAAATGTTGCATCAGAAAAATGCCCTTCAAACGGAGAAAGTTGTTTGCATACATTGATGAATGAAGTTGTTAAGAACTTGTACATACATATACATTTTGTTTGTGGTAGTGTATGCATGTACACATGAGATCTTACATATAAGTAAGGGTCAAGATCCGGTTTTAACAGCTGTATCAGACGATCTTAACGTGCAGCTATGTACATGCAGGGATAGACTTTAATATAATCATTATCGATGGTAAACGAGAACATTAATTCATTTTTAAATTTTAATATATCGTCTTCCATCACTAATAAGATAACATAAAAAACTACTAACTTAACTGAATATATCCTTCTTCAACCAACTTTTCCTCAATCATTCGAATTTCATCATCTACACCAGCATTTCACACTTTTTTAGATGTATGCGATAACAATAATCACCCAACCAATTCATTAGGATCGTCTGAATAATCGATCGGTGTATCTTCATGACATACTCCGCCATCAGCACAATGCTTAGTCTTTGCTCCATCATAGTAAATTTTTACACTTGATCCATTAGACTGAAACATCAGACGTATTATTTTTCTGTATTTAGGAAATGTAGTACCCTTTAATACACCAGTAGCACGTAAATGAGCTCTAGTACACTCAAGTATTTATTTATATAGATCTAAATCATTATTTTGTATATTTATTCTCATCTATATGCGATACCATTAGTAAATGAAAGAGTCCGGGTATGTAAGGAAATTTTATTTGCTTACTTCCTTTTCCTAAATAAATTTCACCATATTTGCAGTCCCAAGAAATCAATGTCGATCCTATCAGATACTCATCAATGTTTGTATCATAGTGTATTCCATATACTTGATCATTTGGAACAAGTTCATCAAAATCTGTATGAAATGAATCTACTTCACTTATGTTAAACGACTTAGCTTTGAGTTTGTTTTTTAATATTTTCATCTTTAATTTCAGACTCAGCGTCACTTCTCTGTTTACTATTAGACCGTTTTTGACGTTTTTACCATTGATGTATCATTTATTCCATAAGAATCCATTTTAATCTTTCAGATTTTTGTAATGCTCCATGAATTTCCAATAATGGTTTCATAATAGGTTCCAATATGGCGGCTGAAGTACTTGTAATTGGTTTCCACTCGGACTTCAATAGGTTATATTTTTACATTATATTGCTACATATCCTGTCTAGTTCATTTTTTCAGTCTTGCTTCCTTATTCATTCCATTATTGTTGTTATCAGTATTAACCAATGATTTACTCTTTGATAACAACATTTTAAATAACTAGAATTTCATCAAAACTTGTGAGTAAATCTTCCTTTATACATACATTTCACCATATATATCAGTCACTGTGAATTTCATATTATTTTAAATACTTAAAATATACTTCATGTTATATATAAGTTATTAAAATTCAATATAAGTAGATAGAGCAGATTTTCTCTAAACGTAACATTGGCCTGACAAATTTCTGGACTGAAAGTAAATCTAACCCAATACTCCTGCTACAGTTGTTATGCCAACAAAGGAGAATAAAATATCGAGATTTCAACAACATAAACAGCAAGAATTTGTATCATTTGTTATATTTGATGATTTCGAGTGTATCCTACAGCCTCTTAACAATTAATCATGCACTAGAGTGGAAACCAATTACAAGTACTTCAGCCGCCATATTGGAACCTATTATGAAACCATTATTGGAAATTCATGGAGCATTACAAAAATCTGAAAGATTAAAATGGATTCTTATGGAATAAATGATACATCAATGGTAAAAACGTCAAAAACGGTCTAATAGTAAACAGAGAAGTGACGCTGAGTCTGAAATTAAAGATGAAAATATTAAAAAACAAACTCAAAGCTAAGTCGTTTAACATAAGTGAAGTAGATTCATTTCATACAGATTTTGATGAACTTGTTCCAAATGATCAAGTATATGGAATACACTATGATACAAACATTGATGAGTATCTGATAGGATCGACATTGATTTCTTGGGACTGCAAATATGGTGAAATTTATTTAGGAAAAGGAAGTAAGCAAATAAAATTTCCTTACATACCCGGACTCTTTCATTTACTAATGGTATCGCATATAGATGAGAATAAATATACAAAATAATGATTTAGATCTATATAAATAAATACTTGAGTGTACTAGAGCTCATTTACGTGCTACTGGTGTATTAAAGGGTACTACATTTCCTAAATACAGAAAAATAATACGTCTGATGTTTCAGTCTAATGGATCAAGTGTAAAAATTTACTATGATGGAGCAAAGACTAAGCATTGTGCTGATGGCGGAGTATGTCATGAAGATACACCGATCGATTATTCAGACGATCCTAATGAATTGGTTGGGTGATTATTGTTATCGCATACATCTAAAAAAGTGTGAAATGCTGGTGTAGATGATGAAATTCGAATGATTGAGGAAAAGTTGGTTGAAGAAGGATATATTCAGTTAAGTTAGTAGTTTTTTATGTTATCTTATTAGTGATGGAAGACGATATATTAAAATTTAAAAATGAATTAATGTTCTCGTTTACCATCGATAATGATTATATTAAAGTCTATCCCTGCATGTACATAGCTGCACGTTAAGATCGTCTGATACAGCTGTTAAAACCGGATCTTGACCCTTACTTATATGTAAGATCTCATGTGTACATGCATACACTACCACAAACAAAATGTATATGTATGTACAAGTTCTTAACAACTTCATTCATCAATGTATGCAAACAACTTTCTCCGTTTGAAGGGCATTTTTCTGATGCAACATTTCATCGAATGCATCTAATTCAAAGGTAGACATTATGTCAACTCTCTGAATAACTGTATTCGCTCGCTTGTTATTAGTTTCACGAATTAGTGTTCTTCACACGTTTAAATTTTAGTTACTATTAAAAGTTTTAGTTTTTTTTCTTTTCTCTTTAATAACAACTGTAACAATGATAGTAGCACGTGAGGTAATTATCGATATTCAATGTTTTAAATATGATAATGATACGTACATCATTAAGGAACTTTCAATAATAAGTATCGATGGTGAAATTCAATTTCATAGAATTTACAAGCCTCCATTCGAATGGGATGTATTATCCAATAATAAAAAACAAGAAAACATGAGGATAATTCAAAACTGTCATTCAATTCCGTGGAATGCAGGAGATTACAATTACGAATCTATTGCTGGTGATATAGAAAATGTGTTGGAAGATTTGGAACCATTGAATATTTACGTTAAAGGAAATGAAAAAATTACCACTATATGGATAAAACTATTTGAAACATCACTTTCAAGATTCAAGATTATTAATTTAGAAAAAGAATTCGGTATACCCAATTTAAGGAAATTAAATAATATGTATAAAGGAATATCAAGAGTTGTAAAATGTGATGCACACACGGATAAAAACATACATAGGTGTTCATTGCAGAATGTATATGTGATGATGAAATGGTACGATGTAAATGTTAGACCTATATTATCATTAGTAAAATATTCTACGTGCGACTTGATGCAAAATATTACTGCAGAGATATTAATTAATGTATGCCCTCAAAAAATTTGCGATTTTTACAATAAATTACCTGTAGCACTGAAGAATGATCGACGTATCAAACGCTTCTTACCGTGTTTTAAACATCATAGCTATGATATTCCAGATTCTTTTCCACTCAGTGCAGTA
Organism: Icerya purchasi; assembly: GCA_039619475.1. Taxonomy (NCBI): domain Eukaryota; kingdom Metazoa; phylum Arthropoda; class Insecta; order Hemiptera; family Monophlebidae; genus Icerya; species Icerya purchasi. The sequence goes on along the minus strand of CM077116.1, from coordinate 293,166,828 downwards.
CATCCCACCTTAATCAAAGATTGTCCGCAATGCAACCATGCAAGTTTGTTCGAATACCAACATAACCCGATCAAAGGAGCCAATTTGTGAGCATTGTACGAATCATAATCTTGTAATTTTTCCATCTTTAAATTTTTTGTGATATTTATTTATTTTTTAAATTAATTTTCTTTTATTCTTGTTAATCGTTTGTAAATATATTACATGAATTATATATATATTTTACATTTCATAATTTTTTTCGCGTGCGAATGGAATAATAAAAATAACTTTTTCTTTTTCCTTTAAATGTAAATATTATCTATATTCAACTTCAATAATGAGTATAAACATTTTTTTCATTGTAAAATCATATGGGTTCTAATTAGTGATGGGCAACTTCGAAATGATTCATTCGAATTATTTGATCGTTCGATGACTTTGAATGCATTCGATTGTTCCGTGGTTGCATTCGAAATGTTATTTCATTCGAATAATTCATTCGTATTCACAACAATCATTCGAAATGCTATTTCTCTCGGAAGAATCTAGTCAATGTTTAACGAATACTTCATTCGTTTGTGTTCGGTTTTTATTCGAATAATTCATTCCTATTTGCAACAATCATTCGAAATGTTATTTCTCTCGAAAGAATCTAGGCGATGTTTAACGAATACTTCATTCGTTTGTGTTCGGATGGTTCCGGTTTTTATTCGAATAATTCATTCGTATTCACAAAAATCATTCAATTGTTTTTTTTTTGACGATTATCGGTTGTTTCGATTGTAAAAACATTTCGAAATCGCACATCACTAATTCTAATACATATACATAAGAAAATAATAAAAAAACGAGTAACAAATAAAAAAATAATAAACAGAGTGATAGCAATATGGTGTATTTAGAATTTGCATCATCTAATACCTCAAGCATTGTATGTAGAATATAAAAATGAGTAAAAATAGCTATAATTAGAGAGAGTATGAATAAATTTTTGAAAAATATCAAAAAAAAAAAACCCATGTTATTTTCCGGCGGTGTTTGAAATGAAAATTTCTACATGTATTTAATGTGATAGTTGACGCAGGTGCGAAAATATGTTTAATTTTTTCAAAATTTAATTCTAAAAACATTCGTGGAAAAGTAAATAAATTAAGTAAACATAGAAATTAGTAGGCATCATATAAAAAATTAAAACTTATGATGGAACTTAGAATATAGATGAATGAAAAAAAAGTTGTCATTGAATAGATTAATGAAAAAAACATAATAGTCTTTGTGTTTACGTTTCTTCTGTTTTTTTTTTCGTTATGTTTAATGCATCATATTGCTTTTTATGTATAGCCTCTTCACTCTCTTGTTTTCAAAAGTATACTCTTCTGTCAATTACTTCTTTAAAAAAACTTTCCGAATTTTAGCATTTATCATATTATATGACATGTACAATAAATTAACAGATTCCATATTGGAGTGTAAAGAAAACTATTTTAAAAAATCTCTGAAATAAAAAATAATATAAAGAAAAAAGATTGTGAAGCAAAGAAAGAAAAAAAACAAAAAACAGTGATTCTTCATGATATTTTTACTCCCCACCCTGGGGACATTTATTTTTGTAGAATTTAAATATTGTTGTAAAAGCAAGTATGATGTTATTTTGTATATCACAGGGTGAAAAAAAAAAAAATAATAATAATACGTTAATCATTGATTTAAAAATTATATTATCATACATTTCCAGCATCCGATGTTTGCATGTGCTTGTATAGAAAGCGTGTATACACATATACACGAATAAAATATAATACATCCAAGGTAACTTGCATATTTCTGCTGTTGTCTAAAACCGTTAGAATATTAGGTAAAAGATTGAGTAAGATAAATACGATCGTAACACATTGTTTAAAGAAACAAAAATAAAAAATAAAATAACATGATCGATTTAATTTGAATTTAGCAATATTTTTAGAACTAACATGAATTTTTTGTAAAACGCGAAAGAAAAAAAAAAAGGAAAGAAAACAACGGTAAAATTTGTTAGTTTTACAGATAAATCAGTATAGTTGTATTTAACAATGCCTATGCAGTTAATAATCTTTTGTCATTCATTTAACCGTGCGCTCACACACATGTCCACATACATGTATACCGGTCTTAATGGTATGTTTATTATCAACTATCTCATTCATCCAGTTTTAAAGCTAATTTTCGGCCTTTTTTATAAAACTGCCTCGAAAAGGATGCTAACGGATATTTCATGTCTGCCACTGTAGTGCAGTTCTGCAATAATAAAGGTACATAATTTATCTCACTCTCACTCTCTTATTCTATAAGCGGATCTCTACCTGTCGTTGCGATTCAACGGTTGTTTCTTATTAGCCATTTCGCACATTTCAAGCATACATACACACACATGTTCACACATATTTACTCATCCTTACGCGCATGCAGTGTCGATACATGATCTGCAGGTGCTTCTATAATGACGAAGACTATTCGTAGACGTTCCTGTAGATTTCGAAATATTTTCGTATTGAAAAATTTTAAATGTAAAAAATGAAAAATCTTAGAACGAAACATTGAATAAAAATTTCCTTCATAATCTGTATTCCAAATAATAAGACTCGTACGTTTTCATCAGCTCCCTCCCTCACGTGTAAAAATTTAGCTTTTTATTTTCTCTCTCTGTCGTATCAGTCTATTTAAATGATATGAATAATAATAATGAAAAAATTTTTTTTTAAAGATAATAAGTGTAAATTGAACGTTTTACGGAAATTTCCATCAAAGTTTGAAATCTATGTATTAGGTTTTGACCGTTTTTCAAATAAAGTCGTAGATTTACCATTCATATCGAGGAAAAAATAAAAAAATAATTTTTTTCATACTTGTATATGTAAGCATATACACGCATGCATATGCTGAGAGATAAAAAAAAAAAAAGAAAAAGAAAAAGATTATTTAAATTTAAATAAACAGTTACATAAATTGATTCGATTTCATCCATACAACATATTAATTGAAATAGAATGAAATAATAAATGATGTGTTCGGTACTATAATATCTGCGGTGTATCTAAATAATTTTAAAGTAATTATATGACCATGAAATAAAATAAAATGTATGAAATGTATATTATTACATATTAAAATTCCATACATATATACATACATACATTATAATTTATGTGAAACAATGTAAAAGATTTTGAAATAATAAAAATAAAAAATGTGAGTAAAAGAAAAAAATATGGTTTTATTTCACATATTATACATACTACGCGACAATTGACTTTGGTACATTGAAAGGTAATTGTTATGTTCATATTCAACTTTCGTAGGATCTAGACAACTCCAGCTTTCAAATTCCACGTCTTTTATTGAATTTTTAATCCGTATGAATTGAATGTTGACAGTCGTCGCAATCTTTTACTTTGACACAATTTCGAGTACTCCTGTGTAATGTATCACCATCGATATAATATTCTTTATCATGTTCGTGATCGTAGCATGGTGGAAATGATTTTATCGTATCATCCTGTTTTAATCTGTCCGGTAAAAATATATAAATGTCCCCGATGCAACTTGGAAATAATGTAATTATCATTTCTTTGGTGGCTGTAATGAATAACTGGCTTAAATCATTTATATTGAGATTGTTCATAAGCTTCAGCGGGCGGATAACGTGATCGTGCCACGTATTCATCGCCATAACATTTTTCATCGCACAATGAAAAATATCATTCTCATAATGGTGCTTACAAGTTACCAGATTGCTTATACCAGAGTATTCTTGATATAAATCATCAATACTAGGTACTCGAAAGACTTTCTCCATATTAACGAGTTCGTAGTCCAAGTCACGCAACAATTCAGACTTTTCGTTAAGTTCCCATAATATAAGTTTTGCATAAGTGGTTAAAATATATACGCGAACCTTCGGTTTTTCAGACAGTATTGTGAATACATCACGTGCCATGAATATTTCTTCCCGACAGGGAAATAATGAGGGGGTTTTCAAGTAATGACTCACGGAAGAGCATTGTAAATGAGGCATTTTTGATGCAGACCATGCTCTGCTTGGCTTGTATAGCGTATGTAAACACCTCCCGCCAGACATATCAATCATTGCTAGTTCGGTTACTAGAAAACCATAATCAGAATCCTTATGGAAGCTGAAATCTACAAAATATTCCGCTCTATCCATCTGATCTGACAATAATACTGGACCAACGATTTTATGTGTAGAAGATGTTGATTCTGTTGAAGAATAACCACCATCTGATTGCGGTAATTGAAGTGACGAAGACGTATGCGAGTCGCTATCACTCGCAAATAAATTCTGAATAAATTCGGCGTCCTTAATTGATTTTGAGTTGCTGCTTATGTTAACTATATTAGCGTTCATGATTGAATAATATGTATTTCAAACTTTTCACTAAAAAAAATACAGAGAAAAAGAAAGAGAAAAAAGAAAGATAAAAGACAAAAATAAATGATAGAGAAAAAAAGAGAAAAAACATAGGAAATTATTTTCTTTAACGTTGACGTAAATTTTTTAATAATGCGTGAACACAGATTCGACAAAATACACGTGTTTAACATAAAACTAATACTGACCGCTTGAATGATTCCGTTCGATAGTCTATCTCATTAGCTACCTTTGAATCGGTTGTGGCAGTGGAAATGTTACGTCAGAAAAATGTTGTTCCGTCGGATAAAGCTGAATATATTTGTATACAAACAAAGTAATCGAGGACTTTGAGTGTATGCGCATATGTGAGGGAGTGTGAAAAATAGTCTTGTACCGAATAATGGTAAATAGCGTGCGAGCAATGTACAAGTGGTCTTGAAGGTATGTGAGTCATGCAGGTAAAGGTTGTTGCGACGACGAGATATATACCTGCAGAGGTTATCGATTCTTGGAAAACAGGTATTGACGTTCGAAACAATAATGTCTTGAAACGATTGATGATGCGGATGAGTTTATTAAATAAAAAAATATGTTTATAGCGAAACGAATAATATTAAAAATAATTGTGATGTTAATAAATATTTTTTATTGATCGGAGATTTTTCTTTCTCGAAAGGTTAAAATTATTTTTGACAATGTTAAGTGTATATGATGACATGACTGTGTAGGAAAAAGTAATACCAATACAAAAAAATAAAGATCGTTAATAAAAATTAGACATATAGAACTGCATGTGGTGTGTATGCGAGACCAATGTGATATGCTATTGTGGCTAACGCTGAAAAAAGTTCATGATCAATAGGGAAATTCGTGATAAAAGATATGTGTGTGGGAATGTACGGTATGCTTTCGAGTGAACCATTGATTAATTTTTAGAATCGATAAAATAAATAAAGATTACGAAAGATCAGCAATTTTAGATGTGAGGGGGCGGGGGTAGAAAGAATGAATTTTTAGGATTGAAAAAAAAAAAAAAATGAAAAACATATTCGAATCAATTTTTTGAAGAACTCGTAATAGAGTAACGTATAATGTAGAATCTGTGCGGTGGATAGATAGTATGCTTTCACAACAGTCTGGATGTCTGTTCGGATTAATTTTTAAAACCTCGGAAAACATACAGAAATACTTACGGACTGAAAATAATCGTAATGAGAAAAATAATAAAATATACTTGGACTAATTTTGAAAAAAAAGTGGTAACACGAATGAATGACACATGCGCGAGAATGATGCGTGCGCATTCATTGAGAGGCGAGACATCGATAGATTTATTTTTAGAACCAGGGAAAACATACATAAATACTTACGGATGGAAAAGTAATCGTAAGTGAGAAAAAATAATAAATATACTTAGACTAATTCTATAATACTTAGGCTTGGAAAAATTATTATGAACGATAGGGAAACTATTGAGAGTAGAGTGTGCACGGGATCGAATGGTTCGCTTTCGCGGTGGCTAACGCTATGGTGGATATAAGCATGTGATCTGCCAGTGCTAGTGATGTGCGTCGAAATGTTTTTACAATCGAAATAATCAACAATCGTCAAAAAAAAAAAAGCAATCAAATGATTTTCATTCGAATGATTTGATTCGAATGATTTTAATTTGAATGATTTTAATTCAAATGATTTTGATTCGAATGATTTTAATTCGAATGATTGTTGTGAATACAAATGAATTATTCGAATGAAATAACATTTCGAATGTAACTGTGAAACAATCGAATGCATTCGAAGTTATCGAACAATCGAATAATTTGAATGAATCATTTCGAAGTTGCCCATCACTAGTCAGTGCGCTTTTGTAACGATCGGAGAATAAGGAAAAATTTTTGGAACCGTAGAAAATGAGAAATATACTTAGACTAATTTTATAATATTTACGGATGGAAAAATAATTGTAAGTGAGAAAAAATAATAAATATACTTAGACTAATTCTATAATACTTAGGCTTGGAAAAAATATTATGAACGATAGGGAAACTATCGAGAGCAGAGTGTGCACGGGATCGAATGGTTCGCTTTCGTGGTGGCTAACGCTATGGTAGATATAAGCGTGTGATCTGCCAGTGCTAGTGATGTGCGTCGAAATGTTTTTACAATCGAAACAATCAACAATCGTCAAAACAAAAACAAAAAACAATCGAATGATTTTGATTCAAATGATTTTAATTTGAATGATTTTGATTCGAATGATTTTGATTCGAATGATTTTTGATTCGAATGATTTTAATTCGAATGATTTTGATTCGAATGATTTTTGATTCGAATGATTGATGTAAATACGAATGAATTATACGAATGAAATAACATTTCGAATGCAACTGTGGAACAATCGAATGCATTCGAAGTTATCGAACAATCGAATAATTCGAATGAAACATTTCGAAGTTTCCCATCACTAGTCAGTACGCTTTTGTAACGATCGGAGAATAAAGAAAAAATTTTTGGAACCGTAGAAAATGAGAAATATACTTAGACCAATTTTTATAATGCTTAGGCATGGAAAAAATAAAAAAAATAAAAAATACATTTGAATTGTATAAAGCGGGGAATGGGGAGCTCAGGTTAGTTTTATGCTTTAAATATTATACTTTGGTTAATTTTAAAAAAAATTACGATATCGCTAACGATCGACATGTGTGCGAGAACGATGCATGCGCTTTTACTTGGTTTAAATCAGTTATGGCAGTGGAAATATTATGTCAGAAAAATGTCATTCTGTCAGGAATAGTTGGTTACATATGCGTATTGAATAAAGTAGTCATGGGCTTTGAGTATGTGTGTGTTTTTGTGTTAGTGTGTACATGTAGGGTGTGACTCTGCAATATGACATAGAATGTAATAGAAAGTATAAGAATGTTAAGATCCGGTTTCAACGGTTGCGTTAGCATTTACGTGTAGCGCTATGAGAGAAGCATTTTCGCTTTTGCGATGTGTGAGATAGAGACTTACCCCTCCCGTACATAATGTATCGGACAAAGAAAAGTTTTACGCAACTGACCGAACGAAAATCTTCGCGATTCCTAGAAATACCGGAACGGCGAAAACCTGTATTTCACCGCGATTCCTGCAGACTGACCACTAATAATATTGATAACAACAAAATCCAATAATGATAATAACTAATTTTATATATGTTACGAATGCTCATAACCGTATATACATCATTGTGTGTGTGTGCGTAATCCTCCAAAACCAGTCGCTACCGAATAACGGTAATTTACGTACAAGTAAAGGCATGCATCGACCAAATGATTGACAGGTACAAGGTCACTTGCGATGGCACGCGTACGAATTTACCGCGATAGTGATGATGATGGTGATTTTTACATATGTGTGCAGACGTATATACACGTACATTTACATGTGTGTGCGGTAATTAAGGGATCGACAATCAAATGGAATGCGGTTCCGCGGTCCGAGAAGCTCTGGAAACGGCCCTCGAAGGCCTTAATCAACGGTGGCGGCATCCTTTGAGCTAGAACTCTCCTTTTACATCTACTTCAACATCTAAAAAAAAATGGGGTAAAAAAAGTGTAATTAATTTATATAGCGCAGTGGCCTATGATGAAAAACGTAAGATCAAAGAAAAACACGAACGCAAGAAATAATGTGACCAAATTAAAACCTGAAAAAAAGGGGCCTACACAGAAGGTCGTCATAGTTGCAGGTCGTTATTTTTTATAAATACTGCCAATTACCTTTATTTTATATATTTTCAATTCGCTTTTTAAATTTAATAACGGTGTAAATATATTTATTGTTTTATTTTATTTCTTTGTATTTTTTTTTTTTTTTTTTATAATATTAAAATGAAAACAGAGTGATTAAATTTAACCATCTAGTGATACAGTTGTGATGGAGTTTTTGTTGGAGCGGCAGTTGAGTGTATTTTTTTTACGTTTGCCTAAGAGAAAAATTCACAACCACCGGTTGTGAAAATCCTGGCGTATTACAACAGTGTCGATCAAATAAATCATTATAACACGTCGAGCGAATAGGTTTCACAATTATTTGGTGTAGGTGATTATGACAAATTATGGCCATGGCGGTTTGATTCTTAATATTAAGACGAACTTTTTGTAGTAATTAAGCACTGATCCGGTAATAATTCCTGGTTTTGCTCAGTTCTTTGGAGACGTTAAATATCTGTCGATCATAATGATTCAATTCTACGTTACAGCTGATGCCGTAGATTAATTCATTACGTCTGGCTACCATGGCTTAAGGTCTGTTAACGCGATATTGGAATAGCAGACTTTAATCATAATCTGCTGCTAATTTATAGAATTGCACTGAACAAGTAAATGGTATTAAATAATTTTAGATTGGACCTCCGATTAAATGAATTGTTCCATCACCTAGGCAATGATAGTCACTATTGTTGTATAATGAAATAATGTGAATTTAAGGGTAGCATGAGCTGTATACCAGCGCCTTGGCTTAAAATACGGGAGCTCTATCACACGCATTACGTGCTGGAACGCTCACTGCGATTTCGATTAATGAGGGAATTTTTGGTGAATTAATATATGAAAGTAAAGTTTTCTCTAATCTTTCGAATTCGCTTGCCATAACGCTGAGTTATCAAATGTTCCTCGTTGGTAATTTAAAGTTGGATGCAACGAATTCGATAAATGTGTGATTATTATTATTAAATGAAGTCAGCCATTTTGATTATTACGCTAGACAATTCATGAAACAAACAAAAAAACATTACACCTATTTCATGAATTTTTTAAAATTCTGCAAATTTCACAAATTATACAACAGCGTTTCATAATTTATAAATGTATAATTTTTGCTCATTTTATGAGTTTTAGATGTTACTATCTGCGTGTAACGTATACTCACATCTATATATTCACATATGTACATCTAACTATTATAATTATTTCTTTAATTTATGATGTAATATTTAATTAGCCGATATGACTACTAATTCAAGAATTACAATTTTTGAGTTGTATCAGTGTCGAATCAAAAATGCAATACATGCATAGAGGTATACATTTTACATAAACAGTTTAGTGCCCCCGCATCCGTATGTAATAGGTTCTAAAATATATCATGGTGTCGTGAAATCACGGATAATAGCGTACATTAAACAATTGCGTTAACACAAAAATACTATACCTACAGACATGTATAACCTTGCATACAGGTACATAAATCGCACCATGCATAATCTTGAAAATTATTATAGCCAGCCCCGAATCTACGATTTTGTCGAACCGGGGCAAGAACTTGATAGTGGCGCCCCCTCTATCCAGCGTTTAAGATAAATTGTTAAAAAAAACTCACAAATATATAATGGGTGGCATTTTTTGCAATCGAGAGAATAAGTACCCGTTAATAAATTCTCACTCTTTATTATTTATTAGCTAATAACTTTTTCATTTATATGACATAAAATTAAATATAAAAAACATATATGAACCAGGAAAGACAACAATCAAGACATCTTTAGGTCCCAGCATTTTTTTTTCTCTAATCTTGCTACACGTTTACGCGGCGTGCTTTCTTTTCTGCGAAAGAATCTATTAGCTCATCAAAGTCCGTCTCAAAGGTAGTTTTATGTTCAATGGCTAGGATCGCTAGGCCAGATAAACGTTCTTGACTCATTGTTGAACGCAGATAGGTTTTAATTATTTTCAGTTTGCTGAAGCTTCGCTCACAGCTTGCAGATGTCGTCGGTAGTGTGCAGTATATCCTTAAAGCTATACTAACGTCATGCTTACACAGATGTTGTAACAGGTCGAATGCACTTGATTTTTCATTAATTTTGGTTACTAGCTCTTTGAATACGGCAAGTTCCTGGGAAAAATCAACTGCATTCAAATCTTTTGAATATTTTTGTACTAGATCGGCTCCATTTTTCTGCAGATCCTCAGCCGACATATTTAAAAACGCGTGGCCACTGAGGAAGACGAAATTTTCATGTAAACTCTTTGCGCTCTCTAACCTTGTTTCTATTTCTGTTAAAATTTTGTCAAACACTAATTCCATATCTTCGGAAAATAGGCCAGTCGGATCTAGCGTTCTTGATTCGTCTTCGCACATTTCGTCGTGTTGCCTTTTCTTTTTGTAAATTCGTTTGTTTTTAAGGACTATGTCGATTTCCAACTTTTCTGTTACAGGTGTAGCTTCTTTGATCCAATGTTCTATCGGTTTTGCCTATCAAACGTGTCCGTGTTGCCAAGTTGATTTTTTCAAATTATTATTTTTTTTTTGTTTTTTATGTGTCATTTCATTTTTAAGCGAAATGGGAATTAGGCAAAATAGTACCGGACCGTATGAAAGTAAATGTGAAGGAACTAAATTTCATCGACATACATATGCTAAAAAGATAAAATATAAAGTACTTTTTATGAAATTTTTACTTCACTAATAAAAAATAAATATATATATATTTGAGACATGTATGCTATGAGAAAAAGAAGTGAAAAACTATTATTTTATTTCTGTACAGTATTGATTGCCATCGTGTACATAAAAAATTAGTAATGTATTAAAAGTGTTACTATACATACTTTGTAAAATTCGGTAATATGTTTACTTGAGCATATATTTTAAACAGACAATTAAATTTGAACCGAAAAGTTTATAAAAATAATATTGTAGAAAACGTAAAATATAACAAATAAAATAAAAAATGTATAATAGTACTTACCGCAATAAGTGTAAACGATGGATTATGCAATAATCAGACCGCGTGGTTGAAATTTCAAATTGTAACGAAAAAAGGAACAACTACTTTGAAAAAGATAATATGCACAGCGCAGATCACAATTTCAAATGTCATACGGTTCAACATTCTCCAGCACTCTACCCATCGAAATCACGAACAGTGTTATAAAAATCGCATCTTTTTTTTAGCAGCTCGACGATGATGATCGGTTTCTTTTAAAAACTATTGTTGCACACTTTCTTTCGCTCTCTTATCCATATATATTCTCCGTCACTCATCTCATCACTGATTGTAGACTATCGCCGCGTATTTGATTTACACACACTTATGCAATTACAGAGCCTCCCGCATATACTGCCACAATACATTTTTCTGAAATTATTCACTATAATGCCGAAAACAAATCATAGATCGCGCCTCTTAAAAACGCTTAGAATTTCTCGTTCTCGGGAAAACTTAGGGATAAAAAAATTATACAAACACTCTTATATAGAAATTCAATGTTGTGTAAAAATTTCAAGTCAATCCATCCACTACTTTTCGAGTTTTGCACCTATAAACATAGGTCGTTTAATTTTTACATATATGTATATATAGATAGATTATGATTTTGGCGCCCCCTGAAACTGCCGCCCGGGGCAAGTGCCCCGTATGCCCCCTCTGGATCTGGGGCTGATTATAGCGCATGGTACATGTGTGCAATATTGGATTACATACTCACCAATACAAACTGTACTCCATTCTCCTTGTTGCTACCAACATGAGGTTATAATGATGGCCAAACATTTAATATTACTGTGTACTGTATGTATGTACTGTACTATAGGTTACAGCTTACACTTTAAATTAATTAATTACTATATATGATGAAAAGATGAAAGTTAAAACTAAGAACAAGAAAACTTTAGTCAAAAACATCTTCATCTGAAAGTGGGAAAAGAACGCAGTATTCGAAAAAAATCGGTCTATTAGTTTGGTGATGCAGATGACATTGATGGAGCAAGATCTTCGATAGCTGGCACTTTTTTTCTACTTGAAAAAACTTTGTGATAGAGGATTGTTTTCATTTTATTTTCAATTCGCTGGGGACTTGCTTGAGAAGCTGCATGGCATCCGTGTGATCATTTTGGTTAATTCCACATTTCATATGTGAGTCGTGATCCATTAGTTTTTCTTTTAAACTTTGTGCTATGCAGAAAACTTCTCCAAATTTTTCTTTTGAATCAATTTCTTCTTCTTCTCCTCCCTGCCTTCTTCCAAAGATGACTTAATTATTTCCTCTAAATCATTGTTTGTCATCATTTTTTATCAACGAATCCCTCGCCTTCTTTATTTTTTATTTTTTTTAGCCGCGCCGTGACATACCGCAATACCACAGATACCGATACCGCGGATACAAGCACACTACTGTATATGTATATTGTTGTATGTTACGGTTCACACTGATCTATACCTAACATGAAACTTATTATTATTATAATTAATTTGAATTTCGTAAAATAATTCAAATATTTTCCATATTTGTTCATTCAATTTCGCTATGGTGTACAATTAAAAATTATTAAAATTAACCTATTATTCATTACAATTATTATTACACCAGGAAAGTGCGACGCAATACCTTTAAGTAAATTAATTCTTTGCAATATAAAGTAAAATAAATCGCTTAATTGTTGTATTTTTGTGGATCAGACAATTATTAAAACCGCACTGACATTTTCACAGCATAAATTAAAATGCAGACCAAAACAGTAGGAAATATATAAGATGTTGATTTATGTTATTCAGATCACCAGATTGCCAATTCTGTAGAATACCACACTAAAACAAACAGATATTAGCGCAAGTACATTTTCCGGCCTGGATACACTGATAACTGCGTTTATACGAAGAGGCCTTCAGACACCGCGCAAGATCGAAAAATATCCACCGCCAGTACACCATCAGCGTTAAATCATACAGTATGATTTTTATTTTTTTTATTTTTTGGGTTTGTCAACGTCGGATATTAACCCAGACAAGCGAAATTTTCCTGTACTTTCAGTGCGCGGCAGCGGGATCTGAACCAGGTCCTATCTAAATGAAACACTACTGCTTAACCAACTACACCATTGAAGCTGAATTGTCTGGTATAATTAATATTCGATCAATATCTCCTACACGGAAGTCAAATTTTTCATTACACACATAAATAATATTTTTCACTTGTTTTTTTGTTTTTTTTAATTGATTATAATCAATTTATTATTATAAAAAAAGAAAAAATTATTATTTAAAAAAGTATGGTAAATATTTTTGATTTTTAAAATTACCTAAATTTTTCAAATTCTTCACCGTTGTATACTAATAAGTATGTCATTCTAACTTCAAAAATAATAAACAAACCCTGTCACTTTTTTGTGTCATTTAATCCTGTTACGAAATGCGTATTTCCGCTGATAGACCTAAAAAACGCGAAATATTTCAAATCAGATGGAAGGAATTAATGTCTAGATACTGAAAAGTAATTCTGTATACCCCTTTTTTGGACAAAATATTCAAATTTCGAATTTCATTTTGCAAACATTGAACCTTCTTGACAATTTTATCACCGGATAAAACAAAACCAGTTGGTGAGTAAACAATCTCATTGAAAACGAGAATAGGATATTGTAGGATTCCTAAATTTCTCTTTTCTAAAAAAAAAACTACGAGGTAACAACACCGACAGGGATATTTTATTATGCACGTAATTTTGCATTCTTTTCGTGATTTATAGAAAGTTTTCTAATAACGAATAAATGTTTAATCGTATAAATAACGGGAACCGCAAAAGGATAGAATGACGAGACAACATGAAATAAACTGGTTCAGCGGTTAATTAAAAAAGTCGGAAAGTTTCTTTTTGAAGAAGGTAAAGAATGAAAATGGTTTTTGCGAAACAAACTGGTTTCGCAGTTTCTGAAATTGCTCAAGATGCTTAATTAACAGACTGCCCAGCTACTTTTAGCCAACAATATTTTTAATAAACACAAAAGTTCTCGGAAGTAGTCGCCAAGTCGTGGTTGCTTAAACCGAGCCGGAGCTAGAACTGTTTTTTTAATTAACTCCGAAAGTAATACACTCTGCAAAATGATTAAGTGTACCGATACCACCGCTAAATGCAGAAACGAACCGCAACCGTTTAATTGTTTTTCGTTTTATTTAATCATCCGTTTCTATTCTTTCCCTCGAGTTATTTATTTTGTTCCTCCATGTTCCTTATAAAACTTTCTTCATTTGGCTCTTCACGTGCACTTAGTTTACCATTATTTATTTATTCCTAAGCATATATACGAGTATATATATATAATAAAACTCGATTCTTGAATCTCCGTGTACGAACACGCCCTAGACCACCAGCTGGTAGTTTTTTTTAATACTTCTAAAAGAGTAAATGAAAATTTACTACGCCATTTAAAAAAAAAAAAATATTTACAGTCCGTGCAACAATTTTTATTACAACTTCCTTAACACACTTGCGTTTCGCAGAAACTCAGCTAAATAACGAAAAAACGTAACTCAACTTTAATAACATACCCCCTAGTATAAATATATACATATACATATATACAGATATATATATATATATATATTATTATATTTATATTTATATTTATAGGTATATAATATTTAGAGAAAGAAATAGGTCTGCACATTTACTAAGTTAAACCATTTTGTCGTTTCAAAATTCCAGAAATGGACGTCGTAATAACATTTCATACGTTTACTATCTATACTATTGCAAACACTTTTATAAATAATGTAAATAATTTATTTGTTATTGCTGCGTTTTGTAGATTACTTCTTCGGTACATTTCCAAACATTAAATTCAAAAACAATATTATAAAATGATAATATTATCGATGGTGATTTGATAATATAAATAAATGGTGGATATGTTTAAAAAATTATACCATAATTTATTACTTTATTATCATTTTATATTCTTAAAAATAATTTCAATATTTATTTATATTTTTATAATTTAATTTTTTAAACATATCGACCACTTATTTATATTATTAAATCAGTATCGATTTTATATCATTGTTTTATAATTTAATGTGTGGAAATGTATCTAGTGATCATGAAAAAATAATATTCAAAACGCGCCAGCAAGAATAAATTATTTACATTATTTATAAAACGGTTTGTATTAGTATAATTAGTGACAAATAATAATGTGCGTCATAAGTAATAACATACATGTATCAATGAATCTCCAGAACCGGTAAAGTAATTCTATTCTAACATTTACTAGTTGTAGGAAACATTCTTTGCACAATTTAGCAATTCATTCCGTTTTCTTCCATATTATTCAATTTATTTATCATAAAATTTAAGCGTGTTTTTTTTTTCTTCGGTATAAGCGAGTATGTTATAAATCTATTTGCATCGCAGATTTTGCTGCGTAACTAAAAGATATAACCTACCGATATCATGAATCTGAAGTCGATGTAACGCATGCTCTTCGTTCTTGTTTAAAAATGTTTATCTTATATAATCGGTAAACTATTCCCTTAATGCAGGTTAATTCTTTATTCACAAAAATATAATATGGTAGTGCCCCTGCACCCGTGGAATTGGTATCCGCGGTATGGTACGGCGCGGCTGAATAAAATAAAAATAAAAAAGACAGGGGATTCGTTGATTTGAATGTTGCAGAAGTGGAATAGCATATAGAAGAGCACCAAGAAATATTGACAAACGATGATTTAGCACAAACAATTAAGTCACCTTCCGAGAAAGACAGGGAGGAAGTAGAAGAAATTGATTCAAAAGAAACCGAATGGACACTGGACAAATTTGGAGGAGTTTTCAGGATAGAACAAAGCTTAAATGAAAAAATAATGAATCACGTTATAGAACGTGGAATTAACCAGAAACATCACGGATACCACGTGGCCCGTCAAGCAAGTTTTCAGCGAAATGAAAAGAAAAGGAAAACGGCCTTCTTTCACAATGTTTTTTCACGTAAAAAAAGAATGTGCTGACTATCGAAGATCTTGTGTCTTTCTTTTTCGAACACTGTGCCTTATCCACTTTCAGATGAAGGTATTTTTAACTAAAGTTTTCTTGTTCTTAATTTTAACTTCCAACTTTTCTTCATATACAGTAATTAATTCATTTAAACTGTAAGCTGTAGCCTATAGTACAGTACACAGTTATATTAAATAACTTTCAAAAATATCGTCAAAAAATTTCCATCGGTTGCCGTTCGATCTGTATACAGGGTTATAAATGTCTGTAGGTATTGTGTTAACGCAATTGTTTAATGTGCGCTATATCTACGATTTCACGTTACCGTGTCAACTTTGCAAAGGAACATGCTAATCGTGATTTAAATTTTTGGAAAACTGTAATTTTTACTGACGAAAGTAAATTAAATGTTTTCGGAAGTGACGGGCGTCTAAAAATTTGGAGGAAACCGAATACAGATCTTAAAAAATACAAACTGAACGCGACAGTCAAACATCGTGGAAGAAGTCTTATGGTATGAGGATGTTTCGCCGCGTCTGGGGTCGATAACTTGGAGTTTACGGAAGGTAATATGAATGCGGATACATTAAAAAGAAGCATAAAGGATAATAAGGGCAAAAATAAAAAAAATACAGAGGTACCAGAAACCTCGCGAGAATTTATCGATTTAACAAGTATAATTGACGCCGTTGGTACGTAAAATTCATGAATAATCGAAATTGAAACCAATGGTAATATTCCTCTCAATTCCGTCGACCTTCTGAAAAGAAATTTGAAATGTAGTGCCGAAAAATTGAGTCTGGAAAACAATTTCAAGTTCTGCCAAGATAATGACCCTAAGCATAAATCGTACAAAGCGCGATCGTGGCTATTGTACAACTGTCCGAATGTCATGGAAACACCACCTCAATCACCGGACATCAATCCCATCGAAAATTTGTGGGTCCACTTGGATCGAAAAATTCGTGAAACAAATATTAGAAGTAAAACACTGCTAAAAATAATTACCGTACATCAAGACCTTTGCTCTAGCGACCATATCCCAATTTTCATCAATATTCCTCCCAAGGTGCCGAAGGCGAGAGCAAAGCGGTCGGTTTCTCACTATCGGTAGAGGAAAACCTACAGAAGCTCACGGAAGCGATTAACACTGCCGCTGTAGCATCCATTCCACTAACATCATACACACAACATAAGCGGGTACCTTGGTGGTTCCCAGAGATTAACGCAGCCATTTCTGAGAGAAAAAGAGCTCTCCGTAAGTACAAGACCACCAAATTACTCAGTGATCTAGTGGAATTCAAAAATCGCAGGGCCAAAGCGAGGTTACTTATTCGGACAAAGAAACGTCAATCTTGGATATCTTTTGTCTCTTCTATTACGAAAGATACACCCAGCACCCTTATGTGGAAAAGAATCAAGTCTCTCAGTGGAGCCTCGAATCATTCTTTGACTCCTGCGTTACTCATGAATGGCTCGCTGATTAAAGAAGAGTCTGACGTTGCGAGAATCTTTGCGCTCCATTTTAAGAATTCCTCGTCGTCCTCCTTATATGATCCTTCCTTTGCAGCCATGAAATTAACCGTGGAACAACAAACAATATCTTTTAATTCCGACGAAAATGATCCTTTAAATCTTCCTTTTACAATCCACGAGTTAAATTATCAACTAAACTGCAACATAAGGAATAGCTCACCTGGAGTGGATTCTATACATTCCTTTATGCTCAAACATCTTCCTACATCTGCTAGATTATTCCTGCTCGGCATCTACAACCAAATTTGGTCTTCTGGTTTTATCCCACAATCCTTAATTACAACTCTCCTTATTCCGATTGTAAAGTCGAACAAAGACCCCTTCCTTCCGCAAAGCTATAGACCCATCTCGTTGATCTCAGTCCTTTCTAAGGTAATGGAGAAAATGGTGAACCGACGCCTCTATTTCTATCTTGAATCCAAGGAAATCCTTTCTCCAATCCAAGCAGGCGGCCGAAAATATAAATCTGCACTCGTTCATCTTCTTAGCCTACAAAGGCAAATCCTAACAGCCCACAGTAGATCACAGCATCTCTACTCAGTCTTTTTTGACATAGAGAAAGCTTACGACCGCATGTGGCGATACGGAGTTCTTAAAAAGCTGAAGAATGCCGGAATTAGCGGTAATATGGCAATTTTATCCAGAGCTTCCTCACTGATAGAACTATTCAAGTAAGAATAGGCTCTTCGGTATCTTCATCCTTCACGACTGAAAATGGAATTCCACAGGGTTCGCCTTTAAGCGTACCCTTGTTTATCCTTTATATAAACGATATAGCAGAGTGCATAAGGCCGCCGGTAACAGTCCGTTTGTTCATTGATGACCTTAACATATCTTTTCCCTCGAACTTCCCCGCTAATGCGATGTCTGTCCTACAGTCAACGATCAACAGATTACAAAACTGGGCGGGAAAGAATGGCTTGGATTTCTCATCCTCAAAAACTACATGTGTCCAATTCCTAAAGAAGCGTCGTCCCATTTCCAATCCTGATATCACCCTCTACCTAAAACATGTACCTATCCCATTCCTTCCTTCCATAAATTTTTCCGGGTCTAACGTTCGATAAAAGATTATCGTGGACTCCACACATGTCTATTCTTAAGCGTAGTTGTATGAAATCCTTGTCCATCTTGAAATTTTTATCCAACCACAAGTACAATATAGATCTAAAATTGCTGTTATCAGTATACAAAGCCCGTATCCTAAGTAAACTGTCATACGGTTGTCAGGTGTATTCTTCTGCTAATAAAACTCTTCTAAAATCTATCGATCCTATCCATAATACTTCTTTACGTATCATACTTGGGACGCACCGAACTTCTCCTTCGTTGGGCGTTTGTGCTTTGGTGGGCCTTCCTCCTTTTTCTATTATTCGCGATTATCTCACCTTTCGAGATTCTTTTCGTTATTCCTTACCAGACTAATTTTCCACCAATAACTTCCAAATCCCATTCCCATCCTTTCCTGGCGATCCATTGGTCAAGGCTTTAACTTTTCTTTCTAAGGTAGGCATAAATTGGAGCGGCCACCATGTTAATCCGACCGCTATGGCGCCCTGGATTCATGTATCAACATCTGTAAACACATCTTTAGCAGATCCCTTAAGAGCATCTAACCTTTCTATACCCATGTCTCAAGTAGTATCAAATAAACTCGCCTCCTTGCCTAACTACATTCACATGTACACAGACGCAGCTAAGGCGAGTCCTACTAATTCTCATTCACCAACTGCATGCGCTTATGAAATTGGAGATTTTATGTACACCGAGCGCCTAAACGACTAGTGCTCTACTTTAGAGGCAGAAATGTTTGGGATCCTTCTTTGTCTTGAGACATATTCTTCCAAGCCAGCGTCTCAAAATGCTCTTCTTATTACAGACTCACTTCAATCTATCAAAGCCATCCAGAGCCCAGATAGTTGCAACTCTCTAATAATTAAGATAAGAAACCTCCTATTCCAACTTTCACGATCTGAGGTATGTGTCACATTCTTATGGGTCCTTGGTCATGTTGGGGTTCCCGGCAATGAGCGGGTTGACTTGGCTGCTAAAGCAACTCTATCTAGCCGGATGCCGTTTAACGCTGTACTGCCTCGATTGGGGTCATCAGTCTTTCTGATGCACTTTGCTGAAGAGTGAAGCAAACTATAGTCAGAACAAACGACCTGGCTCAGATCCGTAAAATCAGACACCGACCCATGGTGGCCGCCGTTCCCAGTCTCACGTAGGGATTTCTCGATCCTATCGAGACTGTGTCTGGACACAATTACGTCTTTGAAGGAGCTCCCCCTTGCAGCATCGAACAGACTGCACCGCCTTCTGTAATTTTCAGTGATTCTAGGTGCCGTAATAGCTGTAAATTTATAAAAAAAAAAAAAAAATTATCGAGCAAGACTGGCGAAAAATTTCACCCGAATTTACAGAAAAATTAGTTGAATCGATGCCTAGGAGGATGAATTGTTATTCAACGGAAAGAGTTACCGACAAAATATTAAAGGTGATTTTAAAATTGAATTTTTGAGTTTTATCGAAGCTGTCTGAATATTTTTGCTGCGCCTTAAATAGACTATTTTTATTTTGTTTCAAATTTCCGCTTGTTATTATTATTGTGCATCGAAAGATTTTACTGTCTCTATTACCTAATGCTCTGTTCTAACATGCCCTTACATTTTTTTTTTTTGAAAAAGTTTGCATAAACACAACATTTTAAACAAAAAATGAAAAAATTACCTAGTGTCCGAGTATTTCCGTTGCTCACTGTATACGCTTCATTAAAAATGTCTTTATACTGGCTGTTTAGGCACGTGTGCAAACTAAAAGATCTAATAGAAAATTTTATGCTAATCAAAAAAGTTTTTTCGCTGTTGTTTCAATATAGAGCCTGAATTAAAAACAAAAAAAAAAAGTAAAAAAAGTAAAAAAAGAACTTAACATTTTTCGCTGAAAAAATGGGAAATATAGCTGTAATTGTATTGAGCAAATGTTGAGCATTATCAAGTATTAGATGCCGCGTCGACTGAGTAACACCGGCTGAACTCATAGTGTAACCATGATCAAGAGAACAAGGGAAACGAAATTAATAAAAAGCGTGTCGAGTTTGCACTTATTCGTGAAAAAGATTTCGTTTCGTGTTTGTACTTGTAACGCAATTAAACAACTTTGTTGGTAAATGCTTCGGTAACAACGTGGCCGATATAATAATATAGTAGTGATAAACTGAGAACGTGTTATGCCTATTTCGGAAACGGGGCACGTTTTCCGTTAGCGCGGCAGTGAATTCCCATTGCAACATTTGTAAACAAACAAGAGACGCGCTACTGTATTTCTTTTTACATAATAATGCGCAGACTGCTGCATTGTAGCAACGTGCACTATTTAATATTCTCCGACGCTCAATTAAACTTACGTTAATGTGATAGCTAGCTTTTTCATAGATTACAGTATCGCGATATCTTGTTTACAAAGTAATGCCACTGTAAGTAGCTTCTGAAATATACTCGTTCCGGACAAAAAACTTTTCAAACAACTTACCGATATATATATATACATACATATATATATATATATCAAAGACGAATCCAGTGAGGCGTTGGAGAAGGGAGAGGGGATTATATAATTACGTAATATCTTCTATGGTAGGCAGTAGATTTGAGAAATACCTTGTTTCACAAAGAAAATCAAATGCCTTTAAAAATTTAAAAATGTTTTAAAAGTACATAATTATTAGAGTTTAATTTAAATTAGATGGAGACGAGAATATGAAGTACGTTAGTACACGTGAAATCTATTTGAATGAAAACTTGTTAAAAGATAAAGTAAATACTTATTACTGGCAGGGTTTGCTTGAGAAAAAAGAAGTGGAAGAATTAGTGAATAATTTAAAAGTAGTATTCAATAAACTTTATGACGATTGCAAATTTACTAGACAGACAAGGAGGGAAAGGAAATACAATCCTATTGCAGCTTGGATGAATAGGAAAATATTAAATTTCATACATATTAGAGACCTGTATTACAAAAGATCTAAAGGGAATAATTCAAATAGAAGATATAAAGAACTATGTAAGAAATACGGGAAATTGGTAAAGCAGGAAATAAGACAAGAAAACGAAAAATATTACCAACAGGAATTACTACAAGCGAATAATAACATTAAAAACACCTAGAAGATAATAGATCAAATAGTGTGTAAAAAAAGGTCTATAATTATAGATGAGGCTATACGGAAGAATTTTGTTGGGTGTTGCAATGCGGCGCGTAAATTTCAAAAATATTATATGGAAGCTATTGGAAATCTGAAACATAATTGTGATATTAGACTCATTTTTTTTTTTTTTTTTTGGGTTCGTCTACAAGGACATTGGCCCAAGAACAGAGGAAAAAAGACGACGAAACTTGGATCTTTATACGATCAGAGATAGCCGACAAAAAGGAATCAAGAGCCTGAACAACAGAAGGAGAAGGAAAGGAGAGAATGAACGAAGCACTGTACGGAGTGGGAATACCAATTTGTAAAAGGGAGGAATAGAAAGCAGCTTGATCGGTTACAATGTTAGACTCATTAGAACCGAGAACGTGAATACTACGGTTACGTCATTTTACATACCGAAAGCCACAAATGAAGTGATAGAAAACATAATTAGGAAAATGAATAAGAATAAAGCCCAAGGATAAGGTATAACATTGACGCTACGTTGACATGAGACTCGTTACTATCTCCAGTTTTAAGCTGCTAATGAGGGAGTGATAGTTGTATAAAAATTATTATTAAAAAAAAGGATGAAAGATGTAATTGCAAATGCAAAAAAGCTTGCTCCACTGTTAACAAAAATTATTAATGAGTCGGTAAAAGAAGGTATATTCCCCAGGGAGTTAAAAGTAGAGGCAATAAGACCAATGTATAAAAATGGGGATAAAAAACTCTGTGAAAACTATAGACCAGTTACGTTAATATCAGTTATTGCTAAAGTGGTTGAGCACTATGTAGGTAGGGCTATCTTAAATTGTACCTGGAAGAAAACAACCTAATATATTATAACCAATATGGGTTTAGAAAGGGGAAATCAACGGTAACTCTGCTCAGATATATCTGCGATAAATAGGGGATTAGCATCCGGCAAACAATTTTTGATAGTCTTTCTAGGCCTTACTAAAGCTTTTGATTTAGTGGATAGGGAAATATTGATAGAAGACCTAAACAAAATTGGTATAACAGGGAAATATCTTAATTGGTTTAGATGTTATTTACATGAAAGGGAATGTTTAGTGAAAATTGGTAATGGATATAGTGATATGGGGAAAACGAAATATGGAGTGGGACAAGGAACTATATTAGCACCGTTAGTGTTTCTAATTTACTTCAACTCCATTCACAATTGTTTATACGAACGCCGAACTTTACGCATATGCTGATGATATTGCTCTGGTAATTAAACACCAAGACGTAGAACTAGCAGAAAGGCTGCTTCAGGAGGACCTGAATATGGTTTGCAGATGGGTACACGATAAAAAATTATTAATAAATGCCAAAAAATCAAAAGTGATGTATGTAAGAACACCGAGTAAATTTAGAAAGTTCGTGCCTAAAATAGTGTTGCACAATGTAGATTGTCTTCATGGATCGGAAGTATGCCATTTGAGCTGTTCGAAACGGCTGATAATTAGACTTCTCTTCCACACTACGAACTTTATAAACTTCCTTCCTTCTGTTCCATTTTCACTACAGAATCGTATGCAATACTCCGTGCAGTTCTGTTCATTGCACTTTCCTCCTATAATAATAAATACCTTATTTGTTCCGACTCCATGAGCGTCTTGCAGGCTATATCCTCCCCTTTTCCATCCTCTTCATGGGACTACATTATCCTTTCCATTCGTTCCTTAATTGCAAATCTCTTCTTAGTTCGTTCCATTCAAATCGATCTTCTTTGGATTCCCAGTCATAGCGGCATCGCAGGCAACAACCTAGTTGACTTTTTTGCTCGCTCTGCTTCCTATAACGGCAAATTTGTCAATAAATTTCCTGCCAATAATATCCTCTTTCCATCCAAACGAGCACACCTCAAATCATGGTCGGATACCTACATTACCTCCTTTTCCAATCCTCATTCCTTTTACAAACTCTTGCAACCTCTTCCTTCATCACGTTCCTGGTTTGCTGATTTCCCTGGTTCCAGTCGTTCCGTTATTTCCTCCATAACACGTCTTCGTCTCAACCATAATTTTGTCTTCCTTCGTCTCTCTTTCGTTTTTCTATTGTTTCTTCCCCATACTGTAATTTTCATCCCTCGGATCATGACTGTGTTTGTGATGCAAATCATATCCTTTTTGAATGCTCTCTTCTTGTACAGCAGCGTTCCCTCCTCTACACTAAGCTCCTCCACCTAAAACTACCTACTCCTTTTTGTGCTTCCTACATTACATACTTTCCTTCACCAGATGTTGTTCCAATCTTAGCGGAGTTCATTTCCTCTATTTCTTTATATATCAAAATTTAATCCTGTTTTCGTAATTCTTTGATGATGGGTCATTGCCCTTGGTTGGCGTTCCCAAAAAAAAAAAAAAAAAAAAAAAAAAAGACTATGCCCCGGCGTTATACAAATTAAAACAATTTATGAATTACAAAACTACGAGACTGCATATTTTGACTCATTAATAATGACTAGGATTAGATACAGAATCGAAATTTGGGGAGAGGCAAAACAGAAAAACGGAATTCAGGAAAATTAGTAGGCTACAGAAAAGATGTTTAAAAATAATGTTGTTACCGAATTGGAGAAGTGCGAATCTTGTAACGAATTCTCTACTTGGTAGTGGGATAATAATAAAGAAATGTTCCGGAAGATGTTGTTTCTTTATTACAGTAAACTTTTAAGGTGTAAAACCGAAAAACTAAGATTAGCGACAAGGGAAATATGGGACTATCGGAGCAGTCTGATACAGTCGTCAACATATCGAATGCAACGTAATTTTCCGTTAGCGATATGTGCAGAAAACGTCATGATTAAAACTTTGTATTGCGAAGAATTTTACAGACTGATAAGTTCATTTGTGACGAAACACTCAATTGCTGTAATTGTGCCCGTAAACGCGGTGAAGTGTAAGCTCTAAGTAGGGTAAAATTAAAATCTATGACTTTTTAAAATTGTTTTCATCTGAGATTGAAAGTTAAATTTGACCACTTCGCTGGTATAGTTTGCTATCGATTGAAATAGATTCAATCTGTGTTTTCAGAATCACCTGCCCTTGAATGAGAAGTATTTCATTCTGATTTCCTTTTAACGCTCTGAAATACGCTTCGCGAAATACCATCCTCTACACTACTGAAACACCTGATGAAATCTTTTTTACGAACCAATGCAGCAGTTAACTAGACACTTTTTTTATTGATTTTCTGTCTTTCTCTTATTGATAGTTGCACCGTAATCCCAATTGGTATTGACGCAGTGCCCAATATTTAACGGCGCTATTTCGTCTCTTAAAAAACAATTGCAAAACATATTCGAAACATTTCTGGTTTCATATTTATCAGGACATTTTTTGTTCATCATAAAATGTCCTATATTATGCATGTACTATGGCTACTACTATTTTAAAGTCCACACCATCAACTTGTTTCAGCGACGTTGCCGAATAGTTACAAATAGAAATAATTCTAAAAATAAAATATAATTTCAATTCGATAATGAAGCACCAATACGTCGATGAAAAAAGCATCATCGCTTAACCGATCCCAAGAAACACCTAAACACAACAGACGTGTGATCATCTTAACTAATTTTTTTATCCGGTAACTGGTTGTGTGTGGTCGTGTGGAATAATATTTTCGATTTTCTTTATGTACGCTGTATTCAGTCGTCTGCCACGCTAGGCGTGCACGTACAATTTCCTAATCGAAAACCATCACAGTTATTTAACCACTTCTATGAAACGCATGGCTCTGAATTAATGCGATCGTACATGCGGTTAGCTAACCGCATCCTGGCCGGTTTTAAATCGGCAGCGTGATCTATTTTTCAAGCAGCATGGTTGTTACGATAGTGCGCCCGAGCGGTTGACCCGGTACTTCTCATTAATGATCTTTCGAACTGTTCTGTATAGTTTCCATGCACGTTCGAGTTCATTTTTGTTCGGAAAAGTTTTTCGCTCCATTTTGTGCTAAATTGTTCGTTATAGAAAAAATTTTGTCGAAAATTTTAAAATAACTTTTACGTATGTTATATTTTGACGTTGTCGAAACATTAATTGTCCAAGTTGAAAGAAGATCGCCCAACTTTATAATAAATCTGGAACAGGATACAGCGATGAAAATAGAAAAGCAAAATTACGGATTGAATTGTGCGAATCTGTTGTTGAAGATCGGAATGGCTTGGAGATTAGCGAATAAAAAAGAGATAACATATAGTTTTAAATAAATGTTTTAATTGGTACACACCCATCAGACATGTTACGTTACTTTTTTAAATTTGATCGCACTAATAAACTTCTCTGCAGAAAGATAACGTATTTCGTTAAATAATCCTTTACAACTGTTCGCTTTGTGACACTTTCGGTTCCAATGTATTCTTCGAAAAGAACATTCATGCAGAATATTTTCAGATTTTGTTCTATCTTTTTATGTCAGGGGGAAGGGGGGTCCGACAACATAGCTCATTGGCTGTTAAAATTATGCGATGCGCAGCATGCTCCTACAGTGGCGTCACAAAAACTAAAACCGACAATAATCCGATAGAAAATTCGACACTTACTAACGAACGTACATCCCATAATTCTTCTGGTTCTGGTTAATCTACAGGTGAACACACTTTGAGGAGCAAAGTTCTAACGTGGATATTACGATCGTTGAACATTTTCCGATAAAGCAAATGCATTAGCTACGAGAACGAGATGGATTCTCCTCTGTTCATCTTCAGCTGTTGTTCTTGGGCTCGCGATATATTTTTTGAAAAAATTAGCCTGCTCAAATACTTAATGTTGGAGTCGCCCGCAGCCGCGTAAAAACTTGGTAATCTGTATCGAAAATGACTTTTGGCTACAAAAAAAATACGCAATCAATTCCACCAGGCTTACACGCTTAGATGTATGTACCATCAACAGCTTCAATGTAATGTGGAAAATTCGTTCTTTCTCTAAATTTGGCAGTAATACGTAACATGTACAAGGTTGGAGACACATCCACCATGTTGCTTTGTAAATAATTTTTACTCAGTTATGCCCGTTAAAAGCATTCATAGTGTAACGAGCAAAGGCGTTTGCGGGATTTCCGAATGTCTGGAAAAAAATAAAATGTTAATGTAATTTTACAAAACGATTAATGACATCCAGTAAGGTGCGGAAAACTGTAAGAGATAGCTTTCTTAATTAAATTGCACAACTGAAAAAACCGATATCGGAAAAGGATCGTCGAAATAGGCGGAAATATTGAGTGATTATTACTCTCAGTATCAGCGTTACAAACAACAGAAACGAGTAGAAATCCATACTTCGCTGACAATCAGCAACGCGATACAAATAAAGAGCGCGCACTGATGGCAACGGAGAAAAGTGAACAAAAATTCTTATGCGTGCACATCATTATCTGGAAAGAACGGCATAATGATAAAAAATACCCTTAAAAAAAACCTCCTTACAAAGAATCGCTTGTTGATAAAAAGTAACAAGGCAAAAGTAAGTGTCTTTCTTATTATCATTATAACCATTATTTAATGACTTTACAACAGAAATTTACAACAGAAAGTTGTTTCTTGCATATTTTACAGTAACAAACTAATCCTCAACCAGCTTACCCTACCAGCTTTCAGTCAGTCGATTCCAGCGCTGTTCCACACTTTCCACAGCAATTGCCGATGTCGACGAAGCCATACAAGAATTTTGAAACTAATGCATACATTCATCATTGACGATGCCACGCTTCAGGGAACTTTCAAACATTATACCATCCTCCTGCAGCTACTAGCCTTAACGATACTTCCGATCTTCTTCGTTCATTAGCTAGATTTTGAGCGTTGAGACTACCTATCTGTACAATCTAGCTGTACAGAATAAGTAGCGTTCTTGGCAATTGCTATATGCAACACTAGTGTACACGCAAGGCAAGACTACACTTGGAACTACAAATACAGTCGTGTGTGTCTACTGCGTAGTAACTAACTAGAGCGCATATGATGATGTAGGTGGTGGATTGTCACTGCCTTCCACGTAACTATTAGCAAGTATTTTAATTTAATCTTTTTCGTGACTTTAAATATTTAGGTGTATATATAGATAAATCCCTGAATTGGAAAAAACACATTCTAAGTTTAAACTCAAAAATAAGACAGACAATTCCAGCTTTATATAAAATAAAGCAGGTACTATCATATCGAACATTACGTATATACTATAACTCAATTATAATGTCTAGAATTTTATATGGAATTCAAATATGGGCCGAGGCTAAGAAAACTGAAATAAATAAAATAAGTAAAATACATATAATAAAATAAACTTTAATAACAAACAATATAGAACAATAAATTAGATAAATACCTATTTAGAAACGTTTTCGGGCATAACCCATCATCAGCTAACACTAACTTAAAGGAAACTTAAAACATACTGAAGTGAATATAGGGAATACATGTGTATATATAGTAGATGTAAAGAGGAATAAACATGGCAGGTATAAAAATCTATAGGTTGAAAATGCTAATAATTAATATAAAATATAAAATAAAACAAGAAGACAAAAAGTTAAATTTTTATATTAAACAGTGGATTATTATTATTAGGTGTTTGGTCATTTAAAATATTATTTTTATATTTATTTATATAATAATTTTCTGCAATGTTCATATTATTACCTTTGTGATAAGTGGCCAGGATGGTTACAGTATTTTCTATTGAATTAGGTTTATGTTTATTTTTAATTAGATGTTCTGCATAGGTTGATTTTTCTATTTCATTATTATTAAATGCTTTTATATGTTCTTTATATCTGCAATTGATTTTTCGCCCTGTTTGACCAATGTATGATTTCTCACAATCAGTACAATTTATTTTATATATACCGCTATTTTCGTAAATATTATTATTTTTTAAATTTAAGGTGTTTATTTTATATTTTAAATTATTTTTAGTTTTGAATGCTACATTTAAACCTTGTTTTTTGAATAAATTGGTTAATTTGTATATGTTATTGTTTATAAATGTGAATGTTATCCATCCTTTATTGTTAGTAGCATTATTGACTCTTAATTTTTGTATATATTTTGATTTTGATTTTATTTTGTGAATTAGTTTATCTATTATTTGTTCGTCATAACCGTTATTTCTTGCCAAAGTCTTTAATATATTAATTTCTATTTGTTTTTTATTTATATTCATGGGTGTAGTTAATAATCTATTTATTGCAGTCATGAAGTAAGCATATTTATGTTGGTTTGGGTGATTTGATGTTTTATGAATTATATTATCAGTGGTGGTTTGTTTTCTATAAATATTATATGTTAACTTATCCTTTGATTTTATTATTGTTATATCTAAGAAATTTATTTTGTTATTTTCTTCTTTTTCCATAGTATAATGAATATTTTCGTGAATTTTATTTAAATCATTTAGAATGTCATTTTCAGTATTACTACTATTTTCATCAAAAATTAGTAGTGTATCATCTACATATCTAATATAAGATTTAATATTGTATTTTTGTATTATATTTTCCATGTATATTTCTTCTAAATTTTGTAGAAAGATTTCACTTAAAATACCTGATAAAGGTGAGCCTATAGCTAAACCATTATTTTGTATATACATGGAGTTATTAAAATTAAAGTAATTTTGCTCTGTAACAGTTTTAATTATTACTGTTACAGAGCAAAATTACTTTAATTGAAATGTCCCCCAAGATGTACTATTAGTATTACAGACTACTAGAATTTAACGTCAATAATATTAAATTACCGTCTAGGCAAAAAACTCGATTGACAAGAAACCAAAGTAATACATACTACATCTATCCTCGTGGGGTAAATCTGCGAATTGATAATACGGATGATTCGATTTTAATTAAGTTAATAAGTACAATCCCGAATCATATATTAGAGGAAAAAAGAATTGGTGTGTGGAAAAAGGAGGTGGAAATTTGGTTAAAGGAATGGTGCAAAGATTGAATAACAAGCTACGTTCTGAATCTCCCTACCTTCTAATGCTCATTTCTTTATACGTTTTTGTTTTTGATTTCCTGGTGTCTTTACCAGTCATTAAGTGGTAAAGAAGATAAGGTTTCCCATTTTAAATATTGAACTGTCGGCATGTGATAATGTACAGATACGTATTACGGGGCGTGTTACGTAGTTGCATGCGTTTATATATTTATACTTAATCTTAACGCTAGAGTTCTAATATTATAAGTATAAAATAAGTTAAGATAAATTATAATTTTTTGTATTGTATATATTTTTTGAATAAACGTTAATAAGAATGTCGGGTACTCACACAACGGGCATATTTGCCCTGTAAGACTCACAACTTATTTTAATAAAAAAAAAAAAAAAAAAAAATGCTGTGGTCGCCCGAGATCGAAACTTTGGCAACGGAAGCCAAGCGCTCTAGCAACTAACTGCAACGACGATAAGCGATATTATAAAGCCGCATTCAACTTTTTTACCTTAACACGTTTAATGCAATTTAATTTAAATATAATTCAAATTTAAAATACGATTATTCTTTTTATCGAAGAGTTACTACAGCTAATTCTTTCTAGTATATAATATAAAGTCTGATCAGACTTAACAATTTTTTAAATGTTTCCTCCACTTCATTTTAAAATAGTTGACAAACTTGTTCCGGTGACTACGTAAGTCGATAAATAATTTACGAATTTAACGAGTTTTTAAAATGCTAATGGATGCATCCGTATTTTCTTCTTTCTCTGATTTTTTCTCAAATGGATTAGTCTAACCGCTACTTTCTTATCGAACTTCATAGTTGATTGCTTGCAACTAAACTAAAAACATGTCACACGGAAGCAATTATATAGCCGCTCGTGCGCTCAAACTATTTTACAGAGCGGTTAAAAAACCGTTCTTGCGTGCCTTATCAGTAAGATCGTTCCAATTTCTCCATTTTTATCGTTTTTCTTATTATTTGTCATCGGTAATCGTATTATTATTTCCTCGAATATTTATTATTGTCGTCATTCGTACCATTAATTATATTTAGTTTTACTGGTAATTCTAATGCCTGACTCGTCTGACAGGAAAAGCAAGGCTCCCCAAGCCCGTCAAATAAATCTAATACGATAATCTGTTTCTCCGTGTTCCTTTAATATTACTCCCAATAACAATAACATTTTGTCGACATGCAAGCTAATTCATCTAATTTAACTTCACCTAAACCCGACCAACTACTAAATAAATCAGCTCAAACATCATTATTTCTGAATAATTTTCGTACTAAAGATTGCTTAATTTTAGTTTTCAAATTTATAAAATAAATTATATTCAGCTTCATCCGATACATCTGTTCCAGCTAAAATGTTCCAGAAAATTGTTAGCGGTATATATGTATATAGAATTACCCACTCAGGAAAAAACTTGATTAAACTCAACTTTTCCTCTACCCTTGTAACCAATACTCATAAAAAACATAAATCCTTTATTCGTCAATGTCTACTATTTTTTTTGTGTGGAATAGTTTATGATATTCCTACTGATCTGTCTATCGAGGAACAACTGCTCTTAAATTAAGTGCCAATCTCGAGTATCCCCGAAGACCACACAAATACAAATATATCACCGAAAATTCTTTTACGCCAGTTCCCGTTGTAGAAGTTAAATTTAATCATTTTGTTCTGCCGTCTTTTATTAATTTCTATGATACTTACCGCGTCAAAGTTGAACCGATGATTTGTAGATCTAAATTGCACTATAACTACCTCCGAATTAACCACTTCAGTTCCTACGTTCCAGTAGGCCCGTTCTTCTTCTGAAAATACTATATTATCATTCTAATTTCCATAAATTGCTTTGTTCTCAACCCTTCTTAACCGGAAAGAGCATGTAAAAAATACAGAAAAATTATGAGTTTTGAAAACGGTTCTTTCTCCGAAGCTAAGAATATCAGTCAAGGAAAGTTGGTTTCCTTGACTTTCACCGTTGCTCGTATTTCCAACTCTACCGAATTTACCTAGCAAGGCTCTTCGGAGGGCACGAAAAAAAAAACAACAAAAAACGTCAGAATTATTCCAGTAATTTATCTTTCCTTACCATCATGCTTCTCTCCTAAAAACATCATACTCAACTGAAATTTCAAAGTTCCTTCAATAGATATTATGCCAGCTTAACCATTAACAGTCTAGATAAATTGTAGAACTCATTACTCATCGAAATTAGGAATTCCAAATTTATTAAGAACAAATTAAGTAATTTTCAGCGGTAGACGATATAAATAAAAAAATATTTGGCAATATAAATTTTTTTTTTTTTTTTTATTGGGCTCGTCAACCAGGGGGACTTTTGCCCAGAAACAATTAGAAAGGGAAATGAATCAGTTATATTTTGATGCGGTCAGATATTGTTAGTAGGAAGGAACAAACAATGAGAACAAGGTGTGAAGAAGGAAAAGATAGGATGTAGGAGGCGCAATATGGAGTAGGAAGACCAAATCGCAGCAAACTGGAATAGAAAGCAGGACCGTTCGATTAAAAGAGATGAATGTTTAATAAACACGTGACCAAGATCGCAAACACGCTCTTCGTTTCGCTGGAGAGGACAAAATGGAGAGAAAACCAACGAAAAACGAAAACGAGAGGAAAGCAACAGAGAGTGGCCAAAGCGCAGATGAATAACGGGGACAACAACAGAACGACGAAGTGAAGGAAACGTTGAACAGATAGGTAGAAAAACGTTAGAAAAAGAGGAAACGTACATATCCGACCAGAACCTAAGATGAAAACTTTTACACAACGGATAGAGATTAGAGGATGGGATTTTCCTTAAAAAACAGGTGGGAAAAAGCAGCGACCCGAACCAAAGAGTCCGCCGCTTCATTACCGAAAATTCCCGAATGGCTGGGAATCCACAGAAAACCAATTTAAATGGACTGGAGGGAAGAAAGAATAAGCGAACGTGTACGGAGAAAAATAAAATCACAGGAATGATCAAGTAAGGGAGAACAGATAGCCTGAAGTGCAAACATGGAATTGGATATACTTAAGAATTTAGAAGAAAGGTAACTGGAGGAAATGAAAATAATGTAACATAGGATAGCCATCAGTTCGGCTGCGAATATAAACAAATTGCCTTTTTTGAAGAAGGAGGAAGAAAAAAAAACTAGAAGTGTCCAGTTTATGTTAAGTTATCACGTACCTAGCGTGCGTGCGTTATTCTAATATATTTATTATTTAAATATTTATTATATTCTTAAATATTTATCCCCGTTCTAACAATTATGATATATCGACTTTAAATTGTTGATTTAAACTATATAACCTGTTTTATTTCCTGTTTGACCTCAGTATGATTTAGAATTTGTTTCTGATCACATATATTGAGTTGTGTTTTTAGCTGATGATGGGTTATACCTGAAAACGTTTCTAAGTAAGCAATCATTTTATACTTAAATTTGTTTGTTATATTTGTATTTGTTATAACTTACTATATTTTATTTAATCGCTGGTATTATGACTATAATTAATCTCAATCGTGTGAGAATACTTTTTCCTCAGATGATTATTACTTACTCTTCACACAACAAGAATCTATTTTTTGACTGAATGTTATTATTATTTTATTAATTCGATATTTTCTTTTAAAAAGTACGACAAAAAAATGTGGCTGCACATAAAAACCAAGTTAGGATAACAAACATATTATACACGACATACATTTCAACCGCCATATTTATAATGTTCATCTTCCGACAACTTTGACATAATGCTTTTCTTTAATATTCTTGTCCACTTTACTTCTCTTATTATTCAATACAGAACTGTAATTCTTTCCTCTGCCTTCTTCCTTGTTACAAGGTTAATCTACCGAGATTTACCGCAGGCTTTTGTCTTAGTCATACGCTCTTTAATATTTACTTAATCAAAATTACCTTCCTTCTTTTTAACTCTTTTTTTCTTTTCGTTCTTTTCATTGATGACGTTCTCCTTTACTCTTTAGAACGCACTGTCTCGTTAGCGAGCATCTCTGCAAAACTCACTCTTCTCTTGGAGGAAGGACTATCGATAGAAGCACTAATCTGGAAGGACTTTGTTCTCTTCTTTTATCAATCTCCTCTCTTATCTAAAACTACTCATTACTCATTCCCTCCGAATACGTCCTAATCATTATAAATACACCTAATCC
The DNA here is from genome assembly GCA_039619475.1 of Icerya purchasi. Taxonomy (NCBI): domain Eukaryota; kingdom Metazoa; phylum Arthropoda; class Insecta; order Hemiptera; family Monophlebidae; genus Icerya; species Icerya purchasi. The sequence continues at coordinate 293,132,809 of CM077116.1, read as the reverse complement.
TCCTCATCAAATACAGAAGAGGAGAAGGAGTAACACATTTTATAATGAACACGGCATACTCGGAGGGTATGAGGAGATATTACATACTGATAACAACACGTGATTAACACACGGTTACCACGCGCTTATCACAGTAAACCTTTGTACCACGATCGAGATTACAGTCGTTATCACTTTCTATAAAACCAACGGCAAAATTACACTATACATCACTATGGCTTCATACAGCTGCTCATTACACGCTGACTGTTTGCACCAAGTACCGTCCTGCGCCTGTGTTCAGCATTACACCGTGTTTCCTTGCAACGCTTTAACCAGAAACGGTAAGTCTTAAATAACACTCAATTATTATTCTAACCTAACACCTCATACCCTCCGAGTAACGAACGTTCATAATAATATATGTAACTCATCCTCTTCACAGATGGAATGGACCGATCAGATAACCGACCGAACGAAATACCTGGTAATACAGAAAGGCACGACGCAGATACCGATCCCGCCGAGGAGGTATCTGATAATAATGGAATCGACAACCGAAATGAACAACCAAACAACACTGAACCAGATCGAGGAATGCTGGAAACTACATCACGACCGAACAAAATACTACGAACCGTTGAACAAATTGGAATCCGTGATACAACTCAACGAAAATGTAAACGGGCTGTGGATGCTGTCACTAACCAACACCAGCTCGAGAACCATGAGGGAAATACTAATCCGGGAAACTCTGGATACATTACTCCCCCAAATTCGCCCAGCCGAAACATACATCCAATTCGGAAGCGAAAGGGGACCCCTCGTCGCCTCACCGAAGAGGTACTGCACGTTTGTTTGGCTCGCCAAGCGGAAGTGGATCACCTGATAACGGACGCAGCACAACACCACCCACTCCAATTCATGAACCACACATGGACACCTCGACTAACGCACAAATCCAGCAAAAAAAGCCCGTTGATACCGGATCACTTCAAACGCCCGGCCCCTCCAACTCCATCGACACCACGGAAGCGGACAGTTCCATATGGTACTGCTTCGTCATCCATAACCAATGCTACCCGGACGACTGGCGAAGACGTGCCGCCAACTGGAAACAAATCCCCAACTTTGCCGCATTTGACCACGGAGACCACCTCCATATACTTTACGGAGGCACATCCAACACCCAGAATACCGCCCGGACACGAAACCGAATCTTGGACTACATATCTTCCTACACTGCTGGAACTGCAGAGGCAACTGCTACAAACCAGCGTGTTAAATATCTCAGGAACTTCATTCTATACTGCCTCCGTTACGGTAAATCGTCATACCGGGTATATGGAAGTAAAATTAGTAACACGTGGCGAGCCCTACTCGACGTAATACAATCCATAGCAAATTCGCTCCATGAATTCCCTATACTCACCACATGCGAGGCGTATATCGAATCTAAAAAACAACCAAAATCCGAAACCGCTAATGATTCAAAGGTAAAGCGTATTAAAATGATAGATTTAATAAAAAACACAATAACACAATACAACATAACATCTACAACCGATTGGACTACTACAGTACCAATTTCACTTAGGGATCAACTCATTCAAGAACACGGAATACACACGATAACATACATAAAAGAATACATTTCTATGCATAAACACACACTCTTACAGAACTTTAAACAATTAAACAATCTAACACTCACAGTCGAACACTTTAAAACGGACATACCAATAACACACGAAGACATTACAGGTGCACTATGGCTACACAACATGCTCAAGCAAAACGATATACACACACCGGTATTCCTCGCATGGACGGAGATCATCAAGTCTTGCCGGTATAACAAAATCAACGGGTTAGTACTACAAGGTTACACTAACGCCGGCAAAACTCTCCTAATTAACTTATTAACAGAACCTTTCCGCCCGGAGCGAATCCCCAGAGAAAAAGATACGTCGGGTTTCCATTTTTCTGTTAAAATCCTTCTCCAACACTAATTGTTCGAGGGGTCTTCTGTATTTTACTTATGTTCCATGAATCCGTTATCCCCTCTATACGAGGCTACTGCGGTTCCATTTATGATATTCTCCGGTTCCGGTCATCTTGATCGAATCCTACATCCCCTCTCTTTTCATTCGTAAATCCTACTTAAGTTATCTCTTCCTAATCACACACTCGCCTATTCACTCGTTTCTTCTTCTAATAAAATTCCAATTTTATCTCTTATGTTCGTCTCCTTCAATTTTCACCGTATACTTTCATTCATGATAAACCGTTTTATTTTTGTCCAATTTTTTCAGTTCCCTCCGTCTTATTAAATGTTTTTCTTTACCGATTCATTTTAAATCAGTTTCACTTCATATCGTTAAAATTCGAATGTTTCGTTGATCTAAACTCTTTTTTCCCCTGCTCCTATTTACTAACGACTTCAATGAGTCAAGATTGACTGGTTTTTTCTGCCTTGTCTTGAATTATTTCAAAAACTGCCTTACTTCTGCTCAGTTTTCTATGGGGAATCTACTGCTATCTTATGCGATGTTCTCTTTGTTTTCTTCTCTTTGGTTTTCCATAAAATATTCATAATCTTAAAGTGAAAAAATGTTCTACCAGATAACTCCTCGACCTTTTTCCTCTTTCATTCTTGAACTTTCCCTCTTCCACTTAATCAGATACAAACTTCTTTTTCTCTTCCTTCAGCTTCTTCGGCTAATGTCTCCGCTAACAAATCTATAAAAAAGAAGAAAAACAAATAAATATTCGTTCTTATTTTCATTTTTTAAATTTAAAATTATTATTTTCCTCAATATGGTTCAACTTATTTATTAAACATCAGTAAAATCAGTTACTAGTAATATGGATCGCACATTATTTTTCCCATTCCCATTCCTTAGTTACTCTAATTTAAATACTTTCACCTTCGACGGAAATATTATGGATTTTCTTTCTTATCATAACATTGTTGCGTCAAATAATTTCATCACTTCGCTTGCCATCTTCCTGTCTAATAATTTAAATTTAAATTAACCTCTTTCCTGCGCATTTCCTTTATAATTCATTTTGTGTCTGTATTATTATGCTTGACATGTCCCAATTCCACCTAGCACAATAGTTCCGCTCAAATTTATCAAAAATTTTTCAACAACAATTTGCTTATTTGCGTACTAGAATAAACCCAGAGGTTGCTCGTGCTAACATACTCCTAACGTGGCCAACTTAGTCTCTTTCATAGTCTATCTTATTCTTTACGGAGAGACTCTTTGAACGGTAATTATAACTGCCAACCTATTTTAGATGTTCCTCTATATTTTCCTTGTATTATTCACAGCAATGGATTGGCATCTGTTATTAGAATATATATTCAGACCAGTCTTAACCTTTTACTGAGTACTATAGAATTCAGTACTACAAGGCTGATAATGTCATAAATAAATTATTATTAACTTCGTTATGTAACACTTCAACTTCCTCTCATATTACTTTTCCTATTACTCTCTTCCAGATCGCAGCATGTTCCTCTTTTCCACTATCAACTTCGTTCCACTTTTATTCAACTCCCTCTTTATACTTACAGTAGTTTATAATTTTTTTTCTTTGATGCTCTTTGGTTTCAGAGTAAGCATTCATTTCATCTTTACCACTTCTCCTAAATAATTCACAAGTTCAACATTCTCCAGAGAAATTTTCTTAGTCCCAGAGCTAACAGATGAGCCTTGGAGAGAATATTCGACTTCTATTCCATCTAATGTTTTCTTATCCGAAACCTGGCTTAGAAAATTCTGAAAGCTTTATTTTAATCCGATCCGACCATGTTAACTGCAATTGCAGTGTCGCCATAATTATAAGAAAACATATTACGTACACAGTCTCAACCCCGACACAACAGTCTGTTCAACCGCGTACGGGAATCTTGGCTTTAGCCAATAAGCATCTTCGACACCTACAACTTGCGATTACGCCGAATAAAAACCCGGTGTTCGATAGACCACGAATAAATGATTTTATCAAAAAGAATATTTTTATAATTCGAACACTGCTAAAAGATCGCGCTACAGGTACCGTATCCGTCACAATATATATGTATATATATATATATATATTGTTGTAACCCTTCCTTTAACTCGAATATTGTTTTTAACAACCCTGTTCCTCCGTACTACACAGGTGTCTCAAATTTCGGGCGCCAGAGCCGTTAAAACGACTCAATAACAAAAAATAATACTTTCGATAAAACACGTAAGAGTTCGATCAGACACGATGATACAGCCTCAAACGGTGAATCTACGCTACGGCGAATAAACAACGATCACACTGTCCGACAGCACACAGACAACACAAGAACTAACCAGCAGGCAGATTTACCCCGGTCGATGAATATGATCTTGCCGCTGTTTAACCCCGAACCCCGCTAGTGTAGCTATTTAATCGCAGATAACATTTTAATAATAATAATAATAATATTTTTGTTACTTTAATTTCCGAAAGTGTTTAATTCAAAATTTCCGTCTCATCTGCGGGCAACAAGTGCGGAATTCCTTAATTATTGATTTTACGTTAATCTGTTCTCTGTTTTCATTGTTATTTACTTTAAAATTACGTTACTTTCCCGCATGAATACGCTATTTGGAATTAAATTATAATTGAAAAGATAACACAGAGCACAACCTAGCCAGATTTTACGTTCATTTTTCTTATTTGTTTTTAATTATACTAAATCGCTCTTAAATAACTACACCAGCATTCGTGGTTTCACCACAGCTGCCCCCCCGGAGAAATCGATCTTTTGGCCGAAGTCAAAAGATAATTTCTCCAGAGCATACCCTGACTAGACGACGGTATATTATTACGAGGTAAATATCTGACAACATATAATATATCACAACACACTAAATCTAGGATGGTGTACGAATAACTGTGAAAATAAAAAAAATAACAAAACTAATGATATCACACAAAATATCGGTAAATAGCGAATCGACGATTTTTTTTTTTTTTTTTTTTTTTAAACATGAAATATAAACAAAAACATTACGCACCGATATAAACATAAACGAAACGGTTATCTTAATCAGTGATTAAATAAGCGACAACGCTTCGAATAAATGACTAACGAGCTCATCTCTATATTCGTCATCGTTAAATCGACCGACCGGTATTATTTCTTATCTATTTAGAGCATCTGAATGACTAGAAAGACAATTATTATTATTTAACAACTTTTTCTTACATTTGCGAATGTCGATAGTATACTGTTATCTATTTTAACGGTTATTTCTTTTTTTATAAAATGACCAAGTGATTTAGTTTATTTATTATCTTTTTAACAACTTCTCTAAATCTCAAGTTAATCAATTTATCACTAACCTCTCCCAACATAAGGATCGATAACGATAAACCACTTAAATAATTCATTGTAAAACATCAAAACATTTTAATACACAAGGATCGACACAGAATAAAAGACACATTTAAGGAACACTGGATTGATCCACCTGACACATAACTCTTCTGCCGGTGTTGCCCTTGCACTCTAATACCAACAAAGACTACGAGCCACCGTACGCCCAGGCCCATCCCAAAATGATGATACACAATAACCAAAAAACACAGGGGCCCTGGAGCGCGAGGCCTCATCTGAAAACCCTAACAACATGTACAAGCGACTAACACGGCTTTCCAACTTTTTAATGGGCCCCGTAAGCAATTTAAGGTCCATCACCATAAATTTGCGACTGCCAGTACCCCTAACGATTCTGATTGTTCGCAAAGCGACACAATCCTACACTTTCAATCCAGATCACGAGGAACTCAGTATAACATTAGTATTTATAGTAACACGTTAAAGGATAGATAATTATGGAGCACGAACAAATACCCTACATTAATAACTTAAAATTTTTTATATTATCGTTATTTATTTATTTTATATTTTATTTTATTTTATAATTACTTCTTTATGAGCGGGTTATAAAAGTGTCTCTCTAGGTTTAAGTATGACTCACTGGCAACGAATATACACACAAATTTCGACACTCAATTATACATAAAGCTGATCACCGTGACGAGTTAAGGGTCGCAAGACTAACAAGAGACTCCAAATATAGGCTGTATAAAACGCCCCGTAACATAACTTTTTTAAGCTTGACTACATAAAAACAACAAGAAAATAATACAGAATTCCAAAAAAATAAACAAAACGAACAAGAAATATACACATATTTTTTTTTTTTTTTTTTTTTTTTTTTTTAATCGAGTAAAGGAAACACTTTGAATTAGGAACAGAACCTGAATGCTCGGTCTTTAAAGTTTACAGTGCCTATTAGTAATTTGTGATCCATTTATTATTAATCTTTACAAACAATGATACTGAAACAACATGGCCACAGCCACAATCAAGTGATGCCCACGTCATTCCAACATCGCACCTAACCATATTTGGTTATTTTGAGATGGTACAGCCACTTTACAATTAAGTAGAGTCTGCGCCACCCCAAGGTGCCGTTTGCGATCAACGAGTGAACCGTCCAATCAAGATACTGAAGCAATATGGCCACAATCACAATCAAGCGTTGCCCACGTCACTCCAGCACCACACCTCTCCAAGTACTTGGTTGACGATATGGCCGCCCTGCAATTATGTAGAGCCCACTCCGCCTGTAGGTGTTTACCATGGACAAAATAAAAAAATAAATGAGTGTTACCAGCTTAGGCACCACAGCTCGAGCATTATAATAATCGTAAAATTAGAACGATCGGAATTATCGCATAATGCGGAAAGGACAAATTAATTGCGTGGAAAATCGTGAATTACGATTTTTTTTTTTTTTATCGGAAGATTTTATAATCAAATAACTTTGCTAATCTACACCTACGCGGGCCTGAGATCCACCGCATTTCTAATCCCTATCATCTGATCTTCGTTTAGTTCATAAATTATATATGCGTTATTTCCGATTACTTTACCGATCCTATATGGGCCTTTATACAAAAGTTCTAGTTTTTTCATTTTGTTTTTTAACTTATTAGATAACACGTGATTTTTGATATATATTTTATCTCCTACAGAATAGTTTTGAAGATTATTGCCATGGTTACTTTTTTTTCGTTTCTTTTCGTTGGCTTCGCGAATCCGAGTTCTAATGAATTCTATCAGTTCTGGTTGAGACAGACCAGACTGATTTTCAGGGAATTCAATCGCTTTATTAATAAGGTCCATATATTTTCCTTTACCTATCACTTCTTCGAGGCTGCATTTCGTCACGGTGCTCGGCACAAGATTCATACATTTCTCAATTCCATTTATATGTTTAATCCAGTCCGTGTGTCGCTTATGACAAAAACCTCTCAACATTTTTCCTAATTCGAGGTTAACCCTCTCCGTTGGGTTATTTTTTGGACAGTATGGAGCGATGTGTCTAACTTCGATTCCTCGTTCTTCAAAATACTCATTCCAACAACGACTTCTGAATATGCTTGCATTATCCGATACAATCGAATTCATTTTTCCTATCTTAGAAATGTAATCATTCATTTTACTCAAGATATTCCGCGTAGTTAATTTTTTAAGAGGATATAACTTTACATACTTGGAGAACGTGTCTACAATAACTAAAATTTGGTTCATACCTTTAACGATGGGTAGAGGGCCAAATATATCTAACGTGACGGTGTCCAGTGGCCCTGTGGGTTCATAGCTGCATACAGGTCCTTTAGACGGTTTATGTAACGGTTTTATACACTTGCATAATTCACATGCATTAACTACTTTAATTATATGTTTTTTAAATTTATTAAAATGGCAGCTCTGCTTCATAAGCAACATCATACGCGCTTGACCTGGATGTGCATATTTCTCGTGAAAGGCTAGTACCAAAGGTTCGACCAACACCTCAGGAATACATAGTCTCCGTCTTCTATCCGATCTTTTATTTTTTTAAAATAAAATTCCTTTATAAATGGTGTAAAACTCTTTGAGCTTTGGGTTGCAATGTAGGTTCAATAAAACCTGATTCCAAGCTTTATCTTCTCTCTGCTCCCTTCCGATATTCGAAAACAGTCCTTCAATGTTTAACTGCGGTAGAACCGACAGGTGTGTAATTAACACACAATTTCTCTCAAGATTCCTGCAATCCATTATGCCATTCCTGGACAGCATGTCTGCCACAACATTGTCTTTCCCTGGAATATGTTCAACTGTGACATCGAAATTCTGGAGAAAAAGCATCCAACGTGTTAGTCGTGCATTTCTCCATTGCGAGGTTTGCAAGAATTTAATGCTCATATGGTCAGTATGAACTGTAATAGGATATCCTTCAATAAGGACGCGAAATTTTTTTAGACAATATATCAATCCTAATAATTCTTTTTCTGTCGTGAAGTAGTTTTTTTCAACTTTAGATAGTAGTCTACTCACGAACATAATTGGTCTCGGGGCATCTAAGTCATCATATTGAAACAGGCATCCCCCTACAGCAATATCCGAAGCGTCACAACTCAAAAAGAATCTTTTTCCATAGTCGGGTTGCTGGAGTTTAATGTCTTCTCCAAATCTATTTTTAAACCTTATAAACGCATCCTCACGCTCTGCACTCCAGACAAATGGTGTATTATTTCTGACTAGATTCGAGATCGGTTCTAACATAGTCGCATAATCTGAGATGAACTTTCGATAAAAATTACACATCCCTAAAAACGATTGCACTTGCTGTTTACTCTCTGGCCGTGAAAAAATTTTAATCTTTTCAGTCTTTTCCCGTAACATCGAAATTCCCGATTCAGAAAGTTTATAACCTACAAAATCAATTTCCTTCTTAGCGAAAACTGATTTCCCTAAATTAATAGTCATCCCTGCATCTTTTAGTGCGGTAAGGACTTCAGTCAGATGGTTGATGTGCTCAGCTTCCGATGTGGAAAATATCACCAGGTCATCCACGTAAGCTAGTACGAAATTATCACACCTAGGAAACAGTATAGTATCGAGAGCCTTGAGGAACGCACTAGTGCTGATTTTTAGCCCGAAGGGTACCACATTGTACTCATAGGTTCTCCCTTCAAATACGAAAGCGGTGTACTTTCTCGATTCCTCGTGCAGGGGCACCTGCATGAAACTGGAGACCAAGTCGACGCTTGACATAATTCTGAAATTCTTGTATTTGTATAGCAACTCATCAATGGGTGGTGGTATCACATTTTCGCATTGTATAATTTTATTTACATCTCTCGCATCGAGACATAGTCTCAACTGTCCATTTTTTTTAAAGACAGGCACCAAAGGTGACGCATACGGAGAATTCGAATGGCTGATAAGTCCTGAGTTTAACATTTTATTGATTTCGTCTCGTACAGCAGGTCTTTTTGACACCGGAATAGGATATGCTCTCACTTTGCGATATATCTCATGAGGTTTGGTAGAAATTTTATACGTATATGTTTTACATCTTCCAAGAACGTCCCTAAACACCTCGGCTGCTTGGGTCAAACACGTTTCTAACTGTTTTTTGTACCTGTTTTCAAAATCTGACTCCTCTACTTTTTCCTTTAGATCTCTGATGTTCATGTTACTTAGCTGTTGTAGATGATTTGGCAATGGAGTGGTTTTATCCTCACTATATAAAAGATTAATACTATCCCAAGTTTTTAAAGTTTTAGAGAAAGGTAATTCTTGTAACCTTTCCTCGCATTCGAGAGTTATACATGATTTACGAAAATTAATGTAAGCTTTAAATTCTTTAAAAAAATCACAACCTAGTATAATAGGAATATTTAAACCTGAAATAACTATTGCCCGACCTATAAGCGTTCCATTTCCTATCTGGAATGGAATCCAAGCTTGGAGTCTCACCACCTTCTTAGGCTTCCCACACGCTCCAATGATACGAATATTAGGTATGGGTAGGGTAGGATAATGATTTTCCTTATGTTTCTCTTTAATTCTGTCCCATAATTTCTCGTCGATGGCAGTCACCTCTGACCCGGTGTCTATAACCGCGTTATCTTCAAAATCTAAAATTCTGACCGAGATATATGGTAGTGCGGATATTGGCTCTCCGTCTGATGTTATATCTGATTGAACATTATTTATATTTATTTGATTCTTATTTCTATAATTACCTTTATAGGTTTTTATATGCTCTTCATTTTTTGTTAAGTTTTCTTTAATTTTAAATGTTTTATTAGTTTTCCGAACCAACTCACTTTCATGTTGGTTCGGGCCTACCCAAAAAAAGATTCTAGCCGGTGTGCAAACAATTCTATTCCTTCTTGGCTTAATACAGAGCTACCTGTATGATATGTTTTTTCAAATAGCTCGGGAGTGCATTTCATTTTATTTATCACGCCATCTTGTTCCTCAGCGAGGCTAAATTGTCTATTCTTGCTTGATAGGTTTCTTATTAAAGTATTATAATTTTCTAGTGCGTCCCAATGATCTTGAAAGTGTTGTTTCTTCGGAATGGGAAGTATCGGAAGAACCACGATTTCATGCACTCCTTTATTCCGTAAGCTTTGTAGCAGGTTTTTTAAGTCTTCAAACATGCGTTCCGCCGACCTACGAATTTTTAAATCCGTGGTTCCCACCATCAATATTACTTTGTTCAATAGTTTACAGTTGCTTCTCTCAATTTGATACTTAAGACCTTGTATTGTACTCTCGTTATAACAAAATCCTACCATCTCTTTACCACCGCGTGACACGATTTTTTCACTGGTTCTTTCTTTAACCAATTGGAACAATGACCCTTCACCTATTAGTTGGTGTCCTTTATACTCCGGACGTGGTCGTTGTTCGATCTGAGGTTTATTGTTATTATTATTTGTATAATTGTTTTCCTCAACTCTTTTTGTCGATATGTTATTAATATGGGTAAATTTTTTAAATCCCTGATTAAATTTCGTTTCATTTTCGACTATTCCCTGCCGACACAATTCCTTTACATTTTCATACATCTCTTCTTTCGTCCTGCTTTTTAATACGAATAACATTCTTTGCATTTCCAAGGGCAGTTTTCTCAATATTAACTCAATAAATTCCTCATCCGTTATGGGGGGATTCAGATACCGGACTTTGTTAATCCACATGAGCACATAGTCTTCCATACTATTACTAGATTGAACTTTTTCTCCAGGGTCATACAGCTTTTTACGCACCTCAAGTTGCTCAGTACGTCCCCAATAGTTTTGTACTAGCTTAGAACGAACACTCTCCCAATCAGAACAAGCTTGTAAAAAGGTGACGGCCCATTCCCGCGGGGAACCGTCCATTTTCCTTATAGTTACACTTATTTTTTCCTCTATGGCGGTTATATTACTATTTATAAAGAATTTCTCTATATCCTGAATAAATTCTAGAATATGGATTCTTTGATATCGACCACCAAAACCCCTTACCTCAGTATCTATATCTAAGAACCGCCTGCCAGTACAGAGTTGACCTATCTCATAATTCTGTGAACCTGGCCTATCATTCGTATTTACCGCAAGAAGATTCTTCACCACCTGAAAATTAGCTTCGATCTTAGAATCGGTTAAGATAATTTTATTCTGTATTCCTTGATTCAAATTATCTGCATATTCTTTTAGTGTCTTTTCTTGTTGTTCTATTTTATTCTCTGTCTCTCGTATATTTTTTTTCATTTCATTTCTCGTTTTTTTAATGGCTTCTTTATTTTGTTTTACTTCTCTATCGAGCTCTTCTTTGTAGTTTTCTGATTTTTTGTTAGTTTCTTCAATTTTTTTATTAATATCTTTTATTTCATTATCTATTTTCTTATTGTGGTCACTCACCTCCTTCCTAAACCCATTTATATCCTTTTTAAGTTCATTTTTTAATTCATTATTTTGATTTTTTAGTTCATTTTTAAATTCATTGCTCTGATTTTTAAGTTCCTTTTTTAGTTCGTTATTTTGATTCTTAAATTCACTGCTCTGGTTTGTTATTAATTTTGCTAATTTATTAAACAAAGAGTCTTCCAAACTGCTCTCATCAAGATTTCTCGTTGTTCTCTGAATTTGGGGTAATTCCGGCGACTCATATGCTCCGATGACTTCCTCGAAGTCATCAGAGTATTGCCCTCTTTCCCTAACTATATTATCAGGAATTTCGTTATTATCATTATTACTACTATTCATGTTTATTTACTTTTAATTTTATTTAGATGCGGTACACCAAAAGAGAATTGTACGGCCAGCAAAAATAAAAATTCGTTCAATTTAAAAAACAAAATAAAAAAACACGATATCAAATAATATGAGAACAAAGAAAAATACACATATACATACATTACATTCAGAACTATTGATATTACGATTCGTCTTTTAAATTTTTTTTTTTTTTATGTAAAATAAAACTTATCTGGTATTGTTGCACTGCTGACTGCTGCTCCTTCAGTAATTTGTTCGATACTTCGGATATTTACCGCTATCCAGGGGTCTTATTTGACTTATCGAGTCCCTGTTCGACGGCGACAGTTGTTGTAAACCTTCCTTTAACTCGAATATTGTTTTTAACAACCCTGTTCCTTCGTACTACACAGGTGTCTCAAATTTCGGGCGCCAGAGCCGTTAAAACGACTCAATAACAAAAAATAATACTTTCGATAAAACACGTAAGAGTTCGATCAGACACGATGATACAGCCTCAAACGGTGAATCTACGCTACGGCGAATAAACAACGATCACACCGTCCGACAGCACACAGACAACACAAGAACTAACCAGCAGGCAGATTTACCCCGGTCGATGAATATGATCTTGCCGCTGTTCAACCCCGAACCCGGCTAGTGTAGCTATTTAATCGCAGATAACATTTTAATAATAATAATAATAATATTTTTGTTACTTTAATTTCCGAAAGTGTTTAATTCAAAATTTCCGTCTCATCTGCGGGCAACAAGTGCGGAATTCCTTAATTATTGATTTTACGTTAATCTGTTCTCTGTTTTCATTGTTATTTACTTTAAAATTACGTTACTTTCCCGCATGAATACGCTATTTGGAATTAAATTATAATTGAAAAGATAACACAGAGCACAACCTAGCCAGATTTTACGTTCATTTTTCTTATTTGTTTTTAATTATACTAAATCGCTCTTAAATAACTACACCAGCATTCGTGGTTTCACCACAATATATAACTCGGTAATTTTGGCCTCGCAAGGGACTCTACCCCTTGCCTCTTTTCCTTACATTTCTATCTCTTTCTCTTCTGTACTTTGTATACAACTATCGAAATTTACAATGTAACTCTTAGGCCAGCTCCCATTAGATTTTATAACTAAAATAGTGTCTCAATTTTATATAATAAAAAAAAAAAAAAATACAACCAATAATTTATACCATAAATTTTTTTAAACTACCTGTAATCCATATCACATTATTCCACGATCATTGGAGACGATCGTAATTTCTTCCGCTATTGGACGTTAATCGAAAATATCAAAAATATCTAATACGGTTTCTGATTATTGTTGCAATTTTAATTTAACTCTGATAAGTATTAAAATTGTTTAAAAATAATTATAATGCTCTTTTTCTTTTTTTTAACTTTGTCCAAGTCGACTTTTTTTTTTTTTTTTTTTAAGTCAACTATGAATATAAACTTGGCGGAATTGAATTTTTTGCTATATTTTCAATGTGCGGCTGCGGGATTCGAACCATATCTTACCTGAATGAAATATTACTCTACCTACCAACTACGCCACAGTAGCTTCATATAATATGCTTAAGTATGTTTTCCTAAAACATATTTTCTATTATCAAATAATTAGTTTTTTTAGCTTTTGGTGAATTTTTGCTTTTTTTAATTTTATCAATTTTTAAAATTTTCTGTAAAAAAATATATTTTAGAAGTACTACTACATAATAAAACGTTTAAAGTCGAAAAAATAAAATCAAAAATGTTCATTCATTAACAGTTATAATCTGAATTATTGATCCTTTTTTTTTTTTTTCGTTACACGCCAACTAAAGCCAAGATAAGCATTTCATTATATTTTTTATAACGTGCAAAAAGTTTCATGTTAGATTTTGGTCAGATTTTTACGTTTCCTCCTTTTCTAATCATTCTTCCTTTTATTTTTCCATCCAACCTAATCTTCCCACGCGGCCTTGGTTTTACGATTTTCCTTCGCTTCACCGCTCCGTTATTGTTCCTATTATCCGTTTACGTCTGAATCATACTCTTCTTCCTTCCTCACGCTTTCGTTTTCATCTCGCTCTTTCCCCTTATTGCCCTCTTCATCCTGACGACGTAGCCGTCTGTGATCCTGACCATATCCTCTTTGAATGTCCATCCCTCGTGAACGAACGTACCTCTTTGTATTCCAATCTGCTGTCACTCAAACTCCCTACTCCTTATTGTGCCTCGTATATCTTATCGTTTCCGTCGATCTCAGTTGTTCCTATCCTCAGTTCCTTTATCTTATCAATAGCTGACCGAATCTACATTTAACTGATCCTTCTCCTTCCTTTCGTTTCTGGGCGAAGATCCTTTGTTGATATGCCCAAAGGGGGGTTAATAAAAAAAAAAAAAAAAAAATTATATTTTTTATAACGTCGATATGTTACACGGTTTCTGAACTTTCCGTGATAAATAAAATCTTGCCTAAATAATCTGAAAGTAAAAAAATTTGACGAAATAAACGAATTTAATACCTGAAATGAGTAATTACACGTGACCTAGTGACACAATTATCTGAAATACAAAATTACATCACGAAAACGGCAGCCTGCTGCTACTGTACACACACGCATATAAGACAATGCACACACCGCCATATTGAGTAATTTCGGAATTTCTGCAATTTCACGTTTGCAAAAATGACTATCATCGATGCCGTATGAAAGAATTAAAGAGAGGAAAATTAATCTGGTCGTACGAAGAGAGGTATATTTTATATCTACACAAAACGGAGTTTAAAAGAAGAACAAAAAAATACAGAAGGCAAACGAAAAATCGAACAAAAGGTTCCAGAGGGTGGTTCGGGAAAGTTTTATAGATGCTATTGTAAGTGAGCAACGTAAATAATAGAACTAGGAGAATTTTCTTTGAAGTTTGATAAATTGTTTGCCGCTGGTTTTCGTGGTCTGAAAGGATAAGTATCTAATAAAATGTTAGTAATAAAGCAATTTGGAATCGGATATATATGTAGAGAAATACAAACACGTTGACACACACGCGACCCACTTACAGATTGACGAAAACGAAAATATATCCGACGAACGAAGCACGTATGTTTTACTTTCATTTCGAGATCTTTGTCCACGCTAAGACCATTTAGGGAAAAATAAAATTCCTCATGAATGAAAAAATCATTAGTGAGAAGCGAGCTGAATTAAGAAATTTTCGTTTCTATTTTGCTCGTTTCTCCGTCATTATATTTAATTCTCGGCATGGACGCGAGAGAAATTTTTTGTTTCCTTATTATTTAAGCATATCCGTTCGAAGTTTTCCTTCCGTCCTTCGTCACCGAAAGTTCTACTCCATGTCATCGAGACACTTTATGCAAGTTATTCCATCTTTAATTCCAGTTTCCTGACATTTTGCGTCTTTAACCATTGTTACATATGTATATATAATCACTTTATTTATTTCCTCATTAAAAGTTCGTCTACCTACAGATGAGCTTTTACTAAATAATTTAAAAGTTGTTTATTTCCAAAAGAAAAAACAATAATAAATTATTGGTAAAATTAATAAAAGTTCGTCGCTCATTTGCATTTTGGAATATCTGGTAAGCCAGCTGCCGTTGCACAGTTAGTTAGGCAGTAGTGTTTCGTTCGAATAGAACTCAATTCGAATCTCACTGTTACACATTCGAAATATCAAAAATTACCACGTTTAGACCAAAGTAGACTAGCCTAAATAAATTAAATAAAAAAAAAAACATACGTACATATTATAGGTTTTTTCTTTTTCTTGATCTAGCTTTTGCCGTCTGAGCACTTAATTCGTTTTCATTGTAGATTTCATAAATCTGTAATTATTCGCTTTTAACGTTTATACCATTATTGTTTAATTCCACAGACATTGCGCGGTAAATAAATGTAAGCGAAGAACAAATTTCAAAAATAAACACAAAATCCAATTACGCAATAGTAATAAAAGCGAGTTTATGTATATCACATCGCAATACGATAATCTTTCTAGTCAGTTTATACGATTTTAGTTTATTGGTTTATCAGTAAAAAATAAAAACAGAAAAAATATGTATTTTTTAAAAACGGTAATTAAATGAAACTGAATTAAGTTTTTAGCGAATATATAGAGCGCGGAGCGATATATTTCAAAAGTCCGCAGCGCGCCCAAAGAAAAAAAAAATAGAGAAGCAAAATCCAGATTGCCCGGTGGGAAAATCTGTCTCTTTTTTTAGCATTATTTACGATGGTCAAACGAGCTGTTGCCTACACACCGTTCCATCGTGGTTGAGACGTAATTCATCCCGAGTTGCCGGTTATAACGTTTCAAAATTCTTAATGAAATACTACTGCCTTTGCGAAATGTAATTTATAGAATAAATAAACTGACCTCACTTTCAAAAAAAAAAAACCCTCCCAGTCCAAAATGGCGATCACTAGCCAAAGAAAACGTTGAAAAATTCGTAATTGCGCTTATTAAGAGTCCGGATCGTTTAGCGAGGACCGACTGCTCTCCTAATTCTGGTTCGTGGAAAATTTTAACGTGACACCTTGAATTTTCGCGAGTACAAAATTATAATAACTGAAGAGCTGCGTACGACTGGTTTCAAATTATTCGCCATGGTGATGCTGCAGAAATTGAATAACGATATTGACGGCCAATGAAACGCATTTTCATATTTCAGTTGTAGTCAGCAGAGTTGCAGGTACCGGGCTGCAGATAGTACCGAAATTATCCAAGAAAGTGCATTCTTGGGAAGAGACAATTTACACATATGTATGCGCGAGTAGAAAAATTTAGCATCATTAGTGTCTTTGCGGGCACGATGGAAATGACTTTTTTAGATACCCGAACTGGAAAAAATAATGAAAATTAAATCGAACATAGTTCCAGCAAGACGAGGCGACCTGCTAAAACATTCCGAGCAGCCTATTACAAAATCATTTTAAGGACAAAATAGAGGTTCGCCTATTTTCTGGCCGCTATGTTCATCAGATTTATCTGTAGGCGACTTCTTCCTTTGAATATCGCGTACATGTCAATAAACCAGGGATATTGAAGAACTATTAGAAACTAATATAGGCAACGAGGTCGCCGCCATTCCTTCTCCAATGTTGAATACAATGTTTCCAAATTTTCTTAAACATTTAGGCAGCGCGAAAAATTGAACGGTTGCCATTTAAGCTCGGTGATTTTTTATTCTTTTGATTTAAAAAAAAAAAAGCAAACTAGAATATAGATTATTTTTGTTACTTTACTAAATTTTGCGGACGCTATGAACCGAAAACTTTTCTGACTCACGCTATTTATAAAACATTATAGAGTAAATTTAATTTGGCGAGTGATGAAAAAACAACCAAATACGCAAAACGACATCTTTGAACATTAATAAATTATTCATTTTTAAATCTAATATTTTTCGAACTAGGCTCTTGTTTAAATTTATCTTTAAAAATATTTTGATATTTAACGTATTAAATGAAAATTATTCACGGTACTAATTATTCGTTGAAGTACATATGTGTGAACACGCGATAAAAAGATAATGAAAGTTTTTAGACTTTAATTTTTAACTAGACGAATTTTAATTCTTAAGTTTTCTGCGTTAAATAAAATACATAAAGAAAACAGTAAACTTATTTCACAGCCAAAAATCCATTCAGTTAAATCATAAATCAAATTTCGAAAATATCTTTTAACGTTCTTTATCTTGACCACTGAGGTTTGTGCAATTGTGCCACTGCCGGTTTCGAGCGACTAATGGCGTTATTGAAACCTTCTAACGTTAATAAAGATCATTCCTTTTTAAATCTGAAATCTTTCGTATTATGACTCATTTTTAAAGTATAGCACTTTCGGAATCAATATCGTAATTATCAGTAACTTCTCTGTCATTACCATTAATATGAGAGCACCGCATCTAATATCTACGATCCTTAATAAATCGGTTGCAACAGTTTCGGCTCTTTTTATTCAGCATTCTTCCTCAAATTTTGCAGACTAATGCCCTTACTGGCGATCCCAAAAAACGAAAAAAAAAAAAAAACAACTAATTTTTAAAAATATTTTGATATTTAATTTTTTAAATGAAAATAAAAGAAACAATCAAAACGTAATCATCATACCGAATGTTATAAAACAACAAGTTTCACGGATAAAGAGATAAACGTATGCATTATTGTATAAATGCACGTTACTCATTTTACACTGCGTAATATAATACCTTAAAGCGAGCTTATATACAAAATGGGAGCTTACCTGTTGCGTATGCGAATCATCGAAGGCATATTCGAATATTAACTAGCTGCGTATCAGATCCCAACTATTACTGCTTTGCCTGCTACAAAGAATATGTAATTCTTTTAGCTTTTTTGTTTTCCGCGCTTGTTTAATATTTCGGTAATTTACAAACAACATCGATTTATTTAATTCGAAATACAAATATATATATATATTAAATTTTAGTAATTAAGGCTTTCCTAAACGACCAGGTAACTAGCAAGGTGGAATAGTAAAGAGTCAATCCATTATGTCGCAAGATTAATTGAGCCATATAATGTGTTTTCGTTAATTTCAAATATTAGGGTTACTTTCGTATATTTTTTCTAATATTAATCAGACGCATATTTATAGACATGCATTATTACGATTTCGAAATATTGGCTTTTTCAGCTTTCGAAATTTGTATATTTATTGGCGATGGTTTTTAAAGGTAACTTACGGTATTTGATTTTTTTTTTTTTTTTTTTTTTTTTTGTCTGCCCCTGTGCCACTATTTATGACACACCCCTCAGTATGTTACTTCATTCTCATCTGGTCGATTACGCAAAAATTATTTTTTTCTATTCTTTCGGTCTGGCATCAAAACGTTGGCTCTCCTCATTGAACTTGTATATTTCGATAGTTTGATAAAGAAAGTATTTCCCGAGTCGTTGATACATATTTTCCTGAAATGAGTTAACACGTAGTGACGATACAGCGAATCCTGGACAGTGTGTATAATTAGAATGGTAACTGCGATGAAAGAATATCAATCATGTGCATACGAGAAAGATAGATGCGTGTTATATTCCAACTCTTGGTAAGACCTTGTCCATAATTAACCTTATTTTGGATGTGCAAAAATCTTTGTTATTTCATGTTTTTGAAAAGGGTACATTCGTTCAATCTTTCAGTATAAAACTGCGTTGCTTCGATAAAAAAGTTATGTCTCCGCATCTAAAATGAACTTTTAAGTGTGTGAGGAGACATGATCCTACGAAAGTATATGATAAAACAGAAAGTATACGAATGTTAAGGAATTGTGTATCACAGGAACTGACAGCACTCTTTCGTAGGACTTTGCAATGGTGTCGATTTGGGAAAATTATTATGATCGATGGTAAAAATGTGATGAGAATTAGAGTTAATTTTCGGTTTCGACATTATAAACTACTTTTAAATTTGAAAATATACCACTCGGATTCGTATGTTGAAAGGAAAAAAAGGATGTGATATATTAATTTTGGTGGCGTAAAATGTGTAAACCAGAGGGAAAGGAGACAGGGCTTTAATATAAATAATTCGGCTTCAACAGCGCTTGCATGCGCAGGAACGAACGGTGTACCTTCGCGATGGGTGAGACTTCATTGTATTCGGGAAAATATCTTACAAAAAGATTGAGAATTTTGGACTAAGGATAGTCTTTAGGAAGCGGAAGAAAAAAAAATATTCGGATCAATTTTGGATATGTAAATAAAAAGTAAAGTGAGTTCCATACCCTTGATAAGGTATTCTGGATTGTGAAGTTAAGGTTCACAATGTACTAAGCCCAACGGCACTAATGAGAGTAGGGAGGCCAGTTCCTTTCTCTCTGCCGCCTAAAAAATAAATGAATACATATAAGGGTTTCCGCAGGAGATTGGATTAAAGAAGAAAACAAAATATTCGGATCAATTTTGGATATGTAAATAAAAAGTAAAGTGAGTTCCATACCCTTGATAAGGTATTCGGGATTGTGAAGTTAAGGTTCACAATGTACTAAAGCCCAACGGCACTAATGAGAGTAGGGAGGCCAGTTCCTTTCTCTCTGCCGCCTAAAAAATAAATGAATACATATAAGGGTTTCCGCAGGAGATTGGATTAAAGAAGAAAACAAAATAAGGATGTAGATATTAATGACTATTTCATTCTTATATTGGAGAGGTAATAAAGAAATTCTGTTACGAAATGTGTTCCCTTTTTTCGTTACGTTTTACTCAATCACGTTCCGCGTTATGTTTATAGACGATAAACTAGAAAAGAAAAAAAAAAAAAACATTGGTTATTTCAGTTATAGATCGAGTCTTCGAATTTTGAAAAATTGTGGTAAGAGGAGCGTAGGAGTAGTTTTTGGAACCGAAAAAATAAAAACATACTCCATTAAGTTTTGAATACTTATGTTCGGAATTTTTAGTTACATACACGAGAGGGACAAGCAAAGGTTAAATGCATCGGATTGGAAACCACAGATATTAATGTCAACACGCAGCAATACATAGGACACATGAAGAAGAAGAAAAAGAAGAATATACGTCAATAAGTACTTTATGAATTTCCCAATATTATTTTTGTCTTTAACAGTAAAATATATAGAAGGTAGAATGTCAACTTTACTAATTTAATAAGAAGCATTGACAGACATGTTGATTTGCAGCTTAATTAGCTTATTAAAAACTGCTAGATAATTATTTACATAATTCTAACCTCGATTAGAGTATCCTTCAAACTAATACTAATAAAGTCTATTAGAAATGTTCGATTGCAACAAATATTTCACATTATCGTATAGTAGAAATTAATTTAAATGTAATATTTTCTTTTTATGATTGCAAATCCCTACCCTGACATATGAGATTAGTTTAAATATAAATCGGTTCGACGAGTACGCATAAGTTGTTACTTACGATGTTTCGTCATTGTTGAAGAAAAACAATTCCAGGTTTTATTCTTTGAATTTGAATTAATAGTGCTTTATTTTTAAACCTCTGCTGAGAAGAATTTATAGCTTCATTCTCAATGTGTAACTCATAACATTTACAGTATCCGTTGATTTATTTAAATTATCCGCAATGCAACTCGCCTACGAGATAAAGCCAAAGTCGCCGAGGAAATGACATCACTAAGAAAATTTTTCAGTTTTTGTACATTAAATTCTATATAAATTTATATTAAAATAATGTAAAAGTAACATTAAAATTAGATTTTTTTATTAGTAATAGTAATATAAACGGGTGAAAACTCGTTACAAGATTTAAAAATAGTTATTTTCATTACAGTAGTAAACAATTAACTGAAAATGACTATTAAAGGTAGAGTTGAAGTATGTGTTACTGTGTGAGACAGTAATCTATGTTTAGTTTCATTTGAAATACCAAATTCATATGCGGTTAATGTGTATTTAAGATACAGACGTAACTTTGGTTGTCAGACAGTTGTTGAAAAAACTTACGGTTTTTCTTTGTTCTAAATATGACAAACGTATTATAACTGAAAAATAATAATGCTTTTAAGAAATAAAAATATATAGGGATTCGCACGAATTTAAAATTCTCATAATAGCGCAAATTAGGGAACACAATGACAAATTATGTAACTTGCATTTTATAGTTTGCTTCCAGTTGTCAGAGGTTTTTCAGCTAAAAATACATGTTTTCATTTTTTCGGACTTGTTTCATCTGTTCTAAAAATCCGGAAAAATTCAAAAAAACATTTTATTATAATATACGTAACATATATCCTATTTCGTTGTTGTTAGTTAAATTTCAGGAGATTTTTCAACCAAAAACGTATGATTTTATTTAATTTTTGACTTGTTCCACTCGTTCCTCCCGTTCCAAAAATCTGAAAAAATTCAGGAAAACTTATTATCTTCAAATGCTTAACATATATCTATTCCGTTGTTATTAGTTGAATTTCAACAGGTTTTCAGCCAGAAATGCATGTTTTTATTTTTTTTGAACCTCTTCCACCATTTTTAAAATTCTGAAAAAATTTCAGTACATAGTTTACACTACAATACATGTTATATATTTTTTTCATCGTTGCTGAATTTTTTAAATATTTTTTATCGCGCTTTAAAAATTTTGAACTTTTCTAAAAATTTGAATTTAGCATCTAAAAAGCAGAAAAAATCCACCGTTATAGAATTTTCCGTTATCTTTAACCTCTAATCAAAATTTTAAAAATCGATTGAAAAATGGCTGAGATGTCGTTAAAAAATCCGAAAATAACAAAATGGTGACTACAGCAGCACCCGGTGGGACAAGGAGTCTGAAACTTTCAGCACTTCATACCCTAGATGTATATACTTTTTTTTATAAAGTTTGGATTAAAGGCGCTTTTACCCTCCTTAACCGGCTAGACCTTTTACTTCAGTATATACTTCGCGAAAGGAAGAAGGAAATACCAAAAAATAATTTTGTAGTGTACATATCATTTAACAGAAGTGGAAACGCTTTCCTTATTGCATCACGGAACATTTTTTTTTTTTTTTTTTTTTTTTTTTTTGTCCCCAATTCGTAATACGATGGGGTAAATATATTTAGAAAATTTATATAAATAACAGGTCTGTCCTGAGCCCTTCCATTTAAGTTTATGGAACCCTGACAGACTGTTTTACAATGTTAATAATAATTAGTATTCCTTAAATATTAATATTAATACAGGTGTACATGTACTTTACAGTGATTTATTTCGGCTATCGTAAAACTACTGAACATATTTTAAATAGCTTAGTTACTAACTGATCAGGGCTAATATTGCTAAAATCTGTATTACTGTGGTTACAGTCGGAAAAGATATGCTTAATATTATCGGGAAAGTTATACGTTACACGGTGATTTGAGTGTGCAATTTTATGTTTATGTAAATAATCTTTAAATAGACCGTGTCCAGTAAGAAATTTTAGATTAAAAAAAATTTGGCGTAAAAACTAGATTATGTAGTCTATCATCTATGGTTGGAAAAAAATTTTTAGCTATACCGTTATTATATTGGTCCCACTGCGCCTGAAATTTATTATTATAATATTTATCTAATATATAAGTGTTTAAACTGTTTAAGCGTTAACGAGGTTTGTTCGTGTATGAAGTAAGGTTGACGATACTGTACGTTATGAAATTCATGATTTAAATTTATATTATTTTTTATTAAAAATATGTTAATATGTTTCTGTATTTCGTAAGTTAATGGTTTAATACCTGTAATGACAGCGCTTGCCATGTAGCTGGTAGTTCTATAAGCTTTAATCATTTTTATTGCAATAGTTCTCTGAAAACTATTTAATATATTTTGAAATCGTTTAACTTTTAAAATGTCTATATATATTACACTACCATAAAGTATGTTAGGCAATATTACGCTTTTATATAAGGTTAGTCCCTTCTTGTAATTTAATCGGTTATTATTATTATATAATTTGTTAAATATAATTAAAAATGTATTTATTTTTTTAGTGATATAGTGAAAATGATTATAAAATTTTAAGTTATTGTCTATTATTATACCTAAGAGTATTTGGTTTGACTAACCATGCTAATATTTAATCCGTAGCGGAGCAAATTTAATCTTTTATCCTTTAAGTTTTTGTTAAACAACATGTAAGTTGACTTAGATTCGTTAATATTTAAATTGTATTGTTCTAACAATTTCGCGATTTCTGTATAAACCTGGTAAACTTTATTTTCCAATACATTTTCATTCTTATCGGCTATTACTATTGCAATATCATCTACGAAAGTGAAAATGTTTACATTAGTGGGTAATCTAATGTTATACATTTGAGAGAAAACTATGTTCCACAAGTACGGTCCTAAAACAGACCCTTGCGGTACTCCCATAACGGTTTCTTGTTTTTTTGAATAATTACCGATTTGTAATACAGTGTAGCGGTTTTCGAAATATCGATTTACAATGCTCAACATGCCATTATGTAATCCTAGTTCCTTTAATAATGCAAGTAATCTATTTAAATCTAAACTATCGAAAGCCTTTGTTATATCAAGAGTAAGTAAGCATGTACGGTAATTTTTATTTTTGTATATTCTTATTGTTTGTAAAATATTGTGAATAGCCAATTCAGATGATCTACCTGGTAATGCGCCATACTGGTTATCATTTATTATTCCGTTATTTTCTACAAATTCTTTTAATTTATGAAGAATACATTTTTCATAAATTTTACTGAAATTAGATAACAAAGATATAGCTCTATATGAAGTAGACGAGTTTGGATTTTTATTAATTTTAGGTATTATAACTGTTTTACTTAATTTACATTCTTGAGGATAATAACTATATTTAAATAGTACGTTGAACATTGATTAATAGTTTAAATAGTTTATTCGTGTGTTGCATTTTATCCGGCGCAGAGATCATTTTTATGTTTAGTTTATTCTTATTTGTATCGTTAAAATTGTGCAAAATTTTTCTTCACTATCATATGATGAATAGATGTCAAAAAATATTTATACCAAATCATCAAATAACACAGTTGGGTCTTTGTAAGGGAGATATGCTTCGTAACGATTTTCAGTCTATTTCATAGCTGATGTTCGAACTTTCGTCAGTCCTCAACACACGTGGTTCCGTTATAATCGGACATCTCAGATTCGCACGACCTCTCCAGGGAATGTGTATAAAAGCTTTCAAGAATTTCTCTTTATGTACGCTAGAATGCTCTTGACCACTTTTTTTAACAACGTCCGGAAAAATTTTTTTTCTCGTAAACGTTAGACCGCATTGTTTCCTTGTAACCAGTTGACTTTACACACTAATCTCACTTTCATTTTCGTAACTATCATTTTTTTGGCACTATAACCATGTCGTAAATTTACGGCCTATTTTTCATAACACTATACAACAACCCTTTTTGAGTAATTACAGTTGTTCTACAGCTAGATTGTATTTCAGTTTTGGTGCTTCATCCACTTGAACGATCCACGTTTTTCATAAATTTTTGTTGTTGATTCAACGATTGTCTTTTTTTTTGGGGGGGGGGATACTTCTACCTTGATCGCAAACGTAGCATTTGAAACTAGTCAGCGAATTTCATACTTCTTCTTTTTTTTAATATGGTTTTAAATTTCTTATTTGACCAGTCGGTTTCAACTATAATATTTTTCTTTTCATGTTAACCGAAAAACCTTTTACAAAATCGATAAGATTATTTTCGGCTTGTATAGGAACTTCTATTATAATTTCCATAATGTATTTCTGTCAAAAACGTAGCGGAATTACTCATTACCTCGGCCATAAGAAAAATGATATGTGCACATACGAGATATACTAGCTGACCCGACGAACTTCGTACCGCTTCAGAATCAATAAATGTTGTGTTAACTTGTTAGCTGAATTAAATTCAGTTTTTTATTAAGATAAAATTAATACTCAAAATGAATTAAGTTCAATAAATGTACAAAAATCAAAATGAAAAGTATTTTAATTACATTGAAATGATTCACGTGGCAGCAAGGCATTTGCTTTCGGTTAAACTATTTGCTGGATGGTTTGCGCTCAGGCCGATTTCCTTCATCGAAGCACATTTTTATCTTAATGTGAGTTGATGGACAATGTTTTTCGTCAATTCCTGTGGTGTATAAATGAACAAACTTGATGGTTTGCCAACTCGAGAACACGCGACATATAATCGGCCATATGGGAAGCATGGATTTTCTAGATCTAACCCACAAATGGACATTGTTTGGCCTTGTGACTTATTAATAGACATGGCGAACGCCAAGCGAATCGAAAATTACAGACGTCTGAATGGAATGGGCCGAGTCTGAAGGGATCATTGGAATCCGTGACAGGAGAACAACTTCACCTTGAAACTTGCCGCTGAAAATAATAGCTTCAAGAACACTGCCCATGATTTTGTTTAAGATCAAAATCGCGTACCATTGCATAGTTTTGGTGCATTCAAATTAGTTTTAGTGTATTTAAACTTTTGAAAACGTATGACTTCGTTTTAAAAATACATCGCATTTTACATTTGGGAATATAGCTTTAAAACGTTTTAAATACTTTTTGAGGTCCTTTTCTTGTATATACAAATTTGAAAAACATTTCTAAATTCTTTTTTTAAAAAAAACATCGCGTTTTACATTTCGGAATATAGTTTTAAAACGTTTTAAATAATTTTGCGATCGCTTTATTTTAAGTTAAACTTTGGAAACGTATCGAAATCCTTTTTTAAAACTACAACGCGATGGAAATTCGGGAAAATATTTCTTATAAATTTTATGAAATACAAAGACATATGCCGCTAAATTAAAATTAGAATTTCTAAAACAAAATCTAAAATAATTTTCGTAGTCTTTGTTAGATTAGAGTTCTGTGGTTGCAAAATTATAACAATGCATTATCTAACGAATAATTTTTGAAACACTTTGCACGTTTGCTGTAGTTTATTTAAAATTCCGTGAATGTGTATCTAAATGCATTTTTAAAATCGTAACTAAAGTGTAAAATTACGTCAAAAAATTGTTGCAAATATTTGTACTAAATTTGAAGACGTGTTTTATTCCGAATAAGTTTTTTAAACAATTTACATGTTCGCTGTATTTTAATTAAAATTTTAAAAAGCTCGGGGTATAGTGATATATTTCGAGAATTCTAATAGGGAGCATTTTTAAAAATTCGGATGTAGTTTAAAATATACTATACAAAGCAAAACGATACTCCTAATTTCTTGATATGATGAATGGGAGGAAAAATTCAGAAAATCGAACAATTTTGACTAAAAGAAAAAACTTTGAGAATTCCGGAAGTTGGATCATCGCACGAAAAAACTTTATGACACTGTAGTCGCTGTGTGATGAAGCCAGCGACAAGACGTCAGAATGCGATCGAATGGCTGTGATAGGGGGGGGGGGGGAGTCAAAACGGAGAAATTTGGTGTTCAAGGCGCTGTTGGTCTGCCCGAGAGTGTACAGGGGGTGGAATACAGTATCCGGTGGTTGGGCAGGGTAGAGGGGTGTTGCTAGAACACGAACAAAGAGCCTAACGTTCATTATTATTAATATCATGTTATCGCCTGTGACGTCACTGCACGACTCACAATCAGTAAGAAGGACATGTTTCTCCATCTCTCTCCTCCCAGAAATAATAAGTGAAATTTTGCGGGTTGGGAGGAGTCTACCTGGTCCAATTGTGAGCTAAACCATAAATGGGCCCTCTCAAACACCAACAAAAAATTTCATCGAAATCGGTTAAACCGTTTAGCAAGAGTTCAATAACAAACACACGTGTCCTACAATTTTCGGCTATTGTTCCTTTATCTACGGTAATTCCTCTAAGTCTCTCCTCTCTAAACTTGACGCGATCCAGAACTCTTGCCTCCGTTTGTGCATTGGAGCCTTAAAATCCTCCCACATTCCCGCAGTTCTATCAGAGTCGGTTACCCAACCACTGTTTATTTCCGTTCTCAGCTTGGGTATCGCTTCTTAATTAAACGGCTTCCCATCTCCTCGTCCAAACTTATTTCCTCCTATCTATGTATCAAAAACCGCTAGCGTTTTTCTTCTCATAAAATCCCAATCCTGTCGCTCATTGCTACCCGTCTTTCTAATTTTTCTCCTGTTGTCGTTTCCTACAACACTCTCCCGTACTTCTTTCATGACTTCAATAGCCTATGGCAGCCTATAAAATTTTCCTCTCTCCCACTTCGAGCCAATTTCTTCTTTCACAGTGCAGTCAACAATGAGTTTCTTCATTTATTGAATTCCTCTTTTTCTGCTCATGTATTGATCTTTACTGATGGTTCCAGGAGCGAGGATGGCGTGAGTGTTGCGTTTACTGCCTCGTCGCTTCGGCATCCTGAGTCCTTTCGGCTTCCTTCCTTCAGCACTATTTTTTTCTGCCGAGTCGATCGCCATCCTTCAGACTATCTCTTTTATCTCCTCTTTAAGCGATCTTTCCCAATTCCTCATTATTTCGGACTCTAAAGACGTCCTTCAAGCCCTACCCTCTCTTCCCTCAAATTCCTCTGATAGTATTATTCTCTCAATTCGTTCTCTTACCTCCACTTCGCAGTCATCCCGCTCTATTCTTATTGATTTTCTATGAATCCTCAGTCATTCCGGAATTGACGGCAATGACGCAGCTGATTCCTTGGCTCGCTCTGCTGCCCGCCTTGATTCATTCCTCAACTATTTCCCTTCTTCGGATATCCTTTCCTTATCCAATTCCAATCACGCCAGACTTTGGCGGGCCATTAATCCCTCCCTATTTTCTAACAGTCATTCACATTACCGTTTTATTCAGCCGATTCCTTGTTCCCTGTTTTTATTCCATTCTACTCCTTTCGGTCATCGCTCTTCTATTGTCTCCCTAATTCGCCTCCGGATCAATCATTCTCTCCTCCCCTCCTCTCGCTTTCGATTTACTCCGTCACCTTCTCATTATTGTTCTCTTCTCGATTGTGATCTTCCTCGTACATGTGATGCTGATCACATTTTCTTCCAGTGTCTTGCTCTTCGTAACGAACGATCCTTTTTATACAGTCAGCTCTTGTCATTAGGTCTCCCTACTCTCTATAACTCTTCCTTTATCCTCTCCTTTCCTTCATCTTCGGTGGTGTCTGCACTGCTATCTTTTGTTGCGTCCATTTCGGGCCGCCTAACTATTTAGCTTTTTTAGCCCAGTTTTCCTGTTGTTGGGTCAATGCCGCCGGCGCGCCCACAAAAAAAAAAAAAAAAAAAAACCTTTTTCGAGTTTCATTGGCTACACAATATCTCATACTGATAAGCATAAAAACAATCATTTTTTATTGAAGCTGTACTTACCACTTCATCGGAAAGTAAAATCAAAGTTAATGTTTTTGTGGATTCGTCGTGTTTTATTGAACAATTACTCTCCTTTTGTCGGCACATAAGTACTTAGGTTTTATTCTCGACTCTAAAAATTAAACCGGAACCAACGTATAGATTACATGTATAACAAACTTCTAAAACGGTTACCTCTACTCAAGGTCCTTTGTAATGTCAATTGGGGTAGCAATCCCTACGCAATGAATAAGTTATACAAAGCATGCTATCGCAGTATTCTAGACTATGGTTGTTATTTCTTTCATAACTCCTTAACAGACAATCGTCAAATTAGGGAGAATACAGAACTAATGCTTACGACACATAATCGGTGCTTGCTTATCTACCTCTGTTGCTGCTTTGGAAGCTGAAACCAATATCCCTCCTCTCTCTGTTAGATCATCATACCTAGCAGACAGGTTTCTTATGAAATACTGTCCTCCAGCCAGCTTCAATTTACTTAAATCTTATTTGGACGTTAAAAGCAATTGGAGATTTAAAGCATTCAAAATGCCTCTATTATCTTTAAGTGCTGCTAGGCTTCAGCTATATTCTTCTATTACCATACCGTAATATCCTTCATTGATTTTCAAATACTTATACTTACATAACTGCTTTAAGTTACAGGTAGATTTAGATTCTTTTCAGTTCGTTAATAGGCACAACGCTAGCAGAGTATTCAATGCGATAATTTCGGACCATTGGTCGAACTTCCAACCGGTTTTTACTGATAGTTCTAAATCGTTGAATTCCGCGGGAGCTGCTTTTTTCATACCATGTCTTAACTGAACCAAAAAATTTTCTCTTCCTCGTTTCACCTCTGTGCTTAGCGCTGAATGTGTTGCGATTTTCAAGGCTTTGCCTTTTTAAATTGGCATAACTTCTCTGAAAATATTATTATGATCTCCAATTCCATGAGCTGTTTATCAGCTTTGAAACTCTTATCGTTCAACACAAAATCCCATCCATACCTCTATAAAATCAGAAGCCTAGTAGTGTCCCTTACTGAATCTGGAGTACTGGTTAACTTTGTTTGGATACCAGGGCATGCGGATATCTATAGTAATGAAGTGGCAGATACAGCTGCCAAAGATACATGGACAAAATTCCGAATTTGAGTTTATCGAGATGATTTGATTGACGCTCATTTACAATGTTAAGTTCATCATTAGAAAAGTTTGATTTATTCCAAATCCTTCAACAATTAATTTCTTCATCATTCACAATATTGATTCATTTCCTCGTTTCTCTTTCCTTTCTCATACAAGCCACCTTACCCTAAATTCCTCCTAATAAATCTCCTATCTTAGCCCTCGTTTCTCATCGTTTAAACAAATTCTCTATTTCCGATAGTAAATTTCCTCATTTAATGTTTAACTTCTTCAGGTTTTTTCACCCTCCAAAACTCTCTTCTTTTCCTTCATCATCTAAAACTTCTAGCTCCGCAGCTGCCAATCGAGAATTTAATTTTCTTATTAATTCCTTATTCTCTTCATTCCTTAACGTTCACGAGAAGTAGCTGCTTCCTTTTTCTCCCCAGCCAGTAATTCCACTCAATCCTTCAGGCTGTAGGTTTTTTGCTCCATCTTCTCCGCGGAACTTTATACCATTCTTCGAGCAATTATATTTATTTCATCAATTCGATACTCTGATAGATACCTAATCATTTCGGACTCCAAAAGTACTCTTCAAACTATATCCTTTCTCTTTCCCTCATATTCCCTTGACTTTATTGTTTTCCATATACGTTCTCTCATCTATATCGTTCCCTTTCCTATTCCATTTCCATCGACCTCCTTTAGGTTTCAAGTCATGCGGGTATTAATGGTAACGAAACGGTTGATTCCTTAGCACGCTCAGCTTTACACTCCCCACACTTTGTTAAAAAGATTCCTGGACACAACATACTTCCCCTCTCCAAAAGAATGCATGATAGACTTTTCTCGAATGTATATCCCCGCTACCTTTCTAAGCCTAACTTGTTTTACCCCTCTATTCAGCTTAGACCCCCTTCCTGTTCATGGTTCTATTATTTTCCTATCCTTAAACGTTTTTTTCATTATTGCTATCTGCCGTCTGCAGTTCAATCATACTTCGCTTCCATCCTCATGGTATCATTTTGCTCTTTCTCCGTTCCCTTATTGTCCATTGCACTCTAGTGGCTGTACTTTTGTTTATGATCCTGACCAGGTGCTATTTAAATGTTCCAATCTTTCCTCCGAACGTAATGTCCTG
The DNA here is from genome assembly GCA_039619475.1 of Icerya purchasi. Lineage (NCBI taxonomy): Eukaryota > Metazoa > Arthropoda > Insecta > Hemiptera > Monophlebidae > Icerya > Icerya purchasi. Next base: position 293,101,623 of record CM077116.1, on the reverse strand, counting down.
TACGCTCAGCTATTAAAGCTGAATTTTACTACTCCCTATAATGCTTTCTATATCTTAACTTTGCCATCTTCAAAGGTGGTTCCTATTCTTGACACTTTTCTTTCATCAATCTCTGACCGGATTAAAATTTAATCTCTAATATAGAATCCAGTTGTCCTGAGTAGCCGCCCTCGGTTGGCAGAACTCAAAGAAAAAGAAAACCCTAAATTCCTGAAACTAAATTTATCTTCTCCAACCTTATCAATCGGCTGCTGCCGTTTCAATTCCATCTAATTATATACTTTTATATATCTATTAACACATAATGTAATCTCCAATGATATTGTTATGAGACCAAACAATTTACATATTATATAAACGTATATAACAATTTTTATTTAACATGTAGTTTAAATTTTTAAATTACAATCTGATAAAAACTGAAATAACGCTTTACAAACATTGATTTTTGAGTATCAGTAAGAATCGAGATAATATTTTGATTAGAGAATAAATCTTGGAACGCTTCAAAGCATTGAACGTTGACTGTCGTATTTTGGACACTAGCAGAAAACATGATTCTGGCTTTGTATAAAGGCACCACAGTCATAAGGAGGTCTTGTGATAAGGTCGACTCAAGCCAAAGAGATATTTAGATTTTAGTGATTCGCTCGACATCTGTTTATGGTACTTATGATTTCTCGAGAGAAGTTAAAACGAAAGAACCAAGGTTTGCTGCGGCGGTTGAAGAAATAGGAAAAGTATTCGATGCTCTTACTTCGACCAAGAGTGTGGAATGTGTTACGGATTGCGATTTTTTGACTACGATATTTAAGGTCTGTGAAAGGAAGTTTAAAAGCTAAATCTGCTGTTTGACTATACGCTTCTTTAGCGAGTGAATCGGTGATCTCGTTTCCCTCAATGCCCTGGTATTCAGGAATTTAAATTAGCCCAATTTTACTACCGTTTGGACTTGACTGATGGAAATTTAGAATTATCTTTTTACTTTAATATCAAGTTTGCGCTACTCGATTGCTTGCAGTGCGCTTAAAAAATGTTTATAAATTATTAAGTTTCCACCGAGAAGCTCCAAAGCTAGCGATTGTTTCCGCGGTGAAAATTAAGAATCTTTTATCAGTGCTGCTTTTAACAATACTATCGAGATATCGACAGTAAGTTTACCTTTAATCTAATACACCATCTGTTTCAATGATAATCGCCATATATAAACTTTTGAGTTGGCGAACACGCATTTAAAAAAAAAACGTTTATATTACAATAAAATGGACAATTAGAAATAAATTAACTATCTTAAGAACGTCCAGTAATGCGTTTAAGCGTAAACCGTAATATGTATCGGTAATTTATTAGTATAAACACACATAATACGCACAGTTTAAAATATAAATAGAAGTGCTGTGTGTAGGAGCGTCTTGGAGAAAAGGTACTGCCCAAAAGCCACTATAGACCTTCCAGGTTGGAAAGCATTGAAGCCGTTGGTTATTTCGAATTTTCGTCCTCCAATCGAAACTGCTGGTTATAGCCCGTACAAAGAGCCTTAGTACCATAATATAGCTCGGAAGGACCGTCTATTATAATGGACAAAGGCTTTTATCGGTTTTGCGAAGAAGTTAGCTGTAGTGGTTTTTTGGTTGCTTCGCTGAACGAAACTGGAATTCTTGGTATTGCTGGTCTAAGAGAACAATATAGATTGAACGAGTTTTCCGCGGTAGTGTCAAACTACAATTACATATATATATATATATATATATATATATATATACATATCTATGTATGCATTGACGTATGTATGAATGTATTTATGTATGAATGTGTATATGCATACATAAACACATATATACAGATCGAAAACTCGGCAAAGGCAATTCTTCCTTACTGGTCGACAGATGCTTTATGAATATTTCATGACACCAACACATTTACATATTTACTGACTGACTGAAACACACACAAAAGATTTCAGCTAAAGAAAAAAAAAACGCAAGAAGGGTATTAAACAAATAAAACTTGAATAAAATATTGCACGAGTACACTTAACCGCATACGAAGTTAATACGTTTTAAAATGGCGACGATGCACAAGCCACATACATTTTCTGAGAATATTGACACTGTTCGTTAGAAGTCATACAGCACATCATCAAGTTCAGTTCTTTTCATTGTCAGATTCCACAGTTCCATAATTTTATTTGAAAAAATACACCATTTTATTCATTAATATTTCTACTGTTATTTTTATAAATTGGATCCACGATTCATGCTATACGCGTTTTAAATTGAAGGAATAATTTCAGTCAAATCCAAAAATTTCTTTTAAATAAATGAAACATAAAAATTGATAATAATACAACAAAAAATGCACGTTTAGTGATAAAAGAAGACTGAACTAATAAAATCCTAGCATAAATAGTGATTATAAAAAAGCAACAAGCGTATCGGACTAGTGTATACTGGATGAACGTTTATAACGATTAACAAGCTCACTGAACTTAAAACAAAACTGAGCCTAATATTTCTCTGTACTGCATTTAGAAAATGATGTAGAATTTCACCAAAAAATAAATTATCGAGTGCAAAATTCAAAAGACCAACAGTTATCATTACTTTGAATGCCTAACTACTACACGCTAACTTCAGAACTTTGCATAATTTAACTTCCCTATTTTGGTACCATTATCTTAATAAATATATCTTCGAAAATTATTCGTAAACTATAAATTTAGTGATTTTCTTTTATAAAAAACGGAGAATGTAAAACCTCCGAGTATAAAAATCATCAACGTAGGAAATTTACTACGCCACTGAAAGCGAAACGACTCTAGCTCAACATGGTGGAAGCAAAACAATGAAATGCCCCCCAAGACGTACTATTACTATTATAGATTACTAGAATTTAATGGCAATAATATAAAATTACCATCCAGGTAAAAAATTCAAATAACAAGAAATTAAAGTAATACATATTATATTTATTCTCGAGGGACAAATCCACGAATTGATAACAATAATGATTCGGTTTTAATTAAATTAGCAAATACTATTCCAAATCACATATTAAACGAAAAGAGAATTGGTGTGTGAAAAGAGGAAGTAGGGAAATAGCTGAAAGAATAGTGCAAAGATTAAAAATCAAATTAAGCCCTAAACCTTTCCATTCTATATTGCACATTTATACATTTATTTTACTTTTTTTGTTGTTTTTTTTCTTTTCCTTTTTTTGTTACTTCCCTTGCTCTTACCTTACCTCTCGAAAAAGACCATACACGTGATTTTGAATATATTACGCTACCTACATGTAACAATGTATCGATACATATTTATATTGAGTGTACATATGCGCATGTATATACATCTAAGCAGATATTAATTTAGGTCTATTACTATTACGGTTTATGTAATAATAAAGAATAAATTGTAATTTTGTTTATTTGAATAAACGATAATAAGAAAGTCGGGCACTCACGCAACGGGCATACCTGCTCTGTGAAAACTACAACTAATTTTAATAAGTGAGATAAGTATGGAGCTCAATAATCGTAGGCTTAGTTTAAATGAAGGAAAAACGAATGCTATTCTAATTACAAAGAAACATAGAAAAGAGAAAATTAAAAGGAACGTAGAAAATACACACTTAGACTCAACAATAACGGGCTAGAAATAAGTAAGGAAATGAACTTAGGACTGTACGTGACAAGAATTTAAATTTTATCAAATACGCAGATCACATCACAGAAAAATTAAGAAATGTTACGTAAAATTAATCACCTCGGACGGAAATAATTTTTGGTTAATATTAAAGGAAAGGAAGATGTTATATACAGCAATCTTTAGATCACTAATAGAATATTGCTCCTTTAAATACTATCCTTATATCGCGGAAAAAAACAAAAAAAAAGACAAGTTTAGAACAGAGAAAAATTCTGTTAAACATCATATCAACCTATCAAACAGTTTCTTACACAGCTGCATACATTATCGCAGGGATAATGCCGGCAAACTTACACCTACATATGATAAATGAAATAAAAATAGTAAAATTTTGGATCATTGAGCGGACAAATTTGAAGTCAAAAATTAATCAAATAAAATTTAAATATATAGACCAATGGAAACAAAAATATAAATTGGAGCAAACACATTTAGAATGTTACTAAACATCAGAAGTAGGCTAAAAGATAATTATTTAAACAAACTTACATGGTGGATATAATTAGGAAAATAATTTACGGTAGACAGCATGCTTAAAAAATTTACTTCTGATAATGGTAAGTGTAAGCTTTCCGAAACGTTAAAGTTTTAAGATTATTTTTTTAAACGCGATATTTTGATTCTGAATTTTTACATTTCTCAGTTCTTATCAGGACACGGAAATTTTGTCACATATCTGAATTTTGAAATACGAGAAATTTAAACAAATAAGGGCGAAGTTATCAGCGATGAGTACGATGAACATTAGTTCATCGATGAAAAAACTACTCAAATTATTATAAAGTATATACGGATCATATTCAAAACGAAACACAGAATAGAGGATTAATATTTATAAAATAGTTAGAAGTAAATTATAAGATTATTTTGAAATTGGATGTGGAGGGGGGGGGACAGGAAAACCTTTGGTAAAATGTTCCTCTTGGCAAATAACCAGTCGTAATTTTATTAATTATATATAAAATGTATGCGACGTTAAAAAAAATATATATATATTGTAAGGAAGCTCATCACATGCCGGAATGACAGTTTAACTGTACATCAAATGCGTTCTTTATAGCCTTTACACTTAAAGTATATGATAGTAGTGTAGATTAAAGTCGAACACAAGCTCGGAAACATATTATTAAACTAGACAGTTCAGCAAAGATCATCAAATTATCCTACTCTCGTTACTTGTACATGAACCATGTCACCAGAAATATTTAAATGGAAACAAGAACAAAGAATCACAGTAAAAATTATAAATTATCCTAGTTTGGTCAGCTAGAAATAATGCATTCTCTAAAATTCTTCCTCCACAGACATTAACAATGTAGATTATTTTAGTTAGAAAAAAATTTCATAGGAAATACACACTGATTCATTACTAATTCAAAAATAAAAATAAAAAAAAAAAAAAATTCAAAACTATTCGATCAAATTAGTTTAAATATAATCAAATCGACTTGCAAAATACAAAATTATTCGATCAAATTTATTTAAATATGATCAAATCCACTTAATATCAGAACTGGTCTTATTATTTTAACCAAATATTGAACATGAGAAAGATAATATATAGTATCCGTTATACCATGATGCGCTCACTACTGGCGTAATCACGTAACGAGTAATACGCGAAATTTCATTATTATAAATAATTTACCGATAACAACGTCTCGAAAATGTAATATACATATTTCTTTCCAAAACATACAACGCTTATTCGGTCAGCTTATACTGACCATCATCATCAGAAGCGAACTAAAGCACCAGGGCGCAAAACTTCGATCGACAATAGCGACAAAAATAAAAAAAGCGGACAGATAACACGGAAACCCGAAACCCAAAAAATACCTAAATAAAGCAACAACAAAAAACAAAAAAAAAATACAGGGGGAAAACCCAATAGATATAAAAACCAAACAGAAAAATAACGAAAAAATATCGGTAATCGCCGGAACAAAACAAAAAAAAAAGAAAAATAAAGAAGAACATAAAAAACAACAACGGACTTAAAAATAAGATTAATATACAAAAATTAGAAAAACACAAAAAATAATAGAAACTGAAAATTCCAAAACGAATACAAACGAAACGAGTAACGGACTTCCGAAATTCCGAAACAAAAATAAAAGAGGAAAATATGAACACACAACGAGTTAAAAAGAGGAAAACAATGAACTTAAAAATAAGACTAACATAATAAATTAGAAAAACAAAAGCACTTGAAATAACAAATAAACATCGCCGGAAACGAAATTCCCCCAAAGGGGGCAAAAATAAAACACGAAAATAAGAGCAATTACCAAAAAATTATCTGATAATCTACCTGAAATTTACCTGGAAATTGACCTGGGAAATTCGCAGGGAAGGGCACCGGAATGCGCCAGAAGATAAGTTCACTCGTTCACCAAAAGTTTACCAGAAATCCGACTGCAAAAAAATCTAAAACAAAGCACGGTAGATGCAAAGCAACAGAGATCTAAAGAAGAAAGATAAAACAGCAAGGCAAGAGAACAATGAAAAGGAAATCCAAGGTACCTGAAAATTCACCAGAAAACTTACAAGAAAATCACCAGAAACACTAAAAACCAAAAAAACGCAATATAACGGAAATGCAAAGGAAGAGGAAGAACGAAAAAGGAAAAAAAAACACAATGTCACCGCAGCTTCGTCAAATGAATCACAGATACCGCCGGACCATGCAAACCGTCCTCCCTATTAAAATTAGACCATTTCTCAATCTCAATAGCTTCCCTCACGAGCCTCTTACTGAAGTGACCTTCCCTAGCCAAAATAGTTCTTTTATCAAAGTCAGTCATGTGACCAGTACTCGCTCAGTGTTCCACCAACGCTGATTTATCAACTCGACTGTATTTGCAATCGGCGGCAACATGCTCCTTTATTCTTATTTCGACAGTTCTGCCTGTTTGACCAACAATGTAATTCAAACCACAAAAACATGGAACCTTCTACACACCGGCGCCATGCAACCGTGGCAGGCTGTCCTTGACGTTTTTGATTTTAACACAAATCCCAAACACAGCGGCCTTACATTATTCTTCCTCAAAATTCTACCGATCCTATCTGTAACACTCCTGATGAGCGGCAACATTGTACTGGCGAGGGGTTGTTCAGCTGTAGTCATGCTACCCCGATGTGCCCTACTAAATCGATTTATATATTCATCCGTCTTATTTTTCATATACACATTCCTAATCATAACTTTTTTAAGGCATATTAACTCTTTCCGAAGTTCACACCTTGATCCAGATCCTTTCTTGCCCTATCCACCAAGGTCTTAAACACACACACCTTTTGACGTGCAATAGTGTGAAGTTTTATATAAGAATTGGTCAGTATGAGTACTCTTTCGAAAAACAAAAGTGCTAATCTCACCAAAATTACTCCGCTTTCCCCGAACATCTAAAAACGCAAGCTCCCCGTTAAACTCTTCTTCCCGCGTAAACTTAATATTTGCATGAAACTGGTTCATATTGAAGAAAACCTTGATTTCACACGTACCAACTTTACCGCGACTATGCAGATTACCCAAGATTCATAAACCAGGCTAGCCGATGAGGCCCATTGCCAGTGCCATAAACAGGCCAACATATTTCTTCGAAGGGTACATTGTTAAACAGTTGCACCGTTTAATAAGCAAAACTTCAGCGCATATCCAGAATACACAACATTTCATTGCGAATCTTCAAAGGGTGAAGTTAGATGCGGATGATACTATAGTGTAATTTTTACGTGGTTTCGCTGTTTACCAATGTACCGGTAACAGATACCATTCGTATTTTAAGAGAAAGCGGCATTTCCCGTGAAACCATCGGATTTATTGAAACAGTTACTGGATCCAACTGCTTCACGTTAAATGGAAAATTTTTCCTGCAGAATGACGGTATAGCAATGGGGTCCAGGTTAACCCCGATTTTTGCTAACATTTTCATTGAATAATTTTATATGGTATGTAAGGAATGAAATCGTTGTAACAAGATTCCGCTTAGGTCACTCCAAAATCACTCATAGACACCTCCTGTCTAGATAACCTATCCCACTGTGTTCCAATTGCAATTCTCCTGTCACAATCCAACATTAACTCGTCAGCTGTCCCACCTATAATTCATACCGAGCACAAATTCTCCAGTCGTCCAACCTTTCCAAAATCCTGTCTGTTCATCACGACAAAGTTGAACTCCTCCTACGTTTCCTTAAAATCACTAACCTATTCCACTCCATCTAACTCCTGGCCTAGGCGGCTGTACACGGCACGTTACTCAAAGAAGAAGAAGAAGAAGAAGAAGAAGAAGAAGAAAAAGAAAATAATAATAACTGAAAAAAGTCTTGAAAAAACTTTTTCTATGAAAAGAGTGTTGTTTAAAAATATAATAATTAACACTAGAAGAGAACGTATGTATTTAAATACAATGGCCGCGACTTCATTATTTTATGAAAAAATTGATAGCTTAAAATTTTAGAGAATATAATCTTTTAAAATAACCTTTTATCGATAATTTGTCCCGTAAAAAAAAAAAAAAAAAAAGAAAATGTTTAAAAAAAATTGTAATAAATCAGCCTTCCTACTTCGATATCAATGTGTACCTATTATTTTGTTGGGGGAAAAAGTATTCATACAAAATATGAGTACATTCTTTAAAAATAAAAAAAATAAAATTTTTAATTTTTGACTTTTCAAAATTTCATTATTTTCTCCAAAAAATATTGCAATGCGGTTATGTTAGAAATAATGAAAGCTAAGAATTAATAATGAAAATTTATACTAAAGAAATAAGACTAAGAATAAAAGCCTAAGAACAAAAACTTAGCCACGATTCAATGTTTTTCTGAAAAGTGTGAGAAAATAATAAAATTGAAATTATGAAAAGCCGAAAATTAAATTTATCATTAACATATATTTTTTCAAACGGTTTCTAATTGCAAAAAAGTTCTTTCTTTTAAATCTGGGAACTAATTTATGAAAATTTTTTGTCGACTAGAGTACGACTAATGAAAGTCTGTTCATAGATGAAATAAGGGATAAAAGCAAGAAGACAATATACGAAAGGTAAACGAATTTAAGTACATTTCAGATGAAATGCTAATTTTAAGTAAACAAATTAAATGCCTGATTTGTTTTGTACACAAAAGTGATTTGAAGACTGCATTAAGGAAAAAAGGATCGTTTGAACGAGTTTCAGAACAATAAAGTTATTTCGGCGACAAGCCAAAACGACATTCTCAAAAGACTTAGTCAGAGAAAAGTTTCAACTTCATTCTCAATGTCGTTTAAATTGTCGATTTCTCCTAGGAAATTTAACAAACATCACTTCACGTTAAATGAACCAACCGGAAGTTCGGGGGGGTACTTGTGAACGAAAAACCGTTAACATTTATTACAGACAATTTATACGTGTACAGTAAGTAGCAAAAAAAACTGTTCCTGATGCTGCCGCTATTATTTTCGTTCACACTGTTCGTCTTGTTGCACAGATCGTATACTATTTGATCTACTTTCACTTATTTATTTTATTTTTTTAAGACTCGTCAACGAGAAATACTCAAACGATCATCGGAAAGGAGAATAATGCATACATTAATCTTCTACGCTCTCGAATATAGAGTGAAAATAATTCAAGATCAGAAAATAAAAGAAAATAATATAAAAAGGACGACAAGAAATGATAATACCATGTCTCAAACATAAGTAACAGAAAGATGTTATTTTTTCGCTTCTTTGAGCGCGATACCTACGCCCAGACGCAATATAGAGAAGAAAGAGAAGCAACCGACTTCAAGAAGAAGAAAAAAGAATTAAATAGCAATTCAGTTACAAATGGATAATATAAAAGAACTAAGTAACGGAATGACGGACAAAGAAGGGAATGACAAGATAGACGAAGCACAGTAAGGAGCGGAGACGTCAAGTGCTAAAAATTGCGAGTGAAAAATAGGTCGTTCATTTGAGAGGAACAGACATTCAGAAAGAATATGGTTGAAATCGTTCAGAAAGCCTCACCATTCGGGTGAAAAGGGCAAAATGAGAAGATATTAGGGAAAAACCAAAACGAGAAGAAGGTGGTTAACAGTCTAATGGTTAAGACGTAAGCGAATAATGAAAACGATGGCAAAACACCGAAGTAAGGGGAAATCAAGGAACCACGGGTTATAGAAGGAAACGTAGGCTGAACAGTCAGATAGTGAGAGATTATTAGGAAAAGAGTACTCAAAAAAAAAAAAAAAAAAAAAACATGGTCAGAGTCTGGAAAAAACCAAAAAAAATAAACAAAAAATGAAAAGAACCAAATGGAATAGGTACAGGTTAGAAACGAGAAAATGATACTCGAAATTGTGGTTAAAAACAAAGGCGACATAACAGTGTGAAACATGCAAGTTTTCTGTAGCAATCGCTTAAAAACGGATAATGTAATGGATCAATATTTGTAACGAAAGAATAAAATGTATAAAGGCTCTATAAAAACAAGTGTGTTAACGTAAGTTCAAATACGCGAAATAAAGTATAGCCTATTTGGAAAAAAAAAAAAAATCAGCATCAACGGTTTATGCTCGAAAAACAAAAGGTCAGTACTCTGAGGCTCTAGTATACTAAGGGTGAATTTGCAAAGAACTCGTTACTTAAATATTCTTTGCATAATTGATATATATCTAAATAGTATGCGACGAACTTATTTGATAAATAAAATTATAAAATATCAACGACTACATATATGTTCATGGTAATTTACTGAAAAATAAATTATTTTTATTAATGGGTCGTTTTTATAAGTTATAAAAAAAAAAAAAAAAAAAAAAAAAAACTACGAACGCATAAAGTACAGACGTTTTACGATCTCAACATCACGAAACATTGATTAAGATTAAAATGATAGCTACGCAACTGCAGACGAGAAAAATTCAAAATGTTTTACTTTATATACGACGACTTAACACGACCTATCACATATTTCTTTCATGTATATGGCGCATTCTGTTGTTGGAGCGACGTATGGAAAGAAATTCAAGAAACCAGGGGAAACGTCGAAGGGAAGGCTGAATAGACGAGAAAAAGGAATCCGGGTTGGAGAAAGAGGAGATGTAAGAGTCAAACCATAGATTGGAATGAGGTATTTAAGATGGAAGGATACTGCGGTCACATTCATCTTTCTCGAGACGAAGATAAGGCTAAACCATTTTCATATGTCGCATAAATGATGAAACCGGTAGGACTATTTTATTGTATTTATTGTGTTTTTTGTATATATTAGTCATTCGCTTTAATGTGTTTTGAACAATTTTAAGTCTATTATAATATAAACAATGCTATATATTTTTTTTGTAAATTGTGAATGTCATTCGAGTAATATAAAAAATATAACATTAGTAACCGCACATTAACGGTCATTTTCAATTATTTACATTTATAATATATAGAGCGGTTTACGGAAGAAAGACGTTTATAATTTACTTAATTTCGTAATTAGTAGGGTCTAATTCTGCTCATTTCCTTTTAACAGAATGGTAGGCGCTGTTTCCGCAGTCGTCGCCATAAATATGATTAATGTTTCATAATTAAAAACTATAAACTTTGCTTTATAGTGATGGAGAAAGTCATTGAACTTTCGGATAATTGTTTACGGACGCTAAGCGCTGTGTTCTATATAGGTTTCGTGCTTGATGGATCTAACTGTTTTTTAAACATACCGTGTTTCTTCTTCCTTAATTATTTATAGCCAGATTCCTTTGTCCGTTTGTACTGTGGGCTCTGTAATTGCAGATGTGGCCATGGTATGGGACAGCTAACTCCTTTTGCTCTTACCTTCGTTATTCCTTTTCTTTTCAGGATGCATACGTTTGGCATTTTTCGACGTTGATTGTTATTGCTCCATCCTTGGTATAGCATTCTTTGTCAGATTCCATTCGTTGTTACTCCTAATTGCTGCTATGTACACATGTTGATGGGTAATCATCTATTATTGGCAAGCCCAGGGAAAAACCCAAACAAGAAAAAAAAAAAAAAAAAAAAAAAAAAAGTAGGGTCTACAAACAAACTCCATTTTTTACTGTCACGTGTGATTTCCTTCTTTCCTAAATTTTATCATCTATTGCACCACATTTTTTTCTTTTTACAGATCTTCTTTTGACAAATCAACAACATGTGAACTCTTCTGACTCCTGGCTTTAGTATATTGCGAGAACGAAGCAGACTTTGACACAGTAATACAACTGCTAAAAGTAAATAATGCACAATTCTATACACACGTACCGAAACATAGGAAGCCAATTAAAATGGTACTTAAAGGTTTACCGGTAGGCGTGACTGCTGAGGAGGTTAAACAGGAGCTAACAGTGATGGCAGGTCTTCCAGTGAACGCAGTAAACCAGTTTAAAAAAAAAGGACGGATTCAGATTTCGTGCCCCTACCTGTTTATACGGTGACTTTTCCTGCTGGTACTGTTATAAGAAAAATAATTGACATTAAGAGTATTTTCCACTGTATAGTAACGTGGGAGAAATACAGTAGTAAGAGAACAGTAACCCAGTGTTATAACTGCCAGCGATACGGACACATATCGCTTAATTGTAGTCTTCCCGCACGCTGTATGCAATGTGCAAAAAATCATAGTAGCAAAGATTGCCCAAAAGATAGTAATATTGCATGTTGCGCAAACTGTAATCAGACACATATTGCTAACTCGCCACAGTGTCCAATACTAGGTAAGATTGTGCAAAGCCAAGTAAAACGAGGCAACGGAAGCGAAGGTAAGATAAAGCGAATCAAGGTTGAGGTTGACAATTTTGGTCTTCGGCAAAATGCAAGTGATCGCAGCAAGAGACCCGTTACGCGTAGCTATGCCGAAGCTACTACATCTGGTGCTCATCAAAATCGTGCTGCACCCGATACCGCTCAAACAGTCAACTATAGCGACGTAGGAACTATTTGTAAATTATTTAAGCAAATTAATATTAATAAACTTATTAATGTGATAACTTCTATTATTACAGAATTAACTAATAATAATAATGATAACATACTTGCGAAAGCATTTAATATCTATGGAATAATTAAAGCAAACTATTTTTAATGCACTTTTAACCTTAAGGTATGATTAATTTTAAGTTTAATTTATGTGTGGTCGCCTGCAATTGCAATTCCATACTTGATAAACAAAATGAGCTGTATCAGTTCATAGTAAATAACAATATTCATATTGTGGCCTTGTCGGAAACTAAACTAAATAAGTGCTGTGACTTAAAATTCCCTGGATACGATGTGCATAGATATGATGAGAGTCGTAAGAGTGGAGGAGTAGCACTGCTGGTAAAACGGGATGTAAAACATGAAATTACTCCGATACCACAACTGAACTGTATTCAAGCTGTGGGTGTTGTGGTGTATGTAAATAAAGCTGCTAATATCGAGGATAACAAAATACATATATACGCTGTTTACAAACCTCCTAGGAGAATGACTAAATTCGCAAGTGACATTAATTGTTTGGGTTTTTATGATATTCCCCGTGCATCTTACTTGCGTTTGTATTTTTCGAATGAATTATAAAGTTAAAAGCCTAATGCTCACAAAATTTTATCCGATCCAGTTAAATAGCGTGAAGGCAAATGTTTCCGGGGACTCGACCGAAATCAACAGAAGTCAGACAGTCAGGAGAAGGCTGCAGTGAGGTGAACGAAACAAACTCGTTTCGTTGTCTTCCGCAGCTGAGGAAGTTTTTTTTTATAAAAAAAAACAAAAAAACAAAAAAGAACTAGCAGGAACGAAAAATCATAAAAAATCCGTTTCACTTAAATTCATATTACTGATGTCCGGAAGAGAAATTAGAATCTGAAATCCGTTTTACTGACTCCCTGAACAGGGAAATTAATCGAGGTTCGTTTCATTGGCACTAGAGACAGGCACCCAAAAAATAAGATAAAACTTCGAAATCTGTTTCAATGTATAAACATTATACGAGTACATAGGCATTTTCGACGAACTAAATTTTATATCCTCAACGAGACACAGTGTAAGACAGAAGATTGCTTAATAATTACTGAAGTTGCCGATTCGTCGAAATTTATTAATAAATAAATGAAAAAAATGCTCTCGGTCCTGAACGGAAGAGATTATGAACAAGGTGGAAACATCGCAGCGGGAAGAAAAACAGAAATTAAGTATTTCACGAGAAGTAAGAAAAAATGTGAAGAATTATGGTAAGAAAGAGATGTACGATGAAACATCGTCATCATTATCATCATCATTACCATCATCATTATCATCATCATTATCATCAGCAACATCACCGTTATTGTCGTAACGGTCGTCATCAGCACGAAGTGCAATCTCGGTAGGAAAAATGCTGGAGACGGACCGTCCGACCTTTACTGCTCGGATTAACTTCCTGGTCATCCATCATCCGTTTCTCTGGATAATTTTAACTTTACTAACTAGCGCAGCCCAGTGGAACGCGCGAGTAACGCATAGCTGTGTTCCTCTACGCTTTTTTTTTTTTTTTTTTTTTTTTTGAAATTTCGATCGGGGGCATATTTCTTGCGGTAAACATTATTAACGCCATCAAAAATTCAACGCAAAACTGCCAGCTCAGTTAGATAGAAAAATTCTATTCTTCAATTTCGCGCTAAAATTTTACGTTCCATCCGCTTTCACTAAATTTTAACCGATAATTCCTAGCTCACTTTCAAGAACTGGTCTACTAATCAGAGAAATATTCTCTGCTTGTATTAATTTGAATAAAAAGATTGCAGCATATTTTAATCAGCTTTACCAAAATTTTATCCCGACTATTCTCAGGTCTTTCGCTGAAATGAAATAATTCTAAAAGAAAAGATGAGATTTACAGAATTCATTTTATTAGAAACTTATGGAAATTCTTTCGTTGTTATTAAGTGCAGCTGTTTAAAAAACTACCCGTTGGCAAAGTAAACCAATTTTCATATCGAGTTTATAAAGATCAACACTTCCTAAATTCATCGAATAAATCGGCGCTTTTATAATTTTCATAATGTTTTTTAAAAACGTATTCGTATTGTTTTCAAAATGCACCAACTCTCAATTTGCTGCAATAGGAAGAAGATATATATTTTATTATTTTCCGTTTTGTTGTTTTGATTTCATTATACATATTAATCTACATGTTCACTTTTATTACTTTTCCTTTATTTCCATTATTTGCCTAACTTCGATTATTTATTTCATTTGCACATTCAGTTTTATTTGCGTACTTATTTAATTCATTTACTTTTTTTAGATATTGTAATTAACGAAGTTTGCCTTCGATAATTATAAAATCTGTGACGACAACCATTATTTAACGCGTCAACGCTCATATTTAAGATAGACGCCGTTTCGTGTTTTACGTACTTTGATTATTTTCATGCATTTCGTTACTTCTTTTCTTTTCTTTACGGTTCCTTTACTTCGTTTTCATTATATCTTCCTTCAATTTACTTATTATTTTTTTGTTGTTCTTTTCGTCCTTATTTATTTTCCGAAGCAGCTCACTTATTCATTCGCTTTTGATCATTTCCGCGCTTTTTTTTTTTTTTTGTTTTTCTTTGGTTTTCATAATGCATCTTATGATCTACTGGAAATTGATTTATTTTCTTTTTTTAATTGATCTGTAATGTAAACACTGTATATAATTATTCGCGTTCTCAAAAATTAACATCTGTCTAGAAAACAATTTATTCAGTTTTGAAAATTCCTGTAAATCGTCAACTCATCATCCGCCATGCATTTTTCATTAGATGATAAAGTGAAACTTTTTGAAACTTTTCTGTCGCATTAAACGGATTACCAGACACTTTAAATTACCAAAACAAATTTATCGGTTAGTCCCCGTTTAACTTTAACTCATTTTATGAAGGGGCTATTTTTTATATTCTTCATTCGAAGATAGCTCATTTCTAAGAAATCTTTTCAGAAACGTATGGGAAAAAAACAAGCAACAACACATTTTCATTAATAAAGCCACAAATATATGTAAAAAATTTTTTTTTTTTTTGCAGTTCGCCATTTATGACATGCTTTATAACAGACAAACGTTGTGGGTTGTTGTGTAAATACACTCATTAATAAAATTCATCAACCGGATACAATTTTTTTTTTTTTTTTTTTTGTTCCTAAGCGTTGTAAAAGTAATCGTTTTAAACGCTTATTTGTACAGATCACAAAAGTTTAAAATCAAATAATAAAACTTACAGTTACAAATCTTTTATTATTGCAGTTTTATTAACTCACTTAATCAATACCTCAAAATGGTTGTTTTGCTTCCTTTAAAAAAACGCGTGGTTATCCATCGTTTTACGTAAAACTAAAAATGTCCGTTTTATCAGCGACCTAGAAAACCGCATTCGTCCTGTATAACGGATGGTCGATTTGCCGAATGTTAGATAGGAGCTAATGTGAAATACTCTAGATTTCAATAATCAAAATGAAGACGAACGAAATTTGGGCGGTAAAAGAGACTTATTATCGATTGGTTCGGTTAAATCGAGACCAGTAATCGGAATGTTCGTTGATCGAATGTTGGCTACCTTCTCAGCCTTTAGGACGCTGATAGAAGATGGAACTGAGTTTTATTATCAGCTCGGAACGAACACGTTGTTCCGGAACTGCAAAGTTCTTTATCTACAGCGTCGTAAACGTCACGGCTGCCGTACAAAATGCTGTGCAAAGGACAAACGCAAGATGACGTGGCGGCGAGATTGCATTTGCGTGCTAGCATCGACGAACGATAAAACGTTTACGAGCAACTTTTAAACTGTTCCGTCGACGACAAAACTTTTTATCTGTCATTTCGCATTTAGAAGAATTGAAAACAAAGCTCATATCGTTCTTGTTTGACGTAATCCTTGTCGTCATCCGCATCGTACGGTTTTATATTTTATTTATTTCGGCGTTCCTAAGCGATGTGTCACAACGATTCCGTTTCATCGAGTTCTGAAGCGCGCGACACAAACGCCTTGAGAAACATATTTTCCGACTGAAATTCTGACCGTCGCTGCAGCGAAATCTTTCCGACCTAAGCAAGCCTATTTGGGATGGAAAATTACAGCTGCGCGTCAAATACTGATGCTACACGTCTTTACTAGGAATAATTTAGACCCGTTCATTTAGAAAGTTGTCGCATAAAACGTCAAAATCCGAGATTATTAACATAACACGCATTCTATTGGCCACCCAAAACCGCTGATGTTCCTCATCTGCAGCCAGTTCTGCCCTGTGTTATTTCGCAATACTCGAGCAGCCTTTCATCCGACCTCTCGACCATTTTTCGGCCCTTCTGTACTTTTATCAGTCGTAAACTTTTCATTTAGTGGCACAAAATGCGGTACGAAAATCGCAGCGAATCAAAATCTTACGCTCGCGATTAACAAATAGAAATTTTCGTACAAAGTGAAACTGCTAACGACTTTGTAAACTATTATAGTGAATAGGCTAGTTGCTCTGCAATAAATAACCTAGTCGCATTTGCAAGATACAAGATGTTTAAAAAGAAAAGAAACAAAATGTAATTTATTTTTCTTTTATCGCTTGTAATTAACACTTACCCGCATAATAAGCTATAACTAAAATAAACGATTTTTTTTTTTTTTTAAATGTGCATTTTTCAAAACAAATAAAAAATGGTAATTTTTCTCTAATGATAATTTAAAAAGGAGTTATTAAACTATAAAATCACTGAGCACTAAAAGCGCCCACTGCTTTTATACTATAGTTTAGCAACTCTCCCGTTTTTTAATTAACATTCGGGAAAAATTATATTTTGCTTTTAAGGCCATTTAAAAAATTATCATTTTTTTAGAAATATCTCCCTAGTTTGATTTTTTCTTATTAAAAATAAAAATCAATAGTATGAATATTAAATAATAGTGTTTTTTAAAAAAAGTAAATTATCTTATTTCCTACTTATTTTTTGTATTACTATTAAAAATGATAATTTTTTTTGATTCTGTTTCTTCCTTTTTTTTTTTTTTAAATACGACACACTGGACTAATAATAATGCAAATAGAAAGGAAAAAAAACAACCTACATTACTTGTAACTTAATGAAAAAATAACAATATATGTAAAAACATTTTATTATACTACGAAAATAGGAACATCGTTTTATTTTCAATAATTTAAAAATCCAACAAATATATGTATGAAGTCGCGTATATCGAGCGCTATCTATCGGTGTAAAACGCTATCGTAATACAATACTATAAAAAATGCCCAAAAAACCCGTACCGCTTGAAATTAAAGAACTGTAATGAAAAATTTGAAAGACTTCTTGAATCGATTGATTTCGAAATTTCTTTGGAAAGAAAGAGTTGCGTGTTTTAAGACCATCTATTTTTGCTTGTGAAATCCACGAAAAACAAACTCCTTTGACCTTACTTGTCGATTTAATTTATTCAAATTGCATACTCTCTATATGTTTCTCTTATCAGTAAATCGTAATTTTTGTAAATTACGTATTATTTAATTTTAATTCGTTAAATAAAGAAAATTTACGAATCGTCGATATAAAAATACAAATTATTACAAGCGAGGACTGACTTGGAACGTTGTATCTGTGATCGCGAAACATTTAAAATACAATTAATTATATAAATATAATCAAAACATAATCGTGTTTCAATCGCACCTTGATTATTAACAGAACGACATCAAAACTAGTCCGTTATAATAATTTGTCTTCTTAGATCACATTGATAGTTTCTAAACTTTGTTTATTTAATGAATAAAATCTATATACTACTCAACGCAAGAGAAATTTACCTATACTTTCAATGTGCAGCAGCATTTATCCAGCTGCGAACCTATGTAATATATAGTATTAGTTAACGACAGTTTCAACTAGGAATTAATAGCCGTTTAAATCTTTGATTTTTTCTCTTTTTTTATTTTATAATAAAATCTCTACATTTCCTTTAAAGATTTTATATCCTCATTCAGTTTTCTTTTCTTCTGCGAACATTACTAATACAATAATTAGAACTAGGATTGTCATGCAGTAAGAAATGTCCAAAAGAGCAGTATAAAAACCTTTCAAACGTGCAAAAACACGTAGTAAAAATTAAAAATATGCAATAAACTTTTGACTTAAATAAATGTTTTGAAATAAATCATATTTTAAACATTTTTACTTAATAGCTTTGAATTAAACGATATAATTAAATCTAAGTTATCCACTTTAAATCTGCATTTTCTTTTTATTAAAAATGTTCTTATATACTGAAAACAATCGTTCAAACTCCACTGAAGTTAGCCGGTACGTATGCTAAATTAAAAATGTGCTGAAAATTAATCTCTTCATTTTTCAACTGTACCTCCATCCAGCATATATATTTTGCACTGTTCACAAATTCCAAACTTGGATTTTTTCCTTTAAAAATCGTTACATAAAAGGAGTTTTGAAATATAGTTAATGTTGACTGTAAATAATAATTTTATTTTTCTCATTTTTTTTATGAATGAAAAAATAAAAATAAATACATTCTACAAAGATTTGATAATAATTTACCTAATACGTTTTCTAGTTTCCTACGTAAATCCAAGTATCTTCCGGAATAGCTTGCATTTTTTTACCACTTCATCGATAATTATTTTTAACCGTTGTCCAAGAGTTTCTTCAGTTATTATTATTTTTTCGATAAGAATGATTTATGTGTTAGTATGAATGCTAGGTGATATTGAACTTTTCCTTTTTCAGTAGGAATTTTGGCCTAGACGTGAACAATTAAAAATACAAACTGTTTTAAACGCACCTCAATTGGTACGAAATGAATGCCAACTTCATTTAATGGTTTAGATGACAGTTTATTTAGTTTGAATATCTGAAGTTGGAAAAAATTATTTTTTTTCGTTACGTTAAAAAAAACGTTAACAGAGACATTGTTAAAGATCTTATATGAGAAACTGAAAAAAATAAATTTTAAATCAACGTTAACATCGGTTAAATTATTTTTTAGCATTTAGAATTTCATTGTAACTAAAAATGTTTATAAAACGATTAGTTTCTCTTTGTTTTTGTGATAAAAAATTATTTTAAGATTGAAAAAAAAAAAAAAAAGCTTGTTCAAGAAATATTAAAACCTACATGCAGCGACGTGGCGTGTCTCTAATTGTGATCTTCTAGTACAACCGATGCTTTTACAGAGAAAACATTACAAAAGATTGCAAAATTTCAAATTATTATACAACGCGATTCACAAACAAATTTTAGGAGACACAAACTCGGTGCTATTTTTTTTGGCATTTTGAAAGACGGAAATGTATTAAATAAAAAGAAAAACGTCCTGCGAGCGTAAATATTGTTCATCAACAACAGGAACAGTACAAATTAACTTATAGTTAGTTTCATTAAAAGTGGAAAATCGTGTTCAGGCTAGCATTTTTTTCTGCTTCAGGTTTTCAAGCATGAAAGGTGACGCAAGAGAGTTCCTTTAAACGTGCAAAAACGTGCAATATAAAACTTAGTGTTTTATTACCCAGATGTTGCGATGCGTGATAGTGTTGAATAAGATTTACTTAGAAATGGAACAAAAAAAAAAAACAAAAAAAACATCACCATAGAAATCCTAACTTTAATAATAATTTAAACACCGTTATTTCCATTAGCAACTAGTAAAACTACTATTATAAGATTCTTTATTAATTTCTCGGTCATTTTAATTACTAAAGCAACCTAATAAAATATGTATAATTACATAAAGCAAATCATACGGCTTAGAACAGGACATACCAGAACAGCAGACCGATTAAAGATACTGAACATCATCGAATTATCGGATAAATTCCAATACTGTAACAAAGACTACGAGGAAAATATTAATCATCTCCTATTGTACTCGATTCCAAACATAGCGAGAAGAATTTATAAATAAATTAACTCAGGAATATATAACATGCTGCCGACAAATACAGTATCCATTCTTACAAATCCATTAAGCATGTAAAAACAACTTTATCAATTCCTTAAAAAATGCAATATTGGACTTTAAGATTTGAATACTATATGACACGTTTAACATATAAACTGGCTAAAAGGTTAAAAGGAAAAACCAAGCCAAAAAAAATATGTGTATTTTTTATAGAACATTACTAATATAGTGTGCATTGTTACTAAATACCTACAGGAATATTTAAAATAAATTAAGAGACATTATTATAATGAATTATTTTTAAAGTTTTGCGTAATCAATAGTTGCAATTAAGTAATAATTCATGTAGCTCAGCGACGTCTTCTTTGCTGAAAGTCCATCATTTATGAGAATCGCACTGCAGTACAATAATCACCTGTCTATCACACCTTCTTGACCACTCCATTTTTCTCAAATCATTCGCTTACTCTATAAACTGTTTATCTGTTTTGTTTTTTTTTCCCCATTCCGACTTACTGACCATTTGATCACGATTATTTTCGCTGTCTTATGTTTTTATACCGTTTTTCTTAATGTATTTATTTACTTATTTCCTCTGCCGGACGCGATAGTACGAGTACTGTTTGGACATTTAGAGGCATGCTCTGCTTGTATTGTACTTTTTAATTAATTCGTTTCTACCTGTGGTAAATTGTTTTCGCATCTGAATATAATGTTAATACGGGCTTCTTCATTGCATATTTCGCATTTGTTACTACTTATTACTCTAATCTCTGCTAAATAAGCGTCTGTTAGTTGTGCCCCGTTTTTTATTAATGTTCTTATATACTCCGCTGAATAATATTGTGTTCCATCAAACGATGGCTTGGTCGCTAAGTTTTTTTCCTATCACCTGCTAATTATTTTTTCCTTGAGGTATTTTTCATTTATCGCTTTGGTTCTGAGTTTTTTTACTTTTGAATAATACTCTATATAGTAACCTATTTACTATACTCATTAGGGCTATAATTTATTTAATTATTTAATTTGAATGAAAAAATATTTATTTTTATAAATCAATATTTTGTAAAATAAAAAGAAAATAAATACTGAAAAGAAATAAATTACGTATTAAATGTAGTCGTAAATGTGAATAGTTGACAACGATTTCCAAGTGCTCAATATACTGACCATTTTGCTGTACCACCAACTCAGTTCTTCGCGTAACATTGTTTACGGCCCGTTGCAGAAGTTCTGCTGTTCGTCGAATGTCGTCAAACGCTACGACGATCCGCTGTATGCAGTAGTCTCGTGTGTTGGTCGGTGTACGAAAAAATCCAGAGGAGTTGTATCGGGAGACCTTGCTGGCCATTCAATCGGTCCGAGGCGCTTTATCCAACTGCAGTTCCGGAAGACTTCATGCAAATGCCTTCTTACAACCCTTTTGTAGTGTGCCGATGCTCCATCGCGTTGAAATAGCATATCTGGTCTAGTTTTGTTGGTGATATGGACAAAAAATGCGCACATTGCGCTGCAAAATTATTCGCATAGGAGTTTACATATGTTGCCACAAAGGAAAGATTGAGTTAGAGCCCATTAAAGTTTGTGAAGAGCTTCAAAACCTTGAGCAAAATTACGTCTATACTGAAAACTACCGGTTGTGTCCTTCGGCATTATACGTGAGTTTATAACAATAATTTATAAGAATTTATAACAATGACCTGAAATACAGAAGATAGAGAAATTAATGTCTATTTAACGTTTACAGGTGATGCGAAAGTATTTAATTCGCTGCATTAATTTACGAATAAAAGTTGATTTAATTTATATATTTATTTATCACTATATTATTTAGTTGATAGATAACACTTGCGCTGTAATGTATTGTAAGAAAGACTTTGCTTTACTTATTTCCACGTTATTATACTATTTGCTGTTTATTATTACGCAGCTAGTAATAATTTATAAGAATTATTTAGTTGATAGAATGTTAGGATTAACGTTAAATTTGTTTAATTAATTTTTTTTTATGAAAACATTAATTTAAAAAAATATGAGGATTTTTCGTCAACAGCGAGGAGCATAAGCTTTAAAATGACGTTTGATTCATTAATTTTGATAAAGAATTAAAGAAGATATTGCACTGCCACAAAAAGACACCTTTTAGAAATAATATATATATATTGATAATAACGGACTCAATATAGATCCTTTCGGCGCTCCTTTAAAGTAAAGTAAAGTATGTCCCATACCCTTCACAGGGCATCGGGATTGTAAAGCTGAGGTTCACAATGTACTAAGCCTACTTGAAAATTATACGTATTTATTATTTCGTTATTATATTTTATCGTCATGCATCTTTCATTGTAATATTGGATTATCCATTTTATATATTTATTGCACATTTCTAATATTTTTTAATTGTTTCTGTAATACTTTTACATTTAATTTATCGCATGCGGATGTCACGCCAAAAGCCGCTGCAATCATAGAATAATTCCTGAACATATTTTTTATTTATTTTATTTATTTATTTACAATTTGCTTAAGGTTTCCACAGGTTAAAAGCACAATAACAGCGAGGCATAATAATATTATGAGTCAGAATGCCGATATTTTCCTTTTTTTTTTTTTTTAGGTTGGGTTCGTCAAAAAGACATTGGCCCAAGAAAAAGGAAAAGGATGAGAAACGGAATCAGATGTTTATGCGATCAGATATGGACGATTATCCCTTGTTCCGAACGATTTTCTAAAACCATTCTGTGTTTATAGCAGTTTATTGGAATTTTCTAGTAGCCATTTTATATTCGATTTTTAATTACGGACTCCGTGATTTATCCCATGCAACTGAGTAAAGTTATAAGGTCTATTTGATTTATGATCCTTCGGATCTTTTCCTGCCTTAATAGTTAGACATATATCGTGTTGCTTCCGTTCCACTGGTATGTATGCATTATTAATGATTGCATCGTTCATAAAATCAACTATAAGTTCTTTAAGCTTCCGTTCTTATTTTAAAATTTTTTCTAGTCTCTTCTTGTTAAATCGATTGTAATTTCCTCTGGTCGGTGGTTTATTAAATAGAAGCAAGGCTAATCTCACTTTTGCCGCCATTTCTTGGCATTGTTCGTCACACTATAGATACATGTTTCTGCGCCCGATAAAAATTTTTCTTTAATACTGTATTTTTTGTTATCTGTACACATATTTCTCTTAAGGTGTTAACCTACGCAGTCTCTCTAAAGGGTACAACGATTTATTTTCTTCTCGCGTTCACTTTCCCACTTATCAGTTAACGGCTTATCGCTTCGCCATTACACTAATTGCCGAGCTGACTGACAAAATCGGATCTTTTATTAACCACCTTATCGTTATTTTTAACCCATCGTTATAATTTCTGTAAACGGTCGTAAATTTGCATTCAACAATAGTTTCTATCTTCATTTTTCCACTAATTTTAGATATAATAGTTATTTATTTACTTGATTATTTTGTTGTTTTTTTCTCCTTTTTTTCTCTTGTATTAATTTGTGTTCATTTATTTTTCTTTTAATTTCTGTTAATACCTAACTCATCTGACAAAAGGAGTAAGCCTTCCCCTAGTACTTTGCGAAGGGTAACAAATGCGCAACTAGTACTGTGTAATCGAAACCATCTTGCAACATTCTTGTTCCCCGACCGCCTTCAATGTTGCTCTGAGTAATGTTTCAACTAGGAACACAAACATTTCGGTAGAAATTCTTTTATTTCATTTAAATCTGATACAATACAATCTAAGGGAAATCAGGTACCGCTATTTCCGAATAACCTTGAATTATGATTTTAGTCGAGAATTTAGAAAATAGAAACATAGCTCAGCTTCATTGGATGTCTTTAGCTAAAATGTTTTATAAGCAAATTAGCTCGATCGCGATTAAGCTTCTTTTGAATGCACTATCACCTAATAAAATAATCCATCCAGTTTTCATTGCGTTCGTTGTAGCGAAAATCATTCTGCCTTTGATCCTGTCTGTTAGATATTTAAGGAGCAAACAAAAATACATAAGATCACAAGTCTCCAAAATGTTTCATACTTCGAAGCTAAGAATCTGTCGGTGAAGAGAAGCTGGTCTCCCCCCGGGCTTTCCTTTTGCTGAAATTTCCAAACCAAACAATTTCCCCGCCTTACGGGACTCTTCTAATATCGCAAAAAGGAAACGACAAAATTATTCCAATAGTTTCTTCTCTTCGTATATTAGACTACCTCCCCAAAAACTACATTCGCAACCAAAATCACAAAATCCTTTTAACAAATACTACTCCAATTTAATCGTTAATGCCTGCTGCAAAGATCTCCAATCAGTAATTTCTGGAAATTCGGAAATTTCGTCTGAGAGACGTCTCCGGCCATTAATAATTCTGTTTCAACTGACATCATATCCATTTCTTCCGAAAATGACTTAATGCTTACTTATCTGCTCTTAGTAAGTTCGGAATCCCTAATTTGGACGATAAAATATTAGCTTAATGTCAAGTTTTACAGCCTTAGAGATTTTGTTAATATGATTTCACTTTTATTTCTCCTTACATTAACATATATTGTTCTATGATCTCATGTATTTTCGCTCCTTCGCCTCGATATTCCTTTTTTGTTTATATGTTTTGAATTTGTATCGCTCTCAATATTTTTGTTCACCGTTTTTTACGTTTTTCTTTCACTTCAATTTTTTTCTATAACAATTCTTAAAAATGGTTATATCAACTGTTAGCAGAGTCCATCTCTTCTGACACCGTAAAAATTCTCGGTACTTCCAGTTGATGTTGCTTGCCTCCTTTAATTAAGTTGGTTGATAGCATACAGGGACACCTCCGGATTAAATCTTACTCGGTATCCTTTTCTTTATTTTACAATTACTTTTCTGTTATCTAGTTACATACTTTTCATAACGTTTTCCGGCGGTGTCGCTTACTGCCTTCGACTACTAGGTTTTCGTTTAATAACATACCACAGCATTACGCAATGATTTATTTAAGCAGTAGGAACTTAGATTTAAAAGCTATTTATTAATCGTACTTTTCTCTCTTTACTTCCTCATTACACAATTTGCTGGATTATACGAACTACTTCATTATAGTCGTCCTAATTCCTTATTCATACTCTCATTCTTTAAGCTTTCCATTATTCTTCTATTACACTGCTAGCTCACATTCAACTTCTTTTATTCATTCATTTACTTTTTATATTTCTTGTTGCTCCCATCATTATGTCTTGTCAACTTAAAATATTCCAGGGAAATTTTCGCAGCCTTAGAGCGAATAGAAATTCTTTTGAGAGCTTTTTGGGAGCCTTGCGCTACTCTTAGAAACTCGGTTAAAAGATTCCTCTTACGTTAACATTCGTAGTTTTTTTTAATTAGTTCTAACCGCAGTAAGGGATACAGTGATTCAACCATTTTAATCAGAAATTATATCCATTTTCTAACTACATCTATCCTTCTACTCCACCTAATCCGATTAATCCAAATTTTGTCTAATCAAAAATTCCGCAAAACTATTTAACTTCATCTCAGCCTACATCCTTCCCAACTATAATCGATGTAACTTCTCTTTTCAAACGTTTATTAATACTTTCACTTCCCTTTTTATTGTAGCTGATAATTGGAAGCTGACTCACCTCTTTGGGATTGTAGGGGGTACAACAGTAATGGTTCCGCACCGGAAAAGTTTATTTTATAAAATGACTTAATCCCCCTTAACGATGGTTCGTCTACTTGCGTTAAAATTTCTTTGTCTTTCAGTTCTTTCGATCTGTCATTTACTTCTAATTTTAATCTCAAATGCTCACTGTCAACTTTAAACAGCTACTTCGGAAATGATTATATTCCTATCATAATTCCTTTTAACGCTCATTTTCCACTTTTTATAAACCTTTTCACCGCCCCGGTTAGATCCTCATTAAAGTAAACTGGGTCATCTTCCGTTCTCTCGTTGACTCATCGCTCACTTCAATCCCTCCTAATTTAAACCCATTCTCCCAATATGAATTCTTTGTTGATTTAATCTCCTCTGCCTTCACTTATTCTTCTCCTCCTACTCAACCAACTACCCACAAAAAAAAACCTAAAACATCCTCTTCATTACAATGGAATAAAAACTATGAGTCAGCTTTTTTTGCTCCTATCCTTCCCTTTCCAACTTTCTAGCTCATAAGAATGTCAATACTAAAACCAGATTTATGTTTAAAACAGCAAAAGAAAAACTTATAGGAAAGCTTCTGCTTCACTTTTTTTCGATTTTACTCCTATCTCTCATGAATGGAAAATGGTTAAGGCCTTTAAATCAGTCCTCTCTCAACATATTTCCAATCATAATTTTCATCTGAAAAACTAATCCTGTTTACAGATTCCACAGTTTCTAGCTTCAAGGAATCCTGTCCTTTCTCGTCTTCTCTTAATTCCTTACATTTCCTTAGCTCTCATTTTTTCTTATTATAAATCCATTCATCTAATTCCTTTCCGGACTTAAGTGAAATCACTTTTTCTGTTTTTAAAAATTTTTCTAGTTTTTCTCTTCGGATACTTTTAAATATTTTCAACTGACTCCAGTTATACTTCTCCTTCATGGAACACTATTATTAACATTCCTATCCCAAAAACCTTTTTATTCCTCGTTTCACCATATTTTTTTTTTTTTTGTTTCCTGTCTTAAAAAGCTTTTTGACGGTTTAACTAACCAAATACCTGCAATATATATATTTATATTTTCTTTATTTAAAGACACTTGACTGATCATTTGCGTCTTTTATGTAATTACATACATATGCTAATCATTATAAAGTATTATAAAGATTAGATAATTTTAAAAAGATAAATAGATTATTAATATTATTGATATCGTTATTTAAGATGTCCAAAGTAGCATTCCTAAAGCACATTTGTCGTCGCGTGGTATACTTCCCGCATTCGGACAATATGTGGGTTATGGATAGCTGACACTGGCATGCGATGGTTCGTCCTTTTCAAAGATATAAGCGCGCGTTAACCGACTGTGTCCAGTTCTTAAGCGTACCAATATTACTTTTTCCCGGCGACTTCGACGGTAACATGTATGCCATTCGGAAAGTATCGATTTTATGATATACAGCTTGTTAAAAGCGCTGTTCCCATTCGGACTGGCACGATGACTTTATGATTTTATATAATTTAGCAGCGATATTTTTTAATGCTAATTTTATACTGGTCACAAGTGGATTTTCATGAGTGAGGCTCCGCACTTCGATACCAAGATTGCTGCCGAGTAATAATGCACGCCTAGTGGTCTTGGTGGACATACTCTTAAACTATAAAGCGCCGTGTAAGTTGTAGAATTTCTAATTTTATGGTGGACAGCATTATGAGGAAGACGCCAAATTTATAAAAGTACTTCAGCGAAAGTAAATTTCTTCGGTCGCTAAGTCGGAGTAAGTTAATCCACTAGAAGATTAATTATGGAGCTGGTTCTTAAAGCTCCTCTGAAAAGTCGCATCGCGAAGTTTTGTATTGAGTCCAGTTTTCTGAGTGTGTTGGAATTTATGTTACTGTATATGAACGCAGAACATTCGGAAGTGGACCAAAATAACATCTGTACAGAGACTAGTTCAAGCTACCAGAAATAAGGATATATGATCAACATCCCTTGCGATCACTACGCACGGCAACCGTGTACAGCATTTTGATGATAAGATACATCCGTAATCCATTTTTGAAAGAACCAGTGTTTTATAAAGAAGTAGTAGCGATTTCCTGTCTGCACCCCAATTTGTGTGCGCTACCGTCTTTAGAACGTTTAACGCTTTGTGGCATTTCATCCGTAAAGATTGGATGTGATTTACCCATGACAATTTTCTATCGAATCTCATTCCTAGTATCTTCAACGACGTTGACGTCTTCACAGCGAAATATTGCACGTGGGTGGAAGAGGCCGTTGAATACCGAATGTGATACATACTGTCTTTGCTGTCGAAAAGGTTAATCCTTGTTTTTCAGTCCATTTAACAATTTTATTGGCTATGTGTTGAAGTGTTATTTCGATATTTTTGATATTTGTGCCGGAGAAAGAAATGATCAGATCATCCGCGAATAGGCTGTACTGAACAGGTGCTTCAATAATTTTTGATACTTCATTAATGCCGATAACGAACAGTGTTAGACTAATTACGGATCTTTAGGGGGTTCCATTTTCTAATATTTTCGTCTCGGAAATGATACTATTTAACCTCACTCGGAATGATCTATCGCGTAAAAAATCTTTTATGAACATTGCCAGCCGACCACTTATTTTCCATTTTGATAAATTTTTTAGAATTCTGTATCGCCAGATACGGTCGAAGGCCTTCTGGAGATCGAAACTAATGACCACTGTATATTGTTTATTCACGAATTCATCACATATATAGTGTCGAAGTTTGACTAAAGAATCTATAGCACTTCTGTTTGATCGGAATCCAAACTACATCGGATCTAGTAATCCGCGTTTTTCAAGTTGTTGTTTTAGCCGATTTTTGACCATTTTTTCCATTAGTTTACTCATCGAAGTGGCCAGTGAAATGAGTCTCGTAACTATTGATTTCAAAGGGATCTTTACGTGGTTTAAGTAGCGAGATTATTAAGCGGTTTTCCAATTGTCCGGTATATTTTACTGGTATTTCAAATTAGATTGTAGTATTGCAGCAACGTTTGTTGAGAATATTTAGTCGTAAGTATGTGGATATTATCGAGTGGTCCAGCTGTTGTGCATTTCATAGATTTTAATAACGATTCGAACTCCTTAAAGGGGAAAGGAAGATTATATGCCTCGTTCGTATTAGAAAATAATTCGATGGTATGTTTCTATCTTTTTAACTTGGTTTGTTGAAATTTTTTGTCTGAGTAACATTTGATTGATGAAGCAGCGTAAAATAGTCGGAAAAGGCGTTGTCTATTATACACTGATGTGTTGTTACAACACCCGAAATTTTGATGGTTGAAATCGTATTTAAGGTTGGTCTACCTGCGATACGTTTAACTTGGTTACACACCATATTAATTGGAGTGAACGCATTTATTTCCGATATGAATTTAATTCACGAATTTTTCTTGGCATGTCTGCTAATACACCTATAATATTTAGCCCTTGCTATTGTAAATAGTTTTAAGTTATCGTCCGATGGGTGTCGTTTAAATTTTGATAAGAGCCTATTTTTTTGTTTGACTGCGTCTTGACATTGGTCTGACCACCAAACACCGTTTCTTTCCACGAGAGATTAGTTTTCAGGATAGGGATCGAGTTCTTCGCAATTTTATATATTTATAAGAATATCTTTATCTACTAAACAATCTTCTGCCCTATGGCCTTTATATTTTTATTTACAATAGGCGAATTCGTCGTATGATATGAAAATTCTTTTATTGCCTATCACTATGATGTAAAAGAAAAGATCCTGGTAATTTATCTAATTTTGTATCAGCAGCGACATATACTTGTCTTCTCCAACTTACGATATGACCGAACATTTCGTCGTAGGGATTTATGCTTAAGATCGAAATACTGGATGTTAGTTTTAAGTCCAGTTCTTTAATGATGAATACCCATAAGATCTCATTGGGAATGGTCGGTGAAGTATTTGAGAAAATTATCGTTTTCAGTGATGATGCCAGTTTTCGACATTTAATAAAGATTTAGTCAATTTTAAAACCACCGCAGAAGGAGAAATGAACTCATCGACGAGTTCTTTTGATTTTAAGAAAACAATAAGTCGGTTATTTCTCACTCTAGAACAGAGTTTCCCAACCTTTTTTTCGTCGAGCCTTCCCGAATTATAAATAACATTTTTATGCCCCCCTTAATTTTTTCATTAAAAAAAAAAACGCACATTGTTTTAATGGCACTTATTTATTTTAATTCTAAGTGGTAGAAAATAAACTGTAACCAAATTTAAAACGTTCTTATGGAAATAATTTATTATAATTAAAGCACTAATGAGATACTTGAGCTTGCATTCTCCGCACCAGTTGGTTGATTCTAGGTTCAGTTTCTGCCAGAGCTATCGTCAGGTCGCTATCAATGGCAAGACGATTTCGCTGCTTAGTTTTAATTAAAACCAGAGCTGAAAACCCTGTCTCACATAAGTAAGTCGAAGAAAAAGGAACAAGTATTCACAAAGCAAGAGAGGCGACTTTGCAATTTACAAGGAATCGTTTGATCCAAAATTTCTCCAATGTCTGCAAAATCCAATGAGTTTATTCCAATCCAAATCATTTTTTTCGATGAAATCGGGTATTGAATTAAATATATCTTCAGATTTAGTGCCTGCTGTTAAAGATTGGGAGTACAAAATCTCTTCTTCAATGTGATCTCCACTAACGTAATGAACATAAACTATTAACTGTGCACAATTAACGATGTCGGCGGATTCATCGCAACTAATGCAAAAAATGGTGATAATTTTACTTTGTTGATTATTTGTGAAAATTTTCAGATGCCTAAAAGGTAATTTTCGAAAGCATGTCACATTATTTATTGAACATCCCTCGTCCCATGTTTAATTTACACGTTAAATTTATTTTTCTTTCGCGCCTCCCTTGACATCTCTCGATGTGCCCCCCTGGTTGGGAACTCCTGCTCTAGAAGCAGCGATTATGTTTGTAGGACCACGTCTCTGATCCTTCAGTGAAACAAGATAATCTCGTAGTTTGTAATCTTGAATGCAGTTGAATACAAAACCCTGATTCTCTTCTAGATGTACGTGAAACTGGTTAGCGGTGATATTTTATTCTTTACCTTATCTGCATAGAAAGATGTAGTAAAACAGTAGCGAAATTGTGGTTTATATTCGGTTATGTTAGACATTTGTAATATTATTGAGCGATGGCCGGAGACCAACTGCTGATTTGATAGACGATTACTGTAACGATACTATTAGGTAAAACGATAAAGAAATAATTTTTTACCGATAAGAACGGTCTACGGATTTCGCCGGACCGTAATTAATGCAGCGATGAACTATGCAAACGTAAACACACGAAACACGTTATCACTGTACACACTCGACGAATAAACTCGCATAGCAATCTGTAACCTAACAATATGTTCGGTTTTCGTCCTGAACATAGTTCACCACAGACTACATCAGTAGATTTCTATCGAACGTTTTTATGTGTTATTTATCAATATTGTATTCTTAATTGCTGCTTTCGGCGACATATTAATTGCATTCGATGTGATGTTCAATACTCAACATTCTGTCCACTTTACTTCTCTTATTATTACTTCCTTTTAATACAGAACTGTAATTATTTCTTCCCCTTTCTACTCTGCTGTAAAATTAATCTTTTAAGGTCTACTTTAAAATTTCTACCATTGAACCTCTACGCTTTTTACAATTTATGTATTTATCGAAATGACCTCTCTCTTTCTCTTAACTTTACTTCGCTTTTCTTTGCTGACAATGTTCTAGTCCACCGATCGCGATATCTCGTTACGCAATTCCCATCGGCTCTGTCTATCATGGGAATTTTGTTAACACAGCGGTTTTGCGTAGTTGAAACTAGGATGTCTGAGTGTGTATGCATGGATACATTGCTTCAGAGGTGTAGTGGCCGCGATCTGCTGGCACACGTGTGAACAGTCCCTGGGTAGGGCTCCGCACGCTCGTACGAATCCGTGCGGACCGTTATGCTGTGTGCCGTGTGAATAGGTTAGTCTAGTCTGGCGCTTGCGACCACGCCGTGTATGTTGTTCGAGAATACGTCCACGTTTGATCTTTTTTCACAAAAGCGTGTATTTGCAGATAATCATATTTTCTAATATTGTTTCGTGTACCATAGAATCGATTTCATCGGTCGTAAATTAACATCTTATTAAAAGTAAAGTTCGTTGAGAATTATCGATTATTATTTTCCTCCTTTTTTTTAATTATACAAAAAAAGCCTAATGCGATGCCGTGAAGGGCACATTTCGTAATAACTCCGCCGTTTTTCGTGGCGTGAATTCGATAATCGGGATTATATACCGATCTCGGCCATATTTGGTCTGTTTGTCTTTAGGAAAAGAAAACTCTTATTTCCTCGTCCACCTCGTATCGTTTTTTATTCTCAATTTTTATGTAAAGAAACAGAGGTGAAAAAAATTACGTTTCATAACATTTGTTCAATTTAGTTAGTTATCAGTACCAGCTATGTGTATACGTTATTATCTTTTATGTAAATAGTATTTCTAATAATTAATAATTAACTTCCTTATATTACTTAAAATTATTTCATGTTATTACTTCGTATATCTACACTTCCTTTCTGCGTATTATTTTAACTTTTTTCCCCATCGTGTTATTTGAATTTAGTTATGTAGCTTGGTTGTTTTAGCGTAGATATTTTCTGTTTTTCTTATTTAAGTTTCTTCTAATTAGGTTCCTTTCGATATTCCTTTCTTTATTCTTCTTCTGATAAACTTGTTTTAAACTCATTTCGTTTTCTTTTTGATTGTGCCGTGATATAAGTATCATTATAATCTCACAGCTGATTTACATTTATGAAATTCTTTTCAGTTGCCTTTATGAGATATGATGTTTTAATCGGCGCTGGGTTATAATAAGTACGAGTATTATCTTGGGTATATTCATCTACTGTTTAATTGTTTATTTCCAGAAAGCCTATTTCATAGTTTTGCAGGAGACTGAACCTGAAGTTTGACCTGTTTACCGTGTTCGAATATATAAATTATGTTCTTGCGATTTCCAGTTTTGCCTCTCTTAAAAGTTAATATTATGTGTAGACATTAATTCGAATATAATATTTTGACATTTTTTTTTTTTTTCGGACAACCTAAAGTATTAGTTTAATTAATCGTGTAAATAAACTACATAATCATCTTCTGTCCGTTCTCGTCCGTTAAACTATTAAGCTTCGTATGGAAATTTTCCCGTTTCGATATCGCCGTAAATATCGTCTTTCTGTTGGTTCGAGTCTACATTTCTTATCTCTGCTACAACACGTGATGTTAAAAAAAATCATGATGCGTGTATCCGTGTGTACACGCGGAGGAAGTGAAACTTCTTTGGCTGATATGTACTAAATTCTATAATAAAGTTTTATTTTAAATTAATTTTATATATAAGTAACACATTTATTATTATCATTATTATTTTAAACTGTGCTTAAAAAAATTATTAGGATGGAAAAGGTATCAGTATAAACAAAATTTTCATTTTCAATAAATAATAAATTTATATACATTTATAAAAAAGTATCATTATCATCGGTCTATTTCAGTTATGCTTATTACATACCTACCTTACGTTTAACGCGTAACGTGTAACCAAAATTTTTCCCTACCGTGCCGTAAAAAGTTTCATTTCAAAAATTCACTAACAGACTAAATGTATAATGTATCATATCATGAATATCTTTCTATAGAGTGGTGTGTATACGTACTTATTACATGTGTATATATATATATATATATAAATGAGAATGCTCATAAACTATATACTATACGAAGTCCCGTAGTAGAAATACTTAACTATACATTTACTCATTTTGGTATACTACTAGATCCAGACAGACACTTATACATACTTACATATACACACAAATACATACCTACCTTACGTTTAACGCGTAATGCGTAACCAAAATTTTTCTCTACCGCACGATAAGAAGTTTCACTTCAAAAATATCGAATGCAAATAAAGTAGTCAGATTAGAAACGATACGAGTACTGGACTATTTCATTTGCATCGGACATTTTATTAAAACTAACTACGGCTAAATTTCTAAAAATTCTTTTAATCGCTTACGTAACACTACTTGACAATTTTATTTGAGTAATAATTTTTCTTTTAATAAAAACCTTAAATTTATTTTCATTGTTGTAATCGGCTGTAGGCAAAATTTATTTTCCTTTTCTGTTTTTCCACCATACTCGTAGATAAGTTTCCTAGTTTCAGTACTATTTCTGACGTTATTTTCCGTTATATTATCATCTTTATCGGTTATTACTAAGTTAATATCGTTATTAGTGCTATTGTTAATCTTTGGTGATGTTTCTTACGTCATTTCGTTTACGTCTCCTGATTCTACATCGTTCGGTGATTTATTGTATGGAGTCCGGTTTGCCCCACCGCCATCGTAATTCTTACTTTCTTTGACTTTAAATGTGGATGATTTTTATTTTTTTGGCGGTTTTAATGAACATAATTGTGTTAATATTCTTTCTCTCTCCAAGAAACATGCCTATCACTTCCTGGTCATTGCAGAATTCCTGGCAACGAGTTAGTTGACTCGTTGGCACGTTCGGCGGCGACCAATGGTCTATTCATTAGTAGATTTCCTGTTCAAACTCTCTACTGTCTTTCTTATCGTTCCCATCACGATTTCTGGACCGGATTCCATCCTTCATTCTTTACCAATCCTCGATCTTTTTACCTTTCTGTTCAACCCTTCCCTTCCTCTCTTCCTTGGTTTAATCTCTTCCCCTACCTTAGCCGTTCGATTATTTCCTCTATAGTTCGCCTGCGGTTCAATCATAGTTTGCTTCCGGCTTCTCTTTTCCGTTTTTCTATTGTTCAATCTCCTTTGTGTCCTTATGACCCTCCAGAGCTCAATTATACCTGTGATGCGAATCACATTTTGTTCGAATGCTCCTTTATTTCCTCCGAACGTTCTACTCTGTATTCTAGTCTTCTGCGCCATGGCCTTCCTAATCCTTATAGTGTCCATTCCATTCTTGCATTCCCCTCGCTCAATATAGTTCCTTTGTTGGCCTTCTTTATCTCCTCAATTTCTAATCTTTTCCTTATATAATGTACAATTCCTTGCGTTGGATAAGTTCCACTGTTGACGTGCCCAAAAAAAAAAAACAAAACTATCCAACATAAAACAGTTTTTTCGGTCTTTTTATAACTTGTACCTGTCGCGATCTGACAGAAAGTTTCGCTTAACTTTAAAAAATACTTAATATCAACAACCGGCTCACGGATCCCTCCTCTTTACCTTACGTGCATAGAATAATCCGTTAGAAATCGGTTGCGAGTTAGTCAAACGGTAATCTCCTATAGTCACATATTTAAGAGAACACCCCACACCCACTTCTTCCGACCTCTTCGTCGAACGTTTTATAACGAATTATCGATGTGTAGTGATTTAATCGAATTTATTGTCGAACTAATAAATGACACATTTTTTTTTTTTTTTTACTTGCGCTAACAATTAATAAAATGTTATCTAGAGTTGATACGTATGTTTACTACGAGTATATTTAAATTTTTACGTTTAATTTATATTTACCACGGTACTCGTTATATTTATATTTAAATATTTTTTTATTCGATCGTTTTTATTTTAACGAGGATGTAAAAGATAGGTTAACTAAATCACATCAAAACTTATAAATTATAAACTAAAACTTTCTACCGGAATCATATGGAAACCGAGACAATTTCGATAGTTTGTGAGATTAGCGCGCACGGGAAGACAGACAGATTTTCCGACTTTCATTTATATCTGCACATTTTTTTGACTTTTTTCTAATTTTTGTGTTTAGAATTAACTGATAACGTGGCAGTGCGATAAAAGCTTCCAGTTTGAATTTATCAATCGTTTAAATTTTCGGTTAAAACCACGTTGAATTTCGCATCCCTTCATCCAACGTCAGAACTGAAAAAAGGTATATTTTAGTTCCGATGATGAACGGAACAATGCGAAACTAAATTATAATGTTTTAATGGAAAATTTTAATGCTGTATTACAAACCGTGAAAGTTATAAATTATTTTTAATGAATTTATTAATGTTTACGAACAGCTTCCTCCATTGTGAGTGCGTTTTAAAGAATATACGAGTATAATAATTCTTGAAAGTTTATAATGCCTTAATAATCTACCGGTACGGCTTCTCTTGTGACACCGCAATAATTAAATCACTCTACCTGCATGTATATCGTGTTTAAATTAATCCTTAAATATTTCTTAAAAAATCGTAAGAATCATTTTCTTTGAGTTTTTTTTAGTAAAGATGATTGAAATTTTTTTTTTTTTTTTCATTAACCATCTTTTAATCCACTACTCCTTGGTGAAGATAAAAATTCGACACGCTAACTGAACAAATTTCTAGCCCGCGCGACCGGACCGCCCCTTAGTGTGAATCGAGTAATTAAAACTACATCGTGTTCGATAGATCGCATTCGACTTACCGCGTGCAACGCCTAACGGCCGCTAGATCCGGTTAACTTATTCACATATTTATATACGTAAATATACGCAGCGGGCGAAGAAACGCACGTGTAAGTTTCTCGTAATTTTAATAGCTCGCAGGTTTTATTATTTAA
Organism: Icerya purchasi; assembly: GCA_039619475.1. Taxonomy (NCBI): domain Eukaryota; kingdom Metazoa; phylum Arthropoda; class Insecta; order Hemiptera; family Monophlebidae; genus Icerya; species Icerya purchasi. Next base: position 293,064,743 of record CM077116.1, on the reverse strand, counting down.
AAAAAAAAAAAGAAAATTGAAAGGAATTAATTTTTGGTGTGAGTTACTATTCCAAGTTTTTCAAAAGAACATCTTTAGTATAATTTTATCGCGATATTTTCATGATAACAAAATCATAACAATTTCGAAGCATTTATTTTTTCGTAACTTTGACGCTTATCTTTTTGTTTTTATTTTAATATTTTCAACTTAAATAATGCGCAATATTTCGGAAAAGATTAATTTATTAAAGTATTAAAATTTTCTACAGAACGTTAGTTCCTAATTTGCGAAAGGCATATTTGTACGAAAATGCAGAGCAAAAAAAAAGAGAAAATGAACATATAGTATGTGGAAAAAATAAAGAGAAAAACGTAAATGCTGCTATGCGCTGCCTTTTTAAGATGCTGCCGACAAAGCGTTGGAGCCTTAACGAATTCTTCGAAATATGCTACCGAATCGAAAAAAAAGAATACCGAAAATCTTCTTTCGATCCACTCTACACGAAGCTGTAAAGATAGCGCACGACTTTCGAAATAAATTTCAATTGGCGCCGTCGCAATTACATTTAATTCGACTAGACATCGATCGTACATTTCACAAGTGGACACGCGGTGCATTCAAAAATCGGAGCTGCAAATATTGCGCGTGCCATTCTCCGATTAGAGCAGTAATTAATACTTGTTTTACGGCCCTCGTCGGACCCGCGCAACGGGTTTATTCAGTGCGCGGCCCGAAGACATTTCTAGAAATACAATTGCACCGTTCTGGGCTGTATCAAACGCACGCACACGCGAACACGAAAAAAGTCATAATGGCGCTTTAAAGGCCCTGCTCGTCGTCCTCAGGCGACATTGCCGGAGTATTTTCATTTGTTTAGCGGCCGAATGCGACGACAGTCGAATGATAAATTAAAGGCCATTTCATTTTCTTGCACTCGGCAAAAGCGGCAGGTTCTTTCAAATTACATAGCGCTCGTCGGTTCTGTAAAGGGTGTAGGAGCTGGGAGCCAGGAGCCAGGAGCTGGGAGCCAGGAGCCAAGAGCCAGCGCATATGGCACAACATGGTTTCCGTGTTGTTGTTCCGACGGAAAGAAGCGGCATTAATTTGGAACCGAGACATCTTTTGTGGCCTAGCTCACCGCGCAGCGACACCCTGTTCCCGCGACCGCTCTTTCACTTATTAGTTAATAAAGTCATTTCGTTAATTTCACGAGTTCGCGCCTCCAGAATAAAACACTCGCAATTGCGCTGAAGAGCATTTTTGTTCAATTAATTAACCGCGCCGCCTAATTAGCACACCTGCCTGCCTAGAAGCAGCTGATGGGTTATCCGTAATAGTGGGCACTACGGCCGAGTTCTACGGCGACCGTCTCGCGATTAATATTTTTGCGCGCAATTACGCTAAAAGAGTATACAGAGCCGCGGGGGGGAAAGCGGTAAAAATTTTAATTTCACGGCGGCGAAATGATTTCAATGAAAAATTGCAAAAGAACGTTCGCTATAAAATATCTCTGAAGCAACTACGCGTTTATTACGGCATCAATGACTGAAACTCGGTACCCGGTAAAACATTAAATATGTATAGTCCAGTTGTATTTAATAAATCGCGAGGCATAGAAAGGCGAGAGTCCCCATTCGTAAAGTTCGACGGATCTTGTTGAATTTTAGACTGTGAACCTCCTCTGCGATCGAGAAATATTTTCGGTTAATTGCTTTTTCTCGTCTTTACTTTTCCGGGATCAGCTTCGTAACATTGCCAGTTCAATTACAAAAATATCAGATGCCGGGAGCAACGTGAGGCTAGAACGAGACCAACAATGCAAGAATTCTAGTAGCGTACTTTCACACTGAAATATTGATAATTAGCATCGAAACCGAAGTATTTACGGCTCCCATAATCGTGAATTACTTTGGGCGTATCAAATGCGCGATACACACTATCAAATACCGCTGGAAACATAATCAACCGTTCACAGTCTCCGCTACAAGTTAATGTGCTCGTACCTCATTCCGTTCATTACGGTCGGCCGTGTTTGTGTAATTAATAGCGAACAGGTCAAAACACTCAGACACGTTTCGATTATCGACCGGTGCACGCCATAAAAATTTCGTACAACATGTTGAAAGAAATTTATGGTGATGTCTAGAGGTAGGGTGTCAATAGAAGACACAGCCGAACACCGAACTTCTGTATCGTGCATATCAAACGAAAGGTTAGGCAAGCAAAAGGTCGAGGTGAATTCCACATTGCCTTTCAGCTGATCAACACGCGCGACGCATCGAAGTCTTTAACAACAAATTCGGCGAAGCAGCACGCAGAGAGGAAACTATCCTATAACGTATTGTGCGGTAATTAACGAAAATGTGTGATAATTTCGGGTGTTTTAGCTTATCATTATCGTACTCCAATTGGTATTACAGTGAATAGCGATATCTGCACTATCGGCCTCTTTGTACCCAACCATGGCCGAAAATTTTAAAATTACGACCAGCGCTACTCGAATTCAGTATTTCGCTGTTATTTGCAGGAAGCGACGAAGGCTATTCCGGAAAAATACAAACAGAGGAAACCTTTCTTCAACCCGCGCCTAATCGCCTCATAGGAGTCCGCCAAATTGCGAGCTCGAAGATTTTTTTTTCTTTTTCTTTGAAATAACTGTAAAGGATCCCACGAGGTCTATATTGTGGCTGTCCAAATATTTATTATCGTTTATGGAATGAATATAACGTACAATGTAATATCAACGTCCGAACTATACGCCAAGCTATTTCGCTTCTTATCTATTAATAATGGCAGTTGCACGTCCTGCAACTTACCTTTTAGCAATACATCGCTTTTGGAGGTAGTTCCTTATTTTCTATCCACCATATAGGTTCGGAAATATTTCTGCTTCCCAGATTTCCGGAGGGAGTTATTAACTTCAGACATCTCGCTAGTAAATTTCTGATTTTGCTCATTTCCGATTTTGTTGCCTCACCCCATACTTGAACAATATAATGGATCCTAGACGCTATTAAAACCTTACAATACATCCTTACTACATTGTAAGGCATCAGAAATTTTAACCTATATAATGACGGTATAGATTGCCTTATTTTTAAAGTATGGTTATTTATGTGCATTTTCCGTGTTAATGCGTTGTCAATCACTAACCCCACATATTTGTAGCCCTTAACAACTTTAAGTAGCACACAGTCGGAAGAGCAATTATCACGATGATCAGCGTAACTATGTAACCGACCTGGACAACGTAACGTTATTTTCGGTATATAATTTTTCTATGACGACTGCGGGTCCTTATGTACATTATTTGAGGAGTTTTTGACTTATTAATAACTACTATACCTCTATCATGGGCCCGTCTAGTTACATTATCCAGATCTTCCGGCAGTAATTTTTCAGCAACATGTATATTTTCCACGAGGAAGTACTGTTTTTCGTCGACTGCGAAACTCGATATTGTGGCCTGACACACTCGAAAGATCACCTCCAAAGGCGAATTATATAGAATTCAAAGGCAAATTATATAGCATTCTTTAACAATTATAATATATATAATTGTTAAAAAAGTGTTAAAATTGATATTTATCATAATTATAATTGTTAACAATGTGTATAAACAACAAATACAGTATATAGCATTCAACGGCGAATTATACAACATTCAAAGACAAATTAAACGGGATTCAAAAGCTTCCAGTGAGACGTGGAGACATTATAGAATTAAAAGGAAATTGCATCGAATATATGTAAAATATTTTTATCCTGACTAATATACTTTTCCAGATATTTGGATTTTGCATTATTTTTTGTACGCTCCTTATACTACTGCATCAGGAAATTATATCGCGCACCGATGGTGACATTTTATCAGTTTCGCATGTATCTACGCCGGAAACAAGAAAGAAGAAAGACGACTATTTGCAAAAGAATTTAATACATATTAGGTCCGTTACCCGTTCGAAATGTGTAATTGTGTTTTCTAAAAATCGGTTACGTTCAAATACAACAATGCGAAATACCGAAAATGGCAAAAGGAGGAAAAATATTTCCCGCGCCATATTGCTGAGTTTTTTCAGAACACATTATACAGATTTCAGTTTTGTTTTTTAATACGAAATTTTTAATATTTATTTCACAAAGTTATTAATTCACAATAATACGGGTAACTCAATCGATTCTAGCAAATCCGCCATCACGATAACCTGAATATATTAATGAATATAAAGTACATTTATTTGTTGCACGGTAGTGTTGCTGAAACAATAAAAAACAAATACTTCCCTAAACAACAAAATTAAAATACATACAGAGGGAAAATTAAAAATAATAAGGATAAATAAAAAGAGTAAAACATAAAAATGAGATTAATGTTAAATAAATTTACCATTTTTGAAACTATTAGAAATCCCCCCCCCCCCCCGGTTGTTTTCATTCCTGAAATTCCGTTTATTTACACATAGTATTAAGAATTCCCAACGGGGTTGCCAGTTTGTTTTTACCGTATACGGTTAACGCGTTTCTGTCAATATACTCCTCCTCCCTTGGTAGAGGTTTTTACTTTCAACCGAATGGTGGGCTAGGCCCCAAAACATTCCTGCAAATAAAACCGCTTCTGTTTGTTTGCTATTAATCGCGTTTAACACTTTTCATAGTTTTGAACACTCACTGAATAGCTTCGTTCAGATAACTCGTTCAGAGCTATTCCTAGAGTTTAAAATCTTTTCGTCGGCGTTTATAAGGTGGTTTATTATTTTCAACACGATTCTTCACGAAAAAGGTGAGGATTAAAATAATCCGGGGAAATGGTTGTTTTACAACTAAAACAAATCCCTTTACGACGGTAGTGACGAATTTGTAAAATAAAAATTATATTCGCCGATTCGCTTCGGAGACTATTAGTTCTACAAGCCGCTCCGTCCGATAATTCATCCGAGCAGACGAAATTATTAAATATAACTGTACGGATTTTAAACTCGCCGAATAGCTCTGAACGAAGAGCTATTCAGTCAGTTTAAAATTATGAAATATTAAAACGAACACGATTAATAGCAAATAAACAAAAACAGTACGAGTACATAATAATTCGCATATCCGCAGCAACATCATCATCTGCAAGCGAAAATTAATTAAGTTATATTGAAAGAAACAAATTGATTAAAGACAGATTTGGAACCATGAGAATTCCTAGCATGGGTTAATGAACAGAATTTTAAAGAAGAAGGCAATTAACTTTAAAGAAGACTGAATTAAAATTCCCGACAAATTTCGAAAAAATCACTTTTATTTTTCATTATAATTATTTTTTATTTTTTCGTTTATATTTTATGACTTAAGAAAGTTATTCTTTATTTTTTATTTGTTTATTTAAGCAACAATGCCACACCCTTCGTGCACGTTTCATTAAAATGAACGAGTTGATAGTATTTAGTTTGAATTAAAGAATAGAATTTTGGAAGTAAATTACCACATCGACATAATCACGGAGAATTCTATTAACCCGTTTACTATAATTATAAAGTGTTAGATACAATTACGAAACTAGCAAGCAGACAGAACTGGTAATTAATAAACGTATCCGCAGGGACGTTTTCAGATCTAACGCATCGTCAGCCGAAAGGGAAAATCTAGTAAGGTCCGCTTCAGAAACCGGAATGTCCGTTGAGAATAAACGAGGCACGCTATATTATGGCGTCAGAAGTAAATTTTGTTTCATTATATAAACTACGAAGTCATGTGGTACCGAACTTGTGCGCCGTCAATCTTTATTAATTTGCCGCATTTGCAGTACATGAGTGATAAAAAATGATTTCATATAAATGATATGATCAAAAAATAAAATGTAATTCGCATTGCGCGACTATTGGCAATAGATTGAAATTGAAACCAAGGTTGTTCGCATAACGTGGTCCGAAGGATTGAATTTTATATATGTGACTTTTTTTTCCCACGCGTGTAGTAACACTGCGAATCGGAAACTCCGGAAGGTTAACCTTCTATCCCTTCTCTATCGATAAACAATTTTACTAATCTCGTACGATCCTTCCCAAGTTGTGTGTTTTATTACTCAATCCTGTGTGATTACGGAGCGGCGTAATTTAGAGCGACGCTGTGCAATAAAGTTTTACACAAAACTCGGCCAGTCTGCGAAGGAAACGTTTGATCAAGTGGTTATTAATATGTTCGAAGATGATACCGTGCTGATGAGGTATTCCGGTGTGTAACGTAAAGAGCTTAGAAATAACGGTCGAAAAAGTATCGGAGATGAGCCGCGAACCGGAAGGTTGATTCAGGTTCGAACTGACAACAACATGCAGCGTGTTGTGCGCCAAGATCGGCGGCTGACTATTCGAAATTGACCATTGACCACGAAACAGATGGAAATATTTTAGTTAAAGATTTGTGTCCGTGAACAAACTTTGCGCAGATATACGGTTCCAAAAAACCTTCGAGAGCAACAAAAATATAAAGTTCCTCGTGCAAGATCGTCTTGAACAAGTTGAAAATTATACAACTTTTCTAGATCGCGTAATTATTGGGGACGAAACTTAGCTTTTTCAATATGATCCGAAGACAAAGCAGCATAGCCAACAGAGGCTATCCGTTGGCTCAGCAAGACTGAAAAAATCAAAAATAAGCAAGTCAAAAAATTGATGATATGCTTCTTTGATAACACACGGAATTTGTGCGACCTCGACAAACTATGAATCAACATTTCTACCTCGAAGTATTCGAACGGTTGCGAAAAGTAGTCGTCCCAGAGGTAGCGATGAAATTCATGAAGACAATGTGTCATGCTCTCGCACCTTCAGTATAACGCGCAGTTTTCGACCTCGAAAAAAAAATTTCAGTACTACCCCAAGCCCCGTATTCCCCGGATATGTCACCGTGCGACTTCTCCCCGTTCTCTCGGCTCAAACGAGTCATGAAAAAAACACATTTTGAATCGGTAGCTGACATCCAACAGTCTGTGACAGGAGTACTCAGAGAAGTGCCAGTTGGAGCTTTTCACCACGAAATATCACAAGGGGGGGGGGTGTAGTAAAATATCACATGTATTTATTATTTCGTTGAATGCGCGATTTCTAAACCGAAAAGCGGCGCGTAACCTTAACTCGCCGTTGCCAGTGAAGCAACGATTTCCCCGCTCGCCATGACAACCGCACCGTTCGGCTAGCCAATCGTCAATAACTGTGTGATTTTGACGCCGAATACATGCTTAAATCGCTTTATTTTCCAGAATTAAATTAGATTATACCTGTATTTAAAGATAATATTCAGAACATTTTTAAGATATTTTGTGCCAAAAAATACATGTGGAATTGGGTAGGGGGTGGTCTAAAACGTCATCACATTTCACCAAGGGGAGGGGGGTTAAAAAGTTACTAAAAACACAACGTGATTAATGGACGATCCCTAAAGAGAACAACCGTGAAAAGAATAGTTAATGATGTAACAGAAAATAGGACGGTACAGTTGCGCAAGTTGAAACATAGGAGTTGAAGCGCTTGTTATCACAAAACAAATGCAGTCTTGTGCGTGTTTACTTCCTATACGTCAACTAACGCGTACACGGTGGTATACGTATGGTGGTTTGTCATTGTCGTCCACACGATTATTAGCGATTAATTTTACGCGATAACCTGGTTGCTAGAGCGCTTGACTTCCGTTATGGAGATCACGGGTTCGATCCCGAGCGACGACGAACTTATTACAAGAATTAAATAAATAAATAAAATAATCGCTAATAGTCACGTGGAAGGCAATGGCAAACCACCACGTTCAACATCATATGCGCGCTAGGTCAGTACACAGCAGACCCACACGAGACTGCACTGGTAGCGCGATAAATCAAACGATTACAATCAGTTCCGAATGTCGTCTTGCGTGTGTACACCTGCGTACTGCATATAAACAATTGCCTAGTACACTATGCCTGTGTCTGTACAGCTGGTATGTACGAATAGGTAGTCGCCGATGCTCAGGAATTAAGTATGGCACTATAAAGAAGAAGAGAATTTTAATTTCATTTTTTGCAATAATCTCTGTCGTCGCCAGGGATCGAACTGAAGACTTGCGTAACGGAAGCCAAGTGCTCTAGCAACTAGGCCACCGCAACGACTTATATATATATATATATATATATATATATATATATACATATACATACATTTATATTAATAACAACGTCATTCTTTTTTAATACCTCGGAAACATAACTTCATTTTTTTTTCTTCTTTTCTACTTTTTTCGGTTTATTAAACTAAATTTCAAATTTCGTTGTATTTACAAGTTGTCGTCAATGGAAAAAACAAATTATCACTTTTTATAAATTATATTAACATCGAATACACAAAAATACAAAAGAAAAAACAAAAATTACTTTAAGTAATTTAAATTCTGCAAAATAGATGACTAAGTTTTTTCGAGGGCCCTCTTGCCACGACGCACGCACTAAAAATCACATCTTATTTACACCACATACATACATATATATATATATATATATATATATATACCTACAATTTATTAACACGAGTAACAATTGTAAAAATAAATATAATGTATGTATATGTATATGTATTAATGCAGATACGGTATTTATGGCACTATCTCATGATGATATCGAGTTAGAAATTATTCTTCGGTTAAAACCAATAATTAATTTTCGATCTCTCGGCATCATCGAATCGTCTGCTGAATATATGTAGGTTTGTTTTAGTACAAATTTCACTATTAAGGATATAGAGGATATATAATAATTATCGCCCGATTGCAATTTCGCAGCCATTTAGATCTGAACTTAAATTTGTTAAAGCCATTGTACATACCAATAAAAGACAATAGAAAATAATCCACTACAATCATTGTTTATATCCGAAGAATTCTTTTGGTTTCTTTTCACGTTAAAAATTGCTTTTGTTTTTCGACACATGGATCAACAACGATTAATCTCTCCGAGTGACCGACTTTCCTCTCGATTCAAACGAAGGAGCAAACAGTTTGCCGGCGTTGCCATAGTCGAAACTATAGAATAATCGTCCACCATAAACCGAACACGAGCTGATGAAGTACGATGAAAAGAAAAGAAAAATTCAACGAACGTCCACCCACAGTCAGCTATCGTGGCGTAGTTGGTTATGCAGCTTTGTCGGTTTCGAGTGGAACCAGGTTTGAATCCCGCTGTCACACATTGTAACTTCCAAAAATTTCACTTGCACTAGGTTAATTTCCGTAATTGACGCGCTCAAAAAAAAAAAAAAAAAAAAAAAAATAATTACCCATTTCGCACGGTATTATTGGAGATGTATGCTCGATCCAGACACTATTAATATGACAAGCGCTACTCGTATTACATTCCTAACAAGACTTGCTTGAAAGGCATTCATTAATAAATCTGTTCGTTTACAATCCGACGATGAAGGGAGACAGTTTATCGATATAGACGATTTATGCTTGTACAATATACCGATAATATTAGCGGCGATTTCATCATCGATTTACGTTCGGCGCAAGGAACAGAATTACTAGAATTTCGACGAGATAATTGTTATTTGCAAAGGTCATTTCAACTACTGTACTAGTACAACAATACTTGTATCGATGTCAAACAAGTGTACCTGCGTATCTTACTTTCGTCACTGCCCTTAACTATTTATAAACATAAATTTAAAAAGGAAAGTGTTTAAACGTAACGTTGTGTATTTCGTTACTTGGTGCGCAAATACTTACGCTGTAGCAGGTAAAAGACATATCCATGTTTCTACGTTTCTATGCACTTCCGTGTACAACGGAGGTACTATATTAGTTTTCGTCAACGATGTTGTTTTTCCCTCGGAAAACCATCAAAGTTAAACGAATTACTTTTAGTTAGTTCAGCATGAAAACCCTAATAAAAGAGCTCTTATTTTTCGCGCAATGAAAAATTCTGTTTTCGTCGAAAACAAATTCGGACAAATTACCTTTCCCAAACACAATTTTAATTGAACTTGCACGGGGATTGCCGATAAATGTCACATCGAATGAAATATACAGCAGATGATGGATCGTAATGTAAAATGATAATACTAGTCGATTTATTCGCAAATTTTGGGTTCGTCCTACTTCGTGTCATATCCGGAATGGAGACAAGAAAACGTTTTTGGTTTTTTGCCCTTCTCGCTCGCTCTCTCTCTCTCTCTCTCTCTCTCTCTCCCTTTGTTTTATTTCTTTCTTTTAAGGGTTCTTCCGTGAAATAACGGAAAATACACACCGTGTGGCGCGAGTTAATTTCTGCGAAGAGATTTACATTTTGAAAGGATTTCTCAAAAGTGTCATCCCTTGTCAAGCTTACTACACAAGACGATACCGATATGAACCGCTGCAGTAATAATAATAATCGTACGATCATTTCATTTATCTTTCGAGTCCGCCTAATGCGTCATACCTCTAGACACGGCCTTTGGTACCCGCTTCAAATATTTATGCCTCATTTCGCTGAAGGCCGGTACATTATTTTCAACGTATATTTCGTACGAAAAGCTAACAGTTTCACCGGTCAGACAGCGGTTTTTATTATTATTTTACGCCTAAAAAATTCTACTATACTCGATGGTAACGTCATCGACAAACTCGCCAGTAACGAGGAAATATTCGGTTTGAACGTTACTGCTGAACCGGTACCCGGCTTTGCCGAATACACAGAAGGCAGCAACATTTTTGATGGCCTATCCGTACCGATAAAAAAACTTTACAATAAAAATCGTAAAATAAAGTATTTTTTTTCTAAATAAAAACCAAAAACTTCAACATTTACCTCAAAAATGTTATAAAAACTTAGTAAAATAAAAATAACCGTAACAATAACTAAAAATCGCATTCATTTTTTATTTTTCAGCGAATTGTTATTAAATTTTAAAGTAAATCTTCAAGTATCGGTACTTTTTTTTTTTTAAGCAACTTATTATAACTACGATTTTCGAACACGTTCAATTGTGTTTGCCGGTGTAATGTAAGTATTATTTCTTCAAATAGTCAAGTTCTATAGGTGTCCGCTGCCTTAATTATTTGCAAAGTTTTTTGCGGTAGAATTAAGTGTCTTCGGTGATCCCAACCAATTCGGCTTACTAAAAGATAAGGTTAAAACGATCAGTTGTGCTGACTACACAGTATAAACGCGGAAATTGGTATAGGTCAAAAAAGAAAAAAAGAAACGTGTAAATTGCGAAATAAGGGGGAAAAAAGTAAATTAAAATTAACCGGTTGCGAAGAAAAAGAAATTAAATAAAAGGCAAATTGAAAAGAAGGTAAGCTAACGGAAAATTATTAATTGCTTGTTTACAAAAGTAGACTTCGGTCCTCCGTCTATTAATATACTCAGCGGCAGCATTTTCATTTCACTTCCTTTTTTTTAATGGGAAAAAAAGTTGCGCGTTCTTTTTTTTCAATTTTTCCCTCGGCGGTGATGATGGCGGCAGCGGCGGCGACAGAATAAAATTATTAGCGGCGAGAGAAAGTTTATCGTTGGCGCTAGTTCGTGTAATAGAGCGGATTGCGAGAATAGAGACGGTTTTTTCTAACAACCGGAGCAATTTCAAAGTTGGCAAATTTTTTTTAGGTGCAAATTTAAAAAGAAACACCCGCCGAGCAACACACGATACATAAGCACAACGGCAAAACAGAAAAGCATAATTTTGTTATCGTTTCATAATCCGATTATATGCATTTTTCTTACTTATAGCTCGCTACACCGCTCTCTTTAATTAGCGACTAAGCTGAATTAATAAGTATTCGCCAAAAACCAGAGATGAAGGCCCGCATATTTTTATTTTCGAAAAAACTTTCGCCCTTATTTCAGCCTCACTTTCAGCTGTAATTTTTTCATCTTGTACGCAGCGCACGTTAAATAATCAATTAATAACTGTATAGATTAGAAAAATTCTGTGTGTTCGCCAAGACGCGCAGTTGGGTCGTTTAAATATGACCAGTTAGCAGGAAAAAAAATCAGTAATTAAAGCTTCATCGTTGCATTTCAGCTTCGTCCAGATGAAAAACGTTACGTACGAAATGTAGAATTCGAAATGTTTTGGTGGCGAAGAATAAATGAACAACTTTTAATCGTTCGCTTAAACAAATTCGTGGAATAAAAAGCTTAGTTTTATCGCAGCAGTTCATTCACGAAAAAAAGTTGATATCTACGCAGACTACATCCACACTGCTCACACTTAAACGCACCAAACTTATGCTGGTCGCCTGGCCTGTCTAGCTTTTAACTGTCCTCCTCTAATCCTGGTCCACATAAGTCGCTCACCGGGCATGAACGCGTGAGGATTCGTCTATTCACTTGTAGTAGTTATAGATTTTTGTACTATTTTCGAGTTCTTTTTGACTAAACTTTAAATAATGAGTTGCCTGTGACATCCCGCAAAGCTGGTTGCTTTTCGTAAATATTTATGTATTTAATTCAACGACGGTTTATCCAGTCCATGGTATAAATATAAAAATCCGACCAATAAAATACCCGGAATAAGTACTTACCGAAAATTAGCCGTATTATTAGGGGAAAAAATGTTAGTTTGGCCGCGTTGAGAGTAAAGCTTGTCGGTTGCCCGGGATATCAGTATTAAAACTAAATTAAAAACTGCTCGCCATGCACATCCTGTCTTGTCGCAAACTCCTCTGGTATACATACCATCAATGGCCGGCGGCGAATCAGAGTCTTGTGTTTCGCATCTGACTCAGTAAACTGCGACTTGCGTAGTCAGCGCAAAGAGTACGGGTGTTGTAGACAGGCCTTTAAGATTTTCTAAAAAAAAAAGAAAAAAAAGAGAGTAGTGACGTCTAGAGGAGGACACCCGGTAGGAACGAAGTTCCTTTCACCACTTTTTGGTTGATATACGAGTATAAAGTCATTCATAAAGTATACGATAAAAAATGGCACACAATATATAAATCCCGTATGAATTAATTAAAACAAAAACAATAAATAAATCATCAGACTCGTTGAAGTGTGGTAACGTCGCACAAAAAAACCGCACCACTTTTTTCCAAACTCAATAAAATGTACACGTGTTTAGAATTGAGCTTATACAACTGACCGAGTACGATGCTTGCTGCTCGAATCTCGGTACTCGCTCGCACGCGCACGCGCACGCACACGCGAGCGTATATAATAGAAAGGGACAGAGTGAAGGTCGCTTGGACGACGTGTATAACGCGATTTTCGTTACCTCGCCTTTTCTGCCAGTTTACTCCTAACGACGACAAGCCGCGTATGAGAACATCGTTCCAAAAATCTACATCGCGTTCCTTATCCTCGAGCTTGACAGTTCACATGCGGTTACAAGACGTAGGATGTTCGATAAAGACTGACAGATATATGTTATTTCGAATCGCGTTCGGTATGCAGTAGAATTGGTCTAACGCCGCCCGGCATTCTTGGAAGATGTATTCGAAACAATCGGAAAATCTCTTCGAAATCGCTCCTAAACCCCAACGCTGCGTGAACCAAAAACATCGTGGTCTTTGACCTCCTTTTAGTGGTAGAATAAAGTAAAAAAAAAAAAAAAAGATTCTAAATGTTTTTTAAGGATACGTGATTTTCATCAACCGCTTCAGCACAAGAAATAGGTCACAATGACAATTCGACCCCGAGGAACCATGAAAGTAATCAAAGCATGTAAATGGTCACTGCTTTGGCGGTCAACTTCTTCGTTCGTGCAAAACCATATTCTTTTACTCGTGATATCAGATTTCTTATTTGTAACCGTTGTTTAAAGTTTACCTGTACTTTCTGATTTTATCAGGGAGACGGTTCATTTTATCTCTATTGTCTATCCTTCCGTATATTTTGTTTTATCGATAATGCGTATTCGTATTATTCTTATCAGTTTTTATTTTTATTATTATTATTATTAATAGCTTCGTTGTTGATATTTTTAACCGTTAATTCTCTTCTCTTTTCTCAATAAAATCTTCGAATAAAACAAAATCATCTGCAAATCATCCGTCCCCGTTCTCTTCTAAATCTCTTCCCGTTGCTTACCCTAACAATAATTTTTTTTTTCTACTAATGAACAGGTGATCGGTTGGAAAGCGATTTGAATGACGTTCTACATAACAAAAATTTCGAAAAGATTAAGGGCATATGAAAGAGCTAGGTTGTTTAAAAAGACTTTCCTCGAAAACACGTCCATAGTTACTCTTTCGTATTGTATATCATAACTTTGTCAAGTTATTTTTTTTCTAGTAACCCGGCAACAAAAAATTACCTATGTACCCCGTAGAAATGGCAGCCAGAGCAATTAGCAAATATGTGGACCACCTAGCATATTGCACTGATGAAGCTAAGGGACGAAGCAAGGCCACTACCGGCATCCTACACCTTCGTAGGACAGGGCATCTCACATCAAGCCAAACTTAACGGTGATGCGTTCGATACAGAATTGCACGAAATTTCTTACTGCCTCCATCACCTAGTCAGCTATAATAGTTCTCATAGTCACCAATTCCATACAGGCGTTACGTATGCTGGAAAACCAAAAATGCAGCAACCCGCTAATATTGAAGATACGCCACCATCTAAGTCAGTTAAACCAAACGAACAGTCGAGTGACGTTCAACAGTCGGGTGACGTTCATTTCGGTCTCTGGACACATCCGGGTGTCTGATAATGAGAGGGTCGATGTGCAAGTGCGCTCGGCGTTGTTCTCGCCAATGCCAGAAGACGCGGACCTACCATCCTCGATGATGCATATTTTTCTAAGCAAGTGCAAGAACCAATGGAAAACAGAATGGGTAGATACTACAACGTTCTTAAAAAACATTAAGACCACACTCGAAGCACGGTAACTACCGGAGGAAATATCCCGGCATAATTTTAAGATTCTTAACCGGCTGCGAATCGGCCACGTCACTGTCTCGCAAAGTCATATAATTATCAAATCTTCGCCTCCAACTGTGTGCTTCTTCTGCCGCTAGCCCGGTATACCGACAGTTCCACACATACCTCTCGCGTGCCCATAGTTCGCCACTTATCATTTTAACTCGCATGAACATGTCTTTAAAAATCTGTCTCTGAAACTTTTGAAATTCTCAGTACTTTCCTTTATTAAACTGAGAGTATCACGCGACCTGTGCACTATATTTTGTGTACACTGTACACAGTTTTCATTGTGCAACTTTAATTCGAGTTTTGCGATCACCCATTTATATCTCATCGGTTTTAATAAGTATCTTTTTTATGCTGGATTTGTCTAACAGGGAAGGTAAACATTGCCCTAATTCTCGCGGCACTATTACTAAACGTTACACTAAACCAGTAGCACGGGTTAAAAAGACTAACAAAACGAATAAAACTGTTTAGTAATTACCTTCTCTCTGTACTGGTTCAATTTATCTACTTCAAAAGACAATGTATCGGTAGTAAATATTAATCAGCCCGTCAACATGAATGTTTCTATCAATTTCAGAAATTCTTTCAAAGCTAATTCCTCAGGTGTTTTCAATAAACCTAGCTTTACTACCGCCCTCTTCCCGGGCATTATGTTGGGCAAATCGTCGTCTTAGAATTAAGAACAAAAAGTGTAGCCTATGTTCATCCGATAGATCTCAAAAAGATAATTAAATCAGTGGTGTCTTTGTAATATTTCGCTTTTGCTTTAACTTGCTTTTCAGCGCCTGTCTATCTTTCAGCTCGTAAAAAAGTTAATCGTCTTTCTCTTTATGATAGAATCAGGATCGTAAGTCTGCTTTTAACTTGAGTTCAATCACTTTCAGATCTTTTCGCCCTTGTTCGAAATTCAGTAACTTTCTCTCTCTTATAATAGAGCCAATATTATAACTAGCTTTATTCTTAAAATAGTTTAAAAAAAGTTCTTGGAAAAGCTTCTGTTCCTCCTTCTTTACGCTCTATTCCTATTTCTTAAATTCGAAGAATGGCCAAGGCTTTTAAATCTCCTTAATCTCAACATCATTTTAACCATAGACCTCCTCCTGATCTCTATAGAGATCTCTGTTACGTTCATGAATCATATCGCATTCCGTCTTCTTTCACCTTCCTACCTTTTTTGATCACTTGTTTCTCGATGGAGCGTCGATCTTCGAAACATGTCGAAGTAAAATTAATGTGATTATTTTAATAACAAAAAACTTCTGTATTAAGTGTTTTTAATTACAATAATATTATTTACATAAAATCCCTTTTGCTTGATATCTCTGCCGCCTTTAATAATGTCCATCTCCCCTTTCACTCTCGTTGATGTAATGCTTATACTGGTTCACTTTTCTTCTCTTGTTAATAATCCTTTCCAGTGCAGAACCGTCATTCTTTCTTCTATCCTTTACGCTACCACTGGGTAATTTTTGTGGATTACCGCAGGGTTTATCCTGACTTTGCTCAGCATCTACTTTATCAAAATCGCTTTTTTGACTCTTAATTCCTTTTCCCTTTCTTTGCCGACGACATCCGCTTTTATTCCACTCTTTACAATATCTCGCATGTTAACTCTCAAATTCAAATCTCCTTAATGCCATTAGAAAACGCTTTATCCAAGATACACCTAAATCTTCTATTGTCGTTGCTACACTGAATTCTTTTAGTCCTTCTTTAATTAACCTTATGCTAAATAGTGGCCTAACCGCTCTCAATTCCTGGATAGTCGTCTTTCATTCCATAACCACATCGGCTATACTTGCCATGCTTCGAACGACTCAACCTCATTATAAATCCCTTTCCCACACTAGCCGGAAGAGTGATCCTATGACCACGCTCGTGTTTTACCAATTTTTTGTCCATTCTGTTCTTGATAATTGTTGTTTTATTTCTGGAAATTCTGCTAGGTTCTTTCTAGGTCTTCTCTAGGCGCCCGTTTTCTTATGAAACATTTACCAACATCTTAGCCCATGTTTTTTTCTTCTTACTCTTCCATCTGCCATAATTAGCCCTTTTTTTTTCGACAATACAACTCAAATACTATCTCTGACCGCCTCGTTCAGTTTTCTTTATGTACTTTCGCAACAAGCATACTTCTCCTTCAGCTTTTTTCCCCGCTGTTTTACCGTATTAATTGCGCATTTACAACTAACCCGTCGGAACCTACTCCTCGGCATGTTGTTGAAACAGACTTTTTAAATAACTTAAGCACTATTTTTCCAAACCGGTTTCGACCTTTACTGACGGCTCCAAAAGATCCAGTGGAACTGGGTCAGTCTTTTTTTTTTCTTTCGCTAAACTATTCCTTCCTTCTTCTCAGTTTTCTGCGCCGAGTCTACTGCTATTGTAAGTGCCAATCTCTCCGATCTCTTAAAATGTCCTCATTACATCGAATTCCTGAAGTGTTCCAGAAGACCTTCTCTTCCCTCCCACTCTATTGATTATATATAATTCTTCTTATACGTTTTCTACTTGATAATCTTTTCCTTCGTCGCTCTACTCAAACTGATTTCTTACGGATACTTGAATACTCTGCGGTCGAAACCAATGACCTAGACTAGCTTGTTTACCTTTTTCCCGGGAGATTTATTAGCATCTCTGAATCCCAAAAACATCATACATACTTCTCTCTGCAGTTGCTCATTCTAAATTATGGAAATTATTCCTCTTCATTCTCAAATCATCTTCCGCCTTATCCGTGATTTCTGAACTTCCCTACTTTGCAACATTCACCTCTCGATGCGTTTGTGCTTTGATCACAGTTTACTTAAAAAAACACATTTGACGTATATGTTAAAAAGCCTGGGAGAAAATATATACGCTTGATGTGTACTCCTTTTCTAATCTTGTAAAATCTGCTAAATTTTTGATGATTTTTAGGTCTTTTCCATCGATCCTGGTGTTTTATATTTCATTCGGAGCTTGTGTTTGAAGCAATCGAAAGCTTTTCACAAGTACATCCCGACATTATTCGTAACAATTCTGCTTAAACGTGAGAGATTATATCTTAAACGGAACCAACTAAAGTCGGCTGAAGATTGATGGACAATTTTTCTGTTTTCTCCATCGCAATAATGTGATATTCTAGCGAAGATGCTGCAATAGTTCTCCATTATCTACTGCGGGATTTTGCTGTTGAGCTTCTCTAGCTAAGCAGTTCAATTCTGAAGCGCTGGAACTCGCCTACTTATCTTAAGTCACTTTTTCACGAATATACTACTGTTAGTAATTCACATTAAAGAGTTTAACGGTCGTTACTGGTACAACCTTAACAGCATCCAACCATTTCTCTACCAACCGAGTATCGATTCTTATTTTAGCTTCTCTGATCAGTTTCAAATCAGTCAAAACGTCGTCAGTGCATAAAACCCTGCGGGTTTCGTTTTATTTCTACCGACCGTAGACTATTTGAGTGGCCGTAGTAACAAACAACATTTATTCTACGGAACCGACATCGTCCACCGTTCTAAAATACCTCACTATCTTGTACGTGTACAGTACAGTGCCTTCAGAAATACATAATATTCGATAACAGTCAAATGATACATACAAAGCTTCTCCTTCAGTATAAAGAACTCACAAAATGATGCTATATTTACCGTTAAAACTTTTTCATCACTTTTTTTCTTATTTCGAATATTACTTTTCCGGTCCTACTGATACTTCTCTCTATTGCCATTCTTATTCACGCTCAAAAATATTTAGGTGAAACAAAACGCAAATTAAAAGTTTAGAACGCACGTTTAACGACAACGGATGTAGTTCGGGGAAATACTCGTAGTTTTAACAATTGCTCCAGAAAAATCATTTTAAAAATTGTCTCTAACCAAAGTATCAAGAAGTCACAATACTGAAATACAAACGAACAACTTCATGTTTTAAAAATGCTTTTACCTAACTAAATGTTTACCCGTATCCGGTGTCGCTGAAAATTTAATACGAAATGTTAAAGAAAAATGACCGCTGCGACTTAGAATGTTACCTATTAGTATAAGGAAATGTTAAAAAATTATTCATTCTGATAACAAACAGTCGAATAAATGGAAATCAGTATCGATACTTTTATCTTTCAATGTACGCATACAAAACTGTCAACATCTTTCATAAAGTTAATTGAGACTTTCGTTGAATAAAAAAATCAATAACTATACGTGTGCGCGCATATTAGATCTGCACGCAGCTATAACAAAATTTCGTACCAGTTCGATAGACATTGAACAGCCGATCGTACCACGAAATCAAAGGGAGCCTATGTTGACACTAATTTATAGGACAGATACCCCTCGTTGCCAACGTTCATTCCAGGTTACATTTAACGCGGTTTATTATAATAGTTTTAAAATAAAGTTAATAAAAAACGTTGATGACGTTTTCTTTTTCTTTTTGAAATTCAAAAAGTAAGCTGATAAAAAAGGTTAACAAAAAATCGGAAACAAGATAATTTCTATTTAAAATGGATGGTGGAAAATCATTAACAGGAAAAATCAAAAGTCTCAATTAACTTCATGGAAGATGCTGACAGTTTGTTGTTTAGTTGTAATAAATATGTAAATTGCAAAAAGTTATGCTGCGCAATGCATTTAATCGTTAGTTTCATTTTAAACAACAATATTATTATCTAATTTATACAAAAAGGTTCGTTTGTTTTTTTTCTTTTCTCCGGTTGATGCTATTTTCATTTAGTTGTA
The DNA here is from genome assembly GCA_039619475.1 of Icerya purchasi. Taxonomy (NCBI): domain Eukaryota; kingdom Metazoa; phylum Arthropoda; class Insecta; order Hemiptera; family Monophlebidae; genus Icerya; species Icerya purchasi. The sequence goes on along the minus strand of CM077116.1, from coordinate 293,045,162 downwards.
GTTTACTCTTATGATTTTTTCATTTGTTTTTACAGGTATGTATATATATATATATGTATATAAATATAGTTAATGGCTTACTTGGTTCAGTATTCGACTAAGCCATATAAAAAAAAAAGTCATAATAGGGATTACAGAGAACTGTGCCATTTTTAGTATTTTAAATAAGCAAATAAAAATTGCGTTTATTAAACTTAATGAAATATTGTCTTCGCGCGCGCCTATGTTTGCTTCGGTAGATCGATAATTGTTCTCGGAAATCTAATTAAACCGAACGACAGCTAATTAACGGCAGATAATTTTCCATCCGTTATTTTATCGGAGCAGCGGTAAGGTCGGTCAAAAGGATGCCGCTGTTATCTATACTTAGCAGCACAATTCGAATGAAATCAAACTCAGTATCCACAACAAATTTCTAAGCTTGCGAACGAAGGTGTAACAGCAGCAACGGTATATACTTCCGGCAATTCTAGCAACAAGCATGCTCTGCACCTTCGATTGAAATTATTTACCAATTTCGCATAGGTAGAGCAGAGCAGGCTGTATAATCGATTTAGAGATGATGATACGTTAGTCATTTTACTGCTACCGTCGTCATGTAGCGGGTAGAGCTGTTAATTGAAATTTACCGTGAAAGCAATGCGCCAGTCGGCTCTTTTCTTCTTCCGTCGACTCCATTCTACGCAGTGACTTGGTATTATTATATTCTATTGTTATTAACTAACAGAACGAAGTTAACGCTAGAAATTTAATCGAGAATGCAGTCTCGACGTAAATTAGAAATAATATTCTTCACAAAGTTAGTCGCGCCATAAATTTCCTTTAACATTAACTTTACAACTACTCAGGGAATACCGCCGAGTTCAAAGGTTGCTAATAATCTGTATGAAACGGGAACACACGAGCAGTTCAGCACTTATACAATCTTCTATCCTTCTGTAAAGTCTGTTGTAAAATTACTCCGATATACATATGTATAAATATACTCGCCGCCATGTATGTCTAGCATTTTCCGAGCAATTTTCAACATCTCCGCAAAACTCCAGGCGCACACTGATTAAGTGAAAAATAAATTCAATTAGAAAAAACATTTGTTTAGTAAAAATAAAATCCGTTTTACACTGCACCCGGGCGCATCGTAATCCTACAATAGTGGTAGCCTTAAACATAGGTCTACTATATCAGACTGTGGAATAAATATGGGGAAAAAACCAAACAAAAAAAAAAACCTGCACTGGACTCAACCAAATTTTTATTCAACGACCCACTCAAGAGTTTTATTGTATCATCATTTTTCCAATATTAAAGTCAATACAAGTAACTTTAATGTTCCGGAAATAGTGAAACCGTGACAAAATTTCAGAAAATATTTCGGTTATCAAATTACCCCATTTTGGATAAATTTTATATTCACGTAGTGAACAAATACATAGGTAAAATACGACGAAGAAAAATTCTTAGGAAGGACGATTTGAATGTTCTAAATCAGACTGATTTGTAATCATGGCTGCAATCAACTTCCTTCCACCATTTGACTATGCTAATGTATAACTCTTGAGATTTTATTACTTTTTTTTTTTTATTTTTTCATATGTACCATTCGAAAGTTTTAACGAAATTCATAATTACGAAACATTGACTTGACAACATTAGTGCAATTCGTACCGTTTGAATATGAGATTTTATCGAATTTTATTCGGTGTGTTCAGATGAAAAATTTTTATTAAAAAACTGGAAAGTATATTTTTCCCCAATCTTCTCTTTAAAGGATTTTTTTATTTATTTATTTATTTATTAATTTATTAATTTATTAAAATATACATATGGCCAAACTATGAAGGCTAGAAGTAGGGGGTTGGAACAAAAAGGTTTTTTGAAATAAACATATGAACTCTACTCTATCTGAAATAGCTGAGTCGTCGAGGAACTGCAGATGAGCAGGAGGGAGAGTTAACGGTAGAATGAAACATAGCATGACTGGTTGAGGATGAAATAAGCGGAACGGAAAGGACAAAGGACATTCCGGGAATGTATGAAGAATGGTAAGTGGAAAATAACACATAGAGCGAAACGGAGCTGGACTGTTATTGAGAACGATGTCATGAGTAAGACGTGTTGTTCAATGAGAATTCAACAAAATTACACCGACTCTGCGTTATTAGCTTATTTCAAACTCCGTATCGATTATGTCATTAAAGATGATTCAAAGTTGAGTTGTAATTTGTTTGCTACTCCAGCATTGCTGCCATTTTAATATAATTATGCATTTAATTTTCTCCATCGGATCTGAATATATACCAGTTCATCATAACCAATGTTAATCGAGATTCTAGAGCGATTGTTGTTCGAAACGATTTTTTCCCAGTGCTAGTATTTAGAACATCACTTATATCGTTTTTATCATTGTGTGATTCAAGCGTAATACACTAATAACAAATTCATTTGGTGGAAGGGCTGTAGAACAGTTCCGCGCATAGCAGGAGAAAATATAACAGTTGCGCGCCAAATGCTTTTTAATCAGATAGCAGTTCCGCGCGGATGGGTTTTAGGCTACAGAGCAATTCCGCGCAGAAGGTATTCCATTAAAAAATACAGTTCCGCGTTTGAAATTATTTATTTTACATCAGAGCATATAAGTATTGAATAAAATACATAAATAATTTTTTTTTGAATGCAATAAGTAAATGAATTGAAAAAATTAATTTATATGAGGTGATTAATAATTAAAAAAAAACAAATTGAAAAATTATGCAGCATAATGGTGACGCAATTGTTCCACTAGTCTCAATGCTGATATCTGCCCATTATTATACATCCCCAAACAGGTTTCCAAGACGTTTTTTTGTTGAATTTCTTTTTTTGATTTTCTAACTTTCTTCGGGATTTCAAGGCTGTTGAGAATTGCTTCAGTACTCACCTGAGTATTTTTGATAGCTTCTAAAAATGAGAACAAATTGGGATGGGCAGAATAAAAATTCTTGCTGAAAGCAAGGTGGAATGCTTCGCACGCATTAGTTGTCCTCTGAGACTCTGCAGTAGCTGCTGCCCATTGAGATGGTGGAAAAGTACTGCTGTCAAAAATATAGTATTCTAGTAGATACTCAGAAAAATCAAAAACATGCAAATCTATTGGCATAGCAGGCAGGATATCGAGTACAAAGCAATCAGCAACCTCTTCAGGATTCAGGAAAGGGAGTCCAAAAATTAAACGTAGCCATTTACTAATGTCATTCTCTTTCTCTTTGTATTTGGTACTCAAACCTAAACTCTGGATATGACGATACCATGCTTGAGTGAGGTGAAAACGGCAACCAACTATTTGAATATTTGACCATATTGATTTTGAAGCATTTCGAATGGCTATTTCAAAGTCAGCAACAACAGTTGAAGGCTGAAAGTTTAAATTTTCTGCAGCACAGGCATCTACAAGATGGCGAAACAGCTGTACATATATTGCTTCCTTTTTGGAAGGCAGTAATGCCCACACTAAAGGAACGTAGTGGCCATTTTTCACAATATGAAGGGTGAATAGTTGACAAAAAAATTTAGTACAACTATCAAAAGTTCCATCGACAAGAATAGTATCACCAGAACAGAGGTATTTCAAATTACTTTTTGGAGCAAAACACACTATATTATGTACTTCGTCATTAATGAGTAATAAAGGTTGGTCATTGTGGGTAACTACATTCATGCTATTGAGTGCTACATGAATTTCAGCAATATTCTTTGGCAGGGTTGGTAAAATGGAACGCCTTTTGCGATATATACTAATACGAATACTGTCAATATCATTACCGTTCATTTCAGCAGTGGCATTTTGCTTGACAATTTCTTCTCTTATTAGCTCGAGTGGTCGTCTGGAAATGTCATCCAAAGCCTTCATTTTCACAGCATTCGAAATTTGTTGCCTGGATGTAATAACAGGTTCTTCATGATTATGAAGCACTGGTCCACCTTCGAGAACAATTTGACCATTCACATCAGTATAAATACGAGCACGACACTTTTTAAAGGTACATCTCCAAGATATTCCTGCTTTAACAACACGATCTTTTCGAAATTTAAAGCCATTATAAACTTTTAATGTTTTGCCTTTTTCACTGATTGCTGACGCAGCTTCCATAATGAAACGTTTACCAAATACACGTCAAGAATAAAACTAAACAACTTGACACTGGCACGAAACTATTTTATCTTGATATAGGCTGATTTTTACTGCGCGCAACTGTCTTACCTTGTTCAGATATGCTGCGCGGAACTGTCATATGGGGAATTTACGCATGGCGCGGAACTATCTTATTAATAAATTAGCTGATAAGAGTTCGCGCGGAACTGGTGTAATGCCGGTGGAAGCTCGCGTCATACAAGATATGTAGAACCGAGCAAGGTGTAGCATGAAAAAAACCTAATAACATAAAGAATGCACTATGATGGACGAAGTTTAATAAACAGTTTACAATGCGGCTGAGCAAGCGGCCAAGCTATAGTCACATTTCGACTTGATAAGTGTACGATATGTTCTGCAAAGAGTGGTTACATCCGATTCGTTAAAAGGTTTTTACTGCAACAATTTTGTACGACATGCTTATTAACTTTGCAACATCGTGATCAAAATGTTATATCGAGAAATTTCTCGCCGTGAAAATGTTGCCACTGTTGATGCATTCTGTCTTTTAAGTCACCACACCCCAAGTGGAATATTTTACAGTGGACATCAAAAACACTCTGCCGGTAATTGAGGTAAGTAAAGAATCTTTTTTTCTCCTTTTTTTCTCCTAGAAGCTATAGCCAACAAGGGCAACTATTCAAATTCTATAAGTTAGTTGCAAGTTTTTTAAATTTTAATTCGATTAGATACAGACATAAGAAAGAAAGAAAGGATTAGGATAACTAATACAAAAGGAAAGGTTAAAATGTAGGAAACAATATAGGGAGTAGGAAGTCCAAGTTTTAGCCGGCAAGTATAAAAATTAGTTGCAATGAAGTTTAATGGGATAATTCCTTATACTGCCACAACACTAATGCTACACTAGTGCTCCTGCATAATTTAATACAATAGAGGTCTCATTGTAGGGATGTAGTTCCTTGTACTACCACAACACTAACGCAACACTAGCGCCCTTGGGTCCCCTAGTAGTGAAAATTAGAACTGTATCCTAGAATGCAGGTTTTTTATCAGTATTTTTTTTAAAATCACTATTTACTAAGCGACATTAAGCTTCCATTGAACTGCATTATTATTGTCTACTTTATAATTTATTTGTTACAAAATTCAAAGACTGTCAAGTGGAGTATACCTTGAAGCACTGGGAGTATGCTGGCACTGTTTAAGCAGTTGCTTTACAGTTGGCACAGACGTGAGTCTACACATAAAACAGGAAGATGGAAGCGGAGCTCCCTTAAAGATGTAGTCGTGAGACAATATTATGTATCCCAACTACAATCTAGATAGAATTGAAAATAATAGTTCTTAACTTTGTATAAATTGATTTCATCCCTCATGTGTTGCTCACATTATTCTCTTCATCTTTTTTTTTTTTTTCCTACCCTGGGCATGCCAGCAGCCTTGATCCAACAACATGAAAAATTAAAAGATATAACTAAATAACCAGGCGGTCAGAAATGGAAAAGACAAAGGACAGCAACAATGGAATAACTGAAGAACATCTTAGTTTAATCTTTATTTTCTTTATTAGTAGTTTACTGTATTTTTTTTTTTTATTATTATTATTTATTATTGAACTTCAAAGCTTCCTATCATATTTTTTATTTTCTAAAATAGATCTCAGGTTTCCTTTTCATTTTTTTTTTAAATATCTTTAGTTTCACTTTTATTTTCATGTCCATCTCCTTGCACATTTTATTTAAGAATTTATTTTTATCAGTTCTACAAAGCTTTCTAACATTTATCCTTTTTGATATTTTCCATCATCTAGTAGATTATGGATCTGAACTTCACGACCCCTGACATCCAGTCAAGGGTATGGGAGTTACTTCACTTTACTTTAACCTGTTCATTAGCCCACCTTTTTTCATATCATTATGTTAATTTATTAGTTTCTATGTTTTGTTAGTAACCTACATCTTCTTTTTGTAGACTCCTTTTTTTGTGTTCAGAGTAGCATCTTATAGAATCGTTTTAGTACTTTTCCTTGGTAGCTTTGTTTATTTTGAGTAACACAGCTTAAATATAATTTCAAAGCTAGAAACTGATGATTGCTTCCACAGTTTTTTCCAAGGTATATTTTTGTAACTTTCATTAATGACTTTTAGCTCCTATTGATCAACATATAATTAATTGGGTATTAAATATTTACCATCCAGGTAACATCAAGCATAGTCATTTCTAATTATGTTAAAATCTGTAGGTGTATGATTTAATTAGTTAAGCAGTGGTTGTTTGTTTGGGTAAGACTGGGTTCAAATCCTGCTGCTGCACATTAAAAATTCACAAAAATTTTACTTGCACTAGATTAATGTCCATAATTAATAAAATAAAAAAAAAAAAAAATCTATAGATCCTTATGCACATATTATTGTTCACACAAAAATTTATCAGAATTAATATTGAGCATATCAAATAAAATTTCACTGATTGAATTTAATTATTAAGCAATCTTTTTTATATAGTACTGTACTCAACTTCTGAGTACTGGCAACTACTATTCATACATTTTAATTGTACAGATATAGGTGATGTACTAGGCAATTGTTATATGCAACATGAGTGTACGTATATAAGATTACCTTTGAAACTGATTGTAGCCACTTGTTATCACACTACAAGTACAATCACGTGTGTGTCTGCTGCATATTAACTAGCGCGCATGTGATGTGATGTTTTGCCATTGCCTTCCTGTGAAATAGTGAGTATTTAATTTAATTTTTCATAATAATTTCTATTGTCGCCCAATGATTGAACTCGAGACTCCTGTAATGAATCCAAGCGCTGTAGCAACTAGGCTATCGCGACGGTATAGATACTAATGAAGAAAATTAGTAGTAAAGTAACAATATCAATCTCTATCTACTCTTCCAAATTCAGTGCTCTGTTTTACCATTTCTTCACTACTCCAGTAACTCTACCCATGTAAATCAGGCTTAAATCTCCTACATTACTTAGAAATTCTTTTAATAGATTATTAATACGATTATTTTTATAAAAATATTTTTTAATAAGTGAAGTATTTTTATTTCTTAAATTTTTTTAAAATTTGAAATTTAAATTTAAAAAAAGAAACAAAGTAAAAAACTTCGAGGTATCGATATAGTTTATGTTGAATTCCTGAATTTGAACAAAAGCAACTAAAACGCTGGAAGTGAGCAGCCAAAATGGAAAAATCTCCTCCTACGTCATCGTTGTATAATATGATTGCAAAATTGTTAAACTATATCGATTTCTTATAACAATTATCGACTTTTTTGAATTTTTAATGCTGTCTTCAGCAATTAAATCAATTCTCAGATGCCATTTAGTCCTATTATCGGTTTTTGCTGTTCTGCTCTTTTCATGAATTTTATGCATTTATTTATACATAAATTGTAATTATTCAACATAAAAGAATAATAATTCATGAAGTGATGAAATGCGTGTTTAGAACACTTTGTGTATATAGTAATTTTAAATTTTTATTACGGAAAAATGTAATGGTGGAAAAGAAAGTATAAGTAGTAATCATGGTCAGTAGATGAATTAAGAAAAATATAATTTATCTTTTTCTTATCGTCGGATATTATAATACATTTTGAGAAGAAAATTATGTGAAAATGTTAATACTCAACGATTTACATAAAACTTTTTTAGAATTTAATGTGTGGAAACGAAAACAGGAATTAAGTAAAATAGAACAGTGAACCGTGCGATGCAGTAAAGGAAAAAAAAAGAATGGAGCTGTTTATTTGTAATTTTGTTGGCCAAGTAAAAAATAAAATACACAGACGTCGTATTTATCGTAGAAAGAAGCTTTATAGGATTGGTGAGTTATATATAATCTGTATTGTTAATAACTAAAAGATTTAGTAAAATGAAAAGAGTGCTTTTGATATATAATTAATAGATTGTACTGCACAATTATAAATAGGTGTAATGTGTGTCGAGACCATATCATAGTAGTAATTGTGGATGGAAAAGTTTTTATTGAAAATTTTGCAACACTGGATTTGTAAAAAATAGTTAAGCTGTATACCAATGAATACGGAAGAAAAAAGGAAATATGTGGTAACCATTACATAGTTTTCAATAGGATATTCACATTAACATTTACACCTTTCAAATATTTATTATAAGTATATATATATATTCCGGAAATGAAAGATTGCAATAACTAAAATTCATATGTTGATATTGTTTTGTAAAACTTCATTCGGCATACAGTGATCAAAAAAAGTATGTGAACATCAGTAAAATAAAGAAACTTGTGCATAAAAAGAAGGGAAAAACGCGTTTTTAATGTAATTTTATTAGAAATATACAAAAGAAAGAGTTCTTAAGACGTAATATTAAAAAAAAAATCACAAAAATGAACATGAAACCCCGTCACGATCAACCGAAAAAAAAAATACGAAAATTGCGTTCAAAATAAGTATGTGAACACAACAAAAATAATCAGCTAAGGGTTTTTCCCGATGATGAATCATCCGTGCGCGTACAAGAATCAACGCGTTGCATCAAGCTAGGCATCGCTGAATGCTTTTCATTTTGCATAGTGCAAGTGAACGCGTAATACGAATATTTAAAAGTGCGTAATCGATAATGTCGCGTAAATCGGGAGACACGTCTTTTGAAAAACGACAGCTCGTGATTTTCAATTATGAAAAAGGCATGCCGGGTAACAAAATTGCGGCATTACTAAATATGAAGAGAGGTGCAGTTTATAAAATTATCCGGTGCTTCTGCGAAGAGGGCAGGATTGAAAAGAAGCCGCGATCAGGTCGACCCGAAAAATTATCTTGTCAAGACAAGCGCTTTATCATCCGCCTAATTGAGAAAAATTCGAAGGTAAGTGCCGAAGAAATCAGCAGAGAGGTCACTGAACGATGCCATAAGGAAATTACTGGTCAGACTATTCGTAATTTTTTTAAAAGTACGGGTTATACGTCACGCATGGCTCGCAATAAACCTTATATTAGTAAAATAAATAAGAAAAGACGCCTCACCTTTGCTAAAAAGTACAGTTCCATGGATGAAACGTTCTGGGAAACTGTACTTTTTAGCGATGAGTCCAAATTTAATTTATTTGGTCACGATGGAAAACAAAGAGTCTGGCGAAAGCCTAATACCGCGTTACATCCGAAACATGTAAATGTAAATGTTAAACATGGTGGCGGCCATGTTATGGTCTGGGGCTGTTTCGCGGCGTCTGGAGTCGGCTCATTGCACTTCATCGACGGAAATATGACTGCAATAGACTATGTTGATATTTTAAGGAACAATCTCAACCAAAGTGCTGAGAAATTAGGGTTGCTAGGGTCTTACCATTTTTACCAAGATAATGACCCGAAGCATTCAGCATATGTAACTCGCGAATGGTTACTTTATAATTGTCGGAAAAAGTTGGACGTGCCTCCCCAGTCACCGGATTTAAATCCGATTGAAAATCTATGGTTCAAGTTGGATCAAAAAATTCGTCAGCGCCCTGTTTCAAACAAAACCGAAATGAAACAACGACTTATTGAACAATAGCGGAATCTACCCCCTGATTACCTTCATTCCCTGGTCGCATCGATGCCTCGCAGGTTAGCAGCTGTGATTCAAGCCAAAGGAGGACATACGAAGTACTAGGCTGTGGTAAATTTAGTTTAATTTATATTTTTTTCGTCGGTTTCTTTGTTTTTGTTTTCATGTTCACATACTTATTTTGAATGTAATTTTCGACTTTTTTTTTTTAGTTAATCGTGACGCGGTTTCCAGTCCATTTTCGTAATTTTTTTTTAAATATATGTGTTGAGAACTCTTTCTTTTGTATATTTCTAATAAAATTACATTAAAAACGCGTTTTTCCCTTCTTTTTATGCACAAATTTCTTTATTTTACTGATGTTCACATACTTTTTTTGATCACTGTATATTCATATGTGATGCAAAGTATTTATGATGAATATGGTATCTAATAAAACATAAACTTTTCAATATTTAAAAACCCACTGAACTTAACTAAAATTTTATTGTAAATCCTTTTTAAACAATATAATTGAGTTTTTTGCAGTTCTAAAAACATATAAAAATAAATCTTGTTGAAATTAAATAGAATGGTATTTGTAAAAGTGTATTGGTTTTAAAAAATTAATATGGTGGATGGTGTAACAATTTCTGAATATAGAAAATATTAAGAATATATTATTTAAGACAAATTTAAAATAAGCGAAAGTGGACATGTATTTAAATACTAAGGTGGAAAAAAATTATATAGATGTTAATTTATGTACATTTCATGTTTGTTTATTTGTTTTTATTGCTTTCGTTCACACATTTTATACAGTTTTAAAAAATTAATATTTATTCATAGATGAAATTATAGGTGTTTCATGAAAATTTTATCTCAACTGCTCTTGTTTTTTAAGATGCAGGTTGCAACCAGTTTTTAACGCTTTGATTAAGAGAAACTGAAAAAAACATTCAAAGTATATTTTTAAAAAACGTTATTTTAAAATACTCAATAAAATTAATATATAAAACTATTAATAATTTTTGTATAATTAAGGAACAATTACAAAATATCCTATAAATGTAAACTTATGAATGTTTTGGAACAAAAGGGAGGGAATATATTTTATAAAATACATTTAGATTCCTTTTTTATTTAAAAATTATGAAAAATTTTATCATTAAAGTTAAATTAATATATAGAAAAACTATAAAAAAGTAATTCAGAATATATTATAAATCACTACCCTAAATGTAGAGGAATATATTTTGGTAACTTTCAACTTTGATTTTATTGTTAATTGATGAAATTATCTATTTCTATTTATTAACATAATATATATTTTATTTAGTAAATATGATTCAAAATATAATTTAAAGTGCATTGTTTAATATATTTTTTTCTATTTATTTACATTTATGTTTCATTTGCAGATTTCATATGGTCTGACCACACTTATTAGGATCAACATATAAAATAAATTTTTGTGATTTGAATTACTGTTGTTTATAGTTAAATTAGACATTATATTGTATGTTATTTTAATTTTAAGTCACAGTTGTAATTTACTATAACCCAAACATCTTACATTTGCTGAATGTGTGATTTATTGTGATTTATTTTTTCTGCAGATTTTTACTAAAAGAATTATTTATGTACTGTAATTTACATTATTGTAACAACTGAAAGTATTACAAAAACTTTTTTACAATACATATTTTATTCACTTTTGAAAATTCTTATTCTTTGATTAATTTCATAGTGTAGATCTTTTAATTTTATTAAATTTCAGAATGTGTTATTTAAATTTATTCCATATTTTGTTAATAACTTTTATAAGTCTGCTATATGTTTTAATAGAAAAGATGTGTGTACTACAAATCTCCAGTTTATTCATGTGATTCAACTGCGTATTATATATCTTTAAAACAAGGTCAATCAAGCATGATGCTCTGTGGGCTGAGGATTCTGTATATTAAGTTAAAGATAATTTACATTTATATAAAATTAAATTCAAAAAAAAGAAATCTCTGATTTTTTGTACTGCAAAAGGGGAGAAACACTGTTTTTGGTGCTTTTTTGAACTTTTTTCTAATTTTGAAAGTTTCAGTAAGAAAATGGAATATAGTTTCATTCTTAACAAGTAGCAATCTTCCCATCAATATTTCACATGCAAGGAATGGAAGGATATTTTTTTTTGAAAATTCAAGTTTAAGTGCCTTGAAGGCATAAATATAAAGCTGTAAGCTCGGCTATAGTTTTCTTATAAGGCAGGCTTTTATTGCATATATTTGAGATATGTTTTGGTTTCCCTAACTATTATATTTTAACTATTACTTAGGGGAACATCCTTTTTGTTTGTTTGTTGTTTTTTCTCCAAATAGAAGGGGTTTAAATTATTTTTTAGCCATAACTTTTTGGTTTTATGAAGAAACTTTTGCGCTTCATTTTATATTTTGAATTTCATTGAGTTTTTTGCTATCTGGAGTAATCAATTACCTTGAAATTGTAGATTGTCTAAAGAATATTTTAATTGTAATTTTTGATCCAACGTTTGTGAGGTATTGATTTTTATTTGATATTTTTATTGTTTTTGAACCATTTTATTAGGGTTGCAAAAACATCATATGTGTATAGAATTCTAAAAATTGAACAGTCTCAACAAAAATTATCTATTACAATTTTTAATACAATTATTACTGATATTCAAATTTATTGACATAAAACAAATTAATTGTTGGTGTGTTTTTAAAATTTTATAAACTATTTAAAACTAATTCTGATTACAATCTTTAAGAGCAAATTATATTTTATTTTGATCTAATAATTGAAATGTTACTACAAAATGTATAACTAATATCTCTGAATTAATTTTAGTAATAATTTCTTTCAAATTTATTTCACAAATATAAATAAATCTTAGCCATATTGGGAATGTTTAGTATGATATATAAAAATCATCTGAATTTTCACCTGTCTATTTATTATGAATATGATAAATAGGAAGAAAACACTGGTCTAAACGAAAAAGTTGTGATTTATATTTTTCTTCACAATGATGTCCCTGTAACAGAATGGCCATTTTCAATTCACTGCAGAATAATTTACTTGCTGACTTTGGAGTTTTAGTTTTGGAGGTTAAAATAATAAAAAAATTCCAAGGGGTTGCTACTGAATTCAACTTACAACGAAGCATGCATAATGAATTGAACGATTATTACAGAACATGAATAAAAAAAATTCCTGTGATTCAGATACTGACCAGTGAATTTTTACTTCCTTCAAATTCAAATTAATTCTTGAGCAGATGAGTAAATAAAAAAACAATCTAAAATAATTGAACATTTGAAGGATGGGGAGGTAATATTTAATAACAGATTTAATCTAAATATAAATATCTGAAATTTTTTTGTACACTGTTTTAAGTAATAACCATAAAACTTCATGCAATGTATTGTAAGACATTATTCCTTAAATAAGAAGTTGTCAGATTGACAATAACTACTCTAATTTGTTCCATTAGTGTTCTGAACAATGATCCTAAATATTTACAATCCTTTCATTATTTTGAATCGAAACACACTTAAATTTTGGTAATCAATGTGTAAGAAATGAATCTTAAAGTGAAGAAACTAGCACACAAATTGATATAAATAAAATTATGCCATTGCTTTTTTTTTTTTAATGGACAATTTGTGCAGTTTGCCTAACAGATACTTAAATAAATGTTACGAAAATGGAACTCAGAAATAAGAGAAAAGTAAATAAAATGTTAAAAGTTAAATCTTTTTTTTTATTTCAGTCTATTTTTTGATAGAAAATGTTAATTACTTTCATGTATTTATTTTGCAAAGCTATATATCTTCATTGGGTATAATTTGATTTTAAAATATCGATTTATAGTGTAAAATAAGAAATCTGCAATTAAGACTCATTCCATTTCATATATTAGTCCCTACACAAAGTTAAAACAAGACTTTCTGATGTATGTCCTCTGTTCTGCATTTTCTTAAGCAAAATAATTGTTCAGCATGCAGGTTATAGAAATGAGTATTGCTGTAAGTGGAAGAAATGCATAATTTTTATGCAATATTGCAACCAAAATTTGTTATTCATGTAATGAATTATGGCTTATAATGATAGCTGAATATATAGTTTTAAAAGTTTTTATAGATGAATTTAACTAATATTGTCACTCGATATGTTTTTTTCTTAAAAAATAAAAAAGATGCCAAAGACTGCTACTAGTATCAAATAAGTCACTAGTCAGTTTTTGTTGAAATATAGTCAGCCATATTAATATTTCATCACAGCATTGTGAAATAAATTAATGCACCAAACTTTTTTAATGGAATGACACAAAGAAAACCCGCCTAAATATATACATGCAAAAAAAAATCATAAACGAAAAAGTACCACAGCTCTGGTAACAGCAAACACAAAAAGTTAAAATTGGTGTGCCACAATAATATTTAGTCAATGACGGACCAACGCATGAGCAGCAGTCCTGGGTTTTCCCCAACATGAGAAATTACATTAATGCAGGGAGGGCAGTACATTGCCTGCATATCAGTCATTAATAAATATTAAGTTGCAGTTACTATGCAAATAATGTAAGTACAGTTGTAGTGGAAAAAGTGTTGTGTGAGATCAAAAAAAGCTCAATTGAGACTTGTGAATCTGTAATTTTTCATAACAAAAAATAATGTACTGGACAGTGAGATAAGTTGATTACTAAATATATTTGTGAATCACCATAAATGTCATTTTTTGGCAGTATCAAAAGGAAGTTGAATCCATTTCATTCTGCAAAAAAAGAAGCCGAAAAAAAATGGGCGCTCTTGATGTATAGTTTATTAAGTGACTAGTATCAACAGATAGAAAAGTAAGTGTTCAGAAATTAGTAACAGCCTTACACGAATACTGGATAAATGGTTTCAGGTGGCTGACAGTATATGGAATCTTTCTTCTCTTAAAAATCATTAAATTTTTTTATTAGATTAACTTAGATTGTTATATCTTTCTTACTATTATAATAAAATACATGAATAGACTGATTCAATTCCAGACTAAATTTGCATTTCATATTAAGTAATTTCACCTATATTAGTATTTTTTATTTTATATATACATATATGGCTAGTATGAAGGTCATAAACATATTTTATTTCTATTCCATCATTAAGGCGAATTTTGTTTAGCATGAATCAGTAAGTTTGTTCTGTAAAAAATATTTTTGCAATATTTATAAATGTAAGATAATTATTCATTAAAGAGAAAAACTTATATTACTTTATGTTAAGAAAATGGGAAGTCCATTAAAAGTTAACAAAACAGTTTAGTGTTTTTCATACAATTTTAAAATTGAAAAGGAAAAGTAAAACAGAATAAAGGAAAAATGGTTGAAGTAAATGTACTAAATTTTAAAAAAATTTGACATGGTTTAAATTTCAATAAAACATTAATGTTCATATTAGTGAACCAAATTTTATAGAACAAACCAACAAATTTGCTGAAAAACTTAGTGTACATAATTTTTAGTATCCATCTTCATAAATACAGCAGTTTTGTGATTGCCATTGTACTGCATCTTCAAAAACCATTGCAGAAGCACTTAATTTTTTGAATGAAATTTTAGAAAACTCATTAGTGTTCGGGCTCAGTTTATTTTGAAATGTTATGCAGAAACAATTCAGTCTTAGAAACAAAATAATAATTCAGTAGATTATAATTATTTCTTGTTGTACAAAACTTTTATTTATCTCTACATAGTTTTCTTTTTAAAAATAATATAACATTACTGAATTTGATATTTTACATTAAATATAAATTCATTACATGTTTAAAAATTACTTGTAAAATTTGTATTCGGCATAATAAAATTATTACTTCACTTTTTTATTTTATATTATTCCTTTTTCTACCTAAAACATTTGGTATTGAAAATAGTTTATTATGTATATTTCGGGGTATTTTTCATTTAGTATTATTTTATTAAGTTATGTCATTTTCAGTCTTACTACTTTTAAGTAATTCATAATATATTTAATTGAAATCAATGCTTTAATAAAATTTACACAGTATTGGGGAACTTATGTTCAAAATTATCCAATAATATAGATACATAATTTTCTTTAAAAATTTCATTTCATTTTCTATTCCCATTTAATAGATAATTTTTCTAAATAGTACTGCATAAAATAAAATCTCGCATTATAGTTTCATTATACAATAAATAATATATTTTTTAAATTTATTCTACACATTACTGTTAATTATTTTAAAATTTTTTACAGTGTACGAAAATCCATATACATATTCAAAAAACTAAAATTTATTTTATGGATTAATATTTTGCCGTCAGCTTTTATGTTTTTTAAAAACAAAATCAATTTAAAACATTTATTTGATTACCAATTTTATATACATACATATATAAAAATAATTAGTAAATATAAAATATTGATTACTAATTGTAAAAATAATATTTTTTATTACATTTTAAGTATTTTTTAAATATTTAACACTTATTATGATGAAAAAAAACTAATTTTTTGTAAATTTTTATTAAAAGCCTATAAAATTTAGGAATATTATCAAATAATGACGTAAGAGGTTTTTCTTTCATTTCGGCTGCTCACTTCCATCGTTTTAGACGATTGTAATTTGAACTGATAAGATAACGATAATAAATCTCATAATATCGGTAATTTCTAACAAATTACACCTAAATTTAGGGTATTATATCGGTAATGGTATAGCAGAGCCGTGAACTGATAACGAAAATGAAAGCTTTAAATCGTATTGTAAAAACACTTCTTACAAATTCACAGTGCAGACGAAATTTTTTTACCGGCAAATGTGAAAGAATGAGGTTTGTTCAGTTTTCAGTAAAAAATGATGATAATCAAAAATTGGGAATTCACAAAAAGGAAACAAACGAAATAGTGGATTTAAGTGGTATTGACTCTGCCGTACCGAACGAATTATTATTATATCTTCAAAATATCGATACTTTATTTCCGAAGGTGCAAAAGTAAGAATATTTAACGTGCAATGCATTTATTTATTTAGTTGTAAATTTGTAGAAAATATAGGAATGTTTAGTTATTAATTGAAATTTCATAAATTAATCAAAAAATTCTGTTTAAAGTCTAGCTTAAGTGTAAATAAATTTTGAAATTAAACATGGAGTAATTCTTATAACTTTTTAAAAGATCATTTTCATTTTTTTTTTAAATATTAATTGAATTATTGTTGAAAGGATACTGGAGCAGCAGAAACAAACGTATAAGCTGGAAAATGTGAACTTATTGGCACCAATTACTAAACCAGATAAAGTAATATGCGTTGGTTTAAATTATAAAGATCATTGTGATGAACAACAAAAGCCTTATCCGGAACAACCCTTCTTTTTCAATAAATTTCCTAGCACTATCACGTCACCGGAAAGTTCCGTAAAACATCCTCCAAACACTAAAGTACGTATAAATATTTTATTTTCAGAATTTGTATTAAGATATGTAATAGAATTTTTCAATTGTTTGAAAAACAACGTTAAATCTGTATAAATATTGCGACATTATACTGAAGTATTATATCATGTTTATTCTAAAATTCTTGGTATGTTGTCACAAAAAACAAAAATACGGTTTAATTCAAGTTTTACGAAAACTTCTGGATTGTAGTGTTATTAATAAAACTGAAAGGCTGATGTTAAAAATATTGGTAATCCAAGTAAAATTATCTTCCATTTTATTTCTGTTTATTACTCATATGTATGTCGCATAAAAGATTTCGACATCAACACTAAACTTTATATTATGATTTTTTTGTTCATTCCATTACTGTAATACATGCATTTTTTTAAATAAATTATATCTTTTTTATGAATACCGGAAAGGTACTCTTAGTGAAATTTTTTTAATAACCTATTTTGTTAGTTTACTATCGCGATGAATTATTTATACTTTATTTTAAATGATTCGGTAGTTTGGTTGGAAAACGTATATAAAAAAGTACTGTTTTTAAACGTTTACTACAACTATTTAATACAATTAGTTGCTACATTGTCATGTAATTTACAAATTGATTTTAGAACCTCTTCAAGAATATGGGGTCATAAGTAGAAACAGAAGTAAACTTCGAAAATTTAAATTTGTTGAACTTAATTGAGTTAATGAATAAAATTTAACTTTTGCAATTCTTAAATTAATAACTGTTCAACTATTTATCTGAAAAGTGAAATTTTAGTTCCAGTTGAAAGGGGAGGAAATGAAGTTGCTTAAATACACACTCATATTTTTACTGTGGAACTTTTTCATTCTCTAAAGGCAATGCCTTGTCGCTGGAGCCATTGTGTCCTGTTGATAGCCATTTTCCGAAGTTCTTGATATTTACTTATATTCAAGCGGTCATATACGCTTTTCATTATAGATATTCTTGGTCTTCCTCTCAGCCTTTACCTGTAACTTTGCCCTCCATTAATTTTTCATAAAGTTATTATTCCTTATCACATGTCCCAATAGTTTTATTTTCCGGCTTTCGATATGGTTTATTAAGCTTCATCTTTCTTGTATTCCTTCTAGGATTTTATTGTTTGTTTTCATTTCTATCCAAGACGATTTCGTCATTCTGCGCCAGATCCACAATTCTATTGAATTCAGTTTATTTATTTCTTGCGCTGTTAGGCACCAATTTTCACAACCATAATTGAGCACACTCCGAACGTATGCTTTTGCAAATTTTTTTCGGACGTCTATACTAATGTTCTTATTTGTTAATATTGATTTTTTGTTATTGAATGCGCATTTGGCCTGTCCTATTCGTCTTTCGGCATCTGTTAGACTTCTATTAGGCTCTGTTATTACGCTTCCTAGATAACGTGTTTCTGTAACTTGTTCCAATTAAGTATTACCTTTTTTTATGTTTATCCTTTTATTTAGTGTATTTCTTTTACTAAATTTCATTACTTTCGTTTTCTTTTTATTTATATTTATTCCCCATTTATCTAATTCGTTTGATAAAACTCTAAACATTGTATTCATATTCTTCTCCGATTCCGCCAGTAGAGCGATGTCATCTGCAAAACGTATGCAGTGGATTTGTACCCCGTTTACTTTTACTCCTTTTGATTTCCTTTTCATCCTTTCGATTGGTTCCTCAACGCATACGTTAAATAGGTACGGTGAAAGAGGACATCCTTGCCTAACTCCTTTCCGTATTTTAGCTTCTAATTTGTAATTATTGTAGTTTGTGATTTATATAGGTTTAGGTATTAACCTTCTATCTGTCCAGTCTATATTCTTTTCTTTTAACGTGTGAAATAATATTTTCCAATCGATGTTGTTGAAGGCTTTTTATAGTACTTAAATGTACAAACAAAATGCAGTCTTTTTTAATTCGGGATTGATTCCATATTTCTCAAATTTTGGTTGAATCGTTGGCAATTCATAAACTCGGATAGAGTTCAAAAGATTTCCTTTGGATTACATTTGTTTAATTTATTACCATGAAGTTGTGAAATATTTTTTATGCATTTCACGTAGCTAATTTATATAGCACAAATGATAATATTGAAAAAGACTAAAATCTCTTCAAAAATATTTAACATGAAAACACGAATTGCAAATTAAGTAATATAACATTTGCATGAAAGTATAAAAAGACTAGCGAGCTTTATTAATTGAAACATTTGATTCAGAGGATAAACTATATTTGATATTTTAAATGTTAATTTTAATAATATAAAGGTAGTTTCTGTAAAGAACAGGCCAACTGATGGTTCCCAAACAACTACAAAAATTCACATATGTATTGTATATTACTTATTCTTAATGTTACTTTCATGACTTCAGGCCATTTTTGTTAATTAATTAAATTATTCAAAATAAAACAGATTTCGATATAATGTAAATTCCTAAAATTCGCGAAAATTGTTTGAAAACAACATATATGTACGTGTCACTTATAAAAAAAAAATTGGAACAGAAGATACAATAATTATTTAAAATATATTCCTTTAGATTATTTGCTTTATATGTAAAAAATGCTTGTGCGGTACAAATTTATACAAACAGCAGTACAATAATTGTATTTAAAGTGTATTATATTTTTTTGAAAATAATTTTTATTTTTAATGATAAACGTGTTTTAGTTACTGAAGAATGATTCACCTGTATAATTTTTATAATGTGTTACAATCGTGTTTTAAAATAAAATATGCTCAAATGTATAAAATCAAACATGATTAAGTATGTTATTTATTTCAATTATTTTTTATTACTTCAAATTACACTAATTTTTCTTAATTAGCCGATCTTTTGAGATACATAAAATATTTTTATTAGCGTAAAGTGTGATGTAAATTAGTATTAAAATAACACATTCGTACATTCAACGGGGCGATCGGGCATTAGTATCCGAGTATTCTGGAGTTGTGTTAACATTATAGTCGTCAAATGCATGGTGGTTTTTGGTGGTAAGAAATTATCTAATAGTATTTCTTCTACCATGTGAAGCTACTAATCAGATGTAAAATTATTAATCTCACCAACACAAATTGTAAACTGTGTATGCACCAACTAAAACTTCCTCGCTTTTGTTAAGCGGATGAGGTGACAGTATCACTTATATCGATATAATTTTAAATCTTCGTTCTAATAATAATCTTAATCTGTTATCAAAATAGTTATAAATATCAATTTCAACAATTTAGTGACTAGAAACGAATTATTAAATTTAAATTCAGGACCATTCAAAAACATCTAGCTCTTCTTGGTTTTTTATGATTAGAAATTATTTCTTCTACAGCTTTAATTTTAATTTCATTATCTGCTCGTTATCTCTTTTTTCAAGGTTTTTTGTAATAGGACTTTTCTATATTTTATTTCAAAAGTTCACCACACGCCTAAATTAAATTACCAATTTTTGAATTTTTCATTTGATTTTAGGAAATGTTATCTTCCTTCAGTTTTTAACTTTGAGAAAGATGTGGATTATATTTGGAAAATAAAACTAGTTCAATATGAATTTCTCCTTATTTAAAAAAAAAAAAAAAAAATGACTGTTCAACGATATATTTTTTGACAAATCTTTAAAAACAATAAAGTTCTGGTAACATATAAAAATTTATTATAGTAATCTATTTTTGATAATAATTCAGAGCTAAAATATATGTTAGTTTGAAAATATTTTTGTCAGATGGGGAAGAAGTAGAATAAATGAAGGACCAACCTCAAATTTTAAAAATTAAGACCGTTTCCATTTTTGGATTGTTATTAATATCTAAAATTGGTTCAAATTTGGGGTCATATTGTTACGCAAACTTGTATCGGTCTATAGTAACAACTTATTTCAATGTTTCATTTTAAAATAGTATTTAAAAATAATAGCAGTGTATAAGTAAAATGAATATCGCTCGAACTAAATTTCTGATATTGGAAATTTAAAATTTATGTGAAACTTTTTAACTTGTCTAAAGAACTTTCAGTTCTAACTTGAAATGATATATTTACGAGGTTTGCCCGGTAAGTTCATAGAAACAATTTATTAAAAATACAAAAATACATTATTTCAGTAAATCAACGCGGTTTCCTTCGAAATACTCTCCATTCAACGAAATGCACTTGGCCCAGCGCCGCTGCCACTGCTCGAAACACCCCTCAAAGTCATCTGAAGTGAAGGCGTTTAAAGCTCGCGTCGTAACTCGAATGACCTCTTCTCAGGACCCCCAGTGGTACCCTTTGAGGTCTTTTTTGGTCTTGGGGAACAGGTAGAAGTCTGAGGAGGCCAGATCGGGTGAGTAGAGGGTGATCCAAAACCGTGATACCGCTTTTCGTAAGGAACGACTTGACGAGGTAGCAATTGCGTGAGGGTGCGTTGTCCTGGTGGAGAAGCCAACTTTGATTCCAAATCCGGCCTCACACTTCACACACGCATTCAGGCGTTTAATACTGTTCATTAACGGTCTGGCCCTCGGATACGAATTCCTTGTGCATAATGTCGCGGTAATCGAAGAAAATGATGAGCATACACTTCACTTTTGACTTTGGCATCCTTTGTCTCTCGACCCTCCTTGAACCGCGTTATCCTCTTGTATACCGTCGCAGGCTTCGCAGCTGACTCACCTAATGTTTCACGCAAAGTTTTCACGATCTCCGAACCACTTTTGCCGGCTTTAACGAAAAGCTTAATCACACATCTTTGTTCTTCGAAATTAATTTTTAAAAAGTTCGACCGAGGAAAAAACACTTTAGCAAAACGTCACTACACATAAACTATGAACTATATCGAGGTAAAACTCAGACTGAATATCGCCAAGCAGTATATCTACACAGCTGCTTAGTTGAAAATCCCGCAGTGCAGCTACTTTCGAAGAAAAAAAATCCTTCTACAAACTTCCGTGCAGACCTCGTACATTTACACAACTATTTTGGTTCGTGGTTATAATGTAGATAAACAAATATTAAATTACTTTTGTTTCTATAGAAAAAAATTAATCGAAATTATGAAAATATTAAATTGCCTAAACAAAGTAAAATGTTTTTATTACAGGCACTTGATTGGGAAGTTGAATTAGCGGTTATCATTGGAAAAAAATGTAAAAATATCGATAAAACGAATGCGTACGATTATGTTTTTGGTTATACTATCGCTCAAGATATATCTGCTCGGGACTGGCAAACTCCAAAGCGAAATAATGGACAATGGCTTATAGGTAACATACAAATTTTAAAATAAGAGAATTCTATTTAACACATAATTATTTAAAACGAATCGTAACATTAAAAATAATAAGAAGAGAAATTCAATAAAAATGTATGTAATTAACTAAAGTTACCTAGAAACTGTAACGACGTACTGCAGTAAAACAGAATAAAATTTATAATAAACCGTCATAAAATGAACAATCAAACACCGAAGTTAAGAGAGATCCTACTTTAGAAGACCCCTAAAAAGTTGTTTTTTTAAGGATTTTTTTTTTTTGGAAGAAAAAAAATCAACTTAGCCCGGCGAACTTTGGGGTATATTTTCTTACGTATTTGAAGTGTGAAAATAATTTTTATTAAATAGATATAATAATAAACTGCAGAGCAATGAGCCTTTCCCTAGAACGTCTTGCTACTGTGGTTCACAATTGGCGAGAAAGATGCAGTTCGTAATTCTTGTCAAAAACATAAAAACCAAATAAATTTCTATTTATTATACATTTTTCTTCTGAGTGAACTAAGAAAAAGTAAAAATAATTGAGAAATTATGACCTTTTCTGTTCGGATGAAATAGGTTTACTAAATTATAATTTGCATGAAAATTACTCGTATGGTTCACTAAAAAGATGAATTCTTTTTTTTAAATTTTTTAAATTTCACTAGTAAAGAAGAGTTGCATATTTTTTGACAAAACTAAAGGTTACACTGTAATCTACATTGATGATGCCTATAACGGGAAATTTAATGTGAATACACCGTGTACACTGAAAATATAGAAAAGCGAAACTTTTTAAAAATTTTCAACTTTAGGAAATGAAAAAAAAGATAAAGTACAGAATTGACCTTAATTCATTGTTTTAAAAAATATACATTTAGTTCTCTTTTTTTTTTTTTTTTTTTTAATCAATTTCTTTACTTTTCTAAAAGTTACACCATAAAATTTGTTGCATATCACACAAAAGTAACTCTAAATGCATGTAAAATCGAACCTCTAGGGGTAGTATACAAGTGAACAAAACTGGAAATAAATTTTTCAGAATCATTGTGCAATAATTCCAAAACATAATGTATAAACATGAGCGAGGTGCTTATTTATAATATTAATTATGTTTAATAACCACACTGAATATTCGGACTTGAAATTTAACTTTTTAGTAACGTTTAGTCCAGTTTTCAATGACTGTTTTTACTGAAAGTTCAATAGGTAAAAAAAGACAATTTTTATAAATCGGTTTAATAGTTTGTGAGATTAGCGCTAAAAAACAGTCAAATTCCTAATTTCAAAAAATCATGTCGCATTTAGTCTTATTCCACCTCACATTTCTTGGTTTCTCCTTTTACCTTTACGAAGTTGGAAGTATCCTTACTAATTCTAATTCTCCTCTGGAAATATATAGATGGAATTTCCTTTTCCATCTTCAGAAACCTCCGACTATTCTCTTCGGTTTATTTTGAACCTATTTAACTCCTTTCTTTACACTTGTTCTACTCCTTCTTCTTGGAATACTTTATCGTTACTCCAATGCGTCATATTTTGGGTTGCCTAGACCTGTCTGTGCAAATCAAGAAGACGGCTGACTGTTAATTTTAAATTCTAGCTGTCAGCATAAATTTAGGAAAGGATTTTCGTTGATTCAAAAGCCGTCTATTTGCCATTTTCTTTGAAATTTTTAAAAATAGGCTGATGAAGTAAATAGATCGATGGCTTTGGAGTAGGAAAGGGTATCTTTTTTGATTTTAGGATTGAGATGATTAAGCCCCTGTTTTCCAGCTATTGGAGATAAAACCAGAAGACCAAATCTGAAAAAATTTTTGGCAAACGCCAATAAATGTTTTATCACAAATAGATGAATTGACTAGAATGAGAAGCTGTGTAATCTAAAAGTGGTAAGATTGATAAAAACTAAAATAATAGTAAATAAAATACCAGTAGGTTTATTACGACGTATAAAAAGGAAGAAATAAGTTTAGTGATGTTTTTTAATAAAAGTTAAATTTATGAAAATATAGTTTATTGAAGCCATTCAAATTTCCCTCGATTGTGTTTTCCACAAAAACAAAATAGCTACCGTGACGTAATTGATTTGGCAGCGGTCTTTCGTTCCAGTAGAGCCTGGTTCGAATCCCGCTGCCGCATATTAAAAATATAAAAAAATTTCACTTACGCTGAGTTAATGTCCATAGTTGACACGTCAAAAAATTAAAAAAAAAAAAATTCAGATTGTTTTTCTTTAAACTTTTTTTTTTTTTTTTTTTTTTTTTTTGACGCATTAACAGGGAACCTTTGCCCGAAAACAACATGGAGGGAAGAAAATCTAAATTCAACCAAAAACTTACAAAGTGAAGAAACCAAAAATAGAAATGATGGACAGAAAAAGAAACGATAAAATAAAAAACATAATGGGGTTAGGAAGTCCAAGACTTACCATGTAAGAATAAATAGTAGAACGTTCAGTTGAGAAAGAAGGGAATTCAAAGAGAATATGTAGTTGAAATCACAGAAAACTTCATCGTTCGCATGAAGAGGGCAACACGGATATCACGGAAAACGAAAATGAGAAAAATAAGCAAATAATAGAACCATCAGCAGAATGCCGGAGTAAAGAAAATCATAGAATCGCGAAGATTGAATAAACAGATAGAAAGATAGTTTTTAATCGGAAAGGATAAAGCAACGTTAACGGTAACGGCAGATTAACGCACTGCTCGTGTGTGCTCAGCCTAAATTATAGTCTATTCAAGAAAAGAAGTCTGTAAAGCACCTGCAATGGGTCGACGTCACAAAACTGGGAATCCTCGCCTTACGCCATACATTAATGTTATCATTCAATCAGCTGTCAAGGGTAGTTCATAATGACAGTAATGCAAATGAAATAATAAAAGATCAAAATACATAAAAATTTAGGTTTATAACACATGAAAATTTACAAACTTACAATTAGATATACAAAGTTATTTTCCTTTTAATTAGAATCATTTAATAGACAAGTTACATCAGATTGTAAACTACATTTTGAAGTGTTGCTGAAAATTCGTCATCGGTATTGTCAAAATGGATTGTATTATTTCCTTTTATTTCCACATGCTTATCAGTTTCCCATTATTTATTTACCAGCTTTACAACATGACTTAAGTATTTTTTCGTATTACTTAATTTTACATTATTTATACTTGCCCTTGCAGCTTCTAATTTTAGGAAACTGTCTGAATTTCTCTTTTTATTTGTGACCACATTAGCTCTATTACGTTCACACATATAGGGTAGCAGTCTTAGAGCTTTCTAGCCACGACATTTGAACAATTCATCAATAACATATTTCTTTGATAGCGGTTTATTGACTCCTTCGTATAATTCATATTTTCGCACTAAAGCATTACATTATATATTATCCGAAGTTAGCCACTCTTTCATTATTGCATTAGTAGCATATTTCATTGGTACGTTGTTGAACAATTTTGTGTTATAGGAACGTTATTACAATCGCAGACTTCTAAGACAGACTAAGTATGGAAATATTTCGAAAAAATTTAAATTTCGACAAAGTTGAAGGGAATTAAATCACCTGTGACAAAAAATCAGCACAGTCTAATTTTCCTATAGTAAACCCCTTGAAGGTGATACCAAAAGAATTCGTATGAAAAAAAAGGGCAATGTTAATTTGGTGTAGTCTACTTATAAGCCTTCTGTGATATTTTGTTAATCTTTAAGCTACGGTAGTTCTATTTTGACATTCTAAAATTTAAAGACGTAATGTTTGGTTATGTAAATATATATATATATATATATATATATGCGTAAATATAAAAATAAGAGGAAACCGAAGATATAATAAACTGAGTTAAAAGTCGCTAAAAATCATCCAGTAACCAAAGATAAAAATTTCTTGTTTCAGATATTAAATAAGCATGGTATATCAACAATTACGAATAACGAATTTATCTTAGCAATTACCATTAGTCACGAAATTATCGTCTTAACAGAAAGATAGTAAAAGTAAAAAATGAAAAAAAAAAAAAACAAAAAAACTTAGTAGTCAAATTACTGATAATAATTAATTAGCTAAAACGTATTATTAGATATTTTTTTAAATTTCAAATGAAAATAACTAAAAGTGAGAACGCTTGAAATAACAGACTAAAGAAGTTGGATCGAAAGATGAGATCTAGATAATAATTTAGTCGTATCAGAGACATGAATAGAAGGGATTTAAAAAAATTGAATAGTATAATTGAGGAAGACAAAAAAGAATCTTGCTTAAGAGAAAGAATATAATTATTTGACAAAATGTGTTGAGGAGAAAAGTTGGCAACTTAAAATAGTTTCATGAAAGTGAGGTTGGAAGGGACCATAAAAAGAGAATTACATGGTTCGAGGAAGATTTAGTAAACAACTAGTAATTGCGTAAAGAAGCTACATGTTTTTTGTGAAAGTAGTTCTTCTGCTTAAAAGAACCCGATAAATATGCAAGAACAAGAAATTTCCAAATAAGGCACTTGAAATTTAAGCTTTCCTTATTTTCTCCGTAACACTTTCCGTGAGGAAATGTTATTTTAAGTTTCCATCTTTTAAATTTCAAATGCAGATACATGATTTTTCTGTAGGAAAATCACCATCGCAATTTAAATGTGAAAAAATAATTAACGACTTATTACTATTCGGAGATGTGCACGATGAAAATATGTAATCTTTTCTGCAATATAGACGCAATGGATTTTTAATCGGTATTGTAGCACTGAGAGAAAACCGAGTTCGACATTTTTTGGAAGATCTTACGCTAGAGACGGCAGAGAAATGTAGCCTGCATAAGTACAATATTTGCCTACAAACTGTACTTCGATAGCTAATTCTATGAGCGTCTCTTAACTAATTCATTGTTTACTCATCTACAACGTTTGTGTCGATTTATCAGATGATACCGTGACAAAACCGTAACGAACTTAGAATAAAATTTTCTTGAAGTTGTTCGTGTTCGAATCACTATTAATTTTAATAATACATAAATTGATTGCGCCTAAAGCGAGAGATTAAAAAAAAAGGCCTTGATTCTGTTACTATCAATACGCCAAAAATGCTTAATACCATCGTAGGAAGAAAGCATTTTGAAAATAGCTGGCGAATAATAATTGAACAAATAATAAAAATCGAGATGCCGTAATTTTACTACGTACAGCTCTGGCCTATGAATATTCTCGTTAAAAGTTTTAGGATTATTTTGACGTTAATATTACTAGGTGATAGCTGAACGTCTGTTTCTACTACTGTTGATATCACTGCTGGTGTAATTGACAACGGTTAGCAGTAACATCAGAAGTATTAATACCCACCCACCCCCCCTCCCCCCAAGGGAACAATAACACAATGTACGACAAAATGAGATAATCCGAGCAACAAAAATCGAATAAATAATAGAAACGTAAAGAATACAAGTGCACTTAAACTCTTTAAACGAAATTAAATGCGTTCAATATTTTGGCTAACGGAAATCGTTTAACGAATTGAGGTGTTATATTTAATTTTAACCTCGATAAAATCTTGGAAAATGTACTTTTATTTTTAAATAATAATATACTGTAAAATCTATACATAATGAGATGTTGAATTTTATTTTATCTCTTATGTAATACAAACTTTGTTTAAATCAAATATGTGGTACTGCAACAATAATTCAAAACAGAGGTAAACTGTAATGCACATTAGTAGTGGACCACCTTCAGCAGTCGACGATTAACGAAATTATATTACCACTCATCGCGATCTTATTTGCGTATCACGTGAAAACACCACATTGAAAAAGGTGTCAACTGAAAAAGTGAAGTCTATTTTATTACGTAAACAGTGTCCTATTTTCGCCGAATTTCTATTAGATATTGCACCGCATTTTTGTTCTCTGTTTCAGCTAAAAGCATGGATACATTTTGTCCGCTTGGACCGGCTATTGTAACGAAAGACGAAATTAAAGATCCCCATAATTTGGACATTCAGTGTTACGTTAACGGACAACAGAAACAAAAATCAAATACCCGCGAACTTATTCATAGAATAGACAGTTTAGTTTCGTACTTGTCGAAGTAAGTAAATTCTGAAACACATTTAAAATATTTTTTCCGTATAAAATATAACTGCAGAAGTTGTATCGAGTTGATCGGTACTTCCATATACAGTGGTGGTGGAAGATGGTAAAATTCAAAATTTTCTCGGCTACGGCTCAAAGGAGTCGTATATCTTTTAAATAAACAAAATTCAATAAATTTTCCAACAGGTTTCTCTGTACGTAACCCAAGTCGGTAATTTTTAAACAAGAACATTCAACAAATTTTCAATTTAAAATGCATTTAATTTTTAGTCATTGTTAAACCGTGAAAACGATATCCATTAAGGTGAAATGTTCAATCTTCCAAACGGAAGTTATCACTTTTTCATTTGAAGTCTTCTGCTACTTGGAGGTAGACTATTTTAACTCATTTACTCGTAATTAACATATGGTAAAGCCTTAGAAGAAAAAATTCGTATATTAGTAAGCTATCAATGGCCTTGAAGGGCTATATCAGAATGCAAAAATGAAAAGAACTAGGAAACTAGGGAACGCGACTGAAAGATCAGCTGCGATTATTTGTGTTAACAACGGGAAAATTAGTAAATTCCATTCTGAGCGGATTAGACGTAACACTTTAACCGGGATATTTATTACATTTGAACAACTGGTAACTTATCCAGAAAAAGTACTGATTTTAATTCTTTTTACGTAGAACAAAATTGTTTAAAAGTGGAAATTTACTGAATTTATTTTAAAATCGCCTAACAACTACGGTTATGTGTTAATTTTTCATGTTGAAGATAATTTTATTTGACCACTAATTTTGTACAGTGAAATCTGATTGAAAGTTTACCAAATGTTATCTATTTAAAAAACATCCGACTCGCTCGTGTTACGTTACGTTTTCATGATACGCAATGCAACGCGAGCGAGTCAGATATTATCCCTATGTCGATCCACTACCGGATGTAGGCATTCCCTGGTAAAACACCCTGAGTATGTAGGTAGGTATTTTTTGTTTATTAAGTAAAGTAAATAAAACGTTACAAACGCGCCCGTAAACTACAATATTTATCGTTTTCAAGACACATTTTTTTTAAAAATATCTTCCACTTTTTACAAGTGGAATGTTTAAAAGAGAAAAAAAATTATTTTTATTTCACGTATGTTAAATTAAAGTTCGAAACAACCGTAAGTGTCGAAGGTCGACTGAATTCATAAATACTTCCAGAGAAGATGAACGTTAAAGAAACCTGTTCCACAAATAAAAGCGTATAGATATATTGTGTTGTGAAAAAGTGGTTACATAACATGTCGATACTTGGATACTGTTTTTCTTAACCGATAAAATTAACTGAGTATAATAAACTAGTAAGTTCAAAACTATGTAGTTAATATTTATTTGATATTTTAAATATATATTGTTTATTTATAAGTAACCGCATATTACAATTCAAAAAAAAAATCATACACAATCAAGAAGTTGCACATTTCCAAAAAATTCCGGAATTTCTTACCATTATAAAAATTCCTTCAGCAACATAAACTGTGTTTCATTTTGCTGTGTTAGTTAAAAGCTGAACGAGGAAAGTAAAAGAAGGAAAAACGATTAATGTCTGTTTATTTTATTAATTTTGTAACGGTTTTTAGTAATTTTTAATTTTATCTTTATTAGTCGTCTTTTTTTTTTTATTTTTAAATATATTTATTTATTGTCGCTCGACAATGGAGCCATTTGCGACGAATATATTACATCTTAACAGTTAACTTATTTAGATACTATTATACATATTTACATGTTTTAGGTATGTTAGTACATTTTCACAATTTGATCTGTTGTTGTAAAGGAGTTCTGGTATAGGTTTTCCTACCATGTCGCAGGCTGCTCGCTGTGTTTCTCACTTTTTGCATGTGAAGAGGTGGTCTATCGAGAAAGTCTCTGCGCAGATTTCACAAATGGGCGCCGGCTCCTTGTCGAGGATGTACTTGTGGCTAAATGAGCAGTGCCCTATTCTTAGTCTTGAAATAACTGTTTCGTCCTGTCTTTTTGGCCAATAGTTGGTTTCCCAGTCGGCAATTTCGTTTTTGATGCGGCGTAGTTTGTTTTGGATTGGAGAGATTCGATTCCACTCTTTTTGCCAAGCTGAGCGAGTCACCTTTCTGATATGTCTGGTTAAGGACGAGTCCATTTTTTCGCGTCGGTTTAAGTCTGCTATGGTTTCTTGAAAGGTTGTGTGCCATGGTGGTAGTTCTCTTATGTCCTTTACGATGTCTGGTGTGCCAAAGTTGATGTTTTTAATTGTATTTAGGCATCGTATTCCCAATGGCTTCGGAGTTTTTGGGTATTTCTCATATAGTTGAATAAAGTTTGGCGAAATAGTTTTTTCGGAAGTAGGATTCGTTAAATTTGAAATCATTTTTGTATAGTATTTCAGGGATGAGAAAATTCTTCTATGTTGCAATGGAAAGATGTTTGATTCTACGTGAAGGCTAGCAATTGGGCTGGTGTAAAATGCTCCTGTAATGAGTCTTAGAGCTGAATTTTGAACGGTGTCCAGTTTTTTCAGAACATTTTCTTTGGCACTACTGTAAATCACGGATTGGAAAGAGTCAGCGCCGAGTAAAGGTTTCTTTTATAGATTTTCTATCTGCACCCCATTTGGTATGAGAAACCATTTTTATCACACTAAGAGATTTATGACAGTTTGTTTTTAAGTCTTCTATGTGTTTTCCAAAAGATAATTTTCGATCTATTTCTAGTCCTAAAATTCTTATGTTATCGAAACTTTGAATTAGCGTATTATTTTTTAGGTGGACGTTACAATCTGGAGGTTTAATTCGTTTTGTACTGAATGTGATTGCTTTTGTTTTATTCATTGAGAAGGATAGTCCATTTGATGAAGCCCAATCAAGCAATTTGTTCGTTGTAGATTGTAAAGTGCTATTTAGATTATCTAAGCTTGAGGAAGTCATATAAATGACTAAGTCGTCAGCAAACAGTTTGTATTTGACTGGAGGATCTATGATTTTAAATATATCTGATATACCAATTATGAACAAAGTTGGGCTAATTATAGAGCCCTGCGGTGTGCCATTTTCTTGTATCTTTGGGGGGGGATAAGACATCTTGAATACGAACCTGGAAAGTCCTATTTGACAGAAAGTCTTTTATGTATTCAAGCATATTTCCGTTTATATTCCATTCCATGAGCGTTTTAATGATTTCATGCCTCCATATTCTATCGAAGGCTTTTTCAAGGTCAAAACTTATGAGCATGGTGTATTGACTCGTTACAAAACCGTCACAAATATGCTGTTGTAACTTCGCTAGATGATCTATGGTGCTTCTTCGAGAGCGGAAACCATATTGCATTGGATCCAATAGTTTCTTTTGTTCAAGAGTCCATTTTAATCTGGTGTTTATTATTTTCTCCATGACTTTACATAACGTGTTGGTAAGCGAGATTGGACGGTAGCTAGAAGGAGAAAGGGAATCTTTTCCTGGTTTTAATAACGGGATTATGTGAGCGTTTTTCCAACTGTCTGGTATCTTTTTAGATTTCCAGATAAGGTTGAGGAACTTGCTAATTGTGTGAAGAGATGCAGAATTTAATTTTTTGACCATATCTATATGGATGTCGTCTGATCCAGCGGCTGAGGATTTCATATGTTTCAGGGCGTATAAAAGTTCGTCATATGTAAGAGGTCGGTTGAAGTCATGGTTAAGCTCATCTATGTAATTTAAATCTTGTTGTTCAATTCGACGCTTTATGTCAATGAAAGCAGTTGTGTAATTTTCTGTAGAGGACATTTGGTAGAAGTGGTTAGCGATCTGGTTGGCGACATCTGTTTTATTCGAGAATATTTTAGAATTGTATTCAATCGCTGTGATTGAGGTGAAATTTTTTTTGTTTGATAACATTTTTACTTTATTCCATACTTCTTTTATAGGGGTGTGCGAGTTGAAAGAAGAAGTGAATTTTATCCATGATCGTTTTTTTGCCTCCCGAATGGTGTGTTTGCATTTTGCTCTGGCAATTTTAAAATTTTTTAAATTTTCTTGACTAGGATGACGTTTGACTAAGGTTAACATACGGTTTTTTTGTTTTATTGCTGTTTTGCATTCATTGTTCCACCAAACTGTTTGTTTTTTTGTTATGGTTGCACTGTTTCGAGGGATATATTGAGTATCGGTATCCAGGATACCCTTCACGATATGGTTATTTGCCTCATTTATGTCGCTGAGATTTTCTGGAAGTTGTAAATTTAACAATTCAGTGTAGTTTTGCCAATCTGCGTCTTTGATTCTCCATGTCGGATATTTTTTGTATTGATCGTGTCTGACTAGTGTTTGAAGTGAAATTAAAATGGGAAAATGGTCGCTTCCAAATAAAGTAGGAAGGGTAATCCAGTTGACCATTGGAGCTAATGAACTGCTACAAATGGATAGATCTATAGCTGAAAAGGAGCCATTGTATGAATTGAAGTGGGTGTGCGATCCGTTGTTGAGTAAGCTGAGATTTTCGCGATCGATGAATTTTTCTATGTTTTTTCCTCTGCCATTGGAGGTGGTTGAGCCCCATAATGTATTATGAGAATTGAAATCACCACTCAAGATAAACAGAGTTGGTAATTGTTTGATAATGTGATCGAGGCAGTTCTCTGTAATTTCATCGGATTGGTGTAAGTATATTGAGCAGAGAGTGAGCTTGAATGGATGTTTTATTGTGACGGCTATGGCCTGTAAGTTTGTGTAAAGTTTGATGCTCGCAGCATAGTTTATTTTTGACTCCAATAAGAACTCCGCCTCTAGCGATTGTATCGGTTGAAATGTCTTTGCGAAATATTTCGAAGTTTTTTAGGTTATATTGTTCAGCTAGTTTCAACTTGGTCTCTTGTAGAAGTAAAATGTCCGGATTTTCTTGTGCGATCAAAATCTGTAATTCTGGATGTTTGGTTCGTATACTGTTGAGATTCCAGTTTAAAATTTTCATAATATCGAGATATTATCTACGGTTATTTTAAATTGACTGAGGTTCCTATTTTTGAACCCCTGCTGCTGTTGCAGCCCGCTCCACTTCGTCTTCCAGCTTGTTGATGATTTTTGTAAATTTTATTTTGGTGCCTCTGTATAGTAAAAGTTCGCGCGTATCTTTCAGCATCTTGATCAATGTTGGAGTATCAGCGATTGAAAGATCATCTTTGACCTGAGTGACGTTTTGTGCGTTGGGTGCTTTGCACATGTCTACGAACATTGTAAAATTTTGAAAGCTGAGGGGATATACGTGTTGGTTTTTAACGATATGTTCTTCCAGAGAGGCAAAGATTTCTTTTAACGTAGGTTGTGGTTTTCCATTCTCGTTTTCTTCCTCCGATTGGGTATCCGTTTCTTTTGTACGAAGAGATGCTTTGGTTGGTTTTAGTTTCTTTTTAGCCGATTTAGCAGGTTTTTGACTCGAGTCTGTGTCAATATTGTTTGACTGACTGCATGAGGAAAATGAGAGAGGTCTCTTTACTGCTTCGGTTGACAGAGGAGGGAAGCTGTTGAGATCTACACTGTTGTTAGGGTAAGATGAGTTTTGTTGAGTTTCCGTTACATCTATGTCGTCTTCCCAGTGTTCGGTTTCAAGTAAT
Source organism: Icerya purchasi (assembly GCA_039619475.1). Classification (NCBI taxonomy): domain Eukaryota; kingdom Metazoa; phylum Arthropoda; class Insecta; order Hemiptera; family Monophlebidae; genus Icerya; species Icerya purchasi. The sequence continues at coordinate 293,011,137 of CM077116.1, read as the reverse complement.
AATTTTTCTTCGTTTTCAGGACAATTTTCGGCTCTGTGGCCCTTGCTATGGCATTTAAAACATGAGAATTCATCGCAGGTTAGGAAAATTCGATGATTTTGTTCGTTGTACTGAACTAAGAATGTTCCAGGAATTTTCTCCTTGTCAAAATCGGTGGTAGTGTAGAATTGCCGTCTCCAGCTTATTATATGGCCAAAGAATTGGTCATGCGGATTTAATCTGAGGTAAGATAATGGAGTGGTGATTTCAAGTTTTAGTTGGCTTTTTACGTAATCTTCCAAAATGTAGTTGGGGATGGATGGACTGACATGAGAGAGTACAATTTTCTTCATAGGGTTTATTAGCCTGCGGCATTTTATAAAATTTTCTTCGATTTTAAAGCCTCCGTGGTTGGCGAAGAATTCATCTACGAGCTCTTTGGACTGTAAATGAATGACTAAACGGTTTTTGCCCACTTTAGATGCTGCAATGATATGTTTTGGATCTTTGATAGCATTGGATATAGTTAATGCGACCAAATAGTCCCTGATTTTAAAATCTAATATACAATTAAATACTAGACCTTGCTCTTCCGTTGGGTGTTGAAATTCGGTGACTGGTGAAATTTTGTTTTTAGTTTTTTGAGCATAAGTGGTGGTCTTCTCTGAGTTCATGATTGTAGTATTTGCTGGGTTTTTTCGGTTTGTATATTGATCGGCGAGAATTCGCCGGTCAAAAAGTTATTTTAATGCACTTACGTATGTATGATTAATTTTCTTTTTTTTTTTTTTTTTTTTTAATATTTACCAGCATATGTTTAACACAGAGATAAGATAAGAAAGGGAAAAAAGAAAATAAAAAAAAAAACTACGAAAAAAAATAAAACTAAATTAGGAACACGTGATAAGCGATAATTTAACGCGAGAACGCACGACTGTTCACTTTCACATTTATATCTTTTTTTCTAGTCGTCTTTAAAACGATTACATCCTTAAAATATTCTTAGATCATTATCACTTGTTTTAATTTTCTCAGATTTAAATACATAATTAACGGAATTACTAGAATGTCAAAATATTAAGAGATTATTTTTTATCATGACAAAAACCTTTCCTAATTAGTTTAATGAAATAGAATAGTCTTAACGGGGTCATATTTGGATACAATATAGTTTTAATAACTGAGTAAAAGATAGCTTTTATGATTAAAAGTGAAATTCTAGTTTCAAATATACTATCTAAAAATGCTGACAAGGCAAAATTATTAAACTATTCTTATTTATACTAGATTAATGATCTGCGATCGTTGCATATGTATCATTATTTTTTCTCCTGGGTGACTGGATGGTTTTTCATGTCTCTATCTTTCATATTCACATTCACCCTCTTTACGAACATTATGACTTTAAATCTCAGAATATCATAATAGAAATATCGTAGCGTAAAGGTTAGTAACATATCATAGGTTTATTAATGGGTCCTCACCAATCATTATTGCCCTTTTTCAGAAACTTAGGTCAAGAATTCTTCTAATATCACATTCAAAGGATTTAATATAATAACATCAGACCATTTCGATTTTCCCTCACATCTAAATCAACTACACTCAATTTTGCTTGTATTTAAAATCCTTTGAAATATTCCCACTCCCTTCAACTTGTTTCCGTTTAAATTTCTCCAAACTTCATACTCTTCCACTGTCCTCATTCTTCAACTGTTACTCATCAATATATTATCGGAGTAAATCGGAATGTTCATTTTCCTTTTTGAAGTTACTCCTCATAACGGTTAACAGTTTTGTACCCTTTTTACCGCTTCTAGGTACAGGACCCTAATTAACATGCCAAATATATGCATTACCTATATATACATACATACATCCATACATATAATAAAGAAGTTTCAAATCTCTTTTTTTTTTTATTTTATTTCAGTTATGAAAAATTTATAATTAAAATTTCTTATTTTTGAAACATGAGAATATTATCCATTACATTATATTCATAACATTAAAATGCAATTGTTGGTTCCAGCATGAAATTAAATTAATTTGAAAAATTCATTTCTTGCTCTTCTATAAAATTAACGGACATATTTCAAGAGATCAACATAACAAAAATTATTTATCGTTTGGAAACATATTTCAAAAAATTAATAATTATCCCCGGAACCGCATCTGAATCATTTTGTTTAAATTCAGTCATAAAAGTAATTTAAAAAATTACAAGTAATATTGTGATAATTGTTACAAACATTAACTTGATTCTGCGCAAATAATGGAATTTTGTTCGAAAAATCTACTGAAAGGTGCAGAACCTTAAACTGGAAGTTTCCAAGTGAAAAAAGTACAAAAAATTGTGAACAAAAAACAAATTGTTGATCGGATAAAAAATGTTTTATGCTTAGAATTTTCAAATTAAAAATATTTTTTGGTTTTTGCAGAATATTTTAGTTCTAAACGATTCCAAACTAAGAAAGCAATGATGTACTTAGTTATTCAAAAATCAGTTACTACTTGCTACTCTTTTTGCGGAAAACTGCTTAATCGAATAAAAAATACTAAAGTTAAGGTCTTCTAGAATTTTAAATTTTTAGGCTATTGGAATTTTTTACATCTTTTTCTGTTAATTAATTGTGAGAATTTAAAATTTACATGTCTGTTAGATTTTAAATAAAAAATAACCATCTTTATTTATTTCTTTTTTTTTTATAACGGCCCAAAGAGGGGGGGGGGGGTCTGTTTGACTATTCAATTCTTAAAAATAAGTTTTAAATAAACATAACTAACTTTTAGAAATAATGTGATAAAACAACGTAAAAGCAAATCATTTGGCTTATAGCGTTTAAGCCTGCGTAATATAAATTCAGCGTCCAGAAAACATGTATCGTGTAGTCATCGACTGTACGCGTTAACAAACTTTTACAAAATGTTAAAACTGAAATATACTTTTCTTACTTTTTTATGTCGTCTTTTACATATTTCACTTGGTCAGATAAAAAATAGATTTTATTAAAGTGATGTACTCTGATATTTTTTGTTTTCAAAATTTTAATATTTGTAAAATATTTAATTTTTCCGATTACGTTACATTTAATGATTTCACAACAAAATGACAAAGACTTTTACTTCGTTTTTGTTGTTTAAAAATTTTAGAACTTTTAATGAATACTGCTTTATTTATTTCCGCTTTTGCTTTAGTTTGTATATTTTCAAGTTAGTAACATCAAGTGCGCAATCTGAAAAGTACTTATTTCCTTAAAGAATACGTGTATAACTTCATGGTAGAGTAAAGAAACGGGAGTGCATTAATACCATATTTCGTTTGATTACAGTGTATTTACGCTATTACCTGGTGACATTATATTAACTGGGACACCGGGTGGAGTTGGAGTATTTAGAAATCCGAGAGAATTTCTACAGGTAATTTCTTTAACTCAAAATATGAAATTTTAGAAAATTAAACTACTGTATAAATAAATGCTCGGAGGAAAAAAAAGAAAAATTATATGCAACTTCACAAAACATTTGTGCTGTTAAGTTAATAATAGAAAAAAATTTTAATTCGAAATAATGAACTAACAATACTTTAGTTTAGTTTGTTTAAATATACCACAAAAAAAATATTTATGTCAATGTCTGTTGTCAAACTGCATCGGTCTATAAAAATCATGTTATTTTTTTTTACATGTAATTAACCTAAAGTATATTACGTCTAAAATTATTTCAATAAATATTGTTTTTTTTTAATGATTTACATTTTTTATTAATACATTATTTACATTTTGGCATTATCTTGTTTTTAGCTTCCGTATTATTTTTCTTCTTTTAAAGCCGATAAATATCAAACACAACGCAATTTTTTTTAACTGAACATTATAACATACATGTATATTCGTAAATACTGTTATATCGAGCGTTTTTTAGCAACGAATTACTTTTTTTCGAAACTTAAAAATCAGTGAACATATTAATTTAAAACCGAAATCAATTTTTAACATTTGTAACTATAAAATTTCCTGTTCAGTGAAAAAAATAAAACAACAGTAAAATGTCGAGGAAAAATATTTTCTCTATTTTAAATAACTACATCGGATAACAAATAACAGATAATTTATAATTTTATGAACTATAACAACAATTATCAAACAAGCAATAAAAGTAACAAATCATTAAGAATTTAAAATATTAAACTTATTCTCTTCTTATGTACACATTTCAATGATCGCCGTAATAATTCGTACATTCGCACGAGTGTATTAACAGATTTTTCAAATTGAAAAAAAAAAAATGGAATCAAGTATATCCGTATGATTTAGTTAATTTTATCAAGCTGATATGTTACTGATCATTTGTTAACTTACAAGCTACTTTCTCTCTCTGATAACTCCAGTAACGTTCAAATCACATTTTAAAATAGGTCGGTTTTATAACTTTTCATTTACGTTCTTGTACTGAAAACTACGAAATAACTCTCCAATATTTTAACTGAAAAATTTTTCTAATTACTTATTTTTAAATACTTACGTTTTATTTTGATAATTTTACTAACAATTAGATATAGTTTTCTTTTTTTTTTTTTTGTATCGAAATTTACTTAATTAATAAATTAATTTACAATAACGTTAAAGTTTCATTTTATGTATTTGCAGCCTGGCGATTCGGTGAAAAGTGAAATATCCGAAATCGGTGTTTTAAACAATTCCATATCTTAAGTGAGCAATTACCAATAATTGCAATCTTCAAAATCATCGGAAATACCAAGATCAGTATTTGGGTTTTCGTCTTCTTCTAAACGTCTTATTATGCTTAGACAAACGGTCAGTACTATTATCGTCATCGTCATCGCCATCGCCAACATATTTCTACAAATAGAATATACGGATTGTATGTGTAATTTTAATAACGCTGTATAAACTTGCAAGTAAACTAGCCAATAGAGGTTAAAAAGTGTTTTTGTTTTTTAATAGAATGAAAAAAAATCATCAATATCCTTCTCTCGTAATTGGTTAATAAGTTATAATTTTTAAATACACCTGTCGAATTTCGGATAAACATATTACTGAAACTACTAGTTACTTTAATAATAAACGTATCTTACGGGACCATTATTAATAAAATAATACAGCAAGCTTCAATGGTTAAACTATGGAGGTAATCTTCAAACAGAACAGTTTTTCAGTTGATATTGAAACTACTCTGACGATTTTTCAATTCTATCGCATGTTTCAAAAACAATAACTTATTTATATGACGGCGTGTCGGGATTGCAATGCAAGGAAATATCACAGGAGCTTTCTCTAACTCTACGTGCCTGCTAATTTTTATTTTATTTTCACGATTAATTGTATAAGTAGCTAAATTTCGTGATTTTAAATACTTCTTTGAAATAAATAAAAAAGAATGATGCTCATTCATATGAAACAAAAATCCAGCATAGATTCATCGTCAAACTTTAATTTCTTCTGGAGCATGTCGCTAAAAAGTCTATTCAGTAATGGAACAATAATCGTGAAAAGTATTATATAAAATCATTGTAACAGATGGAAAGAAACAGAATTATACGGACTTTTGCTGGTGATAATTACCTCTTCATTATAATTGGCGCATACTTTGCTATTCATAGATATCTTTAACAAATGTTAAAGTAGTTAAACGGGCGGCTTTCTTACTCAAATTCCGAGCGATATCGATAGATTTTTTTTAGTTCTAAAATACAACTAAACGAGGTATATAGATTTTGATTTTAGAGAAAGTATAACGATTTTCATAACAGTAGCAAAATACTAACTACAATCCTATTAATTGTTATACATATAATATTAAAATATACCCTAATTAAAGGTTATTAAAATTATTATACGTCAGTCAATTCTCGTTTTAATTCCTGCAGCATATCCGGTGTAATCAGTCCTTGATCAAGAAGTCGCTTCGTCAATCTTCCTTTAACTATATGATTTCCTTGATTTGATTCTGCAATATGAAATTGTTTTCTATTATTAACTTCTACTAATTAAAAATATTCTATTAATAATATAAAATGATGCACGATAATTCAATAAAAAAAAAATATATTTCTATAAGTAAAGTCACGCATATGTAAATATTAAGTTCATTTGCTGAAGATATAATTTTCACTAATATCAAAATATAAGAAAAATTAAAAACTGACTCATTACAATCTTTTCAACATTTGTTTAATGTTGTAATATTTTGAACTAGCAAATACTTACGGCTAGATTAAAAAATTTATACTTGATAATAACTAAAACTCAGCCAAAAATTGTTTATATTTTCATTTCTTTGATTACCGCTTTAAACTTCTTGCAAAAACTAAAACATTTATGTTGGCGCGTCGATTTAGACTTTTTTTGCCAAATAATTTTTCAATTACGTGAAATTTTTTTAAACAAATCCCCACTTCCGATGTATAAGACGACTTCAGCAGCAACTGAATCCAATTATTAACATTAATAAAATAACTGTTACTTGAGAGTACAAAAAATAAATAAATAAATAAAAGATTTTCTGTTCTTTTTAAATGTTTTCTAAAAATACTAATCCATCCATTAAACAAATTTCTCACTTATCAACTTGCCAATTTGCCGTGTTTATTAAGACTTCCAGATTTTATTCTTTTTTACTGTTTTTAAGTACTCTTTTACTAGATATATTAAATAAATTCGTCACAATTAATAACAAAAATATTGAATGGAAAAATAAAGGTAAAGCATCTTCGAACAACACTGGACGAAAAAAATAGTCAAATTAACAACTTTTTTTACACAGAAAAAACAAAAAAATTTGTAGCATTTTCTCTTATTTCAATAAAAAAAATCTGAACACAATTTATTTCAAATAAGCTCACAATACATAAATCAATAATTCTTCCTAAACTACAGTATGTGCAAAATCAATATGCCTTATGAACATATTCAGGAAACCACACAATACTTTAAATTTGTCTTATATTGTGAATCAATTTATATAGTTATCAAAAAATTCTTTAAAAGACGTACATTTATTACCTATCGTTAATGACATAGGGAATTATGAAATAGATATTAAAAATATGAACACAAACGAATTAGGCATCTATTGGTTTAAAATAAAATTAATTTATCTGACAACCCATATTTAGTTCAAGTAACTATTTAAATAACCAGGTAACCAGGTCTTTATCTAAACCTGATAGGGGTTACTACAACCAATAGAGTTTTAATCATTTTTTATTGCGTGAAAATATATATATTTTTTAATGAAAACATTTTCGAATAATAAAATTATGAAAATGTCCGGAAGTTTTTTTTTTTCTATAAAAAAAGGGAACAAGATAGGGCTTGTCAACCAAGAATCTTCACCCAGAAACAATTAAAGGAAAACGAAAGTTATTTAGTGAGACGATCAGATATCGTTAATAAGAAGGGGACAATGGAAGGGATAATAAGTGTAAAAAGAAAAGACAGGATACAACGATCACAAAAAGGAGCAGGAAGCCCCAGCCTAAGCAAGTGGGAGTACAGAGCCAAACGCTTCACCGAAAGAGCAGAGCACTCAAAGAACACGTGATCAGCGTCACAGACAACCACATCATTTGAATGGAGAGGACAACATGGGGAAGAGGCCAACGAGAGGCGAAAACGGGAGGAAGGCATCAAGGAATGGTTAAAGCGCAAACGCACAATGGCGACAACAGCAGAACGAGGAAGTGAAGGAAACAGAAGGTACCAGGGATTTGAAGGAAGATTAGGCTGAACGAACAGATAAAAAGAGCGACAATTAGAAAAGGAGGAAAGGTACATACCCGACCAAAATCTGAGATGGAAATATTTACACAAAGGCAAGAGATTAGAGGATGGGATTTTTTTGAAGAAGAATGAAGAAGCAGCAATCCGAGCCAAAGAATCAGCCATCTCATTACCAGAGATGCCAGAATGGCCAGGAACCCACAGCAAGTTAATATGGATCCCATGGAGAGAAGAGAGTCCGAATGAGAGAACGTATGCGGAGAATAGTAAAATCACAGGAATGATTAGGAAGAGGAGAGGAAATGGCTTGAAGAGCACTCATAGAGTCGGAAATGATCAGAAACTGGGAAGAAAGACGATTGGAGGAGATAAAAATAATGGAACGTAAAATAGCCATCAGCTCGGCTGTAAATATGGAACAGAAAGAAGGAAGACAGAAGGATTCCGAGCAGTTATAATTTGGAAGAAAAAAAGAAGCACCAACACCATCAAGCCCCTTAGAAGCATCAATGAAAATGTTTACATGAGACTGAAAGAGAGAATTGACAATACTATGGAATTCCTGTTTAATTACAGCTGGAGGGAGATATTTTGCAAGTGTAAGCAAAATAAATACTCTGGGAGGATGGCAGAGATCACTGAAGTTAAAGGAGAAATAAGGCAGACTATTAAAGGAAATTGTATACGGCCAAAATGAACTAATACGGAGAGAAATAAGGGACAGGATAGAAATTTTCCTAGGCACAAAGCACCAATTCCGAGAAATTGAAAGGTAGGAAAAAATGAGAGAAAAAGATGAGAGTGAAAGACGTTTAGCAAGGAAGCGATAGCCTAAATAAGATCTGCGAATAGACAGGGGAGGAGCATTTGATTCAGCGAGCAGTGCTAGAATAGGAGAGGATTTAAGAGCACCGAGACAGAGTCTAAGGCAAGAGTTTAGGATCACATCAAGTTTAGAAAGACGAGACTTGGAGGCGCAGGCATAAATGAACGAACAGTAGTAAGCTTGGAGCGGACAATGGATTTATATAGAAGAATAAGAATGAAAGGGTCACCGCTCCATTTAGTTGGAGACAGCAGGTTAAACCGTTTAGTAGAGGAGGAAGAAAGATATTTGATATGTTCGGAGAAAATCAGACGACTATCGAGAAAGATACCGAGATAACGAAAGCAATTAACACGAGCAAGAGCTGTACTATTTAAGGATAAATTAACAAAACCAGGGTTATAAGGGCGAAGGGTAAATACAACGTAGGAGGACTTAGAAGAAGAAATCGAAAGGTTAATTGAGGCAAGAGCACTTTCAAGCAAAATTGAGGGACGAATTGACAGCTTCATAAGCTGCATCAATATCGTGGGAAGAGGAAAAAAGCAAAATATCATCAGCAAAGAATAAAGAGTGGGAATTTAAAGGAAAGGAAGCGATACTAGCAGTATAAATGTTAAAAAGAGTAGGACTGAGGGAGGAACCTTGAGGAAGACCGCAGAAAACCTTTCTAGGAGTGTCAAATAATGGAGGAGAGAGGTGGATAGAACGATTGGACATGAACTTAATAACGGGGGAAGTGAAATTGTCTGGAATGTTAATTGCTGTCATTTTATCACTTAAAGTTGGGAGATGGACGTTGTCAAAAGCACAGGAGACATCAATGAAGGAAGCCAGAGTATAATGTTTTTGGATAAAAAACTCATATAAATGAGACACAAAAAGACTGATACAATCAGGAGGGCCAATACCCGGCCGAAAGCCGACAATATTGTTAGGAAGCACATTATGGTGTTCCAACCACCAGACAAGACGCTTGTTTACCATACCCTCAAACAATTTTCTGATGCAGGATGCCAAGGAGATGGGGCGTAAAGAAGAACTTTTCTTAGGAATATTTTAGTTTCAAAACGGATTAAATGAAATACTACTATTAGACTATATTATTTATTTACATGAATTATATTTTTTCTCCCTTAATGAATCATTTATTAATCCGTTTATTCTACTAAAAAATATTATTTTTAAATGAATTACTCCTTTAACTATTATGAATTTTCTTTATAACTTGGTAAAAGGTACATTTTTCCATTTCTCCTGTTAATGCAATCTACTTAAAAACCACAATTTTAAATTAATCAAAATTTTTTTATTTTTAATAGCGATGAAAAGCAGGTTTAACCTCATTGTGCATACTTATTCCATCTATTATTTAAAAATAAAACGCTTCCCGAGTATTAGGTAAACAAATTAAATAATTTACCTGCCAAATAAGTTTGTTTTTTATACATTGCGCCAACATCTGGTTCTATATGCATATGTGATGAAGATGTTATTTCAGAATTACGAAGAAGCCTTGTAATTTGCACAACGCCTTGCTGGATAATTGCATCTAACTCGGTCTGCATATCACGTACTGCATTCTGATGAGGAAATATATCAGTAAATCGGTAGCTAATAACAGGAACAATATGTAAAAACTTAATCGATAGAAAAAAGTTGCTGCATAATCGCATGCATCCCACCCAAATGTATTTCGTTATAATAGTATGTAATTTTTTTATTTTCAACGGCTGAATGCTTTTTTATAGAACTAATTACTAGAAAAAAATAAAATAAAAATTTGAATACATATTTTGTTCACACAAAATTCATTTGTTTTTTAGTTTAAAAGAAAGCTATCAACACAGAAATTTTTCATTGGAATTACTGTTTGTAGGCTAGAGAAAAAGTGTCTGATAAAAAATGAAATCATTCACTGAATAAATGTAGCATAGACCAAGACTCGGTGATCTATTATGCTGAAAATTAATATTACTCTCCTCAATATTACCTTGGAAACATCTCATAATGAAGATAAAATCAAAAATTTATAAATAAAATATCAGTATAATTGACAATATGACTAAAATGTTAAAGCCCAACGACTTAATCATGAGCAGACTTTAAATAGCGCTTATTTAACATTGCAATTAAATACGAACGAATAAACACGAAAAAAAAAAAAAAATAGATTGCTTTAGTGCCTTTTAGAAACATTAATCAGTATTAACAAATTTTAATAAAAAATCCGGGGAAACAAAAGAAAAAAACAAAGAGAACTTAAAAATTATTTTAAAATAAGAGTACCTTTGATAGAACAAAGTAAAAAGACTCGCGTTCCACACCTAACAACTCGATGAGAAATTCAACTTAGCTCTTCTGCTCACTGTTTCAGTTCAATAAAAATTTTATTTTCAAAAATCTTTAAAAAAAATTTTAATTTTCAGAAATATTTAAAATATTTTAGTTTACAAACAACTCTATTATGAAAATGTTTCGTTTTTATATGCGTTTAAAATTTGTCAGATAATAATTACTTTACAAATTTTCAAAATATATATCAAAAAAGTAAATATTTAGACTAAACTAATGTTTTGTTATTAATAGATCTAAAAAGAAAAAAAAAGAAAAATCGACATTATTTTTCAATCTATGTATTAAAAGTAATTTTTACTTGGAACGAAAAAAAAAAAAAAAGAAAAGAAAAAAACAGTCCACGATTTAACTGATTCAGCAAAGAACTTTGATACATGAAAAATTCAGCGTATACTACTCCTTATAAAGCTGCAAGGCAAAAATCGTACAGCACGTTCTATAGTATCTAAAAAAGCTAACTTTTTTATTTAATCGACGCATTTTCTTCATTAGATTATATCAAAACTACAAAACCCCAGAAATTATAAAACTAAAGGTCCCAAATTTTGAAACAATTAAAAGCCAAGTTTTAAGAATTTTTTTTTAAATGCAGTCCATTCTATAATAGTTACGGATTCATTTTTTTAATCGGCGATTTCTATTTACAGAATACCGCAAAAATACTGAAATCTAAAAACTTTATATTTTAAGGGCTCAAATTTGGCAAAGTCTAAAGCAATAAGGCCGAAAATTAAAAGTCCACAGCTTTTTTCATGGAAGTTAGAGACGCTAATTTTATTTTTAAATGGCGTATTTTCACCGCTAAAATATAGGAAAAATATGGGACCTCCAATATTATAAAATTAAAATACCTAAATTTTGAAAAATACAATGATCAGACTATAAAACAAAATATTTTCAAAAATTCCACAGCCCACTCTATGGTAGCTGCGGGATTAATTTTCTTTAATCAGCGTATTTCGTCCGTAGAATACCGCAAAAAAAAAAAAAGAAGTTCACTGTTCTTTTTAAAACCTCAGCATTCATGCGTCACCCACAAATCAATACTTTAAAGTAAAATAAAAATAAAAACGTGATAATGTCAAAAATAAAAAAAAAAAATAAAAGTAATTCTATATATACAAATGCGCTATTGAAAAAAAAAAAATTGAGTCCGTTTTATAGCAGCTTAAGGATTTTTTAAATTTTTCATCTTTCTGTTATTAGAATATAGGAAAAATACAAAACCTTTAAATTGTAAAATTAAAAAATACAAATTTTAAAATTATCAAAACGATGGTTACGAGTAATTTAAAATATTGTTTCTTCAATTCCAAAAAAGAAAACGGGTTGCACTATTGGAGCGTAAGTTTAATGAAATACGAGGGACGATTAAAAAGTAAGTTTCCCACCCCTGTAAAACCGGTTAGAATAAACTTGTGGGAATGGGCGTGATCTCATTTTGTAGCCACAACATTCAAGTTTAAACTAGTTCAAACCGCAATACCGTATGTTTTTTCGTTCTCAAATTACGTAAATTAATCATGAGTTTAATTCTGAAAATTGCCGCCGACTACGAGATGTGCTTAGTTATTCGTTTTTTAAACCATAAAAAAATTGCACCAACTGAAATTCATCGACAAATAGTAGAAGTTTACGGTCCCGTGTCGAGTGTTCAACCTGTTCGTAAATGGTGCCATGAATTCCGAGGAGGTAGAACGATATAGAGGATGAGCAAAGGAGCGCCAGACCATCTGTAATCTCAGACGAACTAGTGCGAAAAAGTGAAAAAACTGCGATCCGATCACCGTCAAACCATTTCTAATCTTCTTGACCAGTTTCCGAATGTGTCACGAGGTACCATGCAAAAAAATTCGAGACCGACGAGGAGTTGAAAAATTTCATTCTTACCTGGTCACAAAATTTGCCGGCAAGTTTCTTAAATTAATTTCCCGACTCGACAAACGCTTAAATTGAAAATGTGAATATGTCGAAAAGCAAATAAAAGTATGCTGAATTCAAGCCGATGTCCGTTTTTTTCTAGGCTTATTAGTTACGAAAATAAAAAATAGGGACTTACTTTTTGAACGCCCCTCGTAAGTATTGTCAATACTCAGTTTAAAAAGAATTAAACGTGGCATATTTCTGTCACATGTATTACCATGATAGCGGTTTTAGTTTTTGAGATATTTTAAATCAAATTTCATTTTATAATTGAGATCTTTTCTCTTTTTTAAATAAACGTTATGTAAACGCTGCAGCCTTTTTTAAAAATTCTTGAAGTAAAATAATCAAAAATTCGAAGATTTAGGCTGCAAAGCAGCCAAGCATAACCCTTGATATACATCCGGAAAAACGAACAAGATCGTATAGTTATAGTAAAAGATGAAGACGACATAAGTAAATTAAGTTAGAATATAAGTATATCAATTAGTTATAAATTTTTTCCTCCTGTAAATCGCTCTATATATTATAAATGTAAATAATTGAAAATGGCTATCAATATGCGGTTACTAATGTTATATTTTTTATATTACTCGAACGACATTCACAATTCACAAAAAATATATAAAATTATTCATATTGTAATAAACTTTTTTTTTTCTTTTTGTGGGCGCGCCAGCAGCATTGACCCAACAACGAGAAAAACTAAGCTAAAGAACTAAATAGCTAGACAATCCAAAATGGACGCAACAAAGGACAGCAGTTCAGACACCACAGAAGATGAAGGAAAGGAGAGGATAAAGGAAGAGTTATATGGAGTAGGGAGACCTAATGATAAGAGCTGACCGTATAAAAGGGAGCGTTCATTACGAAGAGCAGGACACTCGAAGAAAATATGATCAGTATCATATATACGAGGAGGATCACAATCGCGAAGAGAACAATAAGGAGAAGGCGACAGATCAAATCGAAAGCGAAAGGAGGGGGGAGGAGAGAATGATTGATCCGGAGACGAATTAGGGAGACAATAGAAGAGCGACGACCGAAAGGAATAGAATGGAACCAAGACAGAGAACGAGGAATCGGCTGAATAAAACGGTAATGCGAATGGTGATAAAATTGTTCAATACACATTAAAACGAATGACTAATATACGTAAAAAACACAATAAGTACAAAAAAATAGTCCGACCGGTTTCGTCATTTATGCGACATATTCATGGACTGAATTTTTTTTGTTGTCATTTATGTTATTTAGTCATTATTAAGAAATGAATCGATATATTAGCTGGTCATGTAAATTTGGAAAAGTGTATAAAAAATAAGAGTAATAAAATAATAAATAAAAAATAAAAATAGACACTTTAATTTTATAAAGTTTTGATAATATTAATAAATACAAAGACATAACATTAAACATACAACAAACAATACCAAAGAACATATTATTTAATATAAAAACTTTATAAAATTAAAATATAGTATTAAACTAAAGTATCTATTTTTATTTTTTATTTATTTTATTTTATTATTTTTTATCATTATTTTATCAATCTTATTTTTTATACACTTTTTCACGTTTACATAGACCAGCTAATACATCGATTTATTTCTTAATAATGACTAAATAACAAATAACAATAAATAAAATTCAGTCCATGAATGTGTCGCATAAATGACGAAACCGGTCGGACTATTTTATTGTATTTTTTGTGTTTTTTATATATATTAGTCATTCGTTTTAATGTGTATTGAACAATTTTAAGTTTATTACAATATAAATAATGTTATATATTTTTTGTGAATTGTGAAAGTCGTTCGAGTAATATAAAAATATAACATTAGTAACCGCATATTAACAGTAATTTTCAATTATTTACATTTATAATGTATCAATTAAGTTAATTAAATTAAATAAGTTATTTTAATATGCGTATATATCGAGAAAAACGAAGTTGTTATTGTAAAAAGGTAACACAGAACAGTGGGAAATTATATCTCGAATTTCTTTTCAGAGTAAGCAAAACCAACAGAGACAACATATAACGAAACACTATTCCAGCATATTATTATCTGGAATGAGATATGTGAAACTGAACGTAAAAGCAAATAGTACAAAGAGAGAGGCGTATCAGTAACAGAATGGATAATAGGAAGTGACATATAGAACATATGTATAAGTAGTGATGAGGAGTTGTCGATGCTACTGGTAGAGTGCATGGCGCAGTTAAAAATTATTAATTACAGAGGAAAATTGATATACGCATATTTCGGTGTACTCTCCGAAACAAATAGTACGAAATAATAGCTAGAATAAATATCGATCGCAGAACGATAAATACCAATGTTCGGACGAGTGCGAACATAAACGATTAATGGTTAACACATCAATACCATGGACGGCCATGGTGAAAAATAAAGAAATTTTAAGCAGGTGGCAACTGACAGAGATATAGCAAAAGACGTAATCTAGAGAAAAAAGAAATAACTCGCGCATAAGATCCCAGAGGGAGTAGTTTTTGTTCCAGCAATGCAAAGGAAAATAAAAGGCAAAGCAACAAAAGTAAGGAGACGAATCGAAATGATATAAATTGACGGGAAAAAATGCAGCGAACTAATTCAGATGGCAAGGAACCGCGAAATATAGAAATGGTGTGAACAATCCCTAGATTTGGGCTACTATATACTTGATAATGATGATGAGAATTTTATACGGAATTCAAATATGGAAAGAGGCTAAGAAAACAGAAATGAATAAAATAGATAGAATACAAAAAAGATATTTGAAACTTAACCCACTGGAAGCGAAACAACTCTAGATTAACTTGGTGGAAGGAAAACAATAAAATGTCTCCTAAGATAGGCTATTACTATTATAGATTACTAGAAATTCAATATCAATAACATAAAGTTACCAGTCAGACAAAAAACTCAAATATCAAAGCAATACATATTACATTTATCCTCGAAGGGGAATCTAAAAATTTTTTAATTAAATTAATAAGTGCCTACTATCCCCAATCATATATTAAACAAAAAAATAATTGGTATGTGGAAAAAAGAAGTGGAGAAATCGCTGAAAGAATAGTGCAAAGATTGAAAGCCAAGCTACATCCCGAATCTTTCTTTTTTATATTGTTCATTTATGAATTTTTTTTTTCCTTTTTTCGTTACTTTCCATGCTCTTATCTCTCAAAGAAGATCATGTATTCGACTTTGAATATATTAAACTACCTACATGTATTTGTGTATGGATGCGTATTTATATTGTGATACGTATGCGCATATGTATATATATATATGCATTTACTCATACATACACATATATAGGTATACATATACGCACACACGTTTTTCTGCTTATTGTCAGTTATTACTGTTATATTAACAGAGACTGTGAAAATGTTTTATGAAAAATTACCTGAACCACAAATATAAATCCAAAATATCGAACACGGATTCTAGGTGAACTAAATCCAATATTGTTTTCGGGTATGTTAATGGCCATCCGATGTTATGACAAAGCCAGTCGAAGGTAATAGCTTGATTTTTACTATACTGTCTCGCAAACTAAATTAATTTAAAAGTGATCGATGAAATAACTGTTAATTACTCGGCGCATTACAGTTGTAGAATAAAATCAAGGAAAACACATAAAACAGTAAATCTAAAAAGAAGACATGTTTTAAACAGTAGACTTACTTTAAGGAACATGGTACACACGAAGGGCATTTTACGATTAATCGGTGCGCAGCAAAATACATATCTCGCTCTTAGAGGTAACGGAACGTGCTGAATCATTTCTGCTAAAAATTTAAAATCTTCTACTGCGCACATAAAATATAACGAATCATCCACAGTAGATAATGTAACAAAAATATCCTAAACATTTCAAATAAAACAAAAAGAATACAAAATTACAAAATATATATATATATATATATATATATATATATATTTAACATCATACTAGTCTAGATGGTTATTATTAGCGATGGTATCTTTATTATTCTATCGCTTTTTTTACGCACCTTACTTCTCTATCCAACGGTAAATATCAGATGCTTTAATTCACCAAAGGAACTTTGATTTTCATTATCAAAATAGATGTTAAGTATTCTTTTACACATTTGTACTTTTCAAGCTTCCATAAAATAAATTCAGTCACCTATCGCCTACCACGCATTACTTTCTTTTTAGTCATTTTTGCGGATTTAAAAGATGCAAATTACCGTGCACATCAACAATATCAGGATTTCAATTTTCCTTTAACTGCTCGTGAATTTTACAGTTCTGAGATCTATAAACATCATGCGCACATGGGTTTATTAAATCCTCATGTAGTGCGTTATTTAACACATGGTAGAACATGTTTGCCGCCCAATGCAATTAAAATTATTGAACTTTTTTAATTCTGAGTTTTGCAATAATAGATCAGCAATCCAATTTACATATAGATGCAACGGTCATTGAATATATTAACCTTTTTACACTGGAAGTCTACAGTGGATTTAAAAAGTCTGACAATTGAGTAATGAAAATGATTTTATTCACGGGCCTGTGAAAACACTGCGAACCTGAAACTCCGGGAGGTTAACCTTCTATCGTTCCTCTATCGATAGACTATTTTACCAACCTGGTACGATCATTAGTTCCCCAGTTGCATTGTAGTCTATGTACGTGTTGCCTGTCACGATTGTGGGGCGACACGATTTAAAGGAACGCTGCACAATAAAGCTTTGTGCAAAACTTGGTGAGTCTGCGAAGAGAACGTTTGATAATGTGGTTAAAATATCTAGTGATAAAACGTTAAGTCGTGCTCGGGTATTCCGGTGTGAGGCGTGAAAAGTTTAAAAACAGTCGAGAAAGTATTGAAGATGAACCGCAAACTAACAGGCCGATTGAAATTCGAACTAACAACAACGCGCAGCGTATTGTACGCCACGATTGGAGGCTAACTGTTCCAATGTTTGGCAGACGAACTGATCATTAACCGCGAAACAGAAAAATTTTAGTTGAAGATTTGTCCGTGAAAAAAAGATGATTCCAAACACCTTTAAAAGCAACGAAATTTGGTTTTTCAGTGTGATCTAGAAACAAAGCAGCAAAGCCAACAGTGACTATCCGCTGGCTCAGCAAGACCGAAAAAAGCAATATTAAACAAGTCAAAAGTCAAAAAAATGGTGATCTGCTTCTTTGACAAGAAAAGGGCGACATGGAATTTGTGTCACCTCGACAGACTATAAATCAACATTTCTTGCTCGAAGTATTCAAACGGTTGCAAATAGTGGTCGTCAGAGTCCATTTAAATATAACGAAGACATGGATCCTTCATGACGACAATGCGTCATGCCATTCCCACTTCAGTGCGACGCGCAATTTTTGACCTCGAAGGGCATTCCAATGCTGCACCAACTCCCATATTACCCGGATATGTCACCGTGTGGCTTCTTCCCATTCTCACGGCACACATATACATATTGATACCGATTCGGTATTCATAGCGATATGTTCGAATTCGAAATTATTGTTCGATTAAAATCATTAAATCATAGTCTTTGGAACATCACTGTTTACTCTCGTCATCGATGGCTTAACATTTTTAAGGATGCTTACTTAGTAAAAATCGAAATTCTCGTACACGTTCGAACAGGCGAATGTATTCAGAGCGGAAACCGAGTTAGTGACTTGCTGGTAATGACTGGCAACAGAAATAATAGCATATGTCCGCAACAAACGCGATCGGTCCGTACTAAGTGCCCAGCAACGTCGAGCCAAGAGGAGTTTCGCAAATCCTGCCAAGTAGGGCTATCTAGTACTTTCTTAGTTTCACTAGAATGATCTATGTTCGTCAACAAAACAACAGTTCATCGTAGATCACCTTATAGTGCACACTAACAGATGTTCACCGTTAATATTTGCTCTGTCAATTATCGCGCTTTTTTGTTTTTCTGGTCGCGTCACGCTGTTCGTTTTGGAATTATCCTAGTCGACATTGTATAAATGTTAAAGATTGTTAATCAATTATTTTGTTTTATTTTTATTCAGAACCACATAATACTGAGACAGATTCGGCATTTCTTACGGCCTTTAATAACGCTGCCCAAGTAAGAAAAATAATGAAGTTTTAGCGACAGTCATTTAATTCCTCCGGTGGCCTCGGCAGCAGCCAAACGCAGCATTGTTTGTCAATGACGCTTTCTTGGCTAATAAAAATCGAGGGATACCGGCATAGCTGTTCTGGTTTCGTTGTGCGTGATCGAGAAGCAGAGACACAGCATTTTTGCTGGTGATATGGGCGTTTGAAATGCGTACCGAGCTACGTTGAGCCGGGAGAAGTTTTTTTGATACAAAAAACCGAAAAGGCATACTGACAGGGTAATCGCCGCTAAATAGCATTAATAACTTTCTAAAAAGATCTATTCGGCGGTGTTTATGATAAAGAAATAGTCGTTAGCAAAAGGCGAGAAGACATCGTGCGATCTTGGCCACTTTTTACTCTGAGTCTGAACGTCGTCGAGGCTGCATCGGCTTCGTGGATCTGCCGCATTATTCGGTTTCGACTCGTACACGCTGCGTCGCACGTTGTCAAATTTTTTTAATGCTACTCAGAAATAGATTCGGTTATTCATTTTGAATTTATATATCTTTTCTTTGAAAATTGGAAAAAATATACGCGTTTTGTGATCGAAAAAATCTCTTCTAAAAGCTCTACTCGGCTGAGCTTACCGGTAACGACACACCGTAGAGTGTCGCTGGCGCCCGAAATTTTTTAATATTTTTTTTATTTTTCATTCTTATCTTCATCGGAGTGAATTTCATCATTCTTCTATTTTTTTTTTTTTTTTTAATTTTATACCGCGAATTTTCCGATAATCAACCATATATACTGGTACGAAAAAGAAAAAATATTGTAATTCTTACCACTGTGGAAAAAAAAATAATTGACTTACCTTTTCGAACTTTATAATAACTGTTACGTTACAAAAACATTTCTTTTTTTTCTTTTTTTTATGTTTAGTAACTTTGAATGCGATACACTAACAATACCTGGTGGCTATAATCATATTTAAATAAGGTAATTACTACAATTGGTTAAATAAAGGTCGCAATTAACTTACCATTAAATTCGATAATGTCGAACTAGGTAAATGGTAGGCGTATAATTCAATCTGCTCAGCAGTTGGATGTAAACCTGCTTTCAATATTGGTTCAGGCATTTGTGATAGTAGTGACTTTAACATGTTTAGATCCTCAGATTTAAATGTTGTAACGTACCCCTATAAACATAATCAAATGAATATACTTGATCGGAAATTAATCAATTGGTACACTAATTAAATACATCAGCGGACAGTTCTAATGTAAAAATTTTCGAAAGGTATTTTATATTATTTAAATTTAATTGAAGTTAAAGAAATGAAAAAACGCAATTGTTTTCACGTATGAAAACTTTATAATAATGCAATCAGTTTGTGGCATTATCTAATAAAAATGTGCATACGAACAATTATTTGAAATTATATAAATAAAATTTATCAATATGGATTACAAAAAATAATTATTCGCCGAGCATACGTTAAATAGCAATATTGATTTACAATAATTATATTTTATCGCTTTGACAGCTCTCTGAAATTCTATTGACTTTTTTTTGCTTTTCATTTAAAATAACTGAATATTTAAAAAACGATATTTCAATACCTACATATAATATTGGACTGAAAAAATTTTAGGTAACTGATAATTTCATTTATAAAAGAAACGACTAAGCCGCATCTTATTGTCAAATAGGGACAAGTTTAAACCAAGTTTGTTATCTTAATTACCCGGTTTGTGTAGAAACGAAAACTGAGTATTTATTTAAAACCAAAAATCATTAACCACATCGCGGTTACTAACCAAACCAGTTATTAACAGTAATGCCCGGTTTCATCCTGCGACATTAGATATTAAACTAAAATTTATTAATAATTTTAGTGTAAGTTTGTATTTTACATACTTGTAAAAAAAATATATATATATTTCAACTTATAGACACAACAAACATGACCAAAAAGTTATTTATTTAGAAAAAATATGTATATATTTTTATAAATAAAAATTTTAATTGCATTAGAAAAAATATTTTTCGTGAGTTATCTTTCAGTCTTTTTAAGCAATTTTTGTTTAGTAAATGAATAATTTTGTTCAATTTATATTACCTCATTTTTTTTTTTTTTGTTTTGTTTTAATTAAACGATTCAATTTATTTACAATCGATTCGTTTTTTTTTTCAATTTTCAACTGATCGGTATTTTCGGTTATTACGTAATTTCGGTTTTTTGCAGTTTTTAGTTAAGAAGTTTTTTGTTAATATAAGCGGATCAATTTATAAATTAATTCATAGAAAACATAAAACTAGACATCGTTATGAAAAATTAATTTTTTTTTACTCGCGACATGTACAGTAATTGTATCGTTAAACGTTCGATACTGTGTTTAATCTACCCCCTTGGTTTGTTTCCCCGCTACCATCTAATCACTATGAATATTACGTCGCGTTTCATCTTTTCTTTTTGAAGAAACGAACTATTATTTACATCGTCCCGTCAAATAATGTACTCTACTCGATTTCTTTCAGTACTTCGACATTATTATTTCTCAAGTAATTTTCAAAGCAAAATCACAATATGTCTGCCGTGTGCTTAATTACTAACCATATACAACGCTATAGCAAGCATAGTTGAAGCTGATATGTTTTTCAGCACACTCTAAATTAATACTTCGCTGATTATCGCAGTGCCGTTTTTTTTTGTCCTTTTCATTATTTGGAGCTGTTGTTTTAGACAATTTTTTACATAATCTAACCGCGCTTACTTATTTTTGTAAGAAGCACTGTTAATACAAAGCCGGTAATTTTGCCTTTGATCTTTTTTTTTTTTTTTTTATATTATACTATCTACTCGCTTACCATCTCCGGGGTCATTACGGCACGGCGAACATAGGAGTTATTATAGTTTACCTAAAAGGTTATTTATGTTGAGGAAAGATAGCATTGTTTGAACCTGTTCTAGGCGATTGGACAAAAGAATATGTAGCGGTTCGTCCTTATTTCTCCTTAATTGTTTACATTGTTTCAGGATGTACTCGACAGAAGGTACCACTGCTGCATTGCAAAATGGGCACGAAATTGGCGGCGGGGCTCTTTGAAGGTTATGATTATGTGATACAGATGTGTGTCCTAGTCTTAACCTAGTAAGAACTGAGAATTCTTTTTTGGACATTTGAATCGATGGCCACCAAGATTCAGTGTTTGGTTTTATATTCTTTAAAAAGGTTACTTGTTAGGACCAGAATATCCAATGTTCTTTCATGCTTCTATATAGGAAGGAAATTATTTCTGGAGATGGAGCATTAAATGGCATAGGGGCAGACAACGTTGCCGTGGTGACCCGAACTACACATTCGTTTCCGGGTATTCCAACATGTGCCGGCACCCAAAGGAACCCTTGATACTACCGGTGGAACTGAAAAGCAATTTTTATCAGTTTGCGAACATTACGGTAGAAAGCAAAGTAAACCATATAATATAGTTGAGCAAACAGTGTCAAACAATTAAAAACTACAAACATTTCAAACGGATTATAAGAAAATCGTAGACAGAATTTAATAAAACTTTAGGCAAACAGACAGCACCATAAAACCGAACTTTTCGATAGAAAAACAAACACCAATAACAAAAAACTTGTAAAAATCAATGAAAATATCACAGTAATCTTCTAGTGATCGGCACGACCTTTTTCCTTGATCAAACCTCCGCTCTCTGATTAGTTTACTGCTCACTATGAATAAAACTCGTTAAAAAATGAAAACACTTTATTTATTTAATTATTTTCAAAATTACATTTATGAAACGATACAGCGCTAAAACCGAAATAATTTTAACATTACTATGAAAACTGCGGGAAAACTCAATTTTTAACTTAATTTTTGTCATTAATCAATTGCATAGAAATTTAATCATTAATGACAATCGCGAATACTGTAAAGAATGTTTCAATGATAATAAGTAAAGTGTAATTATTAAAGGGCAATGGAGAAATAGGAAATTGACATATTAAAAAATCATAAATCACCTCAGAAATTTTAATTAATACAAAAACGAAAAAAAAAATAATAATAATAAAAAGATTAAATTATGACAAGAGGGAGTAAAGTAAATAAAAATAGTTGATAATTTCAAATATTCAATGAGAAATGTTTATAATAAATCATTACGGGTATTCGCTAATGTTAATAATCCGACCTTTATTTTTCTTCAAAATATTCAAAAAAACATTATTAAATAAATACTATCAGGATTGCGACATTATTTCAAAAAAAAAACTGAGAAAAATCACGCTTTAAAAAAAAAATAATAATAATTTCATATTCGTCTTATACTTACAATTACCGAAATAACAACTAAAGCTCGACATTTTTTTCCTTGTAAAAACTATATAAAAAAAAAAAACAAAAAAAAACAGTTGTACTCCTCTTCCTTCCCAACCGAAATTATAACTATTTCATCATCTGTAATCCGTACAGCTCAATGCGCACCGTTTGTTATTCTGTTCTTCTTTTCTTCAATAACTTTTATGTTCTGTCACTTTTTCTGTTCGATTTAAAAATTTTTTTTTTTTTTTTTGGCTATGCAGTATTTAAAACTATTTTTCTTTAGAATCATATTTTTAGTAATTGTTCAGAACTCAAACAACAATGGTGTCAAACACTGCTAAAATTCACAAATTAGAGTCAATTTCAATTTTAACTGCCAAAGTACAAATATTAAAATGGAATTAATTTAAAGCGACACTTTTCGAACTCTGTTACGCGGAACCTTAGGATTCCACGCAGGTTTCACAAACAATCTGCAAGACTAAATATTTAAACCAGATTTTAAAATAAACGTCTGTATACGGCTGACTTCCTTGTCATCAGCTACAAACACAATAAATAGAGAATTACATAACTATTTGATTTTTATAACTTTAATACTAAGCTAAAAAGAATCCAATTTTTTTTTTATACACACTCGTTTTTCTTTGTAACCCGACGTTTCAGGTATGCAAACGACATTTTCGGGAAAAACGTTTAGAAGTTCTGAAGAGAATTTTTTCATATTCTAAAGTCCTTTTAATAACATCCAAAGGAAGAACTGTTTAACACTGGAGTACCGCACCAGAACTATATTATATTTCCCTCCACAATCATCCTTTTAATTAAAAGTTCGTACTTACAGAATTCGTTAATATAACAACTCATGTCATTTTCGCGGTCCGTGTATTAGTTTTGCTATATAACATTTCTCCATTGCTACTTTATGCTACAGTTATTACGATTTTGTAGTAAAATCACTAAACGCGTACAATTTATTTTTTCTGCTATTCGAATAAGAGCAATCCACACTCGTTAAATTTTTCATATTGATGCGAATTTCTGTACAGATCCTTCCTCTTCGATAATTTTTACAAGAAATTCGCGTTTGTGATATCGGTACAAAACCGTTTTATCTATAAAATATCGGTCTATATCGAAAATAGAAATGTCCGTCCGAAGAATCCGTTTGTAGAACATATCAATTGGAAGAAAATGAAACATCTAAATTATGTTACGTCCTTTATTACAAATACAAAAATTAAAATAATACACGGCAAAAAAAAAAAAACAACAAAAAAAAACATACGGGAATCAAACAACAGTCACGTTGTTATTTTTCGAAATTCATCCAACCAATAAACATAAACGAAATACTTTCACTTACTTTTTCAAAACAAGTTCCATATCTACCGGCTCTTCCGGCAATTTGCAACGCTTGTGAAACTGATATCGTGTCGATTTCTTTTTCACCCTTTTCATTTGTAGAAGCTTTAATCAAAGAATAAAATATAACTCTCCGTATGCTCCTTAGTAACAAATATTAACGTACATTTTAATATATAACAAGAAATTTAAAAATGAAATAAAAACAAGCGCAATTAAAACTGTTAATTGAGTCACGACATTTAAATTCATAATAAGAAAAAACTGAAAAAGATTTATGATTAGCGAGCTCTCGTAGAATATAATTTAAATGCAAATAGCGTAAAATTAAACCATGTATAATGCTTGAAACGATGCCGTTTGCTAATTTAAGCCCTCAAGGATGCCAACCACGAAATCTTTTCGGACTCGTGGATTTTATTTTATTTATTTATTATTTATGAATTTAAAACTGAAATTAAAATATTTTTTTTTTATTTTCCAATAACCTACAACGATCTTTCTTTTCCGACCGGCCGCTGAAAATACATAATTATTATATATTTGACGCAAGAACAATAATTATAATATTAAATAAATTTGTGCGTAACACTGTCTGTCGGCGGTGGTTCTGGAACGCTCCGATAACGGGTCCCAAGAATACGATCGGTTCCTTTTTTCATGCTCGACGATAAAGTGGACTCAATTTAATTCGATGCCGCGTAATTTGGTAATTTAATAATTAATCTCCGCGTAATTTAAAATTTAATACAACGATTCTGATGGGCGATCGTTTACTACTTCGCGCTGCAGACGGGTTGATTCTTAACAAAACTAATTTTCTGTTAACGGAGATCGCTTTCGCGACTCTTTATGGACGACGAATTAAACTATTCAAAAATCTACTACAAAGATTCAACTGCGACTCTGCTACATGGCTTCCATTTTCTATCTGTGCCTCATCATTTTACTTGTCCTTTGTTCCAGCGGGAACCAATCACCGCCATTTCTACCGTCTGGCCGCGTGGTAGTCTTTTTACCCCCGACCGACAAACAGGATTTCACTCTCGCTCCATCTTTTCTAAATTATTTTTTATTTTTATGTTATTTTATTTTTATTTCTTTTTCATTTGAAATTTACCCTTAGCTCATGTAAAGTGCACATTTTATGCCATAACAAAACTTAATGTGAAAAACCATTTACAAAGTCACGATAAAAAATAAAAATAAAGACGATTTTTAAAAGTACACGATCAATAATTAAAACAGTCAAAATTTCCATTCAGTTCAAATTAAATAAAACGTGTCAGAAATGAAGGATTTAAATTGACTACCGTTAATTAATGTTCAATTTGTTTTACTGTAATTATGAAAAGAAGATAATTTTTATAGATTTACGATGAAAATTCGAACCAAATATAGGAAAAAATAAATAAAAAGAACAATCAAATAAATCTACACGTACAAATTTATACCCATTCCGATTGCATCAGTTGCGACTAATATTTTACAAGGATTTTCAGGATCATTGAATTTCTGGGCCTGGGCTAATTTCGTATTTGGCGGTAAACCTCCATAAATCACGGCAACCTCTCTGCCTTTCATTTCAATTCCTCTGCTTATCTAAACATTACAAAATTTTGGAAATGTAATTTAAAAATACATCTAATAAATATAAGTTTTGCGTGCTTTATAAATCGTTGGAAATTTTAAGTTTAAAAATCAAAAGTGCCTACTGCTTAATTTTTCTAAGAATCTAGATCGAATCCAATTTACGACCTCCGGTTCGGTAGCCAAACACTCCCAATACTAAGCTACCGCGTTACTTCTTACATATTACACTTGAAAAATTTTCAAACCTCTCATTTACTTTTAACGCACCGGTAAAATTCTCGCACCTTGCTCTGAACTCATCTTGTACCAGCTTCCCCGCTCTTTTCAATACGTATTGTCTACCTCGATTCCGTTCTATTTCATAGAGAACTTGAAAAGTAATTTTAATAAACTTAATGAAGAATTTTCTGATTATAATTCATTCCAAAAATTTACTTCCAAATAATCATGCAATGCATAAACCTACTTTGATATTTCAAAAAATTTCATTTTTTCCCTCTTTCCTTAGTTCCAACTTCTGTTTATATCAGAAAATAAAATTACTCGATTGATTAAAGCACGTAACAAAGCCCCTCATAAAACAATAATTTACACATGCGTTTTATCTGCAATAAGTTACATTAAAATTATTTAACGGAATATTGGAAGGTATTTGTGTCGATCATACCATTAGCGGAGTAAATTGTAATCACGAAAACGATCAAATAATACCGTTTTAACAATTGTTCACGGGAGAAAAAACTTGTAATACAATGCTCTCACGAAAATGAAATAAAAAAATATTACAGCTATTTGCTTCTCGTGCAATTCTCCTATTACAACACGCAGTACAGTCAATTTACAAAAATTTGGTTTGTCTCTGATACGATAAATATTAAACGCATAGCATACTGTGCACTATAACTGCATAAGATAAAGAACATTAGAAGAGCAAGAACCCGTGAGACGCTAGAAAATCATACGACGACGGTGACTTTCACAATACCGGTACAATAGATTAGCTGCTTTTACAAAAGAATATAAAATTTTTAGTATCCCTTTGAAAAGCTCACAAACAAAAAGCTTTGACCCATTTTCCATAAAAATTGCAAATCAACGACGGAAGCAATGGAGGACCGAACGAAAGAAGAACAAGAAGAGATAGAATGAAAGACCGGATACAGACTATAAAAAGCAACAATATTAAGTTTAAAAAATTGGAAGGAAATAAAAGAACACCTGTAAGACAGACCGGGGGATTCAAAAAGAATTTGACAGAAGTACATTCGTGATTATAACTAGGAAGAAGTAAAGAACAATATGAAAAGTTTTTATAAGTGAAAAACGACAACTATATAATGGAAACAGGTTACGGCTAAAGCGCAATCAACATAGGAACGGGATTACATAGCAACGTAAAGAAGGAAAATTTTGAAGACAATGCTGATGAGGAGGAAAAAGAGGTTATTTCTAGTATCCAACAAATAACGTTAATATTACACGAGCCTTATAATTTCTTTTTTTTATATATTTTTTGAAAATTTAAAGATATTATTTCGACGCCATTTTTTTTTTTAATATTAGTATACGCATTTATATGTATAAAAGTACACACTTCCTAAATCGAAATATTAAAAATCGATAATATGTTACAAAATACACTACATATATTCACCGCCAAACAGACAGTGTAATGCATACCGTGTAAAGATCATTTTTACTGAAACACACGATGCAGTCGCCTTCTCTTATGTTATCTAAAGAACCAACAGCTGAATTTTCCACTTCCAGATCCGTAAGTCGTTTGTACCTACACACCTAATATAATTGCAAACAAAATGATTAAAAACAGTTTTTATGTTTATTAAACAAAAATGCGTGAAATTTTATATATTTTTAATTGTTCATTGATAATGATTAAAACTCGTTATGTTTATTCTATTAACAGTCGATACCTGTTTACAATTTTACACGCTACATAAAATCGAAGACAGCATTTATTTGTTTAATTTTTGTTTTTTTTTAATTTTACCACTAATTTTATAAATAACTGCAATATTAATGAGTTAAAATTAGACAACTTGTGTTACATCTCTAGTTCAGACGCGGCCATACAAATTCGGCAGGTCAAATCCAATACCGGATAATTAGGTTTGATCCATTTTGATAATTCTGACTTTCACTCCAAGAACTTTTTTCAGAATTATCGATAAGTTTATGCATTAATATATTTCAATATTTCGCACGAACAACCATGAGATGTTTATTATGCTTCTTAGTGTTTTTTTTAAATCTTTTGTGGAATTTCAATGTTAGTTCTACACTGTTAGATGCCACATGCCCAAACTGGTTTTACGATGGTTTTGTGTAAAAGCACTTCATTTTTAAAAGTTAATGCAGAATGCTCTCTTATAAGGCGCAGTCCTTTATAAATTCTTCCTGTTTTCTTTTTTATTTATTATACATTTTTTACAGACGTTTAACCAAATAATGACCTATAAAATACTTAAGAGTTCTTCACCGGAAAAAGAGGTGTTATTTAATTGAACAGAAGCACAATTTTCTCTTCTCATCGTAAAGATTAATATGACATGGTATAAATCATTTTTACATTTCACTTTGCTACCTCCTCATTTTGTAGTTTTGCAAAAGCAATATCTGGAATGGTGTAGCAAGACAAGATCCGGTACAATATGTTATCCGCAGGAACTGAAATAAAAATCTCTTATACTTAAGCTAAATTCAACGTGAATAACAGATACGAAATGAGACCACAAACTGTGGGTCTATGACTCATCTATTCTAGTAAGTCTTAATGTTGACCACTCTTAAGTAAAATTTTACTAAAAAGTGTATGGTTGGAGTAAATGCTGTGTGAGCTCATATAGAAAATGTTAATGCCACACTGTGCCGAATACTTTTTCCATATCTAAAGAAACGGCAGAGCAATTACTTTAAAATAAATATTAAAATAATTATTACCGGTGAGAAAAAATTTGCGATAAAAAAATGAAGATGCTTTTGAGCTACTCGAAACAGAATCACATAAAGTACACATGTGTTTACAACACTGTTAAATTTTATGATTTTGTATGTTTTGATTAAACCAATTTTTACGCCATAATCGACATTTTTCACAAAAATCAGGGGAAAAAAGATTATTTCACAGACATAAAAGTATTGGAAAAATGTGCATTAGAGTAAAACTTAAATTTCTGTTCTCTACCTCACGTTTTCGAGACACACTTATAGCTGGAAAAAAAAATCAGAATAAAGGGATACTAAAAAGAAAAAAAAGAAATAAAACAATAACATGATTTGGAAACAAACATTTAAATGAACAAATATTACTAAATATATATATAAACTTGATAAAATACTAACGAAAACAAAACGATTTTATCTTAAACAAGCGTATAAAATCTCAGTGACAGTACTTTACATTAGTGGACAAGTTTAATAAAAAAATAAATAAGACTGATAAAAGTTCAAAAATAAAACATCGGTAAACAACATAGTGGTGCATTAGAAGAAAAAACAGTAATGTCCCTTGTAGAACAACCGACAAATAAATAATAAGAAATGCTAATAAAATAAAAAAAGTTACAAACAAAATGACAAAGCCTTAAACTAAATATAAATGAATATTCTAGAAACGTTTTCAGGAATTTTCAATCTTCAGCTAGAAAACAAAAAAGAATATATATTATTGTTAAAAAATTTTGTATATAAGTATTTCTGTTTTCCCACATAAGTTATAAAATAAAGAAATCTCCATAGAATATCGAAAAACAAAGAAATGAAAAAAACAACTATTATTCTGACTAGTTTATAAAAAGATAACCTAACCCGCAAAATAAAACAAAAAAATTAAATATAGAAAAAGATTCGATTACAAAGGCTAAAAATAAATGAATATCAATTATAAATATCGAACAAATTTACAATGATGGCGAAAAAAATTATTAACATTTAAATAACATAATCAATCTGAAAATGACCTTCGTACAAAAACGGACATAAACTGTATATTTTAATAGCGACAGCTAATCGAAACTAATAAATAATCTATAAAAGGTAATGTCTAACTTTTATTCTAGTCCGTTAATAAATAATACAATTTATTTTGTGACTACAGATTCACTAAGAAAAAATTATAACTGCCACTTTCTGAACGTCAAAAAAAAAAAAATATTTTGAAGTTTTAATTTACTTTAATCGTTCGGAATACAAAAATAAAATTACGATTACGTCTAAATTAAAAATCACTGTATACCATCGCCCGCGCGAGTCAGTGTATCGAGAGACACAATTGGCATTGCATTTGTATCGCGATAACAAGCAATTACAATCAGCTCTAAGTTTAATCTTGCATATATTACTCTTAGAGCTTGATTGATGAATATAATTTGAAGTTACCGATACCAAACGTGGAGAACAACTGGGAACTAACAGACCACACTAATGCCTAATGTGATCCGCTACTTATTTAAAATAAAAAAATAAATAAAATTACTATCCAGAGATACTGCATCAAAAATTACTAAACTAAAAAAGTAAAAGATCACGCCACAAATCTTATTTATCCGTATATTACGGCGCGTAAATTTTTTCCACAGAAATTAATAATATATTAATAATATAAAAAATATCGATAAAACATAATTTTTTGAATAAAATGCGTAATAAAATTGAGCGTGGCGTTATAATTGGCATAATATGCAATCCAGTATAGCATAGCGACGCATCGTTATCGTGCAATTTTATTTTACTGAAATGTGCAATGGTCAACATATCGTAATTAATGAAGTAGAATGTCTCCTAAATGAATATTTAATAAATCAATTTTCTTAATATTATCGCAGCTCGACCTTTTTCAATCTCAACAATTTGAAAATAATTTTTACATAATGCTTACCTCAACTTGTTCGCCGGTAGTTACCATCAAGGCATTCAATAAATCGATCGCCCCTTCTTCACCGCAAACATGTATTTCGTCCGCCACTAAGCCTAACAAAGCTCTTGTCCACGCCCAACCACGACTGCTGTCTCGCATCATTTGAATTTCGTCAATTACCGCAACTTCATCTAAAACAAAAACGTTACTAAAATAAACAAGAAGCCGGATAAGATAATATGGTCAGCAACTTTTAACCATACTGGCTGCTCAAAAGCATCATCTTATCAATAAAAAACCTGAAAAAAGGGATACAGGGAAAAGGAAGGTTTAAAAGATCAACGGCGGCAAAGGAAACAAAGGTAAGTCTGTTTCTGCAATACGCCTGGGCTTATCATTTCTTTACCATATAAACTTTTATTAAACAAATCGTATGTCACATCAATTCACCGCAGAAAACACATTTTAGGTTAATAAACCCCCATCATTTAGTAAAATAAACAATATTTTTTATTGTAAAAGAAAAAAAATTCTAGTTTTTTTTCAAAATTTTACACTAAAAGCGAGACATTTGTATAAAACGTATATAATAAAAAATCAATATCATTAATAAATATAAAGCAACGTGTACGGTGGACATAAGATTGTTCAGTTTACTTAAACTAATTAAAAGGGGGAAAAATGGAAGAAATAAAAGACGGGAAACGGCCGAATGTATTCTATTCAAATCTGATGATAGATAGCATCGAAAACAAAGCTATTTAACATGACAAGGATAGCATAATCTCTTTTTGGGGTCAATATGATAAAAATTTAATTTTTATCAATCGCATACGCAAATTTAAAACATCAAACGAACCTTTCTTTGTGAGTGTAGATATTAAATACTAAAAACATTACTTCAGAAAAATGTCCTTACATGAATGTTGCAGTGAAACCATCTCTACGGTAGAAGATATATGAGAGGCTGGTTGATCTTCTGAAATGGCATATCTACGTTCTTCTCCCGTAATTAGGTCGCATGGAGTACCCTATTGTAAAAATAATAAAATAAATAAATAATCAATAATTCACTCGACCGAAACATAAATATCATTGAAGAAAAAGGTATAATTCAGTTGAGCATCACGGTTAATAAAAAATTTAATGCTTACACACAACTTCAACCGACAAACAGCTAGTACTCGTATCAAATGTAGATGTTTTTAACCTTAATAATGATAGATTAATTTTAACCATTATTTCGAAATAACCTCTTGACTACAGAAGAAAAGTTATCTTGATAAAATTAAATAGGCAATATACAAGTGATCGACGGCAGTGCATAATTCAAAAAGATACATAATAGACTTCACTTTTTTATTTTACTTTTTACATAATAAATTCGAAAAATGAAGAATACCGTTAACTCTCTCAATTTATAATTTGCCGCATATTTAATTATTGACGGAATGAAGTGGAAAAATTTCTAAGGTACTTTATTGTAATTACATTTTACTAGACTACAAAAAAAGGCGCCCGATTATAGCTTGTAAATTAACTAGTGTTTAAAAAACTTGCATTGATCATTTAAAATTATTTACACTAAATGGATGGAAGTATTAATAAAAAAATGGATAATAAAATAAATGAAACTACAGATTAATTAAATTTTTAGAAAAAGTTGCACTTGATTTAACAGAATTAACCTTAATACGATTATAATGATAAATAACACTTTTAATCCAAATTAAGGTCATAATAATTTGTAACACAATAAATTGTAGAAATTACTTCTCTAACAAATTACCGGGTAAAAAGTCTACAGCTAGTTCTGTAGTAATATTTTTTTTTTAGTGACGGATATTTATCATTAGAATACAAAAAAATAAAAGCTTCCAGAAATTTAAAATTCAAAGGACTAAATTTTAAAAAACATGCACAATAAATTGTAAGGCAAAAAATTAGAAAAAAACCTATATCCTATTCTATAGTATATAGTGAATTGATTTTATTTTTTGATCGATATATTCATCACTTTTAAAAAAAAAACACCGTGTTGGCCTTGCAGTTTAAAAATTCGCAGATTAAAATAATAAATAATCAGAAAGGTTAGACCTCAAATAGGCCAGTGGACCTCGTTCACTAGTATATATTTGTGCGTGTTTACCTATATAAAGTGCGTCAGAGATAAGTATCATATTTCAAAAAATTAAAGCGCCCTCTTTATTTAACATAGAGAAACGATTTTGATCGCGTTGGAAAAAGTTAGGAAGAAGGTTTTTTTTCCATTTAGTAACGAAATAACGTTGGTGACTGGTCGGTTAAACAGTTTTTTCATAATGACGAGTGATAGATGGTTGCGGAACGCGAGTTGCGAAAACGTTTCGCGTTTATGGCTAACCTGTGCTCACCAAAAAATCAAGTTTATGGGTCAAAAACTTTAAAGAAACTGGCTCAGTGTGTGAAAAAAAATGCCAGGTCTTCCTAGGCAAGTAACGGCGTGAAGTTTCTTCGGCATGTATTTTTTTGAAGGCATTATTAACGGCAGGCGGTATAAACAACTGTTAAATAAATTCGTGTGACCTGAACTGGTAAAAAGAAGGAAGTTATCAAGTACAAGGTTCCAATAAAATGCTGCAACGAGCCAGGCAGCAAATAAAACGATGATTTGTTTGAGACGAATGTTTGATATCTGAATAATTTCGTGCGGTGTAGAGATCTCGTAGTCATCGCGTTCACCGGATCTTTTGGTCTGCGACTTTTTTTTTATGGGGATATTTAAAGTCGAAAGTGTACGAAAACAAATATCGAGACCTAGAACTGAAAATGGAAATTTGACATCACTCCGAGACTATTCCGACAACTATGCTAAGTAAAGTCAATAATAACTTTTGTTTACAACTTCGCAATTGTATCGAAAATGAAGGTCGCCATTTTAAGACCAGGAAGCTGTTGAATTAAATAAATGTATCAAAAAAATAACTTCTTTTATCTTTAATCTGGTAAAAAAAAAAAGTCCTATCACTTTTTGTTGTTCCGCTATAATTTATTGAAATACGATACTTATTTCTGCCGCACCCTACAGTTAGTTTTATAACTCAGATATGGTGGCCGTTCAAATATAATTTTTAAATTCCCGGTTTATTCCCGATCCAAATCCTCCCGATTTCTTGCTTACTAGAATCGCATAACAGTTAACACGAACATTCTTCCACTTATATAATAACAAACCCAACAAATTGAAGTGAACGCAAATAAAATATCAATAGAAACAAAAAAATTTCAAATCCAATTTTTTAATATTTTAAATTTGTTTTATTCACATTTTAAGTATTTTACCGTTACAATGACCGCTAACTCGAGCAATATATGATTACTGTATTATTACAAAAGTTAATAATAAAGTTTATAATAGATTAATTTACCTCTGAAATTTATTTGACGTTTAATATTTACATTTTGTAATCATACGCGCTGACTTCAAGGAGTTTACGGAGCTCAAGCCTATCCAAAAGTTTTACTAAGAAGATTCAACCCTCCCAATAAATTCAAATGCATAATAAAAAAAATTGCATACGTTTCGTTAAAATTTCAACTAAAATGTACTGGCAATAAATATAAATATTGCCCATCATGAAAATAGACCTGCCGTTACAGAAAAAGTCTTTTAACCGAAAAATCGGAGGCAAATTGTAAAAGAAGAATGGAGTTTTTTCTGTTACTACTGATAATGTTCGACCGCTGCAGTATATTTTATGTAAATAAAAAAGGACTCTGTA
Organism: Icerya purchasi; assembly: GCA_039619475.1. Taxonomy (NCBI): domain Eukaryota; kingdom Metazoa; phylum Arthropoda; class Insecta; order Hemiptera; family Monophlebidae; genus Icerya; species Icerya purchasi. The sequence goes on along the minus strand of CM077116.1, from coordinate 292,976,293 downwards.
ATTTACTACTGAGTAAAATACGTTAAAAAACGCAGTCATTTTTCGATTCAAATGATTTCTTTTTTATCAGAACTATCATTTGACTATTTCTACTTCTATCTCGGTTTTACAGTAAAATTCCCAGCTTATTTCTGGTTGGGTAGCCACCCTGTCAAGTAAGCGTAAACTATATATATCTAATTTAGTCCGTTGCTCGATATCACTAATAATTTTGTTCGATTGAATTCTTAATATAAAATCATTTTTAAATAATCAAATTTATTACAAATGATATCAGTATGCTATGCAAGCGGACTTTTTCTTTACGAATACCCCATATATACATGTATATATATATATATACATATTTTTTTTAGATAATAATTTTACATTTATTATGAATGTAGAAGTAAATGAACTTATGAAAATTTTATACTTATAATGATCATTAATTCCTTTCAGCCAAAACGCACATTAAAATAATAGAACAAAGTTAAACAAAGACAATAATAAAATATTTATTAAGCTAAAAACATAAAAAAAAATTTGCAAATCTAAAAATTTAGGAACTATGTTTTTTCCTGAACGAAAGAGAAATGAAATAAATGTAATAATAGAAAACTAGAAACTTTCGGCACTGTAAAACTAATTTTGTACGTGATAAAAATCACACTTTTTAAACGAATATAGAACTAGTACAGACAACGATTTGAAACTATTTTCTATATACATATATAAATAAAAAAAAAAAAAAAAAAGCTAATTAAAAATATGTTACCGATGAAAGTGTTCTGATCATTACAGATAAACTAAAACAATTCAAAAAACTAAATTTAATGGAGTAACAATAACACAGGGCAACAAAATTTTTTTTTTGTTTTTTGGTGCCGGAAAACTTAGAACTGATTTTGGATATATTTAATGAGCTAAATTCAAAAATACCTAGCTTTTTTTTTGTAGCAGCTCTGGTTAATTAATTTTCATTTTTATAAAAGGCACAAATAATGAAATAATGGTATCTTTACAGGACTAAACGGAAACGTAGTACCTAAAACTAAATCATATTAGGCAATAAAAATTGCCGATAACCGTACAACTTATACCTTTTATACTTGCCTAACACTAATATTTATAACCTGAAATATATATGAATTAACAAAAAAATGAGTTTGTTCTAAAAGAGGTCAATATAGCGTATCTCAAAAACTAGATCTGACAGACTAAATTTAACAGTTGTTTTCGATTCTACACCCAAAAATTACTTAGAAACAGTTCAAAAACAGCAGGCACCAAAATGTGTGTTGCGCTGTGTAATTATTACCGAACAGAGAAAGCGTATTTACTTACAAGTTCATTAGTTTTTCTGTAAACTTCGGTAGCCAACATTTTCAGTGGACCGCAATATACTCCGGTTTTCGAATTAATAAATCGTTCTAAAGCGTTATAAGTCTTACCGCTATTTGTTGGGCCAGCGTGAAATATTATTTTACGGTTTATCGCTCTCGCATTCGGATACCTATTACATTAAGCAGAATATTCAGTACACCAGAAAGGCACAGGACTAAATTTTTAAAATAAACTTTAAAATCGACACAGTAAAAACAAACTTCGTTTATAATTCCAACGATACAGAAACATCATTACGCGCATTTCGGGTTCGCATTGTTGCTCAAATAGGGCGTATGTTCGCTGAAGAAGCAAAACTCAAAGACAATTTATGTTTATCTGTTCGTTAATTTCGCTAATACCTTCGAAATACCAAGTTATACGCAACACCGCTTTGTTCTGTAGTTTATATTCCCTAGTTCACTCTAATAAAGCAATATGCAAAATAAATAATGAATCGTTAGCAAAAATTTCATCAAACGGCATATCAACATTAATTCTGGCTAAACAGAAGGCAATTTATCACCTCATAAATAACGATTATTACCGAAATCAATGTAACGCTTCTTTGGAGCAATTTATTAGAGGGAAGAAACCTCACTAAGAGCACATTTCCCGTGAAAATAATCAAAAAAATGTAATTTTTTGTTTTTTACTTGCCTATTTAATAGTGGAAAAAATTAAATTCAATTATTTTTCCTTTAAAAAAAAAATATCAATATAATTTCTATAAACTTAGATTATTTCGTTTTATAAACTCTTGCAAATGTGTTAAAGATATGAAAGTAAATAATAAAAAAATCGAATTAAATCCTTACTTTTTTAAAATTATTTTTATTTACAGCGTGTTATTTTTTTATTTTTCATTTTTTTTTATGTGAAATAACACATCATTTCTTCTCCCGCTCTCTGAAATATTTCTTCATTAATTCTCGATGTTTCATTTTTCGTTCATTTGTCACTGTTCTATTTTTCTTCGGAATATACATCTATCCATGATTTCCTCTTCTTCTGTTCTCATTTCTGTAATAATGTCGTCTTTCACTTCTCGAAACCAGTTAATTCTTGTGTTTGGATTTTAATCAAAGTAATCAAATGTTTTCTTTATTAGCCTACTTTCGTCCATTCTTTTTAAATGACCATATAATTTTACTCTTCTTTTTCGCATAGTATCTCCTATTCTTTCAATATTTCCGTACACTTCTTTATTGCTCCTTAGCTTCTAAATTCCATTTTCCTGTTTAGGTCCTAGTGTTCTTCTAACTATCTTCCTTTTCTTCTTTTCTATCTCTTATATTTGTTTAGCCGTGTTCAGTAGTAAGCATTCCGAAGCATATAAAGTTTTTGGTTTTATGACTGTGTTATAGTGCAAATTTTTGCATTGATCGATAGTTAAGTTTTGTTATACATGCTTCTTGTTAACTGGAATGCAGTTTCCATTTTTCTTGCTCTTACTTTATTTGCTTCCTTGTCTAGGCCATTTGGTTGCATTATTTCTCGCAAGTAATTGAATTTAGGTGTTTTTTGTATCTTGTCATATTTAGTTTCTATCAAATTTGGTAATTGTACTACATCAGTCATGTATTGTGTTTTATCAAATGAAATTTTTTCAGCCACCTTTTTAAGATTGTTTATTTGTTTTACTGCGTCGCTGAAGTTATCCACACTAGGTTAGCTAAGTCATACGCGTAAGATAAACAGTCTATTTGTAAATCTTCCCTTCTTCCAATCTTAATTGGCTTGACATCGTCTTGTAGATTACTTTCTCTCCATCCTCTAATGATCTTTTCAAGTGCACAATTAAAGAGTAGTGGAGAAAATCCGTCTCCTTGTCTTAGTTCTGTTTTTATTTTGAAAGGCTTCAATATTTCTTCGGCAAATTTGTCTTTTGCTTCCGTATTATGAAACAGTTACCCGTATCAATCGCGATTTCGGTTAACCGTATGAAACGGTTACCCGTATTAATCACGATTTCGGTTAATCGTATAAATCAGTTAATCGTTTTAACAGTTATATAATAAAATTTTTAAAAAATTTAAATATATCGTTATAACTATAATTTTTTAATTGTTCGTATAGACGGTTATTTAATAAACTATGAAATTTTATTTTAGAGGGTATGGCCGGTTAAGGGGTGTAAGAGTGCCTTTAAACCAAACTTTATAAAAAAAATATATAAATCTAGGGCATGAAAAAAATAGTTAAAACTGGAAGTTTCAGACCCCTGGGCTCCTGTAGTCACCATTTCGTTATTTTCGGTTTTTTTACGATATCTTAGCCATTTTTCAATCGATTTTAAAAATTCTTGTTGGAGGTTAAATATAATGGGGAATTCTATAATGGTGAATTTTTTTAAATTTTTAGACGCTAAATTCAAATTTTTAGAAACGTTCAAAATTTTTAAAATGTCATAAAAAATATTTTAAATTTCTATGTAACGTGTTTTGTGGTGTAAACTACTTACTGAAATTTTTTCAGATTTTTAAAAGTGACGGAGAGGTTAAAAAAAAATAAAAATACGCATTTTTGACTGAAAACCATCTTGAAATTCAACTAATAACAACGAAATAGATATATGTTACGTATTTGAAGATAACATGTTTTCCTGAACTTTTTCGGATTGTTAGAATAAAAAAATATAGAGATTCTGCGCGAATTTAAAATTCCTATAATAGCAAATTGGGTAACACAATGACATATTATGTAACTTACATTTTATAGTTTGCTTCCAGTTGAAGTTTCAAAGGTTTTTCAGACAAAAATGCATGTTTTCATTTTTTTGGACTTGTTTCATCTGTTCCTGAAGTTCGAAAAAATTCAGAAAAACATTTTATTTTAATATATGTAACATATATCTATTTTGGTGTGGTTAGTTGAATTTCAAGAGGGTTTTCAGCCAAAAATGCATGTTTTTATTTTTTTTTTTGAATCTCTTCCACCACCTTTAAAAATCTGATAAAATTCATCGTTATAGAACTTTCCATTATCTTTAACCTCCAACAAGAATTTTTTAAATCAATTGAAAAATGGCTGAGATACCGTAAAAAAAACGAAAATAACAATATTAGGCATTCTGTTATGAATAATTTTCAAGTGATTTGCTATTGCCGAAGAAGCACCATTGTAACTTAAGACGGCTTTGCAATAATTACATATTGCGTCTTTACTGTCTATGGATTTTTCAGCATGATTCCATACCCAACTATTTTTTTTTTTGGCATCTTGAATTGAAAACGATATCGGAATTAAACTATAGCTTAAGAAAATAAATTGTCAAAACTAACTTTCAATCACTTAATACAACTTTTTTTCCCAATGCGTTGTAAATAAATCGCACTGGTTGGAGCGGACTATTTTTTGTAGCATAGCATCTGTTGCATTGCTGAGTGACTCACTCCCGTAAGCAGTACGCGTACGCGAGTGATTATGAAGTAAGGTTTTAACTCACCGAGCTGCGGTTTTCCCGTAAATAAATAATTTTTTGAAACTAGGATTGATGTTATTAAATGACAACGCGATAACAACAAAACACGAACTATTTTAACTAAATCCCGCATTGATATTAATTATATAACAATCCAAAAAGAAACGAAAAAAAGATTATTATTACTATTATTATTTAATCAACATTGCGATTAATACGAATATCGTTTCGTACAATTAACCGTATCCGTGAAAACCGTAAAACCGATCTTTACCCGTATCATCGGCTTTTAACCGAAACCCGAGGTTACACGGTTAACCGTATCCGTGAAAACCGTAAAACCGGGTTTCACCCGTGTCATCGGTTTTTAACCGTAACCGCGGTTACCCGGTTACCCGGTTTTTGACAGCCCTAATATTTACATCACCTCGGCTTTGCAGATGACATTACGATCATAACACAGACCAAAGATAATTTAGAATGTATGATAAAGGAACTAGAGACAGCAGTTAACAACGTCGGTTTACAAATAAATCCGAATAAAACAAAGTACATGAAATATATTCAAAATCAGAACAACGATTACATACATAACGAAATACAAATACAAGCAGGAAACATGAAAGAAACAGGTCAGTTCACATATTTGGATAAAGTTTTCACAACCGAAAAACAAGGGATGAAATTAGACCTCGAAAAGAAAATATCAAACGGTTGGGTCGCATATCATAAAATAAAACACATACTCAATACCAAAATCAGCTCACAAAATAAAGCGAAAATATTTAACCAATGCGTAATTCCAGTGCTAACGTACGCTGCCGAAACCTGGCCATTAACCAAGGAAGTTATAGAAAAATTAAGAAAAACTGAAAGACGGATGGAACGAGCTTTACTTCGCATAAAGCTACGAGATAAGATTAAATCAGAATATATCCGAAATAAGACAAAATTTGAAGACGTCGGGACAAGGGTAGCCTTGAACAAATGGGCCTGGGCTGGTCATGTTGGTAGGCAAGTAGATGAAAGGTGGACAAAGGAACTGATCCAATGGAGACCGTATACAGGAAAAAGTGTACAAGGAAGACCACTCAGAAGGCGGACGGATGATATTGTGGCAGCAGCAGGGAAACAATAGCTTCGTAAAGCGCAAGATAGATATCCATGGAGTAAATTAAGGGAGGCCTACATCGAATCAATGATGTAACGCAAGCAAAAGAAGAAGAAGAAGATATATATATATTATATGTAGGGTATTTCAAAAGTAATGCACACGACATTCTTACGCAACCTGTGGGCATTTAGGAGGGGGGAAACAGAAGGGATGTATACTATGAAGTTTTCTTGAATTACCAATAAAGAAAAAAGAAAACAATCAGTTAATTAATATATAAACATATATAAACATATATAAACATATATAAACAATATCCGATACCTGTACCTCCTTATTAAAAAAGCGCGTAGCAAATTATAAAGGAATAAACATGGATATATTGACACAAATTGCTGTTATAATTTTATTTACTACACTAAAATGAAATCGGTCAAGTTAAAAATCGGAATAAGAACAAAAAATAATATATAAAAAAGTTACCAATTCGGCGGAGTACGAAGATCGCTAATTTTTTTTAGTTCATCCATACATTCCAAATGTGGGAACATCTGTTTTGCGTATCGTAAAAAATAAGGGAATAAATCATCCTCATGACCGGCGCCTTGTAATATATCGCTCATGATTATATGCAAGTCTACAGGTAGATTCTGAACTTCTAGGCAAAATCTTCGAAATCCAATATAAGCTTGATGTAATAAATAATCTAGATTTAAGAGAAAAATATTAATTAAACGTACATTTACATTTTAATTAAATAATTCAGTATATATATATACATATGGTGCATATTGTGTATATTGAATCGTAATTTAAGTAGTAAATTTATTACTATTTTTATATCCTTCAAATAACCTAAATTTAAAACTGCACTAATTTAATTCAAAATAAAAATAAAAAATAAATATAACCAACACAATTTTCTGGTTTTGAAAATATACACCAGTAAAACATTAATCTAATTTTATCAAAAAAAGTAATTTAATTTTTATTCAATACTTATGCACAAATTTTATCCAACACTAAATCAATCACATTCTATTTACTCTAATCGTATATAGGATTTTACTAATGAAATTTAAAAAAGCTTCCTGTTGAATAATCGTATGGCAATGTAATATTTTAACGAAAATGTATAAGAACTTCTAGAGTTAATTTCTTCACTTTCATTCAACGCCAAAAAATCCAATTTCAATTTATTTAAGGATCAACAATCTTTCATAAACAGCTAAAATTTTGTACTCAAGAAATATATCACCGATTTCAAACAGTAAACGATAATGTTATTTTAATTTTCTTTATTTTCGCAAGAAGAAAAAAAAAACGATCTTTTTAGCATTAACTGAACAGATTATTAATATGCGATGCGTCTCTTGGTACTTATTTTTAACAGATTTCTTGTGTTTTCGTTAAATAATACGGAACAACTCAGCTTCTGACAAGTGACAAGTTACATTTTAAAAAAAGACTTGAAAGGTTTCAACTCCACAGAATTGGTCCCTATACTGTACCATACGTTTTCGAGCATTATTTTTGTTGCTTTTTTTCATTCAACTACATTTCATTTTTCGGATCATATTATCGCATCATATCGTCTGAATTATAAACTAGAAATCAGAAAATTTAAAAGAAATATACCTATAACAGATTATCAATATAAAACGGTCAATTTAGCTCTCTTTCATACCGTAATAAAAAAAAAAAAAAAAAAAGTAAAAATTTACCTAACTAAAAAATGATTTACGTTGACTTCGTAATTATATATTAAAATAGTAGCAAAAATCATTCTACAATATTTCTTACCTACTTTTTCAATATATAACTTTAGCCTTTTTGTGGCCAAATTAAAAATTTATAAAACATACCTATATCTCGGTTTTTTTTCGCTTTAAAAAATTTAGCGCGAAAAATGTTGATGCAGCATAACAAACAGAATTTAAATATACCGCATTAAGTTAAAAAGAATAGTATGAAGCAATTTAAAATATAAATTGATCACTGTTTATTTCTACGCAAATTAATTTAATTCAATTATACTTGTTTCAGCTATAAATGCGCGATGTTCAGTATGCATGTATTGTAGTTCTAATATTTAACTGTTTATTCAAATACTTACTATCAAGTCCATTCTCTGCTGCTAATACTTTTATGTCTGGATTTTGATAAAACCTGTTCAATATCTTTAATAATTCACTTTTATTTAACTGACCGGTTAGTTCGGCCCCTACATTTATGTCATCCAGATTTGGTTTTACCTGCACAGGTACAAATAGAGTAGACAAATTGACATCATCCTTTTTTGTTCGGGATATTAAAAAATTTCCTATTCCACATTTTTTAATACTTCTTCGTAAAAGAGATGTGCTAGTAAAACAATAATAAACTTTCGAGCAAATGTGACAATAAGGACTTCGAAACATGTTTCAACATCACACTACTAATATTATTATTTCAGTTTAAAAAATTATTAATTCATATTACAATTACTCCAGACTATTTCAACATACAATTTTTTTTCGCACTTTTCATACTGCATAATGTATATACCGCAAGACTACGCATTTGGCCAATCAGAAACCGAATGCAAGCATACATTTACGAAGCTTGAAAGCCAAATGGTAATGCGGCTTAAACTTAATAGAACTGCATCGGTTATACTGAACTGTGACATTTACGCCGTGACACGATTGAATTGTATTTATATTCAATACAATAAATAAGTATTTGGAACGGCTCCATAAAATAAGTTTGTAGTCTGCGTGGTTAGGCCTGTAGAACAGAAATCTTGTACGATGCGCATGTATCTTATTCTTTTGTTAATAATTTTAAATTTAAAACTTTAAATTACCACTACGCAAAATATTATATAAATAACAGAGACACTATAGGGTACAATAATTTTTCACTAATTAAACAAATAATTACCTATTTATAATCACAGATGTAAATATATTTCTTAATAATTTGAGAATCACAATTACAGAAATTTTTTCTTGTAGAAAAAACAATGATGAAAGATTATAATTTTAATCAATATAAGAAAAAGAAGTGTAAACAAACACTATACATAGTTAACACTTTCGTTCAAATTTAACAAATGGTAACATCCATTTTAATTTCATGTATTATGTTATGAGCAGAACTTGAAAGCCAGCTGAAAGCCAAAAGCTAAAAGCTGAAAGCCAATTATTTTTAAATGTCATAAGCTTAATCCAAAAGCCATATTTAAATTTTAATAAGCTAAAAGCCTAAAGCTTAAACTATATTCAAAGTTTGAACGGCCGAAAGACGAAAGCTGAAGCTGTATTTAAAAAAAAGCTAAATTAAGCTTTATATTCGGCTTAAGCTTTCCCTGATTTATTTTACAACGCTGTACGTATATTTCTCAAATTCATTGGCTGAAGTGCCTACTTCTTCTATGCTATCATTAATAAAATAAGCATACAGCATTGTCAAATAGATCAAATTTTCATTCGGCTTTTCAAACCCGGATACTATCTCTACAAATAAAAATTAATTGAAGAATCCAAATATTTTTGATATTAGTGTTTTACAAATTTAAAATTTCTTGATTATGCATTTTTAACATAATTATTTGTATAATAAATTGTTTTTAAAAACAAAAGCTCAAGTTTTAATAGTAATGCTTAATAGTTAAATGCATAGTAACTAGTAAATAATTTTAATTAACTCCTATTAAAATTCATTGTGTAAGCCGAAAGCTGAAAGCTTAAGCTGTATTTTTCCAGGACATAAGCCGTATTAAGTTTAAACCGTATTATTATTCGGCTTTCAAGCCCTGATTATGAGACTTTTATAATATTATACAATGTGACATTATTCCACCATTTGATAACAAGCCGCTTTATCGATTATTGACAAAACCAGTCTTGAAAACCAAAAAAATATATTGTTTATTTATAGTTGAAGATACCAATTTTTATCTGCATAAGATCACTGTTTTTTAGTTTGAGTTTTACGTTGTTTGTAGATGTTTATTTATTTTTAAAAAACGAAGCTTATATGATTTTTAACTTAAAAAGACATGCAGATTTTTGTTATATGTCTATATTTACTTAATTTACTGTATGTTATTAGTATAAATTTCTTTAAATTCATTGTTACCAATTGGTAACAGTATGATGGAAAGGAACTTATTCTAGTACAAAATGCATTGAAATGTTTAGTAAATATATCATATGTCGATGGGTTAAATTTTCGACGCCCAAAAAAAAAAAAAAAAAAAAAATATAACATACAAATGCGTTACAATTACATACAGTATAATATAACGCTAAATGAAAAACAATATAATCTGAATAATCAAATAAATTTGTATTAAATATCAGATAAATGCATCATTACTATGGTATGGGACTTGCTTTACTATAAAAATTACCTTCATTTGCATAATTACTGTACAAAATCACTGCATCTATAAAAATCACTTCATTTATATAATTACTGTACAAAAATAATTGCATAAACGTTCAACTAAATAAGTGTTTAATTGTAAAAATGTATTTAATGCTACTTTACACACACACACATGTATATACAGATGTATATGTATAACACAAAAACAATTTCATTTTATAAAAATTATTTAAGTCATAGTAGCATTATATTATAATGTATGTAATTGTAATGCATTTATATGTTATATCTACTAAATATTTCAATGAATTTTGTACTGGAATAAGTTCCTTTTCATCATACTGTTACCAATTGGTAACAACCCTTATCCCAAAAACTAAGGGTTGGAGAGGGGTGAAATATGCATAAAACATCATTTACATGTCCAGGCATTAAAATTATTTAGAAAAAAAAATTTTTCAAACAAAGGCAAAAATGTGTGAACAAAAGGGTTAAGAAGACTGAAAAAATTAGAAAACTGTTAGCAGATACAGATTACCTGGAAAGCAATTATGACAATGAAAGTAATCCTATGAAGTCAGTGCTACAGAAGAAAATGTTAAGCAAAAATGAAGAGGAACATAAAAATCTAATATTCATCACAATTGGCCCAAATGCATTATTATTAAAGGGTGAACATGTAAGGGAGTACTACTATTATACAGATTATTGTTCTGACATTAATTTCTGAGATCGGGCCTCTCCTTGTTAGTTATTTTAAAATATAGCTGAAATCGGTTAAGAAAACTATGTCAAAAATATTTCTCATATTCGCCATTTTCTCAATATTTAATTACTTTTATGAACTTGTTGAAAGTTTGGAAAATATACTATTTCCGCTAATTTCGTTATTAATGTTGCTATCTAATCAATTAGATTTTATGAAAATTGTTAAATTGCTATTGATTTGACAAAACAAAGAATTTTTGTATTTCATACATTTACATTTTCGTATTATTGGAATAAAATGGCCCGTAAATATTAACTTAATTCCATTGAAAATATGTACAACACTTTTAGGAATAATGCAGGATAATAGTTGAAAAATTCAGCAAATAAAATAATTCCAGACAAATTGTCCCAGCTTATACTTGTAGTACACATTCAAAAATCTGGTTCAATTTGAACTCAAACACTGACAACTGCAAATCTATGACATGCATTTAAAAAGTAAATAAATATATAGTAATCATGAGACTAAAACATCCACAGTTTATGGTCCGTCCAAAAAAAAAGTTCTAGATATGATAGCTACCCTCTTGTAATAATTAGGTTCAATGCTAGTAAAAAAAGGAATTCTCTAGCTTCAATACAAAATCATGAAATATGTTCTTTTAAAATACATTAAATTAACCAGCTATCATTTTAATTGATTATCATCCAACATTATATATACGAGGGTCAGTCAAAAAGTAACATTCCCTATTTTATAGCGCACATAATAGCGCGAACGCAACCCGAAAAATGGGCAGGGAATGAAGATTAGGCTTCTCTGGTAACACTGATAAAAAATCTTGAAGGACGACACAACCGGATTCGAGCATCAGTACTGTTACCATGGAGTTGGCTCTAGCACGTGCCGCCAGATGCGAAGTACGTAGTGTTATTCGGTTTTTATGCGGTGAGGGGTATTGTGAGACCCTCAAGAAGCTTCGTCGTGCGATCCAAAACAAGCGTCGGGGGAAACTGAGTCAACGAGTTGTGCTTCTGCACGATAATGCACGTGCGCATTCCGCAAAAGTGACCCACAACCTTCTTCAACGGTTCCATCGGGACGTTTTTCCATATCCGCCACATTCGCCTGACCTAGCACCGAGCGATTATCACGTTTTTCCGAAGCTCAAGTCCGAATTAGCCGGTCAAAGACACGTGAATGTCGACGAAATGAAAGCTCATGTCCACGAAATTTTACAGAATTTCGCGGCAGATTTCTACAGTGCGGGAATAGATATGCTCGTTTCACGCTACGAAAAATGCCTTGATCGACAGGCAAATTATGTACAAAAATATTTTTTTTCCTCGATTTTCAAATGATATGCTTTACATAACGCTTTTCTTGCGTTTTAATCGAGCTCTAAAATAGGGAATATTACTTTTTGACTGACCCTCGTATATATATATATATATATATATATATATATATATATATGTTTGTTTGTTTTTTTTACTTTGCATCACACCGGTCCTAAGACCATAATTGACGAAGCTATTTTTTTTTTTTTTTTTCCATGCTCAGTTGCCCAGCGGCAGCATAAGCATTAGTCAATCGGAAAAACTGATTACTATAGAGCTGGAATTCATTCATTTCACACCCAAGATGTTAACGACAGAGTTATCTTCTGCTTCTGATATCTACTACTGTTTGCTATAGAGCTGGATTTTGCTCGTTCGACGGCTGAGGTATTAACGACGATGCTATCTATCACATCTGGCGCCTAGGACGTCACCGGCCCATGTTCTTTTGAGCCTCCTTGACTGATCCCAGCGACTGATGTTTGATATCTCTAGATTTTAATTGAGTTGAAGTGCCTCATGAAAGTATTTGAATTTCTTCAAGTATAAATCATTTACGTATGGAACATCTAAGTCTGTATGTAGAGTGTGATTCAATACATAGCACGGTGCGTCTACCATTTGCCTCAACGTTTTCGATTGGAACTGTTGAACCCTATTTAGGTTACTCTTTGCAGTGGCTCCATATACTTCTAATCCGTATCTCCAGACTGGCGCTATAACTGAAAAATAAACTAACCTCTTGCATTTTAAACTCACTGGTGACTTTTTGCCTAATATACTGTTGAGAGCCTCAGTTCTTGAAGCCATTTTTTGCCGGATGAACGGTACATGGCTACCCCATGTAAGTCTTCGATCAAATATCATACCCAGGTATTTGATCGGATTTTCTTGAATTATGCACTGATTATTTATTGTATTAGGGGGGCAGTTTTGCACGTTTAAAGTGAAAGTTACTTTTCTGGTTTTTTCTTAATCTTCCACTTAAGCGCCCACTGCTGGATAGCGGTTAAATGCTCCTGTGTTAATAAGGATGTGTACACTGGGTTTTTGTGCCGAGCAAGGATACATATATCATCCGCAAAGGTAGCGATTACTGTCGTCCTTAGTACTGGCACATCCGTTGTGTAGATGGAATACAGGAGCGGGCCAAGTACACTACCTTGTGGCGCTGATGCCTTTATATTATTTGACAAAGATAATGATGAGTTTATCTTGACATTGAAACTTCTGTTTGTCAAATATGAGACCATAACTGCATATAAATCGTTTGGTAAAATTTGTTTTAGTTTACAAAGTAACCCTTGATGCCAAATGCGATCGAAGGCCTGTTCAATATCCAGGAAAACGACATTACAGTATTCTCCTTTCTCCAATGCAGCTGTTATTTTGATCCTATTTTCTATTGTTATCGAAAGTATTCTATTGTATATTAGCATTTCAAATATTTTAGAAAGCACACTTAAAAGGCTGATCGGCCTATACAATGAAGAATATATTGGATTTTATCCCGGTTTTAAGATTACCAAAATTATTGATCTTTTCCAAGTTTCAGGGTAATATCTAATTCTTAAATCGTGTTAAATATATAAGTAATTAAAGTGACCGTTTTCAGTGGCAGAATTTTAATTATTTCACCTATTATTTTATCGGAACCTAGAGCCTTTTTAATTCGCAGTATCTTAATTTTAGCCTGTACTTCTCTAGGTGATATAAGCTTTGTCGGCAGTGTGAGTTGAAAAGGAGCCTCCATATGTGTCTCTATTAGTTTATCATACACGAAATCCTATATTTCATTGTGTGGTTTAAATATTTGTACCAAATGCTCAGCAAAAGTTTGAGCTTTATCAGCATCAGTTTTGGTCCATTCCGCATTTGCTTTTTTGATTGGGTACTGTTTTGGATGTTGCTTCAGGAAAGATTTTGTTGTTTTCCAAATAGAGACATCTTGCGGATTTAATTGAGAAAAGAAGTTTTCATAGTATATCTGTATATTTTTGTGTAATTCCCTCTGTAGTGAATTGTATAGTTGTTTACCAGTCAATGTTTTATTACGTTGCTAAATAGTACGTGCTCTTCTTGTCACTTGTATTAACTTTCTAATTTCTACTGGAACATTAAAGTGATTTTCCTTAGTAACTTTATGCGCTGGAGTTTTAGTGGCTGTTTTACAGGCATCTTGGATGTTCTTAATTAATGTAGAAACCGCTCCATCAAGATCCTCATTCGTTATTAGTCTATTTAAGTCAGTAATCAGATCCATGTATTTCTTAAATTTCATCCAATCTGTATATTTGTTTGATAATGGTTTAGTTTTTTTATTTATTACTGGTTGTACTGAAAGACACGTTAATAACGGAATGTGGTCTGAGCTTAGTTCGGGTACCGTTTTACAAGTATTATATACATGATGTAGGTTTCTAGCGATGAAAAAATCAAGTGTGCTCGGCAATCTATTTTCGTGTGTTGGCCAGTAGGTTGGTTTGTTGGGACTTCAGATTTTAAGATTGTAATTTAATATTAAATTGTTTATCATTCTACCTTGATGATTTGTTCGATTACAATTCTATCTTGGATGTTTGGCATTGAAGTCGCCACCCAGAATGACTCTAGGCAAGGGCGTCGCCAGCCGTCGGGGGGGGGGGGAGATAGAAGAAAGATATGAGTTATAGAAAAAATAAAATTTATAAGTTGTAAAGGCTTAATATTTTATTAAACAAGAATAAAATCTTAATTAAAACATAATTTTCATGGGTTTCTGGCAAATTATTCGTGATTACGCGCCTACGAATACTCATTATGGCCAGTTGATTAAAAAGCTTCAAGGCTCCAGGGAGGGGCAGTTGCCCCTCCCCCGCCGACGCCCATGACTCTAGGTCCCAAGCCAAATATTAATTGCAGTAATCCTTCTTTAGGTAAGATAATATTGGGGTGACAATATATGCTATTCTGGAAGGTTTATATAAATTTTAATTAACGAATTATAATTGAAGTTAAGTCCTTAGAATAGCAAACGATTTATAGAAAATCATGAAAACTGAAAACTATTTCTACTCCGAACCGGAAAGACAATTAAATCAAATCGCGTGTATTAATTTTAAATTATTTATGTTCAACTATATGTGGCTTACATATACTTAATAATCAGTGACGTTAAATGATGATTCTATCTTACGTTACATTTATAACGGTCTTGACCAACAATTTTCATGTTCAACGTTTTCCCAAACGGTACTTTTTAAATGCATTTCTCATAGCTTTGCAGTCGTCAAACGATTAAAAAAATGCTTGAGTTCGAATTGAGCCAGATTTTTGAATGTGTGCTACGAGTTGGGCCGACTTGTCTGGATTATTTTATTTGCTGAATTTTCAACGGCAGTACAATGTTATTCTTAAAAGTATCATACATCTTTTCAGCGTATCTTTCTTCCTGTAGAATCGGATGGCGTTATCAATTTTATCCTATAAATAATCTACGAAGAGCTGGCAATTAAAAACCATAAAACAGTCCAAAAACCGTTTTTTTTAATTTTTCATGAGGACCCCAACCGGAATACAGTTTTCTCATTAAACCATTGTATTTGCCATAAAAAAATATGTAATTTAAAAAAAAAACACTTACAGCAGCTCTTGTAATAAACATTTGCATTTTAAATACTTTGAAAGTGTTTTAAAAGTAGACAAACTGCATATTATGACTTAAAAAAATTCACACATAATAGTTCTAAATGTTATGCAAGGTCTGTTGAATAAGTTTCAAGATTACTCTCATAGAGGGGGGTAAAATGAATTTTTTGAAAAACTTACCTCAAACTCTTTCACAAGTTTCCTTCGAACTCAACGCTTATAAGTCATCTAGCAACTGCATCTTTCTACGTTGAGTTTGAGCTGGGTTATAAGCATTTAAGTTTTCATTTGAGTGCAGAAGTATCATTTATTTTGTGACGCAACCCAGTTGAATTTATTATTTCCATAGAAAAGCTGGATTAAGATATGGGCTTTATATTAATATAAAGAAAACTAAACTGTTGGTGATCAGCAAGAAGGCTTCACAAGATACAGTACTCCAAATCAATGGACAAAAAATCGAAAGAACGCAAGAATACAAATATTTAGGATATTATATCACCAAATCTCTTGACCCCGAAGTAGAGATTAACAGAAGAATTTGATATGTCAAAACTGCTTTCCTGAAAATAAAAAATTTCTTTACAAGCCGCTTACTAAATTTGAAAGCACGCCAGAGAATGATAATATGTTACATCTATAGTATTCTATTATATGAAGTTGAAACAGCAACAGTGACAGCAGTTAAAAAAACTGGAAGCGTGCGAAATGTGGCTGCATAGAAGATCGCTGAAAATTCCTCGGACACAGAAGATGACCAACAAAAAAGTATTGGAGCTGGCCGATATTAAGAGATGCTTGACGCAAACAATCAAGAATAGGAAAATCGAATATTTTGGGCATTTAATCAGAAGCCGAAGATACAAGCCAATTAAACTGATAATGGAAGGAAAAATTGATGGATGTCAAAGAAAGGGAAGAAGGAGAACTTCCTGGTCGAAGAACGTGCAGCAATAGACAGAACTAAATGCTTAGGTTAAAATTATTTTCTTCCATTTCTGTATTAACACTTTATTAAACAATATAAAATCTTTATTAAACAGAAATTATTTTTAATTTAAAAATAATTTCTGTTTAATAAAGATTTTATATTGTTTAATAAAGAACTAAATGCTGTTGGCGACCCCGTGCGAGCAGTGAAAGAGCAAAAAATTTAAACTTTGTTAATTTAACGTCATTAGGATCGTCAACGAATAATTATGCGTATGACAATCGAAGAAGAATAGAAATTTTAATTTAAAATCAATTACCTATAAATTTTTATAATGAAGAGCTTAAAAATACAAATCAACGTTCCCTGTTTCTTGAGTATTTTAAAAATACCTTAAAAAGTAAAAAAATCTATGGTGACTTTAATGAGCATCACATCTGAATATTCCTACTCCAACACTAGAATACTTTTAGTATTTTTAGTTTTTGGTATATTTATTAATTTTGAAACAGCGAACAAATTACTATTACTTAAACGAATTAAACAATAATTGAATAAAGCATAAGTCAGTAAACACATATTAATTCTCGAGTTCACTACTACATATATTCTTATACATGTTATACTGTAACGTCAAGATTTTGTAGCCACTTCGTCGCTGGGCCCGTCAATTTAATAATCTCTTTTCAGCCACCCTCCAGAGCTCGTCTCCGACATTCCTTGAGACTATAAGTCATTGTCTGTTCCATCTCACCACAATCACATGCCGCTTCATTCTTCATTTCCCCGCACCTTCCATGTTCCATTCGGAAACAGTTCAACTTTGTCCAGATGCTTCTTGGTAGGTCGAAGCCAAGTGGCTTGTCATCTGGATTAAGAACAATCCTTCTTCTATCTGGATTGCCCTGACTCCACTTTTTCTCCACTCCTAAATCCCATTAAAATTCTCGGCGATTAATTTTGCTGTAGATTTATGTGCAGGCTTTCTTGAATTAAAGCGATCCGTTGCGTCTGTGTCCTGATATATTGGTAGGTCTGTATTTTCCTCTTAATTTACCCATTCTTTGACCGCTGGTTCTTTTCGCTATAACTTTGAGGGCATGATGTTGCTTAATACTGGTAACCACGCTACTGGAGTGGATCTCAGGGTGCCTGTTATTATTCTCATGACTGAATTTAGTTCAACATTGATTATGTTGACGTGAGCACTATTTAGTTACACTGGAGTTGCATGAGAAAACCAAAGCCAGAACGGAAGTTCGTAATAATGTTGCAAGTGCTCTCCACGATGTTCCTGCTATTTTATGGATTATGTTTACTCTTGTACGTATTTTGGCGGCTGTATTTTCGATATGTCTTCGATATGTTAACTGCCGATTCAGAGTGACGCCGAAGTATTTTGGGGGTCTTCGTGATCTAATTTATGTCCGCCGACTGTTACGTTAATTTGTTCGCATAGGCAGAGCTAGTGCTTATTTAAAATAAAAATATCGAAATTTATATCTAAAAACAAAGTATCCAACCAACTTATTAAGAGATAAAAGCAAACGATATAGACAAAATAAATTAATTTTGAAAAATATTTCAAATGAAAATAATTACACATTTTTAAATATTTATTGGTACTAAAATATTCTAATCTACATGATTTATTAATCTTTTCAAAAATCTAAGACTGAATAAAGAACCATAAAACGCGTTTGCAGTAAAATGGTTGATTGTAAAAAACCGTAAATCAGTGGTCGAAAATTTATAAAATGACAATAGATGCGAACTAATAGTGTGCAGCTCTCGTTTATTGCTCAGCCAGAAATGATAAAAGAGCGCTCAGCACGTTGACGGAGAAAACCGGTTGTATAGCGGCTATAACAATAAAGAATGAGTATCGTCTACCTAAACGGACCTTTCATAAAACAAAAGGCACTGACAGTGCGAGCCGAAAGAAACAAACAAGAGCCACTTTCGTGCGACAAGCAATATAAGAATACACAAATTTAAAAAAAAAAGAAAAAAAGGAAATTATCCTACGAACCGTAGAAAATATTGATCCGCATTTGATGAACATAAAAAGGTCAATCTCTGATACCCCGTATGTTTAGAAATTTCTCGAAAAGGCACAGTGACTATTGTCATAACGAAAGGATATGTGCTTTGGTACACGAATATAACATTAATTGTAGAGGAAAATGTCCAAGCCAATAAAGCGAGATCTGATGTAGAAATAAGAATAGATAATTTGTAGTGAGAACGGAGAAACTGACAATGACCGGAAGTTATAGGCGATTGGAGAATAAAAAATAAATAGGTATAATCGTAATAATAATAATTGTAAATAAAGAAACGGAAAAATCCAACAAATGTAAATAATTGTTAATATATAAGTGTGAATAAAACAGGTTATGTAAGATAATCAAATAAAAATTTCTACTGAAATGTTTATTTCTTCGGGACATGTAATGTATCGTTCCCGACAAATAGTGATCTTTCCTACGATATATCACAAGCACGGGAAAAAATAGTTTTTTCCCAAATTTCGAGCTTTCGGCGACCAGAGGGTCTAATTTTAAAGCTGTAAATCCGGATATTCTATACTAGAGAAATATACGGAGATGCACATATTTTTAATCGCGTTCAAAATTTTCAGCTGTAATACCCGCGGCGCTAGGGGGGAACAAACGTCATTTTTCGCGCTTCTTTGAACTTTTCGGCAACTTAATATAACTTTTTTACCGTAAATTTTTGATTTTATGAAAGGATTCCTACGTTTTATTTTATATTTTGAGTTTCAGCTTTATAGGTTTATCGGGCGATGAGTTATGATTTTTTAACTGATTTTTGAGGTCGTTTTAAATACCATATTCTACAGGATGCAGCAGCATAACTTCCTTTTTTAAAATGCGCCACTTTTTTTCTACTAAATTTTTTAAAGAAATAATAACAGAAAATCGAAATAAAACTGCAAGGGAAGAAGCATACATATTGCCAATGGGACCTAGAGTATGTATTTCGATTTTCTGTTATTTCTTTAAAAATTTTGGTAGAAAAAAAGTGGCGCATTTAAAAAAAGGAAGTATGCTGCCGCACCCTGTATATTCTTGACGATTTTTCGCCGCCCAGGGTAACCGGTCATCTTGAAATTATAGATCGTTTTAAAGAGAATTTTAATTGTAATTTATGTTCTAAATTTGTAGTTTATAAGTCCAACCGTTTGTAAGTTATTGATTTTTATTTGATATTTTTGTCGTTTCTGAACCATCTTATTAGGATTCTGTACATTATATATGTACGGAATCCTAAAAATTGAAAATATTCGTTTTTACAATAATTCGGCAAAAATAAAATTTATTCGAAATAAAAATGTCTAAAACAAACGAAAGCCTTATGGTACATTTCTACTAAGAGAAGAAATCTTAACAGAAAATCATGTGGAACGAAGAGAAGTCACACCACGTTAGTAGAGATTATCATGAATACACCAATAAATTAACAATGGCCGAAAAAAATAAAATAAGTTATATTTTATTTAATTTGATGTATAAAAAATATTTCTATATTTAAGATAAAAGAACATCCTAAAAGGAAAAAAAAAGTAAAACAACATGGAAAAATTATCAACTTTTTTCAGTAAGACTTTTTTGGGGTAAACATTCCCAAGAATGTAACTGAAGACCTTACGCACGTAGAGGGCGAGGACCCCACAATTTACTGAATAGTGTACGGGACAAAAGCGGCGAAAAAGGGCGCAAAAGCAATGTCTACCGCAAAGGCGAAAACGTCGATTTTTTTGTACATATATTAGCGTTATTTTTTATTATCTTAACCTATTTTCGTACTACAGATATGTAAAAACTAACTGTATTTTAATTTAAAAACCGTTTCCGTTTCAATATGTATTTTTTGTATCATTACTCGACGTTAATCAATTTAAATTTTGTATTCAGGATTGTTAAACAATAGTAATGCAGATGTGCCGCTTTATTTTCGAAAACTTATTCTAAAACCATTTTTTATTTTTCGATAATAGAAATATTTTAATATAATTTCAAATTTTAAAATAAACAATGGAATAAATTAACGTTTAACATCATTTTCACAGCAGTATACATTAGAAACAAGGATTTTATGTTAAATAAAAACTGTTATTTTGTATCTTGAACTTTTTTTTTTTTAATATTATTATTTTATTTAGGAAAAATTTAGGAAAAACAATAACTTCACCAACATATTAAATAAACTGTATTTTACAAAAAAAATAAATATACATATACATTACAATGTTAAATTCGTTGATCAACTTCGTATTCAATTTCAACATTCTGTCTCCTTCGTTTCTTTCTTGAAGGTACAATTTCCTTTAAAAATAATATTTTATATTAACCATATATGCAACACAAAATATTTAATGAAACAAACAGTAATAAGTAAAAATATTTAAGATACATAGCATGAATACTTCCATAAAAATTCGTATAACTTGAAAATGATTAAAAAATATATTAAAACAGAACAAATTGTAATTTAGAGAACCAAAAATAAAGTTCTGATATTTTCAGTCCTCCCATAAACAATTCTACACTTTTTATAGAAACAATACGTATTTAATATGAATAAATAAAAAATAAATAAATAAATAAATAAATAAATATATATATATATATATATATATATATATATATATTCAGAAAAATAAAAGTAGGGAATAAAATTTTGTACATTACAAAAATTTAAAGAAAAGCAATATATCCTTTACCTCGATGTCTTGAACCGTTTCTTCCTCGCTAGGTACGAAATCATCAGTATGCTCAACTTCAACATCAGAATCTTCATACTCGACAAATTCTTCTTCTTCATCAATTATAGATTCCTCATCAGTTTCCTATCATTCGATACACAAAAATAGAAAGAAGTTCATTAATAAAATTTTTTTTTCTTTTTTTTTTTAAATAAAATAATCAAATTTCTGCACATATAATTTAACAAGTAAAAAATGTTACCTTTGCTTCCTGTTGGATAGCTTTTTCAAACGATTTCTGATGTATATTATAGATATCTCCATACTACAAAAAAAAAGAAGAAAATAATATAAATAATACATACATGAAACTGAAAATAATCATCTATCACATCGAAATTTAATACTGAAATTAAATGAAGCAATGCGTTTCGTCTTGAGGAAATTTACAGGTACTTGAAAATGGAACATAATATTAATATTTCAAAACAATTTGAATTTATTGGTAATTATGTCAACTTTTGAAACATTGCTAACGACTTTTCTCTGTATATTATTTTTAAATAAAATTCCACGTCAACAAAAGTGTTAAATGTACTGTGTTACTGCAAATACCTTTTGGTTTTTTTATATTTTAGATTTCTTTTAAATTTTCCAAATTCGATAAGTACTGAAAATTAAAAATTAGTTTTTTTTGCAATGTTTCCTTTTTACAATGCTCGAGTCCTTAATGATCTTGGTTAAAATTAAGCTACGCACATTTTTTAGTAAAGTCCCAGATGAATCCCTCCAGTTTAATTCATATTACTGTGTACGATGTTGTCGTTGTTTAGTTCAATCGCTGTACAAAGAATTATCGATAAATTTATTTTATATCTTATTGAAAAATTAAAAAATATACAAATTTGTAATTTTTGTGGTTTTAAAATACTTAAAATTAAAAATGTGCAACGCCTCACGATTTCACGTATCATCCTTGTGCGGGAGTCGAGGTAATTTTCTTTGTATCGTTCCAGTATTAATATACATATGTATTTTTGAATAATAGTTGTAAAAACTTTAATTTAACTTCAAAATGTCGGATAAAATTTTAAAATAATTCGTGTAAATATTTACTATTGTTTTTAAAAAAGTTATCACAAATTTATTATTCTACTTTAAAAATTTTAAGTTACTGCTTCAAAAACATTTACAAAATTCTTTATTAACAGAAAACTGTTTTTTTTTCTCCTACCCTGAGCGCGCCAGCGGCCTTGACCCAACAACATGAAAAATTAAGAGTTATAACTAAATAGCCAAGCGGTCAGAAATGGAAAAGACAAGGGACAGCAGCAATGGAATAACTGAAGGCAATGGGAAGGAAAGAATATAGGTAGCATTAAAGGGAGTAGGAAGACCCAAAACTAGAAGTTGGGCGTAAAGAAAGGAGCGTTCGTTAGAGAGTGTAGAACATTCGAATAGGATGTGATTTGAGTCACAAATACAAGAAGGCTCAGAAGCGTGAAGAGAGCAGAAAGGAAAAGGGGACAAAGCGAATCGAAAGCGTGAAGAGGGGAGTAGAGTATGATTGATTCTAAGCCTAATTAAGGAAACAACAGTGAAACGACGACAGGTAGGAATAGATTGAAACCAAGGCAGGAAACTAGGAACCGGTTGAATAAGACGGTACTGTGAAAAGCAATTTGAGAATAAAGATGGATACATGTCAGACCAAAGTCTAGAATGATTAGAGCGTGATAGAGAAAGAATGTCTGAGGAAGGAAAAGAGTCGAGGAAAGGACCAATGCGGGCGGCTGAGCGAGCTAAAGAGTCAGCTGCGTCATTGCCCTCAATATTGGAATGACTAGGAACCCATAGAAACTCTATGAGAATGGAGCGGAACGAGAACAAAGAGGAGACAAGAGATCGAATAGAGAGGATAATACCGTCAGAAGTATGAGAAGGAGGTGAGGAAATGGCTTGAAGAACGCCTTTAGAATCAGAAACAATCAGGAATTTGTGAATCCCACTCGTAGAGGATATGAATTGAATGGCACGAAGAATTGAGATCGACTCGGCTGAGAAGATAGAGCAGAAAGAAGGAAGTCTGGAAGACTCAGAGTGCAGGAACGTAGGAGACGTATACGCGCCACCCACGCCCCCATCACTCTTAGAGCCATCCGAAAAGATTAAGGCGTGGGAAGGAAAAGAAGAGTTCAGCAGCTGAAGGAATTCGAAGTTGACTACATTGTGAGAGGAAGAATTAGCTCGGACTGGAAGAGAGGAGAAATTGATGGGGTGCCATATGCTATTAAAATCGAGAGAAAAGTAAGGAAGACTGTTATAAGAGGAAATGTAGGGAGAAAAATTGGAAACACGAGCAGCTATATGCGATAAAATCGGAATTCTATGAGGCGCCAAGCGCCAGTGATTTTTGATATGAAGATAGAAAGGAATAATATTGGATGACAAAATGGGGAGGCGTTTTATTAAAAATCGATAATCGAGGAGTGAACGACGAATGGAAAGAGGTTGAGTGCAAGTTTCGGATAGAATCGCAGGAATAGGAGAAAATCTTAAAGCGCCAATGCATAGGCGAAGGCAGGAATTCTGAATTGCATCAAGTTTCGAAAGGAGAGACTTGGAGGCATTGCCATAAATGAAGGAACAATAGTCAAGTTTGGACCGAATAATCGATTTATATAGAATTAATAGAATGCACGGGTCTCCACCCCATCTGAGCGGAGATAAAGATTTGAGGAGATTAAGTCTTTTGATCGAGGAATTATAGATATAATTAATATGTTCATGAAATGTAAGGTGACTATTTAAGAAAAGACCTAGGTAACATATGGAATTAACAGTGGGAATAGGTGTACCAGATACGCTGATGTTTATAATAGCACGATTAAAGGGGCGGAGCGCAAAAATTATACAGGAAGACTTGGAAGGGGAAAGAGGTGGAGAGTAGATAGAGTATTGCTAGGATGAGACAATGAATGATTTAACTCGTTAGTGGCGGAGGACAGATCATCTGAGGTGGAATAAACTAAAATGTCATCAGCAACAAGGAGAGAGAAAGAGTGAATAGGGAGCGAAGCAATATCGAAGGAGTAAATATTAAAGAGTGGGGCTAAGGCAGGAACCCTGGGGAAGCCTACGATAGACGCATCTGGAGGTGGAAAGAGAAGGAGAAGATAGATAAGGAGTTCTATGTTGAAAGAGGTTGAGTATAAGAGTGATAAAAACCGGAGGGAGATTAAGAGAGAGGAGTTTGGAGCAAAGAGAAGGAAGATGCACATTATCGAATGCAGAGCAGACATCGACAAAAGAAGCGACAGTAAATTCCTTTGATAGGAATGATTTATAGATATCTGCAAGGAAGGTACTGATGCAATGTACCGGGCCAAGCCCGGGGCGAAAACCGAACATATTAGAAGGAACTAGATTATTATGCTCAAGCCACCAAACGAGACGGTTATTTATTAAACCTTCAAAGAGTTTGCGCAGACATGAGGCTAGGGAGATAGGACGGAAGGAACACTGTTTTTTTTTTAGGAATTGGAATGACGATGAAGTCATTCCAAGACTCAGGAGTAAAACCAGAGAGTAAGAAAGAGTTGAAGATATTCAGAAGGGAGAGCAGCGAGGAAGGAGAGAGTTTTTTAAGAATAGGGAAAGAAAGACCGTCCAGGCCAGGAGCAAAAGGAGAGGTTTTGTTAAGGACGGACACGAGTTCCTCATAGCGGAAAGGAGATGTTAGGAAATGAGGTTCTCAGGAATTTGGGAGTGAAGGAATGTTCGATTCCTCGAAAGTGGGGACATACAGAGGAGCAATAGAGTCCAAGAAATAGTGAAGTTTAGGCAAAGAAGGATGGGAGAAGTGGGAACGCTCAGAAAGAGGAAATCTGAACGCTTTGGCCATTTTCCATATCTTAGAGAGAGGCGTATCTCTAGAGAAAGATGAACAAAATGATTTCCAAGAGTTCCTCTTGGCAGATTTTGAAATGTACCGAGCTTTTGCGTTAGCTTCTTTATGAGCTAAAAAGTTGGATATTGAGGAACAAGAGCGAAAGGCTTTGAAGGTAGCGGTGCTTCTTTGGAAGGCAACTTTACACTCTTCATTCCACCAAAGAGAGGAGGCATAAGAGGAAGAACGACCGCGCGAAAAGGAAGAAGGAGGGGAGGAAGCGGAAAGAGCAGAATATAGAGATTGAATGAAGAAGTTGTACTGGGATGACGGGTCAGGAAAATCCAGAATAAGGGGGAGTGAGGAATCCACCAAAGATCGGAATTTAGTCCAATCTGTTTTGGAGAGAAGCCAGTGAGGAGCGTGCAAGGGCCTGAAAGGTTTAGAAGGAAGATCGTTGTTGAGAGTTAGGAGAATGGGGAGATGATCACTACCAAAAGTGCCGTCGAGAGTTCTCCAGGAGCTTACAAGGCCAAGATTCGGAGATGAAAACGAGAGGTCGATTGCACTAGACGAAGATGGATGTTTGAAGAAAGTAGGAGAACGATCGTTGTGGATAAAGAGATTATGGTTTAAAATGAGATTTTCCAGTCACACCGTTAGGATTGCGCCCTGCGCGGCCCCACATAGGGGAGTGCGCATTCCAGTCTCCACCAATAATAAATGGATCAGATAGGGATGAAAGGAATGAGGGTAAAGGAAGACTAGAGAGGCTGGAGTTGGGAGGGATGTACACGCAAGCAATATGTATAGGATTCGGGAGAAGATTTTCAAGCGAAATATGAATCATGTTAGGGTAAATAGGAAGAGGCGGAGGAAGAAATGGGATATTGTGGGTGAGATAGGATAGATCGTGTCTAATTAAAATTGCAACACCACCATACCCATCCATACGATCAGATCGAACTAGAGAATAACCTTTGAAATCAAGAGACGAGGAGGATTTAAGCCAAGTTTCAGATAACAGCGCTACATGGATATTGTAGAAGTCTAATAGACATTCTACACTTAGTTTATTAGCTCGTAAGCTGCGGCAATTCCATTGAAGGATGTTTATGGCGCACGACCGCGACATTCTATTTAAAAGGAGAAAAAGAGGAATTAAAAGAATGAGAAAAAGCAGCGGGAGAAGACAGAGCTAAAACTGAAGTAAAAGAAAGGAAGGCAAGGGTAATAGGAAGGGTGTAATACATGAGAGGAGATCGCTTGTAGACGATCTTCCAACTTAAAGGAGAAGTTGACAATGGAAAAATAAGTAGAAGAGAGAAGACGTGTCCGAAGTTGGATAGAGGCAAAATTGAAGGTACCTCACCATTAGCGGTACCGTCAGTAATAAAAAATAAACGGGAGAAGTACCTGCACGAACTGGGTTGATGCCCAGTTTGTAGGCTTCCTTCCAACATAGTGTTAAACCAGAGACGGGAGAAGCACCTGCACGAACTGGGGTGACGACCAGTTTGTAGGCTTCCTTCCATAATGAGATAACTATGTAGCATAAAGGAAAGATGGAATAAAATTCAAACTGAGGAAAGTTTTGAGTTAATGATTCCTGAGCGAACAGTTATCCTTGGCGAAACGGACGCAAAAGAAAGAAGGAGAAATAAGGATAACAAATATAGAATGGGATGCAGGAAGATGGTCAAAAGGGAGAGAAAAATCAAAGAGGATGAAAGAGATGATCTAGTTGAAATGAACGTGATTGGATAGGAAAGCTGAAAGATTATTAAGGAATGAGGAGGAAGAGGATATGTTAAAAGAAGCAAGGAGTTCCATGATAGCTGCGGAGATATGGGAGACAACAAAAGAAGAATCGTTTAGAGAGGAATTAGGAGAAAGACTAGGAGAAACTGGTAAGGGACTGGAAGATATAGAGGGATTGGATTGGGGGGAGACGTCATGATTCAGTGCGCAACCATTAGATAGTAGACGAGAGTAAAGGGATGGAACGAAAGGAAATTGAGGAGAAGGCTTTGAGTAGGATTTGGAAGTTTTGTGGAAAGTGGGGGATTTAGGACGTGGAAGAGAGGGGAATTTAGAAGCTTTTGGGGAGACGTTTGAAGAGGAAATAGGGGCTGCGGCGCGATTAGCATAAGAGAAGGCTGGAGAGGCGGAACTGGAGGATTTAACTTTAACGGCTTCGTGAAAAGAGATGTTCTCAAAAGCCATGATTCTTTTTATGTCCTTCTGCCGCTGCCATTCGGGACAGGCTCGATCGGAAGCGCTGTGACTACCTTTGCAGTTGCGACAAAAAGGAGGCTCTTGGAGATTCGTACAATCGGAGGAAGAATTTTTAGAGGAACAATGAGAACATGAAGGAAGAGAGCTGCGACAATGGCGTGCAATATGCCCGAAAAGGAAGCAATTAGAGCACTGGGTGGGAGAACGGATACTTGGGGACACTGGAAAACGAAGTTTGTAAATGGATACAAACTCAGGGAGAGAGGATTTGGCAAATTTTAATTCGACACTTCTGGTGGGAACTTTGGTTCCATCGGAAGAGCGAAAGATGCGACGAATAGATACTATAGGGATAGACGTAACAAGCCCTTCTTTAATTTCCTCAACAGAGAACGAAGGATGAACTCCAGAAATAATACCAATTCTGTATGGAGTATTATGGGGAATGAAAGCTTTCAGCTCGTTAGAATTGAAGAAGGAGCGATTGTTTAGGAAGTCGTTGGCGGTGGAAATGGAGGGGAAGACAATAGAGATACGCCCTCTACCCTGAGGGGTAATGTCAGAGAAGAAGGTGGAAATTTTGCTGATGAGCCTGGTCAGCGCAAGCGGGTGGAAATTTCCAATGTTTTTATTGTCAGAGGTGTTCTCAACGAAAACTTTGAACGGTCCTGGGTATTTGGACGGAAAAGTGTTTTCAAAAGTATCGGAGCTGTTGACATTGATCGGCGAATTAATAGTGTTGCTGTTATTATTAGTGTTACTGTTATTATCGTTATTGTTACTATTATTATAACTGCTGTTATTATTAATATTACCATTATCATTATTATTATTGTTATTGTCATTACTATTATTACTATTAATATTATTATTGGAGGTGGCGGGTGTGGTATTGTTGTTATTTTTATTATTATTATTATTATTATTAGTATTATCGATAATAAAATTCTTGACAGCTGTATTAGCACTTTAGAATTATTTGAAGTGGCGAGATTAGGTGAATCAGGTCGAGATAGCCGCAGATCCTTGCTTGGCAAAACCGCGGTCGGCGAGAGAGAGCCGGAAGGTTTGCGCTTGCCGACAGCGTCAACCTTCATCAAGTTTAGCGATACATTTGGTTTCGCTTTTAAATCTTTAGAGGAGGCCGCCGGGCGGCCCCCACTAGACGAGCTCATCGATCAACTGGCTTAAGAAAGAGAGGGGAAAATAAAAAGAAAGTAAAAAAAAAAAAAAAAAAAACGAAGTAAATTTAAATAAACTGAAATATTAAAATGTAACGGCGAAAAATAAACGTAAAATAGATCGATATTAGTTGCTAAGTAAAAGGTAAATGCGACAGCGAAGAAACCGAAATTATTTATCTGAAAAGATAACAATGAAGCGATCTCACCGGTCTGCCGAAACAACTAATTACCGAGCTGATAACAGGAACGCGAACGCACACGAGATAACGATTCACTACAAAAGAGTGTTATGTTTTTTTTTGTTTTTTTTTTAGCCCCCCTTTGGGCATATCAACAAAGGATCTTCGCCCAGAAACGAAAGGAAGGAGAAGGATCAGTTAAATGTAGATTCGGTCAGCTATTGATAAGATAAAGGAACTGAGGATAGGAACAACTGAGATCGACGGAAACGATAAGATATACGAGGCACAATAAGGAGTAGGGAGTTTGAGTGACAGCAGATTGGAATACAAAGAGGTACGTTCGTTCACGAGGGATGGACATTCAAAGAGGATATGGTCAGGATCACAGACGGCTACGTCGTCAGGATGAAGAGAGCAATAAGGGGAAAGAGCGAGATGAAAACGAAAGCGTGAGGAAGGAAGAAGAGTATGATTCAGACGTAAACGGATAATAGGGACAATAACGGAGCGGTGAAGCGAAGGAAAATCGTAAAACCAAGGCCGCGTGGGAAGATTAGGTTGGATGGAAAAATAAAAGGAAGGATGATTAGAAAAGGAGGAAGTGTAAAAATCTGACCAAAATCTAACATGAAACTTTTTGCACAATGGGAGTAAATTCGAAACGGGAATTTTAGAGAAAAAAAAGTGGGAGGATACAGCAATCTGAGCCAAGGAATCTGCCATTTCGTTACCCTCTATCCCCATATGACTGGGGACCCAGAGCATTTCAATGCGGATAGCGTGAAGTGAGAAGAGAGTGTGAATGAGAGAGCGAATACGGAGGATGAAAAGGTCAGAGGAGTGAGAGGGGAAATGAGAGGAAATAGCTTTAAGAGCACACATGGAGTCGGAGATAATTAAAAATTTAGAAGAAGAACGATGTGAGGAAATATGGATTATGGCACGTAAAATGGCCGTTAACTCGGCCGTAAAGATAGTACAAAAGGAAGGGAGACGAAAAGATTCAGAGAAATTAATGCTCGGAATGATGAAAGAAGCTCCAACTCCATTAGGCCCCTTCGAACCATCCGTAAAAATAGCAATATGGGAAGGAAAACGGGATTCGATATAACTATGGAATTCCTATATAACTGTTGGATAGGAAAGGGATTTGGAGGAAAAAGGAAAGTAGAATACATTGGGAGGATTGGAGAGATCTGCAAAATTGAAAGAAAAGTAAGGGAGATTGTTATAAGAAATTGTACAGGATAAAAAGGAATTTAGCCGCAAAGCAATGTGGGCTAGAATAGGAATTTTCTTGGGAGTAAAACGCCAGTTTTGCAGAATAGAAAGATATGAAGGAATAAGTTTGGAGGATGATAACGGTAAGCGTTTACGCAAGAAACGATAACCTAAATAGGATCTGCGAATGAAAAGGGGAGGCTAGTTAGACTCAGCGAGAACTGCTGGTACTCGAGAAGATCTAAGAACACCAAGGCAAAGACGAATACAAGAATTTTGAATTATATCCAGCTTGGAAAGAAGTGATTTTGAGGCAGAGCCATAGATAAAGGAACAGTAATCGAATTTGGAACGGATAATCGAATTGTACAAGGAAATAAGGAGAAAGGGATCGCCTCCCCATTTTGTTGGAGAAAGAGCTTTCAGTAAGTTTAGTCTTTTAAGGGCAGAAGAGGAAAGGAAATTAATATGTTCATAAAAGGAGAGACGACTGTTGAGAAATACACCAAGATAGCAGAAGCATTCCCTACGAGGGATAAGATTGGAGTTTAAGGATACAGAGACTAAAGCGGGATTAAAAGGACGAAGAGAAAAGACAATACAAGAGGATTTTAAAGGGGAAATAGAAAGGTTCAAAGAGGAAAGAGATTGTTCCAAAGTAGCTAGAGACGAATTAACACTTTCGTTAGCATCTACGATATCACGGGATGAGGAAAAGAGAAGAATGTCATCGGCAAAAAATAAGGAAGAGGAGTTCATAGAAAGAGAAGCAACAGAAATAGTATAAATATTAAAAAGAGTAGGACTAAGGCAGGATCCTTGTGTAAGACCACGTGAAACAACTCTTGTAACCTCGAACGAAGAAGAAGACAGGAGAATAGTACGATTTAACATCAAGTTAACAATGAGGGAACAAAAATGCGTCGGGATGTTAATTGCTATCATTCTATCTCGAAGAGTAGGGAGATGGACATTATCAAAAGCACTGGAAACATCGATAAAAGTAGCTAGAGTGTACTGTTTATCGATGAAAGATTTATAGATATAGGAAACAAACAGACTGACGCAGTCAGCAGGACCTAAGCCTGGACGGAAACCAAACATATTAGAAGGAAAAACATTATTGTGTTCGAGCCACCAGACCAGGCGCTTGTTAAGCATGCCCTCAAACAGTTTTCTGAGACACGATGCTAGGGAGATCGGACGAAGAGAAGTGTTATGTTAATTTAAATTTTAAAACAATGAGCCTGAACCTGTTAAAAGATCGTACTGTGGTAGATGGATTATATTTTGGCGCCACTTGTTACTATTGACCGCCTAATTGCATTACAATACAGTACAACCTGTTCTAGCATTCCATCCTACTTTCGTATGTTGCATGTTCCACAGTTTTCGAATTTTATTGTTTCTTTTTTTTATACATCTTTTTGTCCATTCCTGTTATTCCTGTTTTTGTGTTTTCATTTTTTGGTGTTTTTGTGCCTTCACCGTTTTTTTTTTAATTTTTCGCCGTCACATCCGCTAAAATCAAGTTATGTGACACGCCATGTAACCCCACATTTTATCAACTAATTAGATTTAAAGAAGAAGAAATTATTCAGTTTTATATTCCCCATCATATTTTTCTGCATTTCAGCTACATGTTCTTTTTATAGGCTTTTATTTAACTCGCTTTGTCATTCCGTCTGTCTGCGGGGAATCTTTCGAACGAATTTTTAAATACTTTGCGATGAATTAAAAGTTTTCTTTTGCAGAAATGCTTGTTATAGATGGCAATACAATATTATGCAACATCTGGGTTTCTAGCTTTAAAACTAGACTCTCAAGGCGCCGAAAGCTCGAAATTTTGGAAAAAAATATTTTTTTGTTTCGAGCATGTGATATATTGTTGGAAAGGTCACTATTTGTCGAGAACATAACCATATTTTATTTCTTTAATGAAACTTTCGAAGTTTACGACAAGTTCAAAAAAACGCGAGATCTAATATGTACCTCCCTCTTTGTGCCTCGAGTATTATAGCTAAAAATTTCGAACAAGGTTGAAAATATGCACATGCACGTATATTCTTTGGTTTGGAACATCTAGGTTTCCAACTTTAAAATCAGACCCTCAGGGCGCCGAAAGCTCGAAAGTTTCAAAAAATATGTGTTATTGTGATGCACAACAACGGAACAACATTAAATAGTGATTGTAGTTTTGGCTTAGGATGTATTATAATATTAATATTTAATTATTAATCTGCGGCCCCCGCTTTTATTTTTCAGAATATTTTGTAGTTTCGGATTTTAATGTTAAGATGCGTATCTCGTAGTCGCACACTAATAAACTTATTTTGTACTTTTTAGTGCATAAATAAAAGGCTATCTTTAAATAGTTTTTTTTTATTTTTTTTGATAAAATATGGTTTGTTATATATCTTTTTAGGGAATTTTACTTCCTACAGCGAGTACTGAACTCCCGACAAATACATCAAAATTTTTTAACACTACCGCAGAAATGTATCTGGTTTACCAAAGTACGTAAATTTACTACATTTATTTAATGCACTGTTTTCTTAAAATTACTACATATTTTTATCTTATTTTAATATTATTTTAAAATTTTCTCTTCGTTACTTTACCTTTTTTTACGCCAACTTTAATATCTTCGTTTTTTTTTATGTTCGCTTTTTTTCGCGCCAATTTCACTTTTGGCCGAAATTTTACCTAGTTCATTTTTGTCTAATTCGTAGTTTATGTTAGTTCACACAGTATGAATAAGATCAAAAATGAACTGGAGGCATTCATCTAGGCGTTTACCCATTTTTTTTATTATTTAATTGTTCAGTTTCTTAACACGATTGATCGATTAAAAATAATTCAGCTAAATTTGAGTATTTTAACGCATTCAACGTATCCTATATGTTAATAACAACATGCAGTGAAATTTTGATCAATATAATTTTACTTACAACGCCCTTCTTCAAACGTTCAATTAATTCTTTTTCTATAGCAGTATCTAATCGTGCAGCAATTAACGCTTTATCCTCTCTTCGGGTTATTCTTCTTTCAATTTTCCTTTGTAGTGGAACTAGTTTTTTCCTAAATAATCAAAATTTATTTTAGAATGAATCAGTTATAAAACTTTGGTACAGCTTATAAAAAATAATATTTTAAGCACTTATATTTCATATTTCCCGGTGCTATGCGAATACAACGAATTTTAAGATTGCAATAATAAAGTTACTAGTAGCGGCGATAAAATCAGTTATTTCTGAAGAACAGTTCTTATATTTTCAATTTTATTCAATAAACAGTTCCGGAAAGCAGTTCTTGGTTATTTTTAATTCTTCGAAAGGAAATAGTTTTCGCTTTAAAAAATCAGCATTCTTTCTCATTTAAACTTAATTTCAAAATAATTAGATAGCGCGCATACGTTTGAGTTTGTGTTATTGTTTAATTTTTAGGATTCCGTACAATGTACGGAATCCTAATAAGATGGTTCAGAAACGACAAAAATATCAAATAGAAATCAATAACTTACGAACGGTTGGACTTATAAACTACAAATTTAGAATATAAATTACTATTAAAATTCTCTTTAAGACGATCTATAACTTCAAACTGTCCGATTACTCTTGACGGAAAAAACCCCAAAAAACCGTCAAGAACATATAATATGGATTTAAAACGACTTCAAAAATCACTTAAAAAACCATAACTCATCACCAGATAAACCTTTAAAGGTGAAATTCAAAATATAAAATAAAATGCAAGAGTCCTTTCATAAAATCAAAAAATTATGGTTAAAAATTATTTACACCCCCATTCCCCATTTTGGATCAAAAACAGCAAAAGAAAGGAAGTTCACGTAAGTAATAGCCCGAGTAAAAACGTCGATGAAATCAAAGCGTATTTCAAACATACACATAAAGGACCTCTTCATAGGAAAAATATAACCAAGCTTACACAACTTTATATTCAGACCCTTTGGGCACCGAAGCTCAAAAATTTAAAAAAATTTTTTTTTTTTTCCGGGCGTGTTATATATCGTTGGAAAGATTGTCATTTGACGGGGACGAAACTAAAGGTCATTTCCTTAACGAAACTTTCAAAATTAACAAGAATTTCAGAAAAGCGTGAAAGATGACGTGTGTCCCTTTCTTGACAACTTGAGTATCCTAAGTTGGTGCACCCGGGTTTCAAAATTAGGCCCTGGGGGGTGCGGAAAACTCTAAATTTTTGAAAAAAATAATTTTTCTCGGGCATGTGATATATCGATTGAAATACCGTTATTTGCTGGTAACGAAACCGTATTTCATATTCTTAACGAAATTTTCAAGATGGCGATAATTGCAAATAATTACGTGCCTCTTCCACTTTCCAGCGGATAAAATTAAATTCCTCTTTTTTTTTTTTTAAATTTAGTATTGTGTAAATGCCGTGATATGAAACATTGACTTCGAAACACGTTGGGTAAATAAGTATCAATTGTTTTATATTGGTATTATTTACTTATTATAAAGTATGTTAAATTATAGTTATCGTTTATTTAACATACGGAATTCTCAGCGCATGAAACATCATGCTTGACTAAACTTGTTTATACTATACTGTCTCCGCATTCTGAGTTAACTCCGTTCCTCTTAAAACCCGTAACAGTGCTAACCTATTTAGTGTAACTTGTACTCATTTCATCTGCGATTTCATTCGCTTTTCACTTTGAACGGAAAATTTTAAAAATGTAAACGAATGAATAATCCTATCAATGCTTCCTTTTTCGTTTATTTTCGCAGCTTTCTTTTTTATTTCTACCTACGTGCTGTAATAAAAGTAATATTGGCAAATCATAATTTACGGACTCATTCAAGATCAAATAGAGGAATTGCAAAACATTTATTTTTCTTTCAAATTTTCATGAAATTATATTCGATTTTATTATTGATTCGGTGGTTATGTTTTTTCATGCTCCATATTTTTTGAACAATTACATAGTGTTGTACAAAGTTTTAAGTATAAAATTTGAGTTACAATTATTCTATAGGTACGTAATTTCAGATTATTATATCGACGAGTAGCAAACCTCATCTTATTTTTAAATAAAAGAAATTTCAATTACAATTATATAATCACAATTTGTTTTTTGGCTTCCATAAAATGACTGAATTATACGATAAGTGTACTACTTCGCTACCAGTAAATGGTGATTTTGCACATTACCTAACGTCTGAGCGTGACCTACATTTCGATTGAGGTGGTACCGTATTTTTTTATCTCTCTGTGTTTATCTATTGTATTATTTCAGACAATTGACATAGTCTCAAGCCATACAAAAGTTATTTCAAACGATATCCATTATTTTTAAAATAACGCTATGAATATTCCAGTCACTTATCAATAATGAAACGTATCCATGGAATCGAAATTTTAACAGCTGCATAGTTTTCAATAATTCAACATTTAGGGACTCTGCAAAACATTTTTCTTGAAAATATTTCGTAACCAATAGTTGAGAGGATTTTGAACTTAACACGGGCAATTAAATTTTATTAAAATACACAAAAGTGCTTTTTGAGCAGCGACCACCACATTCGAAGATTTTAAAATATTCTATAACACATTTTGGTAGATGGCTTCTAGGTTAAAATTTCGACATCCTTGCAGAAACAAAAATAAATGTTGACAATCTTAATAGACCATGATGCAGTCTGAAGATGATTTATTTAACACGAAGGTATTCTAAGGAGTTTGTAACGATTATGAATGTAAACACAATCATTTTATTAACTGTATTTTCCTTAAATTGTAAACTAATTTTTGGATCAAGAAAAAATCTTTAGTATTTTTTCCGCAATGCCGTTAAGTTTCTTCATTTGTTTCCATTTTTCTGTTAATAAATGAGCTAATTATAAATGTACTAAATCTTAAATTTTCTTTAATAATTTGAATCTGGAGAAAACGATGTTTATGCTCATTTTTCTGCACATGGAATTTAATTAACATAATCGTGGACGACTTGAATAATTTTTTTTATTCTGGCGTAGGATATACGGAACTTCATGTTTTATGGACGTCCTCAATTTTTTACATCTTATAATGCTTGAAAATCGTTAACATTTTATATTACTATTTTCGACTTTCAACAAACTGCAGCGATAGGTTTTCCTTGCTCCAAGATGATAACAGTTTAATCTAATATTTTTAGTTTACCACTTATTAATAAAAATCAAAATACAAATCTACGATGCAGTCATTGCTCATAAAATAATTCACCGACTTCAGTGTTTCGCAGCGGCACAAAAATAGACGAAAACGGTAACTGAATTAGTAGAATAAATAGTAATATAGGAATAAACATTTTATAAATCGAAACTCATTATTTATGTAGCATAACTAGAATATTTAGAACAATAATTAACTCGTGAAGCTTAAAAAATAAAGTAGACTGTTTAAAACATGAATCAAGACGAAAAGCGAAGAAGACCCACTAACCTACAGAGCACCTACAGAACTGTGTGTCATATGTATTAAAAATGGTTTTTGAATGCAAAAGATAAAACTAAATGAAATAAAATGTTAGAGAAAATTTGTAAGATTATCAAATCGTTTTTCCGGTGTTGTAAAAATTCTTTAAAATCGCGTTTTTCACTTTTAACATTCCTTCTACTAATTAATATTAATAAAAACCCGATGTATATAAAGTATTATTTACCACCGAACATTAATGAAAAATTAGACGGTTACAAAAGACTAAAATAAAAAATCAGAGTTCGTTTAAATGGCAACTAAATTTTTATAAAAATTAATTATTGGATTAAAACTTACAGCCACAGAATATATAAATAATACTATCTAAACAATTTCTGCGGATATATAATCCATAATAAAAATCAAAATTCACTTACTGCCTTCCTAATTTTAATTTTCGCATACGTATTAAATATTGCGTAATTCTAACGAATCGTTGTTTACACTTCGATTTTAAATGTCCAGGCCAAAAAAGTAAATTTTCATTCATCTGACGGATAGCTTTTTCAAAATTACGCGATAATTTTATTTTTTCCCACTGTTTTCTGGGAAAGGCTGACCTAAAAAGAAATACATTAATTTGAAATTTTGTTATTAATACACATATCCATTAACACAAAAAATGTATTAATATAAACATAAATTATATTTTAAAGCGTGCAAGTTTGTTTTCGTTCAGTTATTTTTTATACTAGTACAGGATCCGAAGAGAGGTCGTCCTTCACCCATCTGTTTACCCGTTGAAACACATTTTTTATAAAATCTTATGTCCTACTTAGTGTGATACAGGAGGACGGAGCATAGCAGCTGCGCACAGCGTGTCGCTTGAATGGAAAATAGTGCGCATGCTCTTCTTACATGCGATTGAGAAACAGCACTTCTCTATTGCCGGGAATCATTTTGGAGTGACTTACAACAAACTTAAAAATGTACGTATGATTAGTTTTTTCATTACTTTATAATAGTTTCCTTATTTACAAAAAAAGGATTATGTCAGATGTCGGCTAATTCAGGATCATTAAGTTTGAACAAAATTCATTATGTACTTACTTCATGATTATTGACAAAATTTTGAAATTCTTCACTGTATTGACTTTTCAAAACAGTAACTTTGCCGTAACACGAGGAGTGATAGCCAACAAAATCAAGCAATTCTTTGGTTAGTTTCACATTAATATATTTAAAGTTTTTTATTCTACGAAAAACCAGCTTTAATACGCAATTATTGAATGACTCATCGCTAAAATCAATAACAGATTTGGTTAAATGACACAAAAAACGCTTTTTACTAATTTTTTATATTAATTTTTGAGAAATATCGCAATAAAACGTGGCAAATGCTCGGCGTAGTCACTTTATAATGATTCCCGCCAATAGAGAAATGCTGTCTCTCTCAATCGCATGTAAGAAGAGCATGCGCACTCTCTTTCATTCAACCGACATGCCGTGCGTAGCTACTATACTCCGTCCTCCCCTATCACACTAAATAGGACGCTCAACTTTCTCTCTCACGCAACTTTACTGGCTCGGATTTTTAAACTTTGAAAAACTGGCAATAATGTTTCATGAACGGATTATTTCAGGCAATACTATATCATCGCATTTGTAACTAAATTATCTTTATTTTGATATATATTTTGATTGGTAAACAGATTGGTGCAGTCACCTATTTCAGCTTACCTGTTCATACTTGCTTGCCAGGTAGCCATGAACAGAAACAGGTAGGCAATACCACTCTGGCATATTCTTTGCATTAAGAACTTTTGATTTGAATAATTTTTTGGTAAACAAGTGGGTGAAATATGAAAAAAAAATTAAATTAAAATTTTCAAAATTAACGATAGCCATGAACATAATTGCATAGGCAATACATTCGGGATGTGATCGTCTATATATATATATATATATATAAGATTTTATAAAAAATATGTTTCATCTGGTAAACAGATGAATGAAGGACGATCTCTCTTCGGATCTTAGACCATACCACATTATATTATAAACACGATTCAAGTACCTTTCCGCGGTTTTCTTGTAAAGATAAATAATGCCGTTTTCTTCTCTGACCGTAGCATACTGACTATTAGCAAGTGGACAGGTAGTTCGATTGCATAGACCTGTTAAATTATATTCATTCCGGCAAAAGTTGGATGTATCAGTTCTATGAAAGAAGAAATCAAAATACAATACTACATTAAGCTTAATGTAAAAAATGATTACAAGCTTATAAAACAAAATTCAATATTTCACAATTAACACGATTAATTTTTTAAAACACGCTTAATTTATATTACAAAAGTAGGATTCCTATTAAAATTCAATATCTATTATCGCATAATAAAGAAATAGTACTTGGGCCACCAAGCTTGGCTCAGATTTTTTTTTTTTTTATTGGGTTTTTTTGGAAAATATACTTAAATACGTATCACATACTATACTCCATATGCCAGACAACTTTTTTGTATAATTGGGGGGGGGGATTTCCTTTAAACCCCAGTTAGAGGAGCACATATAGATGGTAAAAAAGTATGATGGCCATCTGGCAACGGTAGCTTTTTAAAATAGCGCCCACCCCGAATCATATATTAAGTTATAATTCGGCTCCTAATCGTTCGATTTCAATTTTCTTTTTTTTAAACGAAAGCCCGTTGTATTTCCATCAACTTTAGTTCAGGAAGTTTTTTTTGTATCTCCAATAGTTTTTAATTCACTAAGGAACTAATACTACAGCCCCCACCAAAAAAAAAACGGATAAAGAGCGAACAGATCTCGTGGAACCGCTTCAAGCTGTCGGAAGAAGCGTTAATACCAGGATACACAGAGAAATTGTCAATATAATGCACAAAAATGGATTACAAACAGGCTGTATCACAGAGTGTCAGGAATGATGAAATGATACTTTATGAGACTCAAAGTCTCAATACGGAGAAGCACAGACAATGCAATGTGTTAAAATGTCGCGAAAACTGGACAAAATTATCACTTACGTGAATGACAAAACAGAACTCTTACCTGCTTGTTGGTACAAAGTGCACATGTCCACTAACAAAATCCATCAAAGAACAAATCTACATCTATCCTCATATGATATGACAATAGAATATCTGCATTATATTGTGATGAATTTATTATTTCGGGACACAGGACCAAAAAAACACAAGTAGAATGAAACTACCTTTTCACAAAATCTTTCGTGACGAGTAAGCAAACACAAATTTATTAAACCCGTAAAAAACACAGACATGAAAAAATAAATATTTTACAAAAAATAATATTTTATTTTATTCCATAAACCGAATAAAAGTAAAAGAAAAACATCCGTATACAAAAATTTAATACCGCTTCAAGTCAAAATACTGCAACATTTCAACGAGTAAACTAACAGCACGATAAAGGGCTAAACAATGAACTCAGCTAATTATTCAAGAACAAACTGCTTTTGCCGAAAAACAATTAATTCATTTGATTGACAGTCGCACTACAAGGAAGGGTTTTTTTATGTTTCTTTGGAAAGCTAATCGGCCAAAAACTAAAAAACAAAGTGGCACACGTACTGAAATCATATCTACTGCCATTCCACAACTTTATCCAAAACGAAATTATTTTGATATAGCCTAGGTGACCAAAAAACATTCGGGTTCAACTTATCTTCATCTGAATAGCAGATCTATGACATTGACTCCACTTATTGCTCGATTTGGTCGGTACGTTGGTGCGCATTCACCGCGGATACTCTAAACCAGGAATTCCCAACCAGGGGGGCATAGAGAGATGCCAAGGGGGGCACAGTACGTTTGCATTTTCGAAAGAAAAATTAATTTAACGCGTAAATTAAACATCGGGCGAGAGGCGTTCAATAAATACTATGACATGCCTTCGAAAATGACCCTTCAGGCATTTAAAAATTATGAAAAAAATACCAAAGAAATTAGAAGAAATCGATATTTTACATAGGTATTTAAAAATTCGTGTTTCATAAATCTTTATGAAACTATTCAGGGTGGCCACCCAACCGAGAAATCGGGAAACCGGGAATTTTGCAAACTGGGAAAAACCGGGAAAAAAAGTAAAAACAGACAAAAATGATATTTTTAATAAGAAAAAATCACTTGAAGCGAAAAATAAGTGCATTTTTTAATGTACTTCACTCGAAATAAATTACAAAGCTCTCTGTTTTATTCATATAAATATGCTGCGGCGGTCAAATATTATTAATAGTAACAAAAAAATTCCATTCTTCTTTTGTTACAATTCCAATAATCAGCAAATCGGGGGGATTTGAACTGGGAAAACTGGGAGCATTTGGATTAGGAAAACCGGGAATTTAAAAATTATATTTGAGTGGCCACTATGCTATTTCATCAGTGTTTTATGTATTATGTAACAAGGCGCGAGACAAATAATTATAAAAATATAAAAATATGTATAACTTATAAAAATCTTGGATTAACAGTAGGTAACAATGTAGTGGTATTTGTTATTAATCATCATGCCCATCACCAGTCATATCTAAATCAGGAACGCAAACTCTCGGCGGCCGATCTACAGTTATATGTATGTAAGTAAAGGAAATGTAATTACATGTAGGTATTTTACTGTTGTAAGCGCAAAATAGCAGTGAAAAAGAGAAAGTTTTCAGAAGACTATATTAAGTTTGAATTTACCTTCGTAGAGAAAGACGAGCTACAATTGTCTCAGTATGTGATGTGTATGAAAAAAGTTTTAAGTAACGATAGCATGAGACCCAATCGCCTTGAAAGGCATTTGAGCCAGCAACATCCTCCTCTGATTTCAAAGTCGAAAGAATTTTTTTTTATTGGCTCGCCTTTATGAATTAAAAGAAGAGGTCATCCTCTTTCTTGAATTCAAAGAAAAAAAAGATTTTTTGCAAATGATTAACAATGAACAATTTCAGTGGAGATTGACCTATGTAACTGATATATTTGATGCCTTAAATCAACTAAACTTGAAGCTTCAAGGCAGAAACGGCACTGTAATAAGTAACTATGATCATAATCAGGAGTTCATATCTAAGTTTCAACTTTGGAATCAAAAGGTATCTGCTAAAAATGTAATAATATCTTTTTCTTGGCTATTCGTAGCAATTAAAACTAAAAAACTGGACGAAGATTTGAAAGCTGAAATGCAAACTCATTTGCAAATCCTGGAAGACGAATTTTACCGATACTATCGAGACATTAATTCAGAGTCACCAATATGGCACATGATCAGAAACCCATTTGTTGTCGATGTCTTACATTTACCACAAGAAGTTCAGAAGGAATTTCTAAAAATGAAGGCCGAGTCGACCACGAAAGATGACTTCTATCTCTTGACATTGGGGCAAATTTTGGATCAAACGATTCCTTGTTAATTCGAAAGTCGCCTCTCTTGGTTTGGGAACAATTATTCCTTTTTCTTCGACTTACTTATGTAAAACAGGGTTTTCAGCTCTGGTTTTAATTAAAACTAAGCAGCGAAATCGTCTTGTCGTCGAAAGCGACCTGACGATAGCTCTGGCAAAAACAACCTAAAATCAACCAACTGGTGCAGAGCATGTAAGCTCAAGTCTAATTGTAATCAATTATTTCGATAAAAAACGTTTTAAATTTGGTTAAAGTTATTTTCTACAACTTGGAATTCAAATAAATGAGTGTCGCAATGTGTTTTTTTTAATGAAAAAATTAAGGGGGTATGAAAATGTTATTTATAATTCGGGGGGGGGGGGCTCGACGAAAAAAAGGTTGAAAAACCCTGCTTTAAACAAAAATCGATATCCCAGATAATCAAAATAAATGAATATCACCAAAAAATCAATTACGAATTCGAAACATTATCAAAATGTGACGTTCAAAATACCAATTCACATCAATATATAGTATACAAGATAGATCACATTACACTTTCCTGCGAAACTGCAGCATACATACTTGATAGCTCTCTGAAATATGCTTAAATACAGCTTACTCCTTAACAAAACCAAAAAAACTTTATTCTCTATGTAAGTTCTCCTTATTATTTGCTTAATAGCTGTTGCTCGCATATTATTGCCGTTTCAAAGGTTAAATTAGTTTACTTGTTTAATTTCCCTTAATCCACCTATTATGCAAAATTTGTATTACTAAACTACACTTTATTGCGACCTATTACTTTGTAATCTAGAAGTATATTTTTAGTTTATAAGTTTATTTTTACCAATCGCACTTTATTATAATAAATATTATTATTAAGAACACAACAGAACAGTTCAATCGTTTTCAAGTAATAATGAATGATCAACGACATAAAAAATGTGGGATACAATCCACTAAGAACTTGAAAATTACTTAAACTTACTTTACTTTGTAAGAACAAAATGACTTTTTCATAATAGACCAAATGACCTAAAATCAAATAAATGGAAAAATTAAAACAAAAATATATTTGATAAGTTCAAATTTAAATTTATGGTTAAAATTAAGGCATATCACTAGAACCAA
Organism: Icerya purchasi; assembly: GCA_039619475.1. Classification (NCBI taxonomy): domain Eukaryota; kingdom Metazoa; phylum Arthropoda; class Insecta; order Hemiptera; family Monophlebidae; genus Icerya; species Icerya purchasi. Next base: position 292,932,971 of record CM077116.1, on the reverse strand, counting down.
CACCTTAACGTAAAAACTATATTAATCAGAAAATCAAAAATACAAACACAGCTACTTACATCGTCCTGGTCCATTTTTGATAATAAAAATCGCTGCTACAATTATACTTTACCGCAGTATTCAATCACTAAATTTTAAACATTTAACACAAATAAAAATTATACTGCATGTACGGTTTATGCGGCGAAATACTATTAAAAATCGACTTTCGTCTTTTCTCGATAATTTATCGATTGCATACTACATATATATTTTTAACAATTTATTACTATTAAAATAAATTTAAATTTATAAAAATTTGAAATTAAGCACTTCTTTATTTAAGTAAATTCGTTTTAAAAAGCATTAAATTCTCTATTTCAAATATATATTACTATTATAATGAATCTAATCGTATCCAACGTTTTTTTTTAATAGACAGTAGACACATTCACAATAATTCGCTGCTCGAACAGAAAAAAAAGTAATTTTCTATGTGCATAATTTTAGTTTTCTTTTTCAAAATAGTCAAAATTGTGAAAATGCAAGATTTTAAATTTGCTTTTTTTATCTTAAAAAGAATTCAGTTAATTTTTATATAAAAAAATATATATATATGAGTTCATTAATAAAATGAAGTATATAATTTTCCTCCACAAAACTTTCTCTCTTTTTCTAGCACAGTCAATTAGTATTACTAATTTCATCATCGAATGATTAGTAATACTAATATTGTAGTATAGACTAGAGATAATTGTCATTGTTAACCAACTTGATTTATTACTGCACAATGTTGGGGAGTTTTGATTCCTTATATAAATGCATTTTCTTTTTATTAAGTATAATTTAAATTACTTTTAAGAGATTTTTTCTTTTATAATTTATAGTGTAAATCTAAGCTGCGTTTCAAGTTTTCATTATAAATTACAAATTACTGATACAAATAATCGAATATATCGAGATATGTTTATAATCAAACGATTTGATTAGTATCATTCATAATCGTCGATCACTAGACATAATCAAAATTTTGTATCATCAAAGCTCTGATGACTTGTAAGAGTAGAAGAACTTATGTATTTTATAAAACTTCACAAGAAATATTTTTTTTTAATATAGTATTATATAAATTAATACGGCAGCGAGTGTATTTACGTTTAAAAATTTATGTACTCGTATTTTAAAATATATTTAAAATTATTAATATTAAATTGTATTAAAACAATGAAAATCAAGATTATTTTGTTTTGATATTAATGTAGCCAACTAAGTAACTATGATTGATTTAGAAGAGCCGTTCTCTTTTTTTTTTTCTATTTATAAAAAATTTATACGCTACTTTTTAATATAAACCAGAGCTTTTTGACGAATGTTTAACGATATTCTTAATTTGCGATTACGTAAACTTTGCTTACATGATTGCGGATGCTGGTTTTTCGGTCTGCAATTAAATTTTGTACTAGTTAGCTGATAATTAAAAAATATTAACAATATATAGAAACACAGTGACCATTTTAAAATAATGTATAATAAATATTTTAATTCGCGTTTAATTTGGTATGTATTTTGCTTGTATCTACCGCAATAAAAATAACGTAAAACATAAACAGGATATTAATGCGCTAAAATGACGAGAACGGATTAAAAATATACTTGAAAATTACTATTCAATGAAAAACAACATAATTATAATAACAATGATTAAATTAATTATCATAATGATACTAATAAAAAACAATAAATTCAATTAGCTATATTGTGTGCTACACCTCGAAGGTAGTCTTGGATACTTCGGTCATTAAAATTATTAACACAATTTTTAACAACCTTTTACTGTATTCAGTATATATTTTTTTTTTTTTGTTGGCGGCGGGTTATTTACACATACAAAATGATGCATGAAAGCTTCAAGACCTGCAAAAAATTGATTACCTTCTTTATAGTACATAACTTGACTTCAATTTTTTTCTTTACATATAGATTGTTTACAAATTTCTCAGAGATTCAATATTAAATTAAAATATTACAGAATAAATGATGGTATTAAAATTTTTAGAAGTGTAACATAATTTCTAACGGTACCTAAAATTTAACAATTTGTAAAGCATATTTAGTTAAATCTGGTAGCGAAGGCAGAATCTTTTCATACAGGTATATGTTCTTTTTACCCAACGGAAGCGGTCTATTTCTTAAGTTCTTTAAATTTTAATTAAATTTTATTAGTACATACGGGGCACCGTATAAATTGCGATGTGAGAGGTGCGTAGAAAAAATGAAGATAATAAATTTTTAACGTGTCGGAAAAATATGAATTATATTCTTAGTTTAGGGTCTCACCAATGAATTACCAAGTTAAGTAGTTAAGTAATAACTGAATTTTTAAAATTCTATGTATAGATGAAGTTTTGAAAAAAATTGCTATTCTTATTCTTTTAATTTTTGTGAGTTTTGTATACTTGAGTGTAATTTACTGTTACAACGGTACTTGAAAAGGGGATGAATGTATTTATTTATACTGTTATTACTATAAAACCGAAATCCTTACTTTTTTAAACAATTCGGAGAGAATCAATAAATTTCCAAATGGAAGGGTGTTGAACATCTAATTCCGCCTGAATCATTGATCGTACGTCTACGAGCGTTCCATATGCAAGGTGGAAAGGTCGGATCCTTCCAGGGACGATTTCGACGAACAATTCTACTGATATAATTACCCTCAAAGTAATTTAAACTACCGCCAAGTTATCCAGAATTGAATCTTGCAAGTATTTAAACGTTCGTTTAGTTTCACTTAAGAAGCTAATGCTATGATTTCTCTTACGGCTAAATTGAACTCCGGACCATTTAATGTACTGCGATTGTAGCCCTTCCGATCTTAGTTTCCTTTTTATATTTTGGACTAGATGGAAAAAGCAACCGGCAATTGTTACTTGCGGGAAAACAACCTGAAATGCTTTCATAATAGAAAGTTCATAATCGCACATTAAGAATTAGGATTGGATTAAGTCGCAATTTTTTTTATTACAAAAAACATATTAGTATGTGTTTTCTCTGTTTTATTTTACAGTAGTATGTAAAGTTTGGGATGAACTGCCTTTAACTTTTTCACCATCACAATAAAAGCTTGGTGAAACAGCTGCAGCGTTATAAAGAAAGCATCATCGCCATACAATCTATCACATTCTTCAAGTAACTGGAAAACAAAAGACAAATATTTTTTTATTTTGAAATAGTGCTTTTAAAATTTATTATATTCATTTATTCATTTCAGTGGTAAAAGTAATTAAATTTTTAATATTTTCTATTGAAATTTAGATCATTAATTTTCTTTAACGGTATTTAAGTAAAGTAAGTCCCATACCCTTGACAGGGTGTCGGTGGTTGTGACGTTAAGATTCACAATGTACCAAGCCTAACGGTAATAATGAGAGTAGGGGGGGTCAGTTTCTTTTTCTCGGCCGCCTTTACTTTCCCAGATTTCTCTAGTACTTAATCATTTCAGGCTGGGTAAACCTTGGTAGGCAATTTCCAAGTAGATCTAGTTTAGCGTTAGTGAGAATTTAATTTTTTTTTCTTCAGTTAATATTAAGGCGTAAAATAATCACTGAATCAAAAAAACATTCGTGGAAGTTAGAAATTTATTTGCTTAGAAAATAAATCAGCGGTTTTCAGTGCTTCTTTTTTAAAATTATTTCTTCTTATGAAAACTTAAAATGCTGATTACATAAATATATTTAACGGGTTATTTAAATAAAAACTTTCGGAAAAAATTAGTCGATCACGGCAATAATTTCTCATTATGACACATTTTTTCTGTTCAAGAGAAAACCATGTGCCTTATAATAAATTTTTACATGCACAAAAATGAAAAATAAATTAACTTTAATGATCATGAAAAACGACTAATTTGAAAAAAGCAAAACTGAATTTTATTGAAAAAATTTGTTTGTTAATCTTAAGAAGCTATTCTTCCATTTTCATATTTGTGAAGTCGAATATAATTTTTCATTCCAATAAGTTTTAACAGTGATTCTGTATTCTGACCTGAGTATTTGTCTCCCGCTCCTATCCTTTCTCATTTCTCTTTTTCAATTTTTCCTTCGTTATAATTTTGTTCGTTTTTACCAATTCGAACTTTCTCTCCATGTAACTTCAATCCTTTCTAATTATTTGCTTTGGGTAAACGTCTACTGCTGCCAACAAAACAAAAACCGTTTCAACATATGAGATCAATATTTTTATTATTTTTCAAGAAACCATTTTAATTACTTTAAATACACTATTTTTAGAAACTTCAGATAATTACTTCTCTTAATGAATAACGAACGAAAAGTATCGGCATGAATTTTTAAAAAGTCGATTCCTCGTTAATTTTTAAAATATTTGTTAGATAAAATTGTCTTTTTGCGGGGACGAATTTTACTAAAAAAGTGAAATTGATGATGAACTATTTTTAAAATTACATTCTCTAGCAAGGATTTAAACCCAGTTAAAGAACGTTACATAATTATTTAATGTCGTCTGAAGTTGAAAAAAACAATACCGTATTTAGAATCATAGTATTTAAATTAATTTTTGTATTTCGTTTAAAAAGTCATTTTTTTTTCTGTTTGATTTTTGTATTTTTACCAATTAACACCGAGAATTTCTCATCACACCAGCAAGAATCGTAAGTTATTTACACTTTACTCTTCTTTGAATGAGATCTAAAAAACACTGACCGGCTACATGTGAAATAAAATAAAATGGTTCTAATGATATGTATAACGTATAAGCTACTTCATTCGATACTAAAATCCATAAATTTTCTATTAAAATACGTTATTCGTGTAATTTGTTAACAGAAAAGTAAAATTTTGATAAAAATGATTATAAACTGATCTATTTTATAATATAAAATTTCTAAATTTTAAAATAAATAATATTTGTATGAAATTTACTCATGAAGTGAGAATTTATTGACTTATGGAACAGATTTTTTATTTAAACAGTTGAACGGTGTTTCTTTACACTCCACAAAAACTAAGAGTGAAAACTTCTACAAAATATCTTCCACTTTTTTTCTTACAATTTAGGTTTCGTGTTCTATTATAATAAGTTATGTTTCCACAAAAAATTTAAAAAGAAAAAGTATTTTTAACGAACCACCTACGAACAGGATATCCTTATAGATGGATTTCTTTTAACAGTGAAATTATGTTCTTTTTATTTTGTTGATATTATATTAGGTTTATAGACGAATAACAGAAACTATTGTATATGTCAACATTCTTTTCTGTCATTGGAGAGCCTTGGTGGTACCTTCGGCAGTGATTTTGTTCCCATTGTTCTCTCCTTTCAAACACCTTCTTCCTTCTTCTCCTCCTCCTCCTAATTATTCCAAACCTGTTCACGCTCTCAAATGGTCGCTAATTAAGGTAGACTGGGATAAATTCCATTCAAACATCAATTTATCTCTTCCTTACATACACTCCCACGCTGATCCTATTCAACAACATAACGCTTTTTCCGATTCCATTACTTCTACTCTTAATACCTCCTCGCCACCACTTCATCATTCCAAAAAAAATCTATTATCTTCTAGTTTCTCACTTTGGTGGAATAATAATTGCACGAATGCCTTCAATGACAGAGTTTCCTCATTTCAACTCTTCGGGGCTTGTTCCTCCTTTAGTAACTTCATGGCCCAAAAAAGAACTAATGCCAAGACTAGATTTAATTTCAAAACATCCAAAATAAATTCACAGAGAAATTTTTATTTATCGTTTTGTAGATCTACCTCCACTTTCCATCTTTGGAGAATGGCTAAAGCTTTTCGTTCTTCTAGTTCTGAATGCCCTTCATACTACAACCTTCCTTCAAAAAAGGTCAATACTTTTCTTGATTCAACTACTTCATCCTATGTACCATCCCTCGAGGAATCATGGGCTCCTTCCCTACCTATTACATCTCCTCCACATTTTTTCTCTTCTCGCTTCAGCATCAATGAATTTCGCAATTCCTTGACCAGTTCTTCTAATTCTAGCCCCGGTATAGATGGCATCCTGTTCCTTGTTCTCAAGAACCTTTCTGATTTAACACTTACAACCCTTTTGTCAATCTATAATTTTTTCCTGTACATTTCAGCAACTCCAACACCTTGGAATTCTTTTATTTTTATTCCTATTCTGAAAAAGGAGCCTAGCGTCTTCAGTCCAATCTCTCTAGCCTCGTGTTTAAGAGAACTTTTTGAACATATGATTAAAAAACGCCTGATCTGGTGGCTGGAATATAATACTTTTTGATGGTATGTTTGGTTTCCGTCCTGGCTTTGGTGCTACTGACTGCATATCCCGTTTCCTTCCTGATATCTATAAATCCTTCATTCACAGGAAATTTACCATCGCCGCGTTTGTTGATGTCACCTCTGCCTTTGGTAATGTTCACCTCTACCCTCTCTACAGAATAAAATACTTTCCATTAACATCCCTCTTGAGTTTTCTTCTTTCTTCCTTAGTTATCAATCTTTTCTGGATTAGAACAATTCGTTTTTCTACCTCTTTCTTCAATGATTCTAGATCAGTTTTTCGAAATCTGCAAGGATCGTGCTTGAGTCCTACACTTTTCATAATATACTTTCGCAGTATCTCTACTTTTAACATCCCTTCTACTTCTTTATTCGTCGCTAACAATATTCTCGTCTGTTCTTTCTCTAATAATGTTTCTTCTGCTAACGAGAAGCTTAATTTCTCTCTTGCTATTTTGGAAAATCCGTTATCCTCTCTTCATCTTTCTCTTTTCTCTGAGAAGTTTGTCTCTATAGTTTTTTAATTTCGTTCTTTTTATTGTTCCTCAGTTAACCTTTTCCTGTGTCAACTCCCTATTACTATAGTTAATTTCTTCTCCTACCTTGGTGTCATTCTCAATAGTAAAGAGATTAAATTTTTTAAAAGCATTGTCTCCCTGGAAATGAGGTAGCGATTCGTATATTGTTCTCGTGCTTTATAGATCCATTATTCTTTCTAAATTTGACTATTGTTCCTTTCTTTATGTTAGTACTCCCAAATCCCTCCTTACAAAACTTGATCGCATCCAAAACTCTTGTCTTCGCTTCTGTATTGGTTCTCTGAATTCTTCTCCAACTCCAGCTCTTCTGTCCGAAAATGGCTTCCTTCCTCTGTTTATTCGAAGATTTCATCTTAGTGAAAGATTTATGATTAAACGTCTTCATATCTCTCATTCTAATCTCATAAAATCCTATTAATATATATTCTTGACAATTGGCACTTCTTCTCACAAAAAGTTCCAATTCTTTCGTGCATCTCTTCTCACTTGTTCTATTTTCTCACTTCATTCTCTCCTATAATAAATCTCCATACTTAATTTACAACTTTTCAGGTGTCGGAGCCGCTTTTATTCTTCCTGATCTCAACTATTCTGAGTCCTTTCAACACCCTTCCTTTTGTTCTATTTTCTTAGCCGAATCCATGGCTATTTTATATGCGATCCTTTTTATATCCTCAACATCCAATTTATCGAAATTTCTCCTATGCTCCGACTCGAAAAGCGTTTTATTAACCATCTTATTGCCCTTCCTAAACTCTCGTCGGAACCTATTATTCTTTATATTCGTTCTTTAATCTATAATTTATTAGCATTTCGTTCTATCTTAATTGACGTGCTTTGGATTTCGGGCCATTGCAGCATCACCGGTAACGATCTTGCCGACTGTTTGGCATGTTTAGCTGCAGTAAATGGTCGTTTCATAGGCAGATCCCCCCCCCCGTCTTTACCCTCTCTCTTATCATTCTCACCGTGGCTTTTAGACTGTCCTCTATCCGTCTCTTTTCCCCAACCCGAACTCCTTTTACCTTGCCCTACAACTCTCTCCACCCTCTTCTTCCTGGTTTAATAATTTTTCATGCATCAACCGTTCCGTTATTTCTTCTATAGTTCGCCTTCGCTTTAATCATAGTCTGCTTTCTGCGTTTCTCTTTCGATTTGATATTGTTTAGTCTCCTTTATGTCCTTTTCATCCTCCTATCTTAAATTTGAGGAGTGGTGCAAATCACGTTCTATTCAAATGCCTTGTATTTCCCCAGAACACGTAGTTCCTTATTCGAATTTGCTTGGTCTTGGTCTCCCGACTCCTTACCGTACCTACTACATTCTTGCTCTTCCATCTCCTTCTGTTGTTCCTGTGTTGTTTATCTTCATTTCTTTTTTCTCTAATTATAACCTGCCACTTCTTACATTTCATCATTCTGCTAGTCTTTACGTTGGGTAAATGACCTGTGTTGACGTACCCAAAAAAATAATAATAAAAAAAAACATCCTTTGCTGGCATTATTTTTTTTTAACAGAAAAGTGAAAATGATAATAATGATATGTTTTACACTCATTCTTTATATATTTTATTGTGTTCTCCTGTTAGAAAAATTAACCGTTTTTTTTAGAAATTTAAAATCGTACGCTTTATGAACAATTCAGGTAAATAAACTTCATTCTTTATTTAACCGTTCAAGATTTGTTAAAATGAACAAATTGACGCGCCGCATTCACAACAATTCATAGAAAACAACTCCATTCAATAACTGTCTTCGTTAAGAACACTCTGTTCGAAAAATAATTAATTTGCAAAACATATCTTTAGCTTCCTTGCTAGTAATTCTTCGTCCGCCAAAATGTTAACAACTGTTTTACAGCAAAACTATACAGAGTCAATTCCAAGAAAAACAAGAAAAAGATACAATGTATTCTATGACAATTTTATCATTTATGCTTCCTTTTTTATCTCTATGGACTCACATTTTTAATAATTCTATGAGTTATCCTCGGTTAAGACAAATTAAACCCCGCATTTTTTTCCAATACTGGAAAATGTTTGTCGGAGCATAAATTTAGTGGAAAAACAAATCTCAAGATCACAAAACTTTTTTATCGTGCCATGTTCAAAAAACATTTCTATATTTTACATTTTTTTTTTAATCTTTTCAGTATCGAAATTACTTGAAAAAATACATGAGCATAGTAAATGTAATTACTTTTAACCAAAATTTTTTATGGGACCCAACGGGGACAATTTTTAAGTAATATATAAATGAATAAATTAATGTAATTTTTATATTTACTTTAATAGAAATTGATTTTTAAATATTCATATAATTTCATAAAGCTTGCAATAGCTAAAAATGAAATAATAATCTCAATTAAAGGTGTAAGGAAACATAATTTTCTACTGATAAATTATTTTGTTCTAAAAAATATTTCCCAGCAATATATAATAAAAAAAAAATAATCTTATTCCATCTTGTTGATGTATGTTTTTTTTTGTGTCGTTTCACTTGAAACAAATAAAATGTGCTTGTTATCTAATTTCAATTTTTTATCAATTTCTATGAAATTTGAAAATCAACTCCTCAAAAATTAGACGAGAGCGGAACCGCAAAATCAACTTATGGTTTTTTTATTAAATTAAAAACATTAAACTTAATCACTGTTTTATTAAATTAAGTGTATTTTTTTAATATGATAATACTAGTATTAATAATAAATAAAATAGCACTTTAATGAAAACTAAACTTGGTCAAAAACATGTATCCATCACTGCACAATTTTTCTTTTCCTCGTTGTGACAATATTTCCATAGTTGAATATTTGTAAATTAAAATAAACAAAATAAAGTGAAATATTTTTTGCAAAAAAAAAAATACCGACTTCAAGATTTATTATAAAAATTTAATAAAAATGCACTAAAAAGTAAAAACTAATTATTGGATTAAAAATATATATCAGAGTGATATACCTTAAAATGATATTATAGTGATTCTTATACAACATTAACTTTTTGGAGTCTTCATTAAATTCATATTATAATATCTAGAACAATTTAATGAATATTTAATGCAGTTTTTAATTATTATTTTAATATGAATTTGATGCCGACTTCAAAAAGTTTATGTTGTATAAGAATTACAATAAATCACTTTAAAATATATTTTTTATGGAATAATTATTTTTTACTTTTTAGTACATTGTTATTAAATTTTTGTAATAAATCTTAAAATCTGCATTTTTTTAAATAAAAAAAACATTTTATTTTACAATTTTTAGCACTATACTTGAATTTTTTTATTGCTGTAAATCAATTTTTTTGTCACATTATTCTTCATATTTATGTCTAAGAAAAAAAAAACGATTTCTTTATTTTGAACACCACTTCCATGGTAAAAACATCAAAAGTTACATTTCCATGGTAGATAAATAAGTCAATCGCCACTGTTATACTCAGTCATGAATTTACACCACGGACTTAAATGGGCTACAGCCCACAGCGGCAAAATTCGAAAGGCGGCAAATTTGCATGAAATTTAAAAGTTTTTTCTTTTGAAAAATACTTGCAATTTCCAAAATATTGTTACATATTATGGCGTTTTAGTCATAGCAGAGTAGGAGAGGAATGTGATAAAATCATTTTTTAACTTACATTAATGTACAGAAAAGTTAAAATGGGAATATATATTGATTTAGGTAAAATTTCTAAATGATTATAGACAAATGACATGTAAGCAGGGGAATCGAGAGATGAATTTAAAATTAACGAAATGTAAACCGGAACGTGCATTAATCCTTTCGTTCACGCATTTTTTCCTATGTTTGAAAAAAATTTTTTTCAAAATAATTTTAATGGCTGGACATGTAAGAGATGTTTTATGCATATTTCATCCCTCTCCAACCCTTAGTTTTTGAGATATAGGTTGTTGCCAATTGGTAACAGAATGACGAAAAGGAACTTATTCCAATACAAAATGCATTGAAAGGTTTAGTAAAAATAACATATAAATGCATTACAATTACATATATTACAATATAACGCTAAATGAAAAATAATATAATCTGACCAATCAAATAAATTTGCATTAAATATCAAATAAATGCATCCAATCACCTTCATTTACATAATTACTGTACAAAAACAAGGTATAACTGAATAAGTGTTTATTTTTACAAATCTATTTAATACTAATTTACACACGCATACATTTACACCCACACGCGCATTTTCATTACACAAAAATTATTTGTGAATGTCCTGAAAACAGTTTTTTTTATTATCTAAACAAAGGTGCATATTACATTTTTCACACATCCACCTGCCGATTCCACTGCAGTTTTGATTTTTACATCTCCCACATGAATTGGTATGTACTACCCAGTGCCCCATTTGATCCTGAATAATACTTGAACAAGGGCGTGTTTCCTTTAATATTTTTTTTGTTAGTGGTGAATTATCTTGTAAATCCTCGTGAGATGGCCTTCTCTCTGAACACTGACATTCTGGGGAAAATTTACCATAGAGTCATAATGTAACCAATTGGCAACAATGAATTTCAAAAAAATCATACTCACAACATACAGCACATTAAGTAAATATAAATATATAACAAAAATCTGCATGTCTTTTTAAGCTAAAAATCGTATAAGCTTCGTTTTTTAAAAATAAATTAACATATAAAAAGAACGTAAAACTAGGACATAAAAAAGACAAATCTCGTGCCGACAAAAATCGGTAACTTCAACTGCAAATAAACTATATATTTTTTGGTTTTCAAACACTGTTTTTGTTAATAATCGATAAAGTGGCTTGTTACCAAATGGCAACATAATGTCACAACGTATAATATTATAAAAGTCTCATAATATATGAAATTAAAATAAATGTTACCAATTGGCAACATTGTGAACGAAAGAGTTAATATTAGGCAAAATGGTTATATTAGCAATTAAAGGAAATTCTCGAAGTGTGCACGAGACAATGGCTGGTCGGCATGATAAGAGGTCAAACAAGATTGGAAGAAAAACTGAAAATTCACAAGGGTAGTAACGGTATCTCATTGATACGACAAAAGTTAAGAAGATTTTTCGAAGAATTATTTACATTATTTCTTGCCGTACCAAACTATGAAAGGCGCTCAAAGCAGTGTGGTACTGGGACACTACGGGAAGCATGCTGGGCCCATAACCTGTTGAAACTATTCTGAATACTGAATCTGATGAATAAACACGCTAACGGCGAAAATAATATATTAAGAATAAATGTACACTTTATTTAATTTGTAATCATTTAACAAACAAAAGTAAAAACTCAATGTAACTGGAAAAACCAACTCTAACAACACTACAAAAAACACAATTACAATAACGTGATAACATGATGGGAAAAAACACAAAGAAAGATTAGGGCTGAATAAAATTTGCTCAGCAGGACGCTCCTTTCCTACAGTGAAAAGAATTAAAATTTTTTTCAGATCAACAATGTCTCACCAAAAGTTAAATGATTTATCTGTTTTATTTATTGAAGAACAGTTAGTAAAGGATTTAAACTTTCATGATATAATAAATGAATTTGCAGGACGAAGATCCTTTGTTGACATGCCCAAAGAGGGGTTAAAAAAAAAAAAAAGAATTTGCATCTTTAAAATTGCGTCGTAAAAAATGTAAACTTTAATTGATACATGTAAAAATAATGTATGTATAGAATTATAATAAAATTTAGGTATGTTTTAAAAATGTGTGAAATTTTTTAATTGAAAACTTTTTAAACTTTTAATTGAAAATTACTTTTTAACTTTTATGTCCTTTCTTACTTCAGTTACTCGATTATAATTTTTATTAGTTAATTTATAAATTATTCCAAGGGCGGCCGAAATTACTAAGCCCACAGCGGCATTTGACTATAATCCGGCCCTGGTTATACTAATAAAAAATATCAACAAAACAAAATTATCTAAAGGGGCCACATCTTATTTTTTTTTTTTGACAAATTCTTAGTTTATATTTACTGATTTTCATCAGAACTCACATAATTTGAATGGTACACTTTCTAATAGACAAAGAATCAGTAAAATCGATCCATATAAATATAAGATGTATGTGAATAAACATAAGAAAAAAAAAAAAAGTGACACCTCCTTCTTTTTGGAATTGGTAAGAATTTTATGCGGACTCCAAAAAGGTTATTTTGTATAATAATTATAATAATATCATCCTAAGGTATGTCACTTGAAACATATTTTTTATTGAATAAAAAGTATATATTGTATAAGAATTAAGATAATATCATTCTAAGTCATACCATTCTGAAATATATTTTTGATCCCATAATTATTTTTTACTTTTTAGCATGTTTTTATTAAATTTTTATAACAAATTTTGAAGCCGGTATTTTTGTTTTAAAACATTTTATTTTACAATATTTAGAATTGTGCTACATTTTTTTTCTTCATAAAAATTCTTTTTCAGATTATTCTCCATATTTTTATACATTTTTACAATAAATCTCAAAGTCGGAATTTTTAGGCCTATACTTAAATTTTTTTTCTTGATAAAAATCAAATTTTTTGTCACATTATTCTCCATACTCTATGTTAAAGAAAAAAAAAAAACGATGTCTTTATTTTAAGTTGTTTTTGCACAGTAAAATAATCGAAATATATAATTACTTTCTTTATTCAAAGCTAAATTTCCACGTCAATTTAGCAAATTGATAGTATTTTTTCAGTCGCCTCTGTTAAACTAAGAAAAAATAATAAAAAAAAAAAAATATCTAAACGGACCACATTTCTCAACGGTTTTTGACGAATACTCAGTTGACGTCTACCAATTTTCATCAGTACTCACATGGTACTTAAGTTGAATGGTACTCCTTCTAATGAACAAAAAATAAGTAAAATCGGTCCATATAAACATGATTTATGCGCAAACAAACATAAAAAAAAAAAAAAAAAGGTGAACAAATTCTTTTTGGAAGTCAGTAAAAACAAAAAACAAAATATACAGTGTAATAACCGTAAAATAAAATTACAATATATTTGATAATACTGATCATTCTTTGTTAATGAATTTGTTTTAGCCCTCTTTCAATTGTATCCTCAGCCCACCGCACCCGCATATTAATGTTAAAGGCATTACTTACAACTAGAGTGACTATATCCCCGGACCAATTATATTTTGAAATCCAGAAACCTATTGGATGTTTTTTACAACCTATTTCAATATAGCCGATTGAATTTATTGTTTTTTATTAATATCATTATGATAATTTATTTAATCATTGTTATTATAATTATGTTTGTTTTCATTGAATATGAATTTTCAAGTATATTTTTAATCCGTTCTCGTCATTTTAGCGCATTAATATCCTGTTTATGTTTTACGTTATTTTTATTGCGGTAGATACAAGCAAAATACATACCAAATTAAACGCGAATTAAAATATTTATTATACATTATTTTAAAATGGTCACTGTGTTTCTATATATTGTTAATATTTTTTAATTATCAGCTAACTAGTACAAAATTTAATTGCAGACCGAAAAACCAGCATCCGCAATCATGTAAGCAAAGTTTACGTAATCGCAAATTAAGAATATCGTTAAACATTCGCCAAATAGCTCTGTTTTATATTAAAAAGTAGCGTATAAATTTTTTATAAATAGAAAAAAAAAAAGAGAACAGCTCTTCTAAATCAATGATAGTAACTTAGTTGGCTACATTAATATTAATTAAGGCCGTGTCCACCGGGGGGGGGGGGCATGATTACTGAAATAGTTATTATAAATACACAAAAATCTGAAAAAAATCAAAAATTTAAAATAAATATTGATGATTTTTTAGGCTATTCTTCCTACTTTTAAAAGAAAAAAGAAAAAATATGCTTCATATTTTTAGGTAGTTCATTAATATTTTATGCAAAATTTTTTATTGCGAGTATAATTAATAACATATGTATTTTTATTAATGTTTATACGGTAATTCATTTATGTAAATTATTAATATATAAATTCAAATGATGGAAATTATTAATAGTGCGAATGTTAATGTAAAATGTATTGTTATTTATAAAATAAGTATGTGAAAAAAGATTTCACCCCCTCCCTCCCTCCAAAATTCTGAGCACGGGTCTGATATCAACACAAAATAATCTTTACATTGTTTTAGTACAATTTAATATTAATAATTTTAAATATATTTTAAAATACGAGTACATAATTTTTCAAACGTAAATACACTCGCTGCCGTATTATTTATATAGTACTAAATTAAAAACAAATATTTCTTGTAAAGTTTTACAAAATAAGTTTTTCCACTCTTACAAGTCATCAGAGCTTTGAAGATACAAAATTTCGGTTATGCCTAATTAGAGAAATTTCCTATTATAAACACATTTATTAGATACTTTAAAATTTGTAACGAGTATAATTCTTATTTCGCAAAATGTGACACACTATATTTTTCATTCTATTTAGATCCTTTTTGTGAACCTTTAAAGTTTCCTCAAGAAATTTAATTATCGTTTTGCTACCTCTAAGCAGCAAATTTTCCATCGCTACATAGCTCATCTGGAATTAAAATAATTTTTTTTTCATCTCTGAGATTTTTAGGGTATGGGAGATGCAAATTTTACGTTCCAATATCCGCTATATTTCTCCTGTAATATTCTCTTAAGTATGCATATATTTATGAGCTGTTCTACATTTTTCAAATTGTAATATTCCCTCCTTTAAGACGAAGAGACACACTGCGTTCAACACTTTTTTGAACTTTTAGCCAAATTTAAAATTTTGTTAATTTATCTGCAATTTATGTGATTTCAAAACAAGTTAAACGGTTACAAAACCATTGAATTCTATTTGATTTCTTTGTGCTTTCCAAATCGCGTTGTATTAACATTTTATGTATTATTTCCGTGTGAGGTCACAAAAATTACAGTGTGAGAAATACCGATTTATCTTTGGTTGATACATTTATCACAATCCTTTGAACTACTAAATTGGTTACACATGTATGTGTGGCTTTTTCTTTTTTTTTTATTTACCGCAAAATTACTGGAAGAGCATGAAAGCAATGTCAATCGATATAGAAGTAAATTTGAAATTCCATGTGTTTCACTAACACATACAAATCGCATTTACATTCGGCTGAGATAGAACAGAACAGCACATGAACATCGCAAGCCGATGAGTCAGGGTGGGCAAAATGATAGAATAGGAAAAATAAAATGTATAATTTGTAAAGGCTTAATATGTTATTAAACAAGAATAAAATCTTAATTAAAACATAATTTTTATGGGTTTCCTGCGAATTGTTCTACTACTTTATTATAAAAGTCTTCCAAATTGTCCATGATTACGCGCTTATAAATACTCATCATGGCCAGGCCAGTGAGACGATTTTCTATCATCGTAATTCGCAATCAGGTTTTTATTCGCTTCAAGCTGCTAAAGTATCGCTCAACAGTACACGTTTAAGGCTTTACCTAATATTATGGAATCGTGTTCACATCAACAAGTACATGCATACGAGGCGTGTGTATGCGTTTCAGATCTCATCGCGCAGGACGGGAATTATAAATCGGACTATCTATTTAAATTATTGGGTATTTGATTAAAAAGTTTCATGGCTCCAAGGAAGGGGGCATCGACCCTCCCATGCCTTCTCTTGGGGACGCCCATAGAACAACAGGTAATCTAAAAAGGTATTCGAAATGTTCATCTTCAGTATTCGGTCATTCGGTCGTGCAGCCAATTCACTCTACAGTGAATCGTCCACGGCCATTTGGTACCGACCTTTTACAGTTGTTTTTATAACTTTGCACCATAACTTCATATTTTATCAGTGTTTATATAAAACCCTCTTATGCACAAATAAAATATGAATTAAAAGGTGTGAGAAAGCAATAGATTTTTTTTATTTTAACTCAAATGTTGGTAGTTATTTTCATTTAGCCGTGATTTTTAATCATTTTTAATATTTATTCTTTAATTTGTGTTTACTATGAATATTTTTTTAATATAGTTATAGCTAGGATTTTTTTTTAGAATTTAATTTAATTGACCACTTTAGAAACTTTTGCACTATTTATTGCAGATAGAGTTGAACAATTTGTTTCCAAAGGTTTATCTTAATTCCATCATTGGTCATTGCCATCTGTTTTTATTATAATGGTTTATATATGAAACATAATTAAATATAAAAATTAACCTATCTTACAGTTGTACTGTTCGATTTCGATTATTTTGACTACCTCTACTCAAAGGCGCACTCAGGAGTTTTTTTGGTCGGGGCTAGAATTTAGAAGATGAGTTAGGGGGTGGTAACTCGGTACCTCGACTAAGTACCTACCTATTTCCGTGGTCTGTAAATTAAAATTAAACAAAAAAAAATACAAAATTAACGAATATTATTTTTTTTTAAATTACAAAACTGACGAATTTTATTTTAAAAAAAGTAATAATAGCAATAGAAACGTGTAACATTATATTTGCAATATAAGCAAAAAGTAAATGTATATGTTTTTTTTAAAAAAAAAAATAATTAAAACAAAACATTACAGAACGAAATTAAGATTTCAAAGATTTTTTGGGGGGAGCAATGGCCCCGTGGCACCCCCTTGAGTGCGCCAATGCCTCTATTTCAAAATTCTTGTTATAAATTTATAGGATACTTATTACATCAAATCTGGCTATTTTCCATTTAACTTGATTTAACAAACAGGCAAAGAAAGGTTGTGCTTAGTTAAAAAATGTTTAATGAAATAATTTTTTGAAATTATCATTAGTTAGAAGTTTAAACACCAAATTAAATTCTCATACATGTCATCATACACACACAACAATTTTAGTTTCTAATATAGAGATTGTGATCTGTAATATTAATATGTAGAGATTATTCATTTTACTATAAATGCATATTAGGATTACTCATTTCGCTGTAAGCGTAAATAGTGATCGTTTTTTTTTTTACAGTTAATAAAGGTACTGATTATATTTTCATGATTATTAAAAAATACAAAATGAAATAAAAGAAACTTTTTATTGGTTATATTACTGAATTATTAATTAATGATTAATTATATAACATATTTAGTAGAATCTTTCATTAGTTCACATAAATTATTTTCATTTTCTGCTAAAATTTCCTCCTTTAAAATTTTTTTTGAAATAACAGCTCTTCATTTTTTCCCTGATCTAATTAATGATGTTTTTCTAGTAACTTCTTTATATCATTTATTGTTTTGCTTCACTTTTACAACATATTTTAATATTACATCTGGATGAAAACACTACATATTTAATTATTTTGGTAATTGATTTAAATGAATATATATCATGTTGATAAACAGGTTCTGCACTAACTAAAATATTGTTAATCCTGTTAGTTCTTTATGAAATCTTTTATATTCACTGATTTTAAATCGTAAGAAACTTGATTTTATAACCATTTCAGCTGTTTGTTTGAAGTATAAGTCATAACACTATAGGATTACAGGCTGTTCCAAGATCTATGAAAGTTCCATGTTCTAATATAATCTTTTAATATTAATCTGGATTAATAATAATCGTGTTATTATTTTTGGTAAGACCCGCGTTCGACATATTACGTGTTAACATTTAAAACAGATAAACACTGTCCATCTTCAGAATAACAATGAAACGAAGAATAATTGGAAACGGATATGTATATAAATTTTTTATTAGGTAGTTGCACGCTCGCTTCTGATTAGTTGGCACTGTTCTGTCATCCTATTCCCATTTTAAATTTGAACATTCTCACTAGGCAGAATTTTACATAGAAATAAATTAAAACCGATTTTTACGTTTGGTAAAAAAATAAAAAACTATGTTGCTAACGCCGGTTATCTACAAAATTCTGTATTCGTATGATTAAAATATTGGTCAGACAGGTTGAGTAGTTAAGATGAGAATTAAACAAGTTCAGTCAAACAAGATGCTTCATGCGCTGAGGATTCTGTATGTTAAATTAAAGATAACCATAATTTACATTTACATGATACTCAATTCAAAACAAAGAAATCTCATTTTTCACGGCGCAAGGAAGGACGATACGTCATTTTTCCTGCTTTTTTGAACTTTTATTTCCACTGAGACTTTGAGATGTGGAATTTGTTTTTTTGACCGTCTTAATCATTGTTCTAGTCAAGGGCGTTGCCAGCCAATGAGCGCGGGGTGGAGTACAAGATGATACAAAGAGGATATGAGTTATAGGAAAAATAAAATGTATAATTTGTAAAAGCTTAATATTTTATAAAAAAAGAATAAAATCTTAATTAAAACATAATTTTCGTGGGTGTCTGGAAAATTATTCTGCTACTTTATCATAAAAGTCTTCCAAATTGTCCACGATTATGTGCCTATGAATATGCATTACGGCCGGTTGATTAAAAAATTTCGAAGCTCCAGGGTGGGCAACGGCTCTCCCCTGCCCCTCCTTGGCGATGCTATGATTCTAGTTCCTCACTGGAGGGATAGGTTAGTCTATAGCTTATTATAATATACTCTTAGGTTAGTAATATATAACTGACAAGTGGAAAAAGAAAAAAAAAAAGGACTAATCGCATTTACAGTTTTAAATACCCAAGACTTCAAAACACTGTAAAACTGGTGGAATCATTTTAACTAGCCTCCTATTTTAGTCATTTAAAATCTGAAACTACGCTAGAAAATCCTTTTTGATTTTTAGTCCTTTGAAAACAAGTTAAACTTTGCTAGTTATATTATGTATTCTGTTTCAGCTTCATAAATCTTAGATGGTACATGTGTTATATAATAATAATTAGAAATATCATTAGAATTTGCGCTGAGTTGATGTCCGTAGCTGACAATCTTAAAAAAAAAATAAATAAATAAAAAAAGAATGTAGTATGTAAAATGGATTTACAGCCTTAAAAAATGTTTGTAAAAAACTAAAATGAAAATAAATTAAATTACAAAATATGCTAAACCCTTCACATTCGTGGGATACGTTTCAAACATTTTTTGCTAACTTTACATTTATAAATATTAAATATTTTTCTGGAGGTTATAAAGGGATAAACACTAAGACAGAAAAAATTTTTTTACCGATTTATAAGAATTTAAAATTATTTTTTAAAGAAGAAAAAGAAATTAAATTATATTGCGTTTTCTTATGACATGAATGACAATATGACTAAAAATGTACATAATAATAAATTTTGAAATAATCATTGTTTGGTAAACAAGAGAGCATCATTTTTCTACTCCACTATAACAAAAACCTAAACATTTTATTGCTTCATTAGTAGAATGTATATGGTAAATTTAAAATAGTTATTTGTTTAGTACTATTTTTTGTTTAAATCTTAAAGTAAAAAGAATCGAATTTTAATATAAATTTTATTAAAACAAGCATGTACGCATATGCAGGATGCTAAATATGCAAATATTAAGGATCTACTGCTCGCTAAAAATGCCCAGTTTTTGGGGGAAGAACAAAATATAAGAGCAGCCAAGAGTAAAGCTCTTAGCCCATTTAAACGCGACATGAGAAACATTTTTTAGGACTGCCCATTTCGGTGAGTTCACTCGGCGAAGAAATTATAATTTCTGTTTAAATTATTGAATTCTTTTATCTCTTTTTTTATAATTATCGTTTAATGTTTTTATTTATTGTTAGTGATACGTGTGTATAATAATTCAATATGTCTTTATTCGATATTTAATTTTTTTATTTTGTAAACTTTTTTTACTGCTACAAAATACTAAAAATAATGTTCTTATTTCTAATAGCTTTAATTAATTTTTCACTTTTGGTCAATAACAATCTAAATTTAAAAAGTAATAATAATCATATAAAGTAAAACAAATAAAAACTAAATAATAATGTAAGTTGAAGTAAACAAACGAATCTGAAAACAATTAAATATTAAAACCTTTAATAAAAAACACTGAAATAGTTTGATAAACTCGCTTAATTAGCGATTTGAGTGAGGAAATATGATTCTTCGCTTGGCTCTTTCAATTATTTCTTATTCAAGTGAATGTCGTCTACTTAAATAAACGGTAATCGATTTTCATATCATACATTCTGTATTCCACATTTCACATTCATTGCTTAAAGGAATAACCGGTTTAAAACTTTTTTCAAGACAACGTTTTTAATAAAAATAATTAAAAGTAAAAGCATAAATAAAAAACAGTAAATAAGCACAAATTGAGATCCTTGAAATGTTTTAAAGAATATTCCATCTTCAGCTAGAAAAAAAACCTTTTAATTTTCTTTTTTAGATTAGTTCTTCTTTAGCTTCAGATGATACATACTACATTTCCCTTTATTAATATGTTTTTCTTTTCTCTGTTCTAGTTAAAGATAACATATTCTCAAGAACCTTTCTAGGATTTTTATTTATGTTCATTTAATATTCAATATTCATGTTTATACTTTAATTATTTTTATTAACTAATCAACAATTATTTGACATTTTTTTTTTTTTGATCTTTAGAAATATTAAATTATTAGATTCTTTTTTCAGGTGTAGTATTGTGTGTTTAGTTAAAATTCAACCTAAAAAAATTGTTAAAATAAACATATATTGCTCCGTTGTAAATACTTATTTTACAAATATAAAAGTAAAGCGAGTCCTATACTCATAATAAAATACTGGGAGCTAATGCGAATAAGGTTCATAATGTGCTGAGTTTAACAACATCGATAGAAATAAAGGAATCAATTTATTTCTTTCTGTTACTTTTGCTCTACTAGTTTCCTCTACTATCCTGCATTTCAGATTTTAAAAAACCTATGAGTAATTTGAATTAAAAATGAGACGAGCCCTGAACTTGTAATTTCCAGTTTATCGACTGAAAAACCCAATTATCAAAACACCATTCTATAGTAAAATTAAATTTGCCAACTACACTGATATTAATACATAAAAAAGTAATTTTAAAGAGCAAAGAAGATAGCATTAAAATGTTATCTTGAGAAAAAGTTTTACGTTACATAGGATTCAATTTAATATATTAAAGTAAAAGGAGAAGAAAATTTTATCAACAAATCCGTAAAATAGAACATATAATAACAAGAACATATTAAAGAATTTCTCAAAATTGATTGAATATTAAATTCTGAAATGACAAATTTAATTTAGGGTAATATTTTTGGGGAGCTCAATTTTCTTTTTTTCCTTCACTCTTCGCTAGTTTTAATTTTAAATAATTCAAATTGAAATTGATGAAGTTATTCATCTATATGAAATATTGTACGGTACAATAATATTAACCGAATTTACGAACGTATTAAACGAATCGAAATCGCTTTCTAAATATGAAAGAGTTATGTACTGTCTTAAAAATTGTTGCAGTAATTTTACAACCGGGGTCTGATAGGGTAACGTAACAAGTAAAAGCGGGAAAATCTGTATATCATAATGTTTTATCGATAACAACGAAGCATTGACTTATTTCGATAAATTTTGTTTTATTGCTGGCTGTACGTAACTCAGTATGACTGTCAATTCGGTTTTGCTGGGGACTTAAGTATAAGCGTATTTATATAAGAAACAGTTTATCATGTGTTGAACTGGTATTTTATGATTGATTATTCAATAACATTCAGAATTACTTTTAACATGTCAAAATCAGTTGTAAGGATAATTTTCTTATCATCTACTAATCAACTAATTTATGATTAAGTTCGTTTGTGCTAATGTCGTCGAATAGTTTAACCTTTTGTTATGAACTAGTGTGTTATGGAAATAGAAAGACAAAAAGGCGTAGCTTTACCGGTTGTGATAGCATTAAATAAATGTCGGTAGTTCGTTAAAAATGGTATACTGATTTACAGAGAAGCCTGTTCCTTTATTAAAGTATTTTTCATGATTAGAATTATGAAGTTCATTACGTGTTTGTTGACGAGTTTTTTTTGTGTACATATTAGTCATTTTTTATTTTGAAGTTATTTAACACATTTAGTAATTGTTAATTATCTTACTTTCGTAGACGATACGAATTAAGTCGGCGGAAGGGACAAGAAGAATAGAAGTTCCTTTATCAGCTACAGCGTTAGATCTGTATGAAAAGGTAATCGAACCTACGTTAATATTTAATTTTGACAGAGAGATATGATGTTTTTCGTTCACGTGACTGAAAATACTCGTAAAATGTATTATGTTTACGTATATTTTTTCTTCGACTACACATTAATCTTGTTTAATAGATGTTTTCTTTCTGTAGGAAACTTTCAGGTAAAACTAACCAAAGGAATAATTTTATTGTTGCCACAGAAAATCTAATTTAAATGTAGATTTTTCAGTTATAAAAATTATTAAATTGTATTTTCTAAATGAGTGTCAGATTTATTAATTACGTAATAATAGTATCAATATTACAGCTCTGTTATTTCCACATGTATGGCTGACCGCAAAAAAACAAACCAGTTACTGATAAAGTTTCGAGTTCCCATTATGCTTTATAAGTGTAGTACAGTTGCGTTCATTTCTAATGATAAATTTATTTTTTGTTACATTTTTTATTTTGTAATATTTCAAAATAGCAAATTTAGAAATCTGATTTGGGTTTTTAAAATTAGACTTTCATATTGACGTAATTAATTTGTATTTGGTTAAAAATGTTTATTTCGGCATCTTTATACTTTTTCAGCGTAATGGAAATATTACGGTACATTTGTCTACGATAAATGAATGGGTAATACCGAACGCACATGTATTATAAACAAAATGAACAGTTTTTATCTAATAATCGGGGTAGTACGTTTCGTGCAGAAATATAATATGTATTATATGCGTATGTAAACTGTAGGTGTAAAGTGAGTTAGTGGAATCATTTTTCCAATTCATTTTGACGAAATATTTTCATAAAGCTGTAACATTCAAATAGTAAAAGTATCAGATAGAATTTAATATCATACTATACCTCGGTTTATATAGTTTATCAATTAATTCAGTTGTAAATTTAACGTAACAGATTATACGTTTCTTTGTGCACATCTACGTGCTCAGTTTATCAAGTTCACGTCATGTTTATTAATGAAGATGCTTTTTTTTTCTTTTCTTCTATTTTACTAATTATCAAATTAATCGGAATATTTTAATATTAATAGTGCTTTTCATTGCATGTGTTAATGTTTGATTTTTAGGCAGTTGAAGTGTTCTCTTTAAATTCATTCGCTTTCAGCTTGTTCAGAGAAGGTGCTCGTAAAGATGAAATTGTTTCCGCAAAAAGTTCTACGGTGGAATCGTTAAATATTAAACATGGCGATGTGTTGTACTTAGAACCGGAACCAGGAAAAGAATTATTCGAATCATCAACAAACGGTGTGAATTCCGAATCATCGTCGGATGTATATGTACCGTCGCTTAGCGCATCGAGTACGAGAGCATCGTCGCTAAGGGATTCTCCGCTTCAAACACCTACATCGGATATTGATGTAGGCTGGAGTTTTAACAGTACTCCTTTAGTTAACAGTGACGTCATTGAAGACGAAGTAGATCAACAACTTTGGAAATTAAGTGGAAAAATTAAACGGACACGTGATCCTAAATTGTAATGTATAATTCTATTATTATTACCTCATATAGTTACTTTATACTTGATACGTAATATATTGTTTTCATCAAATATTCTTTTTGAAAACTAGCTAACCTTTCGGTATCTAATATTATTTAACATATGTTTAAATTGCAAAAAACAGAAAAGTGCTCTTTATTATTTAATGTTTCCTATTCTGATTGCTGTTATTTGTGTACTGTGTACGTCAATCTAATTTATCCTCGTACTGATGTTAATCACGATAGGAAAGAACTTCATTTATAGTTTAAAGTTGTAGATAAATGAATACTTCATCTGAAATTGGAGTAATTATTAAAAAGTCATTATAAAATTTATTTATCGTAAATAATCAAACTTAAGAGTTACCGAATTAAAAATACCAATGATCACGTAAGATAATCCATAATGCGTATTACTGAATTATAGAAGGTGTGGAGCGTGGTTTTTCGCTGAATTTCTACATTGGGTTCCTCTAAATGATTTTCAAAGATTTTTTAAAATTCTTGGACAATATTCGCGTTGGTTACCTGCGCTGCTTTGTCGAAAAATTACTGATGAATTGTGGTTGGAGTACAATTTGTACCCTATAGTACTTTTAAATGTGCAAGTAAAATACTTTTGAAATATAAAATTGAATATTTGTTTTATTACAAAATTTTCGTTTACCATATAGATCTCATCATTATTAAAGATTAATCTTTTGAAATTTGAATTGTAAATTTTCTACCGCACCGGTACGTTAGTAGTTATGTAATGTAGAAAAGTGATTTTGTTCTATACCGATCGAGTCATTTTTTATGCGGCCTGAAGCAATTTGTTCTATTGTCTGTAGAGAGACAAAAATTCTAGTTAAAGTAATCATTGACTGTGAAATTTTTAAATGATTTCTTTTACTTTTCTATTTTTGGATTTTATTTTAATAGTTCTTTATCTCGTTCTGAAATATAATTGAATTTTTGTAGTTATTTAAAATGATAATTTCCATCTGTGCGAAGGTAGTAAGTTTCGGTATCTCAGTGTAACGTTATTCTGAAAATACTATTTTACGGTAAAATGCATTGATATTATTTTCAAGAGACGTTAAAATTGATTCCCCCTTAGTTTTGGATATATTGTCCCGTACATTTTGTTTACATTTATAAAATAAAATCTGACGCTATAGATTGTCGAATATTTGTTTGACGTAATAGGAAAACATTATAATTTTTGCTCTGAAAAATGAATGCAGAGTAATCTGTAGTTCCGGTTTGTAATGTATGGTGCAATTCTATATTTGCAGAATTGTTAGTACTTTCTTATTTAAAAATATTCAAGTATAATAAACTAGTTAGAGGTTATTAATGTACCGAGAGCTCTAAATTTAAAGAAGAGATGTTAAGTTGTAACGTTGTCATTCGCTGTTACAGTAAATGATATTCTCAGTTGGGATATTTTTGATTTTCTGCATCTATTTATTATCTAAATTTTCGACAACACAAAGTTCTGGGGGGGTAAAGCTAGTTTATTTTTTATAATAATTCATCTTCCTACTTTAATAAGATTTTGTTCAAGCGTAAATACTCTTTTAAAAAAAAATTATTTTTACTTATATAAATTTCGCGAAAAACTAACGATTTTTGTAAAAAGATGAAGTTCAGAAATGGTTAAATACATAATTTACTTTTAAAAAGTTTTTTTTTTTTCTTTTTTTTAATCATAGAGAACACTTGGCGTTTTTTTTTTATGTAACATTTTCTCCAATAGTGAAATTGAAATCTTTAGGGTTTCTGAAATAATTGCGTTATTATTTCGTAATCAGTGTTAAAATGAATAAAATACTTTGTACGGAAAAGGTTTTTATTTAGTAGAAACCGTAAAAATTTTAATGAAAAAATCACAGTTTGGCGAACAATTTGAATTAGGTATTTGTAGTTTCCCAATTTTATAGTAACACCGATAAAGATTTGTTGGACGGAAATGAAGATTTAGTAGATAATCTGCATGAGCAGCAGTTAAAAGCAAACAAAAACTTCATTTTCTAAGTAGTGATTATCCAATTCACCCAAAAGTAGATCTTAGCTTAATCGATACTAAAACTGTGCCGTATAGAATTTATTTAGCATTGAGACTTCCATCATCATTTTCCTTCCTTGATCATATCTGAAAATAAAGAAATTCACAAGGACTTCAAATCTAAACCTGTTGGTGTGTGAATCTTTCGAGTAGGAGAGAAAAAACACTTTTTTATTTAAAGGAGGATAGTTACCGGCGCATTAGTCGCGCAATTGACAATAAATGCGTTTCTTCGTTTCATGAGAGAGAAGAAAATTACGTACAATCTTCCATTGGTGTACAAGTCTATAAAGTGTGGTCCCGTGAGTTTCGTAAATTAATAGTAGCGAACAACTTCACCTACAGATTTCAGAAGTGCTACTACGGTGGTTTTTCACTGGAGAGGTGTTCGTTCAGCAAGTGAATTTAATTCTACTAGACACTTGCATAAACAAGAGGACTTTAGTATACTGATGACCTGGAAGACGTGATATTCCAGAGAAAATATAGGTCATTCACTAATTTCATCATAACCAGACAGTGTTCGTATAAAATTCACTATTATGTTGTAGGATTTTGCTATCAGTTTTTTCAATAATTTTTCAAACAAAAAAATTTGTGGTATACTGTTTTATAAAATTTTTCAAATATACAAATAACATTCTTCATATTATTGAAGTATATTTTAATTTGTTTATTATGTAGCGTGTTTACTGTAAATTGTTATTTAAGTATATGAATGATTAATAGTATGTTAATTTATTACAGATGTCGTCATGGTTCAAATGCAAGCTGTGTTCACTGTTCCCCTTTGGAACCGTTTGATGAAGAATACCTAAAAGAACACAATATTAAACACATGTCGTTTCATTCGTATCTCAGAAAACTAACTGCCGGTGTAGATAGGTAAACATAATTTCACATAAATATGTTCTATTTTTGAAATTGTTTATTTATCGTTTAATGCAAAAAGCACTGAAAAATCACTAAGTAGAGGCATATTTGCGCCGGTTGTACTCGCATTGCTTTATAGTGTAAGTTTAATTAATGTATGGGAATCATCCTTAGCGTATTATCCTTTTTAGTGATATACTCATGAATTTTTACCATTTGAAAACACGTGGTTATGACATTCGAATAATCCAACCGTAAGAATTAAAATCATAGAAATATACTGATTTTTACTTCTAACTCGGCCTATTTGTTTATAGTTTTTAAAGTTTAATTGAGTTGACAATTGTTTAATATAATACTTTAAACATATTATATCTTCTTTAATACGTAATGTCGGTTAATGAAGAAATTATTGTATTCGTGGTTTGCGAATTTTAGTTTATTTTATTAATCAGGGGTATAATTTATAAGAAAACGAATTTGAAGAAAATTTAGTAACAAAAGTAATCCATTTAAGTTAATCATTGTTTTATAAAAGTAGGATTGCTCGTCTTTAACGCAACCTGGTTATTTGTACATTAAAATTTGTCCAAAAAAAAAGCAAGTGTATATTGTATTGGTGGTTTATAAGTTATAAACAAAACGAAGTTTCAGTGTTTTAGTCTTCAAAATAGTCGGCCACTATAAGTGCTGTATGTTTCAGCAAATTTCAAACTATCCTACTGTTCTAAATAACTGAAAAGTGTCTATTGCTGGATTGCATGATTTAACGTAATTTAAATGTCCTAAATATTCGGAGATTATAAAATAGTGTAGTAATATTTAATAGAACTATAATATTTTTTTAACGATATGAACTTAAATTCATCTTTTTTTTAACAAGACGTCATGTTTATAAACCAAAACCTTTTTTAACAAATATTCTGTTTATTCGCGATATTATAGTTTTCAGTTGAGTCAAGATAGTTGAATGTATGCAGTTCGTCACTTCTTAACAATTTTCGCCTACAATATATCAATTTTTACATTCAATTTCGTCTACTTATTTATGATTTCTGTCGTAGAGTTTCATATACTATTATTTCCTGTTAATGTGTTTTACTAAAATCATTGCTGCTTAAATACTTTTTTGTACAATGCATTAATTCTTACTGATGCCGGATTAGATAATTTACCCGAGAATTAAAAAAAATAAGAGAATAAGAGGCTTCGCCCACATTTTTTATCTTTGTAAAGTTATTATACGGGACCATAGCTTAATACGTCTCTGCCCTTGTTGCTCAGCCGAACATTTTTAAAATTACGACACGTAGCTTGGTACTAATCCGTGACCAGTAAAAATGACGATTCCCCAAAAGTCTGCACAAAATAGACAAAAAATTATTTTTTTGCTCTTTAATATCAAAAAAATGAAAATTAACAACTTTTGGAGGTGGAAGTTATAATAATTACTTCAAAAATTGAAATAAAAAAAATTACTGTGTATTTACTTGAGCGTGTAGAATTCAAAAAAGTACTTTTTAAACAAGCGTCTATGCTAACGTGCATTGGAGGGTATATGTGTATTTATAAGAAGCGGAAGACAGAATTTTGTGACATGTGCTGATTACATTCAATTTATGTCATTCGAAACGTACTGATCTGTAATTAGAATTATTGGATTTCGAGAAAATTTTTCAACGGTTTTTAAGGAATTTAAAAAAAGAAGTAATTTAATTATTTTGTAAAAATTAATTATGACTTGGAGTTAAACATATTGTCAATGAATGCCTCTTGGCAAAACCTGATTCAGTGTTGAAAAATTTACTTTAAAAAACAGAACATTTTAAAAAATTGTTTATACGAGAGTGCTTCGATAAGTAAATAGACAGATGAACGTATCTTTAGTAAAAATACATATATTTAAAAATAAAATTTACATAATTTTTCGCTCTAATTTCTTTGCAATTAAATTCAGCTATCTCAACGGACGACAAATTTTTGAGTTTCTTTAAAAAACGATTTTTTTAGCCGAGTACACGACTATAAAAATTCCGAATTCTTGCAAACTGTTCTTTAATGGTCTGAACATATGAAAGTTATTTAGAGCGAAGTTTAGACTGTAGAGGGCATGTGGTAGAACCTCCCATCCTAATTCATTTAAAGTAGTCCAAGTTAAGGCAGTACTGTAGCGGTGGCGTTGTTCTGTGTAAAATTACCTCACGCGTTTGACAGGAATAGCTCTGGTTTGAAACGATTTTTTAATAAATTTGAATTATATTTAATATTAATAGTACGTCTTTTTTCAAGATAATCACAGAGAAAAAGGATCTTTTTATATTCCAAAACCGACTAGGAATGATCTTATTGGCAAACGATCGCTCCTTGAATTTCTCGACTTCGCTGTGTTTCCAGTCCATATACTCTGATTTTTGGTTTCTGGCTTGTAATGGTAAACTTCTGTGTCGTCACATGTTATAATTCTTTCTAAGAATGAGCTCTTCCCGATGGTAGTGTTGTTTTAGCTTAATACAGAACTTCAAACGAGTTCCTTTGTGCTGCAGGAGCAGCATTTTGAGAATCCATTCGGTGCAAATTTTGCTGAGATTAAAGTATTCATGGATGATTTTATGAATCCGGAGACACATCAGCATATAATTGGATGTTTGTGTAGGTATATAATGAATATTCCTGGCGTACATTGAACTTTTAATATGTTTTAAATTTATATTAAAATGTAAAAGCTGAGTTAATTTTATAAATCTTATTATTCATTTACATTTTTTTTTTTTTTTTAATGTTTAATTAACTAACATTATTAACTCACTTGTTAAAAATTTTATCGCCAGTGAATCGATCATATTAATAAGTAAAAGACATTTGATTTTTAAAAATTATGCATTGTTGCAGAAAATAATAACAAATTCATATCTTTTCATTATTTAAAAAAAAATTACTACTATGAAATTTAAATATTATAGGTCGTGTAAAAATAATACGAAACATACCAGTTCACGGTCAGAGAAGTTCAGAGAACACTATTTTAGTCTATTACATCCTAATTACATGTCATATGTGTAATTAATGGTGTTTCTTCCGGTACTTAAAAATAAATAATAATGGTAAAGTGTCTTTATATCTCTTAAATATTTGTCTGTTTCCTTCTATTCTTAACTGTTTCATTTTTTTTTTTTTTTATACATCTGTACCACTAGCATCTTTTATATCTTTCATTACTTATCGTATTATAATTTTTGTATTAGAAGTCGGTAGTCCGGACCTTCCTTTTGTATAACACCCAGGCAAGAAGAAAATACAATTACCAAACTCAGATATTTTAAACATTTGTTTGAGCGTGACGTTGGAATATTCCAGTATTGTGATTACATAAATATTTAAGCGTTGGTTATTTCTTAAGTTAATATACTTTATTTAATAACGTGTTCAAGAATATCTGATAAGCAGAAGTAGGAAAACGTGGATTGAGTTTAACTTGAAAGTAAATAATGGACTTATATCGACAGTTTTGTAGAACATTGAACTGATAGAAGTAAACAAAATAATGAAAATAGAAATTCTTTCCAAGATTAAAAAAATATATATGTACAGCAAATATAATAAAATCGCGGTGGCGTGACTTCGAAAAGTGCTATATTAAATATATAAAATGAAAAAAACAAAATCGGTAAAGTTACGGATAATAATAATCAAATTTTAAATAAATTAGTCGATTTAGGTAATAAATTTGGGTTAAAATAGATTTCTACCATATTAGAAAATGTATTTTTGTGATTATTTTTATTTACATTTTTGTCTTGATTATTACAAGTCTGGTTGGTTAATATCTTATTACAATCAAAAATTGGCTTACTCTATTTTTTTTTTCAAAATTAAATTTTGATTGATAATATTATGATACTACATATTTAAATAATTACTGCTGTTATATGAATCAGCTTATTTATTTTTGTATCTTTTATTGTTAATGGGAAGAGTGATAACTTGTAAATAGCAGAATGGATATTATTAATTATGTATACTTTATGGATAATATTGATGTATAAAATTCTACAGGGGAAAATTTGTACTTTTGGAAGATATAAGTTGTAAAATAAAAGAAGGCTGCAAAGGTCACTTACCTTGGCCAAAAGGAATTTGTTCAAAATGTCAGCCGAATGCTATTACATTGAACAGGCAGGTAAAAACACATTAGTATTTAATTTAATTACAGTATCTGTTACGTAAGATTTAATCTTTAATTCAGGAAAAAATGTTATGGTTTTTTATCTATATTTTTAGAAAATTTTGAGATACGGGTTTATTTTTTGTTTAAAATTTTGAATCAGTTCGGGTTTTGAGTCTTTTGACTTCCGTTGAAATTTCGATACCGACTAAAAGATTAAAAATATAAAATTTCGGTTATGAAGCTGGCTCACATGTAATTTATGTAATACAATTTATAAATCGAGTTGGCAAATTACAAAAATAAAAAAAGAAAAAATTTGTAATCGTCATTAATCAAGTTGAAACACATCAAACATAAACCTCTTAGAATGCTTTTGGCCGGTTGTCCCGCATTATAGTTGTTTTATACTTCTGCTGATTGTTTGTTGATAGGTTCAAGATTTTTAAGCTCCCATAATTTTACTATTTTTATAATAACTTTTTGAAAAGT
This sequence comes from Icerya purchasi, assembly GCA_039619475.1. Classification (NCBI taxonomy): domain Eukaryota; kingdom Metazoa; phylum Arthropoda; class Insecta; order Hemiptera; family Monophlebidae; genus Icerya; species Icerya purchasi. Next base: position 292,901,045 of record CM077116.1, on the reverse strand, counting down.
ATTTGCGATTTGTGTTAATTTTCACTTGTTTAAATTCGTAGACGTAATTGTATTAAGTTTCAATTGCGTGAAGTGATATTTAAAAAAGTAAAAAACAGTGTATTGCTTTTTAAAAATGTCTGTATTTTCTGTGGTTATATTTATCGAACATCTATAAGGAAATATAATTTAATATTTTTTCTTTTTTCGCAATATTTTTGCAGCCACTTTCTATAAATCAAATTAATTTTTATATTAATGAACATTATTAAAATTATTATTTCTAATCACTAGTGTATTAGCATATTGTTTATGTGTGATATTGTTTTACTAATAGATTAATTAGCCTACGAAATATTTAAGTTATATTTATCATTGTATTTATCATAACCAGTAGATGGCGTACTATATATGTCATGAAATATCCCTCACGTTGATTTAAAAATATATCTTACTGACTCATGTGCATAATTGGATTGCTGATGCACTGTTAATACTTACTAACTTTTGATTCCTTTGTCAAATTTTGTTGATCATTGAAGAGCATTGAGCACTGGTTTCTCTTATTAGATTTTGAATTTTGAATATTTTAATCAGCAAATATATTAAAACTGACGCTGGATAACGTTCATTTCAGCAGCAGAGCACATTTGTGGTTTCTTATTATTCTTTCTGTATTTTTTCCGATAATTGTGATTTTCTTTTCAGAATTTCGAAGAAATATCAGTAATACATTAATAAGTAAAACGTACATATTTGAAATAAGTTTTGATATAAAAGTTTTGTTCATATTAGCCAGTAATATTTTGTAATTTAATTTTTTTATCGCTGTGTATAATGTAATTTTTTAAAGATACACAGACGTAGCAATTACCTTAAATTATGAAAAATTAAAATAAATTGGATGTGAAATACATTAGGAATTAGACATTATTTTGCGAACCCTTGATATATAATAAATTTTCTACGTTTATAAAAGAAAATTTAAAAAATACAAAAGGAAGAAAAAATATTTTATCTTAGTTAACAAAAAATATCTATTCTTACATATAATTCCGAAACTAAAATGAAATTACTTGAAAACTGAAAACCGACTTAAAAGTGCAGTGCTTTTCACAAATATCGGTCCCAAAATAGGAAAAATAACTCATAGCCCCAAAAAGTGTGTGCTTTTTCTATAAAAAATAACCCAAAAAAAGAATTATCTCAAAATAAGCTGTTTTTCCTTATTAGAAAAAGAAAAAATATAAAATTAAAATTTAATAATAGGACAATAGTAGGATATCCTAGGGCCGTCTCATTTCGTCTACGATGCGTTTTGGCTTAGATCATTTTGCCTTATTATGTTTCAGCTACAATACGTTCCGTCCCCGAGTTGGTTTATTATTAATGGGGTTTCAATTTAAAAAAAAAAAATTAATATCTATTTAAGTTATAAAGTAATTATCGAATTCAAAAAATAACCGCGAGATTTATAATTAATTTGCTTACGAAACAAATCACCTGTTTTTCGTACTTTTCTGTTTATATGTCGTTTAAAGACTAATTTTCTCTTATAAACAAACGAAATACGAATTGTGTATTAATTTAGCGTGTTATTTTAAAAAAAAGTTTTGACACAGTAACTAAAAGCTTTTGTTTATTTGAAATTTTTTTTTTAGTAAAAATGTTCATTTTCATGTTTTATTGTTTTATAAATGTAACTATCATCTCCAAGCTTTTCACCAACTGCTTCACGAAATAATGTGAAATTTTTAACATCGCTCCCTGTTACTTTCTGTGGTATATTTTTTTTAGTAGATAATGGCGTTTCTTTACTTTTAACATTGTCTTGGGTATCAACAGCTATATTGTTATATTCTAAGCTTTTACCTTCAAGTGTTACTGCTGTATTAATTGTCTATGTTGAAGGAAGACTGTGTACGTGGTCTAGCAATTTTTTTTTTTCGTTATAATGCTTAAGTCTAACTAATAGTTTCTGACTTGTCCCTGTTGTTGATTTAATTTGCGTCTGTAGTTGGACATTAGATTCTTTCGCTTCCTGCCGTTGTCAATATTGTTGAATGGTAATGTTCATCGTGACATTAGCCCATGACGTATCCATTTGTTGCGCTGTATGTCTCGGCGTTTGTTGATTATTAAACACGTCGAAACGTCTAATTAAATCTATGCCAAAAATTATTTACACAGACATACACGATAGTTTTTGGTAGTACAAATGGCTACACTGATTGAGTAATGTCGCGAAGCGCGTGTACATAATTCGTTTATAAGCTTTATTGATGGTGTAAATAGATAGCGATAAGAAATGAAGTATAAACGTCTTACCAAATGTCGTTGTTTTTTATAATTATATAGTTTTATATTTCTTCAATTAGTGGACGGTTTGAAATTCTTTTTTCAAAATCGGAAAGAAGGCTACGTGATCTTTGAAATAAGTGCAAGCATACATTCAACTATTGACAAAGCGCTTCTTAAATAAACTTTATTCGCAGAGCACAAATAATATAAACTGCTAACTAAATTAACAGCAAAAAAGTCTACCAGGATGTTGAAAAAATGTTAAAAAAACGTTAAAAAAAACAAAAACTTCCTTTGTGCAACAGGTACAATAGAAGAAAGAACTATTCAGACAAGTACAAAATAATGTAACATACGCTTCTGCAGACAGAAGTGATATCATAACTCAAAAAAACAAGTGAACAATTAAAAACGCAAAAAAAAAAGGAAAGTATTAAATTAATACAATAACTGCCGGAGCAATTATATAATGACATCATGTTTATTCTGAATAATATAATTGAAGAAATAGCTTCCATTTCTAGTCGACTCAACAAACTAGAAAGAAAGTACAACCTCAGATAGTTATCAATAAGCGTAACAAAAATCTTAAAAGTGACTGAGCACTCTGAATAATTACGTGGAATGTAAATGGATTAAGAAACCGTCTTCTCAAATTAGAAATATTCGTTGATTTTCATAAGATTGATATTACTCAGGGGTCATCGTATTTCATAACGAGAAATTGTCCTAAGATTAAAAATTACATTATTTATCATACTCCCTACTCCAATGGTGGTGTATATGGAGGATGAACTGTAGTAATAAAACAATTTTAATTAAACATTTCCTAAAATCGGTATGTTTATTATTAATCAACGTATATAAAAAGAAAACATTTAAATCGTATCTCGAAGGGTTTAGCCCATTGGCAGATAGCGATTATTCATTATGGAAAGCTGCATGAAGAATGAAGAGGTCATCTATTAGAGTTCCTCCTCTCCAGAACTAAAGTGGTACTTGGGTCAGACGTAATGAAGAAAAAGCTTAATTGTTTGCACCGTATTTGTCAAATAGATTTCAGTCAACCATATTAAATCGAATATTATTCCTATGGTGGCATAAAAAGTAATGTAACTTTTGATTACATTACCCGTATGGAAATTGCGAAAGAAATTTTATAGATTATTAATGGAAAAAAACTCCAGGAATTGACGAAATCTTTCCTGCAGTTTTAAAAGAATTACAGTGTAAAACTGTTGTGCTTTTAACGTGTATACGACTGGATATGTTCCAAATTGTTTTAAAACAGTGTAGATCATTATGCTACTTAAAAAAGAAAAGGCACTGGAGTAAGTTACTTCATACCGCCCAATTTGTTTCCTTCTTTTATTGTCGAAAAAAACGTCTAAATCCGCGGGAAAACACACCAGAATGAAAATTAAACAGATTAAGAGAAAAACGCGTCAACTGTATTGGCATATACGCGGTGTGACAATTGTATTCGTATAATTGTTTCATAGCGCGACTTGTGGCAACACTGCGACGGTGCTCGCGGTCTCGTAGGAAAGAGGGGACATTTCTGAGTCAGTATATCCAGTTTTCATAACGGTAGCACGTATACCTCGTGTTCTGTGGTCGTTTAAACAAAGTAATATTTTTACATGTGTCGTGAAAATGTGCGATGTAAATACTGAGCAACGTATCGTGATCAAATTCTTGATCAAGCGCGGAGTTAAACCGCCGTCGGAAATCTTTGTATTGTTTAAGGAAGACGCTATGAAACAACCGACTGTTTTCAAGTGGGATAAGCAGTTTAAAGACGACCGTGAATCAGTTGAGAACGATTCGCGCTGCGGCGGTCCTTCTATTGCAAAAATGGCGGCGCATGCGCGTGCTCTAAGACCGCCGAGTGAGTTGTTGAATGTTAGAAGAAGAGTTAAACATCAATCGCGAGACCATTCGGCAGATTTTAAATGACGATCTAGGGACGCGCAAACTGTACGCCAAGATGGTTCCAAAACTGCTCACAGCTAAGCAAAAAGAGCTCCGGAGATCTATCTGTCAGGACATGATTGATCGAATTGACGCTGAAGAAAACCAGTGGATGTCGTCCATTATCACGGGGGACGAGTCTTGGGTGTTCAAATATGACCCTGAAACCAAGAGGCAAGGCATGCAGTGGTTGGAGAAGGGCGGGAGCGTCCAAAAAAAGTTCGTATGTCAAAATCAAGAGTCAAGTCTCTACTGATCGCTTCCTTCGACAGCCGAACGGCGCTGTTCATCACGAATACGTTCCCGCAGGCCAGACAGTCAATGCAGCATTCTACATCGAAGTTTTGAAACAGTTACGAGCCCGCATGTACTGCGCATGACCCGAATTGGCCGAGAAGGGTTGGGTGCTGCATCACGACAACGCTCCAGCACACTCGTCCTTCGCAGTACGCCAGTTTTTGACGCTCCATAGCATCCCCACGCTCCCGCATCCCCTTACAGCCCGGACCTGGCTCCGTGCGACTTTCATTTGTTCCCTCAACTCAAAAGTTACTTGAAACGAAACCGATACGACGGCATTACCGAAGTCCAAAGTGTCACGACGAGGGTCCTGATGGACTTCTCTTTGGAGGCTTTGCGGGGTGTTTCCAAAAATGGATCGAATGTTCGCGGCGGTGCGTTGACCTCGGAGGAGACTACTGTGGAGGTGTTTAGAGTAAGTTTTCCCCTCCTCCTATTTTTAGGCCCTTCAGGGCAAAATTTTACGAATACAATTGTCACACCTCGTAGGTTGAAATTCTACATTGGAAGTATCATGTAAACATTTACTATACCAGTTAATAATAAAACCAATTTGGACTCCGAAAATGCGCTAAGATTGCAAATTCACATGGATTTTCATATAATGATGATATTTAGATGTTATTTGTCAATGATATCATCAAAGATTTCGCCTAGCAGCGAGAGAAGCAGCTTTTTCACCATGTTACTAGCAATTAAACTTCTTGATACTTAATTAGAAACCAGACGCCTTAAGCCTAATAAACCACAATACCTAATCTTGTAAACTCTAAATCTTCGTAAAGAAGATTTAACCACTGGGTTAACTGCTCCACACTCGTTTGTGTCATTAAGAAGATACGTTCTGTGTTGAGTGATAAACATCTTATTGATAAAGTTATTTATTTAACCTCCAGTTAAGATCTTAACGAGTATATAGGAAAAAATAGATATGTATTATTGTTAATTATATTGCATCGTTGACGTTAATTAACTATAAGTGTTAATAATGTTATTTTTACTTTAAAATGAAAAATGAATATTTTTAAAATATTTAAATACTGTTGCAGAATTCTCATTCGCAGTTAATGGTCAATTTACTGTTGCATTTTTCATCTTGTGCACAATCAATGCTTATCTGTTAAAAAATTACTTCCTTCTTTTATACATATTAAAAATGAATATGAAAATAGGAGAAAAACTTCTTAAGATTAGGAAACAAAATTTTTCGGTAAAATCCAAAATCCAGATTGATTTTGCTTTTTTCAAACGCGCATCTAATTTAATACTAGCTGCTTTTCATAATTATTAAAGTTAATTTATCTTTCATTTTGCCAGCAGTAGAGATTTATTCAAAACAAGAATTAGACAAATATGTTTTTAGAGTCCAAAAAAAAAACAAAAAAAAACGGAAATTATGTAGGGAAAAAGTTCAAAACAGTGAAAACGAAAGGAGCTAACAAAGAAATAACCGAAGAAAATAGAAAGGATGCAATGAACATTAAAGAAGTGGGGGGAAACGACGCAGAAAGTCGGAATAAAAAATTGGTATAAAACTCATTTGATGAAAAATTATTTTTAACTTTTACATACATATGTTGAGAAAATAAATACAAAAATGGGAGAAAAACAGACTAAAGAACAAAATTTTTTAGTAAAATCCAAAATCTAGACCGGTTCTGCTTTTTTCAAATGTACTTCTAATTTAATTGAATTGCTTTTCATAATTATTAAAGTTAATTTATTTTTTATTTTTTACAAATGAAAAAAATGGCTTTTTTAAAAAAATCTGTCATAGTAAAAAATTATTGCCAAGATCAAGTCATTTTTTCCATAATTTTTTTTGAAATAATACGTTAAACGAATACACAATTCGTATTTCGCTTGTTTATAAGATCAAATATGAATAAAAAAAGTAGACAAACCGGTGATTTGTTTTTTTTTCGCGGGCGTTTTTTTGATTCGATGATTATTTTATACTTTAAATGTGATATTAATTAAAGAAAAAAAAAATTGAAAACTCATAAACGCTAAATTAGACGTTATACTTTGAAAAAGGGTGAGACCGAACTGGGCCAAATGATTCATGTCGGATCAATTTCCTTTGAGTTTCTAGTTGATCTGATATTTTCAGTAGCTATTCATTATGAAAATTTTCACTCTTAACTTTTTTTCTTTGTATCTATTATTCTATTTGGTTTGTCTCGGACCTTTCCTTTTTCAAAGCTTCATTTGCTGTGCCTCTTTGTAAAACACTTTCCTCCTCACTGATCACACTTGATTTAATCATTTCCTCCCATTTTTATGGACTTCTGATAATTTTTTGGAACGAAGTTCTTTAGCGCTGCTTGGCGGCTGGAGTAAACTAGCAGAAATCGTCACGTAACGAGAAAGCGTAAGACGTCCTCCAGGCGACCTTTGTTATTTTTCTCTTTCTGTCTTTTTCTATTATATACGTGTGTGTGTGTGTGTGTGTGTGTGTGTGTGTGTGTGTGTGTGTGTGTGTGTGTGTGCGTGCGAGTATCGAGATTCGAGCAGCAAGCATTATGCGCGGTCAGCTGTATAACCTCAATTCTAAACACGTGTAAATTTTATTTAAACTTATTTTTTGTTTTTGTTTTAATTCATACGGGATTTATATTATGTCATTTTTTATCGTATACTTTATGAATGACTTTATACTTGTGCATCTACCAAAAAGTGAAAGGAACTTCGTTCCTATCGGGTGTCTCCCTCTAGATACCACTTCTCTTTTTTTTTTTTTTGTGGTGAGGGTATAATTATCACCTGTAATATGCTTTATGTAAAAATTATTTTGTGTTATTATGGTTTGTGAAATAATACCTAGTTTTTAAAAATTGATTTATCTTAATTTTGTGGCGATTGTAGAAAACTTGTTTTTTGGTTTATACATTTCAGATGTAATCGGAGAATGTGTGGATCCACCAACTGTGTATTAAATAAATCACATTGCAATGGGTCATTTTCTACAGTATTTATAGCATAGCATTTATGAATAATTAGTATTACCACAGCACTTTTTTCTGTTCTGCTAATATTTCCATTACTTATTGCGTAAAGGATGTCTTTATTACTCTGTTTGGGTAGAATAATGACCACAATATGCGTTTTTAAGTTGATGGTTTGATGATAAATTCTTTACGGATCTGTAGATTTTTCTTTTTGAACAAAAGAAGATTGCTATTATTTCGATAGAGTTTGAAAAATAAAACATCGATTATGAAAAGAAGTATATAAAGTTACATAAAGAGAAAGCTATTCTGGCTTTGTTTTTTTTTGCACTGCGATTAATCTATGCATTGGACGTTTTAATGAATTTTAATAGTGTATTACTAAGACATTTTTGACAACGTCATTGCAGTGGTATTCTTTGCGAATAATAGTTAAGATTATATGATAATAGTTTTTCACCTGATTTAAACTACAATGCGATATTTCATTTAATGATATTTTAAAAATTAAAATTTATGTTTTGTGAATTTAAGATGTTTTCAAATCAATTTTTTCTATGCTGAATGAATTAATGTTAGGATAAAATTGGTTTGTTATCCTCAAACATTATATTTCAATGTTAATATTTTTCATCGCATGTTTAAAGGTGGTTTGCTTAATATGATGTGTGGTTTGAATATGGGCTTCTCCAAAAAGTTTCTAAAATTATTCTGTGCCGAATTATCTATTAGATGTAAGTATTTGCAAGCGATTTAGTGACACCAGTGCAAAGAATACAAGTTGGCAATCTTTCTTCATTTGAATGAATACATTAATCCTCGTTTGTAATATATCTAATAATGAAGCATATTTTGCTTTCTTTTTTTTCATGGAGTTGAAAAGTGATCTGTTTTTAAACATGGCACCTAAAAATGTCATCGTAGACATCAAAATTATTTTAGGATGATTCATTCGTAGATTAATATTTGTAATAGTATGTTTTTTGTTAAATTCTATATGCTTTGTTTGCTCTGTATTAATAAGCTGCTGATGATCAGTGTTTGCTATCTACGTTTCTATCACCGCCTTCTCTAGATTTCACTTCTTGCCTCCTTGTTCCCTAATTTGTCCCTTGTATCGTAATATTCTAACTCGTTTCGATGTCAATCTTTTCTCGTTCGAGTGTCCGTCTCTTTTTCACCAAAGCTATTTTCTATACTGTTGCTTATTAAAACTTAATCTAATCATTCCTTGGATGTTTCCTTCGTTCTCTTTCTTTCTTCAATGTATAATATAGTTCTTCAACTTGCAAACTTTATGGTTTTTATTAATAACCAAATTAAAATTAATTCCTCTATTTAATTAGTTGTCCAGTCTATTTTCTTTGATGACATGACCAAATAACAATATATAAATACATATGCTATAAGTAACAGTAAAAAATCACTTCAGTTTTATGTAATGAACAGCCTAAATAGATTTATTAGATATTTTTAAAAAGTTTTACAAGCGGAAGTGACTTTTCGGAACATAGCTCGTTTGGAATAAATATTAATTGTAAATTAAACACAGACTTTAGTCTTAATAAGCCGCTGGGTATTTTTGAACATTTTAAATTTTATTGTCTTAAAATTAATTAGTTACTTTTGTTAATGTACTATGAAGAAGAACTAAATATCTGATTAAAGTAAATCATTTGAATTAATTTAACTTGTTTTATTTTTATTAACAGATATACAGGCATGTCGACTACATTGTTTTCGAAAATCCTTCATTGGTGGATAATTTTTTAAATTATTGGAGATCGAGTGGTTATCAGCGTATTGGATTTTTATATGGAAGATACGAAGTCCATACAGATGTTCCACTCGGTATCAAAGCAGTTGTAGTTGCAATATATGAACCTCCTCAGGTAAAAATATTATTATAATTTTCCATCACTTGTCTGCTATTACTATTATTAAAAGTATTTAATAACTGATTATTATTTTTTACATTACTGTTGTAACCTGTATAGATGTGTGTGACCTATATTACTCCAGTTACTCGCATAAAATTCAATTAGTACATATTATGGTATTCCATAGTTATTTTGTAAATTTACTTTGACTAAAAGAAAAGGAATGTGAAAAATTTTACTTCCTTAGGAAATATTTTATGTCATGAGAATTGTAGAGTTAACAAAGTGTATTTTACCTTTTCATTAAAAGTATCTTTCATCGAAGCAGTATATTGCATAATGAAGTGAAGAAATAATTTTTTTTTGTTCGGAAAGAGAATTTTACGAATTGGTTGCGGCGTTCAAATTAAAGAGAATAATTTCGTTTCATACCGAAATGCAACGTAAAATGTTTTATAGATTATCATTATACACTGACACAACATATTGACTTGGAATAAAAATAAGTTGTGCTTTCATCGGAACTTTTATTGATCACTGTAAAAGGGTTCTGTATGTTTTACATATTTAGCTTAGAATTGAATATTGCATTCGAATAAGGACATTTTGAGAAATTGGAAATTATATAAATCTATAAATCATTATTTAAAACTTTCACAAAAAAGATTATTAATAATATTTAAAAAATTTTTTATAAAATAAAAACGTTATCGAAATTGTTGTCTTTTCTTTTTTTTGCTTTATTTTCTTTCCTTCCCTCTCTGTGCCTAACTTTCTCCATCTGGCCATTCAACATTTTATTTTTTATTATTTCATTAAGCTATTATTATTATTTATAAATTATTAAATTAAATTACATTTTATACAATTATGTTACTGAGTTTTATGTATTGGTACAAAATGTAAGCAGGTTCCTGTTCTGATTCTCGCACCATTTGTAATAAGGTTATTGGCATGGTTTTATAGAATGGTAATATTTTTTTTTTAAAAATCTGTTCTATGATCATCATATATTTCACATTGCCAAATAATGCGTTCAATTGAGCTAATCTCTCCGCATTCGCACAAATTATTCGTTATTATACCCAGCTTATGTAATATTTCCGGAGTTCTTGTGTGACCCGTACGTATTCGGCATATATAACGTATGTATTCTCTGCTCATTTTATTTGTAAACCACGTTTTCTTCTGTAATAGTTTTTTGTATTTCGAAGTATTTCTTCCCAACATTCCCACTAGTTTTTTCATATTGTGCTTGCCATTCATCATTTATAATCTGCTCAATATGGGGTATATATCCACGGTATTTTAACCTTTTCGATTCTATTATTTCGATTTATTTTTTTAGGTGATTTGTCCACTATTTAATTTCTCCAGGTATCCATATATTATATATATATATATTTTTTAAGTTTACCAATAATATTTAATGTATTGCATATTATGTTACGGGTGTTAGATTTTTTTTCCAATTATTTTTTGTATTGCTGATATGGAATCTGTCAATATTAAATTTTTTTTATTTTGTACCTTCCCGATTGTTCTTAATGTTTTCTGAATAGCCATTATTTCCGCTGTACATAATGAATAAAGTTTTGGAAATCGAAATGATTTTATGTTATTTTTAGTTTTATTATATACTGCTGCGGCACATACTTGCCCGTCTTCTTTTGTTGATCCATCTGTGTAAATAATTTCAAATTCATTGTATTTGTTTTGTATTATGCTATTTAATATTTGTTCGTTTATATTATGATGCTATCCAATTTGAGTATTGTGTATTATAGGCTTTAACTTTAATATTTGTTGATATCTTAATATTATTTAATCTTTGATAGTTTTTAAGTAATAATGTAACTATTTCATTTCACGATTTTTAGTGTAAATGTTTTTGAGTGACATGACAGATAGACCCCCCTAAAGTGCTTCCAATTTCTTTACTATCTAGGTTCCGGTTAAAAAGTTTAATGTTGAAATTTCGTCAGTGATGAACTTGCAAATCGCGCCTTGAAGATTTCAAATATCTTTATTCGAATATAAATTTGTACAAACCAACATTAATGATATTGCAGTCACTTGCGTTTATCACCCCCTTAATTTTAATGGGATCTTTTTACTCTTCCAATATTTATTCTGCATCGAAATATTTGCCAGTGTTATTATTTGTCTATTAATAGGGTGTTGCCTCTGTACTTTATATTTTAAGAATTCTTTGTCCGAACTTTTTTGTAAGAAAAAACTAACTGGTAGCTCAGCTCCTTCAACCTGTTTTACGTGGTTAGATGAAGATGAAATTGTTCCTAAGGCCAATTTGAGCGCTTTGTTTTGTATGACCTCTATTGCTTTAAATTTGGTTTTTGCCATTGTAGCGCATATAATTCTTGAATATTCAATATGTGTTTTTATTAATGATCTACAGATCATCAGGTTGGTTAATGGATGACTGTCCCATTTTAATCCATTAGTTGCCTTTAGTATGTTAAGTCCCTTGTAGCATTTTTTTATTATTTCATCTTTCTCATATTTCCATGTTAATTTAGTATCAAAGCAAATTCCTAAATATTTGTCAAGTTCTGTTATTTCTATCGTTTTATGGTTTATTCTTAAACATGGGCTGACATTAATTCTGTGCCTAATAAATATTACTCCTTTTGTTTTATCAACTGACAGAGTTAAATTTAAAGAATTCATTATATTCATTACTTGATTCAGTGCTTTTTGGTTTTGTATTGTAGTCGTTCTTAATGTGGCAGCTATGGTATATAGAACGATATCGTCTACAAATTGTAAAATTTTTGTTTTCTCCTGGAATTTAATTTTATCCGGGTATATGGCGTATATTGTGTACAGAATTGGACTTAATATCGATCCGTGCGGTATTCCTTCAATGCATATAACTGCTGTAGGTTTATATATTTTTCCTTGATGTTCAATGACAATTTTCATGTTACTGTAATAGTTAAATATCCAGTTACATACTGTGGAGCTAATACCGATTTTTCTCATTATTCTAGATAATGTTTTTAAGTTTACTTTGTCATATGTAGATTTTACGTCTAAAACACTGCTAATGTATAATAGTTCTTTGACATAATAATTTGTAGATCTGTATTAAATATGTTTAGATTGTCTCTTGCATGCTTTTTTTTTAAAAGCCATATTGAGTTTTTAGAAACATATTTCTATTAAATAACCACCACACCATTCGATTTTTAATTAGTAGTTCCATAGTTTTACCTACACATGATAATAGTGTGATTGGCTGAAGTATGTACATTTTTTTCCTTATTACGTTTTAGAATTGGGCAAATTAATTGATTTTTCCAAGATTCTGGGATATAATTTTGTTGTAATGAATGATTATATATTTCTAGTAATAATGTTAGTCCCACTTCTGATAAATTTCTTATTGCTGCATATGGTATATTATCCTGTTCCTACGCTAGTATTTTTATTATGGTTGATAGCTATTTTTAATTCTTCCATTGTAAATGGAGTGTTAAAAAATTCATAGTTTTCCGCAGTTTCTTGGTTATCTGTATTTGGACGTTTGATATTTTCTTCGGATTTATATTGATTGATGAATGGGATGATCCAGTCTGGTTTTGTTAAATTATTGTATTAAATCACTATTCCTAGCAAATCTTGTAATGAAAACGTGAAATAAATTCAGACGGATAGAATTAAAAACAAATAATGCAGACGAATCAGTTCTAAAAAGTTGTGTTGATCAGTGCAGTGGGGAGAATAAGGAGTGAAATTAATCTGGAGAAATTAAAAAATTAAAATAAAATATAATTAATTTTATCGTCCGAATTCCAAATGAACCAGATATTCACTAGAACAAGACTAACCGGCCAGAATGATAGTATTGAAGGAGTAGTTTTGTAAATAATAATATCTGTTTATATGAAGGAGGAAATACACTAGTATTTGAATAGTTCAACAATTATTAGCGTACCGCTGAACTACTAGGCATATAAAGCTGAAAATTCATGTAACATAACGGCATAATGTACTTAAGCCATAAAAAATACATTCAAAAATTCAATTTTTCAGGGGCGAAAAAAGGGATAAAAGTCAGAAAATCGTATTTAAAAAACTAATAATCACGCTACAGTTAAACCATTTATACCAGACAGTTGAAATTCCATATAAACATTATCCATTTACCGAAGATGTCAAATAGGGAAGCTTTTTTGAAAATTATATTTTTACGGAGTAAAAAACCGCTAAAAACTTTGCGTAAAAATATTATTGCCTATCGCTGCAGTGTTACCAGTATACAACTAGTTGGATATTACTTTTAGAACTACATTCGTATTATAAAATAATTTTCAGATTCATTTTTATATTTATAACTATATTTTTCTTCTTTTCTGATAAATTTGTATGAGTACAATCATTTATTTAATTTTTTAGAATATTATTTTTATATGAATTAGTTATAATTTTTTTAATATCATGTATTTTTTTAAGACTAAAAATTTCTATTCAGGATTTATTTATTACTCCCAACTAAAACCCTTCTAAGCCTAATAGTAACTTGCTAAAATAAATGTCTCATTTATAAATCTAATGATTATAATAAAAAATATTTCGACTTTATTCATTTTTAAGATCCCCGTATAGGATATCATTTACAGATTAATACGTAACAGATAGATCTGCTAATAAGATAACTCACCATCCATATTGAAGTGTTTATTTAAAGTATATTATACGTCGTGGTAAATTGTGAATTATCAGAACAGGATCTGGACTTTTATTAGTAGTTATTGTACGAATTCATGTTTTGATTAAATGCTATTGGTCCAGAATGTATTGTTGTTTTTTTGCTCAAAAAGCAATTTCGGATTTGTGCTGAATACTTAATTGTAGAAAGATGTGATGATTCATAGTTACCATTAAACAACGGACATTATTAATTATAGAGGGTATTCCTAGATGATTAACAAGAAACAATAAAATTCTGTATTCTGTTTGTAATACGACCTACAGTTTTGTTGGTTAAATATAAAAATGGAAAAGAAGTACCTGTGAAAAATTTAAGTTTTTGTTTAAAATTTTAAGAAGTAATAAAAATTAACGTTATTTTAAAAAAACTTACGAGATTATAACTTTTCGAACTAAAGATTAAAATACATCATTTTGAAATTGAAACTTGTTCAAAATAAACGATTCTAAGGACACTCATGCGTTTATAAATGTTTTAGCGGTAGAATTTTTTTGTCTTATTATTAATCTTGGTTTTTATTTATTATGCCTGTTTTACATAATGATGAACGAATGTTAAGAAAATAAATACAGCTTGGTTGAGTTTTATGAAAACCTATACATTTTTATATTTTATGTTTTTTCTTTAATTTAAAATTTGTAATTTCGGTTTTTTGCTTACTGCTGTCCGATATATTCCTGACAGTGAATTTTAACATGATTTATAATAAGCCAAGAGAATGATATCTCAGTGTTCGTAGTTTAGTTGCTTCGTCAGCGCCTTTATTTTCATTATAATTCAAATATTTTTTTGAACAAATTTTATTCTGAACTAATGGTCATTGTTCTATTTTTTTTCTGAAATTGCAGAAAATGTAATAATTGAAGTAAAATAGTGTGAGGAAAACTGTTTCTGCGAGTATTATACAAATCGTCAGCAGAAAAGAAAAAAGTTCACGCAAACTAAAATAGACCGTATATACACTAAAAAAAGAAAAAAAGGAACACTGACTTTGACCATTATAACAAAGACACTATAATGTTAGGTTACATGATCTTGTGTAAAATAATAATGGTGATGGGAAAAATCGGAGAAATTTCAATGTAATTGAACAGAAGAATCTTTATGGAAAATAGAGTAAGCAACAAATAAAAACTCATAAAGTGGAAAGGAAAAAGAGATGAAGTGGACGTTGCAAATTTATGTAAAAACAAAAGAAATATTTAAAGAAGTATATAAAGAACGTAGGCAGACCAAAAATATGCAAGGGGGAGATAAAATACGAAGAAAGAAAGAGTGTACTGCACGAAAAATAACTGAATGATCAAGAAAGAGAGGCAGATTATATAAAAAAGTAAAGAACACTCAAAATATTGAATTAAAATACGAACAATTAAGAAATTAAGTCAGCTTAGAAATATGACAGCAAAAAAATATGTTTGTAGGAAGAAGTTTCAAAGTAGCACGGTAGGATATCAGGAAAATATGGTTAAACATAAACAAGATTATAGGAAAGTTTAAAAATGACCTAAAAAACCAAAACATAAATGTAATAAAGTTCTATTCAGAAAAAGAGGAGGCAATGAATAAAAAGTAAACATGTATATACTCGGAGCAAACGTATAACAGGCGAGGAAAATAATTGAAGCACTGAAGGAAACAAGGCTACTGGAATCGATGGAATAAGAATAAAAGATTTAAAAACAGTAAAAGTATATATAGTAAGGGAAATTACGAAACTAATCAATCATACATTAAAGGAAGGAAAAATACCAAATGGATTAAAAATATCGAAAACTAGGCTGATATAAAAAAAAAGGTAAACATAGTGAATATGAAAATTATAGATCAGTTGGTGTAAGTAACGTGACTACAACGGTATTAGAAAAATATATAGCAAATAATTTAATGAAGTATTTACAAAAAAATAGGATAATTGACAAAACACAATAGGGTTTTCAAAAGGGAAAATCCACATCGAAAGCAATCGGCGAGCTTACTGAAAAAATTAGAGGTAGTTTTGATAAGGGAAAGAAGGTATATTGATAATCTTTAAAATGATTGATCATAAAATACTCATGAACAAATTAGAGGAAATAGGAATAACGAATGACCAAAAAAAATGATTTCAAAATTATTTAAATAAAAAAAAAAAATGTAAATGTATTAAGTGTACACAGTGAAAAAGAGGAGATGAATGTAGAAGTATTACAGTGCAGTAACTTAGCGCCAGTACTGTTTGTTATACATACAAATGGTTTGTATAAGGAATTAAATTATAGTGATGTATAGTTTTGTTCGTGGATTATATGTCAATAGTTGCAGCACATAAGAATATTAAAGAGGCGGAAATAAGAATACAAAAAGATTTAATCTAGGAAAATTCCTATTTTAGCTCATATATCCGTTCGTCTTAGTCTGTTTTGGCTCTATATAGTTTCTAGTAATAATCTCTCTTTTTTTTCCTTTTCTTTTGCCAATCTCTGCCACCCTCTCAAGGTAATTTTTCTACCCCTATTTTCCAAATTATTTCCCTAAACTTTAATTAAACAGGAATTCTACAACACAATAAATTTATTCCCTTTCCCCTGCGTGTAACAATTTTCACTGATGGCTCTCCCCTAGAGCTGTTAGTGTTTCTTTTATCCTTCCAGATTTTAACCTTTCAGAATCGGTTCGCCTTCTTTCTTTCTGTTCCATCTTTATTTAACTGACGGGTTTTTTCCTTCTTGTTTCTAGGTAAAAGACCTTGGTCAACGTACCCCCTCCAAATAATAGGTGTGAATATGCGCATGATAAAAATCTGAGAATTAATGTTAACAGACTAAAGCAGACATGGGCAAGTTTTTTAAGGGGAGGGCCAGATAAAATAAAAAGTTATCTAGGCGGACCGAAAAAAAAAAATTGAACAAAACAAATTTTTATAAGTGATAAACTTAATTTTTGAATTTTACATCACACATAACTTATATTATATGCTACAATGGTAAAAAATTTAGAAAAAATAGTTACAAAAATTGATTATTCTTCAGTTGAGTATGAAGGTGTACGTGACAGATGAAACTGTGACTGAGCTTCTAAAAGTTGTTCATAATCTGGTAGAAACTGGGATGAGCTGATTCGCAGTAGTGAAGCTAAATGGTGGTCAGTCAATTGGCTTCTAACGTCGTTTTTGCGAAGCTTCGTAGTAGAAAACACCTATTCACAGATGTAGGGAGATTCAAACATCGCAATTATCTTCTGAGCTTCAGATTTTAGGTTTAGGAAACTTGATTTTGACAGGCCTTGTAGAACTCAATTTTAGAAACGTTGAGAAATAGTTGCTTCAATTCAGTGTTACATTGCAACTCAATCAGTTCGAGCTGCAATTCTTGTTTGACTGATTCACAATCCACATTAAATGGCATGCTAAAAATATCCAGGTCTTGTTCGATAACTTTGAAGTCTTGGAATCTTGGTTCGATTCTTCATGAAGACATTTCAACCTTTTCTCATAGCTTCTAAGTTGCCTTCCCCAACTGCAATAGTTTTTAGTCTTGGAAAATAAGTAAAGTCTTTCTTGACTAGTTATTTGGAAAATAGATTCAATTGCATTTTGAAACCCCTGATGTGACTCCAAATATCATGGATTAATTGATTTCTTCCCTGGAGTTTAAGGTTCAATTAATTGATGTAACTGAGAAGATCTGTAAAAAATGCAAAGTCCGAAAGCCATACAATATCTTTGAAATGTTCACACTCTTCCATTTCTTGTTCTTTCATGAGAGAGATTATTTCATCTTTTAGATCTCAAACTCGTTCGAAAATCCGTCCTGCACTGAGCCACCTTGCTTTAGTGTAGTAAAGTATATTAGATTATTCAGACTGCAATAAATCGAGAAACTCTCGAAATTGTCTATGATTGAGTGTTTGTGAACGAATGCTATTAACAAGCTTAATAACATCAAGCACATGTTTCATGTCTAGAACCGATTTACACAGAGCTTCTTGATTTATAACACAATGAAGAAACATAACTTCGTTCTCAGGAAATGATTCCTTAAATATGCCTACAAAACCAGATTTCGTCCCTGTCATATTCGGTGCCCCATCAGTAGTAATGTTACAAATATTGGTCAAAGGTACTTTCAAAGACGTGATAGTTTCTTGAAATTCTTGAAAAATGTCTGATCCTTTCGTCGTTCCCTTTAATGAACGCATGCAGCCTAATCAGGGGCGTAGCGTAAATGGAAGCGATGGAAGCGCCGCTTCCCCTAACAAATTAGTATGAAATTGTTTTTTACTATTTGCGAAAAGAATGCGAACCTCAGAAAAAAGATGAAGTAACTTTTGTTGAATTTAAGTGCCAGAATTAAAAATTATTAGAAAAAGAGCAGCGCTAAATGAAAGAGCAACCGAAAGAGCGAGCGACAGAAATAGCTTACTATTTCACGTTACTACTGCCTAGAGTTGCCTCTGAACGATCTGCTGCGTACCCCGATGGTAGAAAAAGGTTGCGCACGCATATTCAATTTGGAAGCGCCAGCTTGTGTTGCTTCAAGATCACATCATTTGCGTGAATTTTTATCCGTGCGATTGCAGAATAATGTGTATCGAGAGCGAAGAAAAAATGCACACGCATCTTCAGTCTGGAAGCGCTGAGTCAAATTGCTTCACGGTTACGTATACCGATCATAAAGCGCGATTTTTGTGAAGTCAGTGTGTGAGCACGAGCATAGAGTAGTGCGGTATTTGCAGTACATTTTCTTTGGATCGTTTTATATACGCTGTTATTTACTAACAGCGGAACTGAAAGCGATAGTTATCGGTCGCGCTTTTCAGTCTGTTTTGATATACGACAGAAGAAGCTATACCGACGCAACTGCAAATGTACCAGTCTGTTAAAATGCAAACACTTTTGAAATTGAGGCTACATGCAATTGTATATGTATTATTAAAAAACTTCCAATGATTAGTTTTAGTTCATTAAGTTTTCAAGAAAAAATGAATAGTATTCCAAATGATAAACCAACGCCTAGTTTAGAAAATTCGATTACAAAATCAAAAGGTATGTAAAAAGAAAAGAAAAGAAAATACATACTTAATAGATGGTAGAAAATTCGATTACAAAATTAAAATCTTCATTAGCTTTTTTTAGTATTGAAAAAGAATTATTATCAAACATTAGAAAATTACCATCTTTCCGTGATGATGTAATTGACACTTTCGCAAACAAGAACCGAAAAATTGAATTAATTTACAAAAAAAAGAGACATTTCGATCCTCTTAATTCATTTTTAATTCTGCTCTGTATTTAACCGAATTTTACGCATGCTTATTTTTATGTAAAAAAAAAAATTTGATCGTGGCGCTTCCCCAGTTCTGAAATTCACGCTACGCCACTGAGCCTAATTCTTCAGTAATACAAAAGTCGTCATAAATACCTCTTATAAATATCAGTAACTGAACTGTGTCAGGTATGTCTGTACTTTCATCCAACGAAAAAGAACAGAATTTAAACTTGATTATTTTTGACTCTAGTTGTGAGACAAACTGCTTATCAATTACTTAAATTCTAGAAGTAATTGTTTTTCGAGACAAACTTACTGTCTCAAAATCCTTTGTTTTGTCAGGACATAAAATGTCACATATTTGGAGCATACAAGTTTTTACAAATTCATCATCAGAAAATGCTTTGTTACTTTTTGCAATATTGTATGCTGCAATGTAATTGGCATTTGTAGCTAGCTTTTGAGAACAGCTTTCTGTTTTAAAAATATTTTTCTGATCTGACAATTTTTTACGTAGAGCTCCTGCTTTTTGCCTTCGTTCTTCTTCGGTTTTGTCATGAAGTGTTGTGAGAGGTTGAATTCCTTGAATACAGCTACAGCTTCATTGCAAATGAGGCACTCAGGTTTATTCTTAATAGGCATGAAAAAGTATTTCCAAGTCCACTCATCTTTAAAAACACGACATTCGGAATCAATTTTACGTTTTTTATTTGCCATTGTAATTAGAGCCGTTATCTAGACCAAAATTTCGTGCGGGGGATGGCGAGGAGGGGTTACAAAAATATTTTTATAATTTTATATATATATATATATATGTGTGTGCGAGCGCGCTTGTGTGTGCGTGTTATTATGAAATATATTTATTTAGAAATGGTACACTAAAGCCTTGTAGTCAATTATTGTATATGTAATAATTGAACACTACAATAAAAACAAATAAAAAATAGTCGTTTCTATAGAATTCATAAAAATTTTAGTTTTCTTTTCTTTTGTCAAAAATTGAAAACAAATAAATTGATTCTGAATTTCAGTCCATTTAATTCAAGCAGTTATTATTTCGCAGCCCCCCCCTCTGATACGGCACTGATTGTAACGATCAAAAATTTCAAAAAACACTACCTAACAAAGCAAAGCCAGACACACAGCCGCAGAGGGTGACTTGACACTGATTACGTGACTGCCCGAACTACGCTGACCTTGAGAACAGACGAAACGAATATGGTAGCGCCCGGTTCGTTCCGAACTTAGCCGAGCAACACACGCATTGTACTCCACATCGCCATGCTACCGATCTGCAGACATCTACTACCGCACTGCACAAACTCAGTTGATATTAGATGCGGTAATACCATACTTAAAACGCAATGAGAAGGAAACCGTTATTCTATTTTAGCTACGCAGAAATACATTCTTTCCTATGTGTAGGGGTTATTCAAAACCATGTTGCGGGCCGAATTGACTATCCCGAAGGGCTGCACTTGACCCGCGAGCCGTAATTTGCCTATGACTGGACTAAAGCAATGGTATTCCTAAAAAAAAGGGACACAGCTGAGATTTGTATGTCTAAATATAATAACGCACTCGAATGAATGTGTACATTCGATGGTGGAAAAAACATTAATGTGAAATGAAAAACTGCTAGAAGTTGGAAATAGTAATTCAATGTAAATATTTGAGGGTAGTAGTGGACCAACATATATAAGATGGAACGTTCTTATGGAACATATTACAAAGAAAATTGGGTAATACTGCCAGCTTTATATACATTTAAGAAATATGCGACAAATAAAACGTTAAAGATAGTTTTTTATATGCTAATAGATTCGAGAATCAGATATGGAATTCGGACGTGGGGAATAGTAAAGAAAGTTTTTTTTTCTTTGTCGTAGTTCGATTCCGAACGTCATGAGCTTTCATGCAGCCCCATGAACGATATCAATAATCGGCATGTTTGTTGAATACTTTATTTGGTTAGTAAAACGATATGGAACACGCCCCCTCTGACGTTTCCCATTAACTTTACCTTGTAGAACAAGCTTCTCGATGCCATCCCGCCTAATTATATGACCAAAAAGTTGTAACGATTGCTTTCGGATGGTTAGTAGGAGGCGGGTGTTTGTATCAATATTTAATTCTCTTAAGACGGAAATATTTGTTCTTTTTGCTACCCACGGGATATGGGACATTATCCTGTAACATGTCATCTCGAAAGCTTCTATTTTTTTTCGGTATGCAGCATTAATTGCACATGATTCAGAACCGTAGGTGCCAATGGGAAAGACTAGAGTCTGAACTAATCGTTTTTTTTTTTTGTTTACCAATATGACGATCTTTCCAAATTTTAATCATACTTGTGAGCGCATTCTTTGGAATGTAAACTGATTCTGTCTATTCTGCTGGCCAGTTATAGGTAGTTTATACCTTTGCATATTTGCAGTAAAATGTTAGTTCTCCTTTCACCTGTTGACTTAATCATCTCAGCTACTATTCCTCTGATCCAGATGATTTTTTCTTTAAGAGCTTAGTAAGGGCTGCCTCTACCTTGCATTTAAGGATTAGAGGTTCTGTCAGTTCCTTGGTGAAGTCTGTTGTGTTTGTCGCCTCTCCATTATTATCTCCGGCCATAAGTGTTTCGCAGTGATGACGTCACTGATTCAGAATTTCCTTCTTTTCTGTAAGTATTCTTCCTGTATCATCTTCGACTAGTAGATGTCCTGTAGTGAAATTTTTTGTTAATAGTCTTACTTTTCGGAAGAAATCTTTAGGTTCATTTTCGTTCCTGTGATCTTCTATCTCTTGGCAGATGGAAATTATAGGTTATTTTTATCTTTAGTCAGGGCTCTGTTAATCTCTTTTGTGACCTCTTTATATCTTTGGAGTCTGTTGTTATCACTTATTCCATTTGCTTTAATTTCTTGTCTCTCATTAATGATTGTCCATGTAGCGTGAAATATCCATGGTTTTCTTGGACCCGTTGTTGGTGGATTTTATCCCTGCCGCATCTTGCGCCATTTTTATTTTCATTTCTTTCCAAAGCGCGTCTGCAGTACTGTTTTCTATTTGTTTTTGTGTAATTTCGGCCATAGCTCTGGAGGCTTCGTAATTATACACGGTGTTACTTCCTAGCTCCCGCCTGTTGACTAAACATGTTTTCTTGGAAGGTTTTTTCAGCTTAAGGCTGATTTCTGTTATTAGGGCATTGTGGTCGCTACCACAATCCAGTCCTAGTTATGCCTTCACATCTTTTATTGAGGTTTTTTATCTTCTTCTAATGAGGACGTAATCTATCTGGTTTTTTGTGTAGCCATCTGGAGATCGCCAT
Source organism: Icerya purchasi (assembly GCA_039619475.1). NCBI lineage: Eukaryota > Metazoa > Arthropoda > Insecta > Hemiptera > Monophlebidae > Icerya > Icerya purchasi. The sequence goes on along the minus strand of CM077116.1, from coordinate 292,878,351 downwards.
GTATAAAGTCGTCGTGGATGATGCTGGAAATATGTATTTGCTATGCATAGGTTATTCTCTATACAAAATCCAAGAAGAATCTCCCCTTCTTCATTTCTGGTGCCTAAGTCCTGCTTACCCATAACGTTACTCAGCTGGTCATCGTCTTTAGTGTTGCCGACTTTGGCATTGAAATCTCCTATTATTAGAAGCATTTCTCTGTTCGGGCATTTTTCAATGGTTTTGGTTAATTTTCCACAGGAATTTTCTATTTCTTCATTAGTGGCTGTTGAGGTTGTAGTATATGCTTGTAGTATGTTTAGACTAACTGGCTGAGCTTCTAATTTAACGGAGATTATTCTATCACTTATAGTTTCGTAGCCTACTACAGCATCCTCAATAGTTCTGTTGGTTATTAGGGCTACTCCATTAGTTGATTGTTGTTCATTGCTGGAGGAAATGATCAGATTGTTGTTAGCAGAGGTAAAATGTTTATTGCTTCTCCAGTGAGTTTCGGATGCACCTGTTATTGCGATATTACTTATTGCACTTTCTAGTATTTGTTTCTTCAATATCCTATAACAAGTAATGATACAGCTGTTACCCTTTACCATGATTAGCAGCTGCCCAATATCTCAGGAACAGACGCTGACTAGAGAGCCGCTCCTAACATGGTGAACAGAGACCCTCTTGGATTTTAATTTAGGAAATGAGCTTATGGCGGCTCTTCTCGCCTTGACACAGTTGAACTCAGGTTCCTCGAGGGGAAAAAAAGTATACTCGGGAAAAATAAATAAACTGCAAATGAAATACTTGAGATTAATAGTAAATCATAAAGGAGAAACTGAAAGTGAATGGAAATACATAACAGTAAAGAAACTTGAACTGCATGAAAAAATAAAAGTAGAATACGAGCTGAGGAAAAAATATACATACTGACTTTAGTTGGAACAAAGATGGAGGAGTAAACTGACAAATATAGGGGGAAAAAAAGAAAAACAAACGAATGGTTTCAGGAAGAAGGAAATGTAAAAAAAATAGCAAAAACATAAAATAAGAGATAATGTACAGGAAAACAGCGTGCAATAAAAATAACAAAAGAAAAGAAAAAATATACAGATTACAAAATAAAATTAAACGAATTACATTTATCGATAAATATAAAAATGATTTATCATGTAGTGGATATTACGCGACGAAATGAATATATATAATAATTTAATTTATGATGTAAAACATATAAATATAATTTATCGACAAGCGTTTTATCTTGACGAAAGAAATCCTTGTAATTAATGATAAATAAATAAATAAATATATATATATATAATACTGTTGCTTTAGTGAAAGCGAATGTTGTTGATTTTATCGGCTTAGACATCTAATTCAGTTTTGTTAGTTTATCTCTCTTTCTGGTAGTAATAAGGAAGTGAAAGATTTTGTTTATTAAACGTCAGAGTGTTTTTAAAAAGCTTGGTAATATTAATTCGTCGCTAACTTCTATGAAAACAGGTTGTAACTCTATAACTGACCTGTAACATTTGTGATCAATTTGTCTACCACGTTGTTTAACAGCGAAAATTTGAACGGCGGATTTGATTTTTCAGTATTCTTAAATGGAATTTTCTTTAAAAAAAGTAACTCTTAATCAGCTATAAAATTTCAGAAAAAAATAAATAAATGTGTGCATATATGTGAATTTCTTATATTTTTCTGTTGAAAAACGTTCTTTCAATAGTAACTGCATTTTAGATAACCGTAAACATATGAGTTTAAAAACGTGCCATCATTCAGAAATCAAAAAATGGAACGGACTAATGATCTGTTCGCGTTTTTATTGCTTTACTCTGCTTAGTTTTGTCGACAACAGCCGTGGTATTTTCCTACTAATTTTTAGCGGGAAATTATATTTTTAGTATTGCTATAAATCTGCTGCGAGTATATTTAAATGTGAAAGTGAACAGTCGTGCGTTCTCGTGTTAATTTATCGCTTATCACGTGTTCCAAATTTAGTTTTATTTTTTTTTTCTCTTAGTTTTTTCTTTTCTTTTTTTCCCTTTCTTATCTTATCTCTGTGTTAAACATATTCTGCATTAATCATACGTACGTAAGTGCATTAAAATAACTTTTTGACCGGCGAATTCTCGCCGATCAATATACAAACCGAAAAAACCCAGCAAATACTACAATCATGAACTCAGAGAAGACCACCACTTATGCTCAAAAAACTAAAAACAAAATTTCACCAGTCACCGAATTTCAACACCCAACGGAAGAGCAAGGTTTAGTATTTAACTGTATATTAGATTTTAAAATCAGGGACTATTTGGTCGCATTAACTATATCCAATGCTATCAAAGATCCAAAACATATCATTGCAGCATCTAAAGTGGGCAAAAACCGTTTAGTCATTCATTTACAGTCCAAAGAGCTCGTAGATGAATTCTTCGCCAACCACGGAGGCTTTAAAATCGAAGAAAATTTTATAAAATGCCGCAGGCTAATAAACCCTATGAAGAAAATTGTACTCTCTCATGTCAGTCCATCCATCCCCAACTACATTTTGGAAGATTACGTAAAAAGCCAACTAAAACTTGAAATCACCACTCCATTATCTTACCTCAGATTAAATCCGCATGACCAATTCTTTGGCCATATAATAAGCTGGAGACGGCAATTCTACACTACCACCGATTTTGACAAGGAGAAAATTCCTGGAACATTCTTAGTTCAGTACAACGAACAAAATCATCGAATTTTCCTAACCTGTGATGAATTCTCATGTTTTAAATGCCATAGCAAGGGCCACAGAGCCGAAAATTGTCCTGAAAACGAAGAAAAATTATTACTTGAAACCGAACACTGGGAAGACGACATAGATGTAACGGAAACTCAACAAAACTCATCTTACCCTAACAACAGTGTAGATCTCAACAGCTCCCCTCCTCTGTCAACCGAAGCAGTAAAGAGACCTCTCTCATTTTCCTCATGCAGTCAGTCAAACAATATTGACACAGACTCGAGTCAAAAACCTGCTAAATCGGCTAAAAAGAAACTAAAACCAACCAAAGCATCTCTTCGTACAAAAGAAACGGATACCCAATCGGAGGAAGAAAACGAGAATGGAAAACCACAACCTACGTTAAAAGAAATCTTTGCCCCTCTGGAAGAACATATCGTTAAAAACCAACACGTATATCCCCTCAGCTTTCAAAATTTTACAATGTTCGTAGACATGTGCAAAGCACCCAACGCACAAAACGTCACTCAGGTCAAAGATGATCTTTCAATCGCTGATACTCCAACATTAATCAAGATGCTGAAAGATACGCGCGAACTTTTACTATACAGAGGCACCAAAATAAAATTTACAAAAATCATCAACAAGCTGGAAGACGAAGTGGAGCGGGCTGCAACAGCAGCAGGGGTTCAAAAATAGGAACCTCAGTCAATTTAAAATAACCGTAGATAATATCTCGATATTATGAAAATTTTAAACTGGAATCTCAACAGTATACGAACCAAACATCCAGAATTACAGATTTTGATCGCACAAGAAAATCCGGACATTTTACTTCTACAAGAGACCAAGTTGAAACTAGCTGAACAATATAACCTAAAAAACTTCGAAATATTTCGCAAAGACATTTCAACCGATACAATCGCTAGAGGCGGAGTTCTTATTGGAGTCAAAAATAAACTATGCTGCGAGCATCAAACTTTACACAAACTTACAGGCCATAGCCGTCACAATAAAACATCCATTCAAGCTCACTCTCTGCTCAATATACTTACACCAATCCGATGAAATTACAGAGAACTGCCTCGATCACATTATCAAACAATTACAAACTCCGTTTATCTTGAGTGGTGATTTCAATTCTCATAATACATTATGGGGCTCAACCACCTCCAATGGCAGAGGAAAAAACATAGAAAAATTCATCGATCGCGAAAATCTCAGCTTACTCAACAACGGATCGCACACCCACTTCAATTCATACAATGGCTCCTTTTCAGCTATAGATCTATCCATTTGTAGCAGTTCATTAGCTCCAATGGTCAACTGGATTACCCTTCCTACTTTATTTGGAAGCGACCATTTTCCCATTTTAATTTCACTTCAAACACTAGTCAGACACGATCAATACAAAAAATATCCGACATGGAGAATCAAAGACGCAGATTGGCAAAACTACACTGAATTGTTAAATTTACAACTTCCAGAAAATCTCAGCGACATAAATGAGGCAAATAACCATATCGTGAAGGGTATCCTGGATACCGATACTCAATATATCCCTCGAAACAGTGCAACCATAACAAAAAAACAAACAGTTTGGTGGAACAATGAATGCAAAACAGCAATAAAACAAAAAAACCGTATGTTAACCTTAGTCAAACGTCATCCTAGTCAAGAAAATTTTAAAAATTTTAAAATTGCCAGAGCAAAATGCAAACACACCATTCGGGAGGCAAAAAAACGATCATGGATAAAATTCACTTTTTCTTTCAACTCGCACACCCCTATAAAAGAAGTATGGAATAAAGTAAAAATGTTATCAAACAAAAAAAATTTCACCTCAATCACAGCGATTGAATACAATTCTAAAATATTCTCGAATAAAACAGATGTCGCCAACCAGATCGCTAACCACTTCTACCAAATGTCCTCTACAGAAAATTACACAACTGCTTTCATTGACATAAAGCGTCGAATTGAACAACAAGATTTAAATTACATAGATGAGCTTAACCATGACTTCAACCGACCTCTTACATATGACGAACTTTTATACGCCCTGAAACATATGAAATCCTCAGCCGCTGGACCAGACGACATCCATATAGATATGGTCAAAAAATTAAATTCTGCATCTCTTCACACAATTAGCAAGTTCCTCAACCTTATCTGGAAATCTTAAAAGATACCAGACAGTTGGAAAAACGCTCACATAATCCCGTTATTAAAACCAGGAAAAGATTCCCTTTCTCCTTCTAGCTACCGTCCAATCTCGCTTACCAACACGTTATGTAAAGTCATGGAGAAAATAATAAACACCAGATTAAAATGGACTCTTGAACAAAAGAAACTATTGGATCCAATGCAATATGGTTTCCGCTCTCGAAGAAGCACCATAGATCATCTAGCGAAGTTACAACAGCATATTTGTGACGGTTTTGTAACGAGTCAATACACCATGCTCATAAGTTTTGACCTTGAAAAAGCCTTCGATAGAATATGGAGGCATAAAATCATTAAAACGCTCATGGAATGGAATATAAACGGAAATATGCTTGAATACATAAAAGACTTTCTGTCAAATAGGACTTTCCAGGTTCGTATTCAAGATGTCTTATCCCCCCCCCAAAAATACAAGAAAATGGCACACCGCAGGGCTCTATAATTAGCCCAACTTTGTTCATAATTGGTATATCAGATATATCTAAAATCATAGATCCTCCAGTCAAATACGAACTGTTTGCTGACGACTTAGTCATTTATATGACTTCCTCAAGCTTAGATAATCTAAATAGCACTTTACAATCTACAACGAACAAATTGCTTGATTGGGCTTCATCAAATGGACTATCCTTCTCAATGAATAAAACAAAAGCAATCACATTCAGTACAAAACGAATTAAACCTCCAGATTGTAACGTCCACCTAAAAAATAATACGCTAATTCAAAGTTTCGATAACATAAGAATTTTAGGACTAGAAATAGATCGAAAATTATCTTTTGGAAAACACATAGAAGACTTAAAAACAAACTGTCATAAATCTCTTAGTGTGATAAAAATGGTTTCTCATACCAAATGGGGTGCAGATAGAAAATCTATAAAAGAAACCTTTACTCGGCGCTGACTCTTTCCAAGTTGGACTACGGCTCCGTGATTTACAGTAGTGCCAAAGAAAATGTTCTGAAAAAACTGGACACCGTTCAAAATTCAGCTCTAAGACTCATTACAGGAGCATTTTACACCAGCCCAATTGCTAGCCTTCACGTAGAATCAAACATCTTTCCATTGCAACATAGAAGAATTTTCTTATCCCTGAAATACTATACAAAAATGATTTCAAATTTAACGAATCCTACTTCCGAAAAAACTATTTCGCCAAACTTTATTCAACTATATGAGAAATACCCAAAAACTCCGAAGCCATTGGGAATACGATGCCTAAATACAATTAAAAACATCAACTTTGGCACACCAGACATCGTAAAGGACATAAGAGAACTACCACCATGGCACACAACTTTTCAAGAAACCATAGCAGACTTAAACCGACGCGAAAAAATGGACTCGTCCTTAACCAGACATATCAGAAAGGTGACTCGCTCAGCTTGGCAAAAAGAGTGGAATCGAATCTCTCCAATCCAAAACAAACTACGCCGCATCAAAAACGAAATTGCCGACTGGGAAACCAACTATTGGCCAAAAAGACAGGACGAAACAGTTATTTCAAGACTAAGAATAGGGCATTGCTCATTTAGCCACAAGTACATCCTCGACAAGGAGCCGGCGCCCATTTGTGAAATCTACGCAGAGTCTTTCTCGATAGACCACCTCTTCACATGCAAAAAGTGGGAAACACAGCGAGCAGCCTGCGACATGGTAGGAAAACCTATACCAGAACTCCTTTACAACAACAGATCAAATTGTGAAAATGTACTAACATACCTAAAACATGTAAATATGTATAATAGTATCTAAATAAGTTAACTGTTAAGATGTAATATATTCGTCGCAAATGGCTCCATTGTCGAGCGACAATAAATAAATATATTTAAAAAAAAAAATCTGCTACATTATATCGATAAATTAATTATTGTTAAATTTTTGCTAGACTACGAAAGAAATTGAAATTATCTAAAGTAAAAGTTTATATTATTATTATTATTATTATTATTATTATTATTATTATTATTATTATTATTATTAACCTTTATACCAAATTTAAGGTGCGAGGACTTAACGATCACTCATATTTACTCATGCATACCCGCCGAGTATAACAAGCAATTTCTTCCTTCTGATCTTTACATGCTACTTCAATCATATCTCACCGACAGAACATTTGTTGTCAAGATTAATGATTCATTTTCGGAGGAGCATAAAGTTTTATCATCCGTACCGCAAGGTAGTCTATTGGGACCCCTATTATATTTCATCTACACATCTGATCTACCAGTTTGTAATCAAACAATACTAGAAATATTCGCTGATGATATATCCATTATTTCATCAAATAAGTGTATGCTACGCACGCGAATAATTCCGTTCAGAACCATTTAAACTGAATAGTCAGGTGGGTAAAACAATGGAGAATAGTTTTTATCCATATAACTGCCGACGCATTACGTTCACAAACCGAAAAACTGAATGTCCAACGATAAACATTAATAACAAAGTAATTTCACAAGTTTGTCTCGTAAGGTACCTCGGAATGTACCTGGACCGAAGGCTTATATGGCTTCCTCATGTGGCACACACTAGACAGGCTGTTGCTGCCCATGCTAAGCTGTTGCATCCATTATTGGGACACAGATCGGCATTGAACTTAAACCCGAAAGGACGTACTTATTTTGCTCCGATTCGGCGATATGGTTTAGAATTATATGGTTTCACTTGTAGAAGCAATCTTAACAGAATTCAGCGGAGCAGCAGTCAAGGATACTTGGTACAATTACGTCTCCAACGCAACATTACATAATGATTTAAACGTTCGATTTGTCCGAGAGACTTATATTCACCAATATCAAAAATGGTTCGATAAATTTCAACATAGCAGTAATCCCAACATCAACAGAATGTATTCTTCTGGACTTCCAAATAATCCGCCTAGACGACTGAAAAAGAAGTGGTGCCGGGACGCTCTCCCGACTACCTAACAGCTGAAAAAGTTCACAGACGATGTATCTCTTTTCCAATATATCAGTTCTTTGTTTTCAGTTATTATATGTATATAGTTAATTATTATCATATTTACAGAGTTCTTGTATCGTAATTTAGTGTCTCATTGGAGACACCAATTTAATATTAAATTTAAGTTAAGATCACTGTTGTTTATGGTTACGGGTACAATAAAATCTAAAATAAAAAAAAAAACATACATTACTACCTTAAAAAAAAATTACTTTAAATAATTAATTAACTAAAATTAAACCGAAAAAAATTAAAAGCCCATGTCCTGTGCAAAGGCCTCTTTCAACTTTGCTCATAATGGTACCCAAATAAAACATTTTGTTTGGTAAGTCATGATAATATCGAGTATACATTTAAAGAAATTGACTGTAACGATTGAAATATTCTGCGGTTAAATAGCGTGCGCCTGATATTATTTTTTGTATATCTGATATGTAGATTGAGCTATTTGAAGCGAGCATTAGGTTGTCCCGAGCTACTTCTGTTGTTGATATTACTATCGGCATTATTCGAACTGTCTTCATTTTCCATATCCTTTTAATCTCATCTACTGAAGCTATACATTTGTTTACTTTTCTTTTATAATTTTTACCATATTCAATGAGTTACGTACAGCTACGACTAATCAGCGCTGTTTTAGTTTTAAAATTTGCACTATATCTGGTTTGTGGTTCGTAACGTTTTACCTGCATATAAGTTCACATTGCAGCAGCTTTTCTGGTTTATTCGATTAAATTATATCTACGCCTTCTATGGCCTGGTGTACTATTTGTAAGAGCAGATTATGTCGTACATGTATTCAAAGCTAATTGAACACAGCCAGAAAGTATGTAGTCAGTTGTTTCTGACTTGATTCTTCACACTTACGGCATACATCATTTTATACTTTTCGTGATTTTTGGTGTTTATTACGCTTCTCAAAATACCTCTCTACGCCGTCTTTACGTTTTTCGTATCAATTATGTCATTTAATTTGCTCTTAGGTTTAGGCAAGTCAATTTATCGTCCGCTTGTCGAGTTATGTAGATGTGATTGAGGTTTCTGTTTAAAAAATTTGCCCTTTTTTTTCTTGCGTTTTTAATAATTACGACATCTATATTAAGTCTCTCCCCTTCCCCTAAATTCTAATTACTTCCATCCTAGTTATTCAGCTTCTTAAGTAGTGTATATTATTATATTTTGTCATCTTTCTTTTAGTCATCGATTTAAATTTCGATATTTCGGTTTCGATCTAATTATTCCAAATAAGTCCATTAGTGTTGATGTAGTGTAGGCATTTATTGCTTTTTACGACTAGCTTTTGCGTAAGTGTATCAATATGTTTGTTCACGTGTTCAGCGTGTTTTCGTGTCTTGAGTGTATATTTATATTTTTAAATAGCTTTTTAACTTTGTTTTCAGTTCTTTCCTCGCTAGATTGATTTTCCTATATTGTGTAAACCTGTTCAGTTCGGACCGAATTTCATCTATTTGTTTTGATAACCGGTTAAGCCATGGCCTCTACATGTTGCATTACATACCTGCATTAACTTTTAGGTTGTGAAATTATCTCATTGTTGAGCAAAATTTAAGGTTATTTACATTATCTAGAGATCACGTATTATGTACGTGTTTAATGGAAATTAAATAATGTAGTTAGGTGACATCATTTAATTTGTTTAGTGGTACGATTTTAGGCCTGCTATTTAAAGATTGTCTTTGGAAAACGGATAGTCTTTCAATTAGGTTTTTAATTTAAACTGTTTAACTTAACTAATATTTCGTCTTCTGAAGTTGTTAATGATTTATTTATCTCTCTGACAATTCGTCTTCATTATTGATTTCTCGATTAGCGGGTTTATCCTGGGGTAGGTGTATGTTAGCTCGCGGACTTTCTTGGATTTCTAATATATATCTGCAACCTCCTGCTTTATAGCATTCCTTCGTAGTTCTGGGATAGGGTTTTTTACTCAATAGAAAGATCGGCAGGGATTGCTACGGGTAAATGAGTATAGGTGTGAGGGTGAGTGAATTCGCGTCGGCTCCCTCAATAGCTTATTATTATTATTATTTTATCGGAATGTTGGCTTAATATTTCTTTAATTTATCTCGAATGTTTCGAAGAATTGTATAATGTAACGTAAATCGAGGAAAATCGGATCAGTTGTTGGAATTTTGTCAGTCGGAGATAACATACTCTGATACGGAAAAGCCGCACCAATATAAAGCAATACTAAAGTAAAAGTACTATTAAAGTTTAGTAAAAGTGAAGGTATTATTAGAAATTACGTTAAAGCACCAGTGTGTGAGTTTGTAGTTTCACTGTAGAAAATCCTCGGCGCATCATCTATTACATGACACGTAGAATGTTTCGGTATATGAATATTTCTTTCAAACATATCACAATCGTATAAAATATAATAAATAAATAAAAATAAAAACTATCCTTTTGCGGCTACTTGATGTTATAATTTGTTATCCAAACTTTTTATATTCATAATTCGTAAATAAATAACATTTCAGCATACGCACTTTTATAATAATTTGGCTACGTTAAAAATTCAGAAATTAAATTAAATTTGTTATTCATTATTCACAAAATATATATATAATATATAAAAAATTCTATTTTAAAAATTTTGAACTGTTCGACCGGTTTTATCCGTTTTAGGACATGTCTAGAAGGCTTTTCATAATAGTATCACAGTTGATCATTTCACGGATTTTTCAGGCTATAGTGACGTTGCACTTGTTATGTAATCTGTTTTGAGCATTTTGTAATTGTGAGTTTATTTTTAATGTTGGAGAAAATATTTAAACGTGCTATTTAAGTTGAACAGTGATCTTCCCCATGAAGTATAGAAGAACCAAGTTTTTTTTTAATGCTCATTTCAATGGTATGGCATGAAACGTTTTTATGGTTTTCCGACACTAGCGCGTCCCTGATATTTCTTATTACGATTAATTTATTGTTGGTTTTTTATTCTGTCTTAGTTAATTCTTCATTAGTTTAAAAATATAAATATATTGTAGGATAATGCTACCCAAAATCAATCTACGGTTGCGTCAGTAATCACTCTTCGGCAACTTAATCTGCGAGAGCTTTAATAAACGTTCTGGTAAAGCTTTTAATTCAAGTAGTGGTCAAATTTTTGAATTCATTCGATTGATTTTATTATTAAAGTACGTGAAATGTTTTGTTTAGTGCGAGAATAAGTAATATCCTTAAGAAGTAAATTGAAAATGGAATTTTCAGAAATGCTTCAAGAATTTATTCTGTAATTCTGCAGTATATATGTATATTTATCAATAACTCTTTGGGTTAGAAGCTTACCGTTTCATTGCAAAACGGACTGTGCAATAAATTTTAAGCTTTTTTTTCTTAAACAGCAGCATTAATAAATTTAATATGAAATTTTCCTAACGAAAACGATATTCTGTGCAGATTTGTAATTAAAAGTTATTATTATTATTTTCACTTTCACGAACCTAACAATATTTTGGTATCTGATGTTCGACAGCAGTATTTATGTGTTAAGTATCTATATTTAATATAATATTATATATATCATTGAAAATATTCATCTATTAATTCTACATAAGTTTATTATTACCGCGTTCGAGAAATCTGAAATGATGTACTTTGAAATACATATAAGTCTTATATTCCATAGATGTTATAGTTATAGTTATTGTAGTTATTACGATGGGAACTGATTTAATATATGTCGGTTTCCAAGTTTTACTTACTTCTTTTGGTAAATCTTGTTTATTTTATTGTTCTTTCTTTCTTTATTATTATTTTTTTTTGGTTATTGTTGGCGTTCTGTATTGCAATTTTGCATTATTTTGTTATTTTCCGTTGATTAATATTATGTTCATTGCATGTAATTATTTTGCTTGTAATTATATCTTTGTCATAATGTATTTTGAAATTTGTATTTTCTAACATTGAGTCTGGTTTATATTTGAAAAAGCTACATTGTTATTTATAAATTTACAGTTTTACACCATTTCACGGTGTCTATAAATAAAAAAAATTTCCTTATTAGCAGTGTCTTATTTTTCTTTTTTTTTTCTAATTTTATTTTGTAATATAGAAATTGTAAAATATTTTAATATTAATCTAATAGTGTTGCGTGAGTGCGATTGAATCAAATAGGTGGAGGAGTTCCTTTAGTGGTGACCGAACGAAGCAAGCAGAGGTCTAAGTCCTTTAATTATATTTAATATTAGATTGCGGCGTTTTCGGTATTTTGCAGGGATATTCGTGCATCTAGCAGGGATATAATCTGTTTTTTCACGTATTACATTTCTGACATTGGTTTTTAAACTTTTGTTCTTAATAATATATTTTTTATAATTTTTTTTTAATTACTCTATTCTATGTTGCGCACATGAAACCCTCTGTCTCAAGGAACAAATCAGCTTTGGAAAACCCAACTAAATGTAGTATTTTTGTCCGTTTACTGTTTTACTTATTTTAGCTATCCCGTTATATAAGTCAGTTTGTTTTCAATTATTGGTTCTGATATAATTATATATTTCTCTTTTACCTATCTATTATTTATATTTAAATTTAATAGTGTTAGTCTTCAAAAGAAAAACAATAAAATTTTGGAAATTATATTTATTTTAATGATGGCAGTTAGACTGACAAAGGTAATAATTGAATGCTAGTATTAATCCATCTGAATATACGGTTAACTAAGATTTCACTTACAGATAAACGGGATCAGATTTTTCGTTCTGTTAATTTAAGTGTGTAGCACAAGGGAAACAAAAATTTTTCTAAAAGTGAGCTAATTTTAAATTTAGTAAAATAAAACAAAAAAATAAAGTTTATTTTTGAACTTACATAAATGAAGTCGTCTTGAATTTTTAGAAAATTTTTCAGCGAATACATTTTATTTCGCTGTTTAAAAATAAATTTTTAACAAACAAATTAAAAAATTAATCTTCATTTAAATGGTTTTCCGTTATCATACAAAAAAGCATCATTAAGATTATTAGAGGTTTTTAAGTTTGGGGGAGTATTATCATTTTAATTAAATTTCAAATTTTTGGAAGTATCCGTCTTTTGCTGCATAATATAAATTCAATATTATGTTTCTTTAAGTTTGACCCCAAAATTTCTTTGACCTACAGAAATTGCTAGCTATGATCAAGGTAATGTACTTGACCAGTTTAATATTTTTAAAATACTTCTTTCAAGATTTAGGAGGGGTTCAGGTCCTTTCTTGCGCTCCTCTGACTACGTTCATAATATACGATATTTTTTATTTTGCCTCCTGGCACATAAATAAAAAATTTTTGTAGTTTTCTTTTCCTTGAGCATGCAACGTACAATCGTGAAGGAAATATGAATTTTCTAAATTTATTCCCGATAACTTCTTTGTCATTTTTGTTCGGTGAACGATAAAATCGCAAAGTTTGGTCACAAATAGTGATCAAGTAAATCGCGGACTTACAGATAAGGGCATTAATAACTGAGTATTTTTTTTTATTAATAATTTGTTGTATTAAATAAATAAATTCAAAATAATTAAATTAATTCCTACATATGTTTCAGTTTTCAGTTACACTTTAAACGATTTTCAGATGAATTGTTTACATTTTAAGCACCAACATTATGTTCTATTAAACTTTCTGTAATGGTACGGGAAATAATGTGTGTTTTTGTTATGTAGGAAAGTACGGAAGATCAAGTTGTTTTATTAGACACTGACAATAAGCGAGAGTTCGTGGCACATATGGCTGAAAAATTGGGTTTGACATGTGTTGGATGGATATTCACTGATCTCGTTGCAGAAGATGTACAAAAAGGAACGGTATGTTAATTTTTGAAAAGTTAACTGTAGGTTACTGTTAAATATATAGAAAATGTATGCCGTTAATAATGAATTCATTTTTATCTTTTTTATTGAGTATGTATAGCGAATTCTTCTTAAACGAAATTTTTAAGACGATTAAAGTTAATCAAGATAAAATAATTTTATATTTAATAGTTTATTTTTTCAATTTATTTATTTAAAAAAAAAATGCTTGTTTTAACGTTATTTTTTGATATTTTTATATTTATTTTCTATTTAATATGAGTTAGTTCACACGGTAATAGTAGCAATGAAAATATAGTCTGGAAGTTGTTTATTCTTAATATATATATATATTAATTACAACGTAATTCTTAGGCTACCCCCCATTCGAAAAAATGTCCCAAAAAAATGTCCCAAAAAAATGTCCCAATTTTATGTAACGCTAAATGTCTCAAAAAAATGTCCCAATTTTATGTAACGCTAAATGTCCCAATTTTATGTAACGTTTGTTATATTTTGTAGGATTTTTGTTATTGTTATTTAAAAAATGTCACAATTTTATGTAATAAAATATGTAACGAAAAATGTAACGAAAAAATGTCTTAATTTTATATAACGGAAGGTAAATGTTAGAATAGGATTTTTGTGGTTATGTTATTTTTTGTGTGTGTTGATGCCAGTAAGAATTACGTTGTAAATTTTGATCATTTTATACAAAGTATAGAAGAGAAAGAGACAGGAATGAAAGCAGGAGGGGTCAAGGGGCACAGCCCCTTGCGAGGCCAAAGTGGCCAAGTTATATATATATATAAATTCGGCCATTTTAGTCTCGCTAGGGACTGTGCCCCTTGACCCCTCTTGCTACATTTCTGTTTCTTTATCTTCTATACTTTGTATAAAATGATCAAAATTTACAACGTAATTTTTACCGACATCGGCACAAAAAAAAAATAACATAATCACAAAAATCCTATCCTAACATTTAACGTCGTAGCTCTTATACGTTCGTTTTTACAATTTTTCATCACGCAAAAATTAAAAACTACTAAAGAAAATTACACAAATTTTTGTACAATGGAAGTAGCTCCATTCGTGGTGGTTAAATCACATGTAAGCAGTGACGAAACTTATGGTTTGGAAAAGGCACTGCATTTATAAGAATTTAAGCGAGGGTTATATAATGAATTAATTTTTAGACAAAGGGTAATTCGTTTAAGACTTAATGGGGACTGTAATTGATATTTGTTATAAACAAGATGATGATTGCAGCCGTCGATATGGAAGAAATAATTCACTTTTGGTTTGACATATGTTGCTTTAACGTGCGTAGCCTATCATTAAACAGAGAATGTTGACAGAAAATAAACAACCACTTAATCAGAGTGACATCTACTGCACGTACAACGGATATTAAATTTTGTTCATTCACGATATACAGTTTTTAAATATTTATAAAAAATTTTACTAGGGGCATGACTGTGTTTAAAATTTAACATAATTCATATTTAAGCCTGCTCAGCTCAATTATGCACAGGACTTACGTGTGTGCCCCTTATACTCGTTAATTGAAATTAAAATAACCGAAATGGATAATAATATTCATTTTTTAAATTTAATCTTACATATTTTGAAAAATCGTGTTTAGTTTTGTTGAATGCGTGAAAAGTGAGGTATTTATAATGTAACCGAATGCAACCGAATGTCTGCAAACAATAAGGTTTTTTCTATTGTTTTATTTTTATCTGATGTTTTTTCTATTAAATAGAATGTTCTTGTAACTAAACACTGAACTATTTTGATATTTGTAATTTTTGAACTGTGTGTAATTATATTTTTAAATCTATAGAAATATTATTATAAATATTATTATTTTTACTAACTTCAAAAAAAAACTGTAGGTGAACACAAATTGAGTAGTCATCAAAAAACTTGAAAAAATGAGGTCCCTTTACATAATTTTTATAGGCTTTTATTTAACTCGGTTTGCCATTCCGTCTGTCTGGGAGGAATTTTGCGAACGATTTTTCACCTACTTCCCGATGAATTAAAAAAGTATCCTTTTGCAGAAATGCTCGTTATAGATGACAATACAATATTATGCAACATTCGGGTTTCCAACTTCAAAATTAGACCCTCGGGTCGCCGAAAGTTCGAAATTTTTGGGGAAAATATGTTTTTTTTCGGGCATGTGCTATTTCGTTGGAAATATCGCTATTTGTCGAGAACAAAACCATATTTTATCTCATTAATGAAACTTTCGAAGTTTACGAAAAGTTCAAAAAATCGTGAGATCTAATATGTAGCTACCTCTTTGAGGCGCGGTAATTATGGCTAAAAATTTTGAACAAGGTTGAAAATATGCACATGTACGTATATTTCTTTGGTTTGGAACATCTAGGTTTCCAACTTTAAAATTAGTCCCTCGGGGCTTCAAAAGCTCGAACTTTTGGAAAAAAATATTTTTTTTTTCCCGGTCATATGATATATCAATAGAAAGATCGCTATTAGTCAAACATTGTGTTTTATGTGCTGAGGATTCCGTATGTATTGTATAAAAAACAAAAGACAATATAATTGAAAGAATGCGATCCATTATTTAATAAATGTCCTACAATCAAGATATTGAATAAAATAAAGCAAAATAAAATGCAATTCTAAATTTATTGTTTTTTATTGAAATACATAGTAAAAAGTCCAGACTAAAAAATAAAAAAAATAATTTTTTTTTTTAAAAACAGGCTTTTATTTACACACTAAAAAGTGCAAAATAACTTTATTAGTGTGCGACTACCAGATACACATCTTAATATTAAAATCTGAAACTACAAAATATTCTGAAAAATAAAAGCGGGGACCGCAGATTATTAATTAAATATTAATATTATAATACATCCTAAGCTAAAACCACAATCACCATTATGTTGTTCCATTGTTGTGCATCACAATGCCACACATACCGAATATTTTTGTAACTGCGGTCCTCGCTTTTATTTTTCAAAATATTTTGTAGTTTCAGATTTTAATCTTAAGATGCGTATCTGGTAGCCGCATACTAATAAAGTTATTTTGTACTTTTTAGTGTATAAGTAAAAGCCTATTTTTAAAATTTTTTTTTTATTTTTCTTATCTATTAACATAACAGATACGATTGATTTAAAATATTATCATTTCACCATAGGAACATAATTTGAAAACATTAAAGAGTAATTAATGTTAATTGTCATAGAAATGTAGCTTTAAATAAAGAAATCAATTTTTTTTATGTTTATTCACGCATGACTTATACTCATGTGGACTAATTTTAATGATTCTCCGTTTAATCAAAAGTGTACCGGTATTTTTTCTTTTTTTTTTTTTGGAGTTAGTGGTGGTACCATGTGAGTACCGATGGAAATCGGTAAATATAAACTGAGTAGTCATTAAAAAACGTAAAGAATGTATAGTCTGTCAAGTGTTATGTCCGATAAAATTTTATAAAAATTAAAAGATTCTTTATAGAAGCAAAGGAAGAAAATTAATAGCAATGAAATTGCATTTATTAGGCTTTCGTCTAAAACACTTATTACATTTATTCACCTTACTCAATAATACAAATTTAGAGTAGAAAAATAATATTAAATATTTAGCGCAGTTTCAGATAAGGCATATATTCAATATGTAAATGTACACGTTTCTCAACTTCTAAGATTCTAAAATGGATTTTACAAATTTTTATTTAACAAATAATTCAAAATAGTATTACTATCAAATTCATTCGATGACTTTAAACTTTGATTTTGTGTAAAATATTAATTGGGAACTAAGTTATTAATAGGAATCGGTGAGGTCTACTTGTTATAGAAAAATGTATTTACTGCTTTTCCAATTTAACAAAAATTTCTGAGCTATTTAGATTTTTACATAGCTGAAGGCATTTTAATTAACATCGTTGATGTTAAATTCGATCCCAACTTTTCATCAGATCGTTCTTTTACTATGCCCATAATTAGTAACATAATTTGTAAAACAAATAGTAATATAAGATGATCACTCGCGTCGCGTATTATATACATATATACGTGTATATATATCTATCGTATAAAGCTGCAAGAAAAAAAATCGTACAGCCCGTTCTAAAGTAGCTAGAGAGTTAATTTTTTTTTTAATCGACGTATTTTCTTCGTGAGATCATAAGAAAATTATAAAACCCTCAAAATTTTAAAGTTAAAAGGCCCAAATTTTGAAAAGTGTGAAAATCAAGTTTTAAGAAAAAAATTTAAAAAAAATTTCACGCCGGTTCTATATGAGTTACGGTATTGATTTTCTTTTTAACCTGCACACTATGGTGTCCAGAATGTAGGAAAAATATAAAATTCGAAAAATGTTGATATTTGGGGATCAAAATTTGAGAAAATACACGCTTAAAACAGTAAAAAAAAAACAACAGTTCTTTCCATGGTAGCTGGAGGTTTACTCTTTTTTTAAATGTTGTATTTCAATTGCTAGAATATAGGAAAAATACGAGACCCCCAAATTTTGAAAAATAATTTAAGCATATAAATTCTAAAATGATTAGAGTGATGGTCAGCAGTAGCTTAATATATTATTGCTTAGATACTAATAAAAAAAAAAAAAAAACGAATTTCACCATTGCATTTAAAAAAATAAACATTGTTACTATCTTACTTTAAAAAGAATTAAATGTAACATATTCCGCTCACATATATTACCCTGCTAGTAGTTTCAGTTTTTCAGATATTTTAATCTAAATTTCATTTTTTGATTGACGTATTCATGTACTTCTTTCTTTTTTAAAAAAAAATATATGTGAACACTTCAGTCTTTATGAAAATTTAAAAAGTAAAATAATTTAAAGTCCGAAGGAACGGGCCACGAAGCGGCTAGTGAAACCAATCCCATAGTGTATAAATAAATAAATAAATAAATAAATATATATATATACTAGCTGACCCAGCCACGCGTTGCTGTGGCTTAGTAGTTATAATAGATTAAATTAATTTTTTACTTATTATTTTGATGCAACCAAATTAATTTTTACTAATAAATCTGAAATTATTTAGCCAATTTTGAATCATATGTAAAGAATGAAATTATTCAACTAATATACACTTATTGAATTTACATTTTATTTATCTAATCTTTAACTTTAATTTGTATCAATGACTTATTTACACAATATATTAAATAAATTAGTTACATAAAAATTAAATGTTATAAATGAGGCAGATAACATTGGTTTCGAACTATTAGTTATATTATTTTATAAAATTGAAAATTATCTAAGCACTAATTTGTGCATAATGTTTTTAGTCAGCCTGTCTTTTGCTAACACGAATAGACTTAATGGTGTTCCCACACGTGAGCAGGCAACATGCGTTTATTCTTGCAATTTCTTCTTCCGATTCAGTAGCTCTCATGACACGCATACGCCGTGCATTTCTGCTACGCGCATTGTTGAGGTTCGATTGTCTCCGCTGCATTATCTTATACTGAAATATAAAGCAACTTAGATGCCCAACAATGTCAGAGAGTTGTATCACTGCCACAATATTGTTGTGGGAATATTAAAATAATTTTTTTTTTTTTTTAAGTTTATAATGGAGTGTAAACTTTTATCAAGGCAGGACGTTTATTAAATGCACTGAAATATAAATAAATTAAATGCCGCACAATATCGCACAATATTTTTTTTTTTTCCTAAACAACAACTCCGTAATAACACTAACTTTTTTGTAAACGACCGCGAAAAAATTTATTTTATCATTCATCGATAAAAGCGCCACGCGCCAGCGATAAACATGGTTGCATTTCGATTAACATTGCGCACGATACTCAAAAGTCGCCACGAAAAGTAGTTGGTGCTCAAAAAATAATAAAATTGTCAAAATTTGTTTTATTTAATATAACAAATATTTATGTAAATAATTAAAACAAAAAGTAATAGCCAACAATTAAATTTGTTTTTTTAATTAATTGATTAAATTATTTAATATAACAAATATTTATGTAAATAATTAAAACAAAAAGTATCCTATTTGTTAAGTTGGACTAAATTGCGTGTACTTTCAAAATTTTATAAAAATCGGTTAAGTAAATTCCGAGTTTATCCTGCACAAACATAAAGACACGGGATTTTTATATATATATATATGGGCGTGTATGTGTGTGTGTGTGTGTGTTTAGGTGAATGAGCGCGAGGTGTTTTATATTCTGTGTTTTTATATTTACTTGATAATAATCGGTATTTTGTGTTACCAGACTGTTATTGTCATATTAATAAATTATTTTATTAAAATGTTATTAAAAAGATTTGTAACGAAGGAGTAATTAAATTTTTAATCATATATCTATAATCTTCATATTTATTTATAAGTCATGAAAATATTATGCAGATGCATATCTATATGTTTACTATCATATCTTCAGAGGTTAAGAAATAACAAAATAAAGAGCAGTGATTTTCCCATACGCATACAGTATCTTTTACAACTCTATCTATACTTTCATTGTATGAACTAGTGTGGACTAGCCTGAAAAACAAATTAAGCGTTAGTTTAAAATGATAACCGTTTGCCTAGCAAGAAAATTATGTGTAATTAGTAATATTTTTTATATTATTTAGTTAATTTGTCAATTTTAATGCATTTTTTTTATTATTATTATTTACATATTTATGTTATATTTAGAATATAAATCCGTTAATCTTATTCTTTCATTAAAATTTATTACTTTTCGCATTAGTAGTATATTCGGTATAACAAATGACCAATTTTTGAAATAATGTAATTAGAATTCTTTTATTTTCGTAATGATAAATAAATAAATACATAAATAAATAAATAACGAAATATATGTTGTTAATTATTTGAATTTTTTTATTGTAATTATTGCAGGTGAAGTGTGTACGTGGAATTGATAGTCATTTTCTTAGTGCAGAAGAATGTATTACCGCTGGATATTTTCAAAATTTACACCCTAATCCATGCCGGCTCTCTCCTAGTAAATGTTTTGGCTCTAAATTTGTTACAGTTTGTGTTACAGGTAAATTTTTATTTCTTTTAAATTTTAACTTTTGTTTAAGTTATTGAATATGTTATTTTACGTAATAGCATGAATTGAATGTGTAATCTAAAAATATAATTACGTAATAGATGAGGCTCTAGTAAGATGTCTGATTTTATTCAGATATTATTTTACGATTTAAGAAATTATAGGACAGTTTTTAAAGTGATTTTAAAACATACCATAAAACTAAAAACAATCTTATAATCCAACTACTGTCGTAACAGTTATGTATAATGTACAGAATGCGACATTTTTGCAAAATAGTTTGTACATATTAATTCATTTTCACATGTAGCGGTGAATCAAGCATGCAGTAGTGTCGAGCCAAATCTAATTATGATATTCTGATTGTTCAAAATTCTAAAAACCGTTTTTAAATAAACAGTTTATTGATGTAAAAAAAAAAACACATTATAATTGCAAAATAATATAACTTCAATAAACATAAAAAATTAACTTGGAACTTTTCTTCTCACTTTATTTTCGGGGAATTTAAATTTACAAAGGTAAACTTTACGGTTTTTTTCTTTCTTTTTTATTTTTTTTGAAATATTGGAGAATTGTTAAATGTATTTGAATTAACAGATTTCGTGAATAATAATTTTTTGACAAGTTTTAATACCTAAAACAAATCTGTACTGCCGATAATACTAATACAATAAGTACTCGTACTACAAAAAGAGCAAAATTACAATACGCATTAGAAATTGTAGATTAAACTATCAGTTAAGCATATGTAGATTTCGAAATGGTTAGTAATTATGTTTATCTGCCCCTGTTTGTAAGTGAACATGCGATATTGAAAAATCCATTTTTACAACACCTTAAAAGAAGAAGGCCATTTTGTAAATTACGATTATTTTCGAATAAGCTGAAATAAGTTGATGATAAATTTGCAACTGTTTATTTATACATTTCGCCTTCCTATTTTTATAGCGTCATATACAGTTTCCGAGCGTTGGCGACTACCTATTCGTACATCTCAGCTGTACAGATATAGGTAGTGTACTAGGCAATTATTATATGCAACGCGAGTGTACACGCGCAAGACTTCATTCGGAACTGATTAGTAATCGTTTGATTTATCGATATACAAGTGCAGTCCCGTGTATGTCTGCTGTGTACTAACTAGCGCGCATATGATGGTATACGTGGTGGTTTGCCATTGCCTTCCACGTGATTATTAGCGAGTATTTAATTTAATTCTTTGTAATAAGTTCTGTCGTCGCCCGGAATCGAACCCGTAACCTCCGTAACAATCCTTTTTATTTCTTCTTCTTAAATCAGATTTGTTAGCATCCACTCTCATAAATAATATTAATTGATGATTTTTTTTGATTTTTTAATTCTGTTGCGGAATTTTATTCATCGACATTATGAGAGAATTGATGACATATGAAAAGTCACAATGAATGCAATAATATTTAGGAGTTTTAGCTTGTTGTGTTGCTGTTTTGTTTTTAATATTGCTTTCAATTGTTTTTACATTACGCTTTATAATGTGACAATACAAAAAAAAAAATGTTGTTCGAATTTATTGGTTTTCGTGGAAATTGAAAGTTAAGCTGCATTAGATAAGTTTCAAACTGGAATAGTTTATTGAAAGATTGGAAAAAAATAAGTTAACAAAGTTCTACACGCTGCAAAACGATTATAAATTCAAAAGTTATCTTACCAAAATGTATTCTAATTTTTTTACTTTTTTACATACTTCCTTTAGTAGTTAAGGTGTTCAGTACTGGTAGCCTGTTCGGGATTTAACAGTTCTTAAAGAGAAAGTTTTAAAAAAGAGCTGGTTTGGTAAACAGTTCGCAAATAATTGTATCAATTCTCAGTTCCTAGCTCTTTTAACTTACTATTCAATCAGTAGAAATAAACTGCAGCATAGAGGCAGCGATGACAGTAAATTGAACAAAAAAAACAGTTCTTTCTGTTTCAGTTTTAACGGTGTTCGTTGTAGTAGAATAAGCGAAGAGTATTGCACAGGCTTGAATCGCGCATACCTCAATGGTAAATATTCATAGTAATGATGTATCACTGCCACACTAGTAACGTTCTGGTAATGCGAATGTAATTCGCTCGCTGATCTATGTATTTTGTGTGAGAACTCCGTTTGGCGCCAACATTTCGCTTTGGCCATTCATTCAATTCTTTGCTATTTCAGATCGACAGACCGTTGCGATATTTTCAATTTTGATTTACTAAAAAAAAAATAAAGACCTAACCAGAAACAACAACGTTATTAGCAATAACTGGCAGGATACTGGTTCAAACTGTTTTAAGCAAATATCTGTTATAACTTCTATTCCATTAGGCATTTACAAAAATTGTGATGCGATCGTATACTATTGTAAATTGCAGTATTGCTCATTTATTTTTAATCAATGAAAGCTGAAACAGTGAGATGAGAACTATTACACTAGAGCTGTCATACTATCTGTTCAGAGAGCTGTTTTAAAATGTTGTTACAGAATCGGAAGTCAGGTACTAAAAGAGCTGGGAGCTGATAAGAAGAGTTGTTCTTTAAAATGAATGGGAGCAATAAGAACAAATCTTTGAAAAGAATTGTTCCGATCATCACTAGTGTTCAGCAACCGAACCAGAGGTGCCGCAGACTCGAGGCAAGTTGCTCTCAGGTTTATCCATTCTGAAATGATTAGATAGCAGGGAAATCTGAGAGAGTAAAGGTGGCCGAAAGAAAGGGACTGCCCCCTCTGCTCTCATTAATGTCATTGCTTTTAGTACATATGAACATTTACTTTATAATCGCGGACGCTCTGCTTGGAGTATGGAACTGATCTTGATTATTTACATATTCTCCGTGTTTAAACATTACTTCATTTTATCAATATCCGTGTAGTAGAAAGTTGTCACCTGCTTCTGTTGCTAGTTTGAAATTGTGCCCATTACTTTTGAATCAGTATTGTTCTCTAAGGTGAAGATAACACATATCGATTAAGAAAATCATTTTGATTGTGATACTGCATTAGAAATTCAAGATAGGATGCATATCTTTTAACATGATTTGGCGTTAACATTTTCGGTGCCCATTGAGCACATTAACTTTTGTTACCTTAAATAATTTTTGCACTCTCGATTCTATATTTTTCATTCGGAAGTTAAGTAGACAATTCAGTAAAGTAAATATTTAACAAGTTAGGGCTCTTCTAATATTTGTGATAAGGTATCGAAATTTAATAAAGCCAGTATGGTAAAAATTATAGGTCCTCATACTCTGTAATACCGAACATAAACACATAATAGACGGGGGGATAATAAGAATGTGGAATTTTCGATATTTTTATTTATTGAAAGGAATAAGTAAAATTATAATTGAAAAACGCGGTCATTACGCTTGTTTACATACAGATGCGTTCGCGAACATGTTAGATAAAAGCTATCGTTGTTTCTTTCTTACCGAACACTTCAAATCAAAGTACTATTTAAAAATCTCCCGCTTATGTATATGTCATATGAAAATTAAAAAGAGAACGTACATGATAGCAATGATTCTAAGTAAAATCCTCGCATAATCCGATTATTATAATAACCGAAAATATACGATTATTCTAATAGTATTGTGTCGCACTGTACCGATGGGGTTATATAAAATTCACTTTATGAAATTATTCGAATCACAATCACGATTTGAATTAAAATCTTCGTATTTTTGGAATTATTATAAGAATCGTTTAAATAATTCGAATCATTAAAAATTTAAATCTTAAAAGTTAATTATGTTACTGAAAATACGTGGTCTGACAATTAAGTAATGAGACTGAGTCTATAAAAATCGTATATTTAAAAATTATTCAAAAACAACATGATCGCCTTTGATGAAGTTCCCTTGGGCACCAACACAGCGATTCCAGCGATTTTTCCATGCATTGTAGCAGTTTTGGATCGCTTCAAGTGGGATGTCCGATAGTATCTTCGTCACGGCCTCTTAAATGTCGTTGACCGATTCAAAATGCGTACTTTTTACCACTTCTTTGACTTTGGGAAATAGAAAAAAGTCACATGGTGACAGATCAGGCAAATACGAGGGCTGTGGTAACACTGCAATCCCTTTAGATACTAAAAAATCAGTAACACTGAATGCGCTATGTTAAGGCGAATATCAATGGTGAAAAATCTACGTTTTCGCGATGTCTGGACGCACTTTGTTGATCCTTTTTCGAAGTCTTTCTTGTACATGACGGTAGTAGACCTGATTAACAGTCTGTCTAGCTGGAACGAACTCCTTATGAACCACTACGCGACTGTCAAAGAAGCAGATGAGCATGGTCTTCATTTTTAACTTGCCCATGCTTTTTTCGGTTCTGGGGCGCTCGGAGACAGCCACTGTTGGCTTTGGCACTTCGTCTCGGGGTCATACTGAAAAAACCAACTTTCGTCACCCGTAATAACGCGGTCGAGCAGCGTAGGATCGTTTTCTACCTGTTCCAAACAATCTTGCGCGATTGACATTCGATGGTCAGAAAGGTTCTTTGGTATCATTTTCGCTCACAGCTTTTTCATTGCAAAATCCGGAGTGAAAGTCTGTGCAACGGTTTCGCAGTTGATATTTAGTTCGTCAGTTAACATTCAAACGGTTAAACGACGATCTTGGTAGATTAGGGTAGTCGTGTCAGTCCGCACTTCCACCGGTCTCCCACTTTGCGCCTCATCTTCCATGCTCTCACGGCCATTTTTAAATTCTTTATGCTAACGAAACACTTTCGCACGACTCATATAGTCACTACCACACTACTAAACACTTTTAGCGATTTACCGTACGTTTCGATCACCGAATCGCCCAGTTTAACACAAAATTTATTCGCGACGCGTTGCTTGAAATTTCGTTTTTCCATTTTCGCGCCGAACACCATTCACATACTTGTATAAAACACCACACAGCTAAAGAACTAATGATCGCGTGAGGGCCGTAAACACGTCTAACGATAGGGGAGGGATGCCAGACTGTCGCATAGAAATGTCGAGGCCGCAATGTTACCACATGCGCGGGAAAAAAATCAGTCTCATTATTTAATTGTCAGACCTTGTATAAGTTATGTAAATGTTTTGTTAGCAAAAAGATTATTAATGATAGAACACATTGTTAAATCTAATACATAAATTATGCAGGTAATGATAAAAATAAAATAATTTTTAGCAAATTATCTATGTAGAAAATATGAAATTTTATATGTACCTAGCATTGAGGCTTTATTTGTTTCAAAGTAATAGCTATTATGCAAGAAAAGAATATATAAGGTTTACTTTATAAATTGCAACATAAAATCGTGTACATTTATTAATAAATTGTTACTTGTAAAATATAAATTCTATATTTCAATGTTTGGCAAAATTGAAAAAAACATAAGTAATTATATACTAAAATAAAAATTTAAACCGTTTAAAGTAGTTTGTATGAGAAGTAAAATTTTCCATATACAATATTTTTAATAAATCTTTATTCAACATTTCAAAGAGGTAATTGTTTGTCATTAAAAGAATTTATTAAATCCTACAAGAAAAATTGTATTTTTTATGTTATAAATAATTTTTAATAATTCAAAAATTGTATTAATTTACCAAAGGTTATTTAGAAATTTATAATAAAATTAAGCAAATCTGCGGGATAAAATTATTAAGAATAACTTTATCGACAATTAATTAACTTCTTTACCCAATTAAAAAGAATTGTTCGCTTATTAATTATGCCAATCATCAAAAAATCGATTTTTAAACTAATTTAAATATCAACTATTTATATTATGCACTGATGCAATTGTTCCACATAATTCGATTCAATTTATTCTCTACTGAATCGGGAACAGAAATGCTGTGCGAGGATTAATCCGAGGATTATTTTGAAACGAATACGAATAATCGAGAACCCAAATAATTCTATTATTCCATAACTAGTGTATGATTTATTTTCTTGTATTACAGAAAATCTATCGTCGGACAAATAAATATGATAGAGTACATTATAAAAGTTAAGATTTCGAAATAAAACTTACTATGTGTGAAAAGCGAAAAAAATCTATTGTTTTTTTTCCAAAATTAACCGATAGAGCTGAAAAAATACTTTACGCACCTGTGCATGTTTCATTTTTGGGCGCTTTGTGTAACATCATCCCCATTTACCGGTACATATATGAGTTGTTTTCACTTTGCGTTCTTATAATCCATCTTCAATAATCCTGTCCGTAAATAACTGCGCTATTCTTCTTGTCTCATCCTTTTGCTATTTAGGCATCTTTCTTCACAGCCGTCTTACTTTTCAGGAGTATATAAAATACTTATACAAATCTGTTTTTAAAAGGCTAAACCTCCTTAAAGCTTTTTTTCCGTGCCGTTGGGGTTGCGATTCTTGTATTTTTATTATCCTATATAAATTTATTATACTTTCAAAGTTAGATTATTGTTCCTTCTTGTACAGTAGTGCTTGCGACATAGCTCTTTCAAATATGGATCGTGTGCGGAACCTTTGTCTCCGCCGATACCTTGGAGTTTTGAAATCGTCTTCCACTGTTGTAGTTCTGTCGGAAACCAATCAGGTTCTTCTGTATATTCGTCGATCTTATCTTGGTTGTCGTTCCTTGACAAAGCGACTTCCTATTCCCTTGTTTAATCTTTTTAACTTCTATATTTCCATATTAGACAACTGGCGCTTTTCTCCTAGGAAAATCCCTATTCTTTCTCGTATATCTGAACGACTTAATCAATTTGTTCTTTACGTTTTCTCTTTTAATAAACTCCCTTTAATTATTCCAATTTGCTGCAGACTTCTAAATTTCCACAAGAACCTGCCGGCTCATGTAGTCAGACAAGAATATAACTCTGTCATTCAATCTTTATTTCCTTTCGACACTGTTATCTTGACTGATGGCTCCAGGACATCGGACGGGACGAGAGTCGTTTTTTTGGTCATGTAACTCAACTACGTATTTGGAATTTTATAATTTGCCTTCTTTCTGCTCCACATTTATACTCAACTGTTTTGAATTTTATAAGCTGCCTTCTTTTGCTCCATATTTACCGCGGAGTTTACAGCTATCCTTCGTGTTATTCAATACATCATACCCACAAACGGTTCTAATAAATTTCTGCTAGTCTCGTATTCTAAGAGCGTGCTGCTATCAATCTCGTCTCTCCTTCCTCATCATTCCTCAGACTTCATAATTCTCCTGATTCGTTCTCTTGTTACTAGATTATATAGCGCTCGTTCCATACAAATCAAATAAACCCCCGGCCATGTTAGCAGTGAGGTTAATGAACTGGCTGATTCATTAGCTCGATTCGCCCTTCATACTGGTCAATTTCTATCCAAATTTTCTTCTAACCTTAACGTTATTTCCAGGAACTGTCATCGTAGACGAGTATAATATTTATCCCGTTTTATTCTCTAATCCTGAATTCTTCTATCGTAATATTCAAATTCAGCCTCCTCTTTATCTTTGGTACTACGACTTCCCTCATTTTTCGCGCTTTCTTACCTCTGCTATCTGCAGACTTCGCCTTGATCATAATCTCGGCTCTCTGATTCCTATTTTCGTTTTTCTCTGTCCTTTTCTCCTTTTTGATCTTTCCATCCTACATCTGCTTCGAATGCGCTTCTATAAGAACGCTCTCACTTTTATAGTCAACTTCTGAATCTTGGTTTGCCTACTCCATATAATGCTTTGTTTATTCTTTCATCTCCAACCCTGGCGATCATTCCTAACGGCATCTTTCATTTCTTCTACTTCTAGTATTATTCATTTCTAATTCGTTTCTCCTTCTCTCTCACTAATATAGTCTAATGTTGGATAATTCCCTTGGCTGGCGATCCCAAAAAAAATTGGTTTATTATTCTATATTTACAAGAGCGCTGGAATTACATAATTTCATTAAAGGAAGCAAACAGAGATAACTTAAATAATTACTGTTTAAATGGAATAAAATTTTTTTCAATAAGAAAATCATGCCAAAGGGTTAAAATTTCAAGAGCATAAACTCTAGGTGTACACAGAATACGTGCATGTTTAAAATTCGAAAAAGTTCAGTTAGACTTGGGATACTATTATTTTTATTTTATTTTATTAGTTTTTTTCTGTTTTTGACGCTGAGGAGAGGCTTTTCAATTTAGATAGAACTAATGAAGTGAGTTTATTACGTATTACAATAAGTATTAGCGAGGTTGGAACCACCCATTCAATCAAGTTTATTACGTCAGATTATGGACATTATTCAGTGAGAACTTATTGTATGCATTGTAAGGATTATTATAATACATTTACGTTACAATATTGATTTCAAAACCTTTTCTTTTTTAAATGTACCATGCTAAGAATGATATTTTTTTTTTCTTTAACGTACTAACGGATTTCTTATTTAAAATGTACTTAAATTTTTCAAACTTCTTGATCTTGTTATAAGGTAAATGGAAGTGGGTGTACATTATTATTATGTTAATATTTAAATATCGAGAAAAAATAATTGAACCGTTCTGAATAATTTGCGGAAAAAATACGCTACACGCCATCTTTATCTGTGTGCCATGACCAAGCGATCTTGATTGCATTTTATAAATAAAGACACTATCCTCGTCGTGTTCCTTTTTTTAAATTTCTTGGTTTTCGCGGTACATTAGAACCCTTTGTAAAAATAACCCGCTTTTTAAATTTGAAGTAAAATACTAAAATTATGAAGTAATAACAAACAATTAGATTGAATATAAACGAAATTTTAGAAACGCTTTCAAGGATGTCCTATTTTCAAGCTGAACAGCAGAAAAGAAAATACATTAATAAAAATTAGTTTTATCACATAAATAAAATCACAAAAAAACAATGGCGACTATTTTTGGATAATTTGATCCATATTTGTAGAGGTCGGTATGAAACTAGTCGGCACTTTATGATTTTTTGTGTATGTTTTTTTGTGATTTTATGTAATTAAATGTAATTAATGTTTAATACACACTGGTCTTATTTTTCCCAACATCGCGTAATGCAATTTAGTTTAAATTATCTTAAATTGGAAAAAAAAAATATTAGTAACAATGAATTATAATTTGAAAGTTTCTGTTTTCTAGCTGAACATGGGACATTTCCGAAAATGTTTCTGTAATATTCATTTATATTCTATTTAAATGTTTGTTATTCCATTTATTATTTCACCAGCTATTTAACGAACAGGATATATAAATATGCTTTCATCGTAAACGGGAAATAGTAATGAAATTTTGGCACCAAATTATGTTCAAATCACATTAGGTAATTTTTAGTCCAGGTTTAATATCTTCCAAAAAAAAAAAAATATATACAATATTAAAGAAATGAAAATTTAACATTTTCTACATTTGTATTCTTTTTAATTTTTCATACATTAATTTTAATTATATAAGTTCACTAAAAATAAAATTTCAGTATTAAAACAGGCTGCTCAACAACTGGGAAAAAACGTAAGAATAGCTAAATGATAGTTTTGTGTAAAAAAATTATTTGAAACGAAAAATGAATTAATTTCTTAATACTCTCTCAGTAAAATTTTTGGATGGGCTTGAGCTCCGTAAACTCCTTAAAGTCAATCGGCCTGTTATAAACTTCATTATTAACTTCTGTAATAATAAAGTAAGCTTATATTGCTCGAGTTGGTTGGTGGTCATTATAACGGTAAAATATTTAAAATGTGAATAAAACAACTTTGAAAAACTAAAAAAACTTGTAATTCTTTTGTTTCTACTGATATTTCATTTACCTTCAATTCAATTTGTTGGGTTTGTTATTATGCAAGCAGAAGAACGTTCGTGTAATGTCTTGTGCAATTCTAGTAACCAGGAAATCGTGGGAGGATTTGGACTGGGAATAAACTGGGAATTTAAAAATTATATTTGAGTGGCCACTATGTGAAAAATGAGAATAATTATTTTCCTTTTCTTCTTTTTTTTCAAAAACAAAAGGAAATCATTTGATACAAAATACATAACCGGCTTTGTCTCTACGGATAACTTGTATGTTCCTTCGAAATTAAAAAATTATTGTTTACAAAAAAAAATCGCCGAGTCGGTCTTAGGTTTATTCGGTTGTTTTAACACCATTAATTTTAAGTTATGGTCTTGAGTAGTAGTCTAAATAGAACAAAATCAAAAATTTGAAAAGAGGGATAATGCCCCGTTTTACGAATTGCACTTTACTGTAATGACATAAATCTCTATATTGGTAAATTTACGAATCAGTGCATCAGATTCTTCGGCAAGAACTGAAAGGAGTTTATGTCGTAGAACCTTCTGTTAATGTTTATGAAGGAGAGTTTCAACATACGAGTATATGGTCAAGAAATTTGTTGAAATCAGTATAACTGAGGTATGTATACGTGAAAAGCAAATGGTGTGGTTCGTTTGAAATGAAATATTACGCTGCTGATGTTCAACAATTAGAAAATGGTCACTTTATAAAAAAATGTATTTATATTTTGTCACTTTTCCCCACTGAAAAATATACGCCGTATGTTATATTGTTCGTTTTGCTTCGGTGCAGTCTAAAAAGAAATTATATAAACATGTTTCGGGTATTCCGCTAAAAGCGTGGAAACATGAAACATATTTTTATGGACTTATCGAACAGCGATTAATAATTTATTCTATAAATGATAATTAAAAATTTCTTTAATATAAATTGTTAATCTGTTCACTGCATTACTGTTAAAATACACAACAAAGTTTTGTTATATTACGCGGTTTAAATGTTTACGGCTAGCCCCTATTTCACACCAAATAGGAAAAAAAAAACAAAATGTAAATGGATTTATATATAGCAAATTGGCCGTTTCCCGCGGCTTCGAAATATATTTATAATTAGCAATGTAGAGGTTTTAACCTACGCAGTGTTTTGTTTTTTTTTTTTTTTTTTATACATTTGTTCTGTTTTTATCGAAACTAAATACTGTTCGGCTTCTATGAACACAGTGCTATGATTTTACACTAAACCTTAACCGGATAATTTACATACAAATTTAAACAGCTGTATACGAATTCTGTTAGTTATTCTCGAGTTATAATGAAAGCAGTTCCTCTAGTTCAACTTTATCTTCTTTTTTTCTACCGGTTTACCCATTTCCTTTGACGTTATTCGTATATTTATAGATTTCTCATGTTCTTTGCGCTTTGATCATAGTTTATAGTTCTACTCGGATTTCCGTTTGTTAATAAAAGTAACGTAGTTAAATCAGTAAGGAACTAGGAGGAAAAATACATGAAAAAGGGTTTTATTATAAATTTTACAAAGTAACATATATGTCCCAATATATATATATATATATCTAAAACATTTCCTTACTTCGTGTAGAAAAATGAAAAAATTCGTAAAATACTCATAAAACCGATAAATATAAATAAAACATTTCCATTATCAACCTTCTTTATAGGAATCCGATGATTTTATATTAATGTTATATGTAAATCTATTTTTTAAATTAATATTTTAATTACATTTTTTTAATTTTCAGTAATGTAAATTCAGTGTTGCGATGATAAATGTATTATTTTTATCGCAAATTATATCGACGTTGATAGTTAATTATCTTATCTAAAAATTTACGTTGCGTCTTTAAATGTTTAACTGATATATTAAAAAAATTTTATACGTAAGAACATCTGAACGACATAGGTGAAATAACACTCGCGATCCCTGGCAAATTAATTTACAGCTGAGCACAATCTCTAAATCGAACATTTTATTATTTGTACGGAACATAAAAATTCACTTTTGCATTTACAGTGTGAACGGATCAAAAATTAGTCAAGACTGCGATATAATTATTTTTTAAAGGCACGTAGCCCTTTATGTAAATGACTCTATTGTTTAAAATCATTTCTAAAAACTTTTTTTTATATTTTATACAAACACATTCTTCACCCACGATTAAATAATACCTTCTTAATTTTAAAATTTAAATATTTGGCCTATTTATAATTTGGTCAAACTCATTATGTTATTTACTAAAAGACAAGCTATAATGTTACGTTTTGTACGATTTTGAAAAAACATATTAACAAATTTGTATTAAGTGAATCGAGTTAAAACAGAATATAAGAAAAGATGTGCAAACAGATGTATATAATTGATGTCTTTACTTTATAATCGGTTTATTTTCGATACAGGAGACAATACCAATCAAATACATATGGAAGGCTATAGTGTATCGAATCAGTGCATGGCCTTAGTCCGCGATGATATATTAGTACCAACTATCGAAGCTTCCGAATTGGGCTATGTCAAGGAATCGTCGGATCAACAGTATGTACCAGATGTTTACTATAAGGTAAGTGATTCATTTATTTTCTTATTTTTTATATAGGACATAATACATACATTTTGACACCGAGAAAATTGTAGGTGTATTAAAATGAACGGGATTATATAAGATTATATTTCAGTGATCTTTTTAGTTTTTTATTTTTTATCTTACGTTGTTTTGAATTATTTTTATTGTTTTTTGTTTGTTTTTTTTGCATTTAATTCTCGTAATTTCGAATGTGAGTGTTCAATTAAAGGATACATTTGATTTACAATTTTGAATTTTGAGGATATTAAAGTAAAGTAAGTACCATACCTTTGGCAGGCCGTCGGGCATTGTAAAGGTTCACAGTGTACTAAGTCCAACAGCACTAATGAGAGTAGGGGACCAGTTACTTTCTCTCGTCGAAGAGCTTACTTAAAATAGTATGCCTGGTACGTTTATATTAATGTATTCTGTGCTGAAGTTATTTAATGAACTAGCTAATTCCTTTTATGGATAACAATGTTATAAATATATGCAATTCGAATGGCAATTTAGATGTAGGACGGGAGTGTTGCTTTGCACTGATTATTTTCCAGCTGATGTGTGAATAAGAACATTTTTGTGCATATTAATGTAAATCTTTTCGATAAACAAGATTTTTCTCTCTTTTTTTTTTATAACCTACTTCATTTTATCGAGTTATCGAAAATTCTTTAAGTGTTTTTTCCCCAAAAATCGGTTTTGTGATCATAATTCTCGATATATTGTTCGACACAATTAAGTGTATAAATTATGTTTATGTTCAGTTTTGTATCATTTTTGATTTCTTCAATTTCTGAATAAAACTTTTGTTGTACCTTTTCGGTTTATTTCGTGTCGATTTCTCGACACGGGGAAACAGAATCTTAAAAACCTTGACATATTGAGAAACAGGAAGGATCACTCTACATTCGGTACATTTAAAACTAATGCGCACGAGTTGATGATTTTCCAGTAGAACGCATCAAAGTTAAAACTCCCCCTTTAAGTGTTAACATCTTTTTCGTTAACACACTATATTACTACTCGGCTTATATAATTATTGTTATTGTATATGTTTTTCCAGCATAACTTTCTATGTGAACATGCTAAACAGCTACATATTAAAAGTTGATTGGAAAAAATTTAGCAACTTTCTGTTGGTCTCGATAAGAAAATTATAAGCCTTCCAATTGAAATTTAGATTTCGTTGTGAACTTAGTATTTGAAGTATACTGGTCACTGTCAAACGGCACGCGCTCTATAGGAGAAAAAGAAGACCTGAGTACTTTCAAGAGACTATATCTTCCTCACGTATTGAAACATGATGGGAGCTTTATATCGAGTATATAGTGTACCTAAATAGAAGTTAGCAGTTATATAGAAATTTTCGCTAAGTATTAGAAAAATAAAAATAATATTGCGCTTTGCTGAAGAATTTGTCGACTTATCGTGTGACTCTCTTAACATGCGTTTTAGTTTGTGGTTCATAGATGAATGCCATTTTTGGTTAAATATATTTGTAAAAAAAAGTAACTTTCAGATGCAACAGAAATGCGTAGGTATGAATTCAAAAAAAGTTTCCGCTGCATTCGTGAACGCATTGTATGCGGCGGCAGTTCAGTGCGCACGAAATTGATCCAAGAGGAACCTGAGTGTTATGCTTTTTTTCACGTTAATAATTCTATTTCTAGATTTGAGGCGTTGTAGAGATCTCTTCAACAAGCAGTTTTTCAATAAATTAATAACTATCATTATGACTTTAATATCACTGGAAACTTATCTGTAGTCACGTAATGTGTCTGTGCAAATTTTTAATATCTAATGAATTGGTTTCCTTTCCACATTTAAGATAATTAAATCTGTGCACCTGTTTTCTCCTGTTTCATCTGAAATATCGAGTTTACATTAAAATTACCTAAAAGAATAATGTTATATATTTAAACTATATAAGTACTCAAATTTCCCGGTAAATGATAAATCGTTTTGTGACGTGTGTTATAAAAATTTCCGATACCAAAGAAGTAATCCAATGCCGGCGAATATTTTGATATGCTAACTTAATATATCTATTCAGTGAATGATTTTCTGATTAATAATGAATGATGATATGATTTTCCTTATAATTTCGGTAACAACTTTAAAAACTGTTCTATTTTTAGGCCATTTAAAGCGAACTATTAAGCTGAAAATTGTAAATGAGTATCGTGACTGCAGAGGTTTATATGATTATGAAGCTTGTAATATTACAGATTAGTGTTTTGTCACTAATAGCGATTCTGAGTGTAAGGACTTTTTTTTTTGTAAAGCAACTTTTTCCCGATTTAAACGATTTTGTCGAATTTCATATTTGAGAAATGATTATAATTTCGCGTTCTAGAAGCGTAAAGTATGTATTTTTTCGATAGTTGTTGACAGTTTTATAATTATAACGAATACATATATACTTTTTGAACATTTACAAAATGGGGGAAACTCGTACATACTCAACGAGAATCGCTCGAAATAGCGCGATACGTATTACTTACACTAGTACGGTACTAGAACAGTATAAAATAAAAAATCACTAAATACACTATTATCATGTTATTATAGTACAGTCAATTGATGACAGTTTTACGCGGCGTAGTCAATAAAAGGAAGAAAAAAAAAAAAAAAAATTGATCATCGGTTATGATAGAGAATGTCGATAAAATAGTGGAAATAATACAATTTATAAGAAAAAATGGAATTTTATTAGATCGCGTGTTGCATTATTTTAAACGATAATTCAAGGATATAACAAAACGACAGAATATCATAAAATAATAGTAACATAAGTAAAATTCGTTTTTCTATAATCGCCTTAAATGATAGTACTACTAATTCGTAAAGGAGTAGAGAGAAAAAAGAGAGTAGCTTTAGCGACTTACGATAAAAAAAAAAAATAAATATACATACATACATGCATATTTATATATATGTATGTATGTATGTATTTTTTGCATTTTTAAAAATAATCGTTTTGTTCAATTATTGTACGCGTAATTAAAATAAATAAAACACGAAAACGAAACATACGCAGACGGAATTTGTGAAGAGTAAACTATGTATGTATTACTTAAAACATAATAACTGGGCACTGTGTGAAATTTAAAATAACTTTTTAAAATTATTATATACACAACTATCGCGTAAAATTAAATATATATATATATATATATATATATATATATATATATATATATATATATCGAACTATCCGTGTATTAATAGTAACGGTCGAAAAATTACGGGTGATATTATACATGCATACGTACGTTAAAATTTACCGCAGTTCACTATAACGATTGACTTACTCGGCTTACCGGCCTGATCACCAAACGAAGATATCTTTTCGACCAACTCTATGCCCTCTACTACTTGTCCGAATATAGCAGTAAATCCCCTCATTTCTCGCAGTATGATACGGAACTGAGAACCCACCATTCCTAAACTGTCGTGTTTCTTCTGTGTTCTTCTCATGCCAACCGCGCCTCTCCTAGCCGGCACTTTGGTGTCGTCCGGTATGAAAAAGGCTTCCTCGTAGATAGAACGACCGCCGCGGCCGTTGTTCAACTCAAAATCACCGGTGATAATCGATTCGCTGTCCCAGCATTGGAAAATGTTGCATCCTTTATATCCGTAGCCGAGTTCGCCGGTCGTTAAAGCGGAAAAGTTCTTTGCCATTTTAGGCGCGATGTCCGGTCTGATTTCGATCATAATGCGGCCGAACGGAGTCGAATTGACGTCGATGTTGAAATAGTAGATTGGGAACGGACTTCGAATGGCCGGCGTAATGGCCGCTACTGTACCTTGTTGCAGTACTTGCGGTGGCGGTGCGTGATTGGTAGCGGCTGCGATTACTAGCGGAGTATTGAGTTCGGTCACCGATGGAAAAGCGCTCGTGATATTCGGCGGAGTTATGGTTGGCGAATTAGTAGCTCCGTAGTCTAATCCGTTATGGTGAACATATTGCTGGCAGCTGACGGCGCCGGTGCTTGCGATCATCTGCTGCTGCGACGACGGCGCGCTGTTCGCCGACGAATTAGACGTCATATTGCGATGTTGCGACGGTAGCGTTGTCGGTGCCGGTGTAAATGACGTGGATGTTGTCGTGGAAGCGACTCCGGATTTATTACACAGCAGCCAAATACAGTAATTGCTCAGCAGCAGAAGCGAGTTATTTATTTGCGATGAGAAAGACGAAGAGGAATTATTTGAGACGAACTGTTGCGAGAAGCTGGAATCGGATGAGTTGATATTATCCAGAACGTGTTTCATTAAACTGACATCGAAAATGGCGTGACTATTCTTGACGACGTAATTGATGTGACACTGTTCGAATAGTTCTTGGCATTTCATTTGTAGTTTCTGTTTCTCCGTTACTAAATTCGAGTACAAATGGTGAGCTTCGTTAATGTTCTCGATCTGTGGTAACGTCGCTTGCGTTCGGCTCATAACAGAACGGGCCTCTTCGACTTCGGGAACTTGCGAAAGACTAACCTGTACGTCAGTTTCGATGTACGTTTTTAAAGTAACGCACGATTCTAATACTTTCAACAGAAACGATCTGCGCTGGCTCATCAATCGATGTATATCGTTGATTAGGTTATTGATAGCTGTTGATTCGGCTTGTATCTGAATTCAAAGAAAACAATAGAAAATTAATTATTTAAAATGACATTATACGCGCTCACATTTATGATTTTCTTCCGGTACTTTTATTTCGTATTTCATCGAGTTCTCTTAATGTGGATTTTAATTCCACGTTTTTAGTTTTAAATGATTAATATACTCCCTAGTTGAATTTATTAGTAATATGTTTAATATTTTTTACTACCTCCAGTGCGAATCTTTCGGTAACTTCCATCTGAGATGTTATTTGATGTCCATGGTGAGCATGATCAGGTTGAGAGGTACATGCGCGGCACGCTGACAGCGAACAAGTCTGACACCACAAAGATAACGGCATAGCGTGTACTTGACACGTATCAGTCTATATAATGAGAACGGTAAAAAATTAATAATTCGCTTTCTTCCGCGCGGAAAACTTACAAGTAAAAAATCGAATGAATGTATACGATATAAAATGTTTTGTCGAGTGTAATTCGTGTGATTTTTCACGTATGGCATTTGTTATTTCATAATACATTGTAATAATGCAAAGGCTCAATTTTTATTCATTTCTTCGCAACGGATGGAAATGAAAGTAGCAACAATAAATCTTAAACTGACGACGCGTATAAAATCATTAAGGCGAGAAAAGAAAAAAATAAAGTTGTTCGAACTAACCTTTTTGGTGTCTGGAGAACCCGTGCCGTTAGTTAAACGGCCAGCAATGGTACCGTTGCTGTTGTCGTTGGACACGGAGTGTTTGATGGCAGGAAAGTTCTCGGCAAGCGCCAAGATCGGATTGTAAGTAGGTAAAACGGTCGGATCGGAATCCGGTAAATCTGTTTTTTTCCAACAGTTAGTGCACAGGATTCCGTTCGATTTCATCATGCGAGATTTGATGCAAGATAGACAGAAGTAATGCCTACAAAAAAGCAGTTTAGGAGTCGCGTCCGAATTATTGAATTTATTCTGGCAGAGACTGCAAACCGTCAACTCTTCGATATCTTTCATACACATCAAGTCCATCATCTGAAACAACGGCGAATACATTAATATCATGATTCTCTCACAATAATTATAAAGAAAAACAATAATTTCTCTGAGGTTTTTTTTTTATGTTTAATTAATTTTGCATCTTTAAAATACGGATATATTGTCGAAGAGAAAACGGTCGACTGTTTACATACCCGTGAAGAAATTGAAACACTATTTAAAACACAATCATTTTTCGACATGTTTTCTGTGTAAATTAAATTACACATTTAAATATTCGCACTATGATAAGAAGTTTTAGATATTACGTTAACAGTGATGTTTGTGGAGTGAGCATATATGACAATATCAGTTCCGATAGTCTTCTGTCGTGTGTGACAAGTATTCTCTAAATTTTTGAAGCGTCAGGTATTTGACATGTTCCAGTTTATAATATACTATAGTGGTCACGTGTTAAGCGTATATTGGAGAGAGGGTAAGTAAATGGGAACAGTGTTTCGTTCGTTTCTATTGAATTTTCTCGGCTTCGAAAATTTTCAACCATCTCGTTTTGTTCACAAAAAGTGGCATAAAAAGTAAATGTTACGCTGCAGTTAAATAATTTTTGAAATATACTCGTAGTATTTATTAAATTATTTTCGTTAATTTTAATTCCTTGATAATGTTGCGCTAGCTGTTAGAGCTGAGGATTAATCAGTGGTCGTGTGTGTACTTTTTCTTGGATCGTATTCCTTTGTTTGAGCAATTAAAGATGGCGGAAATAAAGTTAACCCAATTAAAGAAGGAAGTAATCAAATGTAATTAAGAAAAGAGTAAATTTTTAATTAAAGTTTGTTTCTTTTTTTTAATAAAAAAAAATCTAATCTAAACTTTTTAAGACACGTGTAAACTTTGAAATATACAAAGTATAGCTTAAATATTAACATATTCGTAGATGATATCGCGATATTCAAAAAATTTTCCAATCTTTGCGTTTCAATTGGCTTGCTCTTTATTAAAGAAACGGTTACAAGTGTTCCGTACGCTGTCGGATCATAATTTTATCGGTGCACTTCGGTACTGGTCGCATTACAAGCAACGCGCACACGGACGTTATAATATTAGTATTCGTAATAAGCACTTTATTGGTTGTTACTTTGCGTTCCAAAGCATAATTTTTACGACATTCTTTAAATCAACATCGCGTTTCTGTTTGTTTATTCAGCGTTAAGACAAACAAAGCCGGTTAGCGGCGATAATAAAATTGTTCGTTTCAATTGTTCCATCGGTTGTCTTTAATGCGTCATTGTGGTTCCTCATTTAAACTAAATCATGTTGCGTTTGCACAATTTCTTTGTGCATGTTTTAATTAATCTGTTTTGTTTTTATTCTTGCGTTTAAATTGGTAAATAAATGGCAATCGAATCGGGGTACATGATTTTTGCCCACTGTAAAAGCGATTATTAGCACGATTAATAGTTTTGCGTTAACCTTCGAAGTTGTTTGATTATCACAGTGGTTTGTATTAATTTCGAAATCTTAACTTTTATTTCTGTACTTGTTTGTCGCGAATAAAGATACCAGAAGAAGCGTTATTTCGAGAATAGATCACTTTAATATCGTTAACTAAAATTGTCTTTCGGTCGTTTTTCGAAATCGTTGTAAACGCACGGTAAGATCTGTATAATAATATATTGTACTTTTTTCTTTCGAAAAAGTAGATTTATTAGGCCACTTTTCGATTATGTTAATCACAAACAGAACACGATGGCTGTGTATTCTATTCAGAAATGTACCGGCTGTTGTACACATTATCTTTGTGAAAACGAAACTATGCAAAAGGGATGTCAGATCTATTGGATAAGGGGAGGAAATTTATATCGAAACAGTAAAAATAACGATTAAACAATGCAGGGGTTTTCTTTTCGTTTTCTTTTGCGGTCGACGAGAAATTATACATATATGTATATATTATGAGTTAAACTTACGGTTTAAATAACATTAAAACGTTAACTCTTATACAAACGAAAACGACGTTTTATTATTATTTTGTACTTACTTAAACAATAAAATGTTATTAAAGAGAAAAAAGCATTGTCGGCTGCTATCACAAATGATGTGGTTTTTACATTACTTAGAACGGTAGCCAGTAATAAAATTATAAATCATCGCGGGAATAATTTTTACCATATTTTTTTCGTTATATGGGCGTTTATCACTAGCCAGTCGAATTTCTTGAATTATTACAAGGAACAAATTTAAGAACGGGTTGATGGCCAAAATTCAGTTTTAGATTGAAATAGATGCGAATGCGTGAACGAATGAAAATAAGCCTTAATATTTAGCAGTTCCGTGACGGAAGTGTTTTCATATATATTGTTTGTAAATTTTTGCTATTAAACGTTTTAATGAGATTAATAACTGCCCACCTAAATATAACAACTATGAGATGAGACTGTTGTATGTAAAAATATATTTTAAATACTACTCAAATGTTAAAATTACATTTTAATTAACATCTGATTATTAATGCGTTTAAACTATAATCATCCATTTTTATTAACGTTAAATATTTAATTCATTACCATGGGATAGACATTTTTTAAATGAAAAATATCGACATGACGTATAAGGTTTTATTTTATTCCATTAATGAAAATAGTTTTAGAAAAAGTATATTTAAATAATTGTTTCTTTAAGAATGGAAGAAACGATTGATTAGAAGGTTAATGAAAATAGGTTTTTTTTTACAATTTCTTTCTTAATACTGGCTTCTTTAGAAACAGAGTCAATCGCGAAAAGTTGAATCGATCATTATAATTAAGGAAAAAGAGTGATTATTGATAGATTTAAAGTTAATAAGCCCTTTTTATAGTTCCGCGATCGAACAACAGAATTATTGCAGATTTAGAAAATGTAATTCAGACATTTTTGACCTTGATCCCGATGGCGAGGCGTGTTCACTACAATGTAAATGTTCAGTTTGAACTTATTTATAAAAACTGATGTACCGATTAATTTTATCTGAGATAAAATCGACTGTCCTTTTTTGACAAATTCTAGTTACTCGTTAATGCATAGGAATACAAATCTAAAAGTTATAAATTTCAATGTAGGACACTAAAAAAGAGAAATATTTCCCAGTTATGTCTCGATTATTGGCTGTTGCGACATTAATCCAAACATAATCGCGGAATATTTCTCTTTTGTAGTGTCCTACATGGAAATTTTTAATTTTAAAACGGCTTATAATAATTTAAAATTACAATAAAGCCTTTGAAAGTTTAACATTGAAGGCTCTCTGCTATATACCTAGATTGAATCGTATCATTTTTAAGCGAGAAAAAACGTATCTAAATTCGGAATTACTGAAATGTTTACCGAAAATGTTGGAACAGTTTAGACAGATATGAAGTTAAAAGGAATAAATTCAAAATAGATATCTTTTAGAAGCAGGGACATTGGTCTTTTCTTCACACTCATAAATACGAGCATTATTATTATAATTATTATTGCGGTCGATTTAATTTCCCCTCTCCACGCTAGTAATTTTTTCTCCGTAAATATGTTTATTTTATAACTGAATGGGCGAGTTTGAATAATAATGCCAATATTCTGTCTAGGATTTTCCTTTTTTTCTATTATCTATTTATTATTTGTAATAAAAAAAAGTGAAATTTATGACGGAAATAAAATACTTTTATCCCGAAACAAACTACCAAAGTACATTTATAACCGTTTATGAAATCTGTTGCGAACAGAATTTGTTGATGTAACTACTTTGAATTTTTTAATCATTCTTACCACCCGGGTTAAAACAGATAATATTTTTATTAGTGCATTATTGATTTTTTCAGTAAGTGAATAATTCATAGGAATGTTTTGTCGATAAATTTAATTGGAGCACGAAACTGAGCATTTAAGTGCAACCTTCACTTCTTCTGAATTATCTTGTAAATCGATTTCCTATTCTTTTATCAATTTATGCGTACCTTTT
Source organism: Icerya purchasi (assembly GCA_039619475.1). Lineage (NCBI taxonomy): Eukaryota > Metazoa > Arthropoda > Insecta > Hemiptera > Monophlebidae > Icerya > Icerya purchasi. The sequence goes on along the minus strand of CM077116.1, from coordinate 292,835,704 downwards.
CTCTTACTGCGCTAGATTCTTTTTCTGTTTTACGCAAATGCTTTTTACTTCAACCTTATGATCTTTTCTTTTTTAGTAGACATCGTTTTTATAATTAAAAGTCGTAAATAGCAAATCCAATTTTTGTGCGCGACCCCGGCGTGTTTTATTTATCATTTTTACAAATCGCTAACGGACATAAATTAGAATCGCCAGATCACTCAGCATTTAAAGGTACAAAAGAAGTTTGAACTTCATATATTGACAAAGGCATATTTTTAAATGAAACGTTTAAAAATATATTTTCGTTCGTTTGAAATGAGCAGATTTGTTTTTAGATGGTTTTACAACCCCCTACACATCCACACCCACCCATCCACAAGCGCACACACACACACACATATATATTCGGGCCAAATATGGATAAATTTGGTTTTTTATTAAATAATAAATGGAAAGAAATTATTTATATTCAGTGTGTGCGCGGACCACCAATGACGAATGATACTGAAGATTTGCAACGTGACTACAGTAAAGATTATGCTATGCAAAATTAAACTCCACAAATGGAATGTGAAATGATAATAAAAAAGAAAAAAGAGAGGATATAATAATTTTCAGTTGTAAATTCAAAAATTTATTCGCCTACAGTATTATTTACAAATACTTTAAAGAAAAAGCTTAATGCTAAATGTACAACGCTTGTAGGGAATTATTTAAGTAGTAATATATTTTTAATTTTATAATACAATATGAAAACTATGTCAATGATAAAAAATGAATTTTGAGTTCATTAATTTTGAAGTTACTGATAAAGAAAGTTCCGTGAATTTAAAAAAATTGATTACTAAAAATCAATGATACAGTTTATTAAAGAATCACAGAACGAAAAAATTGAATCCAATAGAAAATAGTTGACGCACGTTTGTTAGCTTTTAATAAACAAAAACACAGGGAAAAAGGAAAGAAAACGCGACTAAATTAAAATAAACATTTTTATAAACTGGTTTTTGCATAGATTACGCTTATATATTCAAAAAAATCTTTCTCGTTTGTGACAATTAATTTTTTGGTAAAATTAAAAAGATGCGACAGAATTTTTTTTAAATGATTTAATGGTGGGAACACTGTTTCTGTTTTTGGAAAGATGAAAGCCCATTTTATAGTGGTTAATTGATTTATTTCACTTTTGCAATAAATCTGGTTAACGTTGGTTCATATTTTTTCATTTTTTTTTGTTAGTAATCTATAACTTTCAGATTACAATCTTTGTGATTTTGTAAGATTACGAGAATAGTCTGATGCGGAATGTTATTTTTTAGAAAATTATCTTTATCCATGGCGTGAAAATTTAAAAAATTTAAACTCTAGCCAAACCTGGTGGGTAGATATATTTTTATCCAACTATGAATTAGTGTGGGGGGGGGGGGGGGCAACTGAATTAATGACAATTATTGATATTATACATTAATTTTTTTTTTAAAGCAGAAGGAAAGAAAATAGAAAAAACAGATTAGATTTATAATTTCACTGTTTAAGTGAAATTAAATTATTACTGTAACAAATACTGCAGTAAAACAGTTGTATAAGTGCAACACTGCTAAAAGAAAATTATTATTTTATTCTTTCACTGCGGTATTTATATGTACTTTACTGTAGTCACAACAGACCAGTTAGAGTGATCGAAAGAAAAAAACAATCCCTTATCCCCATAAATTCTGTTAAGCTTAGCACATTATAAACCTTAACTTCACAACTCATCGACATTCCGCCAAGGGCGTGGAGCCTGCTTTTCACTTTTAACCAATGTAAAATATTTTAAATTTAACAAAATAAACAACTTCATAAATTTAATTATTTTATAATCCGTTTTTTGATATTTTCTATGTAATTTGTCTTTTACGAAATGGCGATATATTATTCTTATTGAGATTGAGTCTTCTACTTTATTGAATTTAAACTTTAAACGTATTGATTTATATTAACTTGTTTCTTACCCCCCGAAAATTTTTGACTTTTTCGTCGATTTTATATTTCAAAGTAAGTCACTAACTGAAAAATCCAGCTTTTATATTTTTTTCGAAATGAAATTTTTTTTAATCCTTACTTGTTTTTCAAATTAATTAATAATATTGTTTCATTTTGAGCTGAACAGTACCTTTGCTACCAGATTATCGAATATGTTTATCGTGCCCGTAATGATTGGCCGCACATTTTCTTATTGAGATTTTTTAGTTGCCACTTAAAGAACATGTCAGCATTGTTAATTATAATGAAATAAATTTTTGGTTTTTAAAAAAATTATTTACATTCAATGCAGACCCTATACATGCATTCATTTTTTGGTCGATTTTGGGAAGTTCGTCGAATTTATAAGTCTGATTTTGTTTTTTCATTATTTTGTTGTTTCTATAAAAAATCATTAATGCCTGTTAATTTCGCTTAAATACTAATTTCAAAAATTATTACAATTACACGTTTAATATGCTTCAGTAAAAAGTTGAGTTTGGTTAAGATTTTATTTATGAAATATAATTTGAAAAATCAGAAAAGAGGAAGTGAAAAAAGTAATTTTCGTATTAGATTCCCCTTTGACAATGAGTTTCTGGGCTTTTTTAATTTTCTTTCATTTCTCGTTTATGTTGTTTCAACATCAATACCAAGTTTTTCTATAAAGTCGAACGAAAATAGTATGATGGACCTGAGAAGAAATTGACAGCAATGCCGATTCGAACTATGAAATAATCGGGAATTTAATTTTGAAATAATTTATATTTCTGAATCTAATTCATCATCGTTACCAGTACATTTTAAATAATTAAATGCTCAGAGACAGTATCGCGATAAAGCTCTGTGAATGAGAATGAAAGTAATTCAAGATATTTTAGGCGCATATTAAAATAAAATGAAACAATTTTAATAAAAAATGTTTAAAACTTATTACTAACGATGAGAAGTTGTGGATTCGGAAATGTTATATATCGAAATTTAATTTCTTTCCCACCGCACCATTTGTACTTTACATATAATTCTTGTACAGTTTTAGTAAGGACGATCAAAAATAGATTTTAAAGCGTTCGAAAGTTGTATTTCTCAATCGAATATATTAGGAAAAATTTTTTTCGATAAAAACTAATTTAAAATTAAGGGAAAATTATGGTAAAAAAAACAACAACTTTTTACTGCGCTGTTCTGGTCTCACTGGTTGTTTTATAGTTGTTCGGCTATACATTCTATATTATACCTCTCATCGTAATCGTATGCCGATATTTATTCGCTACTACTAGTTCTACTTTATCGTCAATCTGGTTATTACGTAAATTAGCCCTATTATTATCTCTTGTTAAATTAAAACTTAAAGTTAGTCACAATAAAGGAAATCACATGTTTCTTCGTTACCGTGCTCTGTGATCAGGTAATATATATATTAATAGTTACGCCATTTTTACGCCAGAGATCATCAGGAAAAGTGTCTTGTCCCAAAAAAATGTCACAATCTTATGTAACGAAATATGTAAAGAAAATGTAATGAAAAAAGGTACCAAAAAAATTTTGTCGAACGGCATAGCCAATGAAAAAGTTTACTCTTCTGAAAGAATTATAGAAGAACTAGACCTGGGGGTGAAGGGGACTTGTCCCCATCCGAGTCCCGAAGGGCCGAGTTATATATATATTACAACTTACACAGTCCCGTGAAGCTAAACGCTTGTTGACGAGTTTCCTTATATCTAATAATTTTTATACCATACTACTTATATTATATATATATTTATTCTGACGGTTACCGACAAAAATGAAAATAAGACAACGAGGCAAAAATAATAATCAGTTTTAAAGGTACGTAAGACAATTGTTTAAAATATTTCGATTAAAAAAGATACATATATCTTTTGGTTCAAGCGTGATAGTGTAGCAGAAAGATTAGCCGTTTACATTAGGAAAAGTAACGTTTTCACTAATGTCTTCTTAACTCTTTTTTTTTTTTATTCTTGATTTTAGAATATAAAAATATTTGAATAAGCAATCTTTATTTCTGTAAACGCGTAGTTTCTTAGATAAAATGTTTGACGATGAACAGTAAGGTCCCGCAGATTCAAGAATTCAGTCTGAAATTAAATTTGGCATAGAAAAATTTAAGACAGTAAAAGAAAAAGCCCCGGCAGGTCCCTAAGCTGTGGTTAAGGATACTGTAACTGCTAACTTCACATCCCAATGTCCAAGAAGGCCCGTGAAATTCACCTTAGTGAATTTTCGACCCGCATTAAACCACAGATTATGAAGGCTGGAATAATGTGGAAATAAGTGAATCTTTAAAACATTCAGTTGTTCATTGACATGCCGTTTGCTTCATTGAGACACACTGCTTCTAATACACACATTCATATTATATATAATGCTAGAATGTTGCATACAGTTTTTCATGGTTCAGGTTTTTTTTTTTTTTTTTTTTTTTTAATAACGAGCGTCGGTAAAAGAAAAGAAATGAATTTTATGTGATGTTGAGGATTTTTGCAGAAACTGTATACTAGCACAGAGGATTCGGATAAGTACAAGTTTTTTCAGTTAATCAAAACAAACCGATGAAATTAGTTTAAAGGCTATTCAGTATTTTCGAAAATAAAATGTCAGAATTGCAATATATATATATATATATGTACGAGTATGTTTATATAACAATATCCCTTGTGAACTGCATTACCGGCAATTGTATATAAACGGTACAACAATATGTTCACATCGTACAAATATACCCGTACAGGTATGTTAATTACTTAAAATCCACGTCTTCGTCGGTAGTTTCAGTTTTAGATATGATGTGTTTGCATTTCACTTTGGTATACAATGTTCGCGCTTTCACACACTGTCGCTATAGATTAAAGTCGGGAAACTATCCTTATCTGACGTTTAGTGCTTGAAATTGAAGTAGAGAGCTTGTTATTAAAATGTCGTTTAATTCACCCGTTTCCCGTACGGCTGGACTTTTCGAGTTTTCTCAGCCAGTGGCCATCATTCGATGACCCTACAACTGGCGAACAACAAAACATGTTTGCGAAACTATAAATTTATTATAAAGTTTGTCGACATTTATTCACTTTGCATGTGCGCCGGTATTTCCATTAATGTTTCAAATTATCGAGAATAAAAAACTGTTTCGTTCCTGTCGAACTTTTTCATTAAGAAACTGTCGAAGTTGTGCCAAATCGGTCATTTCAGCGGAACTACGGCTTATTCTCTCTGACTTCGAAGTCGAGAAATTTTACTACGTCCTGATACTGAGTGAGAAGCAAGAAAAGTCACCGATCTTATTCCTCTAGTGTCGCCTTTATTATATCAGTTGCTGACTCTACATGGTCGTGTAAAATTGTTCAATTTCACTGTTTATTTTTCAAGTTTTTCATCAACATTCATTGGAAAATTTTGGATTTTATTTTTTTTATTTTTAACTTTTTGTGTCATACGATATTATTACACGGTAATAGAAACATTTCTGTTTAAAAAAAAGCAAAAATTCAATAAATTTATTAAATGTTTGTTTGTAAACCGGATTAACGGAAGTTTTAAATTTATCAACTGACGCTCAGAAGCTGAGTATGGCGCTATAAAGAAGAAGAAAAGTCGAGTAGCGTTCCATCTTTATATTGAACAAAAATTTTTCATCGCATACAAGATCATCGTTTATTTCAAGTCAGTTATCAAATAAATCAAAAAAAAAAAAAAAAAAAAAAAAAAAACTAGAACAGAAAGAAACATTGTACATATTAGCTCAGTTGCGGAGCATTAACAGTCTGACATCATTGTAATCATGGAATTCACCAAGAAGATAATCGAATACGCAAATATTCTTCAGCAGGTTATAGTTTTCACGGACTTCTAGAACACAGCTATTTTGTTTTACTTTGGCAACCGTCCGATTTTGATTATATTCTTATAAAAATTACAAACATCATTGGCTAATTTTGTCTTATTCGACAAATGAAACAAGAAATATCTCCTCATTTTTATTTATTTAATTATCAATTATGCTTCAACTAATCTGTTTCTACAGATTATTTGGTTTATATTTTGAAATGACATTTCTTCGTTTTTTGTTTTTTTTTTGTTGATAGATTAATTCAATGTCTTTTTTCTTCCTTTCTTTAAATAATAGTAATAATAATATACTGCCGATCACTCTTACTGAAAAAATCACTTCAATGAACAGAATTAAGTAGAAATGTCGAGTTCGGTGTTCAGTCATAACAGACGAGAATATTTTTGGAAAAGTAACAGCAGATAAAATAATTTACTGTAGTCTGAAAATACATCATACGAAACGTTGCAACGCCGAGATAGTTGGATTAAGGGAAACACATGGGTTTTAGTTCGTGTTAATTCTCTTAAAATGATTTGCCGCTGTGTGCAGAATATAAAAGGGAGAGTAGTTAAACACTTCGCACGAAATGGTAATGTAGAAAGTCCTTTGGTTGGGTTTGTAAAATATTGGTTTTAATATATTTTACGAATAATGTAACTCTTTCATCCCGTCAAAGCAGCTTTTAAGACGATATTTTACTTGATCTAAATTTTCATTATTTCGCTTCCAGTTTTTTATCAATGATTAAAAATATTTCTTCGATAGGAAAAAGCACAAAACCAAAGAAATTTGAATTAAAAAAGCACATTCTGTTTTGAAAAGAATAAAGCGGTCGCTTGAATACGAATAAAAATTAGGCACTGATTTTGTTTGCTTCTTTTTTATTTACTAAAAATGCAGTTTACGTTTTCTTTCATTCATAATCATCATTTTTTAATATTTTTTACATCGAACAAATTGCGTATTTCTAATGAAATTCTTTTTGGCCATCCGTAATTATTTATTTCGTTTACTACTTCACAAAAAATATTAATATCACATGGACACTATATATATATATATATATGTAGAGCTTTTTGGTATTTTTAATGGCTGTGATGATAGTGGTTAAAACAAGCAAATGCTGACCGGTTAAGTCTGATGTAAGATATTTCCATTAAAAATGAAGCTTAAAATGGCCATAAATTATTTCGTTAATTATTTAACGCGTAAACCCGATTGTTGCCACACGCGTTATTCTGTTAAAATTTATTGATTTTCTGGATTGGTGTAAATTAACATTTTGAACGGCTAGACAGTTTTACATTAACCCCGTAAAATTCTCTTTCTATTTAGGTGAAGAGAGATGTTAATTTTCTTTCAATCCTGTTTTACTGATTCGGTTCCATTAATTAGCCATTAACTTTGTAATACGTCCTAATGTCTCGTATTTTCTACAAGTATAACAATGTCGCACTTCCAGTTTCAAATGATTCTGTTCCGAGTGTTCTTTGCTCTTCAGAAAAATCTTTTTTGATATTGTTCAAATAATTTTTTTTGTGCACTTTACGTGCTGTATATGATACGAACTATCCATAATACTCAAAAATTTAAATCGTAGGCGGCAGCACGATTTTGTTAGAAATTACTAAATCAAACTTTATTATTAGTGTTCACTCTGCGATTTCAATCGGAAGATCTGATTCCTACAACGTTTTTTCGGATCCTGGCATGAAGGTGATATCAGTAACATCGAAGGTACAGAGGAAAGGGAGATAACATAATAAGAGCTAATACAGTTTATTGCTGCGGATTATTTGTGGCTATACGGAATCGAGATCAATAACCATATATCGCGAATAAAATTACGTACACATGAAAATTGGTAATTTGTACGAGGTTCGAATATACAATTATATCGCGCGAATTCTTAAAAACTATAGTAATTTGTCATTTTACTACGTCTGAATTGCGGGTTGAATTTCAATCACAAAACACACCAACACCATACTCGGCAAAGACCTACCTCGTAAGGCATATTTCGCTCATTTTCGCAAGGAAGAATTTTTAATTTTTTCAATCCGTCTTATCGAAGAATTATTTTCTTTTATTTACTCTTTTTCCGTGAACATTATTTGTCTGTGTTTTTCCTATAGTTACTTTGAAGAAGTTATTTTTTTTAAACATTCTCACGAAATTGTTTATCTACGTGTCTTTAATTTTGACGCAATATACATTTTAATTAATTTTGCACCTCCCTTATACCGATGAATTATTTTAATTTTTCACTCGCATTCAGTTTTTTTGTCAGACGGATATGCGCAATCAAATAAATGTCGCTTTTTCTTATCTACACGTTCCGGCTTAACACGAGACTCCAGTTACGCTAAATAAATTTGTTGTTGTCACCTGCAAACGTTATTACCACGTATGCACCTTTAATCTTTTTTATTATTTAATCTTATTAAATTTTCAGTGATTTATCTTTATTTTTTTTTCTGTACCTTTGTTGTCTTTAAATATACCCTTCCTCCCGGTAAAGGACCCCCCTAATCGTGTGTAGTTCTAAATATTTACAAGTTTTTATTTTCATTTACTTTACATTTTTTTTTTGTTAAGCTTCTTTTCGACACTTTTAGACCCAACATTTTCTTCTTGTTAATTCTATTTGTCTGGAACGATTTTAAATTCTGTATTCTATCCTGGAACCGTCTTAGTTTGTATTTTCATTTTTACATTCTGCGTTTTACACAACCGTTATTGATCTGTTTCTTCTATGACAATATTTCCTACTCCATCTGTACTTGCCACATTGTTTTACTCCTTAAAAGACTCCTGTTACACTTGGCATTTCCTTGTATATGTTTTTTTTTACCTGTGTCGTTCAGTCTAATTTCTAACAACAGCCGTTTCATTATTATAGTCAGTTTTCTTTTTCTAGTTTTGCGCTAGTATTTCACCGGTGTAAGTTATAAGTTTTACACGCTAGCTACATATTCCCCCAGGAATAATAAGTCATTATAGTCTAATTCTACTATTTTATTTTCACAGTAAAACGGCGGTAATTTGTCATTCAAATATTGTTACAACATTGCTACATCGATATATCGTCTTAACCCACTCGATAGAAGCAAAATAGTGTATTTCCATATGCCAGCGATAAAATGCAAAAATTAAAACGCAAATGTTAAACAGGAAGAAAGAATACAGTCAGAGTATAAAGATAAGAGATTAGATTTGCGTGAATGTAATTCTTTTTGATTACTATTGGTTTGATTTTTTATCAATTACTCGGTCGCGGTGCATAGTACTCAGATAAAGTTTCGAAGCTCACGGATGTTCATGCACGGTAGGTCGTAGAGCAATTCTGTCTACACCAGCTTAAAAAGTTTCACCTGGAATTGAACGCTCGGTGTAAAGCAAGTTCAAGACCGATCCCTATATTATTGGTTGATCGGCGAATAACTGTTACAAGTACGTATCGTAGTTACGGAATAATTAATGAAAAGAATCTATAAAGTTAAAACGAAACGGAGAAAAGAGTAAAAAAATTAATACGCCTGCTGTAAATGTTACGAAACAATCCCGTTTCGATTAAATCAACGTAAACTGGCAATAATGAATTTATAAAAGTCAACGAATGTTTCAACGGCGCTAACGAAATATCGATCAGAGCACAAAGTGAATGCGAACGCGCGAATGTTGGATGAAGAGTTTTTATCAAAGCAAATTACGGATCGATATGCGGCCGAATGTATATAATTACTATCAGAGGAGTTCGCGTTGAATGCTTTCCCGGCTCATTTGATAAGTGAATTGCACACGTAACCATCTTTTCCCTTCATCATGATTAATCAGTCACAGTCCCCTCGTTATTCGACAATTGATTTATCGAAAATGCCAACAAAATTTCTTTAAAAAATCCCGAAAAGAATGTTTTTCCATCGATGTTAGAATTTGTGTAGTTTTAAAATAAACGATAAATTTGCAACTTTAACGTAACACCCGTGTCACTAATTAAGGTTTAGAACGATTTCTAATTCTTTCTGTTTTGTTACTATTTTTCGTAATATTTTTTGTTTACATTTTTTAACAACAAGCTTAATTTTTGAATGTTCTGCGTAGAAAAAACTATGATTTTTCATAGTTATTATAAATCAATACAACAATGTTAAAGCCCATATTTTGCGAGCTTAAAAAAAAAAAAAGGAGCAAGAATCAAACTGTGAAATGGGTTTTGGCTTTATATAGTAGTACTGTTTCAACGATTTTTTTATTTATTTTGATTAAGCACACCAAACGTAGAATTACTTTTAGGTCTCTACATAAAAACAAGAAAATCAAATTCGAATCACGCAAAAACTGAATTGATTTAAGGGATTTCTACCTTTTCACGCCACCTTGTCAGTAAAGAAAAATCCGCGTTTTAACGCATTGAAAACTTTAAATGAGCCTGGATTACGGAGTAAATTACTTTTTAGGAATTAATATAAAAGTCGAGTTGTAGTTGCACACAAAGAGTATGTTTCGTGAAGTCGCGTTTGGATGCTTTCAGTGGTGCTGTAAATTCATAACAGGGTATGCAATGAAAATAAAACATGTAAGCGATAGTAAAACAAAAATAACGATAAAACTGTTGAGGACAAAACATCAAACATCAACATTAACTTACATTCATGCGCATTAAAAGATAAATTTATAGATATTTAAATAGCTTGTTAAAACTTTCTGACTTCGTCACAAAGATCAAATGAACAAGTAAAATACAAAGATGACTCATATGCCTTGCTCCGACGTTCATCATTCCTAATCACTTGTTGTAAGATTGTATTACAATATAATCCGATTAAAGCTTGTTGCTTAAAAAAAAATATATAAATAAATAAATAACGTAATCTATTCGTTTTTCGCGGCTTAAATATTTCGAACGGTTAGAAGTAGCTTAAAAACTCACATTAATTGCAACAGATTGAAAAATGTCAATTTTTTATTTTAACCATTTTTTCGCGTTTCATTTTCGTACTGCGGACATGGTAAATATTTTACCCTTTTAGAGAGACACCCTCGAGCGCATACGTTTGAAAATCCGCCCAGAGAAATTAAGAAAGAACAAACCTTTGTACAATGCTAGAATTATGTACTTACTAATTCGCGAAAAATGAAATTGAGCATACTGCATTATTTTAAAATACGCGGAATATGTTGTAGTTTGTTTTCTCGTGTTTCTATAATAGCTTAATGTGATAGTCGATATTTTTTTTTTTCATTAAAAAATTAATGCAATTTAAATAACGTGAAAACCAGTAGATTAACTGTTATAGTATAAGTTTAAATTACGGTGTTTCAAGATTTTTTTAATAAATAGCTATACTTTACGGCTTTTTTTGATTCTGACTGTTCTTGCAGAGATTATATATATATATATCCAAGTCGCTCTCAGGTTTATCCAGTCTGAAATAATTGGGCTTCAAAAAAATCTGGGAAAGTACAGGCGGCCGAAAAAAAAAAAAAAGAACTAGCCATCCTACTCTCATCAGTGCTGTTGGACTTAGTACATTGTGAACCTTAAATTCACAATCCCCAATGTCCTGTCAAGGGTATGAGGCTTATTTTACTTTATATATATATATATTATTTTTTCAAAAAAATTCTTATTTATGCGTCCCAAGTTTTTCACTACACATTAAGCATAATTTTTAATCAAAATGTGCTACAAATTAACTCTGAAGTATTCTGCTGTTCCTTTTATTTCAGTTTATGATTGGTATTAACATAACTATTTTTTACTTTTTACTAACAACTTCAATAAAACACTTTCACAATTTGAAAACTTCAAGTTTAATCCTATGTCTGAAGTTTAGTTTAGTCGATATATTTCAAGCTTTTTTCCTTATAATCGCAAAATATAATAAGTTTATGTATTAAAACTTTTTTTTTTCAAAACCTCATGTGCGTTACAGCGTATCATACCAAAAATTTTATGCGTCCCAGTACTTAAAGATTGGCGTGCATTTTTGAAATCTTTTCCCTGTTTATACCGCGCAGTGGATATAATGAAAAGAAGATAAAGATCTGAAAGTGGGCATCGAGGAAAGACCCCGGTTTATAACTCCGTTTTAAACTATTTTCTAACAGTTGATTAGAACTCGACAAAAATTAAACGGGCTTTTGTTGTAATTTATCAAAATGAGGGACTCGAATTCGAACATTTGCGCGTTTTTTTGTTCAAAAACGCTTAGAGTTCAAATTTCGACGACACATATCTTACTTAGTGTGTGGAAAAAACGGCATCTATTAACTGTAAATAAAAGTAAATCAGCAATCGATTAAACGCTAGGAATTATTGATCTTGGTTCATTGTCTTCCGTTAATTTAAATGTTGTTTTAGTGTTTGTAGAATATGTAGTATAGTCGTAAACAAACTTCATCATCGTGAAGTGGACCGTAATATTTTTCTTTAAATTTCGAAATTATCGTAGTCAACGAGAAAGTTTTGGTTGACGTTTATTTCAATTTAACGGGAAGTGTAATTTATAATGTTTGTTACAATCATCTCTTTTCTCTTTTCCCTACCATATATAAATTTTTCATTTGAATTTTAATAGTCAAAAACTAATTAAGCGTTTTTAAAAATATACTACATTTTATGCAGTTTGTTTTTAATGCACTGTTTCATTCTCAAAACTGTTTTTTTTTTTACAATTCATTTTAGCCGATTAGTATTCATTTTATATATATATATATATATATATATATATATATATATAAATGCGTCTTTCTTTAACTCACACGCAGAATTATATACACTTATGCCATTTCACTTGATAGAACTTCTCACGTTCAAGCAAACTGTACTTTTACTGCATTCTAAATTCTTTTTTTTAAATTTAATTCTTTGTACGTGCCCCAAGTAATTAAAGCTATTTTAAAGTTTTTTCATTTTTAGTCCCGAATTTTGTAGATGAAGAGATTTGAAAACTATTGCCGTACAGCATTAGGTTTTGTCGTATTTCTTACACGGTAAATTCACTCTAATATCGCTTGAAGCTTTTGATACAAATTGGGCCAAAATATAAAAGCAGAAAACGATAGAAGCGCTCAATATTCGATCGGAGAGAGAGAGGGAGCATATACAGTTTCAGTTGAAAAGAAAATTACGAAAAGTAATAAACGGTTTAACAGAAGCCTTAGTACTTTAAGTGTGTGTTTATCAAACCTGAAGTTATATTAAACTCACCCCTCGTTCCGAAAACTCAAGTTGCTCCCAGGTCTACTTAGGCTGAAATTAAACTAAGTTTAAGTTTTCTAGGAAAGTAAAATGTCAGTAAAAAGGAACTAGTACAATATTCTTTTCAGATCTATTAGATTTAGTATTTAATGTAAAGCTCAATTCCGCATTATATCCGTTATACCATCAAACGCACCGGAATCGTTTTAATTTTTTTTAAAAAAATAATCGAGAATAATTTAATATAAATAACTTAAAAATCTTCGGAAATTTTACAGTCCAAAAATTTAAATAGATAAAAAATTTCGCATTATAAAAAGCACGTAATTTTGTACGAATACGAAGTTCAAAAATTAGTTACAATGAAACAGAAGAATTCTCGAAAATGCATTTTTATAAGAACCGGTACAGCCTCGTGCACTACACAAAAAAGAAAAACGAAATGGAAGATAATCCCCCAAACAGAACGATGACGCTTAATAAAGAACATATATTCAAGCACCAATGGAGAGTTATCGCAAAGAAAATATGATAAGGTATATTTTTCATTTGGCAACGAAGGAAAAATTTAAGGAAAGAATTAAATGATCTCATAATTTCAGCCGTTCAACTTATAATTTGCTTTACCGAAAGAAGTATTTGAAAAAGTCGGCGTTAAAGATTTGCTGCTGATCGCATTTATCAATTGTTAGTTGCGAGCGAAGATGGATTTACTTTAGCGAAAAATACGATATAAAAGGAAACTTTCCGATTGTATATGATTAATTCTCTTAAAATTCGTTATAACGAAAGCTGACGTAAATATATCGCGTTTTACAAAAGCGAATCGTATACAACACACGTTTATTCTAAACAGAATCAAGATTATCGCGCTCAGTAATATCGAAGAAGACGTATTCCGAATAGACCGCAGTCAAAAAATAAATAAAAAAATCCTTTTTTACTGAAAATGTAAAAATGCGAAATATTAAAAACTTCAACTAGTTACGGAGTGCCGCAAAGAAACCAATTTTCAAGTAAAATTAAACTCGATTCACAAAATCAATTATTACCGGTATCTTCTATAAATGTAAAGGCGGCCGAGAGAAAAGAACTGGCCCCCCTACTCTCATTAGTGCCGTTGGGCTTAGTACATTGTGAACCTTAACTTCACAATCCTAACACTCTCTCAAGGGTATGGAACTCACTTTACTTTATATATAAATAGGCAAAGACAAAACAGTTCAGTACCATTTTTTCCTTTGTTTATTAACCGTTTTTTTTTTTTAGTAGCTATTGACGATCTTTAGTGTTATCAGTAAAAATATTTTGGAAACAGTTTTTTTTTTCTTATTTAAATAAAAAATTAATACAAAAAATGAAAAAAGAAATCACTGTAGCCAGTAAATCTGTTCTTATTAGTTTTAATTTTTCTTAATAATCATCATTATTGGCTTTCTTACAGTGTACTAAATCTTAGAGTGTCATTTAATATCAATCAAATAAGGGTTTTTAAATTGTGGTTTATTGTTATTTTATTGAATTTAGTTTTTATTCAGTTATAATGGCACTGAGCTGTTTTGTATTGTAAGTACGTATAAAAGTGTATGTTCTCAGATATACAGTAAACGAATGTGTAAGAGCAGTTTTTTTTTTTTTTGGAAATATGCAAATTCATATATGGTTTCCTCAAATGTTTAATAATAATTATGGTCGAACACTAGTATGTATAAATACTTGAGAAAAGTTCTACAATAACAGTGGAAGTAGAAATGAACTAAAAATTTATTTTAATAAATATAGATACAAAGTTTTATTTAAACAACTACATTCAAAGGTAATCGGCGAGATTAATTTCACATTTATAAGAATTTGCGTTTACATTTATATATTGAATTCGAAATAGTGTATACAAAATCCTTAGAAAGAGCCAAGAATGATTAGTATTCAAAAAATATATTTTACTGCTCAGCAGAGAAGCAGTATTAAATTCGTTTCTTTTTTTTTTTTTTTGTATAATGCGAAAAGAAAAAGCATCACAGTTCATAAAAATAAGCGAAGGAGAAAACAAGAGTCCTGAAATGTAGTCTTCAATCAAGTATTATAAGTGCTGTGCGATTCGATAACTGATCAAATATACTAAATGCGCCCGACCGAAACAGAAATTTAAAATGAAACCAATATTAACCAAATTCTAAAACGTTATTCAAAGTTACACGCAAACTTCGATGCAAAATAGAAAACCAATACAAATTTCGCAGCAGTTAGTTTAATAAAATTCTTCATTTGTCAAATATATTTTGGCCGTTTTGAGAAATAGTAGTCATTTTTGGAATTTGGTTTTCCAATCTAGAGACTAAAAATTTTCATTTTACACGGATAATACAAATTCTTCTGCTGATTCATTCTAATATCATGTTTTAACGCAATAGTCGAGTAATTTAATTCTTTTTTTGATCGTATTTCTCCGTCAGCGTTAGGTATTCTAAGGATAACTGTCGTTGCTACTTGTTAATTAGATTGTAAAAATTCTCAAGAAACAATAGCGGTGTACAATTTAATTCATTTTCTGTTTAGTTGAACTTTTTTTTCTTTGATTCTATTTTTTGAAATAAGTATGGAATACTCGCGAGGCGAAAATATTGGATTTTTATCTATTTATTTATTTTATAAATTGCAGCACTTTTCGCTAAACAACCATTTTAACTCAAATTAAGTCACTAAACGTGTTTCAAAGAAATAAAAAATAAAAGTAGGCAGGTCAGCTAATGAAGAAATCCCCGAAAAGTTATCACAGAAGTTAAAACATTTAAATCTTTGCAATACGAAATATATAACAGCAAATATATTTTCTTCAAACAATTATCTATTGTGGAATTTGTTTTCGAAATCCGTATGAAATCGTGGTACTGTTGGCGTACAATTCGCGTTCACATATTCCGTCAGTGTCTATATTACCGTATTTTCGAAAGGCTTTTTCCAACGCAATTTTCAGTTGTGTACGCACTCACTTCTTTATGGTTATTATAATGATTCCGTCGATTCTCAATATGTATGCAAACTCCGCATCTCTCGATTGACAGTTTGTGCGGAATTCGTATTCCTAATATCGGCAATATTCTCTATTCTTTAGCGCTAAATTTTTTCCTTTTTTAATTTACGTTTATTATTTTTTCTCCCGTAAATGATTTATATTTTGTATTAGATAGTCTGACACTAAGTTTCGTTTTTCTGGCCCCCTCCATCTCGTGTCTTTTTCGTTTTATTGCACTTATACTTTATTTCCTCTTATCCGGGTTTTTTTTAGCGTTCCTTCCATTGATCTCCTTTGCTTTCCTAAAATGCACCTGACCATCAAAGTCGGCGCATTTTTTTTTTCTTAAACATTACTTTTACTGCGAAATTATATTCCAATGATTATACGTACAATTTGATTTCGCGCTATTCTTCCTTGAGAACGTTATTGCAAAAGCAGCCGATGTTCATACTAAAAATCTGTTTTCCAGTAAAGAATTTCAAAGATTCGAACAATCACCGCAATTTTAATAACTACTGCACTTTGTAAAATTAAGCTCTTTAATAGAAACAGGAGTAGCAGTATCGCGGGAAAGTTATAAATGTGAAACTATAGTTTCGATGATACATTTAATATAAAGAATTGAATGTCATAGCTGTATAAGTAAAGAGAGTTATTAAGCGTGAATGAACTTTTGAACACTCCATGTATACAACGTAAAACTAATTATTTTTAATTATAATTATTTACCAACAATAACGATAAGAAATCGATAAATGATAGTTTACATTACGATATGGATAATAATAAAAGAACAGAATTTTAGCTGAAAATGACGAAGATTAAATGAACTTACTGTAAATTGAATCAAGGAATTAGAGGTTACTGAAACAATGTCAAAGTAAAAAATTTCGCGCAAATCAAAGGTTAAATTTCTGTTCACGTATAATTTAGTTAAATTTTAAAGTGAATTAAGTCGTTACCCAAGAATAACTTAGCAAAAAGCACACACACAAAAAAAACAAACGGATCTTTAATAACAGTACGGAGTCAATCCTGTATTGTTATTAAAGATCACTGTTTTTTTTTTGTTTGTTTTTTTGCTAAGTTATTATAAGGATATAATTTACGTTTATTTCTACAGTTTTTGATCACTTTAGTTAAATAACTAAATAAATAAATCAATAAACGAAGAAAATATAAGTTGTTAAATACTGTTGGCGCAAACAGTGCATGATGTGTAGAATAAATAAAAATACAATAGATGTATATAAAACTGACACGTGTAACAGTCATACAGCAAAAAATATGTATACAGTTATAATTACAATATACCTATTTAATCCGGAATGGAATGAAGATGAAATAAATCGCTATTCAATAGGAGCATATAAAAAGTTTTTTTTTATACTTAACGCACAGGCCCAGAGCTGTTGGAATATGATGTAAATTTGAGAAATGTAATAAATTCGAAAGATAAAACCAGAAAACAAACACCGATAGGTTCAATGAAAGAACTTTTGTAATTTAAATCACTACTTTTTCTGAAAGTGCGATAAAATCAAATTCCAATAAAAACTCGACTACATTCTTATTTTAAAAATTCTGAATTTTAGCGAATTTCATTGCACTAAATTAAGCAATTTACAATAATGCCTGAACAAATAAAGGAGAAAAAAATAATAATATTTTAAACAAGCCAAGATCGAACGAAGATGAACAAATTAAATACAACGAGAAATGTATTCAAAGAAAGAAGAATAACAGAAAAATACTGAATATGTAAAAAACACAATGAAGAAAAAAACTGTTAGTTGATAAAGTATTAAAATATGCGAGTGAAATGAATTTAAAAAATACTTTAATTTCGAAAAAATAAAAAACTCATGTACCATGAATGAATCAATAAATAATATTCTTATTATGAAAATTTAAAATAATCATAAGCCTTTTGTGAAAATCGGGTGGAGGATAGAATAAAAATGATGAACTATATACCTTCATTTAAATAAATTCACAATAGTTTTCAAATATCGCGACAAGGAAAATATGAAAATGGAGTAGATGTGAATCCAATATGAAAATGAAAAATTTAAGTGACGCAACATCAGAAAATTTTTCTATTAATGCGGATTGTTCGGCCTATTTAATACGGTACTAGAAACTTCTCCAAACTATTCCGCTATTCTGAATATATATTTTAATCGATGTGGTTATTGGTTGCATACGAATGAAAAATATTAATAAGGTTCAACTGAACCAATTAAATTGCTCAAGAGTGCCTATAACAAATGCCATTTGTTTCATGTATATAATAGTCGTTGTGATACTGATTATTAAATGAGAATATCGTATTTCTTCACGTAAAGATCTATAAAAGCAAATTAACGCGCCTTTAATCTGAATAAATACCAAAGAACTTTATGGATAATGTAAAATTTGATATACAATAATATTTGTCTTATTCATTACACGTATATTATACATGACATATGCTAAAAATAGTATATAGTTTTGCTTCTTCTTATTCAACATTCCCATAATTGTGTAGACTCTACTTATTAGCACTGTTGAGTTAAACCCATTTAAAAATACTTGGAAGTGTAAATTACAAATTTGTTTCCAGGCATCAGCGGCTATAATTTTCTTTTCGTTGAGCAGTTCCTCAAGCAAACTGCATACCATAGAAAAATAACTAAATGAAATTACCGCTAGATAAAAGTTTGCCAAAACAAAAAAATCAAGTAAAACAATGGTAATAAAAATAAGTAAATAGATTGGAATTAATCTCTGCCAGTGGGATTACTGAAAGTGGGGTATGATATTAAGCTATTTTGACAGTCTCTGTATTATTATTATCGTAAAGTCAGGCTTTTAGTTTTGTTTTAAATCACTCTATTTCTTACTTTACTGAAATAATGAAACAGTTTATTTATCCGCCGCATAAGGAAGATTTTTCAACTGGCGAATTTAGTTTTTTGTGAAAATTAGGCGTGACGTGTTGCGGTAGTGGAAGTTTAATAACGTAAAATTATTGCAATGGAAATCTTACAAAAATTGATAGAATACATGCTACATATTTATAATTAACAGCATTGTATAATTATATCATAAATCTTAATTAATTCGCGAATGACATTTACTGTTTTGCGTAAAATATAGTTTTGATTTTCTATATTCTTCTTTTCGACAAGCATGGAGAAAATTATTGGAGTATTTCAAAATAAATAATATCAGCTAAATTATTTTCCCCCCAAACCATTGTATACACTAAAAATTTTAGTCATTAGATGCATAGATATATGTAGATTTATTATACATATAATATAAATAATATACATTATTTATATTATTATTAGTATCAATACATAGTTCATGTCGATTATTAAATGTTCCAAAAAATAATTATATAGTTTAATTATTCTACTCCTTATAAAATTATATCAAGAAGTTCATTCCGCACTTTTTTAGTTATGGGAGTTTGTTTTATTTTGAATTCTAATTAACGTAAAGTGTCTATCTATTCTTTACACGCACGCGCACACACACACACACACACACACACACACACACACATATATATATATAAAACAGCTATAAATACTTGTTGCAAATCAGAAATTTTGATTTTTATATCAGCTATTTTTCTAACAAATATAAATATTAATCAAGCACTATAAATAATAGAAAGCCTACACTTTTTAACATAATAATCGACTATTACTAACTTTTTTTATTAAAACGTGCGTAGTTTTTTTTTTTTTTTTTTTTTTTTTTATTGTGAACGTTAAATTTCATTTTTTTAAAAAATAATTTGCATACAGATTCTCAGCGAAATCAAATTTGTTACATTCATTTTAACGAATAATAAGAATTAATTGAAGGAACTAGTGAAAAATTAAAAAATATAGTAACCGCTTTTTAAACATACTCTAACAATGTTAGATTTGATAACCAGTATTAGCACGCATATTTTTTCAAATAAAATTTCTTTTCTATAAGTTTTTTTTTTTGTTTTCTAAGTTTTCTTAATTCGTATTTCACGTATATTTAAGATCTCTAGCTTTTCTTTTGTCATAAATTTGTAATAAAAACAAATCAAACAATTTTTATCACTTTCTACCATATAGTACAAAATGTTTCGGAAATAAAATATCCTGCATGTAATACGAAGTTAATCTGCAAACTATTAATCATGTTTTAAAATTACAGTAGATTTATTTATTGGTAACTTTCAATTTGCTCGAATTGCAATATATACTAACCATCATTTCAAAATAAAAATTTAATTACAATTGTTTTCAATGAAAATTTATGTAAAAATTGTATTTTTTAAATTTATGTCATAACAAATTTTAGTTACTATTTATTTTGGGTTCCTATATACCAAAAGATATCTCTGCACGTTTAGAAACTAAATATTTTCTTGATTTTAAAATCAAATACTGTATATGTTAAAAGTTAATACATAAATTACATACTAAT
Source organism: Icerya purchasi (assembly GCA_039619475.1). Lineage (NCBI taxonomy): Eukaryota > Metazoa > Arthropoda > Insecta > Hemiptera > Monophlebidae > Icerya > Icerya purchasi. The sequence goes on along the minus strand of CM077116.1, from coordinate 292,815,184 downwards.
TTTATTAATTGAATTGATCATTTCAATGGAATAGTCGAATTCAATTAGTATATATTTTATATTATGAATTTGAAAATAAAAAATTACACTAAAAGTTAAACTAAAGAATATCATGTTAAGTTTACTAGTTATATTTTTTTTCTTACATAATGTAAAAAAATAATTAAATTTGTAACAAAATAGCATAAAAAACAAATTATAGCAAATAAATTCCTAAACATTTATTTGCAAATATGATGTAACAGTAGAAACTTACATCTCTAAAACATCATAAAATATGCAATTATATTTAAAATAACGAATTAAATTTTTAACCGTATACTTTAGATATGTATTAAAATTAAACATTTGACGTTTATTGTCATTTATAAAATACTTACCTTCATAGTTTTAGATTTATTCGTCAAAACGTATCAAAAACAGTATAATCTCATTTTTGTTAAATAACCATCCTACATTTTTAATTTATAATATTTAATATAAAACATTCATTATTAATGAACAATATTTATCAACAATTTACAACAAAAACACGATATTTAATAAAAATTTTGCATACACATAGATAAAAATTAAAAATCGAATAATAACCGTTTCTCATCAATGGCGTATCATACATTCATCAAGGACAAAACTGTTGATGTTTTCAATTCTGACGCCATCTGTCGACGTTTCTGTTGTATCGATTGTATTGTTAATTTAACCTGTATTGAATTTAATTCTATTAAAACTGTATATTTTCTCGACATTTTCGATATTTCGAGAATGCATTTATGGCGTCATTATGTTTTTTTTATTACGTTTAATTTAAAATATAATGCGTTTTACTTATTAAACGGATGTAATTAAATTAATTTATTATTTTTGAAAAGTAATTTAATACTAATATAATCTATGTTACATGTTTAACATTAAAAATTGGATTTAATCAAAATGCCAATTTGAAATAATATATTTAATATTTACGCGAGTATAATTGGAAATTCATATATAATTTTATAACTGTTTTTGGTGATTTAATAATTTGTAATCAAAAAATGTCAATTTCACGAAATTTTTAACGAAATTATTATTTAGTGGTATTGAATTTTTTTAAAAATTTTAATAAGCATAAATAAAAACTTTAACATCCGAAATCTCGTTTCGTAAATTGAAGTAGTGGGAAACAAGAATATAAGTCGCAATGGATACATTACTGTTCTAACGGAATTTTTTGAATGTGGAACTTACAGAAGTAAACGTTAATTTATAGTCGCAGTTGTTTACGCATTGTTGAAAATGTACTTACAAACCTATAATTCTTATTGACTAAATTGCAATTTTGGTTGTTTTAAACTTTTAATGCAAACTTTTCGCAAAGTTAACGTACGCGCCATATCATTATTATAAAAAATGAAATGAAAATAAAATTAGTGGTTCCATTGTTAATTCCAAATGTTATATTAAATATATATATACATATTTGTCTATACAAATCGTGAATAGGGAAATGTTTTTTTTTATAGAAAGAAATATTTTACTCTTGTGTTGAAGTTGTTTAGATTGAATTAGTCTAGCATCAGATGTAGCAAAAACAGTTTTATTTATGTTTGGTAGTTTGGCGTTATTTCGGTGTTTTGTGTATTTTACGTTGTTACATAGATTTAGTCGTATTAAACTAATAGGCAGGTATTAATTCACCGAACGCTTATTAATACCGACAATGTATGTCGCGATATCAACTAAATTCAGACTGATCAGCATACAAATTATATGAAACATGAATTTTGGTCAATAGTATTGGCAAGTAGGTTAACAAACATTATTAAAATATATCGTTAATAAGTAAATTTAATTTGTTGGAACATTAAATTATGAGATATGTCTGGTATACAGATGATTAAATTGGTGTTACATTAAAGAAATTTTTAAATGTTATTGAAGAACATTTAACTCCATAAAGACGTGTTTGTTACGAATTCTGCTAAAATAAAAAAGTTAAAAAAAACTTGTTTTTTGAAAAATACAAACATTTTTCATCTTAATATTCATGATACATTTTAATTTAATCAATATGTATTGGTTTTAATAGTAGCGAGACAAAAACTGAGTGTTTTAATAATAATTATTTTACATTTAAGTATGAGTTTATTTTTTACTTAGGAACAATTAACAAATAACGCCAGTTTCGTATTAAAGAATAAATTATATTGAAATTAAAAGGCTATATTTTGGAGAACTCAAAGTTTACCGTAAAACAATTTTCGGTTAAATACTTTTTTTTTTTTAATTATTGCTATAAAAATGAAATGTATAAATAGTAATTATTTTATGTTCGTAGAAAACATTCTCGCGCATGGAAAATATAAATCGATGTGCAAAATGGTAAATAAGTGCTTTTTAATTTTTTTAATGTACAAACGTTTATTGTGCATTAATTGGTAGATTGATAGGTAATATTCTGTGCAATTATTGTAAAAATCTACATTTATTATCATACTTAAGCTATGTTCACAAATAATATGAAAGTAATATTTGAAAATCTTATTTTTAGGAGAAGGATTCATACGGAAATGAAGTTGCTCGTTTAGCTCGGCCATTACCCGTCGAGTATTTGCTAGTGGACGTTCCTACTGCTTCACCATTAACTCCAAAATATTCGTTATCTCATAGCTTTTTGGTACATCCATTCTCAATTGAAAATCGGTAATCTTGCTATTACATTTTACAGTGTCATTACTATTATTACTCGTTGGAAAACATTTAAATAACTGGCTTCTGATAAATCGTACAATGAGTAATAGCACTAACTAAAAATCAGTGTTTCAAAATTAATCTCGATTATTTATCCGATATATTCAGAAATTGTCTCAAATATTGTGTGTGTATATAATAACATTAGTTTTATCTAAACTTATACGTGTAAGGATATATATTTTTTTTACACTAAGATTTTAATGTCGTTTATGTTACTCAAATACTAATCTACATTTTAGAGAGTTCTTATTGTTTTACATTTATTTTACTAGATATATTGATGGTCATGTACAAGATTTTGCAGCGTTAGCTAACTATTTTAAACAATTTGCTCGAGATGCGATCTCTGGATCTTTATATGATTTCCATGTATTACTATATTTGGGTACAAACGATATACTATCATTAAAGGTATACTTTTTTTCCTTTTAACAAAATATTTTGTTATTTTATTTACATTTTTATGTCACTGAATGTTTTGCAGTGATATTTACTAACAACAAAAAAGGTATTAAATAATGCATTATATAGAGAATAAGTTATTCAAATTTTATGTTAACGCATATTAGCGTTGACTATTAATGAAGAAAAATGCCTATCCGTTCTCTGTTTGTTACATATTAAAATAAAATAGGAGGTAATCTCAATTCGGACTTGCTAAGACGAGGTAGGTGCCCTATTTGTAATTAATAATAATGATAATAATAAGAAAAACGTTTATGACGCACTAAAATAGTAGTCAAATCCAATTTCAAGCATTACAAAAAAAAATGTATTGTCTGCTAAAACCATTTTGCTGTATATGATTGTAAGCGCTGTACAAAAAAATGAAAAACAAAATAAGTGTTTGAAATGTAGTGTAAAGTGGACTGATGAAATTCCGACCCAGGTGCTAAATAAAATCACTGAAAATCGCCAAATTCTAAGGATAATAGAAGAAAGAAGAAACACCATCATCGAGCATATTATATGACATTCGATATGGATTACTAACCCGATCGAAGGAAAAATAACAGAAAAGTTATCTCCGAAGATATGTCAAAACATTTTTTGAAGAAAGTAATGTTCGCTTTTTATTAAATGCGTTCTTTGCTTGAGCTACTCGTTTTCTTATTTCTCGTTAAATTCTCCCATTACTCATTATTAAACTTTTAAGTTATTCGAATTCGTTTACCTACTTTAATGTTCGTCAATTTAATATTTAGTTTCTTGTCTTTTGTTTTACTACATTTCATAACTTTCCTTTTGCTTTCATTGATTTTTATTTTATACTCTGTGTGGAGCAGTTTGTTTAGGTCATTAATGGATTGTTTTAATTTTATTTTATTTTCAACTGTCGATGCTGTATCAACCTCCTATCTGATTGTTTTATGTTGTACGCCGCTTATTTTTATTTTGCTATCTCCAATATCTGAAAAACGTTTTAGTAGTGGCTTCTGAATGTAAATATTAAAAAGCAGCGCTGATAAGCAGCATCTTTGTTTATTCCTTTTTTTTATTATTGTTTCTGCTTCACAATTTATCATTATTGTTTTGATTTTTATATAATTCAAATGAGACTTTGAAGTCTACGTTTAGTTTTTTAAGGCATTGTAATCTTCCAGTTAACATTATCGAAAGATTTTTTCAATGTCTCTGAGTGCAAAACGTAATATAATGTTTAATTCCAGTGCATTTTCCATTAGCACTAAGCGCGAGGATAATTTCTCTTGTCTTCCTTGCTTTTTTAAAATCAAACTGATCGTTTGATAAATTCTCATTTATTTAAAAGATCGGAAACAAGTATTACTTTGATTAAATATATGTAATACTAGTAGTTTTATTTAATCTTCGACATTTTTGTTGTAAGATGCGGTGCATCTCTATATTTATAAGCCAACTATCGTGGTGTAGTTGGTTAAGCAGTGGTTTCGTTCGAGTAGAATTTTGTTTGAATTTAAATATATTATAAAAATTTCATTTGCAAGTTAATGTTTACAACTCAGCCTCAAAAAATGTGTACATATATTTACGGTTCTTTTCCTTCGCATGTAACCATCTTCATGGATAGCTCCAGGGGACTTCATGGTGTCGGAGTTTCTTTTGTCCTTCCGGATTTCAACTTATCCGAATCATTTAGTCTTCCTTCTTTCTGTTCCATCTTTACAGCCGAGTTGATGGCTATACTACGCTCCATTATCTTCATTTCCTCTACTCGTCTGTTTCCTAATTATTTAGTTATTTCAGACTCCATGAGTGCTCTTCAAGCGATCAACTTCCTTTGGCTCGGGTTGCTGCTTCTTCTCGTTCCTTTTTTAAAAAAATTCCATCTTCTAACCTGAATTCCCTATGTACAAAATTTCACCTTAAACTTTGTTCAGATATTTACCCCTCCTTTCGTAACGATCAATCCTTTTATCTGTCTGTACAACCTAATCTTCCTTCCGATCCCTGGTTCTTTGAGTTTCTTTCACTTCCCCGTTGTGTTGTCATTTCTATGATTCGCTTGCCGTTTTGGCCATTCTGCTCTCCCTTCCTTTAGGTTTCGTTATTCCCTTGTTTCCTCTCCACCTCAACGAAGCGGTGGTTTGCGACGCCAATCACATCTTTTTTAAATGTCCATTCTTTTCTGTCGAACGTTGTATTCTATATTCTTGTTTACTGAAACTGAAACTCCCTACTCCTTATTGTGCAGCTTACATTTTGTTCTTCCCCTCACCATCCATTATTTCATCCATTAGTTCCTTTATATTGTCTATATCTGACCGAATCAAAATTTAACTGACGGCTCTTTTCTTTCTTGTTTTTTCTGGGTGTAGGTCCTTAGCTGACGTGCCCAAAGGGAGATAAAAAAAAAAAAAAATTACGGTTCTTTTTATTGATACTATTTTATTTTAGGATTACATGGATCCCTTGTTGGAAGCAATCAGGGTCCAAGATAACAGCGCTATTACGCGTTGGTTAAATACGGAACACTGGGAATCGATTAATCAGCTATTAAAAATGAGCTCCGCGGGTTCATTTTCGAGTTCCGTTATGGATATGGACTCACATACTGACGATTCAGATACTCAGTCAATTAGATACGATACTGCTTCCGGAGAAGATTGGAGTTGCTCTCACTGTACTTTTAAAAATATAGGACGTGCTACATACTGTGAGATGTGTACATTACCTAAATAAAATACAACTTATACTTTTCCCCTTATCTAGTATAATTTTTTTTTTTACTTTGGTTTACTATTTTTTCTATTTTAATTAATATTAGGGTAAGCGTTAGATTTTCACTAGTTGTAAAATTTCCTTAATATTTTTTAAACTTCATCAGACAGTTATTGTCGGATATAAAAAATAAATAAATAAAATAAATTAGCGAATTACCGGTATTATTATTTTAAATTATTCCCATTTACTTAGGTATTGTGTAAAAATTGAATTATTATTACCAAATGGCTTTTTTGGAGAGTTCTGTAACTAAAGCTGACATCCCTTCTATACATAGTGTTCACTTTGGTTAAGAGGAATACAAATTCGCAGTAATTAGCTCGACGTGATTAAAGTGACTTATGCTAATTATAAGAAAACATCTTGTAAATAAACTTAAATAAAAAAAATTGCTAATGATATTGCGATATAATTTTTCTAATAAATACACCCGTAATTATTTTTTTTGTATTTAACATTTTGTTATATTGTCTATTCGTTCATTCGTGTTCTAAACCTGAAGTTGCAGATGCATCTTTTGGCAACGAACTTTTTCAAGTTTACTTTCAAAGGTTCTTTGATGTTTTAATATTTCGTAACCTTAATCAAGGTGTTTAATAATAATAATAAATTGTTCTTTTTTTAAATTTGCGATACAAATTTCTTAACGAAATTAGGTATAAAATTTTCGTTCCCTTTTTGTTGGTACTTTGCTCATGTTCTAATTACGATATGTTTATTTATTTATTTTTTTAACGTTTTATTCATTGATTCATTTTCTATCTTTTCTTAAATATAATATTTGTACGAGTTAAAAGTAACAATTTTCTGCATTGAATGATCCTTATTCACCTTCATCATTAAATAATTTGAATTCAACTGTATACATATCTGGACTAAATAGAAACTACGTTAAGTGACAATAATTAAATTTTCTTGCGACTCAAAAAGTGCGCTAAAAGTAGTGTTGTATTACATGTGTGCATGAGGTAACTCGAGTAGATAATCTGTTAATTTATCCATGTTAGTAATTTAAACATTTAGGAATTCAATATTCGTGGATAAGGGAATATGAAAATAATTATATTAAATTATTTTTAATTTCATAACGAATGCTCTAAATTGTGTGATAATTTCGTGTGCCAAACGTCTTGAATAATGTACATATTGAATTGTCAATTGAAAATTGATGTTTTTTAAATACATGTAATGTATGTGCGCTACTATATAAAGATTTTTTTTTTTTTTTAATAGTAATAATTTCATTTAAACACTTTGGTATTTATATTACTAATGTAATAATTTTTTAGCCAATTGCATATAGGTCTGTATGTATATGTTATCAACTGATTTACTCGAGTATTACTTTATTAGACTTATCAATGATGAACATCAGGCAAGGAATAACAATTATAATCTTACGATTCGGCATATTAGAGTTTTCCTTGAACCCAGAATGTCAACATATACGTGCTCTTCAGCTTGCTACTGTACCGTGCCGGAGCTCGATTAATGAAATAGGTTGATGGTAATTTCATGGTTTTTCTATACATTTTCTCTTTTTCCAACTAGTTTTTTTATAAGGATGATTTTCTTTTAATGATGTTTTAGTTTAAATGATATTAATTGTTTTTTCCATCCGGTAGTATTTTGAATCTGTCTATAAGTAAATATCTCCAATTCATCGTTCTGATATTCTGACAGTGATTTAATAATAAATGATTCTGCAACATATTTTACTTTCCTTAATGGTTGATAAAATCGCTTCTTTATGGAAAAAATATAGTTAGAAACAACATTTTTTTGGTTCTAGTTGTAACTAATTAAGCTTAATAAATAGTGTACTAATAGAAGAAAAATATCTGTCATATTTATCAAAAGAAAGTACTACCTGCATATACTTTTTATGTATTATTTTTAACTGAAGGAGTTGGAAAGTATTATCATAGTGCAAAACAGTGCCACTATCGTTATAATGAACGAAGGATAAATAATTTTTAGTTCAGCTAAACATGAAAACTTACTAACACAAGTAGAACGGATTAAACTAAAAAAGTAAGGACTTTTTTAAACCCGAATGTGAATTTGACAAATTTACTTATACACACACAAAAGTAAAATTTAAGTTTTCAATGGTCCATGTCATTTTTGTGGAGTGATATTAGTTTTAATTCGTACTTGTTTTTTCACTTTTTAATGTATCCGTTTATTTTTGTTTTTTAATAGTTGTAAACAAAAAATAATCGTATTTACGTTTTCTAATATTTTCATCTTATTTTTCTGGGAGTTTTGTTCTTATGCCGCTTGAATTAAAACCTGTCGCTTTCATAAATTTTTCTGTTTTTATCTTAATAATTTTACTGAAAATTAAGATGATACTGCCTTCCTTTTACTTTTATAAACAATTAACTTGATACCCATTTTCATGAAAAAAGTGTCTCGTTTTTGTACAAAAATTCAGCTGTCAACAAAACTTGCTTAGAATTTTTTTATTTTTTACATACATATATATTCAAAATTGCAAAAAATTCAGTGGATGAATTTTCAAAACTCTCATCAGTCTAAATTTAAACTGATAGGAAACCGTGAATGATGATGGTACGATAGTGAATCATTGATGTTGAAGTTCTTTATTTAGGATCATCCCTTTGAATCTTGTAAAATGTTTTATTTAACATATTATTCCATTTGTTTAACATATATCTGTCTCGGTCTGTTTCTGCATATTTCTTTTCAACGGATTTTTCCTATATATTTGCATTGAGTATATTATAAAGATATATATACTTTGCTACGCAGAATGCTTTATCCTCGAAATCAATGTAATTATTGAACAAAAGATTACACGCGGATTTACATGTTTAAAAATAAACGTGTTTGTAAAGAGATGTTGTACTCGATAAATTTACAGAAAAAAGTAGTCGGAGATAAAGGCCGGAGTTTCAAAATGATAATTACTTTCACAAATATAATTCTGATACGAATATCTGATCATTTAAAATTAACTCCGTTTATATATTAAATAGTGGAAAACTTTTTACTCGATGCGACGGTTGTCCGTAATTGTTTCGACAATTTCATTAAGAATAAAGAAAATCAGAGAAACTAAAACAACTTCTGACTTTGATGTTGTAATAGGGTTTATGCAGGTATTTTCTTGTAATCTTGCATCAAAAAAGTAAGTCCATTTGACAATTTTTTTTTATTTATTTAGTATGAAGAATTGCAAATGCAGCATCTGCAATATGACTAATGTGACTGTTTGGATCTAATTATTGTTGCAATTGTTTCGATAATTTACGTTAGAGTTTAAAACCTGATTTTTTTCATTTAGAATATTGTATCGTTTCGTTTACAAAGTGTTAATTTTTCATTGTTTATAGTACATCGTAAGTTTAATTTTTTCTAAATTTATTTTAGGGAGATTCAATTTATATGAAGAACCATATAATGAGTGCGCCAAAATAAACTCCCTAATTTCAGATGCTTCTTGCATGCGAACTTTTTGGTTTACAGAGCTGCGTAGTAGTTCTCTAGACTTTGCCATTTAACGCAAATATAGTTGGTTAGTAATCGTGGTTCGTTGGACGGTAAGACATCATTCGTTTGCTGTAGAAACATATTTCAAGTGTGGTGAAAAAATGGTGTTAGTTCGGCGCGCTTTTAAGAAACAGTTTAATGTAAAAAGACATGAGAACCCCCCTGACTATAAAACCATCTTAAATTGGGCGAAAAACTTTTGCGTATCAGGCAAGGTCACCTCTACACACACTTCCGGTCGTCCTCGGTCTACCAGAATGGAAGAAAACATTGAAAGAGTTCGCGCCGCCGTGCGGAATAGTCGAGGCTGATCTGTGCGTCGTCAGTCTGTCGCTTTGAAAATTCCAGATACGTCACTGAGAAGGATCATAAAAGAGGACTTAAGCATGCACCCATATAAGCTTCAACTCACTCGTCGACCAGCCAAAAAGATTAGAATTTTGTAAATGATTTTTGGAAATGCTCAATGTGGAAGATGTTTTCTTTAGTGACGAGACGCATTTTAATTTACACGGGGATGTAACGCACGTCAGACCGTTACATTCCCCTTGCGTCACTGTGTGGTGTGCAGTGTCGGCGCGGATGATCGTCGGTCCCTATTTTTTCAAGGACAAAAACGGTGCAAATGTTGTAGTAAACGGCAGCCACTACCTCGACATGTTAAACCAGTTTTTCTTCCCCTCTCTCAGACGAAAATGAATATCGCTTAATCGCACTTAGTTCCAATAAGACGGCGCCGCCATAGCGCACATTTGTGGTGATGTTTTAGCGATATTGAAGGAGAAATTTCCCGACAAACTGATTTCGCGTCAAACGGATTTCAACTGGCCACTTCGCAGTCCTGATCTGACGCTGTCAGATTTTTTTCTGTGGTGTCATCTAAAGAGTAAAGTATACGCCAGCAAGCCGAGGGATACTGAAGTCCTGGAAACTGCAATTACCATCGAAATCATCGCAATTAAACGAGAAATTCTGGAGACAGTTTTGACAGATTTTCAAAAAAGACTGATAGAGTGTAAAAGGCACAGCGGGAAGCACTTGTTAGGAGTTTTATTTAACAAATTAAATTTTATATGAAATGTCATTGTTTATCTTTCATTTTAATTTTTGTTTCAACATTCTATTTTGAAACGTCTTCATTTACGAACCATTTGAAGTTAGGGAGTTTATTTTGGCGCATTACTAATAGCTTATTATTGGTATAAGGAGTCAGGTTTTTATTCACAATGACTATTTATAAATCCTATTCCAAGTTTTTCGTGTATTTACTTTACAGCGGCTATATGGCTCTTTTGAGAGCAGGACAATTTAAATACATTTTAATAATTTCGATGTGGAAAGTAAACGCTTTTAATTATTTCTGAATGCTTTGCAACTTTAAAAAAACTCAATTCTTTCAATCAAAAACAAAATTTAGTAAGTGTGCTTTTAATATGATTTCATGATTTAATTTAACGTTTGTTATAACATTTATCCTAATTATATTTGACGTAATTTCATACAACTGAGCTTGACGTTAGTCGCTAGTATTTCATACTGTCTTATTTAACAAATTTATGTTCCGATAAAAGTAAAGTACTCGAATTGATTGCAGGAAATACTATTTAAAATTCGTAAAATATTACTGAAACATCTTTGAGTAAAGTCTCCTATTATGTCGAATGGCCATCTTTCCGTTCGGACTATCAACTTGTTTTGAGTGCGATCCTCGGTGGTGGTAAATAAAAAGTATTAAAACACGTTAATCGCGTAGAGTGCACTGACAAACCTCTGCGCATACTATCTTATTTGCGCAGGTTACACATGTTTAGAACGCGCTTGTATCGCAATAACAGTACAATCGGAGTTTAAAGTACGCTCTGTATCACATATTCGTATCAAATATGGAATTGTATAGTGTCCATCTACAAAAGGATTAAATCTTCCGATTGAAAATTATAAAAAAGTTAATAATAACAGACAGGTAAATCTATTATTTACACCTAAAACGTATATATTTAAAAATATCGTTTCATCGAGAAGTCGGCCTATAAGTATTCTTTGTTTTATCATGAAAGCATATTTCCGCTTTTTATCTTATCGCCGTTGTTCTCAGTTTGATCGATGTTTTGATAGGATTATAGCACACTCGATATTTTTTTAAGCATTATATTAGTTTCTATTAATCAGTAAGAAAACAGAAATTTTATGCTAGTATTTTATGTAATGCCGTAGGTGTTTCTTTATAAAACTACAAACGTATGCAGTATCTAGTGACAACGCAACTCATTGGCATCATCTTCGATCACTTTTTTGATCTTTGCAGAGATGTTTTTAATTATAATTATGAAATTGTAAAAATCTTTTTTTAATCTTTGTTTGAATAAAAAAAAAGAGTACAGAAATGTTTTTTATCCGTAAATAAGCTGTCTAATGTTCAACTTTAACATTATTGTTGAGGTTGTATAAAAACCGGTTTACTTATTATTGTTTGGAAATTGATTTTTTTTTTTCTCTTTAAAAATTAGCTTTGTAAACTTCAATTGTGTTGTACTTTAAAAGAAAAGAATAAATATACTATTTTTTCAAATTGTGGGATAATAGTTAGCTTTATTTTTATTGACAGAATGAATAAAATTCGACATTTGCTGGGTTTTCTGATTGAGTAGTATAAAAGTATTGCAATTATCGACCATAAAATATTAGGGGCTAAAAAATGTAACATTTGTAAGTAATAAGTGAAAGTGATGTACTCATTATTTTAAAATTTAGCTAATAATGATTTAGTGTTTCTTTAAACGCGATAGTGATAATTTTGCGAGTTAAAAGTGATTTAAAAATTGTTTCCAACAAACCTGTTTTCAACACTCAATATGTCTAACAGTGAAATGGACGTATTTTTTTGGGGAACATTAAAAAACATTGTTTGATCTTTTACTGTTTTGATGAATTAATCTAAAATTATTTATTAGGGTTTCTGTCATAAAAAACTGGTTTGTCTAACGGTGGTAAGTTATCAAATAGAAAAAAAATTAGTGGAATTTAACTGAAAAAACGGAGAATAAGCTAACCGAAATTTTCTTCAGAAACCGAAGGAGTAGCAAAAATAATCGAAAATATGTATTTCGAGTTTTTTTGCTGATGTAAAATTAATAGAAATGAAATGGAAGTTTTGTAAAATTGAGTGCATTAGTAAAATAAAACGATTTTCTCTTTCGAGGTTTTAGTTGTTTTTTTTTACTAAGTTTTAAAAAAACATTTTTACGCGGTAAAATTACATTAATTTAAATCTAAAAATTTCCGGTATAATATAATGCACAGGGGGTATTGTGGCAATTTATTTTGATAAGCGATATTTTTTAAGGGTTTTCGATCATAGTCCTGTTTTACAATAATTTCACTAAACCAAATTACAAAATTGAACTCTTTCAACGGTTAATGCGAATTACTTGATTAATCCACGGAAAGGGCGTTAAAATAGTCTGCTTTATTTCAGTCTGGGTAGTTTCTAATGATTTAATCTCCTTTTATTCAATATATGTATATTTTAATTTTCGGTAGGTTCATTACGTACGATGTCACTGAATGTAGTTACGGACGTGACCTGTTAATTATATAAGGGAGAGTAAAGGTCAATTAATTAATAGTAAACGTATCCATAATCAAAATACTAATTTTAATACTTATTACTTATATCTGTAGTAAGTGCACTAAGGCTTCTTTTTTTTCTTTTTTATTTTTCGTAACACTTTATCAAAAATTGACCACAAGACCAAACAACGTATCCCTTTTAAATCTTTCTGGAATATACTCTTACTTAATCATTGAAATCCTTTGAATAGTACTAAGTTAATACAACGCATATATATTATGTTTATAAAAATTTTAAAAACTAATTCTAAAGGTTTCGACGGGCAGAGATTATATCTTAGGAAAATTTCGGATAAAGTGTTGCTATATTTTGCAGATTTTCTTTTTATATCTATGTTAAAAAAGGAATTTCTTGCAGTCAGTTTATATTTTTTTATTAGTATAAATATAATAATTACGATAAGATTCGTCTTATTTTTATTGTAAATTTTAAATATACACAATTAAATAAAATGAATAATATTTAATGGAGGCGGTTATTGGAACAAATTGGAGAAACCGTTACCAAAATGTTACTTAGATTTTCTATATATATATATATGTGTGTGTGTGTGTGTGTGTGTGGGAGGATGCGTACGTATATGAGTGTAAGGGTGTGTTAGGTATATTCGTGAATTACATGAAGCGGTAATTTGGTATGCTTTAAATGTCATTAAAATGCTTTTATTACGCATATTATAAATTCATTCACAACTTCGACTGATATGCATTGTTCTTGATATAGAAATATAGATATGTGTCGGTAGCTCTTAGTAACTTATATAAAATATTTTTTCGATAAAAAAGAAAACCAGTTTCGAAAAGCTAAGTTAAAAAACATCTACATCGAACATATCCATGGATTCTGTGTCTGATCCAGCTTCATGTCTGTAATTATCTTGTTGGAGGCTTGCGCAGTTTTTGGGACTACAGGTTATTTTTAGCTCTAGGGTGCAGACGCATTCTAAACATGAATCAGCTGTGTCTTTCGGTAGAATGTCTCCAACTTGGTATTCATTTCCTAGTTCGTAACAGAGAAAAGAAAATATATGTGTATTGCATAAATATATTTCAATATTAATGAGATAATGTATGTCAAATTAAGAAATTGCTGTATTACGAATTGATAAGTTGTCTGTGGTGATAATATACAGGGTGTTCTGAAACTAATTCAGGAAATTTGTTTTACGCTATAAAGCCCGTCAAAATGAACAAAAAAGTCTTGAGGGAAAAATCATTTGGGCGAACAATTAATTAGTTATAATTAATTCAATTAATGTAATAAACATTTTTTATGATTCAATATGTTTTGAAATAAAAATGAAATAAATATTGAAAATAAGTAAAATATGTATTAAATATAGTCGTAAATGTATAGTCAACTAAGTAAAAATTCAAACCCAATTTGCTGATAAACTGGTTAGTAAAAATTTTTAAAAACTTTAATTACCCTAATAACATTTTATTCTGTTATCTTTATTTTGTAAAACACTAATTTTTTTATTTGATAATTAATTTTGTAATTTAGATTGGACCGTTTTTTTCCATCGAGACTGACCGGTGCAACATATCTCGAGTTTCTTCAAAACGATTTACCTGGTTTGTTAGAGGATATTCCTTTGCAAACTAGACTAGATATGCTGTTTCAACACGATGGAACATCGGCACACGACAAAAGAGTTGTAAGAAGATATTTGGATGAAGTCTTCCCGGACGGATGGATAGGGCACCTCAGACCGATTAAATGGCTAGCAAGATCTCCCGATATAACTCCTCTGGATTTTTTCGTGTGGGGTTGTATTGAAGAAAAGTTTTGTTGTACACCAACCAACACACGAGATGACTGTATACAGCGGATCGTCGCAGCGTTTGACGACATCTGACGAACATCAGAACTTCTGCAACAGCGTTACGCGAAGAGTTGAGTTGGTCGTACAGCAAAATGGTCAACATATTCAGCTCTTGCTCTAGGCCATTGACAAATCATCGTTGACTATACATATACGACTACATTTAATACGTATTTTACTTTTTTCCAATATTTATTTTCTTTTTATTTTACAAAATATTGATTTATAAAAAAAAAAATATTTTTTCATTTAAATTAAATAATTCAATTAATTATAACTAATTAATTATTCGCCCAAATGATTTTTGCTTCAGAACTTTTTTGTTCTTTTTGACGGGCTTTATAGCGTAAAACATTTCCTGAATCAGTTTCAGAACACCCTGTGCATATATGTATAAGACAAAACTTGATTAAAACAGCAAAAGAATGTGTTTTAGAGATTGAGGGAATCGAAAATCGATAATAACGACATGTTCGGTCAGCTACAAATTTACTTACAGAAGAGATATAAAAATAATAATTACATGTTAGTCTAATTTGATCGTAACAATGAAAAAATAATGCGATATGTTTTAATCGAAAACAAAATGTTTTAATTTGTTACACAGTTTGTAAGACATTTATCAGGAACCTAAAACCCTGATGTTAAATGTCTCTGCCCCCTCCTTTCCTCTGCATTGGAAAAAATGTAAAATATATTGTTGTTTCAAAGAATGAAGTTATTTTTATGATTCTTAATGGTTGTTTTAAGTTGTATATTTCATTGAGAAAGATTCTGAATATGCTATGTCAAGATCTTTAAATCTGTTGCGTGTATCTTTTAAAAAAAATATTGTAACTTGATTTATTAACAATTAAGTTCGCCTAATGTTTTAAACGATTTTTTTTCTGATTAGCTTGGGAAATACCTTTTAGCGTCAGCGGTAGATTTATTTGTGTAATATATTTGCATAAACAACCAATGTATTTTCGGGTTTGTTTATAATTACGTTAACGTGCCTTTTCACGCGCGTATATATCGCTCATTAAATACAATAACGTCATAACTGAAAAAATAGCGAATTTGAGTTATGTATGTGCATAGTTGGAATGCATTTTATGAGTACAATTAGAGGTTAGAACGACATATTTGTAAATAAGATACTCGACAAAATAAGCATTGCTTTTGGAAAGGGTACACCGTTCAAATTATAGTAAATTTAAATGTTAATTTGCGTTTTCTGCGAAAGAGCGTTTTTTGAGTTATGCCGTTATTATATTTAATGAGTGATATGTACACTCGCTACACTTAAATAATTGTATAATAATTATGTTCGACATTTTTCATTCATTGCCTCTTTTTGTGTTATTTCAACCTTGACTTCATTTCTTACACTTTTGTTTCATTTGCTCGTCTAACTAGCACAAAATGCAATGCAGTATCAGGAAGACTTGCAAACTGCACTACTATGTCCGGAAATTTAACGCACGTTTAATACGAAAAACTATCGAAGACGACAAATATTTAGAAAAGAATTGCCGTGCGGTAACAAAATGTTAAAAAAAATAAAGAGCGCTATTGGAAGGGTTATAATGGACAAATGTAAAAGAACAGGAGAAGTGGAAAACTATTTTACAGATCTGTACAGTACAAGAATACAGCCAAATATAAAGATAAATACTTATGCACAAAGTCGAGATGAAAACATTGAAGGTATCCCTCTAAGATGAATAAAGATGAAGTAAGAAATGCGCTCTAGGCATTAAAAAATAGTATCGAGACCAGACGGAATCTTGGCAGAGATGATTAAACATGGTGAAAATATGCTGTTAAATGCTATTTGTCAACTTTTCAATCGATGTTTGGAAAGAAACAATTTCCCGATAACATGGAACAAAGCAGAGGTAGTGTTTATACATAAGAAGATGAGCAAAATTTGAATAATTATAGATCAATCAGTTTATTGTCGCAAATATACAAATTATTTACTCGTGTAATATCGAACCGACTAACACAACAAATTGATCTTAATCAACCGAGAAAGCAGGCTGGCTTTAGGCGAGGATTTAGTACAAATGACCGCCTGTTAACAATTACAACATTGATACACAGAAGTGTGCAGAGTGCAGTATGGAATTATACATAGCCTTCATAGATTATAAGAAGGCATTCGATTCAATGGAGGTCTGGGCAGTACTAAATTCGTTAAATCTCATTGGGATCAATGACAAGTATATTAACATTTTTAGGAATATTTACAGGTCCGCTGCAATGCGAATAAATCTATGGAACAAAACGGAAAAAATCCCAGTAAAACAAGTAGTTGTTCAAGGTGATACCATTTCCTCGAAATTCGTTATCTGCGCTTTGGAAACTATTCAAGAATTTAAATTAGGATACGGCAGGTATCAAAGTAGACGCGAATATCTAAATCATCTCAAATTTGAGGATGGTATAGCATTGGTGAGCACAAGCACAGAAGAACTACAGACGATGATAAGAGACCTGCATCTACATTCTAATAAAATAGGATTAAAAATAAACCTATAATAATAATAATAATAATAAATTTGGAAGAAATAAAACAGATGGATAGTTACATTTATTTCGGTTAGAAAATCACGACGAACAAAAATAATATAACGAAAGCGGAAAAAATGAGAATATCACTGTCGTGGGTTGCATTTGAAAAATTAAGTGGTGTATTTCAGAATAAACAAATACCGATTAACTTGAAAAGGAAATTGTGTAACCAATATGTACTTCCAGTCCCGACATACAGTTCGGAAACGTGGTCAATCACAGAAATTAATATAAAAAGGATCAAAAAAACCCAAACTACGCATGAAAGGAAAATTCTAAATATATAAGGCAGTTAGATTGTATTTGTAATACATGGATACGCGAACAAACAGCTAGACGATGCAATGGAACAGATGGTCAGAATGAAATGAAATTGGGCTGGTCATGTAGCTACTATGAAATAATTGGTATATTACGTGTAGAGCTGTTTAGCATAATGCGAAATTAGTATTTTTAAGTGTAAAGATACGAAATGAGAAACGACATTAACCGCAAGATGAAGCGCTTCTTTTCATTCTGTTAGTAAAAAAAAATGATGATTACGGCATACTTAAAAATGAGAGGTGTAATTAGAGATAATGTTGAAATTAGTTTTAATGCCCACTGAAAATTTCGGAAATGGATATTTTGAGCTAGGATGCGTTAATAAATAAACTAGAGTGTATCGTTTGCTCTTTAAGTTGAATTTTGTATAGATAGTTTTGGTAACCAAAGTCGAAATAAAAAAAATGGGTATATGTTAACTCATCTAGAATTTTGTAGAGATGATTAAAGAATCAAATAATTGCAAAGGGGCAAGCTTTTAAAGTGAGTATATTTAAAATTTTTGGAAGTAAAATGGGTTTAGAAATTATTAGATTAGTTTAAATATAATGTATTGGTGTAGTGTCATGTTCAAGGTATACTGTTTCTTTTTTTCTTAGGATTTGTTAAAATTAATTTTCAGAAAACGAACGAAATTTAGGATTTACATAACTGGGAGTTTCTGGAGTCAATGGACATATGATAATCGTTTAAATATGTAAAACATATAACCTTCTTGATTAGGAAATAAGTTTATTTCGAGTTACAATTACTTTTATTCACGTAGTGTTTAACGAAGAAATTTATCGAAAATTTTTTTACTTGCTTCACAGTTGAAATTCAGAATTTTGTTTAAAAAGAGTAGGTGCTCCGTGAATATTTGTATATAAACACTTCTCTTCGTATGTAAGAGAAATCTGAAAAAAGAGAAAGCTTCCGCATACAATCGATTTCCTTAAAAAATAATATGAATTATTGGTGTTCATTGAAGAGCATTAAGTAAACAAACTGAATGTGGTTTGTCACTATGTGTTTCGTTCTCTAAGTGCTTCACTGTTCTATATGTGGACAATTAAGAAAAAGGAAGTATTCCGAGTTAGCTGAGATGTTACTACTGGAAAAATTCTGAATTTTTAGCGTTTTTGTTTATGTATACTTCTTGTAGCAACAGTAGCGTTAGCGGTGGGACGACAGCCTAGTAATTCCTTAGTATAAAGTAAAATTTTAATTTTGATGTTGAAATCATAGTGGAAATGTGAAAAAACTTAAGCTATACAAGTACTAATATTCGGCATGATTTAATCAACGTCTCTTGTGATTATTAAATGGTATTTAAAAAAAAAAAAAAACTGAAAAACTAAAAATTGGATATTACACTATTTTAACGAATAAAAAACAGTTCGTGATAACGTTTAATAATTTCGTTTATATATTTCACGTATGGGTGAAGGAGAACAGCTGTATTTCTGAAATATACATTAATAAATAGTGCTACTGACATAAATATAATTTTATATTCAGGAAAATTAAACGATGTTAAATAATATGACAAAGATATAAATCACCAGCGTTTTGATCGGCAAATTTAATTAGGCTTTCGCTATAATTGTGATGGAAAATTTGTTATTTGTGTGCAGATCGCAACTGAATCTATTTCTTTAGCAAACTATATAAACTGTGGTACAGGAATGGTTGAAATATAATTATAAATTTTTTTCCTCTTTTGTTTTTAAACAACCAAAAAAAATTATTTAAAAGCAACTATGAGAAAAATGAATCTTACAAACTGGGTGCCGAACTTACCTTTCCAATATTTCAGCGGCGCAAAAAAATATGTTATTATTAGAATACTTGTATGAAATGCAAAAAAAAAATAAAAATTAATAAAGAATAAGTATCTTGTAAATTTAATATTGCACTGAAAATTTTAAATCGTATTTTAGTATGGTTTATTGCTCTTTTTTCTATGCAACTTTTGAAATAATGATTTATATTACGAGTATGTAAACGATTACATGCCTAGTCATCGTATTATAATGTATAATGAACTCGGAAAAGTTGTGAATGATTTCGATAGAAAGAACCGAAAATTAAACTTTTCCAGTTTTAAATGCGTTTAAAGTATCCCTTATTTTTTCCGAATAAATAGTTGATTTTGACCATACATAAAATCAACTTCCATATGTGCTACCGACGTACATTTCACTACTAAATAAACGTTCATAGAGGGGGATAAAGCTGGATTACTTTCTGTTGTTCAAAACGTAGGCGGGGGGTTGTTTATATAAACTTTTATCATCTTTCCGAAAAGATATGGAAATAAATGTTTTTTGAGATTTTTAATAATATCTAAACTAAAAATCAAATTATTACATTCGTAAGTGCCTCATACCCGGGGACGGTAAATCGTCAAAAATGAATATAATGTGAGTTTAAGTTACCTTAAAATTACATCGAAAACGGCATTCGTAAGTTTATTCCATTTTTAGGTCTAGTTTTACGGAAGTAAAAGTATTTGAAATAAAATTGTGGAAATTTATATTTAACATTTTCCCGTTTCAAATGCTTCTACAATTATACTCATTAATATTCAAAAGTTGCTGAAGAATTATCAAAAAATAGTCAAATAGTGTTACGAAAAAAAAAATCTTATTTATGGGTGGGGGGGATCTCTATTTCGGATATTTAATTGTATACAGATACTTTTTTGAATTTTTTACTAATGTCAAATTATTATCGTGCAACCAATTTTCTGGTATAAATATTTCATAAGCCATGTAGCATTTGTAATTACATTTTTTATAAAAGCGCGCGAATTTTTATTTCTACATTTATATTCATGATGATACTTTTCAGAAATGTAATAATTTACAGTAATAAACTGTGTGTATTATAAATTGATAATCAGTCATTTTTAATCATTTTTGGTTACGTGTTGTTAGCTTTTCTTCCTTTTTTTTTGAACAAATGCAATTATTCGACAATACTATTACAAAAATTAGTTTAACCCTGCCTTGCCTTTTGTCAAACAGAATAGAAATATATGATCGAAGATTTTTTTTTAAATTAAATTCGCCTGATAATATGAAATTCGGTAAATTTTTAATTCTTTTAAATTTTATAAAATAATCACGGACCACATAAAACTTCGCTGTTTTACGTCATCATCTATAAAAGATATCAAATAAAAAAAAAAAAAAAAAAAAAACACATTGCTGAGGGGGCACGGTATTTTATAAACGAGATGAACATTTTGAACTTAAAACTTGGAAGGAAAAAAAGATAGATTGCACCATGAGAACGGCATTTGTCTATTAACTATGGCCACAAATTAGATACATATATGGAGTAGTGGGAAAATAATTTCAGTGAAATTAAACATTTTATTTACTACTACACATGCATTACTTGTTTCTACTGTAATGAATTTTACCATTTCAAAATGTTCGGAACTATTCATTTTCGGGTTATTACGTTTTAAAAGTAAATTGATCACTGATATATTGAAAATATAATTTTAATGATTTTTTTTTGTAATATTTGTAATACTTAATAAATTCGATTTTTTGTAATAAAATTTAAAAGCGTAATTGTATTTATTTGTTTACTATATGATATTTATGTGACTGAATGTTACGAACTGTACGTATAAATTATTTGCAGCTTTGTTCAAATACCACGTTCTCTTTATAAAATACCTTATATTAATTTTATTTTATGTATGCATTTTTCCTTTCACTTACTGAAATATGTTTATTTCTTTTTTTTTCCATTATATGTATACAGTGTATGTAGATGTGTGTGCGTGTCGTGTATATTACGTGTAATCTATGATGAGGCGCTCAGCTGCTATGTTACTGTAGAGCTTATCTGAGATTACGATATCAATTTCGTTTTCTATTCATGTAATAATAACAAATTTAATTAGTTGTATTATATTTGTAAAAAATGAAATATATATATATGTATACTCTTTTGTGACGTCGTTTTATTTTTTTGAAATAAAAATTATACTAATATATCGAGTGTAGAAGTTATTTAAATTTTCACAGTACTATATTTACACATACATACATATGCATTTGCATGCTGCAACTTTATATACACCTACATAGGAACATACATGAATCAGACTTAAAATGTACACTTGCATGGTAACATATTAAGAGTGTAGACCAGAAGTAGGGACTTTGGAAACCTTGATTGTATCTATGAAGAATGTATTTAAATAATTTTGAAATTGCTATTATATTTAGTAACAGAAATCTTCAAATGTTATACCCATATTTTATGTGTATATTTTCTTTTATTTAATCGGCTAATAGTATATCATGTGCCTATATTTTGCCTTTTTAATATTTTTCAAATTGTTAGAAGTTAAATAGTTATTTAAAACTGTGTTTCTATTAATAAATCCTATATTATCACCCTTTCAGTTTGTATTCTCTCCTATCGAATTTTTATTTTTATTTAGGAATTCGGCCCCTTTGTCGTAGTTTTATTGCTTAAAAAATCACGTTTTATGTCACTTATCGAAAAACTCATATTTGTCTTTTTAACGTTTGGATACTTTCCACTTAGACTTCTCCAGTTTTCATTCACAAAAATGTTTCATGTTATGGAATTTTATAAAATTCTAATTTCATAATTTGCGTTCTGTTTATCGTACCTATAGATTATAGTCCACGAAATTGAAAAAATTATTTGAATTAAAATTACGTTTTCCGATGTTACTCTTGCTGAATACCGATTAAAATTTGCATTCTCTCCTATGGATACTGTTAATGTCTTTGTAGTTCATGTGACCAATAATATTTTTACTTGTAAAATATAGATGTTTAAGACTCAATTGTAATCTTTTGTTAAGTACATTCTATGGACTGTTGTAATTATTTATATTTGACGAAGAAAGTTGTAAAGAAAAAGCATAATTTTAAAAATTATTACTCTATCGTTTTTTGTTTTTTTTCTTCTAATTTTTATTAATATTATATAAAACTTATGGTACTGTAATTTGTCGAATTATTATCCAATTCTAACGGAGAAAGGACGTCTGTAAAGAGATCACACGAGGTTTTCAGAAGTGACGTGACATACGAATTTACGCGGATAGTATGTTCTAAATACTGTTTACATTAAGACGACTCTTCAGGTAAAATTTATGCATTTTTAAGTTATTTTTTATTGCTTGTAATCACACAACCTTCATTAACAAGTGTAAACAAAGAATTAAATTGCTTCTCACGCTTTCTCTTACTCTCGTTGTTTAAATTCAATTTTGATGATTAATTAAATTTTAATTTTTTTTCGTAGGAGAATATCCGGAAGAACTTGCGACCAAGCGTGGTCGAAAAAAGTTTGTTCATGAAGGATTTGTTTACACATTCGACAAATTTAATTCTGACAATTCGGTTAGGTTTTGGCGGTGTGATAAACGTACTTCTCATGGATGTAAAGCACGTATTCACACATGTGCCGCTGGGAAAACCGTACTAAAAACGCTGAATACGCATACTCACAACATCGTTCACAAACACTGAGGATGAAAAAATTTAAACGGTAACTAAACATTAAGTAACCGAAATCCGAGAAGCAATATAATTATACCGGGCTCTGTCGTCGTTGTTTTATGAGCAGGCGGACTTTTTACTCAAATAATTCAGATCCATTTTTAGACATTCAGTTAATTAAGTTAATATTATTTTACGTATTCGATTGCATACGTTAAATCTTATAATAACTTTGAATACTGTGTAATTTTATATAATTTTGATAAGTTACATATTTAATTAAAAAAAATTTTTGTTTTTCCCGGTGTATTCATTTTAAAATACTTGTCTATTGCCACAATAATATGAACTCGATCTGTTTTATATCACTATTATTATTATTATTACTATTAGTCGCCGCGGCACGTGGCGATTATATCTAGGGGAGGCTCTTATCTAAAATTATAATTTAAAAAATTAAACATGCGACGTAAACTTTCTTTTTCTACCGGTGTTTTAAATAAATAAAGTTAATTAATATTTTTAAAAAATATATACATGAATTATACGAACTATAAAAAATAATAACAAAAAATACGGAAATACACATATATAAAAACAAAGTGAAGCACAATGTGTATTTGATATTTAAAAATTTAAAAGAATCTGTTTTTCTTTGAAACAAAATTTCTAATAATTTTTTCACCAAATTTTTGAATATTACGTATCAAGTTTTTATTTACAGACGTCAACGCTAAGGCATAAAACCGATCTTCACTCATTGAATTCGTTAAAAATGATTTTATCTCTTTAAGAAGAGAAAAACATCATTCCGATGATGTAACTGTCGTTGGAGTCCCTAGGATGTTTATATTTTATTAATTCATTCGTGTTTTTTTTTTTTTTTTTTTAATTCTATTCTTTATGTTAGGCTCATTAACTAAGAATTTCCGCTTAAAATTAAGTAGAAAGAGAATGAGTCAAGTTTTAATTGGATCCAGTATTGATAGTAAGCAAGAACCAATTATTCTTAACTCGTGCGTTTCGGTTTTATCTAGTATATCTGTTAATTGATTTTAATTTACCTCGACCGTTATCGGATTTCGTATTATTATAAACTCCGCGCATCGCTATCAGTATGCAGCGGACCCCCCCGCCAACCCGGAAACAATTAACGATGCCCGGTGAAACGAGCTTATCAACGTCGCAGACATTACCTACAAAGACAACAGCAGCATCTCTTCTTGTACAAACCGGCCGGACAGTTACACCTGCAGCGTCCGATAACAAGAAAAATAAAAACGCGGCTTCTTCATCAAACACAAGTAAGATCGTTCCGCTAAATATTTCTAACCCGCAAAACTCTTCCGCCTTTCCAAAAACAAATTTAACGCCAAATGAAACAAGTAAGCCTGCAAACTTAAAAAACAAGCTCGATACACCTATTTCACACACTCCAACCGCTACTACAATAAACTTAACAGCAATAAATAAAACATCCCCAAGCACAAACATCGTGACCAACTCAATCTCTTTTTCCGACAAACTAAAATCTCGAAAACCTACTTCTCCTATAACAGATTTCGATTTTCCTACAGAAGACCAAGGCGTATTATTTCCATACGTCGAAAATGTGAATCCTTTAGACTATTTTAACGCCCTTAAAAACCTAGTAGGAGGTCCAAAAAACATAATTGCAGGCTCCAAAATTAGCAACAATCGAGTCCTCATTTTTTTGAAATCGAAAAACATCACAGAAAACCTCTTTCATAACGGAGCCGTTATTACCGTAAATAATAATACAATCACTGGTCAAAGGTTAAAAACCCTACTCAAAAAATTATATTATCTAACGCAGTGGTCGGCAAACTTATTAGCCAAAGAGCCAAATATGAACATTACAACAATTTAAAAAAAAATTGGGAGCCAAATCTGCTTGTTTAGTAAACTTTTATTACACTAAATAAGTAGTACACTAAATAAAACTAAATTTCATACTTAATAAATATTTATTAATGCGAACAATGCGCTTGCATCTCCTTGGAAAGTTTGAGTAAGTCAGGTTTGTATGTTGTTTTTAATTTTAGGCATGATTCCAAGTTCTCATCAATAAGACGACTTCTCAGTTTACTCTTGAAAATGTTCATCCTTGAAAAAGATTGTTCGCATATATATGTAGAACCGAAAAGGGAAAAAACAGCAAACGCGAGCTTTTTCAGCTGATCGTAAGAGTCAGGAATACTATTCCAAGCGTTGAAAATGATCATATCTTCCTTCTCCAGGTTATTCAAAGCGGACCACTTGTGTTGTGAACTAAGATCACATTTTTTCTTCTCCAATATTTCCAATTCAACACAAGGACGTTCGAATTTACAGCGCCATATATCCTTGTTTTTTAAATCCAGCAATTATATTTCAAAACTACCGATGTCAATTTCAAAAGGAGAAACTTTCAACTCGGTTATAGCAATAAGAGGATTTTTGACAAATGCTAAAGTTGCTCTGTTGTTTTTAAATTCCTGAAACCTGCTGAGAAATGCTTCCTTCATATTTAAATTTATTGTTTTAAAATGTTTTTTATCAATAGAGGAATTATTTTCTTGGCGATGCTTCAGTTTCCCTTTCAAAAACCTGAGCAAAAATGGATAATTTGTTTTCGAATGTTATTACTTCTTCTAACATCGAAAAAATTAAGTTTCCTTTCCCTTGTAGTTTACGATTAAGCTGATTTCGATGAGACGTAACGTCTACCATGAAATAAAAGTTTTGGATCCACTGATCGCCTGTTAGTTCTGGATAGTGAATGCCCTTCTCAAGAAGAAATGCTTTAATTTCCGGAAAAAGGGCCGCGAAACTTTTAAAACGTTCCCTCTTGATAACCAATGTACCTTGTTATGAAGCAGAAGATCAGCGTACTCACTCTCCATTTCAAATAAAAATTCTTTGAATTGGCGATGATTAAGAGCTTTAGCTAAAATGGAGTTGATAATGGTAATCACTAATTCCATAACTTCACAAATTTCATCCGGAAAAACTTCTAATATGACCAAAAATAGAAGAAAACTTCCAACATTTGGACAAATAGAAGTTATCGAAAAATCGATTACAAATTTTGTACCGGAACCACAAACATACATAGCAGGTGTAATAAAATCGTATAAAAATACCTGTAAGATGTGCAGCTAGATTGAAAAATACAACTTTTTAATAAGACAGGACAACGGCAGACATGGTAGATGAGACAAAACTGTTCACACTGCAACTGCTGGTCTGTGATGCCAATTTGTACCCCTACTACTTTAGAAAAAGTATGCGCGCGCATGCTTGTGGTACCTCTGTATCACATCAGAGTACACCGAAAACATACGAACAATTTCAGCCGGTAGCTTGTACATGGTTTGTGTTTACGTTTATGAAAACTAATAAAATTAAACTCGATGTTCGTTACGTATTTTTACAACAATATAAAATTTGAATTACCTATCTATCTTTTAACTTAAACAAAAAATTATACATGTTCTCGATTTATAGAAGAATTTTAATTTATCAAGATAAGATGTAATTTTTTTCTCACCAAGTTTTTTTTAAATGAAAATATTATTGCACCTTCCATGGATATTTGTGCCAGAGCCGCACTTAAGGAGCCAAAGAGCCACATGCGGCTCCGGAGCCGCACTTTGCCGACCACTGATCTAATGTATCTCCAACCATCCCAAACTCTGTTGTCAAAGCCTATCTTGAGGGAATATTAAATTTAAAATTAGTCTCGGCAATTTCTCTGCTCCGTGTTAAACCCAATGATCCAGAGTTTGACCATATAATCAGCTGGAGGAGGCAGCTGTATGTTGATAGCGCCAATCTCCCACCCTTACCCGACTCTTTCTTAATAGTTCATAATGAACGTGAACATCGAATATTTATCCAAACGGGTGTGCAGAACATGCCGTCCATTGCCCCATCTGTAGAAGATAGTGTTTCCCCCGCTACAGACACTAAAGCCGCTCCAGCCCCGCAAAATATAACCGCCATCGCTGACGAAAACACTCAAGCCTCTATCTTTGAAAATAACACAACAGTCAGCACCGAAGAAACCCCAGCAGCAACTAAGCGACCCCACCCACAAACCCCTGATGCTTCTCAAAATACTACGGAGCTCGACTTTACAAATAGCACAAGAGCTATTCTTTTCCCTCTACAAATGCAGACAAACGAACCAGAAAACAGAGAAAATCCAAATGCGGTAGAAACCAGAGACAATGGAGCAAACGTAGATTTCAAACCTCCACCATCAAAACTGAAAAAACAAAAATTGCCTACTGTTGAACTCCTAAAGCCCGCAGAAAGCAACATCAACAATAAAGACTATCCATTGTCTTTCAATGACTTCATAGCCTTAATGGAAACGATTCAAGGACAACACGACCCGGCGAGTATAGTAGCCAACTTCACTGAAGACATAGATGGATTTATTCACATGCTCTCAGATAATTACTCCTTACTTCAAAACCGATCAATGAAGACACGTTTCACTAAGCTAATCAACAAACTTGCTAGACAGTCGGATTCAGATCAAACAGCAGACTAAACATATTTGAAAAGCTAATAGTGGTCATGGTTTGTAACATTATCCTGCAGTGGAACTGTCGAGGATTCTACCCTCAACTTGCTGAATTAAAGCTACTTATTTCAAATCACTCTCCTGCTGTGGTATGTCTACAGGAAACTCATTTGAAGCCCACAGATAACCCAGCCCTACAAAACTATTCCCTTTTCACTTTCAGCAATGATCAAGGGTTTAGAGCAAATGGAGGGGTTACCATTATGGTCCACTCCTCTGTCCCAGCAACACAGTTGAATTTTAGTACCCCCTTACAAATGATTGCAGTGGTCGTCCATCTTCCTCAGATATCTGCCACCCCGATAACTCTATGTAACTGCTATGTGCCTCCGAATTATATAATCACTGCAGATATGTTTCAGTCAGTACTATCACAGGTCAGCCCGCCACTAATATTACTCGGTGATTTTAATGCCCACTCACCTTTGTGGGGAGCAACACTGGAAAACAGACATGGCTCTGTCATAAATAAACTGGTCCTAGATAACGATCTGACACTGCTTCCCGCCCCAGGTTACACCCATTTCAATCTGTCCCATAATACTTTCTCAACAATCGACCTACAACTTGTTTCCACTTCCATCTTCCCTCACCTGAGCACTTTTGTGCTACAGGACTTATGCTCTAGCGACCATTTTCCTATACTCATATGCCCGTCCAAAGCCCCCCCCCCACCTAAGTCTCAATTTCTATTCCACAAGGCGAATTGGGATATGTTTTCAGTTAAAGTAAACGTTCCCAGCTAGCCATCCGAATCTTTATCAGAGAACATCAACTCCTTTATTGACGCTATTATGAATGCTGCTCTAGCATCTATTCCTAGGTCTGTCCCAACAAACAGATCCCGACGGGTTCCATGGTGGTGCCCCGAAATAGGAACAGCCATACGCCAACGTAAACATGCCCTTAGGAAGTTTCAATCAACAGGCTTATATCCTGATTTGATCGAATTTAAAAAACGCCGTGCAGTTGCGAGGAGCCTCATTAGGCGCAAAAAACAGGAATCTTGGCAGCAATTTATGCATTCAATCTCCATAAATACTTCTAGTCACAATATTTGGTACAAAATTAAGGCACTGAACGGTATTAATCGTGCGACCCCTTCCTTTTCGATAAATCAGAATGGTTCCATGTTATCTGACCCGTTGGAAGTCGCAAATGCTTTTGCGAATAATTTTGCAATCGAGTCATCCTCATCGTCATATTCGTCTGCCTTCTCTTTAAAGAAATATTCCACAGAACAACAACCAATAACTATCATCTCTGACGCCTCACTTTCCTACAATTGCCATTTCACCATTTCTGAACTAGACTATCAACTCCAGTACCATACTGCAAACAGCGCGCCTGGGCCCGATTCCATCAATCCATATATGTTAAAACACTTACCTCCATCAGCGAAAAACTTCCTCTTACATATCTATAACCAAATATGGTTCTCCGGATCGATCCCTGAGCCATGGAAATTAGCAGTTGTTATTCCTATTCTGAAGCAAAATAAAGATCCTCTTTTTCCACAAAACTACAGGCCTATATCCCTCATAAGTGTCCTCACAAAAACGCTGGAAAAAATGGTTAATCGGCGTCTCCTTTTCTTCCTTGAACAGAATAATCTCCTATCCTCGTCACAAGCCGGAGGGCGTAAGAAGCGTACTACAGTTAATCATCTGCTGAGCCTACAAAGGCAAATATTAACAGCATTTCACAGACGCCAACATGTATACTCCGTCTTTTTCGATATAGAAAAGGCGTTCGACAGAGTATGGCGATACGGCTTCTTATCCAAGCTGACAACAGCTGGTATAAGTGGAAACATGGCCAAGTATCTGAATAATTTTTTAACAAACAGAACGTTGCATGTTAAGATTGGTTCGTCAACATCGAGCACCATTCAAACTGAGAATGGCTTACCACAAGGATCTGCCCTTAGTGCAACCTTGTTTATTTTTTATATCAATGACATAAATGATTGTATTGCTCCGCCTGTAAACGCCCGGCTCTACTTTGACGATTTAAACATTTCCCTGTCTCCCAGTTTTCCAGCAAATGCTCAAAAAATCCTACAAAAAACTATTTCAAAACTACAATCCTGGTGTAACAATAATGGTCTTGTGTTTTCTCCATCTAAGTCTATCTGTGTTGATTTCTATAGGGGACGTCAAAACTCTTCCAGCATCCGCCTCAATCTAGAAAATTCCTCACTTCATTTCCACCCTACTGCTACTTTCCTTGGACTACTGTTCGATCAAAAGCTAACTTGGCGATCCCACATATCCAATCTTAAAGTTAAATGTCACAAATTCCTATCTATTCTTAAATATGTATCAAACATAAAGTATAATGTACCTCCGAAAACTCTCCTCTCCATATACAAATCCTTAGTCATTTCCAGAATAAACTACGGGTCCCAGGTGTATGCATCAGCCAGTCCCTCTTTACTTAAATCCCTTGATTCAATACACCACACGGCGCTCCGCACGATACTTGGCGCACATAGAACTTCACCGTCTGTAAGTTTGTGTGCCTTGTTAGGCACTCCCACACTAAAGTATTTCCGAACCTATTATTACCACCGTGAGACCCTCGCTCTTTTCTCTAGTAAATGTGCCTGTCCTATCGACACAAATTACCTCCCCAACACCCCAGAGTTCCCTAATGACCCTCTCCCAGAAATTCTGGCTCTCCTATCGCAACACAACGTGAGCGTAATCCTTTTCCCTAACCTAGCTCCTAACATCATGATTCCGCCGTGGGCCCCTTTAAACATTGATGTTAACTTTTCCCTGACGAAGTATAATAAACCCCTGCATCCGAATATCGTTCAGTTGACAACAGAAACAATGCAAAAATACCCCGACCACCTCTTTTTCTACACGGATGCTGCCAAGGCTACCCCAGAGGCTACTTCATCCCCAACCGCCTGTTCCTTTGAAGTCTGCGACGTGATTCGAAGCATTCGACTGAATGACAATTGCTCGGTACTGGATGCTGAAATATACGCAGTATTTTTCTGTTTGGAATATTTTCTTTCTACAGAGCCCACATCACAGAAAGCCCTGCTGGTATCTGATTCATCCGCAGCTTTATTGACAATTTCTAATCCCCTCACCAAACATCCTATAGCAATTCGAACCCAGCAGGTATTATACGAACTTATTAAGAGACAGTGCTCCGTATCCCTTCTATGGGCGCCCAGCCATGCAGGGATTCCTGGAAATGAACGCGTCGATACATCCGCCCGAGCAGAAATACACCCCGTCAAGAAAGTATCGGGAATTGTTAAATAAAACGAACAATTTTTAATTTTCATCCAAATTTATTTTGTCACCTTCAAAATAACATCCATTCGAAGCGATGCACATATGCCAACGCTTTTTCCACTCGGCAAAGCACTTCTGATAGGCGGTTTCCGGGATGGCCTTTAGCTCTCGCGTCGCATTCGTCTTGATGTCATCAATCGATTCGAAGCGCATTCCCCATAGCGGAAATTTGAGTTTTGAGAATAGGAAGAAGTCGCAGGGTGCTAAATCTGGTGAATACGGCGGTTGTGATATTTACCGAGTGTTTGGCCAAAAACTCATTCACAATTATGGCTTTGTGAGACGGCGCATTATCGTGATGGAGAATCCAAGAATTGTCGACCCACAAATCGTTACGTTTACGACGGATAGCCTCTCTCAAACGTCTCAAAACACTTAAGTAAAACTCTTTGGTGACTGTCTGTCCGGCTGGCACATATTCATAGTGTACCACGCCTCGAATATCGAAGAAAACAATCAACATGATCTTCACTTTCGATCGGCTTTGGCGAGGTTTTTTCGGCTTTGGCGCGCCAATTGGCCGCCATTCGGACGATTGCTGGTTCGTAAGCGTGTCGTACTCGTACACCCATGTCTCGTCACCAGTAATTATCTTTTCCAAGAAGGTAGGATCCAAATTGGCTCGATCCAGCATGTCTGCAGCTACCTGTTCTCGGTACTTTTTTTGAAAGAAATTCAGGTCTTTCGGAACAAGCCGAGCCGCAACGCGTTGCATACCCAATTTTTCGTGCACAATCGTACGTACGCTCTCGTGTGACATGCCCAATCCATGAGCCATCTCTCTCAAGCTCACATGACAATTTTCAGCAACGATTTCCTTGATTTTATCGACGTTATCATCGGTCACACTCGTTGAAGGCCGTCCAGAGCGAGGCATGTCTTCGACCGTCTCCCGACCATCCTTGAACGCTCTGTACCACTCGTAAACCCGCGTTTTTGATAAAGCAGATTCACCAAAAGCCTTCTGTAACATTTTCAGTGTATCGGCACAAGAAATTTCGTTCGAAACACAGAATTTAACACAAGTACGTTGTTCAATATTTTCACTCATTGTAAAACTTCGACAAAACACTTCAAGGTCGACTGATTTTATCAGCTGCTGTAAACACACTGGTTGACAGATCGCGCTAAAAATAGGCATCATAATACAAAACAGTTGTACCAACCTGGAAAAAAAAAATTATCTGCCTAGCTATTACCCGGGAGATTTAAATTGACAATTCCCGATACTTTCTTGACAGGGTGTATATTGCCCCTCGCCTAGTAACAGCCCACCTCCACCTTATCTCTCGAACATAATCTTTAATAATCTCACGTCCTTGTGGAAAACCCATTGGTCCTCGTGTCAGACTTTCTCGAGGTTAATTAAACCCTCAACCGAACCATGGTGGCCGGAAAAAAGCATTTCCCGCAGAGATTTCTGTGCACTTAGCCGCTTGCGCACAGACCATACAGCCATGTTGCATAATTTTATTTTGCAAAGAACCCCCTCTCCTATGAATTGTCCTTTCTGTGGCCAAGATGTTGCTCTCTCAACTCCTCATATACTATGCGACTGTCCAGCATTATCACCTCACCGGCCCCCTTCAATTAATAACAAAACAGTCACCAACATTCTTGAGAATTCCCCCGATGCAATTTTATCCATAACACAATTTATTAGAACTAGCGGAATAATCAGATATCTATAAAAACGAACTGCGCATCTTCGTACTGTAATAGCCACAGCAGTTAAACACGGTACAAGATGTTGCTTTCACAAAAAAAAAAAAAAAAAAAAGAACCAATAGCAGGAATCTTATGCGGGGAAGGGAAAGAAGCTTAAATCTTCCAGCGCTGCTACTCAGGCATTTACTTATGCTAATCGAGCCGCATCATCTACTCTCCCTTTGAATACTTCTAATGTAGCTTCCAAGGTACCTTCTCCTCCTCGTCCAAAATCCCCCACCTTCCATAAATTACCTAAGTCTAAACCTCATTCCAAACCTCTTCCTCAATTTCCAACTGTCACATCCTACTATACTCCTTCTCCCCCAGTTGGATGGGCTCTGAATAGTTCTTCTCTCCCCAACCCTTCCTTACCTTCTGAACACTCCACATCTTCACACAGAAATTCTAACAATCTTTCTTCCAATATCTCTTCCAATATCTCCAGATTGTCTACAGCAATTACGGAGCTCCTTTCTTCTTTTAACATAGTTTCTTCTGCTTCCTTTGTTGATAACCTTGCATCCTCCTTGTCCAACAATGTCCAGTTTAGTTAAATTATCTTCTCTCTTTACACTTTTCTTAGCCAAATTTTTCATTGGCCCTCCTTACATAATCTTCCATCTCTTTTGTTTTCTTCTTCTTTTTCTTCCTTTTTTCTTATCTTCTAAATGACGCCTGTACTTAATATTATTCAATGGAACTGTCGTAGCATCCGGGCGAATAAAGCAGCCTTAGAAAGCTTGCTAAATTTACATAATATAAGTATAGCATTGTTGTCTGAAACATGGCTTCCGAAATCATCAACTTTTTCAATTAGGAGTTTTCATGTAATTAGATCAGATCGCGAAGATGGTTATGGTGGTGCAGCTATCCTCATTAGGTTCGGCATTCCATTTTCTTCCCACAATTTAGACATCCCAGGTGGCTCTAGTCCTTCTTCCTCTCCCAACTTTGTTCATATTTCTATCTCACACACATTCGCTAATATTTCTCATCCCCTTCATCTTGTATCTGTCTACATTCCTCCCCTGTGTAACCTAAAGGATCTTTCACTTTCCTCCCTTCTTGACTCCTTGCCTCACCCATTTATCATAGGCGGGGATTGGAACGCCTGCTCTCCCGCCTGGGGTAGTTCGTCGCTAAATAGAAATGGTTCCTTCCTTCAAACTCTACTCTCAAACTACAACCTTGTGGTTCTCAACGACGGCTCTCCTACATATTTCAAAAACCAGAATTCCTACAGTTCTATAGACCTAACTTTCTCCTCTCCTAATTTAAGCCTGAAATGTGTATGGAATACCCTTGATGGAACCTTTGGTAGTGACCATGTTCCTATCATTGTGTCCGTTCATGGGACTTCCTCCTCTCATGTAAAAAAAGAATCCCGTTCTCCTAGCTGGAACGTTTCAAAGGTTAATTGGTCTGATTTTCGTTCGTTCCTGGATTCCTCTTCCTACAGATTTGATCCTAACTTAGATGTTACGCCTCAGTATGAAAACTTCGTTCAGTTAATATCATCAGCTTTAGATTTGTCTTCTCCTCCACAAAAATCTCCTTCTGGGAGCATCAGGCGATCCTACGCCTCGTCCTTATGGTGGAATGCGGAATGTTCAATTGCACACCAAGCCAGTGTATCCACGTTTCGTATTTTTCTAGTTGCTCCTTCTCTGGAAAACTTCCTAGCTCACAAAAGAGCTAATGCCAAATTCCGATTTACTCTCAAAAAGGTTAAAAAGGCGTCTTGGGCTGCTTTCTGTTCTTCCTTTTCTAGATCTACTCCTCTCTCACAAATCTGGAGGTTGGCTAAGGCTTTCCGAAATCCTCAGTCCTTAAATCCCTTTACTTCCGGCGTTTCGGAGAACAAGCTAGCTGCTTTCTTTGATTGTGTTGCTCCGCCCTATGTTCCTAACTTTCATGAATTTGACCTTTCTATCTCTGCCGCAAGCCATTCTGAGCATTTTCTAACTTTTCCGTTCACTTTTAATGAATTATTATCAGCGTTCCCGAAAAATCCTAACTCTTCTCCAGGGATAGATGGATTATCTTATATTGTTCTTAAGAATCTTCCTGAATATTATCTTAAAATACTCTTAAATCTATTTAACTCTATTCTCCATCTAGGTTCCGCTCCTCCGTCATGGAAATCCTTTATCATCGTTCCCATCCCCAAGGGTATTAATTCCTCGTCCTTCCATTGCATTTCTCTTGCAAGTTGTCTCAGGAAACTTTTCGAATCCATGTTGAACCGGCGGCTGGTTTGGTGGCTGGAAAACAATGATGTCTTGCCTAACAACATGTATGGTTTTCGTTCTGGTCGAGGTCCTACTGATTGTGTTTCTTTCTTCTTGTCCCACATCTATAAATCGTTTATCCAGAAAAATTATACCCTAGCTACCTTTGTTGATATTTATAGTGCCTTTGACAACGTCCACCTTCCAACTCTTAAGAGCAGAATGTTATCTATTAATTTACCTTCTCACTTCACATCCTTAATCATGAGTCTTTTCCTAAGTAGAACTGTTACTCTAAGATTTCCTTCCTTTTCAGAGTCACGAAAGGTTTTTCGAGGCCTCCCGCAAGGTTCCTGTCTTAGTCCTACGCTCTTCAATATTTATTCTCTTGGTGTCGCCTCTCTTAATCTACCTTCTACTTCCTTATTTTTTGCTGATGACATTCTACTTTTTTCAACTGCTCCTAGCATTCTAAATGCTTGCAATAATATGCAAGAATCCTTGTACATTCTGCAGAGTTCTCTTTCTCAAATCCATCTATATATCTCTCCTCCAAAATCTTCATGTATTGTTTTCACATTTCGTTCCTATAATCCTGAGTCAATCAACGTAAATATCGACAATACACCTATACCTGTTGTTTCCTCCTTCCGCTACTTAGGAATCTTTCTGAATAGCCGTTTATCCTTTACTGAGCACATTAATTACCTCCATTCGTCTACTCTAGAACGTTTGAATATCTTAAAGTCTTTATCTTCTTCCCATTGGGGAGGTGATCCTATGATACTTCTTATGCTCTACAAATCCATTGTTCGATCCAAACTTGATTTCTGTTGTTTTCTGTATGGTACTGCTGCTCGTTCTCCCCTAGCTAAATTAGATTTAGTTCAGAATGCAGCCCTGCGCTTATGTCTAGGAGTCTTAAAATCCACGCCTATTCCTGCGATTTTAGCAGAGGCTAATGTGGCTCCTTTATCCATTCGTAGATCCTTTCCTTATTAAACGTCTACATATTTACCCAAACAATCTTATCCCTGCATATTCTTCTCTCTTGCAAGATTGGCGTTTTTCCTCTAATAAGGTTCCCATTCTCTGCCACATTGCCTCGCGTCTTATTAAGTTTTCGCCCTTCATCCTAACTTTCGATATACTTCCATTTTTCCAGTTTGAGATATTAAATGTTATTCCTTCTCCTAATCTTTTTTCTTTGCCTTCTTATGTAAAATATCTCCCTGCTCATGCAACAGTTTATGAATTTAACCAGGCAGTTTCATCATTCTTTGCTAACCATACCCTAATTTTTACGGATGGGTCCAAAATGGCACACGGAGTGGGTGCATCTATCTACATTCCTGCTCTTGACCATTCCAGCCTGTTCAAAATTCCTGCATTTTGTTCAATTTATTATGCGGAGACATTGGCATTACTACGTGCCATTGAGCTCATTCCATCTTTTCCTCAATGTAAAATGTTCCTCCTAATTTCTGATTGCAAAAGCGCCTTTCAGTGTATATCCTCTGCATATGTTCCTTCTTACTCTGATCCTATTATTCTGCGCATCTGATCACTGATTTTCAGTCTTTGCAGATTGCACTCATTAACCATCGACTTTCTTTGGATTCCTGGTCATGCCGGAATTGCGGGCAACGAAAAGGCGGATTATCTTGCTCGTTCGGCTATTTCTTCTGGGCGGCCAGTCGGACGGATTCCTTCTCATGAATTATTAAATATAGCAAAAAGTATCCAAAAGGCCAATTGGAAATCTTTTTATAAATCATCCTTCTCCAGTCCTAATTCACAATATTTTTCCATTCACCCTAATCCACCTACTCAACCATGGTATCTACATTTTCCGCACCTTCCCCGATTCATCATATCTGCTATTTGTCGTCTTCGATCTGGTCACAGTCGACTTCCTGCTTCATTGTATCGTTTCTCCATAGTGTCCTCTCCTATTTGTCCGCTGTGTATCGATAACACAGTCGTATGTGACTCTGATCATGTATTCTTTGAATGCTCCTCTTTATCATCGGAAAGGGCAGCTCTATACGCGGAGCTTCTCTCACATGATGTTCCAACTCCATATTGTGTGTCCTTTATTCTCTCATTACAGTCAACGTTGATCATACCAATTGTAGCAAAATTCCTATCCTCTGTACTTCATTATATTAATATCTAATCCCTTCAGTATTTCCTATTTTGGCATTCCTAACTTATCGTGTCCAGTGATTCCCAACGAACTCCTCTCTAAACGAAGAACACGCACTGATGTTGCAGTTACAGTCACAAACAGGCACAGCTCGCAGTTAATTTTGCGGGCTCGCTGTCGCATTTGCGGCCCTAACGGTAGATAGGTGAACTCCTTGTTAGCCGGCACTGCGGGCGCTGCTGTTGCAGTGTGGCCATAGTGTTCAGTGAAAATTCTGCTCATTTCCTTTTAACAGAATGGTAGGCGCTGTTTCTGCAGTCGTCGCCATAAATATGATTAATGTTTCATAATTAAAAACTATAAACTTTGCTTTATAGTGATGGAGAAAGTCATTGAACTTTCGGATAATTGTTTACGGACGCTAAGCGCTGTGTTCTATATAGGTTTCGTGCTTGATGGATCTAACTGCTTTTTAAACATCCCGTGTTTCTTCTTCCTTAATTATTTATAGCCAGATTCCTTTGTCCGTTTGTACTGTGGGCTCTGTAATTGCAGATGTGACCATGGTATGGGACAGCTAACTCCTTTTGCTCTTATCTTCGTCATTTCTTTTCTTTTCAGGATACATACGTTTGGCATTTTTCGACGTTGATTGTTATTGTTTCTCCATCTTTGGTATAGCATTCTTTATCAGATTCCATTCCTTGTTACTCCTAATTGCTGCTATGTACACATGTTGATGGGTAATCGTCCGTTGCTGACAAGCCCAGGGAAAAACCCAAACAAGAAAAAAAAAAAAAAAAAAAAAAAAATATATCGGAGGTGTAACAAGGAGTAAGAAGTCGTTGTCTCAAAAGAAATAACCCTTCAAGGAAGTACTTGTAATTCTAAGACATCCAGACAAGCATATTTAAACATCTAGCAAGGTCTGAAAAGTGTTATCTTGAATGATAACTAGTTTTTTTCTAACATCAGATCTAAAAGTTGGTATCGGATCTTTTAAATTAAATAGTGAAATTATCAGTGTTAATTAACAATACAGTTTCTGGTCTTACAGGGAAGTTTTTTTTTTTCCATTTGAAACTTATTGTGTCTTGCTAATTTATTACTTTGTTGTTGTTTTTTGTGTGTGTGTGGGGGGGGGGTATATACATATGGGCATATATATTTAAAGGAGCTCATATAGGGCTGCTCGCGTTATAAGTTTACATTTAGTAACTTGTACCGAATATGAGAAGTAAAAGTCCCCTATTCAATAATAATAAAATATGAGTACGATAAAACTGGATTTTTTTAATTTTTTTTTTTATATTTCTTACAAGTATTGTTTTACACATTTCATAGTTGAAAATATTCTGTTCAACTCTAGCAATAGTTGCAGGTCAAATAACCTTAATTTTGAAAGCACATACACATTTGAATGTAGTATGCACAATAATTCGCAGAACCTACAAACGAAGATGGACTTTTTGTAAGCCACTTACATTTTTGGGGAAAATTTCTTTAAAGATATAATTTTTATTAAACACGTTTATGTGTCTTTGTGCCAAAATTGTAATTTTTTTTGTTCTATAATTTCTCTTATTATACTTTCAGATATATGGTACTACCCATTAAAATTACTTGAAGATTAGAAAGCGTATTTTTATGCTTTTCAAACCTACGTTTTATTCAAAAAATTAAACACACAAGAAAAAAAAATGAAAACTCACTGATGATAGTAATATTTCGGCGACTGTGAATTATAATTTTTTCGATGTTGAATTTTTGTCATTCATTTATTCGCTTTGCAAGATTTTCAGCGAGCCAGAGTAGTTTTTTGCGAAATTGCGATGTAGCATCGAAATTAATTTTTTGTAACGATGTGTTTAAATCATTAGCCATTTTAATTGCAAATGGTAAACTGATTGTAGCTTTTCTTGCAAACAAATAGACTGCGAATGAGATAAGTAAGAAAATTTCGTAAATTACAAATGAGTCAATAAGGAAACTTTCATTCTTTAGAATCCACTGAAATATAAATTCGCGCAATTTTGTTAATCTTTGTTTTGTTATTACGTAATCTAGTTTTCTAATTAGTTTTGCAAAATATTTTTATCGTTTATTTCTAAAGATATTAATAATTTCTTTAATAGTACCAAGGATATATTCCTTATATTTGGAAGTATGCAAGCGTTATGTACAACTACAATTAATGACATACGCAGTGAGCATCATATTAAGTTTCGGAATGTTTTTTCTTGATTATAGCTGCACATCCTTGAAATTTACCACTTATTTCAGATGTTGCGTTATAGCTCTCTTAAATGTACTAAATTTCATCCCAAGTTTTTACAAGTTCTTAAATTCTAAAACAGACCTTTTTCATTTACATATGTGCTGGCATAAATGCTAAAAAACTTTTTTTTAAAAATATAATATATTCTTTTCTATTTTCTCAGAATAGCGAACGCGTAATGAAAATTTTCTGGTGTTGCCAATGGCTATTCTTTCATTAGCCGGAGTTTAGTTTTTTTTTTATTTCCGAAATAATTTTTATAGAAATAAGATCCCTATTGAGAACTTGTATGCATAAGTTTTTTTAATAAACAACTGAATGTTTGTTGAAAATGTTATCACATACAGGCATACAAAAACGTAATAATGGTTGAAAATTTCCATCATTAAAAGTCGGATTTTCGAGCGAGATTAATAGGTCACGAAGAGTAATTTTGTACCTTCCTACAAAAATTGTTTTGACAAAATAATGTCAGTATTTTTCGTTTAAGTTCGATTTCTTTTTTCCTAAATTTATAAAGTTGTAGCGTTACACTATCGTTTTTTTTCATCTATACCAACATGTTAAGTTGAAAAAACGTACTTGTGATACTTTAAATTTTGGCGATGACGACAGATGTCTTATTATTTTTCAACAATTAAAAGCAACTTTTATACGAATTTGCCGACACATGAGTTCTTTTATTTACTTCAAAAATGGGTAAGGAGACGCAAAAATGACAAAATGCGCCAAATTAACTTTCAAAATAAATAAGCCAAAGAAATTCCCCAGAATTAAATTTTTTTTTAAACTTATAATCATTCTAGATCTGTTAATTTTTTAAAAAGTTATAATTTTCTTCGTCACTATATTTTCCATTAATGTGTGGACTTATATATTTTCCTGGAACAGAAAATATAACTGACAATCGGAGCCAAATATTCTCCTTTTTATCTGTTAAAAATCACAAAAATAATTGATGATATTACTGTAAAAAATTTTGTATTGATCATTTGAAACTAGACACAAAGATTACTTTTAGGGTGTATCCAGAAAGTCATGAAATATGTGTTTCTATCGCGCTCCTCTTGCCTGCACCGCGCTCGAACCGGTTTGGTTAAGTGGAGCTGACTCTCAGCTTCACAGCGCACTGCAGTTCAGTTTGTTCCGAGCATCGGTGGTGTCAGAATCGGTGAATTAGTGCATCTCTGTTTGGAGACCTCGTCATGACGTACGTCTGATTCAATTGAACAACGTTGGGCGATCAAGTTTCGCACAAAGTTTGACAAAAAGGCTGCCGAAACTTACACAATGCTGAAGCAAGCCTACGGGGAGTCGAGTTATGTGCAAGTTACGAGGTGGGTGAAAAAGTTAAAGGACGGCCAGGAAGGGGTGGACGATAACCCTCGCTTTGGAAGACCAACAACAAGTAGAAAACGAAGAAAATGTGAACCGTGTTCGTGAATTGTTGAATTCTGTCCGCCGAATGAGTGTTTGGTTATTAGCTGACACCCTGAACATTCCAAAAAGTTCTGTGTTCAGCATTATTACAGAAGACTTGTACATGCGGAAGTTGTGTGCACAAGCTGGTCCCAAAACTTCTGACGGACGAACACAAAGCTAATCTAGTGCTGATCGCGAGTGAACTACCGCAGCCACCCTACAGCCGTGACCTTTCTTCGCCGGACTTCTTCTTATTCCGGAGAATAAAAACCGCGCTCAAAGGATGCCGTTTTAAAAGCATTGCGGTCATCCAAGCGGCTGTGACGAGGTGTCCAAACAGAGGTGCATTAATTCACGGATGCTGACGCTACCGATGTTCGAAACAGACTAAACTGCAGTGCGCTGTGAAGCTGAGAGTCAGCTCCACCTAATTAAACCGGTTCGAGCGCGCTGGAGGCAAGAGGGGTGCGACAAAAAAACATGTTTCATGACTTTCTGGACACACCTTGTATCTATTGTTGGAATTTTAAAAATTATTAAAAGGTTAATAGTTCTCATCAAATTTTATAGTCAACGATATTAACGAAAAGAGACGAGAAGAGTGGTTGACTTCGAGCGGAATTTGTTTTTAGGATAACATTTTAATATAAAAATTTATTTTTACAAGATGTTTTGTGAGTTTTCTTTTTTGTAATGGATAGAAAAATAAAGTGACCAGTTTGCCCGAAATAAATTTTATTTTTGAAACGTAATGGTGAATACACAATTTTTTCGAATGGTAATTCTAAAGTGCATACATGTGACTGAAAATTGCATATACAATATATTTGTCCCAATTAATATTAATATTAGAATATTAGAATAAAACTTGTTTCGAAATGAGTTTTTATATAATTTCAATAACTTACGAGTATATAAATTGATAGTGTAATATATGATAACAAAATTAATTTTCATCTATCTAGTGTTTATAAATCAAAAATTTAGCATTTTTACATATTTACTTAACGATGAAAATAATTTAATCGCTTATATCCAACTGATAAGTAACCTTAAGTACGCTGTAGTGTGAGTAAATTATACACGTAATGTTTTACCTCACATTATTGCTAATTGAAATTTGGAACGGCGCTTACATTAACTTCCCAGTGAAATTTACTTCAGGTTAAGTATTTATGTATATTAATTTCATTGCATATTTTCTTTTATTCGTATTAATTGTTAATTTTTAATTTCAATATTTGTTTCTTAATAATAAAATGGTTATTTAACTAAAATATATTAAATAAAGAGATTGTTTTACGTACATAATTAACTTATAATACTAGTGTTCTATAGTTAACGAATTACTTAAATTTCAGAATTAATTTAACTATATCACGAAGTATGTATTAACAAAAATACCGAAATAATTTGAAAATAAAATTAAAATTATAATAACAAAATTAATTTATAAATATTAATTTGACACTTCACAAATTCATGCTTGTAGAAGAAAAAAATTATTGATCGATCGGATAATGTTATTCTCTAACAAAGACAAAGCTAATATTTGTGAACGATTTTTAAAAACGCGTCCGGCCCCTACGTGAAGAAAGTTTCAAACGCATTGGCAGTGTAATTTTATTGCAGGAACTTTCTCTTTATACATAACTGATGCAAGTTGTAATCATAGGCGTTGTTACGGGAATAGACCACCGTTAATTATTTATGTTATTATAACTGTATCTGAATTGCATGTGATTTTGAAAAGGCTGCTGGGCCCACGAGGAACCCCTTCAAAATCCCATGTACTTTCAAACAGTGGTCCATTCGAGATGAATATATAATTACATATATTCATCCCACACCTTAACATCAGCAAGTCTACGTACCTGCTGACGGGTATACCATTTCAGTTCTTATTGGCTACCAGGTGCTCGTAAGTTGTTCAAATTTAACGTGATTCAAGTTCCGGAAATTTATATCAAATCTACATTATTAAATTATATCTACGGCGAAATATTACTTACAAAAAATTTGGATTGTGCCATCCTTAACCCGGTAGTTTGTCTTTCCGTTGATCACCATCATGCCCCCCGGCGCACCAGTATTTTCTCTTATCTTCTCATTTTGATTTTCTCATTAATAAA
Source organism: Icerya purchasi (assembly GCA_039619475.1). Taxonomy (NCBI): domain Eukaryota; kingdom Metazoa; phylum Arthropoda; class Insecta; order Hemiptera; family Monophlebidae; genus Icerya; species Icerya purchasi. Next base: position 292,772,052 of record CM077116.1, on the reverse strand, counting down.
ACACAAAAATATTATCATTACTTTTAACAGAGACAGTTCCACCACGTGTGATCGCTGATCGCCGGTGAGCATGATTTATTTCTATTGATCTTCTATTAATTTTTATTGTTATATATTAAATTATTATTATTACGGAAAGTACAAATATATACCGGAAATATAATTTCCGTTACAGCGTAGCTAGGAATTTTCCCTAGGAGGGGGGTAGTTGACCAGCTGAATATATATATATATATATATGTGTGTGCGCACATATAATCGTATTATATCAAAAAACTGATATAAAATGAATCAATAAATATATAGCCGAAATAAATAACAGCATATTGTGATAGATCCGTTGTTGATAATGGAAGAAATATTCCGAAAAAAAAAATTTAAAAAAATTTCGCGAGAATAAAAGGAAAAAGTATGTTTAACGGGCGCCAGTGGTAATGTACGGCTTACCACTACCGAATTAGCTCTGTCTAGCAAAGCATTAGGCTTTTAATAAATCGCGGAAGAAAGAAAAAAAATAAAAAAAAAACAAAAAACAACCAAAAACGGAACCCGCCTCACGACGGCGGTACACTCTCTTCGGAACAGAGATAGCACGAGGGCCCACCACGTGTCCAAATGATGAAAACTTAATAAAAAAAGATTGTGTATTGACAAAAACGCGGACGAAACAAAAATAATATGCGTATGTAACGACTAGAAAAAAATTAATAAAAAAAAAAAAAACTAAATTCGACAAATGGCGTAACACGTGTCGATGTGCACGATCAAGAAAAACATGCGGCCACCAGAAAATCGGTCAGTCGTAAGCGACTGTTCGGTGGTCCGTCAAAAGCGCGACCCGTAATTACGCTAACGTGCGACTTGTTAATTGCTGAGCAATTAACCAACGACTGGCTATCGATTAGCCCAGAAAACAACTAGATAGATCTAAACTAAAGCGACCGAACGAAGATCCCGGTACCTGATGGGGCTTTTGCCGATCGACATATACGCATCGTCGAAATTACCCGGTACCTTGTAAATTAAAAATATGTATATTACACCACCGACTGTTCTAGAACATTCTTCAATTTCTATATATTTTAAACGGCAGCTATCCCTGTCTTTCCGGGATATTATAAATTCGGTCGTGACTCTCGCAGTTCTACGCTCTATACTTGTACTTATATGCCTATCAACGGTAAACGCTATTTCTCCGCGATTTTCGACCACGCTCGCTACCCCGCGAGCACAGCCGATAGCCGCTGCGTTCGGGATTACCACACAGCTCGGCCGAAACCGCGTCGCCGATCGCAATTCACCGTTGTCTTCCGCTGCCCGAGAAAAACCCGACATATAAATGAATTAAATCGAAATAATAATTTCTACCTCGGACAGCGTTATCTAAGGCGTATAAAGCGTAATAAACTCGCTTCAGCTGCCGAATCCGTCTCACTGCCCCACCCTTATTTTCATCCAAAACGGAAGTTTTGGATCAGAATTCAGGTGCACAAATACGAGAGGATTCGGACTAACCGTTGCTGAACTACGGAGTCCTGAACATATCTCCGCCGTCTATCCCGCACACGTACGCCGCACATTGCACCTTAAGATGACGCACGTACGCCACACGCAAAACACACCACTGGGACAACACCAGGTCATGTCCAAAATTTAAGCTTCACGAGCTCAAGGCTCAGAACAATGGATCAAAAAAATAAAAAAAAAAAATCACCAAAGAAATTTAACCGGCCGAAAGGCGGTAAATACCGAATCCAAAGTAGAGCAAGAATATCTGAGTGCAAAACATCGTTGATGTCCATTCCGAAAAACCGCGGGATACAACCCGACAAAGCAAAAAAATGCAAAGCGCAACGGATACCCGCGAAACAACAAATATGGGCACCCGTCAGAGACTATGACAGCAGAAAAATTTCGGAATGGACACCCCTACCATAGGCCCAAATGCCAAAACAGGGACTAAAAAAAAAAAAAAAACCTTTGAATCAAAAAAAAAAAATCACAGAAACAATAATATGCACTACACGCGAGTTCATTGTCCAGAGATTCGTATGGAAACAGCTCTGGAAGTTATACGAAAAGCTGATAGAGTTAGAGGAGACTATAAAAAAAAAATGTGAAAAATGCTCTGATTGGAACTACAGTTTTAACACAATACAACAATAAGACATACCGTGTTTCAGATATTGATTTTGATTCTAACCCAACGGAAACATTCGTAGACAATCACTTTTTCGACGGCGCACATTAGGAAAAGCGATTTTACCGAGGAAAAAGAGAAAGGGAAGAAAAAGTGTACGTGTCCTCCCCATCCAGGAAAATTGTGGCCCCGCAACGGAAGGTTTGTGCGCACGCACGAAAACCCAAAACAAGAGCACCAACACGCCCAGGCGCACTAAAACCAAAACATGGGCCCTGGCACGTGTGGCCTCGGCAAAAATGGGCACCACAGAAAGCGGAGATGTGGCCGAACCCGCACACTCATAAGGAAAACTAGAAAGGATTGGAAAACGAAATTGGAATACCGAATAGAAAATTTAGGAAAAAATGCCGAACGAAAACCAACATGAAAAACTGGTCGGAACCAGCTTTCATCCTTCCGAAGGCGATGAAACCACCTTGCATACCTTCCAAGGGCGTATGCCACCCACCGTGAATAGGAAATTTAAGATGGAGAATCAGGAACATCTTACCCAAAACCTAGGAAAGACCCTGGACGCCGTAACTCGCGAGAGTAGAAAATTTAATTAATGCGAATATAAAATAAAAACCTGGTGTTCATGCAAAAAGAAACAACTCAAATGCACTCCGACCTCGGATACCGTAAACGACATATAAATTACGACCGAGGTCGCGCACTCACACTCTCAAAACTTGTCCCAGTGGTAACGAGACAAAAACAAGATTTCTATTCTGACAGAGGAAAAAAAGTCTCTAATAGTATACAATCATGAGAGAATCGACCGCAGGTCGCACTGCCTATGCAGAGGAAAGAACGTAAAAAAAAAATACATAAACACGTAGCACAATATACAATAAACACGAAAAAAATATCTAAAGGGGCTCGCGGAACGCCATCGCACGCCTGACTCCGGATCAAATTTGAGAGGAAAAAGAAAATAAATAAGATGAATGACCGTGTGAGAAAAGGAAACGAAAGAGAGATAGGAACAAAATGTTCAATAGGAAAAAGAAAAAAATATCCTACCACCGAGAGAACGGATCTCCGCGTGTCTACCGAACGCTATCTTCCGTAACCACGGACACAAATATCCATCGGCTCCGGGGCTGGGATAAGGACTGCTATCCAGCGGAAGCGAGAGAAAACGTATATGTGTGAAAGAATAAAATTTAAAATGTTCATCCGCATTGCGGGAAAATAACGTTGTTAAAGAAGGGGAGCGAGAAAAAGAAAACAAAATTGCGGACCGTAGTTCCGATCGTTTCTCTACCATATTTTTCTATTTGGTACTCCGGGGTATAAGCACGTAAACGGCTTGAGTAGCCTCAATGTGCACTTCGGTCGCGTTCAACGGTCTGTGCCGGAATCGGGTGTCAATTGACCCACGCGCCTACTATGATCGGTGGCCATTATTAATCCGACCGATCCAAAATTGTTCATGGCGTCCCCGAGACTTCCATTGGCTATTATGGCCGTGTGCATTGTCTGCCACCCACAACGCCAGTTGCTCGGACCACAAAAAAAAACATTTGTATGTTCAATAATAAAACTGCCAACCTAGCCGAAGTACCAAGCACACATCCTGACCAACTATATGGCCGTGTCTGCTTTCACAGCACCCACAAAGCTGATGTCCCTACGATAACTCCCTACCGATCCGTCAAAAGGATAATAACGAAGAAAGGGGAAAGGGAAAAATGAGATCTTTCGTAGACAACGAACGAGAATTTCCAACTCCTGTGGTAGAAAAGAAAAGGAAACAAATTGAATGATGAAAAACACGTAATTTATATTCGGAGCCAAACATCCGCGAAAATCCGCGAGATTAAGAAAACTATACCAAAAAAATATAAAAAAAAATAAAAAGGAAAGACATATACATTGATGCCGCGCATCTTACCGGGCCTAATACAAAAAAATATATAAAACATCTAAAAGTGTCGCTAACAATGATTAAACAAAACAAATTGAATGCCCTGTGCCGCTATCGCACAATAACCAGGCTACATAAAAAAAAATACATGTAAAAATAAATCACCAATACAAAATAATTTTACATAATTTCTACAACAAAAAAAAAAAAATATTACGAAATATATATATATGATCCAAACCTGTGGTTCTCGGCCAACTGTCCCGTGTCACAGTCGCCACACAGTGAATGATCGTTACCTAGTCGCCGAATGGATACTTCAAAAACAAATTAATAAGTACATATAACGCCGATAATATTTTTTATACAGTTCCGCAATTAAATATTTATATATACTCACCCACGCCTCACATACGCGCAAGAGCTGGGTTCCAGAGTTACGAGTACGAAGATGAAGTCTCAAAGATCTTAGGACGAGGAAAGAAACAAGTTTTTCTTAAACGGGAAAGACCCGCAAAAACCGTAATCCGAAGCGCTAATGCCCAGATGAAAAAAAAAGTAATCTTTTAATTTTCGATAAAAAAATACTCGAAGATGTCAAAGCAGACAAAAAAAATGAACAAGTTTTTTCTTAAGCGAAAAAAACCGCAAAAAGCGCGATCCGAAGCAGGTATGCTCAGATAAAAAAATAAACTTTATGGTAAATATTAGATTTCAAAAAAAAACGTTTAAATTTTGTAAGCGGGGAGATGAGCGCACATTACAGGTCGAAATAGGAACAAATCGAGCTCACTCAGGTGAATCGAATGCGCGATGCCTTTAGTCGTCCAAATGTAAACATAAACAAACCATATCTCGGCACTCGGCAGCAAACTCGCTAGCACGCGACACAAATCTCCAAAACTCTTACCTGGAAACGATGCCCAGGTCGGCAAAACAACAAAAAAAAACAAGCCAGATTAATAAAAAAATTTCAGAGGTCAACAAAACAAAAAAGAAAATAATAAAATCCAAAAACTCGGAGTTTGCGTAAGCGGATACGTATTTATTTGACGTCCGGCAACCGTCGTCCGGTAAAATACCGTCCGGCGGAAATCCGCAAATCGTCGTAGAATAAGCACGCGTCTCCGCTCATACCGGTCGCAAGTCGATGACATTCCGCAATATAACTTCGCTGTCATCGGAAACGTTCTTCAGCGTATACGCGTTTTCATGCCGCCGTTCGACTATTTGTAATATTCAGACGGTTCTTCTAGTGGGGGCAACAAGTTTTCTAGGGTGGGCAGTGCCAGACCAATGATGTGTGTAATAGACGCTGCCATAAAACCAATAACATCCGATGATTCTAAAATGCGCTACAATTTTAAAAAGGCTAACTGGACTTGTTTTACAGAAGAACTGTATATTCATGTCAAAAATATACCACCAATGGTAGAAGAATATGAGATTTTTGTCAAAACAATTAAAGCGGTATCTGGTAAATGTATCGCACGAGGTGTGCGGAAGTTATATATACCTGGTATGTCCAAACATCTGAAAGAACAATATAAAGATTACATTCAGATATTTAACGAAAACCCATTCAACGATGAAACCATTAAATGTGGCTTAGAGATAACAGAACAAGTTGCTGCGGAACATAGTAAAAAATGGCAGGGATTGGTTGAAAATTTAGACTTCAACAAGGATAACAGGAAAGCATGGCAGTCGCCAAAGAAATTAATAGGTGAAGATACTGGGCGTAAAGGAACACCAAATGTCACTGCTAATCAGGTTACTTACCAGTTGCTACTCAATGGCAAGGCAGGCCAAAAAATAAAACTGCCAAATAGCAAAAATCGAATTGTAAGATGTCATACCACAGAAACAAATCATTTTCAGCAACCTGTTGTCGAATTTGCGATTATTAACGCATTCAAAAGTACTAAAAACTTAAAGGCCTCAGGCGTTGATGGCATGCTAATGGAACAAATAAAACACTTTGGAAGTAAAACGATTAAATGGATTCAACAAATGTTTAATAACTGAATTAATAGAACAGCTATCCCTAAGGCTTGGAGAAAAGCACATGTCATGACATTATTAAAATCTGATAAAGAAGTTAACGATCCAAAAATCTACCGTCCAATATCGCTTCTATGCCATCTGTATAAAATCTTTGAAAGGTCATCCTGAACAGAATAAGCAAAACAATTGACCTAGAAATCATCCCTCAACAGGTAGGATTCAGACCAGGACAATCGCGCACGGGACAAGCGCTGCACTTAGCCCAATACATAGAAGATGGTTTTGATAAACGCAAAATCACAGAAGTAGTCTTTATAGACCTCATTGTAGCCTTCGATATAGTTTATCACGTTACTAACCGCCAGAGGTAGCCAGTTACGTTATAAAATAATTTAGGAAGTTAAATTATTAATTTACTTTACCCCTTTACTTTTTTTTCCCCCTTTATTATTTATCTCTTTAGTTGTTATTTATTTATTCTTAACTTATTGTCGAGAATCACACTCGGTCTCTCGGAAATTACTTTATTCACTCACACGTAATAATAAAACACTTTGTACACAATTTTTTTTTTTTTTTTTTCAATTTTCTTTTATATATATATCCGAGTTACACAAGAGCAATTAAGGAAATGCAGCTGCATAAAACGTACATTAATTAACATAAAACATGATTACACACATACCATTTTTATGTTGGCTGGTGCGTTTAAGAAAATTCCTTCTACCTTTGTGAAATCGTGAAGAAAACTTTGGCCTGATATAGAAAATTTGGTCAAGAGTAGCAATTATTCTGAAAATGAAGTAATTTTACACGATCTACTGTCATTATCAGTTGGAGGACGTGGAGGAATGGATGGCAAAAAGTGACGAAGGACTTGAAAATTAATTTTTTACGGACGAAGAAATAATCAATATCGTCGGTAAAGATGACTGCGAACTTGAAAACGATGGTGAAAATGCAGACGTGGAGGGTTCGTAAAAAATGAGTCACGAAGGAGCAATAAAAGCAGCAGAAATTTTATTGCAATATGTGGAGCAGCAACAAAATTCATCGGCCCTGAACGTGGTAAACATAAGAAAATGGAGAGACCTGGCTTTTAAAAACTCGTCAAAAGGGAAAAAACAGAGAAAAACAACTGATTTTTTCAAACAATAATATATGTTTACTCATACCTAAGTGTTCAGGTAATGTAGTTAAAGTTTTAAGTTTTAAAAGTATATGTAGTCTAAGTTCATTTGATATGTTCAATTTTTTTTGTATTACTTTATGATAGGACATATGTACCATAGACGTACCCATGGGGGGGGGGATTTGGGGGTTCACCCACCCCCCCGAAATGGATTTTTACGTTGCTGTATATCGCTTCAGGGTCGTAAGATGTCTTGATACCAGGCATTCTGACAGTACAACTAACTATGTATTAGTGTAAATTATTCTCAATATGAAAACGAACAGAAGTCTTACGCATTTAGTACTATTATACAAGAGATTATTAATAAAATTTAATTACTAAGTAAAATCCTTTTATCTGCCAAGTGTTTTTTTAAAAATGGATCAATCCCCCCCTGAAAATCTTGCCTGGGTACGCCTATGATATGTACCATAAAATGAGTTGCAATAACGTCTTAAATATATAGTTGTTTATTCATGATATCTAATGAAATTTGTTGGAATTCGTTTTAAAGGAAAATCAGTTTTCCACAGGAACCTCGAATTAACCAGCCAAATGTAGGGCTCCTCGGTCTCGATCAGATTGGTTAAGAGGGGTTTTACTGTATATAAAAATTAAGTAAAATGCAAAGGAGTATTCGATAATTAAAAATTCGGTAAATAAATATAATTATAAATATAATTATTTTTTCAACAAAAAGTCTAATTTTATATTTTTCTTGAAAATGAATTGAGATTTGGAAAACATGGCCTTTTTTTACTATGTAACTGTCGTTCGAGTTTTTAGAATAACAATTATAACTTATTATGCAGTTTTGTTAATCCTTACAAGTGTTTCTTTTGTTTTCGTATTTTATTTTGGCTCGTTAGCCAGGAATTTCATTAAAAGGGAAAGGAGTCGATTACACTTTTGTTACATCAGATATTAATAATAAGAAAAGACTGATAGCAAAAATAATGTGCAGAAAAGGGAAATATAGATATAGGCAATGATGGATTTGATGGTGACGGCGCCCTAGGCCGGTACTGGTTTCTTGTAATGACAAAAAAAAAATATATATATGTATCGCTCATTCAAGGCCGTGTCCACGGGGTGGGTTTTGGGGGTTACCCCCCCCCCCCATGAGAACTGAAATTGCTTAGGTACTTCATTAATATTTTGTGCAAAATTTTTTGTTACGAGTATAATCAATAACATATGTCATTTTTATTAATGTTTATACAGTAATTCGTTTATTTAAATTATTAATATATAAATCAAAATGACGGAAATTATTAATAGCATGAATATTAGTGAAAAATGTATTTTTATTTATAAAATAAATATGCGAAGAAAATCCCCCCCCCCCTCCAAAATTCTGGGCACGGGCCTGCGCTCATTAAATACAATAACGTCATAACTCAAAAAACGCTATTTCATAGAAAAAGCAAATTAACATTTATATTTACTATAATTTGAACGGTGTACACTTTCCAAGAGCAATGCTTATTTTGTCGGGTTTCTTATTTACAAATACGGCGTTCTAACCTCTAACTGTACTCATAAAATGCATTCCAACCATACACATAACTCAAATTCGCTATTTTTTCAGTTATGACGTTATTGTATTTAATGAGCGATATGTATGTATACATTGACGAGTTTTGATAACAGTTTTTAAAGTCAAAATCAACAATTTTTACATACGGATGATAAACTTACTTCAATTACGATAAAAATATGTTATTCTTTGATACATAAAATCGTAGTATGTTATCGTTTACGGAAAACTTCATAAATTTCAACTTTTAAGCGATTGGAAAAAAACGTTTGGGCTCTGGTGCCTTTTAAATTTTGGCACCCCTCAAATGTTGCCGTTCTAGTCCCAAATCCGGCACTGGGTATAGAAGAGGGAAAGGTAGAATATAAGAGTTGTAATAACTAGTAGATATATTTCAATACATAACCTTTCAAGGAAGTAATTCTGAGATACTCAAGAAAGTATATTTAAACACCTAACAATGTCTTGAAAGAGACGTATTCAAATAATAAATTCACAAGTTGATTTCGAACTGTTTGAAATAATAAGAGTGAAATTATCAGCGTTGGTTAACCTTCCAGTACACGCGCGTGGACTCTCAGTCCCTAGGAAATTTAATTTTGCCGTATCTTCTAAACGTCATAACTATTTGCGCGGCCGTTTTTAGTACCTTCGGGAATTATGCTTTTCCATGTTAGTTTAGCGTGGGGTATCGAAAGAAGCGGTAATTTTCTGGTTATCAGCTAAAGCGGACTGAGAGTCCGCACGCGTGTATTCGTGCAACAAATATTTTATTTAACGTGAATTATTTGGTTATCAATATTAAGATCTCATATTTCGGATATCATTTTTTGTAATTAGATAGTTTCAAGTCTCCATTATGACGATAATATAGACAAGAATACTGGCAAACCAGAAATTATTATCGATTATAATAATACCAAAGTTGGTATTAATACTGTTGACAAGCTCTGTGCTTCATATAATTGTGCAAGAAATACTAGAAGTAATCTTGTATTCATTATTTAACGTTGCTGGTATTAATACTATGGTCATTTTTAATGCTAATAATAATTCGCAACCTATCGAGCGAAGGCAGTTTTTATAGATCCTGGCTTTTCAACTTGTCGAAAGCCATCTTCGCAAACGTGCTCAACTAAAATTACAACAAGCGGGGATCTACCACTCACCTCAGCTGAGAATATTGAAAAAAAACATGGTCGTTGCAGCTATTGCGACAAAAAAAAAAACCGACTAACAAAATACTCATGTAAAAATTGTAAAAAGTTTATCTGCTTAGAAAATTGTGTTTATTTTCGTGAACAATGTGCTTCAATCAATGTATAAATAATAAAATTTGTTCAAAATTTACCTTTAATTAACCATAATTATATTCGTCGACTTTAGCTAAAAAAAAAAACGGCTTGTCAAAATGCGGACTCACAGTCCGCAAGCGTGCAGCCGTGCTGTAATTTACTGCGCGTGTAACGGAAGGTTTGACTTGTATAAGAAAGTAACTTTTTCATTTGAAACATTATTGTATTAAACACTTTTATTTTTTGTATTAAATTTTAGTTTCATTGATTATTTATAAATCTGTTAGATTTGAATTCAGAATAGGAGACAAAACTTATTCGGTACTTTAAAATAACACAGTGAAATGTAACTGATTCGGTTGTTTCGAAAAGAAGTAAAAAAAAGGTAAGAAAGAAGAATAGCGGAACGCATGCGTATAAGTCGTAGAATTTTTTTTAAAATTGCGACTCTCAATTTATACAACACAAAGTACTGTGTACTGCAATAACACTATTTAGAACGCCCTCTATGTTTGTAACATTAGCAGCGTAATAAGGATTGTAAAATTTTACATGGTCTATCTGATGTATAAATAATTGATGAATGTTCGTTCTCGAAGATATCGGATGCAGTATCTAGCGTTAATATAAAAACACGTCGTTATTTTATTACGCCAAGATCATACACTTTCCTCATTGATGCTTTCGTACCACTTGCATAGTGCCTTACTAAATAAATGTCACGATTTAGATGTTCATTTCAATAATAGAAATATATATTCCAAATTATTATGTTTTTTAGGATTCCGTACACATATAACGTATCGAATCCTAATAAGATGGTTCAGAAACGACAAAAATAATAAATTAAAAAATGCAATAACTCACGAACGGTTTGACTTAAAAATTTCAAAATTGAATCATAAATTACATTTAAAATTCTCTTTAAAACCATATCTATAACTTCAAACTAACCAATTACCCCGGGCGGAAAAAAACTCCGAAAACCGTCAGGAATATATAATATGGAATTTAAAACGACCTCAGAAGTTATCCTTAAAAATTCATAACTCATCACCAGATGACCCATTAAAAATGAATTCAAAAATAGAACGCAGAAACTTTTTTATAAAATCAGAAAGTTACGATTAAAAAATGGCAAAAAAAAAGGATGTTCACTGAAGCAGTAGTCTGAGTAAAAAAGTTAAGGAAACCAAAACTCATCTTAAATATATGCACAGAGGACTGCTTCATAGGAAAACTATAGTCGAGCTTACAACTTTATATTTAGGCTCTCGGGGTGCCAAAAGCTCGAAAGTTTCGGGAAAACAATTAAATTTTTTTTCTTTTTTTTTCGGGTATATGCTTTATTGATGGAAAGATCGCTGTTTGTCGGGAACAAAACCGTATTTAATTTCCTTAACGAAACTTTCGGAGTTGGCGAAAAGTTCAAAAAAGCACGAAAAATTACGTTTTTTAACTTCTCCCTTGCGGCGCGAATATTATAGCTAAAAGTTTTGAGCAAGGTTAAAAATATGCGATCCCCGTATATTTTTCTAGTTTGGAACATCCGGTGTTCTTAACTTTAAAATTAGACTCTCGGGGCGCCGAAAAATCGAATATATCGTTGGAATGATCGTTATTTGTTGAAAACGAAACCGTATTTAATTTTTTTTAACGAAACGTTCGATTTTGGCGAATAGTTCAACAAAGCGCAAAAGATGACGTATCTCTCTTTCTTTTCGGGTTTCTTTGTTTTGAATGTAGATGTAAACGTAAATTATAGTCTTACATACGGAATCTTAAGTGCATAAAACACATCATGCTTGATTGAATTTGTATTTTTTTTTTTTTGACCCGGCAATGCATTCGCTACTGACAATCAGATGCACTTGCGAAAAGTTATAATAAAATTCTATTTTTTACAGTGAATTTAAGTACTATAAAAAAAACGGTCATTCCGTAATATAAATAATGTTGCATAATTTATGGAGGATGTTACTAGCGGTTAATTTTTCAAAAAAAAAAATAGCCCTGCGATTCTCAAACTTGCCACAGCGAAACAACAAAAATGATTATCATTTCCAAAATCGATATGAACATAGCCATTATTACACACCGACAAATTGAAAAAGTTCATGGCTATGCAGGAATTGTAACATCTACCAACGGTCTGTGATTTTATATATATTTAATTCAATTAATGTAATTATTAAATTGTATCTTACGTTGTACCTCTTAGGAGGGAATAAACGAACATCTTGTCCCACCCGAAGCTGCCTCCTTAATGGTACGGTGACCGTAAAGTCATTTAATCTAATCCGAAATTGTCTACGGATGCAAAAAAAGCTAATCTTTCCACCTCTATTGATGGTTTCGTTACATTTATGTTTGTTTTGATAAACCGACGGGTTATAAATTTATAAGTAAATTAATTACTACCAACGTCGTTAAGGCGCTTTGGCTGACGCTGCAAAATATAAACTTGCCGTAGACACTAATAGCATTCGTAATAGACACTTATTAATGACCGATAATTTTGCAGTGAACACCGATGCCTCACGGGGAAGCATGAACTCTTGTATCGTTACACCAAAAATAGCAGAGGCAGAACCCATAAGGTGGAAACCACCTTTGGAAATTTAGCGCCGTCGGTGAATATTTCAATCTGTTCGGAAAACATATTTTGTCAAACCGATTCTTGGTGAATTGAGGAAACGAGTATAAGATACCGGGTTGGGTGAGTGAGGTATTATTGATGATATGCTTTATGAAGTTTTGCGAAATAAATAAATGGAAAGGAATTAAAGCAGAATTGCATCCTATGATATAGGGGGAGGGGTATTTTCCTAGCTCGCAGCGACATTTTAGAAAGGACGAATCTTTAGTTAAAGTTAATTGCACAGAATTGGCTAGGTAAAAAGGGAAAATAAAAGTTACAGTATTTATTTGAAAATTTATCGGCCGTTATGTTTCTTCTTTGAAACAGTGAAGGAACTCTAGTTTTAATCTGGCGGACGCGACTGGACATGAGACTATTTATGTTATAGCAATATTCTGAATTATGTCTATTTTGTGGAGGTTAGTTTTAGAGTTAGAACCATGATAGGTCGCGCTATAACTCAAGCCTCGATAAAACTAGCGAATTGCAGAATAGATGTAAGATTAAGGGATTCGAATCTCGGGCGGCGTTATGGCTTTGCGAGAATTAAGGATTTTATAAATTTGATTTTGCAGTTCTTACATGTGATACGACCGTATAAGTCTAATGTCCAAATGCAGATTCACATGCTTAATATGGAAATTCACAGGAAGAACAATCTACAGAGGAAAAATATCAAGAGACCATCTAGCGGTAAATATAAAAACAGAGGTTTTGACCGAAGAAATGTCTAAGCCGATTCTACGGAAAACGTCGCTGCAAAGGCTTAGAACTGGTTGGATATGTTGCCTGCAATTTACAATATTTTTATTGACGGTGCACAAATAAAGAAATCAACGGCGAAAGATAAAATTTGGATATTACGAAAAAACTGAACATTAAAAAGTGCCTAAAATAAAAAATTAAATGGTTTAAGACTCTGAGACAGCGTTTTGTATAAGAGTGTTTAATTACGAATTCCTTAGCGGAAGAACTTTTACAAAAATATAATTCATTTAAAAAAATAGGATTTCGCGACAAAATAAATCGCATAAAAGTCCAGTCGAACGTTTTAGTTGTTCAGATAGAAATGGGATGAAGTACGTTATAAATAGCTTCCTTTTTGTGTCCAAGAATGCAGCTGTAAGAAAATTTTTCTAACATACGAAGAATAAATATTAAGTAAATGAGCTAAGCAATCAGTTGTTCCTAGACCGGGTCTGGGAAACACATACCTTCAGGCAAAACACCCCCTGGTTCTTAGACTGCTAGTGGAGTTTGTTTTTAAATATCACTTTTCGAAGCTTTTCCTCCAAAGACAGAAAGTGAGAACGTCTGTCGGATGAAGGTTTCTTCGGAGGAGGTTTATTTGATTTAATAATTAGGTTGATTATAAATTAAGATCATTTTTCAGGAAAAATTCCGTTGTACAAAAAAATCATAAAAAATTTGATTAGGCAAATTCCTTGTATTTTTTCCTAGATTATTAAGTACGAAGTATGTGGGGAGCCACTTAGGTCAGGGGAAGAGTCATTTTTAGTTTTCATGGGTGAAAGGAATTCACCGCAGTTAATTAAGGATGATAGTTGGTGTATTTCTTGCTCTAAGTAGAATAAATTAGGCAACTCCTCTAAAATGGAAATATACGGAGGAGCAGCCGTACCAGATCTTCGAATTATGAGTGATCTTTTCTATCTGAAAACGGATAGTTTTCATTTCAGAACCTCTTGAGACTAGATTTCTGAGAGATATGTGTCTCTATTGAATTTAACGCGATAGTTTTTTCACGCGTTTCTTTTTCGTATTTTGACATTTTTGAAAACTTTCGCGTGCCAACAGCAATTCTTTTATGTACAATTCTATAGTAGCTTCTTGTCGCAATCTTCAAAGCAACGTTACATTCGTTAATTTTATTCCAACAATCATTGTTCCACCAAGGAAATGGTCTTCTTTTTTCTCTGCAAAGACATCGTGAAGTTATAGAGTGATCCAAGACAGATTTCAAAAGAGCGCAATAAGTTGTGCATTCGTCCAATGGAGAAGATGCAATTAACAGCCTTTAGGTTTTGTTCCACTAGCTCTCTGAACATAGTCCAATATTCTCGTCTCTAAATTTGCACAATGTCCTGTTAGCTGTTCGAAAGATCAGGAAGATTGAAATTATCGGGTAATGATCGTTGCCTAGAGAAAGTGGGGACAAAAATCCTCCGCACTATCAAGACGGATTTCTGAAGAGGATAAAGTTAAGTCTACCGGATTATTAGTATGATGAGGATTGGCCGATCGAGTTGGAAAACCATCGATTAACAAACCGAGATTTGAATTAGAACGTTTAAGACCGCATGAGCTGTCAGTTCGACTGCAGCCTTACAACGCGTGTAACTGAAACACATGCGGTGTTTGATCGGGAATTATTGTTGTAGTCAATCAAATTAGATTGCACTGAACTGCGATTAATGTCCTTTTTAATTAACCGCCGTGGTCATCTCCCCTAAATTGTTTTTTAGACGAGAACCAATTTTCCATCGAAAGCATAATATCAGACTTCCGGAATTTCGGCGTAAAACTGTAAGCGAAATCAAAAAAGGAGGAAATTAATGATTAGTAGAAACTTGTATGCTATAAATGTAATTTACCATTCATCAACGAATGTTTACTTTTTGATACTAGAATTAATACTAAGACCTTTTTAACTCGAGTTTTTTCGTTTCGGAATCTAACCCCCTTTTATTTATTGTATTTTCGTTAGCTTTATTCGTTAAAATAATAAAGAAATCGAATGGATTTGAAAGTTTTCTGCTACTAGTCGGCCAACGTGATAAAACATCCCATCTAGTAGTATGAAATATCGATTAAATATATAGTGATACTTCCCTTTCGATGCTATCAATCGTGATCCAAAACATGTATGTTTTGAGCTGAAGACGCTTCCCGGTACAAATTTATTCCCGAGAGTTTCAACGAAATCAATCCGCTTTTTTTACATTACGATTTAAATGGGACGACTTATTAACCCCGGGTTCTCGGAAACGGCTGTAACGATTTTGATTAAAAATTCACGAATTAGGGATTTTTAAGAGTTTAAATTAAAATCGATTGGTCGAGATGTTCTGTGAAACGAGCAATGTTAAAAGGGAGCCGACCAGAAGCGGTCATCGCGTATTTGTAGGGTTTATTAAAAGGTAAAACGTTAATTTACGGTAGAGAAATTGATTCATCATTGTGTATAGCTGTATGTGAAAAACGGTTTTAACGATTTGGGTAAGTAATGGGGTTTTTAAAATTGATTTTTCTAAGAATTTTGTAGGCAAACAGTGTTCGTGTTAGTGATCAAACACTCGTATTTTGAGTTTAATAAAAGGTAAATTTAACAGTTCCCTCATTTATTACGCCTAATAGAAAATCGAAATACGTACTATTAAAATGTTGGTGAAACTTTAGTCGGTGGAAAATTCTGGTTTTGTTGATATTCCGATAACGCGAAGCTGCATTTTCAGCCGATAACGGTCTAAAATGAGCATTCCGGTTACAGATCGAATTTAAGAAATATAGGAAAAAGTGGCGTTTTCATTTCGTTCGGAGAAAAATTAAAATCGGAGCTGAGGGAAGTTAAAGATTTTTCAAATAGGCTATTAAATATAATAAATTCCGGAAAACTCGGCACCGTAACGCGAGTAAATAAATTGTATTTTAAGTATTTTCTACAGCCAGTCGCAGTTTACATTGGTCTCCGTGTCGCGGTGACGGGTATTAGGCGGAGTTGCGCGAACTGTTTTTAGCTTTTTTCAAGTGTTTAACGACATTTGAATAAATTTCCGTTCGCGCCACCGCCTAATAGGAAGATAGGAAATTGAAAAATGAAAGCGTTTCAACAAATTTCTTCTCATTTGCATTTCTATCACCTTAAATTACATTCAAAATCAGTCTCCGGTTCCCCCGGCGCCTTTTCCACCGTTTTTCGTTATCTGAGCTGTGCAAATTTTTACCGCGGACAGAATTTCCAACAGCGATTTTTAATAAAAACTCGAATTTTTAATTAAACCGAAAAATTTATTTTGTTTGCTAATAACGTACGTAATACATTGTGTAATCCGATGAAAATGCACGCCGACTTCACCGGCTAGCAGGGTCTACTGGCGACGAAATAAATTTAAAATGTTTCGTTTTTTTTTGTTTTTTTTTTTCATTTATTAGAAGGCTACGCGTGTTTCGTAGCCGGATACCTCGGCATAACACCGAAGGCCAAAATAGTTTAGTGAAAAAAATTTCTTCCGCTTGTTTGTGAAGTTTAAACAATTTTTCTGCAATGCTACCGATGACGTTCATGCAAAGCGAAAGGGGTAATTGATTAATTTTACGGCTACTTCACTCATCTTTTTTCGTCTCTACGTGACGTTAAGAAACCGAATTTAGTCGGTCCAGAGGAAAGTTTTAAAATTGTGTTTGGAGTTTTTTTTTTTTTTTTCCTATGTACTATGTGTGTGTGTTTTTTTTTCTTTTCCGTTTGAAACAGTACGCAAACGAAAATGAACAATTTCGAATATGACCGGTTTTAAAAGTGAACTCAAATATCTGAATATTATCGAATTCTCTAAATTCTTTCATTCACGCTGGAGGAGTCGCACACCGTGTCTTGTTTTTCCTCTAATTACAAAAGTACTATTGCTCATATATTATTTTTGGTAATATTTTGGGCGGCGCCCTTTTGTAATTTCATTACATTAGTACTTAAAATTCCGATGAGTTTCGTTCACCGAAAGTCCGAGATGTATTTGAGCATTCTGTACGCCATAACGAAAGTACTTCTTGCTCATATTCTCGAAAAATCAATCGTTTTATTCAGCGCGTTCTAGTTTTTCATGTAAGTTTTCGTCTGATTGTAAAATTATTATTTTTTAGGGACGTTTTTATTAGTTTCTGGCAGTTAATTTTTATTTTCTAACGACGATGAAAGAGCGATGTTGGTGCGGTAGTTATTTTAGACACGCGGATGCTGGAACGATAGAGGAATAATGAAAATTTAAGGCTAAATAGAAAAATTTTACTTATTTAGCATATATAGAAATTATACACATATTTTGATAATTGTAAAAGAATTCATAAAAACTTAATTAGTCGTTTGATTTAACAAATGATACAAGTTTAGCAAACTCGGAGTACAGTTGATTTGAGTAGTGCATCTATTTCCCGGTTAGGAGCAATATTAATAATAACGTAGTTTAGAGTATTTTTTTCCGGAAAACTTCACGCGATTTTTTGTAGGTCCTATTAATTGTGAAATTCGATTAAGAAAATAAAAAAAAAAAAAAAAAACATTTTTTTTTCTTTTCTTCAAGCGGTGTGTATATTATATACCGGACGACTGTTTCTGTCGATTATTAAACGCGAGACACGTACCGGAAAATTGGTCAGCCGACATAATAAACTTCTGAATGTCATTTTGGAGGGGAAAATTTTCGCCGCAAATATCGGTAGAACGAGAACAACATTTTAACATGTTGAGCATAACGAATGCCGTTGAGCTAGACGCGGACCCCGAGGAAACAACGACTGCTACCGACGTGGTAATAATTAATAATTGAGCTAGTAAAATTACGCGGAGATGTACTGAAGATAGGCAGCGCTTAAAATTTAATATAACGGGGAAATTTAGCGAGAGCAAAAAAAGGTAAAAAATATAACAAAGCGATAATAAATAATGTCAATAACAGATGAAAAAATTGAAATAAACGATGTAAATACACAGTGAAAGATTATATGTCGCGGAAAATCCGATAACGCAACAACAGTCGAATATACATAAATAGTTTTACGTGTAAAAGTCACACTGTCTGATAGGTTTATGTATCTGTGTAACTTTTTTTATTTCAAATCGAGTAGACGAAAAAGTAATTCAAAGTAGAATTATGAAAGATTTTTAAGCGTGCCTAACGAATTAATTTACGAGAATAAAGCATTTAGCGTACTCTGAAAATATCACGCATACATCTAGTATACTATTCAGAATGTTTAGTGTTTCGGAGCGTAATTTACCAACTGCTTCGATGGGAACAGCGTGTAGAAAAATTCAGGTAGAATTGAGTTTTTCGGCTTTTCACTAACAAGTGGAGGCCAGGACGTCGGAAATTCATTTCGGGACAAGTAATACTAATACTCCGTTAGGTTCACCGTTTAATAATAATGGCGTTGAATGGTCAGTCAATTCGGAGAAAAAAGCCTTTGAAGTACTAATAAGTTTATTTATGCTCGGGTTCGTATCTTATGCTTGACTAACTTTTTTTATTTTTTAAATTCCTTTAATTTCTTTTACAATTAATAAATCTGTTACTTAAAAAAACGAAAATAATTTAAATAAAAATTATTTTATTTTGTTTAAAAAAAAGGCTTATTAAATATATTAAATAATATTTTAATTATAGAGTAACTATTTTCTTTTTTAAAATACGAAAAATAACTAATAGTTACGATAATACTTATAATTAGTTATTATAATAAGTAAAAAGTTTAAATTGTATTGTTATTTAATTTAATTTTGCATACATTTTTGATTACAAATAAGAATCTAAATGATAATTGTCTTAAAAACATTTAGATCAATAAATTTTTTGACATCTAGCGCAATTAATAAAAGAGGAATTATTACAAGAACAATGTACTTTAAGAAGTTCAGTTGGGAAACAGACATCGTTTACATTTAAAAAAAAATTGCTCCATCTTCCGAAAGTTTAGCAGCCTATCAAGAATAACGTATCATTCTACCAAGAATTGGCGGCGATAGTTGATGAGGACAAATTGATTAAACTTTAATGCAGTCTTCTCGTGATTTTATTTCTCCATTCTGCTCGATTAAATATGATGAATTTTTTAAACGCTTAATTCGATTTTTTACCCGTTTATAATCATATTAAAATCTAGATTTTTAAACAATCGATGTAATTGTAATAACTATTTATATGTATTATTATCACGACTATTAGTTATTTTGTGTACTATTTTAAAAAGGAAAATATTTACTATAATTAAAATTTTTGTTTAATATTTAATAAGCCTTTTTTTCTAAAAAAAAAAAAAAAATTATTTTTGATTTTTTTAAGTAACAGATTTATTAATTGTAAAAAAAAAATATTAAAGGAATTTAAAAAATAAAAAAAAAGGTAGTCGAGCATGAGATCCGAACCCGAGCATAAATAAACTTATTAGTATTTCAAAGGCTTTTTTCTCCGAATTGACTGGTCTTTCGACGCTATTATTATTAAAGGGCGAACAACCCGAGGAAGTACTATTATTATACAGAGTGTTGACCCGAAATGAATTTCCGGGGTCGTGTCCTTCCCTTGTAAGTAGAGAAACATTGAGAATACATTCGTTTTCGAAAATTAACAGAGAACTGGTAAGTCTCTGCTATCTAACAATACACCGAAATGTTTTACGTGTAACGTCCAATGTATTGTACGCCTACAGAGACGGTAACGGAATATCATTGGACCATTATGTTTGCGAAGAAATATGCCTCGAATTCGGTTTTATTATCGTTAATTTTTAATCTGCTTCTATTGAAAAAATGTCTCAGTTTTAATAAAGCCATTTTGACCATTTCGGGAGAGGACGGGAAGCGGTGTCAATTCTAAAGGAAGAAGTGAAAAAGCGTAATTACATTAGGGATTTGAAAAAGGAGAATGGTTCATCCAAACGAAGTGTAAATAAGAATAAGCCAAGACTGACGGGCAGCTGCGAGTATTCATTAATTTCGACCACGAAAGTTATAAGTTTGAAAGGTAGGAATGTATTCGGGAGTAGAATTTGCGAAATTTTGGAAATTACGTTGGACCTGGTTAAACGTTCGAAATCAAGGCGGTATGTTTGTTGATGTTAAAATTGTGACTTGTGTCTGTTCGCAAATTCTGCCAGTTTGGTGTGTCGCGCGCAATAATTAGTTTCGAAGCGGAATTTACGAAAAGTTATTTTCACAAAATTGTCGTAGAACTAAATGAATTGCAAAATAAATTAGAACCAGCCTGAAATTTACGTCTGTTATAGAATTCGTAAATAGGTTTCGGTTTGTAGTGAAGAATTCGTCGTTTAAAAATAATCGGATTATTGTCGTCCGAACGTAGATTCGGTTTTAAAACATTTTTAGCGTAAGGCTAATGCACCGCAGTAAACATTTGGCCGAGTACCTGTATAGGAATTACCCAGGTGGTCGTCATGAAAGGTTATCAGCTACGTTGTTGTTCCGATCAAAGTTTCAAGTTTTATTTTTAACGTTCAATCTGCCGTAAGAACGATCACATTAGAGAGGAAATATACTGGAAAAAAGTGAAATTATTAAAGCGCAATGTCTAAAGCTTCGACCGCCCTGTTTGAACGCGCATTTAGAAGCAATGGAGAAACGAAAAAATAATATCTGCACGGTATTTAAAATTAAATATTTCCTTATTATCCGCCACTTGACGGATTTTAAAATTCCCGTTATTATCCAATTGCTTTTTGCAGTAACGATAATTGTTCTGTTTTTTTTTTTTTTTAATTAGCTTTTTTTGTGCATCCCGTCATTTTCTGATTAATTTTCTAATCCCCTACAGTCTCCGTATATCCCTGGGTCCCGTTGTTTTCTATTACTTCCCAACCAACTCTCTATCAATCCATTCAACCTAGTACTCGGCCTTGGTTCTACAATTTTCATTCGCTTCGCCGTTTCCCTATCGTCTCTATTATTCGTTTACGTCTTAATCGTATTCCTTCTTCGCGTTTTCCCCTAATCCTTCATTCTAACGACGAAGCCCCGTCTATGATCCTGACCGTATTGTCTTTGAATGTGCATCCTTCTTGAATGAATGTGCATCCTTCTTGAATGAACGTGCCGCTATATACTCCGGTCTGTTGTCATTTAAGCTCCCCAGACTGTTTTGTGCCTTTTTTATTTTATCATTCCCGTGGTCTCCCTCAGTTCTTTTATCCCATTAATATCTGACCGAATCTATAATTGATTCCTCTAGCTCATATCGTTTTCGGGCTAAAGTAATCGGCTGAATTGTTTTCCATATTTTCCAGTTGTAATATTCTGATATTAAATTGTAAACTAGATGGAATAGTTGAAACGTTTCCGCATTTTACAAAAATGAACAATTTTAACTATTTCACTGATATTTTTTTCTCGCTATTATTACGGGGGAAAAAAAAAAGAACATACGAAAACGCTGCTTCTTATAGCTATAAAAATCGTGCAGATTCGAAATAAAAGTAAACATGAAAATAAAAAAGTAAAAAGTACGGTAATGTCTACCGCCCTAAGGCTCCCAAATGGTATTACTAATCGCGGACTTTGTTAAGTCTTGAAATAACGTTACTGTTAGCGGAAATAAAGACTATAGCATTAACCAGAATCGTATGACGTGCGTGTCTATAAACTACGGGGAACAATGTTTCTGGCAGTGAGTAGTAAAATAGATATTTCGATGGTAGCAGATGCCCCATAACCTTCTTATATTATTAGATGACTAAAAAGAGTACAGGAACAATGTTGCCTCTGGGAAAATTACAGGTTCTCGGCAAAGTTTTTTACTAGCCATCGCGGAAGGAACCTCTATCGCCTCTTCGTCGGATCATCTTCTTTTAAGTTGGCCTTTCATTGTTCCCGCTATTCTACATTCGGTCCTATAGATGTTTTCTGTGGCCGTGAATGGCCATTCTGGAAAATTGCGCTTAAAGCCTCATTTTTCCTTTCCCATCTATTTCTGCGACTTTACCTCGAATACGCTTTAGTACTTACAATGATCTCGCTACGCGCTATTCACCGTGCCCGCATGATCATAGTCAATGGCAAGGAGAGCCAGACTAGAGTTGCTAATTTTACTGATCGCTTCCGAAAACCCAAGTATTTACTACGAGTATTATGCGGAATGCAAAAAAAAAAAAAAAAACCAAAAAAATCATTCTAGACTTCATTAGCGTGCATTCTTTCTACCTACACGATTCTATTTCTCGGTTCTTCTTCGACTTTCTCCCACTCCGCCGTTGTGCCGTCCATCCCATTGGTCGCGCTACGTTTCCTTCATCGTGATTTCGATTTTTCCTTTTATCCTCGCCGCACTACGTTCGTCTCAAATGATCCGTCTGAAGTTTTTGAAAATTCCTTTTGTTTTCTTGAAAACGTTTTTTCCTTTTTTTTTTATTGACACGCTTGTCTTGTCTTGGAAAAATACTTTGTCTCATTTTTGTATAAATTGCTTAAACAGACATACACATTTGTATAATTGCTGTTTACTCTAATTTTTATTGATCTCATTTGTCCGTGGGATAACATCAATAGGCAAAAAAAAAAAAAAGAAAAAAAAAAGGAAAGGTGAATAGCGTTAGTTGGGATGTGAAAAGAAAGAACCGTAAAGAGAATGAATACTCTCTTGGTAATGTTCGGTAATTCCGGAGAAGGAAACCGATCGAATAGAATGTAGTGAAGTAATCGTGTCGAGCAAGCAAGACGATCGGTTATTTAATTTTCCACAATTCTAGAGCGACCCGGAGTCTGGAGAAAATTGATTTGAACGGAGCGAGAAGGAACGAAGATTTTAGATAACGGGATTAGAGGACGGAAAATCATGCGGGACGGGGAAGCCACCGGAAGCGCTTTTGTAGCCCGATGTTACAATTTTTTTCAGGTCAACGGTAGAAGGGAAGAAATTTACAATTGCGTATAAAATTTCCAATATGATTCCGCATAGTAAAAGGAACAGAATGAAGGTAATTTGAGTGAAACGGAACGGTTTATAAATTGAGCCGCTGATACCGTTGATTGTTTTTGATCCGTTGATAAAAACGATAGTATGCGGAAAAAAACTTTTTGAATTTTCATTAATTACTGCAAACGGAAGACATAAATTTAGAATGAATAGTTCTAGGAGGAAAAAACTTAGGAGAATGAACAATGTTGAGGAATTTAAATAAACAAATATGGATATTGATGAGGAGATTGGCAGTTTGAAAAAAAAAAAAATTTTACTAGTGTTGAAAATTTTGAAGCGATGTATTATAACCGAAGAAGTTTATTCGGGAAAATAAAAAAATCACTCACAGCGAAGTGCGATAAGTAAGAGATACTATAGATAAGAGAAAGGAGCGTGTTTGATTCAGTCTGAATTCGGCTGCAATGCTGAGTGTTAATTTTGAACTAAAAGAGATTCGGGAATTTTACTGTTGAATTAAAGGAAAACGAAGAGATGGCGCATTTGAAAGATACACCCGGAAAATCGTTTTTGCGCTCTAATTAAAATAAATAATTTTTAAAGAAAAAGAGATACAAAGTTCTTATCAATCGCGGTAATTTTGATGATGGGCTAATTCCATTTCGGAGAGAAGCTTTAATTCTCCACTCCGGAAATTATACGCCTGATTAAGAACTAAATTCAATCCAAGGATCATGTTAATCAATGAGACTATACGTTAGAAATATTGGTATTATTTTATAACGGTAAAAAAAAAAGTATTTTAAAACACGCAATTACCTTTTGTAACGCATACCGCTGTTCTATTCGATGTCACTTCGCCGGTGGAATCAAAGTCAACATTTTTATTGCCGGAATTCGATGCGATGTCAGTTCTGTTGATCGTCGAGTCCATCCCGGTAGTTGATTCATCATTCATTACCTTGTATGTTGTCTCGTGCGTTTGGTTTTTGCTTGCAGAACTTATCAGTACTGAGGAAGCTTTTTCTAATAGACCTGTTCGATACAAAACGTATACACGTCAATTATTACTAAGAACCAGTAATAAAAATGATAGTACCTGAATCAACACTCAGTTGGCTAAAATGAATAATATAAAAAAAAAATTTAATATTTCTCTGTTTTTTCACTTTAATACATACGTACCTAACTAACTTAAAAAAAAGTAAATAGAAAAAGTGCTAATGATTTCTTTATTAATCCTTTTTCGGTAAATTACGAAATATTTAGAAAGAACACACGGGCGGGGGGATCTTCAATAGAGTGAACTTGTGATTTACATAAAACGATCTACCGACGAATGGGAGAAATGTAACTATAATAGTGCGTCTATACAAAACACGATATTTTAAAGTGGCCGAAAACCGTCAATATGAAACTGATCGAAAATAAAATACTTTTCGCATTTAAATGAAATGAAACGAATACAACTCGGAACACAAAAGCAACAAATGCATGAAGACGAGATTTTTCAAAGATGTCTTACTAATTAAGAAAAGAAAAAATGTCATGTTAGTAAGAAATACTCTGATTGACATTACATATCGCTTTCCTGATTTATTATCTTTTTAAAATTACCGGGGATTTTGAATTTTTTCTGGGCGACGAACATATGTCGATTAAAAAAAAATGATTACCCTCTAGCTTCTAGGTTTCGAACCTGGGGGATAATTACCCCCACGGGGGTAAAATAGCTATCTGCGAGGGCAATAAAGCTTGTAATAGATAACAAATTTTATAATTATTAATGTCGATGTTTACACAACTGTGTGAACAACTGGTACACGAAGAAAACGACACAAAATCATGTTTGAAAATTCCGTGGTGCAACATTTATTTACAATAATCAACTCACTGCAGTAGTATTTCTCAGACATGGATAATCTCGTCAGTTCAAGTATATAAAGACTGTTTTCTACAGATGATAAAATTTTTAAAAGCGAAGATGTGTCAGCTAAAGTAGAATTTCTCAGACTACGCGAGGGGATAGCACTTCAAAAGTGAAATTTCAAAATTATGACTTATATACATTTTGGAAAAAATACCAGAGGTGGATCCAGAAGGACATTGGGGGGGGGGGGGGATTATATAATTACGTAAAATCTTCTACGGTAGGCCATAGATTTGAGAAATACCCCTTGTTTCATAAAGAAAATCAAATAGCGACCTTAAAGAAATTTAAAAATGTTTTGAAAATACATAATTATTACAATTTGATTTTAATTTAGTTTTATTTTTAGGCGAAAAATAAAACAAAATTATAAAATTCTAGCTAAAATGGTAGTTTAGAAGTAGTATAATGTTCTTTGTCTTTATTTCACTATTAATTTCGCCGATCTCTGCCATCCTCCAAATATGCTTACGGTTCCTACGCTATCTAAGTTTCTTCCGCAAGCCCTAATCAGTCAGAAATTCCACAGTTTTATCAATTCTCAATTTCCTTCGCATGCAACAGATGGTTTGAAGAGGCCGGATGGTGTCGGTGCTTTTTTTATCCTCCTAGATTTTGGTTTTTCAGAATCTTTTCCTCTGCCTCCTTTCTGTTCCATATCCATAAACGAATTAATGATTATCTTACGTTCCATTATTTTCATTTCCTCAAATCACCTTTTTCTTTTAAATTTTTAATTACATCAGGTTCCATGTTCGCCCTTCAATTTATTATCCCCTACTTGCTGAGACGTGCTCTTCCTGCTCCATATTGCTCCTCTTATGTCCTATCTTTTCCCTCTCCACAGATTGTTGCTATTATTTGTTCTTTTCTCCTAACAATATCTGACCGTATCAAGATATAATTGACTCCTTCCTATTCTAATTGTTTCTAGATAATGGTCACTGGTTGACGAGCCTCCCACAAAAAAAAAGAAAAGAAAACAATTTATTAGACTTTATTTCTCTTTTATTTTGTTAGTAATCGAATCCGATTTATTTGTTCATGAGCAAGTAAAAAAAATATATATATTTCTCATTGAACTATATTCATTTACATTACAAAATAAAAATTAAAAATAAATAAAAATGGCAAAAGATCCCCACGACCGTTGTATTTAAAATAGAATAAAAAGGAACATTAATAGTTTTACTAGAAAATAGTATTAACTATTAGTTATAATTAAATCCGTAATTAAAATTCATACAAATCTTTTATAGCATAAATTAAGTTTCTTTGTTATAACAATTTTTTTCATAGAGGCTTTGGTTCTTTGGGGGGGGTGTCCCCTATTTCCTCCCCTCGTGGATCCGCCAATGTATATACGATGATCAATTTCGATACTTAAAAAAAATTACTAATAAATGTCATTTAGATTATAAAAATTCAAAAATGAGCTTCAATCTAAAAAATATAATCTACTTAGAAAAATGAGTTTGAAAAATTCTGTTTTCAGGACAAGCTAATAATCATCTAGTTTTTTTTTGAAAATAACTATAAATATAATTTAAATAACTACCTCTTTCGTTTAGAATTAGCCATTAAAGTTAAAGATTGTACTAAAGGGATTCTGAAAAATACACCGCGATTCTCACCTAAAACGTTTTTTGTGTTCAAATTTTACAAGTTCAATATGTTATTCCGAACGAATGATTAACTCAAGACCAGTGATGGTAGTTTATGAACGATGTGTATAATGCTTTGCGTAATAGTTACGTTTACAATTTAAGTAAAACTGACAGTTGTAGTATACACGGAAAAAATCCCGTCTATAAAATCTTACTTCATCAATATTCAAGGGACAGAAAATAACGTTTTTACTAACTGAAAAGAAATTATTTTCCTGCGAGCAGAAACCTTATTCGAATACGATAACACCAGCGCACTATGTGCAATCTTCGATTCAAAAGGCTGTGCCTATTCGAACAACATTATAAATGCGACGTTTAAATATGAGTATTTTCCTAAAGCTTGAAAATACTTACAATTTATCGCAATTACTAAACCGGGAAAAGAGATTCATCGATTAATCACTAACGTCTCCCGCTGGGCTCTTCCAGTTTACTGAACACAAATGAAATGCTTCAAAAAATTACACTAAGTTGATCGATTTCTCTGATTCCTATTTGCAACTCGTATTGACAGCCAGGTAAGATTATAATTACAACAATAAAAATCGTCTACTTCCTTATAAGCCAATTTTTTACGACTTTCATTTTAAGATATACGAGTTTTATTAAGTTGTCATTATAGGCGAATTGGAATTAAACCGTTTTGATAATGTTACCGCATTAGTTTAACGAAGCGATCACAGATGATATGCACACGCATGCCACGGTGTTTCTCAAAATCTACGAGTAATTGTTATGTTTTCTTTATCGTAGATGGAAGTCTTAATACTGAATAGTAAGCTGCAATTTTGTAGCTTATCAAAATTAAAATAGTCGAAAATGTACAAAAATTCTCTTATTCATTTGTGCGTTTTTATTTTTCACATTAAAAAATTCGCTGTGCTTGAGTCAAATATCAGCCAGACCCTTATTGGACAGGAAAAGGTTTCTTCATTTTTCGAATAATAACAGATGAAAATAGAGGTAGTCCTTCTTATTCATTTGGACTCCTCTATTTTTTTTTTTTTTGCCTTATTCTCCGTTCCGTTCTTAAATATAATAGCAAGTCTCGGTTCATAGAACAGAGGTTTTTCATTGAGAAAAACAAACGTAGACGACGAACGCACGAGCAATTCTTTCTTTTTCTTCTTTTACATTATTACGTATAGTTTCTTCCAACATCGAATGCAAGCTGCTACACGATGGCCTACTAAACAGAAAGATTTTAACGTGCCTGCACATAAAACGGATTGTCAATTTTTAGGAATGCGTTAATATTGGTCGTCCATTTTTTTACTGGTTTTTCCGAAAATTTTAGGCCATGTCATATTTAAACATTCTTATTCGCCAGCTGTGTTCGATTTATGTTGTTCCGCTTAATTGAATTATTCGCTTTTGCTCAACTGACAAAAAACAAAAAAAAGCCCACGAAACCGGCTTCCCATAAAATTAGGTTTATTTAGACCGAAATACTTTTTAGTTATAATATCTGTTATTTACTTCAAGTATATAGAATAATTCCGAGAAAATCTGTTTTCATTAAGGATGTCTTCAGATGAAAAATTACTTTTTTAGAACTAAAATGTTTCTATGTAAATAGTACGTAATACTCTGATCTCAGTACGTTTGAGAATGAATTAGAATCAATTTAAATGTGATTACGATTATAATAAATAATGAAAAATATAAACGACACGACTAATTCCGAATCTGTCATTGTGCGCGAGCTACAGAAAAAACAGACGTGTTTATCTATATAATTAGCGCAACTGTTCTAAAGGTAACTCGTTAATTTTTGAACAGGCTTCTCTTTACGACATTTCTCAGCCTTCGCCATTGACATTAAAATACAGGGTGATTCAGAAATAACGCTCTACGTTGAATCGTTTATTTAAAAATGAAAAATTAAGCAAATACAAAAAATAATATACCAAAAGATACTGGATGAATTCAGGAACTACTTTTTTTCATTACATTCGATTTTCTAAATGCGAGCCGCCAACTTCTGCCACCACTTCAACCGAGAAACAAAATTTCTAATCGCAAGCTTACCGTTCAGGGTATTCATCGTTGCTTCTTCAATCGCCCGCTTCAATTCTGAAATATTGGTCGGATTATTCCGATGTACCCTGTCCTTCAAAAAGTAATCACAAGGATTTAGATCCGGGCTATACGACGGCCATGACCACCCCGCAATCTTAGCAAATCGATTAGAAATAACCTTATCTTTAAAAGTTTCCCGGAGCAGCATCAATGTTTTATCGGATGTGTGTAGTCTGGCACCATCTGGCTGAAATATCGCCTTTTTAAACATTTTGCGTGATTTGAACTGTGGTAAACAAATGTCTTCTAGCATAGCCACGTAGCCGTCTTTGGTTACTGTTCCTTTCAGAAAATACGGCCCGATTAGTCCACGAACACTTAGCGCACCCAGACGGTACACTTTTCTGGATGCAGTGGCTTCTCATCAGTCATCGAGGGATTTTCAGGTTACCATAACCGCCGATTTTGTTTATTCACAAATCCATTTAGCTAAAAATATGCTTCATCTGAAAACTAAATGTTGTTGAGAAAGTTTTTATCGTTCAATTCTGCCGCTAATTCTTCAGTAAACTCTAGCCGTCTTTCTTTGCTACGTTCCGATAGACATCGCGTAGTCTGAATCTTGTAGGGGAAAAGTCGAATATTTTCGGTATAAATACGATTCGTTGTGGAGCATGTGTGCTAAACGCGTGATGGTGATACGGGACGAGGTTTTCCACAGCTGCTTTGCTTTCGTCACTTTATCTTGCGTGCGCATCATTCGTTGGCGTTCCACCTTACCTTGACGATTATCATGTACATTACCCATTTCAACGAATTTTTTTACATGACGATTAATAACACTACGAGTAGGTTTTTCCGATATCTGTATTTAAATTTATTCACGAAATTTCGTTGAACTGTCACGACACTGTTTCAAAGAACTGACAAACCATGAAAACGTGTTCTTCTACAGAATACATTTTAACATGGGCCAATGTCTATGTTGACGAACCCATTAAAAAAAAACAAAAAAAAACTACTACATGCAGTTTTACATTTTTTACAATTTCTTGTAAATAAAGCATTATTTCCGAATGACTCTGTATTTCACCTAGTCGGTATGTAGAGGCGTATCGGTCGGCGAAAAACTAATCTCATTAGCAACCCGAGGAGTTTTGCTGTCTGACAAAATGTATTGATATAACTCTAATATTTCTGTTGAAGCGAATACTAAAAAAATGCGACATTAGCATACGATGCTAGAAATAAGTGTCTGAACAAGTTATTTGCAACCGAACAAAAAACTAATAAACTATATTCGCCGTATCTCAATTTAATTATAATAGATAATTATAGGTTTCTTCATATTGTAAACAAACTACGTATATATTATAAATTTTAATGCAACATATAAATAATCACAAACATAATTAATTAATATCTAATAATATTACAGACTAGTTTCGGTTTATAAAAACCATAACATCTAATTACAATTAAAAATTATTCTTTATTATTGTTCTCAAGATAAGATGCTCTATGATTATGGTTTCTATAAACCGAAACTAGTCAGCAATATAATCATTGGCGCACTTAAGGGGGGTGCCACGGGGCCATTACTCCCCCCAAAAAATCTTCGAAATCTTAATTTCGTTTTGTAATGTTTTGTTTTACTTAATTTTTTTTTAAGAACATACCTACTTACTTCTTACTTATATTAAAAGTATAATGTTATATACTTTTAGCTAATTTTGTTGAAATAAAATTCGTGTACATCTAATTTGCGCTTATTACAAACATACTGTTACGTTTCCATTATTATTATTTTTTTTAAAATAAAATTCGTCAGTTTTGTAATTTTTTTAATAATAATATTCGTTAATTTTGTATTTTTTTTATATTTTTTTTATTTTAATTTACAAACCGCGAAAATAGATAGGTACGTAGTCGAGATACCGAGTTATCGCCCCCTAACTCATCTTCTAAATTCTAGCCCCGACTAAAAAAAAATCCTGAATGCGCTTTTGAATATAATTATATATTAATTAATTGTGTTTGTGGTTTATGTGTTTTATTGAAATTTTTAATTCTTTACGAAATGTTGATCAGAGTCGGTCGTCATACAAAAAGCGTCCTGTGAAGCGATGTTAATCGATATCGAAAAATGTACTGAAAATACCGTAATTCCCTTAAAAGTACTATATTCCTAAAAAGTTTTGCTCCTATTCTTTTACCCGGTAAGTTTTTTGCATTATTTGTGAAAATTATGATAAATAGTTAAAATTTAATTACGATTGCAATCGGTCATCGTTGTAAATATTAACGAAAACATTAAAATAACACGTGATTATTATTAATTTTTTTTTTTTTTTGTATCGCAGGGTTTGATCTTTTTTATCGAATTTCGTTTTCCAGCAACTATACTGTTTGCTTAATTTCATCTGCGTATACATACATATATTTATAAAATTACAGAATGTACAAATTTAAACCGCGGGAAACAGTTTCATAACATACGGACACATGATGTTGAATCACCCCGCATAATAATAATAATCGTAATATTTACGCATAAACACGTTACATGATATAAATACTTCTTTATAATAATATTTATTAATTTTTTTAAGAAATTCACTAACTCTGTAATGTTCCATAAAACGAAAATAGATTTCGTTAGAATATTTTTTAGAAATTTAAATTACGGAGAAATAATTTAACAATCCTGCAGTAGGGGGTTTGAATGCCTTCCATAATGGATATATTACTTTTAATACTTACATCCTTATTCGGCTACTATGTTTTGCTATTATAGAATGTACTTAAAGTTTGTTTTTCAACTATTACATTAGTGTGATATATCCTGGAAAAAGAACGGAAAACTGAATAGAGGAAATAAATCTCAATTAGAAATCTATAAAGTTCACTTAAAAAGGGGAAAAGCGAAAGATTTAAACGAATATTAATATGCGGTCGAAGCAGCCGCAGGCAACAGCTAGTATAATCATGTTGTTTAGTTATTTACACGTCGTTAATTCGTTCATTTGTGTAACTTTGTAGCATTTTAAGTTATTGAGTCAATTTTACGACGCCGTAATTAGGTTAACTGCCGTTACGTGTGAATTTAAATGCACCTGCATTCTGACTGAAATTTTATTTCTTTAAAAAATGCAGGAAAATTTTATATCTTATTCTATATACTTGAAAAAATATAATTTTTTTCTGTTTGTTTTTTTTTTTTTGGTTTTCTTTTTTTTTTGGTTTGAATTATATTTAAGGAAACAAAAAAAAAAAAGAAAAAAAAGATGTACTTACATAAAATTTCGAATTATACGCAAAATTCAATTTCTAATGCCTAATGAACGTTAAATACCCCTAACCTTTTACATTTCTTGCAAAGTGGTGGTGGTAATTTTTTTAAATTTTAATTGCTGCTGTCGTGATGCATATACTTACGAGCTGATGCGAAAAAAATCAAGTAAATACGATAAATGGTTAGGAAGGCACGATCAGATACTGCGCATAAAATTCGCAGCTGTACAGATATCTGTATGCTATGGCGAGCATTTAAACTAATACGCGAACCACACTAATAACAAACTTTCGTTGAACTGTTCCCTTCAAAAATTTTAACCTGGTACGTCGGAGTCCCCAATGGGACAATTAGCGAGGGTCTCTCGATAAACCTCATAGATATAAGTAACCGAATGCACGTTTTTGACAGCGCTAGAAACGTCTTTTCCGTTTTATTTCACTGCCGAGCAGAATGAAAATTCTCCGAACGCAAAGGTAGCGGAAATTATTGAATTAGCTCGCACGACTAGAAAGAACAGGTATCGGGAACTGTTGAAACTATTGCCGACGGCAGGTAGATTTCTGCGATGTTTCTTTGTATCACGTGAAATGCATACATGAGTAGTGCGCTGCTCTAAAAGCTATGGATTTTTTTTATGACATAGGGCGTCTGGTGCTGGAACCGGAAATGAAAGTAAAAGAGTGGATGATGAACCTGTAGTCAGACGAAAGTCCATACAAGGGGTCTACATGTTTCGAAGGAAGGTGGAATAAGGTTGGCCCGGGAGATAGATCATTAGAGGCGAAGGGTAAATTAGAATTTGATCGAATTTTGAGGTGAAAGTCTTTTTTTCTTCTAAATAATGGGAGTTTCTGCGAGTAATGAATATTTTCGTTCCTTTCAATACTTTCAGAATCCTTTTTGAAAGATAATAATTTTGTATAGCACTATAACGGTCGATTCTAAGGCAGTAGCCTTGCTTATCAAGAAGCTGTAAACATACCGAGAATTCTACGTTATGAAAGCTTGCGCAAGATCAGGATGTTTTTGGATTCGAAAATAGGAATAAGGAAAGAGTGTTTCGCACCGATTTTATGCAACGTCTATGCAGAATGTAATTCAGGCTAGTGCCGGAAGAGTGGAGTAGTCGTGCAACACTTGAGAGACGAACATTTTTTTGCAGGCGATACTACATTACTAGCAGTAGGTGGAGATCGGATGGAAGTCCTTCTCGAAAAACAAAAAAATCAACAGATATGAAGATCAACCGGAAGAATTAAATCAAAAAATAACGACGGTGATTACCGGAGAAAACGCGATGTCGAAAACAGACAGAGTACAATTGATGCATATGAAACGCCAGAATTGTTATTTATTGTTAACAAACAATAAAGAAGGGTCATAATACCGAACGTCGCATAAAATGACCAGACTAAAAATCTGGAAGTATCAAAAAGCACCTGAAGATAAAGCCGGTTCATTCGTATTCTCGATATTTATATACGCGCATCACCACGAACTGCGAGGAAATGCAAAAAAAAAAAACGGATATTGACGGTTCGGAAGTGTAGTACCATAGAATGGACAGCAATAGGAATAATAATCAATCGATTTTTAATAGGTTCCGTAAACAGTTCGCATCAAAGATAAACTTCGGGGGGGGGGGGGGTAAAATAGCGAGATGAGCAAACAATATTGAGAAGCGACTACCGCATCTTTTGTCGAATATATCCATCTATCATTCACTGTGCCAGAGAACTGTTTTTGAAGCTGGAAACAGTTATCGGCATACGGGGCGGTATCGGTAGAGTGGTTGCCATTTTTTTCTACTCAAATTAATGATAGTTATTGCGACTAATTCTAGAAGTTTTCGTATATCAGTCAAATGCCGCAGAACCATTTGTCGCGTTTCCCCTTCTGCATTTTATTCAGAGTTGTACACTTGAGCGCCTGTTTTCGTCAAAAGGTATATTGGATAGTGAAAAAGAATCACATCTTCTCAGCTCTGCTACTTTGTCAGAAACGTTGTTTACATCGTGCCATTAGTTTTTAGTTTCGGTGCCGGAAATTATCAATGAATGTAATAACTGCGCAGCGGATGAAACCCTGGAGCATGCGGCAACCTCTGTCCTAAATATGACGATGAAAGGAGAGCGTAAAGTAGATTTTATCTATATTTCGTACGTTTCTTTTGGTAGTGATGTCAGACGATATCAGTTGACCGTAAAAATTTTTAAGATTTTATTGAAACATCTAAAATATATAAAACTGATCATAGCGTCCTTCATTGCTTCTATCTCCAGTAATATTCAATTCTAATTGGTTTCTCCCTCTCTCACTAACACAACCTAATCCTGGGTAATGATCTCGGCGATCCCAAAAAAAAAAACTGATTAGGCGAGGAAACAGCTGGGCAAAAAATATTCTTTTGTTGTTGGTTGACGCTTACTCGTTTAAAAAATAGATTTTCAATGATAACATTTTTATTTCCATATTAGAATTTTTTTTTGCGAAATGAATTTAATTTTTAAAGATTTTTTTATCAATCTATATCTCTATCTATCTATCTATCTATCTATTTATATGCTGAATTTACTCTCTCAACTTGAAGGTCCGCACTACTTATTTGATAAAAAAAAAATAGTAACATTATATCGAGTTGGAATATTGAGTATTTGTTTACCAGTCATGCATCCGTAAATGAAAAATTTAATTGGTTAATTTCGAATATTATAGACTTTATCCACAAGTGCAATAAAGTATTAAAATCTACTAAACAGAGACGTAACGAAACACATGGGTTAACAATATTGTGCTCCAACTTTCATCTGAAAAAAGCGATATCTCCCGTCACCTTAAAATAAATCCTTCAGATGAAAATTTTCCGCAAACCTTTAAAACAAAAAAGTTCAAAAGACAGTAAGGAGAGCTAAGTTTGATTATTACAATACCATTTTAAACAAATATCAAAGCAAGCTAAAAAAGTATTGGGCAAATATAAATAAAACTATTGGTAAAGAAGCATAGAGATTAAAACAAATAAATATAAATAAAAATTTATTACTAGTAGATGGCAATGAAGACATAGTAGCAAATTACTTTAATATTTACTTTAAAGATTGCGTATGTATCATTGTAAGCAATGATAAATTCTGTATCAATATGACAGTGTTAAATAAAATCATTAGGGCAGTTTATAAAGATTCCTTTGCGTTTACAAAATTCTTTTATGATGATGTAAAGAATGCAGCTTTGTCCATACCAAATAAATCATCATTTGGATTTGATAAAATTTCAATTGAACTAGTGAAGGAAAATTTAAACTTTTTTGTATGCCGATTAATGTTTTTATTTAATGAATTTGTTTTTGCGGGAACGTTTCCTGAAATCCTTAAATTGGGGGTTATTGTACTAGTTTATAGAAGTGGTGAAAAATCATCAGTTTCCAATTACAGGCCCATATACATTTTTCCCGCACTATCTAAAATTTTTGAGAAATGTTTTAAAATAAGGATGATGAATTATCTAACAGTGACTAATTATTTCAACCAGCACGGGTTTTTAATAGGTCCGGGAACGGATGCTGCTCTATTTGAACATGTATCCCATCTTAGAAGCAGGTAGATACACTGCTGCCATTTACTTTAACATAAAAAAAGCGTTTGATACCATAAATCATGAACTGTTAATTTTTATGCAGGTTTGCGAGGGTTTATATTAAATCGGTTAAAATCTTATCTAGTGGGTAAAAGATACGTTACTAAAATGAACTCTTCTTTATAGCGCCATACTTAATTGCTGTCCCGTGTGTGTCTGCTGTGTGTACTAATTAGCGCCCATATGATGGTATGCTCGTTTGACATTGCCTTCCACGTGATTATTAGCGAGTATTTAATTTAATTCTTTGTAACAAGTTCTGTCGTTGTCCGGCATTGAACCCGTGACCTCCACAACGGAAGTCAAGCGCTCTAGCAACCAGGCTATCGCGAACTAAAATTAACAATATATACAGTAATGAAGTGGTCCAGAACTTCAAGGTGCCGCAGGGAAGCATTTTGAGTCCTTTCCTATTTTTGATTTATATAAATGAATTATGCAATCTAAATGTCTCAGGTAAATTAATAGTATATGCCGATGATATAGCTTTATTAATTAATTCCCGTTATTCGGATATTCTGCAAAATCTTGCTCAATTGAGAATTGATCCTGTAATTGATTGGTTAAACTGTAATAAATTAATTGTAAATTTATCAATGACTAGCTCTCATAATTACACTAGTCCAGTGAAAGTATAAATCTCAAAATTGCAAGCAATCTGGCAATTGATAGAGTGTTGGATATTAAATATTTAGGTATACAATTTGACAGTAAGTTAAGTTGGTTTTTACATCCGTCATTTATCGCTGGTAAAATAAGAAAGTTAAATTTTTTATTCTATTATTTATCGCAAAATTTTCCGTTCTGTCATTTACGTAGAATTTACTTTGTTTTATATCAACCGGTCATTTCATATGGTATTATTTTCCGGGTAGGATGCTGCTAGATGTCATTTAAAACCCTTAAAAATTCTCCAGCAGGCAGTTCTGAAAATTATAAATCGCGGTACGAGAAACACTTCACTTACTCCGTTATTGAAGTTAAGTGATGTACATATAAATTACAATTACTTATATACGTGACCACAAATAGGAGTAAATTTAAGATTGCCCTTAAACCCCGGTTCAACTAGGTCTGCTAAAGATTATTATGCCCAGATTCCTAGATATTATAAATTTCACTTTGAATTCAAATAGAATATGCTGGAGCTGTGTTATGCGTAACCCTTTAGCAGCAGATGTAAAAACTTTACTAAATAATCGCAAACATAGGCGTAAAATATTGATCTTTCACTTATGGTTGGGTACTTTGTAAATAAATAAATAATTTGAAATAAAAATAAATGGATTTATAAATAGATAAAAAAATAAATAAAAATGGGATAAATTATCTGTTCCAATAAACTTACTTTACTTGCCGCAGTATGTGTGGATGTGTGTGTGTGCTTAAAATACTTCCGTGACTTCTGGTATGACGTATGTACACATGGTGGGATATTATTGTGGCTGAATGTATGTATGAAATGTAAAATGTGGAGGTTCAATAAATGGGTGGTAAATGTGGCTGTGCGTACTTATTCTCTTTATAGTTATTTTCATTTGTTTTTGTACAATTTGTTTCTTTTTATTTGATTTAAAATGTACCAAAGGATATTATAATGTTAAGTTTAAAAATTTACGTAAAACCTTCTTTTTATAATATTCTCTTTTCGTGCGCATCCACTGTACTCCACTGCTCGCGATATTTTGCGCACGCGTGGAATTTTATAATAAAAAAATATTGATTTGATTAATAAGATATTTGAATAGGTCAATGTCTATATCAACGGCGCGCCGAAAGAAATTTATTATTAAAAAAAAATATATATATATATATATTACTTTTAGTTGTTCTAGTCGTTTCTTCAGATGTAAGCGTGCATTATTGGATTTTAGACTTTTCTAGAATGGTAGTTTTTCCAATATTTTTGAATAATACGTTTATTTTTTACTACCTTAAAAATGACATAGTTTATTTAAATCGTATGACTTATATTTCGATATTATATCAAAAGCTATCACGTTCAAAATTAAATACGTAATTTATAGGATAAAACAATTTTATTTTTTATACACTGTGTCGTTTACAAATAACTGAAAAACGCTCGTCTACTATATTTTGAGATTATTTTATTTTTCTCTCATCAAGCATTAATAATCTGTTGTTTTTTAGGATTTCTCATTGTGATGCGCAACGGTACTAAAATAGCTTAGAACAAGCGCTGATTTCATCCTTAAAAATTACAATGTTACAAAAGTTAATACTTTCAAAAACTTTTACTCTTTTTAAACTATTTCGATAATTATAAAATGTCAAATTTCAATTTTAACAAAATACTTTTTCTAAATACAAAAAGAAAAAACCAAAAGTAAACACTACCGCGAACTCCGCTAAGGTAAAAAGGCAACGGGAAAAATTGACACATTTTCACTGTCAGATATTGTTTTGCTTTGTTTGCTGCGAGAAAAACAGATGCGGATGATTGCAGATGGATATGTCGAATATGTTTCCGAGCAGTCGTAATGTAGCTCATCTGTTGCAATTGTCATACTGAGTACGCGGAAAACTATACGTCACTCTGATGGAGATTGCGCCAGTTTTGTAAGTGTTTTAGAAGTTCCGTTTTTCCATCATACAGACATTTCTCAGTATTGATTATAACGGAAAATCTTATCTAGAGGATTTCGAGCTGCACGCAACCCGTTTACTCTATTGTACAGGCAAGAGTCGTACCGAAGAAAATTTGAACAATTAGACTAGCTTGAAAAGTGAGTTATTATTGAAAAGAGAAAGTGGGGGGGGATTAAAATTTAATCTTTGAGAAAATTTCAGACCTACCATTAATTTTACGGACATGAACCCGATAAGAGAGTTTACCAACGTTTTGTTTTTTTTTTGTTTTTTCTTATTTTACTTGAACAGAATTAGTTTGTCGGTGTGTTTTTGTATTGGTTAAGTTTTATAACTAGGTTAACGGTGAAATGAATTAAGCTGAACATACTTACTAGGAACAAAAGCGACTTCGTTATTCGCTAAATCGTCGGTATTTGTATTAGCATCATCGACATCATTTGAGGTTGACGTGAAAATAATCGAATTCATCGTACTGGTGGAGGCGACGTTTGAAGCGAACTTACTGGCAGTATTTGTTGAGGAAGCTGTAGTGGCGCACTGCCAGTAGCAGAACATATCTCCGTCGATGCATAAGCAATAATCGCATTCGTTTTCTCTTTCAATCTAAATCGAGAGAAATACAACTAAATTACTACAAGACGTTCAAAGTTCAGTTCGACTCATTAACTCCGCTGACAGCATTACATCAATTTGTCCTAGTCCAAACAGTAAACTTATTAAATTAGCGTTAATGTAAAATTTCTACTAATAAGATTTCCTTACAACAATGGTTGATTATTGATATAAATACATTTTTAATCAAAAAAAAAAAAGAAGAAAAACAGTATAATTTTATTTATTTAATTGCACATTTCAGTTAGCGCCCTGAGATGTGCAGTAAATTATTTAGTTTGGTTTTTTGTCAATACTTCGATATGCGGCGTGTGA
The DNA here is from genome assembly GCA_039619475.1 of Icerya purchasi. Lineage (NCBI taxonomy): Eukaryota > Metazoa > Arthropoda > Insecta > Hemiptera > Monophlebidae > Icerya > Icerya purchasi. The sequence goes on along the minus strand of CM077116.1, from coordinate 292,732,586 downwards.
AACTACTGGGCTATTATGCCGTCTTGAATTAGTGTTACAAGGAACTCACAATGAAAGATGTTTTTGGAAGAATGTTTCCGGAATAGAGCTTTCTGTGTAGTTCACAGGCTTCGTTAAAGTCAGGACAGTTTATCGCGATCCGAGAGACTGAAGGGCTAGACGGCTGGTCGCATAATGAACAGTTGTTAATAAAAATAGAGCAGCATTCTTTGCGTGGCATTTCCTGTGGACGCCACCATGGTTGGGCAGTGGTTTTGATTGGCGCAAAAAGATTAGACTCGGAACTCCATTTTGTAATTCTATATTTCAATTGATGATAAGAAGAAATTGATGAGGGAGAAAATTTTCTGAGTCATCCGGAAAGCTGTTGAGTCGACAGCCAATTTTACGTGGTGTTGCGGTATTTGAACGATGATTGCCTGGCCAGTTGAAGGAGGAGATTCTTGATAGTTATGTAGCTAGCGGATGCTCAATTTAATTGTTTTTGGCAAAGGTTTTAAATTTGTGGCCAATAATATTTTCTGACACTCAGCTGTTGATGATGAAGCCTAACTTAATATCGTCCAGCTCGGTATGACAACTGTTAATGCGAATTTAATATTTCTGAGCACACGCTGTGGATGATAGACAAGTTGTCGCGGTGATTACTGTACCGGAAGAACTCATATATATGGGTTGACTTTTTACAATTATAATCGATATTAGGAGACTAGCTACAGATAAATAAACTCATCTATAGGTGGGAAAGACAGTCAGGAAAGATATGAAGGTTTCGAGAACGGTTGATTTGATCAACGTTATACGGTAGACCGCGTTTGCTGAGTTATCGCCGGCCACGAAAAATTTAAGGGTTAGAGATAAACATGAAGAGAGGCGGAAATGGCTCACAATTAGAAGAGGCATCGGTAGAAATTATCGGATAAGGGAAAATTAAAAAGAACGGAAATGGGAATAGTTTCAGGCTCATTAGTAGTAGAAGAAGTATTGAAAAGAACTAAGATCGGAAGAGGACAAATATTGTGTCGGTTCAGCGAAGCGGTCACCGCGATCACATCATACGGGTTCTGTAACGATTCCACTGAAGGGTACTGAAAGTGGTAGGCCTGATGGGTTGTAAAATAAGGAAGGGAAAAGCAGAGAAAAGGATGTGTGAAAAAATACGAACGATAAGAAGCCAATATAAAATGTGAAATAGTTTGGAAAGAGGGCATGGTATAACTGAAGAAAATATACAATTTATGAAAAACAGTGAAAGAAATCCGAATAAGTATAGGAAGAGAATAGGCTAGAATTGATGATAGGCAAATTCAGCTTGCCATCAAATGGTATGCACTTGAGATTGATAAGCGGTAAATTATTTGGGGGGGGGGCAAACGAAAGGACGTGAATAACGAAAAAGAGTACTGCAGCTATCGAAAGTAGTACAATCATAATTTTTAGCGTTATTAAGAATCACGGTAAAGTGGTATAAATGGATATATTCGATCGTTAGAAAAATATAGGAAAAAAACATCGTTTGCCGAAATTACGCCTTCGAACAATTTTTCTGATAAGGTAGAAGAAAAGAAGGAAATAAGAGGAAATAGAAGGGAGAAAGATAAAAAAGACAAGAAAGAGAGAGAAAGGAAGAAAAAACCGATTGTCCACTCTTCTGTTACACTTTGTAATACAGAATAGAAATTAATTGAAACGAATGTAGAAAGGAAGTAAACCTTGCAGAATGGCTGTCATTTCTAAGAAGAAAATATCTTGGAAAAATTCCATATACAACAATCCTGTTCCAGCGATTCCGGTTTAATATCCAGCTTAGTGTTTTTTGTGCATTTCGGTCACGTAGGATTTTCAGCAAATAAACCAGCGTTTAAACAGGCAACTGTCCCGGTTGGTGTCCAACTCAATCCTTTAATTCGACGCGCTCGTTGCCTATTTAGAAAATAATGTCAGTAAAATGGATTTTTCCGCAAGCAGTCATTAAGAGCGATCTATCCCATACACCCTATGCCTGAAGTGGTTTGAATTCGGTTTTCGTGTTGGCTATGCTGCACCGACTGTTGTAAACAAAATAAAAATCTATAATTGCATTCTTATTTTGCCCGCTGTACTCCATTTACTCATGTGTACCGGTCTCTAAAGACTTAAAATTTTACCTAATCAGTAATAGATATTAATTTTCTCCCGACTGCAGTTGGATTTTTTTATAAAAAATGAATTAATCACGTTCCAGGGCCTCTGCTGTAGTTACAATGCATGTACGGGGGGGGGGGATAAATAAATTAATGAATAAGGTTGTCTTCGTTTTTCCATCGTGTCATTTTAAAATCATCGGTCAACTCGCAGGGAGAACGTATTAAAAGGATTTAAATTTTCCGCTAAATTATTCAATAACCATATAACGAAGCCGCTATACTCCAATGAATCCATCCATTAAAAGATTGTCTCGGTGGGATTCCCGGGGTCGCGGCATTAGTTTAATTTCCTTGTTTTAACCCGGTCGCAATTTGTCGCGAATATTATTATTTCGCGTATCGGTGCTTCCCGCTGCGGGCAAACTGTATTTGTAATTAAAACATCTTGATCGAACTCTTTAAATGGGTAACCGTTTTAAACGCGGTTAAATTTCTCTAATCCACGTAAAATCCGGGTTCTTTTCAGCGTGCAGCTGCCAACTAGTCTCTCTTCTCTCTCGTCTTTGAATCTGCCAAAGAAATTTATCTCAATTTCGTCGCAGCATGCGATGACTCAATTTTGTCCTTCCGAACAGCTGTTCCACCTTGCCCGAATATAATGACTGTTTACCGCCGCAGCAGCCGTACTAGAACGCCTTAATGTAGCACACATTACAAATACTTAACTTTGTTCCGTCAAAGTTTTAAGTAGGTAATATATAATACATATATGTACATATTATGTATACGTATACGAAGTGTAACCGATTAAGCGAATTGTCGCAAGCGAACTCTAATTTGCGACCTAATTTAAAATAGGCTTATGCGGGCGAGAACAGCTTTAATTCTGGGGGTGCGACTGCTTTAACATTTTCGAAAATTATTTATTCTTTTAATTTATTTGAAGATGTTAGTAATTTTTCCAATATTACATCCGGTTGAAATTGTTAAGCGCCTCGAAACCTTCGAGTTTTGTTTGAAATGCAAAAAAGGAAAAAAAAAGTGGAACCAAGAAAAAGACTTTGGAATAATTCCAAAATCAGATGCTGATGAGTGCACAATGAAATTTCTTGAAAAATGGTCACACGGCGGTTATTACGCGTTTCAGTTTGTGACATGCGCATTGTGGGAAAGCCGAGCAGAATACAATTTTTGGCGCCCTAGTCTCATGAGCATAACAATTATCGGTACATTATGAAATTTAACTTTATCCCTCCAAAGTGCATATAGGAGACTCCGAATACTGGAAATAAAATCAAATTCTTCTCTTTCGTGTAAAGCATGCTCTACGCCTTCACCTTTCGCGATAATAACCGTAACATTAATTGTTTTACCCATTATCATCACATGACGAGTATTTTATCACATATGGAAAATGAGCAATGAGCATTTAACACGTTACCGTCTCTGGTGTTAACCATAAATCTTGCGGGTTTAATATATAAATAAATTTGTAAATTGATGAAAAAACTTTTTTAAAGAATAAATATTACAGTTAAATTTATTTCGCGAGAAAAAAATTTCTGGCGTATAAATAAAATATGTTTACATTTACGTAATTAAAAATTATCAATCTTTTGATACAACTAGCGCTGGCCAGCCAACAATGAAAGTAGAATTCCAGAGTAAACAATGTTTCTGATAAACTGTAAATGCTATAATTGCTATTTCGCTGACAATCAGCTTTTTCCTTGGAAAAATAATTTTAAATAGGCTGCGGAAAAACTTCTAATAACAACAACTGAAGAACACGATTCAGATTTAATCTCTGATGGTATCTGTTCGATGTTGCCAGGAGTATATTATATTTCCTTTTTTTATTTTATTAAAATAATTCAACGTTGTCTTAGAAACCGGATAAGTCAAGAAATTTCCATTCATTCTATCTTCCATTTTCCGGATAAAATTTTCAAAGAAGCAATAGAAACAGACTGGATAGGTTAAAAGTCAAGATTTTGGTAAATATACCATCTGCACGGTACAGCCATCTTTTCTGTTGATGATACCTCTATCACGTTAGAGTTCGGTCCAGTTTGACCTGTGTACATTTGTGACGGCTTAGACTGCGTATCGGTCAGTTCAAAATGGTCTTTAATCTAGTACAAGATCTCGCCTGGGTTAAAACACGTATCACGTACAAAATTTCAGAGAAACTTTTAATAATTTTAATAATTTATTATTCAGCTGCAATCGATCTGACGACACAGGCTTGCGCGTCTTTTAAAGGTCTTGTAACGTGCAGTGAATATTTCCGATATTGCATTTCACATACACCTTATTCCAATGATAAGATATTAGCTTTGCTTTTTAAATTCGTTGTGGAAAATGAGATTTTTATATAATATTACTTTCTTTTGGCTATATTTAAAGGGGACCGCTCTATCGGGCGCGATCTTTCGGGCGCGAAAAAGCGGGCGCGACTCTATCGGGCGCAGACTCTATCGGGCGCAGCCTCTTTCGGGCGCAGGCGAACTCAACCTTTCTACAGACCACCTACGGTGATTTTCAGGTATCATCTGTTAAATGTTGTCATCTGTGTTAGTGAGAAACACGAGTTACCAAATACTGCTATCAGAAATTCCGTCCAAAAAATACCGTTCTTCGTTAACGATTTAGTTTTTCCGCGCGTACAGCATGTTATATATGCATACACATATGTAATCACAAAATACATATTTTACATGATTTTATTTGGTTATTCACTTTTTTAAAATAACGACTTCAGCGTGAAATATTCATAAACAGATTTTCGCGATGTAAATTTAAGAGTTCTGTTAGCAAAAGTGATACGAAACGGACGAAAATTATTAATATTAATAATCGGTCAAATGAATTATCGGTTTTCTTCATTTTTTTTTTTGTTGCTAACATATAGTCAACCGTATTTAAAGAATTACAAACTATCAACCCTATGCCATTTAAAGTGTAACATAACTGGATTGAATTTTGTTTCTGATACATATTCCTTATATTATCTTTCACTTTTATTCGTATCTAGCAAATTTATTTGAGGATACGTTTATTAAAGTTTTTTCTGTTATCTATGATTTTAATTATATATTTAATTCCTTGACGAATCAACCCTGATTTCAAAAAAATATCGAAAAAGACAAACAAAGGCGCAAAAATTTTTAAACATAAACACATTTATGTTAATACTGGGCGAGAAATATATACGATATTACAAATTAAAAATTAAATATCTTTGTTTTGAATTTAATATTATGTAAATGTAAATTTTGGTAATCTTTAAATTAACTCACAGAATGTTTAGTACATGAAACATCCTACCCGGCTAACCTCTTTCTTTTTATTTAGAAAAATTTTAAATCTTCAAAACACTGGACTAATATTATTTTCGTAAAAATTTTAATAAAGCCAATAAGGAAGAAGCTTTCAAACCTTGAATTTGTTTAAATATTCCCGATAAATGCACTGCGGGAAATTCTATTTTAAAAATAATGGATAATTTTCTTCTGTATATAAATAGGCAAAGACAAAACAGTTTAGTACCTTCTTCTCCACTTTTTATTAACCGATTTTCTTGCTTTTTTTTTCTGTTTAGTAACTATTGGTGATCTTTAAGAGCTATCAGTACACAAAATTATGGAAACAGTTATCCTTTTTGTTTCGTATTTAAATAAAAAAGTAATACAAAAATTGAAGAAGGAAATCGCTGCAACTAGTAAATCTGTTCTTATTGAAATGTTTTAATTTTTCTTAATAATCATCATTATTCGCTTTTTTAAAGTGTACTAAATCTTAAGGTGTCATTTAATTTTTGTATTGAAAGTACATATAAAAGTATAAGTTCTCAGATATATAATGAACGAATGTATAAGAATGGGAAAAAAATTTTGGAAATATACAAATTTATATATGTTTTTTTTAAATTTTTAACGATAATTATGGTCGAATTTGGACCATTGAGGGAATGCCAGTATTTATAAACACGTGACTGAAATGGCAAACTGTAAATATATGAGATACATCTAGATTGCAAAATGATTTAATTAACCCAGAATAACACTCCTACTGAATAGCATGGACTCATCAAATTAAATGACGAATTAAAATCACAGTTTTTATAATCTTTTCGTATTTACCTGAAATTGCGTACAAGCAAGAATATATAAATTGACATATTCCTCGTTTTTAGAATTAACTTAAAAATATTAATGTGGTGAACATTAACGTCCCAAGTCCAAGTAAAAGCAGTCAGTGAAAATTTTTATACATATAATAATTGAAAGTTTTTAGAATATTTATTAATTAATAAACAGGCGTAACTTGGCGGATAGTTTTCACAAAATTAAAAATGCAGTATCGCGATTTTTTTTTTTATTTTCCAGCTACTAAGTCTTAATTAGTAACCTACATGTTTATGCCGGGTGTAGGAGTATTCACATTTTTTTATAATCTCTTTATACCTACCTGGAGAGTCATTTCGTTTCGGCCGCAACACGATTCGTCTCGTTACATTTCGAATTCGTCTTTTTTCCAAGTAGACCTAGTTTAGCCTTAGTGAGTTTTTAATTTTTTTTTCTTCTATAATTATCATATTTAAGGCGTAATGAATAAAAAAAAACACCCGTGAAATTAGTAATTAATTTGTTTAGAAAATAAACCAGCTGTTTTCAATGCTTCTTTTGCATTCGTATATCGCAAAAAGAATTATTTTCGGTTATAAAGACTTGAAGTTCTGATTATGTATTCGTTTAGCGGGTTATTTCAATAAAAAATTTCAGAAAGAATTAGATCATAGGAATAATTTCCCTCTGTGACAGATTTTCTGCTTTCAAAGGAAATCCATGTGCTTTATAATAAATTTTTACATTCGCAAAAAAATAAAATTAAATTAACTTTAATGATTATGAAAAACTACTAAAAAAAATTGTTTATTACTTTTAAGAAATTCTTCTTCTATTCTTATGTTTATTTTTAACGGAACCCATTCGTTTGAGCCAAATCGACTGGCCCTGTTTTTAATTTAGTATTATGTAAATTGAAATTACGATAATTCATACTTATCATATTATATTTTTTTTTTATTTATTTATTTTTTCTAAAATCTAGTTACCTGCAAAATAAATATTTTAGAGCTCGACATTTAATTCTGCACGTTATGTAACACGGATTAATTACTTGGAATCATTTTTTCTTATTACTGTGAGATATGACCTACATAAACCAGAATCCATTTTTAAACCATGCAAAAACATCAATAAAACAGCTCATTTAGTAATAAAATTAACATAATTAAGCAACAAAAATTTTCCGATTTTTAAACAACTATTTGACATTCTTAAAAGTATATATTTGTTTTATAACCGTTATATGTAATTATTTTAGAAAATATTGATCGCCAGTGAGTATTCCGAAAAAATACAACAGCACTAAAAACATATATGCCGAAAATAATTTTATGGATATATTGTAAACTACTTATGTTTCTCAAACGAGCGTCAGTTTTTTTTTGTCGGTTCAGTTCTCACCATGGGGGATTTCCTGCGAGTAATTGAAAAGAGGTAATGAATAGGACCTCGAATATTTTACAATATGCGAATCTGTAGGACCAAAAGAAGAAGAAAAAGTAATAAAATCGTACATTTTTCTTGGAATTGACTATAGGTCTATTGTAAAGCAGTTATTATTATTTCGGCGGAAGAAGAATTACTAGAATATTTTTCGAATAGACTATTCTTAATAATGACCGTAGTACGGAGAATTAACGAATGAAACTGTTTTCTGTAAATAAGTGTAGCGCTTTAGTTTGTTTATTTGACCAAATCCTGAATAGCTTCATAAGAGGTGAAATTTATTTACCTGCACTGTTCATAACCTGTACGATTGGCTATTCGGTTTTTAATTTCTAAGAAAATGGTTAATTTTCCTAACAGAAGAACATAACAAAATGTACAATAAATGCGTGTAAAACTTGCCATTATTGTTATTTTTACTTTTCTGTTCCGAAAAAAAAAGAATGCCGCAAAGGATGTTGACACATAATGGTTTTTGTCATTCGTCTATGAACGTGATATAATATCAACAAAATAAAGAAAACATAGTCTTATTGATAAAAGTAGCCGAGTAAAAAAGAGAAATATGTCGATTGCGACAAACGTTTGTTGAAAGTCGCAACAAATTATAATCAGCTTCAGCTCGAAGATTATCTTCGTGGTGTAGCACAATGTAATTAGTTAACTTTAGTGTTTGCATGTATTATAGGTATTATTATTATTACTTATATGTAAGATTTCGAAATCGTTTATTTCTATATTTATAATTAATGTTATTATTATTATATTATAATTGCAAACTCTTATTTTGTTGGGAAAACGTGAAAGAGTAAAAACATAATTTCTAATTCGACTAGCTGTATGAACACTGGTTGTACCTTCTATATATATATATATGGTTTAAGAAATTATCATTCCTGTGGAAAGGGGGAAAGGGGGGATAATTTTTTTGCGACAGTTTTATCGCAATACATACTATAGGTTTCAAATTGTTGGTAACTTAAATATTGTTTATGCGTGTTACAGAAAATACCTATTTATTAAATAAAACTGTATCCATTTCATATAAGAAAGATTGATTCCTTATCGAAGAATAATGAGGATATTGTTCCAATTTTTGTGGTTTCGGAAAATTTCAGTTATTACTAAACGACCAAACATTGTAATTTGTGTAGTATGCTGTAAGCTAATTTAACAGGCTCAGCTTGATATCGGCACAGTTGTGTTTAAGCCGTATGTGAAAAAAAGAAACAAAAAAAAACGACGGACTAGAATATTATTTTTCTTATAAATATGTTCAAAATTTATCCTCTTCTCTCTTCCACGCCTACTTCATGTGAAATTTTATGTTTTCGTTTACTACAAAATATACACGCTGGAGCTAGTTCATTTTTTTTTATAAATATTAAACATTTTTTTCTTTCTGTGCGTTTTACTTTTAGGCCAAATGAGGTTAAATCTGAAAAAGCAACCTAAAAGAATCGAACAGAAATAAAAACAAACATACTACGGCTAACTGACAAATCATTCTGGATAAATTAATGAAATAACTATATAAAAACAAATAGACGATCGTGCTCATTTTAACAATTACTCATTTATTGTTTGATCACATTTTGCCTCAACGGGACTTTTCTGTTCAGCAAATACAAAAAGAAAACAAGCAAGCGTACGGGTAATTTAGTATTTGCAACAACATATCATAAGTATCGAAATGCAAACCGAGTAAAGGACCTTGATTGATGTGCCCAAATAAATAAATAAGACTAAGGACGAAAAAGGTAATTCTCATTTAGGTTTTGCAGTCATTACCAATAAGCAGATATAGAGAACTAAATATAGCTTCTTTCATATTATTCACTACCACCACTAAAGAATTTTTTTTTTTTTCCAAATGAAACCAAAAAACCTTTAGTAAAGATAGCCGATATGATGAGAAACAGAAGTAAATTAAGTTACTATTATAAATACTTAATGTAAATTGATAGAACGATGATTTAAATAACGAATACCTGCAAATTATTCCTTTTAAAGCTTTGTGTTACTCAAATCCAACCCAGCTGAACTGACAATATTTAGAAAGTATTATTGCAATTTAATGTGATAAGTTAGTAAAAAAACAAAATTCTAGAAAAAAAAAATCGGTTAAAACGCGTTTTGTAACTAACAAACATGTTGATTACAAAGTGGCTATAGCCATTGACGGTTCTTTTCCTTTTTTTATTAAAAACTACTTCACAGTAGAAAATTAATTAATCGCTTCTGTTTCTCAACTTACTTCTTTACTTTTTCTTTTTCCCTACAAAATACGCGTCAAGTATTGCCGAGTCGATTTTTCTAAATATTATAATTTTTTTATGAGCCGCTCGCTTCATTATTAGACAAAACAGGAAAAGCTTCTTCCTTTATTGGCTTTATTAAAATTTTTACGAAAATAATATTAGTCCAGTGTTTTGAAGATTTAAAATTTTTCTAAATAAAAAGAAAGAGGTTAGCCGGGTAGGATGTTTCATGTACTAAACATTCTGTGAGTTAATTTAAAGATTACCAAAATTTACATTTACATAATATTAAATTCAAAACAAAGATATTTAATTTTTAATTTGTAATATCGTATATATTTCTCGCTCAGTATTAACATAAATGTGTTTATGTTTAAAAATTTTTGCGCCTTTGTTTGTCTTTTTCGATATTTTTTTGAAATCAGGGTTGATTCGTCAAGGAATTAAATATATAATTAAAATCATAGATAACAGAAAAAACTTTAATAAACGTATCCTCAAATAAATTTGCTAGATATGAATAAAAAAGAAAGATAATATAAGGAATATGTATCAGAAGCAAATTCAATCCAGTTATATTACACTTTAAATGGCGTAGAGTTGATAGTTTGTAATTTTTTAAATACGGTTGACTATACATTAGCAAAAAAAAAAAAATGAAGAAAACCGACAATCCATTTGACCGATAATTAATATTAATAATTTTCGTCTGTTTCGTATCACTATTGCTAACAGAACTCTTAAATTTACATCGCGAAAGTCTGTTTATCAGTATTTCACGCTGAAGTCGTTATTTCAAAAAAAAAAAAAATAGAAAATACTTAAAAAAAGCGAATAACCAAATAAAATCATGTAAAATATGTGTTTCGTGATTATATATGCATATATAACATGCTATACGCGCGGAAAAACCAAATCGCTAACGAAGAACGATATTTTTTGGACTGAATTTCTAACAGCAGGATTTGGTAACTCGTGTTTCTCACTAACACAGACGATAACGTTTAACGGATGATACCTGAAAATCACCGTAGGTGGTCTGTAAAAAGGTCTGAGCTCGCCTGCGCCCGAAAGTGGCTGCGCCCGAAAGATCGCGCCCGAAAGAGGGTGACCCATATTTAAAGAGCACTCTCCAGTCAACCTTCAAACAAATGTTTCATTAATATTGCTTAGTTTTGTCGTGTTCATTATTTAATTAATTCAATTTATGTTTCTATTCGTATTCCCTGTGTGTTTGTTTAACTTGACTTAATGAAATTTATAGCAGGTTACCGGCCAATAGGACCAATTCATTCCGGACAGTACCGGAGCAAGTGAAATTTTTTTCCGTATTTCCGGTAGTGGGATTTGAAGCAGATTCTACGCGAGTGAAATACCACCGCCTAATACGGTTGCTGCGACCAGTTGCTTTAATACGTGTGGTTCATCATAGAAAACTGTTGAAAGCTGTAGATATATTACTACTTTGGTAATAAAAAGAGCTCCAGCTAATATTCAGAGAAGGGTAGTATATTTTTCTTGTTCTGAATTTTTTTCCTTAACGTTGTAGTTGGTGTAAATTCTTCTACAACTACACTAATAGCTTACGGAGGCCTAAGATTTTTTGCCGAACGAATTTAACGACGAACGTTATTATGTAGCTTTTCAATTTTAAGTCAGGAATTTATTAAAGTTGCTGCTTTCCAGCCGAATCACTTCTTATAATATTAAAAGGGAGCTGTTGAACGAATTCCAGCCAGATTTTATAATACAAACTTTTCAAGTTCGCCGAAAGCCTAAAAGAAAAAATGGTTATAATTAACTCGAAGAAAATGCAACTGTAGTTAAAATTGAGAAATTTGAAGAGTAAAAAAAAAAAAGGGTCTTCACTCGATCTGTAATAAGTGTAAAATCTTAGAAATTGAAAAGAAAAACGGAGTAACATGAAAACCTAATAAAATCGATATTTCATTTTCTTTTTCTCTTTTTTTTTTCGTTCGTTTTAATTCTCCTACTCAAAATTTGCTGGATTATTTTTCATTAAAAAATAGTAAAAAAACGACTCCTTAAAGATAAACCAAATAGGCTCTACTTGCCTCGGAATAGCATTCGTTGATTTTTGAGCGTACAATTTTTCTTCTCCATCCCGACACCGTATTTTGATAAAAATAATTTTCTGGAAACGTATTCTTAGTTTTTTTTTGTTTTTCTTTTACATCAGCCCTCTCGGGAATAAAATAATTAAATACGATATTTAAAAACTGGAACTAAAAAGAAAAAGAACCTGCCGAGAAATGTATTTTAATTTTGATTAAAAAAAAGTGTCATTTAACTGAATCTGTAGCTGCTACTACTATTTCATTTATCATTGTCTTGGAAATAGATATAATGATGTCATTTTGAATATCAGGAGATAATCGAAAAAAAAAGACTGTTAAATTGGTCTAGCGATTTTTTTTTTTTTTTTTTTTTTAAGTCACTATAAAATTTATTCAAGTCTTTTAATAATTCTATGTAATTTCGCCTGTTTGTTGAATTTTTACATTTATGATATCTTCTAAAGTCAAGTTCTTGTTTTCCTAAAAAACATGCAACTTTTATAATACAACTACGAATTTGTCGATGTTTTTTTTTTTTACATTTTTAATGTTCGTCTGAACTGATAAACGGAATTATTCACTTAAGCTGTTTTCAGTTCGAGTTTTTCTAAATTGTTTTAAGTTGCTCTAAAAAAATATTTATGTCGTTTTGTGCATTATGTAAATTATTTAGATCATCGTATATTTTTCTCCTGGTTAAATAAAAGATAGATCCACCAGAATAATTTTTTCATTCCCTCACGATTGCGCAATCACAGAATTGCAGTATATAAATTTTGTTTTGGCGATTAAATATTTTATGCCCTTAGAAAAATTAATAAAGAATTCTACAACGGGTGTTTCAATAGTTGATAACGCATATATTATTTTCTTTCATATCTTAAATCTTTGCCCACTACTGTAGTTTGCTGTTGTAGAAAATGTATTTAAGGTTTGTTTTGATTCTTATATTAGTAATATTCGCATAAAAAGAAGAAAAACTGAACAGAAGAAATAAATCTTTAATAAAAATACAGATATCACCACGTAAAAAAAGAAGAGAAAAAAAAAGATCCATGGGTCAAGTAGCGGAAAACAGCTAGCGGATAACTAAATGGGCCCTTTATAAAATAAGAGAATGATGTGATCAAAATGGTGAATAAGGAATAAAAAACAGATAATTACAATGATGAAAGCTATGGGACCTCTAGAAATGTCACTACGTTGAATCTAATGAATATTTTGCAAAGGATGTAAAAATTTAAAAAAATGTACTAAAATAAATTAAAGATTTAAAAAATGTTCACTATGTAGGTATAATTCCAGATAAAACAAAAATGTTTATATTAATTTCCGAGTACAGATATAAACTGGTATTATGATACACAGGCGAAGCCGTGGGTAACAGCTAGTATAAATATAAATTCTAAATCATAATTCATTAATTTCTCTCGTAGTTCAAAACAAAACTATGTATGTTCTTTATTAGTACGATAATAAATTTTATTAAACCACCTATATTGATAACTCTTTACGGAGAATAAATTAACTTTTATAAAATCCTCGACAAAGTAGCCAGAAGAACTAGAACAATACGGAATGTGATGGAGAAAATGTTTTTTTAAATATGTTAATCCTGCGTGACCGACTCACATCTGGTTTATGACGAATATTCCATGCGCGTAAGGTAAAGAAGCCGAAACTCTAAAGAGTTTTTCATGTTTTCTTAACTTTTCTTTAGCTTATCAGAACTCCATTCATCTTTAATCAATTCCACCAATTCCTATTCGGGCTTAGATGGGATCACTTTTTCCGTTCCTAAAAAATCTTTCTGGTTTTTCTATTCAACATACTTTTAAAAATTTTCAACATTTTCTAGTCTCCGGTGGTACTCCTCCTCTCTGAAACATTTTCATTATTGTTTCTATCCCAAAATCTTATACTTCCTCGTTTCGTCTTGTTTCTCTTACTTTGTGTGTTAGGAAGTTTTTCGAATGTTTAATTAACGAACGTCTTGTTTGGTGGCTCAAGCACAGCAATCTGTTCCCTAAGAAATATGTCCTGGACATGATATCCGTCAGACTGTATCAGCACGTTTCTATCGGACGTTTATGTATAATTTACTAATAAAAAATTCTTAATTGCTGCTTTCATTGTCACATCATCTGCCTTTGATAACGTTCACTTTTTCGCACTTTTTGACATAATGCTCTTATTTAGAAATTCTTGCCCATTTTGCTATCCCTTATTCTTTTATTGCAAGACTGTAAATCTTTCCTCTACTTTCTACTCTACTACAAGGTTAATCTTTCGATGATTACCTTAGGATTACTGCCATAAAACCTACGCTTCTTCAGCATTTCCTACGTCAAAATCACTTCTCTTCCTTTCAACTTTACCTCGCTTTTCCTTACTGACGATGTGCTTATTTATTCTTCCGAACGGAATATCTCGTTAGCTAACTCCCGTCCTTAAAACTCTCTAGTGTTACTGGAAAAATGCTCGTTTTAATATTCATCTCTTTATTTCTCTACCTAGTCTTTATCTGTTGTCTTTACTTTACATCCTTTTGATCTTTTTTTTTTTTTTACTAGTCCTACCTTAAATGATGGTCCAATCCGCTTTGTAAATTTTTTTCGTTATTTAGAAATCTTTCTTGACAACTGTCTCTTCTTTCGTAAACTCATTAATCATCTGTTACATCTCGTCTCTCAAAAATCTCAATCTGTCCAAAGCTGTTTTTCATACTAATTATCGAGGCGATCCGTTGTCCTACTCATGTTTTATAAATCGTAGTCTTCATCTCTTTCTGCTGAGTGCTCTGCTTTCTATTCCATTTTATTGATACTCGGTCTTCCTACTCCATATTGCCTCTTACGTCCTATCTTTTCCCTCTCCACAGATTGCTCCTATTATTATTTGTTCCTTTCTCCTAACAACATTTGATATCGTATAAAGATATAATTGATTCCTTCCTATTTTAATTGTTTCTGGGTGAAGGTGCCCGGTTGACGAGTCCCCAAAAGAAAGAAAAAAATAAACCTTTTATCTGTTCTTCTAATCTAGATTTTGACCTTTTTCATTTATTGCAATTCCTCCACGTCTCTTTTTTCAATCTTCGTCTCTTCTTCGATGCCCCTAAAATCTGCTCCAGTTCAGGCTATCCTTGCTGAATTCCATATTCCTCCTCTCTTCATCCGTTTATTGCTTTTTGATTAAGAGCCTGTCTGTTTATTCCTTTTCATTTGCTTCTTCTTACTCCTCTATCTTTCATAAACGGAGATTTACTTTTAATAAATCTCCAATTTTATCCCTTATTTCTGTTCGTCTCCTTCGATTTTTACCGTACATTTATAGTTAAGATGCATTTCCGTATTTTTTTTTTTTTTTCATTTCTTTTCATCTTATTAAATGTCTTTTTTTACCCGATCCGTTCTAAATATGTTTCTTGAAATGTCGCCAGAACTGAATTTGCCGATCCTTAAAGCCCTTTCTTTCCTATTCACATCATTTTATCTTTACCGACGGTTTCAAGGAACCAAATAAAGTCTCGGTTTTGCCTTTTCTTATTTCGTTTTCAACTTTCCTCCTCCGCTCAATTTTCTATGCAAAATTTATTACTATCTATCTTACGCGATTTTCACTTTATTTCTTTATATCCCTAATTTTCCGTAAAGCGATGATAATTTCGGATTATAAAAATGTATTTTAAGTTAATAAATCTCCCGCTTCTTCACCCTTTTCTGATTATGTTATATTTCTTATTTCTCCTTTACTCGATCGAGGTTGATTTTCTGTGTATTCCTGGTCATTTACGCATTGAAGATAATGGAGAATAGTGGACACATTGTTCTTCCGTTTGTAGATTTTCGGGCACATTTTTAGCTCTTAATATTGCTCTTCTTTCCTTAAATGATTCATTTCAGATTATGATTCAACTCCTATTATTCTCTTCATTTTCTGCTTTTATCTCTCCATTCAACCATCTCTTCCTCCCCGTCCATTGTTTCCTAGATATTTGCCCTCTCTTAAACGTTCCACAATTTCGGCTGTTGGGGTTGCCTTCGTTTTAATTATGGCCTCCTTTCACGTTATTTTCTCGGTTTTCATCTGCGTCTACTCCGTTTTGTCCTTTTACGGCCCCTTCCATATTCGTTCTTTATGATTTTACTTATATTCTGTTTGAATGTTCGACACTTTCCGCTGAGCAACGGAGACTGTTCTCTTCTTTTAAAACTCGGTATTCCCGCATTATCGGTACTTCTTGTATCCTCTCATTTCCTTTTACTTCTTTTATTCTTGCTCTAGAATTATTTTTATTCTCTCTCATTAACACGTTTAAGAATACAACTTTATTTTATCCTTCCTCCCATTTCTTGAGCTAATGTGTACGCATTGATGAACCCAATTAATAAAAAAAAAAAATCTATTTGTCGGTTGTTGATTTCCATTTAAAAATCTCTTCAGTTAGGTGAAACATTTTTTGTTAGATCGCAGCAAACACAGGTTCTAGAGTGACAGAATCTTCAGCAGGACGTGAAGACCGGTATTTTGTTGGACTAACTCTAATAAGTATTCCAGTGAAAAAGTTGAACTTGCGAAAAGTAGCTTCATAAAGTCGACATAGTATTGAATTATTGCATATTCCTAAGTATTAATTACACGAGAAAACATTGCATTATAAATAATTGTTTATAATAAATCTTTTAAATTGCTTAAAGTATTCTCGTATACACAATTTAGCAATACGTAGCGTTATTAGTACTGTTATGTAAAAAAAAACATATTAAAATTACAGAGAAACTAATAAAGAATCCTGCAATAGCAAAGGGCGTACAAATTTTAAAAAAAGTGGAATAAAATTAAAGATTTAAAAATATGTTTATCATATAATAAGCATGTGTTCTAGATGAAATAAAAACGATTTCTCATTAAATTCTATAATATAGAGATTTAAACGGGTTTTTTTTTCCTACCCTGGGCGCACCAGCGGCCTTGACCCAACAACATGAAAAATTAAGAGATAGAACTAAATAGCCAGGCAATCAGAAATGGAAAAGACAAAGGACAGCAGCAACGGAATAACTGAAGGCAATGGGAAGGAAAGGATATAGGTAGCGTTAAAGGGACTAGAAAAACCCAAAACCAGAAGTTGGGCGTAAAGAGAGTGCAGAACATTCGAATAGGATATGATTTGAATCACAAATATAAGAAGGCTCAGAAGCGTGAAGAGAGCAGAAGGGAGAAAGAGTTAAAGAAAAACGAAAGCGAGAAGAGGGGAGTAGAGAATAAATGATTCTAAGCCTAATTAAGGAAACAACAGTGGAACGACGACAGATAGGAATAGATTGAAACCAAGGCAGGAAACTAAGAACTGATTGAATAAGACGATACCGTGAAAAGCGATTTGAGAATAAAGATGGATACATGTCAGACCAAAGTCTGGAATGATTAGAGCGTGATAGAGAAAGAATGTCTGAAGAAGGAAAAGAGTTAAGGAAAGGACCAATGCGGGTGGCTAAGCGAGCTAAAGAGTCAGCTGAGTCATTGCCCTCAATATCGGAATGACTAGGGACCCATAGAAAGTCTGTATTATACTATAAGGGGGAAGTCGCGCAAAACGGCTAGTAGATGTATACTTCATGAAAAAATAAAAAGAGGAGAAACAAAAACCGTGTATAAATAAACAATATCGCTCTGAATTTAGTGCGTCATTAATTAATATTGTCTTTTTTTTTTTTTTTTTTTTTTTTTAATGGTTATATCAATAAGTACATTAGCCTAAAAAATGGGAAGAAGGAGAAAATAAAGTTGTACTTTTACACGTTTAAGGATGGAGGATAAAAATAATTCGGGAGCAGGAATAACATAAGTAGTAGGAAATGAAAGAACATAAAGTGGGGATACCGCGCGAGTTTTAGTAGAGAAGAATAGTGGATTGCTCAGCAGAAAGTGTCGAACATTCAAATAAAACATGACAATAAAATCATAATGAACGAATGTGGAAGGGACTGCAAAAAGACAAAACGGAGTAGTAGACGCAGAAAGTAGGCCATGATTAAAACAAAGGCGACCAACAGCTGAAATTGCGGAACGTTTACGAAGGGCAAATATGTAGAAAAGCATGAACGGAGAGGAAGAGATGGTTGAATAGAGAGGTAAACGCAGAAAATGAGGAGAAGAATAGGAGTTGAGCCATAATCTGGAATGAGTAATTTAAGATAATATTACTCGTATTACGATCTGAAAACGTGTCTAGAAATCTGCCACTGAAAACGGGAAAATGTTCTAATGAATATCCACTAATTTATTCCGCTCAATGCCTAAACGAGCAGGAGAATCGACAGAAGATCGATCTGGATCGAATAAAGGAGAAAAGTTCACGGATGAAAGAACGCGCGAGAAGTAGTACTAGTATTTAAAAATAATCGGTTACGCATTAACTAATCGTTTTAAGATGAAGTCCTTAATAGAACATCGTCTCAGCGTGATTCAGGTCATTTTTTTAGATATTCGGATATCGTATATCTTTTGTACGTTCATCTTTACCATTATTTCTGTTCCCTTTCCTTTTCCAGCTGAACGTAATATGTTTTTCAACTACCGATAGAGTATGTAGTGGATATTTGTGTCTTTAATAGTAGACGTTTTCTTCGTTGTTTTCTAAGGTACGGGGGAATAAAAGATATTTAGTTGTTCTTAATAGTTATTCATTATTTCTATTAATTATGTAATGCTCTTCTTCATTTTGCTTTGACTTATTCGTTTAGCGATTTAGTAATTTCCTCTAACTCGCTACGTTCGTTAGTTCTCCTACATATATGTTACCGTGGAAAATTCAAGCGCGAAATATCATGTTTGCATTTATTCAACTGTGGCGCTGGAACAACCGGAGCCGGATCTTTTCGGCCGCATCATACTCCAGAATCCGCGTGGCTCTATAATTTATGCGACTTTCTTCGAAAAGGAAAAAAATCGGCTAAAAGCTTTCGTGTACTGAGGAAAAAAAAGTCTGGAAAATGTTCACGTGTATACAGGATATGTCGGGAAGGCATCTGCGCGCGATTATTTGCGTCGGACAGTTGAAAATTAAATTTAACTGAGGGAATCCCGGCTTTTCAGTCTTCGCACATGTTTGCGATCCGTTAATACCTGTCACAGTGAACGATAGCGGTTACGAAACTTCTTCTCCGTTGCACACTTCTAGACCGCTCTGTGTTCTTTGTCTTTTTCATTTGTATGACGATATTTCCGAAACGGTAACTTTCTCCGGCCACTTCGGCTTATTTTTAACGAATTTTGTGTCTCTGGCAGGTTCCAGCGCCGCCGCAATTTTCCGAACACTAAGTACAGCAACGTAGCACGGCCGACTAATAATTTATGCTAATACTTCTGCTACGTTCCTATTTGCTAGAAACTAACTATTAGCGGACTGACAGCGAAGATGAAATATGCTGCTCGGTAAAAGGCAACCAGCTCTATGTATCTTATTATGTGTGTGTTAGTTTGTGGACATTGCTGTTTAGCCATTAATGTTGAGAATTAGTTGGAATTTCGCTGATGGACGCGCACTGTTGCATAAGTTGTACACTTTAACATCGACGGTCTATTTAACCAGAGTGATTCACGAAAGTCTGTTCAATTTTTAGTGCGAACGGTAAAACTATTTTTCTTTTTTCTTCTTTTTTTTTTCTTTTTTTTTTTTCAGGCACGGGTGGAGGTGCAGAAAATAAAGGCTCCCGTCAGATTGCATTGTTCACAACGGTGTTGGTTGTAAGTGTAAAACGGGGTTATCTTTTTATCGTGCAAAGGAAGTAATGATCAGAAACCGATTTAAACGAAAATTCCGGTTTAATGTTCGAAATCTATTAATATCGTATTTTTCCTCTTTCATTCTATTATTATTATTATTATTATTATTATTATTATTATTATTATTATTATTATTATTATTATTATTGTTGTTACATATACCATTAATTTTATATGTAACCGTAATTATATAAAGTGGTCAAAAATTACGGAGTGTCTACAACTGAATAAATTTGATTCAAACCTAATTGAAATAATAAAAAGCTTTTTAAAAAATAGAGAAATTATTTTCCAGAATAAGGATAATGAAATAATTTATCGTAGGATACTCACTGCAGGTGTTCCATAAGGATCCATTCTGGCACCCACTCTTTTCAATATTGCAATGGCGAACATACATAACAACACTGGACATTACGATAATATAAATCTTATAAGTTATGCGGATGACATTTTATTGATTTCAGGAATAAATAATATAGAAGGCATTCCTCAAATAAATCAGAAAATTAACAATATTAACAACGAACTCATTAACCTTGGGCTACATTTAAATCCGGAAAAAACTAACTCGATATTAATAACAAGAAAACATAAAAAACACGAAATTAAAAGTAAAATAGAAAAAGAATTAAAATTGAATAATAAGCCTCTTAAATTTAGCAAGGAAATGAAATATTCGGGTATATACATAGATGAAAATCTCAATTTCAGTAAACATGTTGGCTACATCATGGATAAAATTAAAAAATATTACACAAAACTAGTAGGTATATATAACAGAAGCTTTGGTTTAAAATTTGTGGATAGGAAAATTCTTTACTCAGCGCTGTTCAGATCTATAACGGAATATGGTTCCTTGATTTATTTTCCTAACATTTCGGTAAAAAAACAAAAAGAAAATTAAAATGGAACAAAGGAAAATCATCTTAAATATAACATCTGCATATAGAACGGTTTCCTATACATCTTCGTATGTCATATCAGGAATTATGCCAGTGGATTTACAGTTGGAAATGATTAACGAGATAAAGATAACCAAAAACAACCATAGTGATAGGACAAGGGTAATACAGAAAGTAAAAGAAGTAAAGTCGAAATACCTGGAGGAATGGCAAAACACTTATGAGCAAGAATTGACAGGGAGACGAACGTATGGATTATTAACCAGAATCGAGGATAGATTGAAGAAGAAATTACTCAATCCAGATTTCTTTCTAACCCAATTTTTGTCGGGACATGGTAATTTCGCTGAGTATCTAAAGAAAATGGGCATAACAAATGATGATAAATGCAGAGAATGCAATATCGAAACAGATTCACCGGATCATACTTTTCTATATTGTTCCAAATTCGAGCACATAAGAGCTGAATACAACATCGGAGAAAACTACAACTGGTTCAAGAATAAAAATAATACCATGAAGACCTTAAAATATATAACCGCTATATTAAAGAAAAAAAAAAAGAATATGATGTTATAATCTAAGTCGATAGCTTTTTCTCTTTAGATATCTTGTAATGTAGAGGAGATACGGATAAACCATTGGTCAAACGGTCTCCATCTATAAGAATTTACACTTTGTAATCGTATTTTTTTTTACATTTATTTATTAAGGTTTTGTAATTTCAAGAATTATTTGAAAAGGAGATAATTTATATAATAATAATAATAAATAAAAAAAAAAAACTGTGCTAAAAAAAAACAAAAAAAAACCGTAATTATATAATTTATTTTCATAAATACAATTACATATTTCACTGTAACGCCTCAAATAATAAATGTAAACGTGAGTTTAATGTTTGTGTTAAATAAATCGAAAAAAAAAAAAAAATTGATTTGTAAATTTGATTTTAATAAAGTGAACCCAAATTTGGCTCACGTACCTTTAGATTAATCCCGGTACTCATGCTTCCATAGCGCATAAACGACTATAAAGATTAGTTTTATTTTAAATTGTAGTTGTAATATGCAGTTTTTATTATTACTAAATAAATTTGATTTGATTTGATATTACCTGTAAAATGTTTAATCGGAATAATAATGTCTAATTACATTTAACAATTTTTTTCTTTGCAATTCGCCATCTTCGGTAGGTTTTTTTACGCGCTGTTGTTTTCCTCGACAAAACGCCGTCTATACACGCACACAGCCGGAGAGCCAGTTTCAATCCGACGACTTGATACACCGTCCAGAGCACTCCTTCAGCTTAGTGAAAGACGCCTTAACCCTGCGGCGTACCCATAAAGTATCTCGCATTATTCTAAGAAATATCGTCGGTTATTTTTTTTTGTCCATCTCACTTTAAATTATAATCTATTCCTTCTGCTGTACGTGGTATATGCAACAGTCACAATCAGCGGAGCATTCGAGGAAATTGTCCACGGATCATTAGAGGACACAGAGAGAACACGACATTTAGCTAGGCGGATATTCACGTTAATTTTGACAACTGCTGTATCTTCGGATCGAATTCTTTTTAAGTGGAACGTAAAATTTCTCGTTCCGCGAGTTCGGTGACGAATTCATTGCGTAACCTCAATTTCAGTAAATTCACGGATTTCGTCGTTTTCCAGGTTGGTTCATTATTGGCACATTTTCACTTCGACCTTATTCATCATGGCCATTCCCAAAGTGGTGTGGTATATTCGGCGAGCCTTCCGTTAGGCCCGCGAATAAGATGTTTTTGGGGTTTGCTCCCAGATTTACCCAGCCAAATGAAATAATTGGATACCTTAGAGTAATCTGGGGGTCCATTTCAACAGCCCCCCCCCACTTTAATATTTTTTTTTCATATATAGTGCAATCGTTTGTGCATCGTTTGTGCAGAAATGTGCACAAAGTTCCATCGTTTGTGCACATTCCTATCCCGCGATATTAAAGAAAAACCGTTGGGGGGGCCGTTGAAACGTTGGCCCGCCCACTTTGAAATTTTTTATCAAAATATAGTGCAATCGTTTGTGCATCGTTTGTGCAGAAATGTGCACAAACTTTCATCGTTTGTGCACACCCCCATCCCGCGATATTAAGGATAAACGGTGGGGGGGCTGTTGAAACGTTGGCCCCCTCACTTTGAAATTTTTTATCAAAATATAGTGCAATCATTTGTGCATCGTTTGTGCAGAAATGTGCACAAATTTTCATCGTTTGTGCACATCCCTATCCCATGATATTGGTGGGGGGGTTTATTAAAACGTTGGCCCCCCTAACATTAATATTTTTTTGCAAAATATAGTGCATCCGTTTGTGCTTCGTTTGTACAGAAATGTGCACAAACTTCCATCGTTTATGCACATCCCTATCCCCCACAATATGGAAGAAAAATAGTTGGGGAGTTGTTAAAATTTTATGTAACTAAATTAATAAAAAGTGGCTGATGAAGTTGCTGGGGTATCAGTTCATTGCAAAATAATCGTTTAATACAAAAATCGAAACAAACATCACTTAAAAAGCTATTGATTATTCACATTTTTTAAATACATATAATATTTTGATTTTGTAAAATTTTAATAAGACATATTATAAATATTAAATTGAATTTTACAAAGTATGAAATTTAAACATTATGACGCGGAAAATAATAAAATCGAGTACAAAAATAATCAGTAGTATTTGAAATAAATAATTTCTCACTAAATATTTTATCTTTGTAAATGGAACATAGCCTATAACTATTTGCATTAGTGCAGCTTTCAAAGACGAAAAATTTTTTAATAAATCCACTCGGATTAAAAACAAAAAGATTTTTATAACCCTCAATAGATTCATCCTCGTTAAATTTGTTCAAATAGTATATGTTATACAAAAGTTTATAAAATTATTTGCATCTCAAAATTCAAAAGAAGTTATAAATATAGGATATTTCCAGTATCATAGTAATTATGCCACGTCACTTAAAGGTATCCCTGAATAAAATTACTGATGAAATTAAAAAACATCTACAGAATATATTTGACCAAGAAAAAGTCTGCATTGGACTATCAAACCTTGTTTGGAACGCCATATATAAAGAATTAAATTACGAAATTTCACCAAAATCACTGTATACTATAGTAAATGTAATAGAAATGGTATGTTAACAAAATTAGGTATCAGTATTTTTGAAGATATACAACAAATAGAGGTAACTGTAGACAACAAGAAACATGAAAAATGTAGGGAATCTTCTGCAACTGATGATTTAGAAAATGAGGAAAAATATATGGATACATTAAAATTGATATTCCAAATAACTACGACAAAAATAAATTTAACAATGAGTTTGAACAATAAATACAGTGATTCCAAATAACTGCTGAATAGTGGAGTAGCGTACAATATCGTGATATTATTTACAATGAGAAGAGAACGGGTATCACTAGGGTAAAACGTTACAATATTTTAAAGTCTCATTTACGGACTAATTTATTCCATAAATATTTTTGACAAGAAACAAGACTTCCTTGTTTCCTAGTGTATAAAAGAGCAAAAATATATGAGGATCGGTTAAATTATTGTGTTTTAATTGCTGTCTGCACTTTATGTAAAAGCAAATTAAAAGGTATTCTTCCAACAAAACCAGTATTGAATTCTGTAGCTATATTCAGTTATACATATCAAGGAAATTTAAAAAATTTTAAACCCACAAAGAAAAGAAAATTTACAGATTTAAAAAAAAAATGGATAAAGTTATTAATGAAAAAACATCTTGTAATAGTTCTGATGCAAGCCGATAGATCATTGAGATTAGATAATTTTTTAAAGTTACATATTTTATCAATAAATGGTTCTATAAAATTAATTATCTCGAAAAATAAAGTGCATCATTAACGTGCTTTTCCGGGCTGGCTCACAGGTAACATTCTTGTGGGTTCTGGGTCATACTGGTGTGCCGGGGAATGAGCGTGTGAACTTGGCTGCTACATGGGAAATTATGTGGTCGGCTCACACATCATGGCTGCAATCCATTAAGGTGAGCACTGGGCCTTTTTGGCCACCGATATTCATGTCCCGCAGAGAGTTTGCAGCATTAACTAGACTCCGCATAGGGCACACAGCAATATCCCACAACTATTTGCTGGAAGGAACATCTCCTCCCTCTGCCTGTTCCATATGCAATTCTCCAATTTCACCAACCGCTGAACACGTTCTGGAACATTGCCTGCCTGCAGGCACCTCCAACTTACCGACGGTTGCGTTGTCAAACGAACCAAAACAGGTCCAGGATATGCTAAACCATATTAGAGCGGTTAACCTATTAAAACACTTCTGATCCTGCACTGATCCATGTGCTGTAATAATCCCGGCAATTACACACAGCACATGGACCATATAAATTTAGGGGGAAAAAAAAAAATGTTAAATTAAGTGCGGGTATTGTAAAAGTAATATCTTGCGATCAGAAACTTAAAAAATAACACTGCCACTTATTCCAAGAAAGAAGGAACTTTTATGCACATATTCAAACTCAAATGTTGAACATTCTTCAAAAAATGTAAATCAGGAAGTTAATTGTTTTCAAATGCCTTTAATAAGCGACGAGAAAAAAACAGAAGAAAATCGGTGAATCATTCAATCAAAAAGTGCTAAAAAAAGAAAATCCAAATATTTAACTAAAAAAAGAGAAATCTTGCACAGAAATATATTTTCATGAACTGATCCAAGACAATAGGATTAATAAAAAATCGATCAAAGTCATCTTTTAAATCTATATGGTTACTAGAAGGGAATTTTGTGTTATCAAACACATTCACATTTGATTCAGTTATTCAAATTGTAGCTAAGTCGTCGCGATAGCCTAGTTGCTAGAGCGCTTGGCTTCCATTACGGAGGCCACAAGTTCGATCCCGGGCGACGACAGAACATATTACAAGAGTTAAATAAATAATCTCTAATAATCATGTGGAAGGCAATGGCAAACCACCACGTACAACATCATACATATGCGCGCTAGGTCAGTACATAGCAGACACACACGGGACTGCACTCGTAGCGCGATAACAAGCGACTGCGATCAGTTCCGAATGTAGTCTTGCGCGTGTCACTCGCGTTGCATATTAAAATTGCCTAGTACACTACCTATATCTGTACGGCTGAGATGTACGAATAGGTAGTCGCCGATGCTCAGAAGCTGAGTATGGCACTATAAGAAGAAGAAGAAATTGTAGCTGTATGTTATTGCGATAGCGCACAATACGAAAGATCCGTGGTTAGAAAAAAAGAAAATGACGCTTTATATGACCTTGTGTACACACTTTTACGCAGTGGTGTCACAACTCAAACTTATAGAAAACGGGCAAAAATTTTACTTGAATATCGAAATGGAGAATTAATGCCACATAATATTTCATTGTTTTCAGTGGAACAGCCTGTTGATACACTCCGTAAAAAAATATTTCATGATCCATCAGTTACTTTTCAAATTAACTGCGAAAAATGTAAAATTGTTATAGATGTATGTATTAACACAAGTATCGGTGAAACTAAAGAACTATTAGAATATTTAAATGAAGAAATGAATTCTTTCAAGTTATGTAATATATGTTCTCATTCAGATGCAGAAAATATCACAGCGATACAGAGTATAATGTACATTTAATATTTAATATAATTAACTTATCCAATTTGGCTGATTTTCAAATAGAATTATGTAAAACGGCATTAACTCTAGCTGTAAATTTAGATATTTATTATTTAAGAAGAGAGGTTGTACAACACCTAATAAACAAAGGTCAACGATTTCATATACTACTATAGAGCATTACCATGCCCACAGTTATCGGGAGCTACCAAATGCATGGCAGATCTATCATGACACAAAAGAAACAGTGGTAAATGTAAATAATACAGAGGGCGGAGGCAAATAAGACGTTTCAGACTTGGTACTAAGAATAAAGGAATACATATCGACTGTTTGGCGTTCGCGGATGATTTAACTATCTTTGCTAATGATTTAACGTCAGCAACAAATAAGATCAACCAACTAATAAAAGTCTCGGAATGTGTAGGCCTTCAAATATCTGTTAAAAAAACCAAGTACATGACAAATATTAAAAACAGCCCAGACTATTTTAATACATCTGCTGGAAAAATAACGCGAGTTAAAAAGTTCAAATATCTGGGGGAACTTATACAACAAAATGGACTAGAAGAAGAAGCAATGAATAGTAGAATATTTAAATTAGGTCGGTCATATCACTTGGTGAAGAATGTTTACGATAAAAAAGCAATGAGCATAGGAGCAAAACTAAGACATTATGCTACAGTTGTAAAACCAGAAGGGTTATATGCATCAGAAACGTTAAATCTAAACAAGAAAATATTAACAAATCAATTAGAAATAAGGGAACGGAGAATCCTGAGAAAGATTATAGGAATTAAATGGAATGATGGACAGTTCAAATGGGTTTCGAACTATAAACTATATAGCAAACTTGAACCATTATCCATATCAATAAGGAAAAGAAGATTATTATTTTACAGGCATATTACCAGAATGCAAGAGGACAGGTTAACCAAGAGAATTTATGAATTCATGAAAACGAAGAAAATAAGACCTGCATGGTTCAATGAATGTGAAAAGGATATGGAATTAATGGATGTTACTGAAACACAAATGTTTAATAAGGAATGGTTTCATAAAACAGTTGCGACGTCAATCTTTAAAATAGAACAAGTTAACCGGAAGAGGTCGCTTTCGATAAGCCATAAAAATGCCTTGATGGAGGGTCTCAAGAAATACTGGAAAGATGTTAAGGAAGGAAGAAGGAAAAGATGTAAAATGAAAACTTAGTTGTTTAGCGTAGTCCATAGAGGCTGAAATCGAAAAAAAAAACAAAAAACAAGGCGTTAACATTCAAACGTTCGTCCTCCGACTATCTAATCATTTCTGACTCCATGGGTGCTCTCCAGGCTATCAGTTCACCGCTTCCTCCTCCCTCTTCTGACTTCTTCATTCTTCGTATACGATCTCTCATTTATAAACTTTCTTTCCATCACTCTGTACACATTGACTTACTGTGGGTTCCTGGTCACAGAGGCATCGAGGGTAATGAAATGGCGGATGCTTTGGCTCAGGTTGCTGTTCGTTCTCGCTTCTATTTTAAAAAAATCCCGGCTGTTAATCTATTACCCCTAATTAAGAAGCTTCACTTCAGATTTTGGTCGGATGTGTACCCTTCTTCTTTTACCAACAATCGTTCCTTCTACCTTTCAATCCAACCTACACTTCCTTCTCATCCATGGTTCTCGGAGTTTCCCTCTCTTCCACGATTTATAATTTCCTCTATTGTCCGCCTGCGCTTTAATCACACACTGCTGCCCTCTTCACACTATCGTTTCTCTTTGCTTCCCTCTCCTCATTGTCCGTTGCATCCAGATGAAGCAGTTGTCTGTGATGCTGATCACATTTTCTTCGAGTGCTCTGCTCTTTCTGCGGAGCGCTCTCTTTTCTATCTTTACCTTATAAAGCTGGGGCTTCCCACTCGTTACTGTGCGTCTTACATCTTGTCCCTTCCTTCCCAGTCTGTTGTTCTTGTCCTTGGTTCCTTTATTTCAGCTGTCTCCAATCGAATTAGGTTCTAGTTAGTTGTTTCTTCTTCCCATTGTGTCTGGGCAATGGTCCATAGTTGATGCGCCCAAAAAAAAAAAAAAAAAAAAAAAAAACATTCAAATTGTAGTATATTCAAAATAGTGCACACAACACTTTCAAAAATAATTTTATACGATCAGTAAATTTTTATATCGCCCATACAAATTTTTGTTATACTTCGGATTTTCTACTTTTTTTGTTTTCTCTTTTATTACGATGATGAGCAACTTTACCCGTGCTGATTATTTTGATTTATTTTATACGTTCTCTTTATATGTTTTCATTTTATATGCAATATTACTTTTAATAACTATTTCTTGATATAATATTGTTGAATTATATATTTTATTAAGCTTTTTAAATAATCAGTGCTACAATTACATTTGGTTGTGTACTATTTTTATTCTTTTAATTTAACTTTTTGTAATATTTCTTTAATTGAAACATTTTATACTTCTTATATCTGTATAAAAATAAATAACTGTTGCAGTGACCAAATGTAAATGTTTTACACGCACTAATACTTATTTTTCTGCCTCTCGTATCATATTTTTTCTTTGTCTGATTTTATAAAAAGGTTTATTATATATTTTAATATATCTGTTATTTTTTGAAAAATAAACAAATTTAGACAAATTTTTTTAATGGAAGAACTTGTGATTCTCAGTATTTATTTTCTTTAATGGTTAATGTAATTGAATGAAGGATGCTAAAATTATGATAAATTGAAAGAAAATATTATTTTGAGCAAACATACAATTAAACTTTATCGGAAAATATAAATAAAAAATTAATCATCGACATCTTTCGGGAACACAGCCCCATATTCATGGTGTATTACAAAACTATAAATTAATAAACTACAACTTATAAATTTTAAACATTAATTTTAGACATTAAAAAGTAGACTATTAATTTCCTAGTAAATAAAAATGTAAAATAATCAATAGCTTTTTAAGTGATGTTTGTTTCGATTTTTGTATTAAACGATTATTTTGCAATGAACTGATACCCCAGCAACTTCATCAGCCACTTTTTATTAATTTAGTTACATAAAATTTTAACAACTCCCCAACTATTTTTCTTCCATATTGTGGGGGATAGGGATGTGCATAAACGATGGAAGTTTGTGCACATTTCTGTACAAACGAAGCACAAACGGATGCACTATATTTTGCAAAAAAATATTAGCGTTAGGGGAGCCAACGTTTTAATAACCCTCCCCCCCCCCCCATATCATGGGATAGGGATGTGCACAAACGATGCACAAATGATTGCACTATATTTTGATAAAAAATTTCAAAGTGGGCGGGCCAACGTTTCAACGGCCCCCCCAACTGTTTTTCTTTAATATCGCGGGATAAGAATGTGCACAAACGATGGAACTTTGTGCACATTTCTGCGCAAACGATGCACAAACGATTGCACTATATATAAAAAAAAAATATTAAAGTGGGGAGGCTGTTGAAATGGACCCGTAATCTGGAGAATGAAGGCGACCGAGAGAATGGAATTAGCTTACTCTCATCGGATTTAGTATATGGCGAAAGTTAATTTCGCAGTTCCCCCCACATCGTGTCAAGGGTGCGGGATTACTTTACTTATTTATTTAATTATCTTAATTTTAACTTTGTTTTCTAAACGATTTGCATTCTAACGAGGATATATTGAATCGTTGCGAAAATTGGAAATTTTACGATATAATATTTGGTTTCTCTTGGAGGATCGCAGAAAGAAAAAAAACGCATGATGCGTGTATCAATGATAAAACGCCGAGGAAGTGAAACTTCTTTGGCTTATATGTGTATTAAATTCTATAATAAAGTTTTATTTTAAATTAATTTTATGTATGAGTAACACATTTATTATTGTCATTATTATTTTTAAAAAAATTATCAGGATGGAAAAGGTATCAGTATAAACAAAATTTTCATTTTCAATAAATAATAAATCTATATACATTTATAAAAAAGTATCATTATCATCGGTCTATTTCAGTTATGCTTATTACATACCTACCTTATGTTTAACGCGTAATGCGTAACCAAAATTTTTCCCTACCGTGCCTTAAAAGGTTTCACTTCAAAAACTCACTAAAAGACTAAATGTATAATGTATCGTATCATGAATATCTTTCTATAGAGTGGTGTGTACACGTACTTATTACATGTATATATATATATATATATATATATATATATATATATATATATGAGGATATTCATAAACTGTATACTATACGAAGTCCGTAGTATAAATATTTAACTATACATTTACTCATTTTGGTATACTACTAGACCCAGACAGACACATATACATACTTACGCATACACACAAATACATACCTACCTTACGTGTAACGCGTAACGAAAATTTTTTCCTACCGTACCAACATTTTTCCCTACCGCGCGATAAGAAGTTTCACTTCAAAAAAAAAAAACTTCTCTTAATATCACGAGGAAAATAATCTTTTTTCATATATGCGGAGTGTGTGTTTTTTTATTTTTATTTTATTTTGGGCGTATCGGACACATTAACCCAGCGCGAATGAACTTTTTTTTTAGGAGTTACAATGTAGGCAGCGGAAATCCTGATCAAGCGAAATGCCACTGTCTAAGCAATTACGTCACGGTAGCTAACTTGCGAAGCGTGTTAGTGGCACATTGTTTTAATCAGCAGCGCAGGGAAGAGTTTAAATAAGTAACACAGGCGACAACAAATTGTTACATAATTGATAAAAATTATTTCATCGCTTGCGTTCGATAAATTGATTTTTCATTCGACATAAGCGTAATCCAGCATGTTCCGCATATCGATCGAATAACGTTCTGGCGAGTATTTGAGAAAACGAAATTGTGCAGATAAATTTTAATAGGCATCGGAAATTTTCTGCAGGATTGGTCGTTTTGTATTCGTACGCGTACGTTACTGTCTGCAATTGCGGAAAAGTGCGTGCCTTGCTCGGGATTTTATTAAATTTTTCGCCTATTAAAGATAGCACTGCACAGATGTGCTACGAAAGATGATACAACATCGCGTACGAAAACAAACGCATGATAGCCCAAAACCGATGAATGATATTAATATCGAAACGGTCTATTCCGCTACCGCTCCCTACGGAGAAGACATCGCATTTTTAATGAAAACGGGTTTCACTTTATTGAAATAAGTCGAACTTATCGAGTTCGAAATGCGATAATTATAAAATTTTTACTCTTCCGCTCGTGGTTTATGATAACAGTCTCATCCTAAGTATTATCGTCGAGGGGCGGATGTTTTTATTGCTTGTAATTGTTGGAATTCCGGTTAATTGCGATTTCATCGTAGAAAATGAAAACTCGTCTTACAGACAGTCCGAACAAGATGTGTGTGAAGTAAAATTAACTAGACGGGATATAATAAAAGCAAAATGGGGCAGATACTAAAGCGTTTTCTAGGACAGAGTGCGGGTAATGGAAAAGGCAGTAGACTGCCTACTTTTTTTATTTTACGTCTCGTGTCTCGTTTGTTCGGTGGTGTAAGCTCTGGTATTTTTGTGGAGGTCGACGGGATTATCTATAGCGCGAATTTTTCTCTTTTTTCTGTAACGTGAAATTGGAGTTTTCAGTTTTGTAAAATACATATATCCACGATACATCTTATTCTATTTCAGTTTTTAGGCCTGGTAACGAATTGTCGTTGGCGTTTTGAACGTGCGCCACGTATCACGGCTGAAGAATTTTCCCCAAAAAAATTCTTTAGCTCTCCGCTTGCAACACTACAAAATTTAAAATCCCGCGTGTACATTAAATTCTAGAAGCGTATAAACGCTATTAATCATAAAGTACGGTGAAATGCAAAAAATTCGTACGTAATGTCCCTTCAATCTCGTCGCATTCAGTTGTGGCCGGGGGTGTTGATTTGTCAGTTTTAATCGGGGTCGTACGTGCATATGAAAGTTAAAAGTCGTTATATTCGGTTTGCTTTTAGAGAGATGAAACATTTAATTTTACCTAAGAGAAATTTACGAAAGAAACGAGAACTGTCGACTTTTCAGTCGCACTCGATGTTAAAAAGATGATACTTTTGAGCGAAAAATATTAAGTAGATTCGACGTGGTCACTTTTCTTTCCATTAGATTTACATGGACATCGCGTCGTCTATACTGTACAAACTTAAAATTCGCATTTACCCGCATGAACGTGAAGTGCCGTATTCTGCCGTAAACTTACAACAGTTGGTATTTTCGTACAGCGCTGTTATTGCAGCTGAACACAGAAGCTAATGTTGCCGACAGTGAACACAACATACATGGAATACGCTTTAGCAAATGATAATAACTGATCGGGTGCTGCTAAATGCCATTTAATACCCTTAAAAATTCTACAGCAGACAGTTCTGAAAATTATAAATCGCGGTACGAAAAATACTTCACTTACTCCGTTATTGAAGTTAAGTGATGTACATATAAATTACAATTACTTATATACGTGACCGCAAATAGGGGTAAATTTAAGATTGCCCTTAAACCCCGGTTCAACTAGGTCTGCTAAAGATTATTATGCCCAGATACCTAGATATTATAAATTTCACTTTGAATTCAAATAGAATATGCTGGAGCTGTGTTATGCGTAATCCTTCAGCAGCAGATGTAAAAACTTTACTAAATAATCGCAAACACAGGCGTAAAATATTGATCTTCACTTATGGTCGGGTACTTTGTAAATAAATAAATAATTTGAAATAAAAATAAATGGATTTATAAATAGATAAAAAAATAAATAAAAATGGGAAAAATTATCTGTTCCAACCTACTTTACTTGCTGTGTGTGTGTGCTTAAAATACTTCCGTGACTTCTGGTATGAGGTATATATGACGGGATATTGTTGTGTCTGAATGTGGGTATGAAATATAAAATGTGAGGGTTCAATAATGGATGGTATATGTGGCTGTGCATACTTCTTCTCTTTTTTTTTTTTTTTTTAAATTTAAGGAAGGGTACTAAACCACACACTGCATATAACTACCTAGGTTATCGAAGTGAGTGGACCCACGTTTTAAATCAGACTCCTCAGCTCATTGAAGGCGGTAAGGGTATTTAAGAGGATGTTTACAAGTGATGTAATCTGGTCGCGCCACAAACCATTGAGACGTATGCAGTTCAGCAAGATGTGCGAAACTGATGCGTATTCGTCGATGGAACAAAGTGGGCGGGTATTTGGCTTTAGAGCTTGTTTGAGGATGTAGTCGTGGGAAAAATACGTATGCCCCGCTCTCAGGCGATTGACTGCCGAGAACACTCTGCGTTCCGTTCCGAATGGAGGCCACCATGGCTCTGTCGTAGGTTTCAGTTCTCTGAGAAAGGTTGATTGAGACATCCAGTCATGATTCTACTGTGCGAAGACTGCATCCGACAGAAAACTTCTCGAGGATAATGGACCGAAAGCAAATAGCGGCATTAGGCACATCATGGATGACCGAGCGACCAGGTCTACTCGCTCATTTCCCAGAATTCCGGCACGATTGGGGTCCCATAAAGAAACAACTCGGCGTCCTCTTCGGCTCGGCTGGTATAAGGTAGCCAGAACTTCTAGGACCATTGGGGTGATTCCGGGTGATCTGACTGCAAAGCACGTATGGACTGCAAGGAATCAGTCACCAGTAAGATTCCGAGCGGTTTGGATCTCTGTTCTAAATATGCCTGAAGACAAAACAACACAGCACACATTTCGGTTTCCGCAATCGATAAAACGTTGTTCAACCGTATGCCCCCTGCGATTCCGTCTATTTCGAAAACGCACACAGCTGTAGCAACCTTGAACTTATTAGCTTTGGATCCCCATCAGTGTATGCTTTCGAAAATGTGGTATATTTATTAATAATGCTTAGCGCCCTGTGCCCTCGCAGTGCTAGCGGGTGATTGTTACCGGTGAGGGTTGTAACAGCTTTCACCTGAAAAGAAGCCCCGGGTGGAGGTAGTTTTGAAAGTTTCAATGTTATTTTCAAAGTTATTCTCATTTATGTACAATTGGTTTCTTTTTATTTGATAGGTTAAGTGCTCTTGATTTAAAATGTACCAAAGGATATTATAATTTTAAGTTTAAAAGTTTATGTAAAACCTTCTTTTTATAATATTCTATTCTCGTGCGCATCTATTGTATTACACTGCTCGCGCTATTTTGCGCACGTACAGAATTTTATAATAAAAATATATTTATTTGATTGATTTGATATGATTGCAAAGATTTCGATTTTCCAGTTGACAGGGAATTAGTTTATCTCTGTTGAAAAATGAAAAATAATAAAATTGTACTGAAATACATATACGTGTAAAAAAAAAAAAAAAGTTTAAAATTCAACGGCCACATAGACCTGAGATAACGCGTTTGGTTGATTTAATCTAGAACCAGTTTAATGATACGTATGAGCTAGTTTAATTAGTCTCTTTCCCTTTTTGCTTTTGATTGATTCGAAACTTTGACATCCCCCCCTCCCCCCCCCCTCGAACTATTAGAACAGTCTCATCCGTTTCTTGAAATTTATTTATTTCCTTCGTGGGCGTTGATTTTCTTCTGAAAACGAAAAAAACATGCAAATGCGCATTAAAGGCGCGACTTTAAAGGGAACCCATAGATCACCTAAAACATGTACGCGAGCAAGAAAGCCAGCGCAAACACAATACTTATCTTACTTTATGCGAAAATAAAAGTGTAGAAGCAGAATTATGAAACGGTAATGATGACGGTAATATCAAGAAAACCAAGTTCGTGGTGGCCTCACGACAGCCAGTGGTAAACAAAAGAACTATTCTTTAACGGTGGGGAAATTGAACGGGTAGGAAAATACAAGTATCTAGGTTGTTGGATAACGGAAGAGAATGACCCTGACATTGAAATAAGAACGTGCATCGAGATAGCCCGGGATGTATTTATGAAGATGAACAATGTACGTTGCGACAGAAGATTAAATCTGGAAATCAAGAAGAAGGTGCTAAAATGTTATGTATGGTCCGTATTCTTATATGGGTGCGAGACGTGGGCAATAAAAGGACATATGGAAAAGCATATCTCATTATTTGAAAAGTGGTGTTATCGTCGGATCTGGAAAATACCATGGACTAAAAAAATGAAAGATGCAGAGATATCACAATTGATGAAATCGGATCCGGTACTAATGGACATAATTAAAAAAATGCAAAACTAATTTCTTTGAACATTTCATGAGAGGACCAACATATCACCTTCTGCACACAATTACGATGGGAGCGGTAGAAAGAAAAAGGGGACAAGGAAGAAGAAGGATTTCTTGGCTGACAAAAATTAAGAAATGGACTGGAGTTACAAAAGTAGGAGAATTGTTCCAGATCACAAGAAATCGAGACGCATTTCGTCAAATGGTTGAATCCTTGAAAAGTGGTTAAGCTATACCGAAATCGAGTTGCACGAAGAAGAAGAATGCTGACGGCATTTGAAAAATCCACTTTCTTATTTTTCATTAAGTAATAATAAACACACTGTTTTTAGGATATACATATATATATATGTATATATATAATTATAAATTTAATTAAATAACGACATGTTTCGGCATCATAGCGCCATAATCATTTATAATTATATAAATTTCTTAAAAATAGTGTGTTTATTATTAGTCAATAAAATGGTAAGTTTAAAAGTAATATTGTTAATAATCTGGTAATATTCGTTTGAGTGATTTTAAGATTGTTGCACTAGCGTTAAATCATTTTTTTTCTTGTTTGTACGAACTATTAGCCGGGGCGGCACTGTGAATGTTCACAGTCCGAAAATAATGGTAACAAATTTAGACCAACGAGTAAATAATCTTAAGAGATTTTTTATTTGCTTATATTTTTTTCCAACAAGTAAATTACAGAACTGAAAAAAAATACGGTGATTTTCTTTGAAATGTATTTACTCATATTTTTGAAACCCGCGATCTGGTAAGAATCAGGTTAGTGCTTGAGAAAATGTTACAATTCCGTTGTTACTATTAGATATCTTTCGGGAAGATCACTTTAGTTTTATGTGTAGTATTTTTTATGAATGTCTCGATTACGTATTGGACGTACACGGCCCTTATTCATTTTCAGCTCCAAAAGAAGGAAAAAAAATTGTTTTTCCCGTTAATTAAAAAGCCCTTAAATTTGCGCTCGGGGGGGGGGGGCAAATTCGCGTATTAATATTTAGACAAACGAAACGGCGCGTTATAAACAGTCGCTGTATTTTCCCAAACACGTTGTAATAAACGCATCGAACTGGATGCGATTGAGTGAGTCAGAACGTGTTGAACTTTTGTTGTGGTAATATTAATTTGGTGTCGAATGATAAGGTGATGGTGTAGTAAAATGTCGTGTAAGACTCGAAAAATACTTACGAACTGCGCCAAGTAGTAATATTGAATGATAAAAAGGTTTAAAGGTCAAATCTGAAAATTACTGAATATTCCAACGGGTACCGTATACGTTGTTTGAAGAAGGAAAATCGCTTCAAATCTATTTCACCGAAAGGGCAACCGGAACTTGGTGGAAAGTGCAAAATTACCTGTACCGAAATTAACTACGGCATTATGCGCGAAGAAGGGTGAAACAATTTCGACTGAAACAATACGCAGGGTTATAAAAAATATGGGCTACAATTCGCCAACCGCTCCGCGTAAACCATTTTAATAGTTCAATTGATCGGAAAAGGTATCTTGAATTTTCCAAAAAAAAAAAAAAATAAGAAAAAAACGGTATCAATTTCACGATGAAAAATTCTGCAGAAATTTCATATTTTGTGACACATTCAAATTGAATGTTTTCGACGGTAAACAGAATGTGTGAGCGGCGTAATTGAATAATTTCGATTTAGAGGCTAAAAGGGTCATATTAGGTACGAATTTTAGCGTATTTTACATATAAAAGTACTTGAGAAACTTCTAAGTTCCATCGAATTTGCCCGCGTATTAATGTGGCGTGAAATTTTTTATTTTTATATTATTCTCTGTAACAGTAGCTTAGTCATTCTTTTTGGACCTTTTTTTTATTTTTTTATAAGAGGTTTATCGTTCTTTCGAAAATAAAACTTACAAATAATGGGTTTTTCACTATATTTTGGCGGTTATACATTCGTTTTTAAACGCGATGCCGGAATACTAATGCGATCAACTTTGTATACATATGTGACTTTTATAGACCGCATGTATTTCAGTGTATGTGTCGTTAAGAAACTTAAATTTCCAAATTATATGTATTTTCGTTGGAAAAGCCGGCGCACTAACTCGACTTCCAAACTGCTTCAATTTAAATCCATTGCTAGATACGGAATATACATACATATATGTACATAATTAGAATGTTAATTTGTCGACGGAATAAATGAAATTATAATTGTTTTAAACTAACTTATAATTCGTTTTATTTTTTCGTTTAAATTTAATTCACACCGTGCACTTGTGTCACGTGTAACTCTACAAAAGTCATTATAATTCGTACAGTTGGAAATTAATGAAACGCCTCTACGTTTTTCATTTTTAAATAAATTTAACTGGGGAAACTTGTATGTACTGTGTAGTAGTACGTGAAAAATTAAAATACCATGAAAAATGTTAGATATCGATAAATTGTAGTAATTACAAAACTAACCAAAACATTAATCTACCAGACTTGGGGTGGTTTCAAAGATTAGACCTATGGAAATGAAAATTGAAAAACATATTATTTTATTTGAATCTGTTATTTAAGAAACTACATAAGTCCAAAAAATCAACTTCTCAGGAGAGACAAAAAACGTATTATCTTCGGTTCTTCTAAAGTTATCGAATTGAAACTATAGTATGTTGAATACTATCACATTACACACCTTTTCCACCTCTTAGTCAAATTCGCCGATGAAGGCTGTGGCGGTGAGCGCGCATCAAAGGTTTTGGAGTTATGTTGTTTCATGAATGAATCGACGAAATTTGGCCAAAAAATCGTAGTAGGTGAACGAAATCGTACTTTTCGAATATTTTTCAACCCATTTTAGGGTGTTTTTCAAATTTGGAACATTTGGACTACCATTTTTGAACCATAAGGTGTCCAAAAAAAAAACGCATATCCTGAAAATTGTAACACAAACCTGTTAGATCGGATTTAGGCGACATAGCACTTCACTTTTTTGAAAAATTGATATTTTGTATTGAAAATAATATGAACGTACACGAATATCTCGAATAGAATGCAATAAGAACGCACGCGGAGAAATTAACCTTATCAAACCTTGTTGAACAATTCAGTTTTGTAAACAACGCGATAAAACGCGTGGAGTTATGTTGTTTCATGAAAAACTGGTACCAAAATCTCCATGTTCCGCCACGAGATGGCGCGTTTTGACATCACCAATCGACGCGGCAGGGTTGACTTAGTAAGAAACGCTAAAAAAGCTAAAATGGCCAAAAATGGAGTTATGCAGTTTCTTAAATAACAGATTCATTTAGTATTAA
Organism: Icerya purchasi; assembly: GCA_039619475.1. Classification (NCBI taxonomy): domain Eukaryota; kingdom Metazoa; phylum Arthropoda; class Insecta; order Hemiptera; family Monophlebidae; genus Icerya; species Icerya purchasi. Next base: position 292,693,719 of record CM077116.1, on the reverse strand, counting down.
AAGTAATATTCGATTAAATAACGAGTTTAATCACTTTCGATGTGCCCCAAAGATAATTCTTAAAGCAGCGTGATAGATTGGTTCGAGTGCTTTCATCAGCTGCTTACAAATCGAAGAATACACCTCGCAGTCGTCGGTTAATCTGCTTAGGACACTTGATCTGCTTACGGAAAGAAAGTTTAGGATTAACATTGTACTTATAGCCATGGATTTATTGCATTTGTGTTCGAGATCTGAAATGTGAGGGGACCATGTTAACATTGAGTCAAAAGTTAGACCGAAGAATTTAGTCAGGGATGTGACTCGGAGAGGAGATCCATTTAGGATAATTGAAAAATCATGGTTTGGATTTAATTAGGCGACTCTTACGGAATTTCGTATGGTACGTTTTATTTGGAGAAAAAGAAAGGCCGTTACTCTCGGTCCATGAATGTAACCTATTTATTGTGGATTATAGTATGGATTTAGCGTTGGAAGAAATTAAGTTTGTCTATGAGCAAAATTAAGCTGCCACCGGCGGCCGTATGCAATCCGCCATATCATTTACATGTAGGATAAAGAGTGTTACACTCAGCGAAGAACTTTGAGGAATACCATTTTCTACGAGAACACGAGAGGAGGGGATACTGACGAGCCAATTTTTACTTGGGTGTATCTGACAGATAATTCTTTATATTATTGCCCAGATTGGCTTTTATATTATCGGCGTCCTTCAGCTTTTTAAGCACTTTAAATCGCCATATCCAGTCAAATGCCTTCCCTATATCAAAAAAGACCGCATAGAAAGCTTGTGACCTTTTCTGGGTTTCGAGTATTTGTCTCTTTAGGCTCAGGAGATGTAGCCTCGGGGATTTTGATATACAGCCACTAATTTGTATGGCGGAAAGTGTATTTGAGGATTCTACGAAAAAGGAAAATGATCTATTTATCGTTTTCTCCATGATTTTGAGAGTGAGGATAAGGAAATAGGTCTGTAATTTTGAAGGATATGAGAATATTTAGGTTTTCCTCTGGAGAGAGTCCGTTTGAATTTGGGAAATAATAATTCTCGCTTTATAACTATTCTAATTTATGAAATGCAAATTTTTTTATTACCTGGGTTGTGAGTGTTAGTTGCGATCACGGGGTGAATTTAAAGTTTACCGACATATATATATATATATATATATATATATATATATATATATATATATATAAACTCAGCAATTTTGGTCTCGCAAGGGACTATGCCTTTTGACCCCTCTTGCTTTCATTTCTGTCTCTTTCTCTTGTATATAAAATGATCAAAATTTACAATTTAATTCTTAGGCCGGCCTCCATCAGATTTTATAGCCGAAAAATGTCCCAATTTTATATAATTAAAAATAAATCAATTTTATTAAACTACCGAAACAACTTAGCACACTACAACACATATAAATAATACTTTTTTTGCGTTTCCACGGCATTATTACATTAGCAATATAGTTTTTACATGCTTCTCCCTATGGTGGGACTTCTCATTTAACAACCTGCGCAATAATAAAAAGTGTATTCATTATGTTTCCAAAAACGAAAACCACCACAGAACGCAAACGTGAATTGCGGACAAAGAATCAGTAAAATCGGTCTATATAAATATGAGTTATGCGCGAACAAACATAAAAAAAAGAAACATACGCGACGAACGTATAACCTCCTTCTTTTTGGAAGTCGGTAAAAATTAAAATATGACAAACGTTACATAGAATTGAGACATTTTTTCTAATGGGGGCCGGCCTAAAAATTACGTTGTAATTAATGTATGTATATATCATCATCACGTAGCGTCTTTGTTTCCAAAGATTGTATACACCAACATTTGTTCGAATAAATATTTGGCTCTATATTCTCCTATTCCTTGCGATATATATATATATATATATATATATATATATATATATATATATATATATATATATATATATATATGTATATAATGTTAGTGAGGAAAAAATATCGTAAGTGTACAATTTGAGGGCAGCGTATAAAGCGTTTCCATGACTAATTATTAATATAAGACAACTTGTAACGATTAAATTCGGTAATTTCGACAATTTCACAATATAAAATGTAATATGTATTAATATTAGGGAAACGGTAGAATAAGTGAATTTAGCAGTTCCGTCTATTTATATTTATATAGATAGTAAAATCTTGTTAGAGCACATTGATTCAGTTATTCGTGTACGAAAAATAGATTTCTTCGAAAATGAAGAAATACCGCTAAATTCATCTTAGATAATACGATGCAAAATATAACGTGACGTTTACACAATTTTTACGCTAATGTATTATATAATAATTAATCTTGCAAAATTAAAACGGAACCCGGTTCGGCCGCGTTAATTCGCCAGACGAAATATAAATACGATTTTTCTATTACCAATAAGGATTCTTCCCGCAAGCAATATTCAAATCTATACTGACGTGTTACAAAGTGCCGTTGCAGTCCGTAGTATTCGTAATATTCGTTACGCATTGCAGTAGATACCGAAATTCATATTTACGAATTTTACGAAAACGTTTTCTTTCTATCTGCTCACAGCTGTAGCGCGAAAAATCTTTCTCCTCTGATTTATACGAAAGACCCGATCTTTCTGGCACCGTAAGAGCAGAAACGAACTGTATTAGTTGTATAAAACTACCGAAAATACGCAGTCTGTGTAGCAGATTGTTGTATTTATCGGAAACGTGTACTTCGAAATTTATTATTATTTCTGCAGGATAAAATCGATTCCGCGTACAAAGTCTTTGCAGTAATACACTTGTTCGTTCGCAATACGTCGCATTATAGTTTATCGTACACAGAGGAAAACCTTGCTGCGGCGAAATTTACATCGCACACATTTCTGATGAAATTGTAAAGATTAATCAAATAACGAATTCCTTATATTCCAGGCCGTACGGAAAGAGACGATGGAAAAGTTAGAAGATAGGACCAATAAATTACACCCCACCCCACCCCACCCCACCCCACCACACCCCACCCCCCTCTTATGACGAGAAAATTCAGAAGAAATAATAGGAATACAAAAGACAGTTTCTTCGATACTTTCGTGAAAATTTCGAAAGTATTTATTACGAGTATTAACGGAACGGAATGAGAAAAAGTAATCGAGCAGCCAAGTCACTTGTGCAATTATGCAAAGAATAAAATTTAAAAAGCTCTAAACTTCTAACAACTTTCTCTGGCTTTTGTAATATAGCAGTCGGAAAATGTAATAAAAATTCCAATACAAAAGGTAAGACGGGTAGATGAAAAATTTGTTATTTTCATCTTATTGCACTTTTCGTCAGCAATCTTTCATAATAAAAAGCGATCTTCTAAAATCAACGCAGAAGTCAGTTGTGAAAATATTTTCGAAACGAGCTGAGGAGTCTGATTTAAAACGTAGGTCCATTCAGTGCGATAACCTAGGTAGTTACATGCAGTGTGTGGATTAGTACCCTTCCTTAAATGAAAAAAAAAAAAAAAAAAGATTTAATAGGAAGATCAAATAGCAACGGTTATTCGAAGGATTGCTTTATAAAATCTTACTGTGTTGGGCACCATGAAGAGCAAAAATATTCTCCAGACGAGAGGTAAATATGTGTTTGTTCTTATCCGTTTTTGGTTGAGCCATCATTTTCCAGTGTTACGCTATGTTTTGCGGAATTGTTGCGTAATTTCTTTTCATTACCATCACCCACAGTGAGCTCTTTTTTTGGTATCCGGTGAATTTAAATAATTTCGAAATTAGTTACTCTTATAAATCCTAATTCCCTCTTTTAGAAATCCGTTGCAAATTTTGTTTTTAGAGTATCGATTTTGCTCCACCTTCTTCTTACTGCTTGCGTTAGTGTTTTATTAATTTTCTGTTGTTCACTTGGAATATATTTGTATTTTTTTTTTTCCATTTATATACAGTTTGCGTTAAAAAATTTATGTTATTAAAGTTTCGATATCACTCGCAGATTTCAATTTTATTTTTAGAAATTTATGGTACGCACAACATTGAGAGAAAGAGGAGATGTGCAAGTAACCCAACTTATTCGGGTTACTGTGGTTTTAACCCGCCGTTATGTAGAGACTTACAGAATCCACATCTACAGTTTTCGTAGTAATCGATTAAAAGATTGAAAAGGTTGTGTGATCACATTTTGCGTTTTCGTTTGAATAAATAAATGAAGTATACGAGGGAGGGAATGTTTTTCTAGATGAAGTAAGTCTGTAGAATTAATTCGGAACGAAATGTAAATTACCACCGTTGCCATTTGTCCCGTAGAATCTAAAATTTTAAATTATCGATACGTGAAATATCGGCGCAAAATTTGACTATAAAATGTGTCGGTCATATGTGCCGGGACACGAACAACCGTGGAAGACTACACTTTTTGAAATTTGTAATATGAGAGTGGGGTGTTCTATTTCCACTTCGCCGTGGGTCAAAAGAAAAAAAGTATGACAAGTGAAAACTAGGGGACGACTATAGTAATTTCACCTCTATCGCGAACGACTGATTTTTCATCCTAAGCCTATTGCGAGTGTGGCTTATTGCGTAGAAAACGTCCGGAGATTGCAGATAGCTAGGTGTTGTACTCTATCGCGATAACAATCTCCGTTAAAATTTTTTTTTCAAAACACAAATGACACCCGGGGAGCAGGGATACTGGTAACACTGGTTGCTAACCAGTTTGCGTGGGGTCACGTCGTTAATTATTATCGGTATTATCAAAGCACCTTTCACGTTCGCGCAAACGCGTCTTGAAGGTGGATTTTCTGACAGGACATTAGTCAGAAGATTCTGACTTTTAGACGCCCCGAACTCGCCTAACACTGCGTACTTTGGCACTCGAGGAACTTGTGTATTATTTGTGCAACTTGTAGTTTTTAATGTTGACACAGTTCTTCGCCTACCACACTATCTCAAAAAGGTCCCTTAAAACACGTGCTTATTTAATTTTACATATTATATTACAGTGTTCATTATTAATTACCGAATGAGCTACTACTTCACGCTGCTGCTGTTGCTACAGGCACTGGCGCACCTGAGAAAAGCGGAAAAGCTGAAAAGCTAGCTGCCCAAGATCGGTATTTTAGTTTTTTCATATTCAGTTTACCGTCCGTTGTTATAACAGACGATTCGTAAGTATTTCCTCAGCGGCTAGTTTTTAAACGGGTGGTTTTACGTGTCAATTATTTCTAAAAATGTATATAAATAAAGCCGTTGAAAATGTTTGCGGTAACTTGACTTTTATTTCAGTTCGACGTTACAAACTGTAATTTCGTCATTTAAAAATTAGTCGCATTTCGCCGACATGAAATAAACACGACTCCGGTCTTTGTAATTATACATTTTTTCGTGTACATGCCGGAATTAATTAATTAATTAAGGCGGCTCTCCAGTAACTAAAGTGTACAGCTTACCTGTTGTCCGTGTTTGTATAGTACATCATATACAAGACAAGGAGCTGCGTCGTCGCCATCGTCAGCTCTCACATCGCGATCTTCATCTTCTTGAACAATCTGTTGCCAGCTACCATCTACCGAGAAGGACATAGTTGACACGTTGTTATTAGAGCTGTTGATGGAATCATCTAATGCTGACATGGCTATCGAGGCTGCTTCTGTAAATTTACTTCCGTCAGAGCTGTTGTTTGCTGAAGTTACTTCGGTCGGAGCTGAAATAGAACGCCAAGTATTTAATTACACGTCGGTTAAAAAACAAACGCGTAGGTATAGAAAAAAATCTACTTCATCTCTTACATTGTGCCACTTCCCGAAACCCCTGCCGCCTTATTCGTGCTGGTGCATATTTCCTCTTAATTTTCCAGTTTTAAAGCGTCCTCGAAAGGGACGAAATATTTTTAATAATTTAAACTTTGATAAGCCAGCCGTGGTTCGCTTTTGTGCGCCGCGTATAATATTCGCAACTTTTTTCGAAATAACCCAGATAATAATAATTAAAAAGCGTAAAAAGAAGTAAATGAATAAATGAAAAAAAAGCATCATACTATTTTTCTAAGTATCGTGCGCTTAAAAACCTGCGTATAAAGGTGTAGAGGGCTGACAATTTTTTTGTTTTTAAATTTGCAATAAAATATATATTTAAATTTAACAAAGTATAGTAAAAACAAAAAAAGTCATCTATTCTCTGCAAGTGTACACTTATATTTAGGGGCAATGGGGTGACAACATAGTTCCGACTATAGCCAAGGTTTGTTTACAAAATTAAGTTGTACATACAACTGTAATTAATTATAATAGATTTATTTTAAAATATATGGTAGACAATATTGAGCAATCAATATGGAGTTACGTTTGAATTAGTTATTCGTTACTAAAATCGTCAATGTAAGGACATTTTGAGCATATTTTAAGCTACAAGCGGCTAACAAGGGATTTATATACTAGTGCAGCACAAGTTGATCAAAATAGTCCACATAATAAGTTCATCATTGAATTTGCATTTTATGTTAAGTTCTGCATTCCGATCTCAGAGAACTCGAGAAAGTTGGATTGATTTTTACTGCTAGACTAGGAAAGCAATCCATCTTTTCAATATGGTACTTTGTACGTGTAACATAGTGAATTCGGTACATTCAAAGATAAAGTGATTCAACTAGTCTGTAGAGACACTTGAGCAATAAGCACACCGTGCGGCCACTAGCAGAAACCTATATGAATGGGTTTTAAACTGATCGTGCCCAGAGAGCACCTGCGGATTGTAGAAGTCAACAGTTAATTTCTACAGTTTCATCCTATCCATGATGTTAGAAAAAAAGTAGATATGTATATTCTTTTCTGCAGACTCCAACATCCGCTGCTACTCGTCGATTAACAACTGTAAAACTTGTTTTCTAGGTATAATTTAACCGGTATATTGTTACTCATATTAGTAACGTCCGATAATTTGAGCACATTAAATAGCAATTCGATATTTGTAATTACGCTACCAGTACTGTACAAATATGTATGTATATCCGTTTGAAATACACCGCCAAAATGATACAGGTAACTGATTTGGCCGGAAGAAGTTCTATACAGGGACGAAATACTATATCGCGCTGAAAGAAATAAATAATTATCGGCTGTGAATCGGATAGTTATGATTATGATGAAATTTAAGTACGTTAACATTAGTAATAAAAAAAGTAATTAAATAGAGCAAAGAAAACAACCACAGGAGATTGCCCTTAGCTAACGTGCCTAAAGAGGGGATCTAAATAAAAAAAAAAAAAAAAAAAAAACAACCACAGGAGACGACAAGTGAAAGAAAATCAAGACGGTGGGTGTGTGTTTCTGCGTTAAGTTTCTAGTTGACGATAACGTTCACAACTGGGAAATACGCGACCAAATTGAATACGCGTGTTTGTGTTCTGTACGTACGTTCGGTTCCGCGTTTCAATTGACAGTGTCATTTATAATCTCGGCTTATCGCGCCTCGGTTATCACTTCGAATAATTTACCGCAGCACGGTAAGTTTTCATCTGTTTATCTATTTAGTGAATAACGGAGAATTTCCAGAGGGCATTCTTCTATCAAAATAGTAAGTTACGCTCAGATGTCCGTGGCTGTTAAAAATCCAACGACTGACGTTAAATTCCCCACAAAAGAGCAAGCTATTGTTTTACCTGTGATAGAAGAGGCAACTAATGATGATTACCTCGCAACACTCAAGACGGTAGTAAATCCGCAAAAAGGAATATTCGCCTCAAGAATGTCAAATGGTCGTTACGGCATCTATTTCGATTCAAAAGAAGCTGCGAATTTATTCATGCCCGAGCATGGTAACTAACTGTATTAGATAACGTAGTTATAGCGAGACCATTAGTGAATCTAGCGAAAAGATTATTGTTATCTAATGTTTACCCGATAATATCTCATTCCATCAAAGAAGAAGCTCTGAACAATTTAAAACTAGATATAAATATCACGTCACCTATTCAATTCGTCAAAGCGAGTTCAGCACAAAGCGAATACAAACATCTTCTCAGCTATCCACGTGCCGTTTTCTACACAACAGATGATGACATACCCGATTCGATAGTTGTAACTTATCAAGACGAAAGTTACCGTATTTTTCTAATCACCGAAGATGAAATAAAATGCTTCCAACGCAACGAAAATGGTCACACAGCTAAAAACTGTAAAGCTGTAAACGAACCCATCCGACTAGAAGATAAGACCGAAACCTCTGCTAAAAGAATAGAGTACCCTCATCTATCACGGATGTGTCTACAGTTGTAGCATCAGAAGAATTTGAGGTAATACAAACATCAAACACGAATGAAGAAAAGACTAAAATTACAAAACCATCGAGTAAGAAACAAAAAGTCAACGATTATTACACAACGAAACAGATTTAAAGTTTATAAAAGAAAGAATTACGTTGTTAAAAAAAAATAAAATCGTGCAACTCCCGTTAAACCCTGATAAATATATCGAATTACTCCAGAAAATTAAAAGCAACGCTACAAAAATAGAAGATGCAAAACAAGTCGCTCATGATCTTCAAAGCTTAGTGATGATAATAAAAGAAATTAAACCTTTGGTAAACCAAAACACCAAAAAATCATTGACGTCATACATCAAACACCTGAATAATGAAATAAAGAAAGATTGTTTGTTATTAAAGTTTGTTTTATTATACAGTTTTAACAAACAGGATGTATTCACCTACATTTAAAGAAAGAATAATTTACACATGATGAATACGCTAAAACAGACTCCGATACAACTTCTGGAATATCATCGTACAGGGGGGGAAAAAAAACAAATAAAACTTAAACACAAATGTCAACAAACACGAATTTTGAAATAATTACATCTTTGGAACGTTAACAGTATAAAAAACAGATATCCAGAACTCCAGGTAATCTCAACTGAATATCAGCCAATAGCTATACGCTTGCAAGAGACAAAAGTTGAGCATCAGTCTGGTTTCACCTTAAAAAATTACGAAACTTATAGAAAAGACAAACTGGGTGGCGGAAATGTGAAAGGAGCAATATTAATCGCAGTACAGAATTCCGTATACTCAGAAGAGTAAATAGTCCAATAGAAGTGATAGTTACAAAAATAAAACACAACCTTACAATAACCATATGTAATATCTACGAGGGGGGTCAAAGGGTACTGATGCGCAATATATGAGACGCTTGCGTCTCACTTAGCCTCTCAGTATCAACGTCTATCCTTACCGGCTCGTGGTGACCCCTGCATACTTTGACCTGAAAGAACGGTTGGGTAACCAACCCCAGCGTAGTAAATTGGGGATTGTAACAAACAAGGAAGACGGGAAGGGGAAACATATTATCCCACCCCCCTTCTACCATAGACCATTTCAACTTATCCATATACAACTGCAATATAAATACTTAGATTCTCGCACAGAATAAAATTAACATTGAACAATCACAGGGAAGAAATAGAAGAAAACGTGTATAAAGAAATAATACAAAAACCAAACCTGGCAGATAGGGATAAAATGCATCTTCCAACACGACTGGTCATCGTGGAAGATTAGACCACCCCCCCTCCTACACATGAAGAGATCGCGAAAAGAAGGCCGTAACCGCCAAGGCCAAAATGGGCAAACCGAAAAAAACGATATAAAAATAACAAAAAAAGTAAAAAATAAAAAACCCCAAAAAAACAATCTGTTTGTAGCAACGTACAACTGTCGTACATTACAAGGAGAACAAAGGATCATCGAAATAGAACAGGAACTAGAAAACATAAAATGGGATATAATCGGACTTAGCGAGACAAAAAGAAAAGGCGAAGAAGAGATCGCATTAAAAAGCGGCAATATACTATATTCCTATAGCCCCGAAAACCTTCAAACAAGCATAGGAGTTGGATTCCTAATTAATCAGAGAATAAAACATCAAATCGAAGAGATTAAAGCAATAACAGAAAGACTGATTACGCTAACATTGAGGGTAAATCAACGTCATAAAATGAAGATAATACAGGTATACATGCCGACCTCACAGGCAGATGACGACGAAGTCGAGCTAATATACGAACAGATAGAGAGAGAAATAAAACAAGGAAATGAACATTATAAATTACTAATTGGAGATTTCAATGCGAAGATAGGTAAACGACAGCCGATGGAGAAATCCATAGGACAATTTGGTACTGGAACAAGAAACGAAAGAGGCCAAATGCTCGTCAATTTTACAACGGGAAATGAACAATACATCATGAACACCTTCTTTAGAAAGAACGAGACGAGAAGATGGACCTGGCGGAGTCCAAATTGGAAAGTCAAAAATGAAATTGACTTCATAATGGGAAATAAGAAGGAAATCTTTGAAAATATAACCGTATTAAACAAATTTGATCTAGGAAGCGACCATCGAATGGTGCGAGCAAAAATATATATAGATGGAAAACTAGAAAGATTAAAAATGATAAAAAAGGTGCAAATAAATAGGGAAAAATTACAAAATGATGAAGATTTTCAAAGAAGAATAAGAGATAAAATAATAAGCAACTTGAACGACTTAGAAACCACTACACAAGAGCAGAACATAGAATCGCTGAATGAAGACATAACTCGATCGCTAACAACAAACATAAATAATAATACAATTGCGACAAAGGTAAACAAACTTTCACAAGAAACGATAAACCTCATGGCCAAAAGACGTAGCCTCAAAATACACTCCCAGCGAGACCAAACTGAATACGTTGAAATATGCAAAACAATACGGAAAAAAATGAGACAGGATATTAGGAAATACAATACAAAGAAAATAAATGAAACAATCGAGAAAAACAGAAGCATGAAAATACTATGGAATAAATTAAGAGTGGGAAAATATGAATTTATAGGGATAAAAGACGATAGCGGCGTCAGCACCAAAAACAAAAAACAAATGGTAAAAATAATATCAGACTTTTATAATAAACTGTATGATGACGCGACCGAAACAGAACAACAAGAACTACGAGTATCTCCCGATAATTCGATCCCGCCAATCACAGTACACGAAATACAAATGGCCATAAAGACCCAAAAGAACAACAAAGCCCCAGGAGAAGATGGAGTCTTAATAGAAATTATTAAATTAGGTGGGGAAAAAATAAATAAATATCTGGCTACGCTGTTTAATAGATGTTTAAATGAGGGAAAAATACCGGAAAAATGGAACAATGCGGAAATTGTACTGATATATAAAAAGGGTGATAGAGAAAATATAAAAAATTACCGTCCAATTAGCCTCCTATCGACTATGTATAAGCTATTTACAAAAATAATCACAATAAGATTAACCGAAAAACTTGATTTGAGCCAATGGGATGAACAGGCAGGGTTCAGAAAAGGAAGAAGTACGATAGACCACATACACGCGGTCCGACAACTAATCGAAAAAACAAGGGAGTACAGAACACCAATGTGCATGGCATTCATAGACTTTGAGAAGGCGTTCGACTGCCTGAAAACTAAAGCGATAATACGAGCATTGGAAAAAATAAAAATCAATAGTACATATGTAAGAATAATTAAACATATATATAAAAAAGCAACAGCTACAATCACGATTAATGAAGAAAGAGAAAAGATTCAATTGAAAAAAGGTATAAGACAGGGAGACGCGTTATCTCCAAAATTATTTACAGCTGCACTCCGAGATAATATGGAGGAAATTAACTGGAAAAACTCAGGTATTTTAATTGGAAATAAAAGGCTAACACATCTATTATATGCGGACGACATTATACTAGTTGGAAACAGCTTAAAAGAACTACAAGAAATGATACAAACCGTCAGCGATAAATGCTCAGAAATAGGACTTAGAATAAACATAAATAAAACTAAGTTCATGAGTAACGAACTGGTAACGGACAAAAACGGTAGTATACTTATAAACACACAAGAAATAGAAAAAGTAGATAAGTTCATTTACCTAGGACAATTACTGAAAGTAAATAATGACTGGGAAGAGGAGATAACTAGAAGAATACAACTAACTTGGATGGCATTCTCGAAGCTACGAAATATACTTAAAGATACTAATACACCCTTAAATCTGAAAAAAAGAGTTTTTGACCAATGCGTTCTGCCAGTTCTAACATATGCCAGCGAAACATGGGTATTAACGAAAAAACTACAACAAAAGATAAGTACAAATCAACGCAGAATGGAACGGTCTATGTTAGGTATTACCCTGAAAGACAAATGGACAAAACAACGTATCCGACAAACCACAAAAATAAATGACGCAATAAGTATCATTAAAGCCAATAAATGGAGATGGTGCGGTCATGTGGTCAGAGCCGAGCACCGATGGATCAATCTATTGACATTCTGGAAACCTGATGGGAAACGAGCTTTGGGACGACCGAAGGGACGCTGGATGGATGAAATACGAAAATTTAGGTCGAACTGGCGGGAAGAGGCAAAGGATCGCGACGGCTGGAAGGAATTAGGGGAGGCCTTCGTCCAGCAGTGGACTGATAATGGCTAAAGAAGAAAGAAGAAGAATATCTACGTACATCACGAAGACAACCAAAATAATCGACCAGCTACCAAAACCATTCGTAATAACTGGATACTTCAATGCACATAATCTGATGTGGGGATCGCTAAATTTGATACCAAAGGACAAATAATAGAGCAACTCCTACAACAACCTCATATATGCCTACTGAATACCGGTAAAAACACCAGATTCAATACTTACAACGGCACAAGAACAGCTATAGACCTCACACATTAAGCAGCTCATCGATTCAATACGCACTTTCATGGGATGTTAGCGAATATATATACCAAAGCGATCATCATCCTTAAATAATCACGCTAAACAACTGTACTCGAAGCATTATCACCAGACATCCCTCATGGATAATAAAAAAAGCAGATTGGGTAAAATTCGAAAAAGAACTCAACATTGGAAAAAATGATACAAGCGATGAAATTGATTTATTAAACAGTCAAATCACATCCCATATCATTCAAATCGCAGAAAAAACTATACCAAAAATGAAAATTAATCCAGGAAAACGAAATCTGCCCGGGTGGAATGACAAATGCTCCGAAGTAATAAAAATCAAAAATCGAGCACTGGCAAAAAGTAAAAGACAGCCTACAACTAGAAATCTATTACTGTTTAAAAAAGCTAGAGCAATATCAAGAAGAATGATAAGGAAAGCGAAAGCAAACTCATGGATAAATTTTATTGCTTCAATAAATAGAAATACTCCTACCGCCGATTTATGGAAAAAAATTAAACCAATTACGAATGGTGGATTCTTCGGCCAAATTAAAGCATTAAAAAATGACCAGGGTAGCGTGATAACGACACAACAAGAAATATGCGAAGAAATTTCCAACTCATTCTATACTAGCACCTGTCAATCCAACCTTTCAAAACGATTACTAGAACTACACAAGAATGATCTTCAAAAAATTGATCTCAAATTTGATGGAGAACACGAAAAATATAATGAACCATTTACGATACAAGAACTTAAAAATGTAATCAAATCAACCCGTAATACATCAGCCGGTTCTGACAACATCCGCCCCGAAATGCCGAAGCATAATAAACGATGACGATCTAAAAATTCTCTTAAAGCTTTATAAAAGAGTATGGCCAAGCGGTAGAATACCAAAAGATTGGCTACAGACCCACGTAATTACAATATTAAAGCCAAATAAAAACCCATTGGACGTGAAAAGCTACAGGCCTATATCACTAATCAGTTCCTTGTGTAAAACATTAGATAAAGTGGTCATAAATAGACTTACAGACTACCTCGACAAGAAAATGTTACTAGATGACAAACAGTGCGGATTTCGAAAAAACAGAAGTACCATCGATCAACTGATTAGAATTCAACAAGAAATAATAAACGGTTTCACAACAAAATAACATACAGTAGCAATATTCTTCGACGTAGAAAAGGTATTCGATAGACTGTCCAGAGTACCCTTACTTCCGGAACTGCAGAAACTAAAAATTCATGGAAACCTTCTAAATTTTGCTGCTACGTTCTTAGAACACAGAACATTCAAACGTAAAAATAGGTAACAAACTATCAACTACTAAACAACAAGAAATTGGTACGCCTCAAGGCTCAATTTTAAGCCCTATTCTGTTTATTATTGTACTAAACCATACCAGAACAGCGATAAAACTACCAATAAACTACTCAATATTCGCTGATGACCTACTGATATATATACATATAAGAGGTGAATCCATTGATGAAATACAACGCGCACTGCAACCAACCATAAATGCATTGAAAAAATGGGCGAGCTATAAAGGATTAGGAGCATTTAAAACGAGTCCAATAAATAGCCTAGAAACTGCAGTAATGCCGCTGAGTCGGATGAGAGACCTTCTAGCCTTGAAATATTACACGAAAAGATCGGCAAATAATGTGTACTCTAACCATTATAAAACCTTCCACTCATCTCTAGAGAACCAGTATTATATACACCCTTTGGAAAACTTTGTTGTAATATAATGAACAAATATGAAGACGCAGAAATTAGAAGACTGGAAGATATAACCGAAAGAACCCAACGTGATTAAACAGCCAAATTGATCTTCAAAAAAATAAATGATAAAATAAACTTGAAAATGCAGACAAAATGGAACGAGGCAACAAGTAATAAACCGAGAAAAATTAAAAAAGAATATTGCCAATGGAACACATCCACCAGAGAAAATAGAAGAGAGGAAATTGTATTATCTGGGCTAAAAATTGGTCACACACGTTTGTCACTGATAATAGAGGGAACAGTAGTAAAATGCAGCAATTGCAATACTGTGCTAGCAACGAGACATATCATCATTATTGAACGTCCTAGATATGCAAAAGAAAGATTTGAATGCATGGTACAACTACTCGAAGAAGATACGATTCTAGGTAACAACGAAGAAAATGTCCAGAAACTAATCAAATTTTTGAAAAAAATCAAAGTTTACAGTTTAATATAGTTATTGATCGTTTGTAATTTTTCCCCTGTTACTAGTCATTTACACTTGTCGAATCCTCTTCTTTGTTATTTATCGAAATGTTATATCTTTACTTAGGTTGGAAAATAGTTTCTGTTCGTTTTACCTGCTAATGTTGATCTACACTTGTTAATAAAAATATTTACCTTTGTTATTATCAAAATGGTATGTACTAGATATTGTTAATATGTTTAGTCGACGCAAATGACCGAGACGTTGAGCGTCGCAAAATAAATAAAATATATATATATATATATATATATATTTATAAGTAACAACCACAAGATGGGCCAAAATACGAAAAATTGTTATGAGATGGTACAAAGAAAACAAGTTCAGTCAATCATGATGTTTCATGCACTGCGGATTCCGTATGTAAAACGATAATTTACGTATTTTGAAGTTTATAAGTCAAACCGTTCGTGAGTTATTGATTTCTTTTGATGTTTTTGTCGTTTTTGATCCATCTTATTAGGATTCTCCGTACATTGTATGTACGGAATCCTAAAAAGGAACGTCAGAAAAGGATGATTAGCATTAATCAAAAACAATAATAGCTTTAAAAATGTTCATAAGAATAAAATTATTTATATAAAATCAATACAAAAATGTGCGAATTATTTTGAGACATATATGTATATTGTATGTTTTTAAATTTGGAATAATTGTATATAAATAAGATGTGTTTTATATTTTCAGTTTTTGTGGGAAGGAGACTTTTTTATTTTTTAGGACATATACTAAAAATGCTTTCTCGAATTCTGAAGCGATATATTTAAATTTTTTTTACATTTTGAATAATTATATATAACAGACATATTTTATATTATTCATTTTTTGCGGGGACGTTGCTTGTATCTTTTTTAACAAATACATTTTGTGATGTTTTTTCGAAATTTGAAATAATTATTCATAATAAATATAAAGCCATTTTTAAGAGAACTATATTTTTTTGTAAATTGTTGCGGTAAATTAAAATTGTTCTTTTACTTCTTTGCCCCTGTTTGATTTCTCATCTTGGTCTATCATTTTCTGCTTTTTCACTTTTAGAGTTCACGTTTGTTTACGTAACATCCTATCTATTCCTTTTACCCTTATTTCAAATTATTTAGATTAAATTTCGTTTTATTTTTTTCTTCCATTTTTCAATGTTCGTCGAAATTCGTATATGTTCTATTTATTTTATTCTTTCTTAGATACTTATAATATTATTAAATTATTCATGTATTTTTTGAGTGTTCACCCCAATATACCGAACATGTTCTATTCCGTATTCCTATGCCCTTGCTTCTTACTGTGCTTCATGCGTCTTATTTTTTATATCATTCCAGCTCTCAGCGTGTTTACACTATTCAATCTCTGAAAGAATCTCGTATCCAACTTGTTCTCTTCCATATTGCTTGGAGGGGGGGGGGGGGGGTAATCGATTAGAACCATGCTATTACACATTTTCGCTGATTTATTTTGCATATGAGAAAGGTGCGTAATTTTATTTCATCTCAAATTTGAAATTGCCGTTTATGCTGATAGAAACTATTTCTCTACATCTTTAGACCCGTTTAAATAATCCCCTCCCCCCCCCCCCCGGGAAAAAAATTTGCCCATTAAGTGCAACATAAAATTTAAACTGCGCATTATAATATAGGTATGATTTATCATTAATGAAACGGAAACAAAAAAAAAAAAAAAAGGGAATTGTTCTAGTGAATTTATACGATAAAGTGAATTACTATGAAACTTCTTGTATGTTCCTCCAGGCGAACAACTGCAGGTATTTTCGTTTTCGGCCATCTTCCTTTATCTCCTTATATTAAGAGTCGTAAAAAACTACCGGATTTTTCGAATGAATTTAAAAATTCAGTTTTTCAGAACTTTCCCGATGAAAAATGCAACATGGGGCTGGCTCAGACCGTGGCGTTCAAACTGTTTTGACTTTATTCTTCCACTCATCGGTGGAGGACGATGAAAAAAAAGCCTATTTCCACTTAATACGCATTTAATAACTTCGTTTTTTGTTTTTACTTTTTTTTATTTGTTCACAGGACGGGCACAATGACGAAGAAAAGAATATCAAGCGAGTGAAATTTCAACAAAGGCTAAACAGGTCGAAAGGCGGGAATTTATTAAAGATGAAAAAGAGAAAAATAATAATAATAGAGAAGATTTTTAAAAATAACGAATGAAGCTTGCACACTAGCTGTAGGATAGCAGCCGGTCTCGCCGGGTATTGTCGCGAAACGCGAAAGAAGGGCTAGTATCTTTAAAAGAAGAACCATACACATAGACACACATTTTCAAAGGCCGGTAATTAATTACATTCGATGCTCGCGCCACTCCACACATCAGTGAAAATTGCACGTCCTCATCGGACGACCGAGCAAGCAGCGGCGAATTCGAGATAGCGCCGCAGCCACAGCGGCAATTGGCTCATTATTCGGTAACACATGTCGGATACAATGATTTATGCGCGCCGTTCAGATGGCTTTTGGCTTTTTGCTGTTGCTGATAAACTACCGCACACACACACTTCTGCCGCTGTCACAGTCCAGCCATACGCTCGCAATGACTCTATAGATTCAGTTTTATTCATCTGGATGAGACCGGGCCTATGTACGTGTCACGAGCTCGTTCCAGGATATAAATGGATATATGCGTCTACGGTACGCATATTATTTCCGTGGCATCCGATTATGTTGGCATTCTCGTATCTGGATTCATTTATCGCGCGCGAAGCTTCTGAAAGAAAAAGTAGACAATTTTGGCACCGCTACCGCTGATGCTGGTTCAGCAGCCGCGTCTCTATAAGTTAATTAGTTAATTACTGTAGCTGGTCTCTTGCCGACCCATCTCCCAATCAACGTTACAATCAAACGCGCACAAAAAAAAAAAAAACCATAGGTAAACAAATAAAAAAATATATGTACAATGAAACCGTAGAGTCCTATTCGGGAGTTGTCATGTTTCGGATCCGAGGGGCATATCTGAAGTCGAATTTAATTAAACCAAAGAACTGATGCGGGTGAAAGTAAGGATGGATCGTCCGAAAGAAGGAGAATTAAATCGTGCGTTATTCTTAAAAATTCTCATTCGATTCATCCTGGAAAGGAGTCGGTATTTGATAATCCGAGGGAGACATAGCTTGGGTCTTTCATCGGTTTCCAAAGATGTACAAATTTAACGTGTTGCGAGCTTTTGCCATTGGCCAAGCACCAGAAAGTGTGTGTATTGATTAATCGTTTCCAAAAATACGTAACCGATGTTTTACAGCTAATTTCTTTTGTAGTTTTGTTACGTTTTAAAATGGTGCACTCGCCATCTGGTATTTACGTACAGAAGAAAAAAAAAGAATAAAAATACAGAATGAATAATTCACTAAAAAATGTTTATTCCATTTTGCAGCGTATACATGCCATGAATGTGTGCAATCTTCGGAAAAGAAGATAAGTATAGGAAATGATATCTTTTTTTCGATGAAATGGTATGCGATTTATAAAATCGAACGGGGTTTCATAATTGTGTTGCTCTATTATGAAAGGTGTACAACGTAAAATGAAAAATCAGAATAAACGTAAAATTGGACTCCATAAAAATAAAGGTTTGTTACAAGTTTAGTTCAAATAATGTACAAGAAGCTTGTACATTTACGGTCATGTTTGTCTGCAACATTTATTGTTTCATTTTTAACATTACACATTTTCCATTAGCCGGCATCATACCTACATATCGACTTGATGATGGCTTATTGCCAGGCCAAAAAGAAAAGAAAAAAAAAAGAAAAGCTCCTTTTTGTTTTTTATTGAGCCGGTTCGGTATAGTTATCATCGATTTAAATAGCTCATTGTATCGAAGGCAAACAATGACAGTTAGCTAAACGAAAGGAAAAAATGAATGAACCGTAAAACTGATTTAAAAGAAGAATCCGAAATGTGAAGAAACCGACGCGCAAATGAAAAGTCTTCCCTAGCTCCGTGTAATTTATGAAATTAAGAAAGTTACTAAACGAGCGGTAGATACGTTTGAAAACTTTTTACGAAAAAGTTTGGAGGAGAAGTTGTTTTTGATTTTAAAACTGATAAAAATAAAAATCTCAGAAACTTTGAACATTCCGCTTTAAGAGGAGACGTGAAACACCTTTTTTGGGGTTATAAACGCTAATTGTAAATTACTATGCAAATCCTCAGCCTAAAACAACAAACGGAACGTAAACACGTTGTTTTCTTGTTGTCGTGTTTTTTGTTTTTTTTTGTTACATGAAAAAATAAAAAAGGAAAGTTCCGCAGCCTCGATGCTATTGCGAAATTTAACTTTTTGTGATGTACTAAGCTTGATAATGGACATCCGAAGAGAATTAAATGCGCGGAGGAGTCTCAGTTTCTTTCTCATAAAATTCTTCTTTGCTTTCCCGAATTTTTGTGGTATAATCAGTATTCGACTTTTTTTTTATCTTCACCTTTGGTCATGCTAGCAATGGATTTTCGCCCAGAAACGGGAAAAGAATCAGTTAGATGTGTAGATTCGGTCAGCTATTGATAGAATAGAAGAACTGAGGATCGGAACAACGGAGATCGACGGAAACGATAAGACATATGAAGGGAAATAAGCATTAAAGAGTTTATAACAGATCGGAGTACAAAGAAGTACGTTCGTTCACGAGGGATGGACATTCAAAGAAGATATGGTCAGGATCGCAGAATAGTGCGAAACGAAAACGAAAATGTGAGGAAGGAAAAAGAGTGTGATTGAGACGGAAACGGATAATAGAGACAATAACGGAGAGGCGAAGTGAAGGAAAATTGTAAAACCAAGGTCGGAGGAGGAAGATTAGGTTAGATGGAAAAATAAAAGGAAGGTTGACTGGAAAAGGAGGAAACGTAAAAATCTAACTAAAATCTAACATGAAACTTTTTACACAGTAGGAGTAAATTAGAAGCGGAAATTTTATCAAAATTACAACAATCCGAGCCAAGAAGTATGCTATTTCATTACTTTCTATCCCCATAGGCTAGGGATCCAGAGCATATCAATGCGGATAGCATGAAGTGAGAAAAGAGTGTGAATGAGAGAGGATAAAAAATCAGAGGAGTGAGAGGGGAAATGTGAGAAAATAGCTTGAAGAGCATACATGGAGTCGGAGATAATTAAATATTTAGAAGAAGATCAACAGGAGGAAATATAAATTATGGAACTTAGAATGACCATTAGCTCAGCCATAAAGATATTACAAAAAGAAGGGAGACAAAAAGATTCAGAGAAATTTATGCTCGAAAGGATGAAAGAAGCTTCAACTCCATTAGGCCCCTTCGAACCATTCGTAAAAATAGCCATATGAGAAGGAAAACGGGATTCGATATAACTATAGAATTCCTGTATATGACTGTTGCATAGGAAAAGGATTTGGAGGGGAAGAAAAAGTAGAATACATTGGGAGGATTAGAAAGATCTGCAAAATTGAAAGAAAAGTAAAGAAGATTGTTATAAGAAATTGTGCAGGATAAAAAAGAATTCAGCCGCAAATCAATGCGAGCTAGGATAGGAATTTTCTTGGGAGTAAAGCGCCAGTTTTGCAGAATAGAAAGATATGAAGGAATAAGTCTAGAGGGTGATAACGGTAAGCGTTTACGCAAGAAACGATATCCTAAATAGGATCTACGGATGAAAAGGGTAGGCGAGTTTGACTCGGCGAGAACTGCTAGCATTGGAGAAAATCTAAGAGCACCAAGGCAAAGACGAATACAAGAATTTTGGATTATATTCAGCTTGGAAAGAAGTGATTTTGAGGAACAGCCGTAAATAAAAGAACTGTAATCGAGTTTAGAACGGATAATCGATTTATACAAAGAAATCAGAAGAAAAGGTTCGCCTGCCCCTTTTGTTGGGGGAAGAACTTTCAGTAGGTTCAGTCTTTTTAGGGTAGAAGAGGAAAGGAAATTAATATGTTCGTAAACGGACAGACGACTGTTAAGGAATACACCGAGATAGCAAAAACAATCCTTACGAGGTGTAAGTATGGAGTTTAAGGATACAGAGTCTAAAGCGGTATTAAAAGGACGAAGAGAAAAGACAATACTACAAGAAGATTTTGAAGGGAAAATAGAAAGGTTCGAAGAAGAAAAAGATTGTTCCAATGTAGCTAGAGACAAATTGACTTTTTCGTTTGCGTCTACAATCGATTTTAGATTAGGTACATATCTGAGAGAGCGACATAAGCCGTGAATTTCGTTTAGCAATAAGCACTTTTTTTTCTTTTTTTTTTTTTTATTTATTTCTTTTTTTTCTATAGGGGAAATTCGGCCTGCATATCAACCTAAAAGCTAAGAAAAGAGAAAAAAAGTATAATCAGAGATTGTAGGCAAAAAAGATCCAAGCGTGAAAAGGCAAAGTATATAAGATATAATATCATAAGAAGTAGAAGAGTGGAGAGAATAGCACGAATGAGAAACGGAAAAGCGATAAAGGAAGCAGGCCGAGCCCGAAGCATAGCGCATCACAGAATTGAACGTTACGAAAACGAAACGTCGAGAACAAAAGAATCCGGTTGAGAATTCGCTCTAAATGTACTTCTGTCAGGAAAAAGGCCGATCACTCGGATTCTTGCGAATGTAGCCCGTGATTTATTCGGCTACATTATCGAAATGCCGGAAGCTCGAATGACTGAATAAACTTTGTCGAGTGTTCGAAGCGCGAGACACCGGCTGATGGTAATAATTCGGAGGAAGCAGTTTGTAGAGCGTAATAATGACAATTTGCAGATGCGGACGGAAGGTGAAAGAGGCAACAGTTGACATCGATTGCGGAATGACCGTGCAAATGAGAGCGCCCTTAACAGCAGTCGGAGCCCCGGTATCGCATTATGAAATTAAATTATTCGCGCGCGTTCGATTGTCTTCCGCCGCCGATGCAGTCGCCTTACCTCTGCTGGCTAATGAGCGAGCAATTTCCATCCGGTATAGAAGCGGTCTAATTTTATTATTCGCGCGCGACGACTATATTCTTGCGTGGTTCCGTAAGCCGCTGTTCGCGTCTCCGAACTATGGTCCCGTTTTCTGGTGAGCGTATGCACATATCGAAGCAGACATCTCGGTCTGATTAGCGGCTATAGCTGTTTACTTCAGTAGAGATTGTAAATATTTCGCCGTGCGCATTGAACGAAGTTGGTTGAAGGCTTAGTAGACGTTCACAGCGAACAGTGTGCCAGCACTGAACGAGAAACGACGCTAATTTAGACCGGCAATTCCTGTTGCTCGCCCGATTTGCCTATAAGTGCGCCTTTCGACATTTAACAAAGCCCTAAAGCTGTGCGCTTTCGCTGCGTTTAGTTTGTTTACACAGTTCTACTATCAGAGCTTAACGATAATGATTCGTGCTTCCTGCACTTTTCTAATTCCGTATTGTTTCAAACGAGATTTCTGTTACATATCCTGCTGCCCTCAATTAAATCCGTTCACTCACTTTGCAGTCTCTCTCTCTCTCTCTCTCTCTCTCTGTTGTACGAGAGAAATGTTTACATTTTTCCTATAACTATTTTACTTTTACATAATCTTAATAGTCGGAAATACGATAATTGGTTATACTTTTATTTTCATTTCATTAACAATTTTTTTCCGGTGTTACCAGATTCTCGATTTTAATTTATTTCCCGACTTTATTTAAAATTCATTTATCACGAATTTGCTACTTCAAATAGGTACTTCCGTAATTACGATGACGCCATTCAAATTACTTTTTAATTGTATAGATAATAGTAAAGACTCGAACAGAAAATAATTTAATCTTCCACGTGCAAAATTTAATCCCCCCCCCCCCAAAAAAAAACACAATACTGTAAAAATGCAAGGTTTTAGATGTGCGTTTTTATCCTACAAAAAATTCAGTTAATTTTTATATATAAAAAAAAAATATACGAATTCATTAATAAAATTATATACATTTTCTCTATAAAACTTTTTCTTTTTCTCCCAATAAATTAAATACTACATTAAATGAATATTTACAGAAATTTTCTGCGATAAGTCTAATGTATTGTGTTAAAAAAAAAAAAATGAGTATTTTAACGTACGTATTGAGTAATAAATAAACATCTGAAAAATAGATTAATAACAATTCTCTATTCAAATATTGATACCCGTACAATCGTTGTAAAACGTTTTTTTTTTTTATGTAAAAACGTTTTACCATCTGAAATATTTTTAATTTTAACAATATTTTATTCTTTTACTTTTATTGAAAGTTAATACGTATCATTTTGAACTGTATAAAAAAATTATTTAAAATAAAAGCGAGTTTTAATCGACCGCTGATTTTATAAATATATTTGTATTTCGAAAAATGTAATATATCATACTGCGTTTCATTCACTTTTTTCTGATCACATAAACAATTATGGAATTTTAAACACGCGTGTTTTTTGTTTTTTTTTTTCTTTTTTTTGGGCTCGTCAACCAAGGACCTTTACCCAGAAACAAAAGGTAAGGAAAGAAGTCGGTTATATTTTGATTCGATCAGAAATTTTAACTAAAAAGGAACAAATAGCAAGAATAATTAGTGGGGAAGGAAAGGACAGGATATAGGAGCACAATAAGGGGTAGGAAGTCCAAGCTTAAGCAAATAAGAATATAAGGCAGAACGCTCCACCGAGAGGGATGAACACTGGAAGAACACATGATCGGCGTCCCAAATAATTGCATCATCCGGATGGAGAGGACAGTGTGGAGAAGAAATCAAGGAGAAACGAAATCTGGAGGAAGGCAGCAAAGAATGGCCAAAGCGCATACGAACAATGGAAACAACTTCAGAACGACGAAGGGAGGGATGCAAAAGAAACCATGAATATGAAGGAAGAGTAGGCTGGACTGACAGGTAAAAGGAACAACTGTTGGAAAAAGAAGAAACATAGGTATCCGACCAAAATCGGATATGAAAGCTTTTACAAACTGATAGCAGGTTAACGGATGGAATTTTTTTAAAAAAAAGACGAGAGAAAGCAGCAGCAGCCCGAGCCAAGGAATCAGCCGCTTCATTGCCAAATATGCCCGAGTGGCCAGGTACCCACAGCAGATCAATATTGACTGAATGGAGATAGGAAAGATTGTGAATGAGTGAACGTATACGGAGGATAACAAAGTCACACGAATGATCAGGAAGGGGAGAGGATATGGCCTGAAGGGCGCTCAAAGAGTCAGAAATAATTAAAAACTTAGAGGAAAATTGATTCGAGGAAATGAAAATAATAGAGCGAAGGATAGCCAAAAACTCGGCTGTGAATATGGAACAGAAATAAGGAAGTCGAAAAGATTCTGAGAGGTTAAAATCAGGAAGGATGAAAAAAGCACCAACACCACCAGGCCCCCTCGAACCATCCGTGTAAATGGTAACATGAGAGGGAAATAGAGAATTGATAGTGCTGTAAAATACCTGTTTAATTACGGCTTGGAGGAGATTTTGTGCAAATGAGGGGAGGATAAATACCTTAGGAGGATGACAGATGTCAGCGAAGTCGAAGGAAAAATAAGGGAGATTATTGAACGAGATAATATACGGCCAAAATGAACCGAGACGATGTGAAATAAAAGCCAGAATAGGGGTTTTGCTGGGAGTGAAGCGCCAGCTATTATAAATCGAAAGATAACAAGGGTAGAGGATGCGAGAGGAAGACGTTTAACAAGGAAGCGATAGTCTAAATAAGATCTACGAATGGATAGGGGTGACGAATTGGATTCAGCAAGAATAGCAGGGGTTGGAGAGGATTTAAGAGCGCCAAAACAGAGACGAAGGCAAGAATTCTGAATTACATCTAGTTTGGAAAGACGTGTCTTGGACGCACTACCATAAATAAAAGAACAATAATCAAATTTGGAACGGATAATAGATTTGTAAAGAGAAATAAGAATATAGGGATCGCCACCCCATTTAGTTGGCGACAGGGCTTTCAGCAAGTTTAACCTTTTAATAGTGGAAGCAGAAAGATATTTGATGTGTTCAGAGAAGGACAAACGACTATCAAGAAAGACACCGAGATAACAAAAGCAATTAACACGGGAAAGAGATACATTGTTTAAGGATAGGTTGACCAAAGCAGGGTTATAGGGACGGAGGGTAAAAATAGTATAAGAAGACTTAGAGGGAGAAATTGAAAGATTAATTAAGGAGAGAGAATGTTCCAGCACAATGAGCGACGAACTGAGTGCTTCATAGGCTGCTAAAACATCCTCAGACGAGGAAAACAGGAGAATGTCGTCCGCAAAGAATAAGGAATAGGAATTTAAAGGAAGAGAAGCTATACTGATAGTATAGATGTTAAAAAGAGTAGGACTGAGGGAGGAACCCTGAGGAAGACCTCGGAAAACCTTTCTTGGAGCATTAAGAGATGGAGAGGAGAAGTGGATAGAACGATTTGACATGAGATTGATAATAAGGGAAGAGAATTTAATTGGGATATTAATTGCCGTCATTTTATCTCTTAGAGTGGGAAGATGAACATTATCAAAAGCAAACACGCGTGTTTAATCTATATAATATAAACGAAAGTCGGGTTAGTTACACCGCTTATAACTCAAAAACGGCTGGACCGATTTTCATGATCTTTGATTTGTCTCCAGCCCGAATAATACGCAATTTAAAAAAAAAAATTGATAATTTTTTTTTTATATTTAATATTTTTAAAGTATAGTTTTCTGTAATACATGTTTTTATAAGTTTTTTAATAATTTTTTTTTTTCCTATATAAATAAAACAAAGCCTGGTTAGTTACACCACTTGTAACTCAAGAACGGCTGGACCGATTTTTATGATGTTCGATTTGTTGGATTTATCTCCGTAACAAATAGCAAAATACAAAATTTAAAACAAAAAATTTATTTTTTTTTGCTGTTTTTGGCCTAAAACGGAGGTCACACAATTTCTTAACCGTAATTCTTGGATTTTATGAAAGGGCTTTTGCGTTTTGTTTTATATTTTGAATATCACTTTTAAGGAGGTATTTGATGATGAGTTATGAATTTTTTAAAGGTTATTTTTGAGGTCGTTCTAAATTCCACATTATATATTCTTGACGGCTTCTTTGCCGCCCAGGGTAATCGCTCAGCTTAAAGTTGTAAATTGTCATAGACAGAAGTTTAATTGTACTTTATGATCCAATTCCGATAAATCAAACCGTTTCCGGGCTATTGTATAATTGAATATTTTTGTCGTTTGTGAACCATCTTATTAGGTTATACTGATTTTCGTTATTAAGGCGAATAATGCCCCTTGTTGCCACGTGAATTACATTCATTTTAATGTAATTAAAATACTTTTCATTTTGATTTTTGTACATTTATTGAACTTAATTCATTTTGAGTATTAATTTTATCTGAATAAAAAACTAAATTTAATTTAGCTAATAAATTAACACAACATTTATTTTCTAAGGCGGTACGAAGTTCGCCGGGTCAGCTGGTTTTGCATAAAGAAAAGAACATGATCAAAAATATCGCATGAGTGCATCAAAATTAACTTGAAAATCGCTGTAGCGGTAATATCGGCGCCGACGCCATAGATAATGCCTTATATATATATATAAATATGTCTTTGTACAAAAAGAAAACATAATGTTATTAGTAAAAATATATATAAAATTCCTTATTTGACGTTCAATTTATGTAGGTAATTAACGGCTAAAAACCAAGAATCACCGAGCACGTTCGTGCGAACGATCGCATTGAGGTAAGGACTGAGTTATAAGTGTCCGAGTGATAGTGGTCGAAAGCGAAAGCAATAACATTCTTAAATGTACGGTAATTGATTTTTACAAAGTACATTACACATTTCACATTCTTCGCTGCAATGGGCAACGGGCTTTACTGTCCCGCCTACACTTTATATCACATTCTATGTTCTGACATATACATATGTACCAGAGGCGGATCATGATTTTTTTCCTAGTAAAGGCAGAAAAATGTTGAAAGTGAATTAACTCAGTCACAAATTAAAAAAACACTTTTTTTCTTTTTTTTTTTTTTCAAGAAAATTTAAAAAATTTTTAATTTTAATGGAAAATCGCTATCCAAATTGAGATAAAGAAAATTAACAAATTTATCATAAATGCTATTCTAAAACTTTACACGTAAAATTCATTAAAAGAAAAGACTTGACCGGAAATTTAACGCTTCGAAATTGTAACTTAGCCATACTAGCAGCAAATAATTTTAAATGATTTCGCCTATTAGTATACGTAGATAAACTACTTACTGCTGTACAGATCTGAAAGACTGTCGTCGCAATTATATTTCGTTACTTGCTGCTGCACAATGTCAGTTAACGAGCTTTCTGTTAAAACTTATACACTGTTAGAGGTAGTGCTTTGTATCGCTACCTGCTGGCGCTGTAATAGTGATTGATCGTGTCGTAAACGGCCAAGTATGACAGATATAGCTGTCTAGCGAAAATGCCGTCACGTCTAAAGCTATGCGCAAAACATTTTGCAATTTATATTCATTCTTATAACGTAAAAGTCGTACGCACATGGGTAGAGAACTCAAAGTCTTTCGAACATTTATGAGGTATAATATTGTGAAAAAATTTTAACATTTTTGAATACTATTTAGCGTTTTAAAAGCAAATTTTATCGTTAACTCTTTATAATGTAAATTATTTAGTTTTATTAAAATTACGAATAAGTGTATTATTAAAATTTGTTACTTTTTCATATGTATGTAACGATAGGTACTTATTATTTTTTAGTCTGTTAAAAAGTCACATATTTTTTTAGATTCCAGAAGAAAATCCGATAAAAATTAATCACTTCTTAATTATTTAATTTATATAATTAAGATGACGCAAAGGATTGATAATATCATTAATAACTTCACAATCGTTAATCAGTTCCGTTTACACATGCTTCGTTTTACCGAAAGAAAGATTGAAAAGAAATTATTTCGTACTATTGAATGTTGTTTAGGATTAGTCATTTTTATTCTTAAATTTTTTTATACTGATTATTGTAATATTTTTGTGCACCTAATTTTGTTAATATAAATATAAAATAAATAAATACTTCAATAACAAACAAAAATAACTATTAAATTACAAATTAAAATAAGTAGTTTACTTTTGAAACGTTTTCGAGCATAGCCCATCATTAATTATCAATACTGAGTGTAGTCAAATCTAAAATTAGATTTAATTGAGTATACTCTGTATTGCTAATTAATGGATGGTCTATGCCTGAAAACGTTTCTTTAAATTGAGAGGTATTTGTTTTAATTTATTAAATTTAATGTTTATTCTTGTTTGTTATTGAGGTATTTATTTATTTTATATTTGTACATATAAACAAACAGGTTTGCATTTATCTACATTTAAAGTATAGATAGTAATAACAAATGCCTTCAAACGCGTAAATTACTTGCGCCACTTCAGATTAATAATTTCAATTAGAAATTCACAAAGGAAAATTTGTATAAAAAAACAAATAATTATTGAAACAGAAAAGCGGTAGAAAATTACTTAATAAAAACAAAATATGAAAAATAAATTACATTTCGGTTACAAATAAAATGAATGATGTCGTAGTGCGGTGATGTAGGAATATATGATAATTATGGTAGCAAATGAATTCCCGCATCCGGTCTAGCTGTCTATAAAATGCTATTTCCCGCATCATAAAAAAATAAATAAATAAACGTGCACTGAACAACGCACTGGTCGCTTGGCCAAAGTAGAGAAGTACCTGTTCATTAAAAATTGGCTGTTTACACTGTTATTGTATGTTTACAGATGTTTCTCAACGCGCGGTTAGTAACTTGTTAATGTTGGAGAAGTAATCCCAACGCCTGGTGAATAAATCACAAAAGGGAATATATACACACGTAGATGTTTGTGCATTTATGTATTTTTGCCTGTGCACCCTGAAATAAAAGCGAAGATCTTTAAAGAACAACGCAACTTTGTTCAGCGTTGTATTTGAAAAAACCGAAGCTAAAATTAACCACTTCTAATTATTACGATAAAATTGAAGAGAATTTGAATAGCTGTGACAAATTAAATTTTCACTAGGTAATTCTAACATTCGATTAAAAGTTTTATTAAACGTTTCTGTGTGAATTAAATTAAATTAAATTTCTTTTTACTTATTTTTCAAAAGTAGATCAACGGCGATTACTGAATAAAAAAAAATTACATAAAATAACAAGAAAATAAGAAAAATCTAGGCGTCAGTGATTACATTAATGTGAAAATTCTATATTTACTTTGATATTGTATTGCTTTTTTAAAAATATTTTCCACTTCTTAATATTTCAAACAAGATATACTGCTGCACTTTCCTTTTCTTGGGGTAAGGAGGCTCATAAAATTATGAAGTTTTTTTGTGGTATATTCCGACAGTCAGTTAGAAACGTTTAAAGAACGGAATGACTCTACAAAACTAGTTGGATTTGAAAAAGAACGATACATTTCCTTTTCACGTTTCAACATTTAAATATAAAATTTCGAAGAAAAGCGTTCTCGCGTCAATTTTTTAAATTGTATACAGCAGCGATGAGTAGGTGTCCAGAAGGGCGCATATCTAAAAGGATTCATATCACATAGTGGATTGACGATGTCCTTTTGATTTGCAGTATACTTATATCCGTAGATTTAGACGAACCGCAATAATTTAGGGCATTATTATAAATTGGGAAGAAAATTTTTTGACTGAAATGAACGATCCCAAATGTTCATTAACTTCTGCTCTATCAAAACATTAGCCTCAAACTAAAGGAAACACATATTCTGAAGCCTTGCGTACCAGAGTGCATCCTGTGTTTGTGATTTTTTTTTCGGCCTAGTAACAAACCATTTGGTGTTAAATGTGTTGTACGTTCGCATTAAAACCCGTTATCTCTTAACACACATTATTTACGGTAAAGTGTTTATTCAACTATAAAAACAAAAAAATCAATGCTTTAAGCATTATAGCTTAACTTCAACTGACAGTATCGTATTTATATAGATGTTTTTAAACCTCTTTCCTCTTGTCCAAAAATCTTTTTATATCGCCTTCAACTCTGCACATAAATCTAGTATTTCGCTTTTCACTTTTCCTTCAATTCCTTTATAGGTACCCCAGTTTACTTCTTTCCGAATGTCAATCGTTAAAATTTATTATTCTTTTCTTCTTTATCTACTCATCTTAGTTTAATATAAATACCTTTCACTTGCATCGGCGACTGTGCCTTCTTATTATTCTTCTTTCCCTTCTTCTTACCTCTTTACTTTCAATACTTCTGTAGCTTCATAATGCCTGCTGCGTTTAATCTACTAAAACGCGGAACTGTCGTATCCTCAGAGCCAATAAATATTCATTAGAGGCTATATTGGATCTTCATAATATCAGTGTTGCTCTTATTTATGAAACGTGGTTTCGGTCTGGCATAAATTTTATTGAAAGGGTTTCAAGGTAATCAGATGTGATCGCGGTTGCAGCTGTGCTAATTTTTATCCTTGTTAGAAATGACATTCTGTTCTAATCCCACGTTGTTGCTTCCACCTCCCTCCTTGTTCTACTATCCCAAACATTGTTTAAATTTTCATCCATTTTTCCTTTATGCGTCTTTTTAACATTATTTCTACTTATATTCCCTGTAACTACGATCTTCGTCATTTCCTTCTTTTTTAATTCTATCCCGTAAGCAATCATTACCGGTGGAGACTGGAAAGTCCGTTCTACCTTTGTGGAGCTATACATTTTACAATACCAACGGTTCCATCCTCGAAAATGGTGTCTTTTCTAATAATTTAGCACTCTTTAATGACCACCTTTTCTCAACCTACTTCACGAATTCATTTATCTCCAGCTCTCTCGATTTAACTCTTTGCTTTCCTTCTATTGGTCTTAACTACATCTGGAGGACTTCGGGTGTTTTCGGTAATGACCATGTCCCGATATTAATAACTCTTGTTAGCTTTCTTTCTCCGATTTATTTCGCGCCTCCTCATTCTCCTTCTCGGAATCTCACCAAAATGAACTCTGTTCCGCTCCTCGGTTGATTCGTCACTCCTTGATACGCAGCCTAATTCTGATCCCATATCTCTTTACAATCTCTTTTTACATTCTGTCACGTTGCTCTTTTTCTATATCTTATTTTTCTTGTCGTTCTCTATCAACCATTCATCGATGTGCAGCCTTACCTCTTTGGTGGAATGAGGTATGCGATTTTATCATTATCGCACCGCCTTTAAGACGTACCGTTCTAATTATACGACTAAAATATCCTGGCTTATAAACGAACTAACGCTGCAGCTAGACTTATACTTAAAAACTCAAAGAAGTCCTCTTGTGTGTGTGTGGACAAAATTCTGTTCTTCCTTTCTAGAATTACCTCTCTTTCATGCATTTGGAGAATAGTTAGAGCTTTTAACATTCCATCCCCTTAATATCCTTATAATTTCAACGTTCCCGGGATGGCTTTATAGCCCTTAATTGATTTCGTTGATTCCGTTTACGTTTCTTCTTTTGCTGAATTGTGCTCTATTCCGTTTCCGCAAAATTCTTTTTCTCACTTCCTAACTTCGGCTTTCAATTTTAATGAATAAAGTCTGTTCTATCTAAATCTTCGAGCTTTACTCTATGCCTTGACAGCATAAAAATCTATTTGAATAATCCCCAGGTATACTTCTTCGCTCCATCATTGTATCCATCCTTAAAATAAGTTTTCCCTTACGTCTCGTTTCCTTGATATCCTACACCAGAAAACTGTTTGGGGGTATGCTGAACAAGCGCCTTATTTGATGGTTGGAGCAGAATAACGTATTTCCGGGTAATCTTTGGGCCTTTTATTGGTCCTCTCGATTGTATTAGTCTTTCCCTTTCTCATGTATACACATTTTTTATTCATAAAAATTACACCTTAGCTTTTTTTATCGATGTTTCCGGTGCTTTTAATGATGTTCATCCACCAATTTTAAGGTAATCAAATGGTATCAATTATCATTCCTGTTCAATTCACTTACCTTATTATTAATCTAATGTTGAATCGCTCTATCTATCTCTCTTCTCTATTTCTTTGTGTTTTAAGAAAAGTTTTTCAGGGGTTTTACTTAAGGTTCCTCGCTCAGTCCTACTTTTTTAACATCTATACTACTATTATTGCTTCTCTTCCTTTAAATTCTTTCGCTCTATTCTTTACTGATGATACCGTGTTTTTTTCCTCTGTCCACAATACTGTTGAAGCCAATTGAGCTCTTAATTCGTTTCTCATTTTGTTAGAACTTGCTCTTACTTCATTTAACCTTTCGATTTCTCATTCCACGTCTTCTTATGTTGTATTTACTCATCGACCCCATAGTTTTGCTTTTGCTATTGTATTTTTAAACTTTCTCCTGTTAATTGCTTCTATTATTTGAGCATCTTCCTTGATAGTCGTCTGTCCTTCTCGAACGCATCAGATACCTTTCCTCCTCTTCAATAAACTTACTGAAGGCCCTGTTGCCAACTAAACTGGGTGATGATCCCTTACATTCTTATTTCTATATATAAATCCATCATCCATTCCATATTCGATTATTGTTCCTTAATTCATTCCTGTGTCTCTAGGTCCCGACTCTGTGAGTGAGATATAATGCAAAACTCTTGCTTGCGATTCTGTCATAGTGCTCTTTAATTTTCTTTGATTCCGGTTTATTCTTGCTGAATTTAATGCGCCACTCCTACTTATTCGTAGATCTTATTTAGGCTATAGCTTCCTTGCTAATATTACTTACAATATTGTTAATTATTAAAACTTGAACTACGGTGGAGAATAGTTAAGTGCTATGTTTTTTCCACGCTATTATATGCGGCAAAAACCTGGACATTAAAGGCAGAACAAATAAAACGATTAGAAGCGTTCGAGACATGGCTGTATAGACGATTACTTGCAATACCGTGAACAGCAAAAATTACAAATAAAGTAGTTGTGAAACGGATGAATAATTCCCCTTGAACTAATCAGATTAATAAAATTAAGAAAAATGAATTATCTGGGTCATTATTTGATGCGGGGGCTGAAGTACGAGTTACTACAAACAATACTGATGAGTGCAGTAGAAGGTGTTCGTGGTGTTGGCCGCAGAAGGACGTGATGGATTTCCAACATCCAAAAATGAATGGCTATTACTGAGACAGGAAAACTTTTCCATCTAGCACGAGACCGGAAAGCACAGATCGAAGTGGTAAAAGATGTAGACGCCAACCTTCGATAGCGAAGACGGCTCAAGAAGAAGAAGATTCGTAATTATGAAAAAAAATGTATCTCATTAGCAACACTTGTGAAACATAAAAGTTCATAATCGATTAAAAAAATATCGCTAATAACTATAATTAAATTATTCGGGAAAAATCGTCCCTTTAACTTCAGAAATGTCTTTGAGGTCATATACCTTAAAGAATCGCTAATTCCAATAAACACGGATTTTTAAAAATTTTTTGCGATTCGAGGTCTTATAGATATTTATTAAAAAAAAATGGCCAATTGTTTGCTCTTCTCACTAGCGCAGCAAAAAAAACGATCGTTTTCAACACTGCTGGACAAATTTTTTCCACTAGAAGAGCTAATTTACGAAGCGAAGGTGTTATTATATTTCACAAAGTAATAAATTCACAGTATTATGCCGAAAATAAATAATAGTATTATAAAAATTATATAAAAAGTATACAAATCATATTCTCTTCTTCTTCGACGTGTCGTACGCAGTGTTCTGCGCGTAGACGATCATATATTATGGCTTCTTGCCGCCTGCATCAGTTGTCCTATCGATGATTTTTTGGTCCACTGTCGGACATTTCTGGTCCATGATATTCTTCTTCGACCTCTTCCTCGTTTCCCTTCTATTTTTCCTTGAATGATCAACCGTAATAGTTCATATTTTTGTCCTCGTATAATATGACCAAAATACCTAGTTTTTCTTGCTTTTATTTCTTCAATTATTCTCCTTTCCGTTCTAGCTCTCTTTAGCACCTCTTCATTAGACATTTTCTGTACCCAAGATATCTTCAAGGCTCTTCTATATAACCACATTTCGCACGCTTCGAAATATTTGAGTGTTCTTACGGTATATGTCATTGCTTCGACCCCATACATTAGAATCGGATATATATAGCATTTTATGAAGTTCTGTCTTATGCGGAGACTTAGTGATTGGTCCGTTAACAATTTTTTAAACTTCTCAAACGTTGTTTTGGCTTGCCCACATTTTCTTTTAACTTCAGTATTTGGATCAAGCTTCTCTGTAATATAACATCCTAGATACTTAAATTGTTTAACTTCTTCGATGTTTTTCCCATTAATCTGAATAGTTGTGTTTCGATGTTGTTTGCGACTGACTACCATAAATTTTGTTTTGTTTTCATTTATCCCTAGTCCATATTTTTTACCTGCTTCATTAACTTCGTTAATAATATTTTGTAACTGTTCGCAAGAGTCAGCCAGAAGAACGGTGTCGTCTGCATAACGGATGTTATTTATGTACTTTCTATTTATCTGAATTCCAGCTCTGAGATTCCATAACGCTTGCTCAAAGATACTGGCTGCATATAGGTTAAACAGGGGCGGTGACAGTATACATCCTTGTCTGACTCCTCTGTTTATACGGACGTTTTCTGACATTTTGTTTTCTACTAAAATCTTGGCGCTCTGTTCCCAATACAATTTCTGGATGATTCTCATATCATATTGATTTATTCCTTTGTTTTTTAAAATTCTTATTAAATGGTCGTGCTTGACTCTGTCAAAAGCCTTCTCGTAATCCAAGAAACATACAAATACATCTTTTTGTTGATCGTAGCATTTCTGTAGAGCTATATTTACTGCTACCAATGCTTCCCTAGTACCGTATCCTTGTCTGAAGCCGAACTGACATTCATCCATATCTCTTTCGCATATATTTCTTATTCTGGCGTGCACTATTCGTAGTAAAATTTTCAGAAGATGACTCATTAAGCTAATCATTCTATAGTTGTTGCAAGTATTAGAGTTTGTTGTCTTTATGTTGATTCTAACCACTCTTGTGGTATCTCGCCAGTATTGTAGATTTCATTGTAGATTTCCGTTAATTTTTCAATATTCTCATCATTTAATAATTTAATTATATCTATTGGGATACCATCGGGACCTACTGCTTTTCTTACTTTTGCTTGTTGTATAGCATATTTTACTTCGGACTCTAGAAATCATATTAAAAATATTAAA
The DNA here is from genome assembly GCA_039619475.1 of Icerya purchasi. NCBI lineage: Eukaryota > Metazoa > Arthropoda > Insecta > Hemiptera > Monophlebidae > Icerya > Icerya purchasi. Next base: position 292,658,545 of record CM077116.1, on the reverse strand, counting down.
AAAACATAGACTAGTTTTGACAAATTACCGTCATTATCAGAAGGTGTTTTAACGAAATTTTTTTTTGTACCATAACCTATGAGGTAGTGCGAAAGCCTAGCAATTTAGGTGCTCGGCTACCGAATCAGAGGTTACGGGTTAGGGACTTGCTCCGTTCGGGATCTAAGTCGTTCCCAGGTTTATCTAGACTGAAATTAAATTGGGTACCACAGAAATATAGGAAAAGCAAAGGTAGCCGGGAGAAAAAAACCGGCTCTTCAATTCACATTAGTGCCATGCATTTGGAACACCGTGAACCTTAACTTCACAGCGTCCGACGCCAGGTCAAGAGTGTAGAACTTATTTTACAACATAGAATATAAAATAATTTAATTTCAATTATTAGTGAAATTTTCTTATTGATTATAAATCTTTGTTTTTCCAATTGCTACCGCGTGATGGGTATATTTTTCGAAATTAAGAATGCTGCAAATAATATTTTTCATATCGACATTTCTGTTTAACTTTAAAACGAAGTATTCGAATTATTGAAATAATATATTTAATTTATATGCAGCAATTAAAATTAATGTATTTTTCAGTAATATTTTTAAATTTGTCATTTAATAAGAAGTTTAATTTAAAACTAAATACGAAACACAAAGTTATGCGCATTAAAAAATAAATATCTAATGAGATATGTGGAATTGGATAACCTTTGGTTTTCAGCCTAATTTTGTCCAAAGCAGAATGTGTTCGTTCGAACTCTAGCGATTGTCTTTTCCGTCTACACTTATTATCCCCTCCATTGTTTCCTTCTCATTAGCGATAGCTGATCGCCTCACTGTATAACTTTCGTTTTCCTTTAATTGTTTCTGGGTGAAGGTCCTCGGTTGACGAGCCTAATTAAAAAAAAAACTAGCCATATGGTTTGGAAGATTTTTAATTTTGTTATTTGCACAGACGAGGAAAAATAAAAAAAGAAGAAAGAGAAGAAAAAAAGATAGTTCGTCAAATTTTGATTTGTTTTATTTTATTTCCCTTTTACTATTGACTATGTTAGCAAGTGTAGTTTTTGTAACTTTATATTTATGTATATGTAATCAACGAGTGTATGCATACGTGTATGAGTGTATAAGTGTATATGTGTGTCTGACTGTATAATTGTGCAAGAGTGTTACATATGTATCTAGAGCTGTCAGGATATTTAATTACTTGTTAATTTACAGCATGTGTGCGCGTGTGCGTGTGTGAGTGTGTATTTATTTTGTTTAATGATCATATATCATACATTTGATAAATCTATGAATAGTGGAAGAAGTTTATTTGTTTTTATTTATTTATTATATTTACAAGTCGCTTTTGGACTACAAGGTCATTAGCGACTACGGTTTTACAGATAATTATAAAATTTTATATTGAATATTTGAAAATGCGCGAAACAACAAAATTAGCTGAAGGCTGGGGAAGTTAGATCAGTTGGAATACAGAGATGTCTTTGAGGAAGGCTACGATTTTTTTACTCTTCTCGGCGTCCGAAAACATCTCTGGAAGGCCTTTTATTTATATAGTTTTTTAATAATATTTTGTTTAAGAAAGTTTTATTGTTTGTAATAGCCATCGCTCGCGCAAATTTGCGCATAGATGGAATATGTATAATAATAATAATAATAATAATAATAATAATAATAACAATAACAATAATAATAATAATAATAATAATAATAATAATAATAATAATAATACACTTGAGTTGATTTGGTTATTATTATTATTATTAATATTATTACTTTTATTGGAACTGAATTTTTAAGAAGGAAATCAAAAAGTTTCCAATGCCGAAATATGATTTAAAAAAAGTTTATTTCCGATTATTTGCCGGGTGAAAGTTTTATCATTGAAATTCTGATCGACTTTTTCGCACTTGAAAAAGCGTGTCGCAAAAGCGTTAAACGGCTGTTAAAACGACGAGATGTATTGACTTTCACGAATGAAATTATTAGCAGCGTTGTTTAAGCACTACTTTGAAGTTTCGTCCATTTACAGCTGGCTTAGAATGAAATCTTTTCTTCGAAATGCTGAATGCGTCACCTAGGAAAATGCCTGCCTTTGCAGCCACTGTTCCGCGGGTGCGCACGCGCATAAATTACACGGCTTATCAACTAGTCGACTCCTTTGAAGAACACTTCGAACAGAATAATTTAATTCGTGCTTTTCCAATCGATAAATTTCCTTATCCTTTGCTGCATCTAGCGTAATGATAGTTCCATTAATTATAATTATGTTTACATCACCCTTTAAGCTAGTAATAAAGAAATGATAATTAATTCAGCTTCGTAATCGTTGCAGCGTTAAAGTGGATGTTGCGCGCCCCATTTACCAAATATCAGCGAAAGAATCGGCCGCGTACATTTCAGAGAACCATTTTGATCTTTTTTAATATTCAATTTAGTTTCGGATGTTCAGCGTTACAAGTAAATGCTTCTTTGTAAAGTAAAATTAATTACGACGATAATTAATGTAACGATTAATTCGATAAAACACGTCACGGATTACTGAACGCTATATGTAGATAATTAATGCCCAAAAGTCGTTACATTGTTGCTGCCAAGTAGCGTCTCTTGCACGTGTTTCGTGAAACAGGGAACTCTTCGCCATTAGGTGACACATCATTTGTCGATTTCATGAATTCGGCGAAATGTATGCGTCTATTTTACGAGACAGGTGGAATTAGTTGAAAATTCAAGCGGAGGCGGGAAATATGCAAGGCAAGGTTTTAAAAGTGTACTTTGTTTTCCTCTGAAATGATAATAATAAATAAATACTCCGGAGCCTATCAAGTACAGATTATTTGCGAATGATTAGATTAAGAACTGCTCCGACCTAGAATAGGCTCGGAAGCTTTGCAAATTGTCTGTAAAAAGCGTTTTGAATCGAAGTAAAACTACTGTGGTTCAGTTTTCTGCCTAAAGTGTCCCAATTTGGGCAGGAAAAAAATTGTTTTTCCTATTTTTTGGATAGAAATTATCGAAATTTTTGTGAAAAATTAAAATTTCCAAGACTGGCGATGGACTTACTGGAAGGAATCACCTTTAAGATCTCAAATACGCCAAATCGTGAAATGGTTAATAGAAGATGTTTTGGACCTGAGAACTTATTACAATCCTATTCTTAGAGTCAAACGGGCGAGAAAACACGATTGTAAATTACATTCTTTACGGCGACCTAGTACTTCAACTTGTACGCACTTCAACTCGACACGTGACACCTCCTCCATAATAGATTTTAGAACCGATCCATAACGCTGCTTTAATAAATATCCTCGGGGCGTGCCGTCGAACATATTCCTACATCAGATTTCTGTATTTTAACAAGCGTGCCTTCGTTACTCGATGTTTTTAATTTCTATAGATCTTCCATGATCATCTACACTAGTATCCCGAACACTAGTTTTCATCAGTGAACTTTACCATTCCTTTCTCTTTCTTTCACAGTGATCCACTAGCCAGTAGCCTTTATGCGCTCGCTAAAAAGCATATTAAATACAACGCTGATCTCTCAGTTTTACCAAAAAACGATCCTCCATGAGAACACTCTTCATTGGTTGTAGATTTATCTTTATTGCATGTACGCGCGTCTAATAATGAGCAACATTCAGTCCTTCAGAAAATACAAATGTGCACACTTGACAAACGCGTGTACACTGATGGAGCCCAAAGTATATATTTTAAAAACGATCTCATCGCCCACAGCATAGGTCTATTTAATTTCAGACGAAGTTCAGGCCGTACGACCGCATATTATTGAGCTGAATTATATGGCATTCTCAATGATATTTGGAAGCATGCTTGTTAGACAAATATAGTAAGAAACAATATCCAATTATTACAGATTTCTTGGATTCGATTCACTCTATCCAGTCGCCTATCGTAACAAAACCTTTAGTATGGGAAATAAGAACAACAGTACACAACGGCTATACCAAAATCTGAAACACAGATAAGCTTTCTTTCGGTCCTAGTACATGCTGGAATAGCCCCCCCCCCCCCAAGGAAACGAATGCGTGGACTTGGCGGTTTCCCTGCACTGCTTGATGTGCCCCGTCACCACATCTCTTTTCTGTTCAGGAGTATGACGCAAAGATGGGTTTCTTCTTGGTGGCGACAAGAAACTTTTCTAAGATCCATCAAGTTAAGCTTCGACAGTCACTGTTTGACTTGCCGGAAAAAGAACTCTTTGTGCTCAATAGATTCCGTTTAGGACTGTCTAGCATAATCATATCTTTTAGGGAGGTGCTCTCTGCTTGACACGCATATTTTGTAATTTTACTACCGAGTAATACATTATTAAACATTGCAACCAGTTTAAGAGAACAACGATTAAATCCCCAGACCAGGTTAGGTCGATCCTGAATTTCCTGAGCGTTAACCACTTTATAAACAGGTTATAATGTTTGATTTACTTAGCTATTATTATTCAGTCAACGTTAGATTGCTGTTCCCTTTTGTACGGCGATATTCCTGATCTTCCCTCAGACTTACTCCTTATGTCTCGCGAGTCCCTAGAATTATTCGTAAATTCGGCAGTTCTCTCGAAAACCAACATCGGGTCTTTCTGTTTATCCTAGGCATCTTGACTGCTGCTTCCTGGTTAACTGCAACTTTATTTTTCAACGTTTCCATCATCAAAGAATTACAATTTTTTCTTTCATACGTATGCGCGCTCTTTAATTAATTTTCTCTATGTTATAAAAACTTCTTTTCCATTTCTTTCTTAATTATACCAAAATTTTCTCACATCTAACTATACTTCGTTTCGCAGCTAATCTTTCGACAAATCGTTTCTATTTGAGAATACCACGCTCCGTACCCTCATTATTTCTTTCGTCGATTCGTTCCCCGGTTTCGTATCACGCTAGAAATTTTTTTGTGTTCATCTTCCATTCGATTGTCGTTCAACTGCTCGTTTGTTTATCACTTTTCTATATCCGGTACTCTTATATTTCTGAAATTTTATTTTTTCCGATGCCTATCAGTTTTTCTTATTTTTTTCAATTACTTCTTTTGTAAAAAGGGCAAACCTGTGCGGTGTAGGTACCGGTATTATGTAAATAATTCTACCCGTTTTTTGTTTTTTTTTTCATTGATTTTACTATTTAACATTCTACGCCGTAAGCAATGTATCAGTTTGTTACTTTTTTTTTTTTTTTTTTTTTTTTTTTGGTTACTTTCTTGCAAGACTCGGATTTGTTTTTTGTTCCTTGCATAAACTCTAACTAAGCATGGAAATCTGTTCACTGCTTCGTCTTATAATACATGCATAGTTTTATTTTATCTCACGTCCGATTGATTGTATTTTGTTTTTGGTGCGTTCGTTTCATTACCAGTTGCTGTAGCTGATCTTTGTCCGGAATGTTTTGCAAACGACATTCGAAACAGGCAACAGCATGAGAACGCATGAAGAGATTAATTTCGTGAACCATTGAATTAAAACATAAGCGACACTTTCGAAAAAAACCCAGAATAAGCTAAAATTAAAATGATCCGCATTTAGTTGGTCAAAGAAAATGCGAAAAAAGAGTAGTTGGAAATATAAAAAGTTATTACGCCCGTAATGAAAGAGGACCGAATTTGTTTGCTGTTTAAACTTTCCTTCCTCTCGCATACTTTGCCCTGTAATATTTTCTCTATTCGAAAGCCATCATTCTGTATGCTGCGCCTTGAGCCATCGTTCTCCATGAATATTAGAGAAGCAGCGATTTTTTGCCTTGCATGAAAAATAGTATCGTGTTCAAGTGCCACTAAGAGAGGAAGAAGAAGAAAAAAAACGCTACATCGGCAAGTGCTTTTCAACTGTAACCTACTTTTAAAAGTTACATACTAGTCCACTCTTTAATACGGTATTAGTGCACGATAAAGAGAAAACGTTATATGCTGTCTTATATAGGTGAATATAGCGGAACAATGGAGCCGGGCTACTGTCTTTTCTTGGCCGACGCCGCATGCCGCTTACTGTATTTTTAACAGTAACATGGCTGATATAATACGCGAAAAATGGAAACGGGAAAAAAAATTAATGAGCAACTATAGTCGAGTATTACTTTTTGTTTGGCTTTCCCTCCGCCATCGGCTATTGTCCTGCCCTTACCGAGCTTTATCCGCTCTAAACTGCGCTATTTTTATTCCGTAAAGCTCACTTTACTGACTTGATTTGCCGCTTCTTCCCCCTTTTTTGAATTTTATTTATTCCGGCATTCGCTTGACATTTTAAGTAAACAAGCAAAATACGATCGGTCGAAAGTTTTTATTTTTTAATTTATTTGAAGAGCGCTTTAGAATGCGCAGATGATAAAATTGCCGACTTTTGACGGAAAAGTTATTGCGCCATTTTATGAAATGGCGAATATGGTAAATATCGGGCTATTGTTAAAAAAAAATCGTATGGCCGACTGAACAATTTTTTTCGTTACAGTTGTTACTCTAATTGCTAACGATTAATTTGACTGGAGAACCGTCAACATATTAATGACGATACCTTTCGTGTGTTAATTGAAAAGATTTCTGAGAAATCTTAATAGACTGTTTTCGATGAAAAATTCGTGTTTCTCTTTTTTAATAGAATCGAATCTGTTGCGTATCGCGTAATTCTAATATGTTCGACAATAAAAACAAAAAAAAAACAAAAAAACAAAAAGAGGAAATATTTTGGCTGCTCTGTACTGAAAAAAGCATAAATGCGCAAATCTAAAAAAATCTTTTTTTTTTTTTTTTTTTTGAGATCGCCAACTGAAGGCATTACATTAGATCATATTGATAAGAGAGTGGGAGAAACTGAATACTACTAGAAATAGAAGAAATGAAAAACGCTATAATAGGAATGATCGCTGGACAAATGAAGCAGTATATGGTATAGGCAAAACCAAGATTCAGAAGTTGATTATAAAAGTGAGAGCGTCCCTAAGGACGCGCATTCGAAGATGTGATTCGAATGGCGGAGAAGAGGACGTAGAAAAACGAAAAGAGAATGCAGGAAGCCGACTATGGTTAAGACGAAGTCTTTAGACAGAAGATACAAGAAAGATCAACCGAGAGACTTTGAACCTTACGATTAAGTTAAAATCAGTGATAAATCGAGTTGACTATGGGGTTATTCTAGAACTCGGACAAGAAAGATTTCGAATACTTAAAAGTTTTTGCGACATTAAGAAATATTTCACGGATACCGAAGAAACAATAATGTCTAAAAATGGTCTTCTAGAGAAAATCGAAAGAAAAATCTTTGGCACGTTATCGAAGGAAAAAAAGTGTGAACCGGATGAGGTTATATTGGCGACAAAACAGCGTGTCTTAGATGTAAAATGTAAAAGACAACATTGGAAATATTCTTATGACGACCAGTAGTGGCGCTAAAAGTCAATATATTTTTGATTGCTCCACGCGTAATTTGACGCATATAGCATTCGGATAACCTTGAATACGTGATATCACATGACTCTTCCTTGTTTACATATTTTAAAAATGTATACTTCGCGAAACAACATTTTTCTATCAATTACAATATTTATTTAAAAATATATGTAGATGCGTAGACACACGTAACGAAATTAACCGCTTTCCCTGTAGTATTAACTTCCTTCGAGTGAAAGATTGCTGTAGATGTGTTTAGTTTTCCGTGAACTTATTGAGCTAGATGCGAAACATTAGCGTCGCTTTTAATTGACGGCAGATTAAATTTTTTACATTGCACGTTGTCTAAAACTGATCGGTTCGATTAAATAACGATGAAAAAATACACAATTGCGCCCGGAAATCCCGTAGTAATCTTTATCGGGTGTGAAATAAAATTATTACAACATTTCACGAATTATTACGATCGATCAAAAGTGCGACCGTATGTAATTTTTGAAACCTTTGATTAGTATTAAACTACAACTAAAGTATGTCAAGCGAAAACGGTGCTCAAAGCCACACAGAGCGCGTATTTCAATATTACCGCCCAAAATCATATTGCCACCCTTTCAGCTCATTCCTCCCCTTTTCGGGTGCGGTAATATCGTTTTTGTTTCATCCCTGTACGATCATCCGTTCTTTTTTTCCGACCTGTTTTGATTCAGACAGACCACGTGATGTTAACAACTGTTACATTTGATACGCGATGGACCGAAGGTTAATCCCCTGATTTCATGACGTCAGCGCGTCTCGGTTGTTTTACGAACGGACTTCTTCCACTTGTAGTCTTAGTAGCGTTTTGTCGAGTTAGTTTCTTTTTTTTTTTGCTGTCGAATATCTAAATTTTGCAACCATGTCGGAGAGAGAAAAGGCCAAGATGCTTCCGGAATTCGATAGTGCTACATTTCCAGATGTTTTTTTGATGACCAAATAAAAGCAAAAACTAGAAAAACAAATTAACCAAGCTAACAGGGAACAAAGTTTCCCGTGGACTGACGAATATATCAAAATTCGTAGGAGAAGAGTAGAGTGATGCGTGGTGTCGGTAGAAAGAGAAAATAACGGCAGTTTGGTACTACATGTCTAAAATTTACCACGAATATCGTATCAAAAAATAAAAGATTCACATCACTAAAACGGTTCTGTGGACGGTTAGAGAAATCGGAATATGAAATTGATAAATAAAGACATACAACATCATCGATTGTGTCGGCAAAACAAATTTTTGTTTTTTTTTCTTTTTTTTAATTGGACTCGTCAACCAAGGACCTTTACCCAGAAACAATTAAAGGAAAACGAAAGTTATATAGTGAGACGATCGCCGTCGTTGTCGTCGTCGCAGCTCTAGCTATCGTTAATAAGAAGGAAACAATGAAAGGGATAATAAGTATAGAAGGAAAAGACAGGCTATAACGAGCACAAAAAGGAGCAGGAAGCCCCAGCCCAAGCAAGTGGGAATACAGAGCCGAACGCTCCACCGAAAGAGCAGAGCACTCAAAGAACACGTGATCGGCGTCACAAACAACCGCATCATTTGAATGGAGAGGACAACATGGGGAAGAGGTCAACGAGTGGTGAAAGCGTGAGGAAGGCAGCAACGAATGGTTAAAGCGCAAACGCACAATGGAGACAACAACAGAACGAGGAAGTGAAGGAAACAAAAGGAACCAAGGATTTGAAGGAAGATTAGGCTGAACGGACAGATAAAAAGAGCGACAATTAGAAAAGGAAGGAGAGTAAATATCCGATCAAAATCTGAGATAGAAATCTTTACACAACGGCGAGAGATTAGAGGATGGAATTTTTTGAGGAAGAAAGAAGAAGAAGCAGCAACCCGAGAGCCAAAGAATCAGCCATCTCATTACCAGAGATGCCAGAATGGCCAGGAACCCACAGCAAGTCAATATGGATCCCCATGGAGAGAAGAGAGAGTCCGGAGAATAGTAAAATCACAGGAATGATTAGGAAGAGGAGAAGAGATGACTTGAAGAGCACTCATGGAGTCGGATATGATCAGAAACTGGGAAGAAAGACGATTGGAGGAGATAAAAATAATGGAACGTAAAATAGCCATTAGCTCGGCTGTAAATATGGAACAGAAAAAGGAAGACAGAAGGATTCAGAGAAGTTATAATCTGGAAGAATAAAAGAAGCACCAACCCCATCAGGCCCCTTAGAACCATCAGTGAAAATGTTTACATGAGAAGGGAAGAGAGAATTGACAATACTATGGAATTCCTGTTTAATTACAGCTGGAGGGAGAGATTTTGCAAGTGTAGGCGAAATAAATACTCTGCGAGGATGGCAGAGATCGCTGAAGTTAAAGGAGAAATAAGGCGGACTATTAAAGGAAATTGTATACGGCCAAAATGAACTAGAACGGAGAGAAATAAGGGACAGGATAGGAATTTCCTAGGCACAAAGCGCCAATTCCGATATATTGAAAGGTAGGAAAAAATGAGAGAAGAAGATGAGAGTGAAAGACGTTTAGCAAGAAAGCGATAGCCTAAATAAGATCTGCGAATAGACAGGGGAGGAGAATTCGATTCAGCAAGTAGTGCTGGAATAGGAGAGGATTTAAGAGCACCGAGACAGAGTCTAAGGCAAGAATTTTGGATCACATCAAGTTTAGAAAGACGGGACTTGAAAGCGCAGGCATAAATGAACAAACAGTAATCAAGCTTGGAGCGAACGATGGATTTATATAGAAGAATAAGAATGAAAGGGTCACCACCCCATTTAGTCGGAGGCAAGGCCTTCAGCAGGTTCAACCATTTAGTAGAGGAGGAGGAAAGATATTTAATTTAATAATTACAACAATTTCTGTAAGCGGAGAAAAAAAGGAAACTGAACCAGTTCAAATTCCCGTCCATCAAGCAGACTACAAATCCAAATCGATCAGATATTTAAAATTTAATTTAAAACTAATTTTCGGAGGTACTGGAAATACATTTACGTAATTCAAATTAATTCGGACGAACCATAAGAAACAGATAAAAATCAAACGATGCAAATTGTAGCTACACGAAAAAATTAAGGAAAGAAATAATTACAAAATATGTACATAAATACATATATGTATATACATTGTCATGAGCCTACAGTTGAGTAACGTAAATAAAATATTGATTTTGTGATTGGAATTCTGGTTTTACTATGCTGTGGGAAATGAAAAACATAGATTAAATTTTATATTCCTTATTTTATTTCTTATCGATCAACATAGCATAGTATCTCGTACATATATTTCTCTAGTAATGTTCGCACCGAGTAAAGTAAAGTAGCTGATTAAATGGTTCGAACGGTTGGGAAGTTGGAATCTAATTCCGATGCCGTACCAACACAATTATAATAACGTAAAATTAACAAAGGCTAGACGCGGAGACACTGCCCGACTAGGGCGACGTAATTTTGCCAAAAATTACGCGTATGATATGAATGATGTGTCGGTGCGACTGATCGGGCAGTACCGACAGCTGATCGACTACCTGGGTTTTCGCGAGTCTTTCGGTCGTTCGGTAATTAATCCGTTTAGTATCCGTTTTGCTCTAAAAGAGTTACCGTTATCGAAGCGTTGCGTGGTCAGCGGATCCGCATAAATTTTTAAATTAAATTTATTGTCCGTCGACATAACAATTAATACGCATGAAGAATTTTTAATATTTTTATATTTGCGTTGCTTATCTGTGTTAAATGTGTCGATCACCTGCTTTTGTTCCGAAGTACTCTAGTCACCGACGCGTGGTCTAATTGTGTGTGAATATATTTTTTTTATTAATAATTTGAATTTATTCGCGTCTATTACGCGACACATAACGCGAGCCTGCAGGCGAGGTTGATAGTTCGGAGGACAGGGCGACCCGAGCCGCCGTGCGATAGCTATTTGTTTAGCTTGGGTGGTTTCTCCGTCCTTTTTCTTGATCTAATCGTGAAACTGGAGGAGTTTGGAGAAGCCAGAGTCACGTGATATCAGAATTGAGCACACGATAACATATACGAGCTCATTCGGTAAAATACATGTTATACCGTGAAAATGTCTTTCAGGTTGCGCTGAAAAATAGCGCTAAACAGATGATTATTTAAAATTTTCGATTTAAGTTCTGTTAAATAAAATACTTAATCGACGTCTGATGTTTTATAAAAATACGGGGGCAGTCTATTACATTTTCTAAGTACGATGAATATGATTACTTTGAATTTTACCCGTATTTTTAGTTAATTATTCCTAAGAAAAGCCTTAACAATTTAACATTCCTTTCTAATAAAAAAGTTAATTTCGAATAGTTACATCGGTCAAAAAGAAACCTACTCTTTTCATAAAACTTAATATCGGCGGAGAAATTTTGGAACGTATATGCTGGGCGCTTACTTTATTTTTTTTCCCTTGCCTAGAATTGACTGGTGCGATGGCATTTATATTAAATACCCCTTCAGTATTGACTGGTGCGATGGCATTTATATTAAATACCCCTTCAGTATTGACTTGAGTTATCCGCTATCGGCGAGATTTCGTATTGGTTGAAAAAAAACGAATTAGCTTACAAGGTAAAACATAATAAAAAACAATCAGGATGGAAAAATTTACTGCCTACTACGTCGAGGTCCTAAAACGTTTCAAGCGTCAGATTCAGCGCGTACGGCCCGAGTACAAGGAGCCCGGATCGTGGAGTCTATTGGATGACAATGCGCCCGCGCTTTCGGCGAACATTTTCAAGCATTATCTCGCTAAAAATCAAATTCCACGGATCAATCACGCCCTCTACTCGCCTTATTTGGCAACTGTCGACTTTTTTCTGTTCCCGAAGTTTAAAATGCACCTGAAAGGACGAATTTTTGACAACGTAGCCGCCATTGAGGGCGCCTCAGAGCCATTACTTCAGAGGATTACCAGAGAAGCTTCGAATCGCTGTACAAGCGCTCAAATACGTCTATACTTCGGGAAGGTGACTATGTTGAAAGTTAATTAGAGTAAATTACTTTACACATCCAATTGTACTTCATTTATTTCAAAAGTTCGAGAACTTTTTCGACAACTGTGTAAGTAGATTATGCGCCATTTTAGAAATTATTAAATTTTGAACATTTCCCTCAATATGCTGTGAGATTTTATAGTTTTCGGGAAATTATAATTCAAAAACTGACATTTAATTTTCAGAATTTTGAATTAAAAATCTTCAAAAACTAAGAACACCAGAAGCTTAGTATAAGCCGTAGAAATATGTTCTAAATTTTATGCTCATTAAAATCAGACGTGAATCAAACTTGTATTTTTGTTTTTCTTGTTTCGAGATATTCTAAAAAAATTAATTAAAAAATAGCGCGAATATTATTCAGTTAATTTATATTTTTCGGCTACTCGTATAAAAACGTTTGAATTTTTATAAATATATTATCAAAAGAAATCAATATTAAAAAAACAAAAAACAAAATTAGTTTTCCAAACTGCCATTGAGTGGACGGCACTCAAAATCGGTTTACGTGGACACAAGTTATGCACGAACAAATGTAAAAAAAAAAAACAACATATGTATATGACGAACATATGATTTTTTTTTTTTTTTCAATAAAAACTGAAAGATCGAACACACGTAACTCACTGCAATTAATGGTCGTTTACATTTTGTCTTTACTTTCCCATTAGGTAAAAGGGCTGTTTGCGAATTTTAAAGTGAATATTTACTCCTAAACGCTTGATATTTTTTCACGATGTTCAGTGGAAATATGTCAAAATTAGGACTGTAAATGGCATAGGCTCGCTCTTTATAAAACCAATTTGAATTAAAATTATTTTATTATTTGTTGCAACGGACTTTTCTTGGAAAAACAATTAGTCTCCCGTAAAAAGTTAAGTAATCGGTTCTCCGTATACTACCATATTTCGATGGAATAAAGTAAAGTGAGTCCCATATCCTTGATAGGGCGTCGGGACTGTGAAGTTAAGGTTCACAATGTACTAAGCCCAATGGCACTAATGAGATTGGGGGGGGGGGCAGTTCCTTTCTCTCCTCGGCCGTCTTTACTTTCCCAGATTTCTCCGGTACTCAATTATTTCCGGCTGAGTAAACTTGGGAGCGACTTGGATCCGGGACGAGACAAGTCTCGATAACCTACGACACCTCTGATTTGGTAGCCAAGCTTAACCACTAGACTACCACGCTAACTATTTCGATCGAATAAGCGGCTAGAATTATTTCGGTTGAAATCAAATTTTTAAAAAATTTTAGCAAATATTTCGAAACTGTGTCTGAATGGAGTTATATATTTTTCATATATAAAAGAAAACTGTCTAAATTAAAGTCGCTTAAGTGTTTTTCAAAGGCACCTCTTCGTCACTTTACCAGTTATATGACATTTAAATGTGATAAGCGAATTCAAATTTGAGACGTATGTGGGAAAATCTAACGAAAGCCAAACACGTACAGGATACGTAACATTGAAGAAGATTGGATTTATTTCTGCTTCGGAACGCTGGCCGAATTTAAAACACGCGTCGTCAGAATTTCGTCTCTTTTTCCGCCTTTAAGTTTATGCACTTTGACACAAACTGACCGCATCTACTAACAGATAATAACTTTTCGAAATTCATTTACATAAATAAATACGTATTCCATGCACATCCACACGTCTACGCTGATACTTTGATCAAGGAAACCAGAGTTAATAATAAACAAATATTTAATAATAATAATAATAAAGAAATAACATTTTATGTATCAACAACTGTCCGATGACAAACAGTATGGAATATGGGAGCTCCAGTAGCACTCACTGGCGATTTATTAAAAATTAAATTTAAAAAAATTACATTTATAAATTTTACAGAAAAAGTATTTTTATTAATTCGGTAATTATTCGATTAAAAGTGTTTCATCATTCAACTGGATATATAAGTAACGTGGGAAGCCTTCTTTTGTAAACAGGTTTATAAGATGCCTCGAGAAACCAAATATTATGCTGTTTTTATATACGCTAAAAGAGAGAAATTGACGGCAACATTACCGGTAGAGGAATATTTAATTCTGAGGATGAATGCTGAACATTTAGAGCGAGCAAAAACTATGTGACGAATCGGACGATTATAAAGTGTAACCTTTTGCACTTTTATAACGATTTTTTAACAGTATGTGTTAGAAAAGTTCGTTTGATTTGAATTGAAAGACTAAAGATTATTGTGAGAATGAACAAAAAAGGTTACCTGAAAAGAAGTTGGTCAAATGATGTTTTACAACTAACAATACTGTTACATTTTATTTAATGCAAAAAAAAAAAAACACAAGTTTGAAGCAAGCACTACAGCTACCGTATAGATTATATCGTACTTAATAAAACCGAAACTGACGCATTTTGGTCAAAGTATATATTTTTATTTTGAATAATTGCCTGATTTCTGTAAGTTCTAGATTCGCATCGTAGGTATACTACTATTTTTCTATTAGTTTGGATCATTTCATTTTCAGTATTCATTGAGAACTTAAACGTGAATCAAAATTTTTAACAATTTTCAGACAGTTTTGTGTAAACTTAATTATATATTTAAACAAAAAAAAAAAAAAAAAAAAAAAAAACATTTTCTTATTACTAATTGTATTATTATGAAATGGAGTTCAGAGCGGACAATCTGAATGAACCATTATCATATCTCTTACTCCTCTATCCTTTATGAACGGCGATTTGCTTCTAATAAAATTCCAAATTTATCTTTTATTTCCGTTCGCTTCCTTCAATTTTCACCGTATATTTTTATAGGTAAGATAAACTTCCTTTATTTCTCCTGCTGGTTTTTTCAACTTCCTTCATTTTCTATTAAATGTCTTTCAGTGATCTGTTCTAAATCTGTCCCTAGACATGTACTTTCCGATGCTATAAGTTCTCTCTTTCCGAATTTATGTAGTTTTCTTTATTGACGGGGTGTTCCAAAGGGCAAAAGCAGTCGGTTCTGCCTCTTTTTTTTTTATCTCGCCTTCAATTACATTCTAGGTCTTTCAAACTTTCTTTCCTCTATTCAATTTTCTGTGCAAAATTTACTGCTATCTTACGCGCTTTTCCCTTTGTTTCCTTATCCCTAATTTTCCATTATAATCTCTGAGTCTAAAAGTGTTTTGGCAGTGATCACATCTCCTGTTCCTTCTCCCTCTTCCGATTATGTAATACTTCTCATGAACTTTCGAACTTCTTTGTATTGCTGGTCATTTACGCATTAAAAACAATTAAATAGCGGACACATTGCTCTTCTGTTTCCAGAGGCAGATTTTTGCACATACATTTTCAGCTCGTAATATTGCTCTTCATTCTTTAATGATTCATTCCAGGTTATCGCTCAACTCCTATTCTTCCCTTCATTTTCTACTTTTACCTCTCTAATCAACACAATTTCTTCCTCCTCGCCCATGCTTTTCTGCATTTAAACTTCCACACCTACGGGGCTATTAGTCGCCTTTTGTTTTATCATGGCCTCCTTTCTGCGTCATTTTCTCGGTTTTCATCTACTCCGATTTGTCCTTTTTCAGTCCTTTCCATATCTGTTCCTTATGAGTTTAATCATATTTTGTTTGAATGTTCGACCTTTTCTACTGAGCGATCGGCTACTCTCCTCTACTAAACTTGATACTACTTCATCGGTGCCCTTTATATTCTCTCATTTCCTTCTGCTTCTTTTATTCCTACTTTCGAATTTATCCTCTATCCTAAAACGTTTAAGAGTACAACTTCATTACCCTATTTATAAAAAAAAAAAAGATTGACTATATCGTTATTATTACTAGGGTGCTTCGCTTCCAGTTCACTTCGCTCACCAACCTCCACACATCTTTAACTATTGTTTATATAATAGAGGGAAATAATTTGAACGGTGTCACAATTACAGGAGAGTAGAGTACTTCTCTGTTTAAAATAAATCAAAAAAATTACGTATTTATGATAAATGTAAACATTTATTCCAAATAAAGCCGGAAATAAATTACAATTAAAAAAAACAGTCTATTAAAAATAACAATCTAGTCAATGATTTCTAGCCATTAAGCAAATCAGGTTATTTCTAAACGGAAAATTTCAATAGTTTTTTATGTAATGCAGAGATTACCATTATTAATAATTAGGACTCGCTTCATGCACGATTTTGCAATATATTTTATTGCAAAAAGTAGCTTAAAAATTTTGGGTATAGCACAATACGAATTAATTTAGTTTTTTTTCTTTACTTATTATTTAACGTATAGTTAGAGGTTACACAAAAACGTCTAAAATTTAAGTAGCCAAAAATTTTCATCGACGTTTTAGTTTCCGATAAGTACAAAAAATGAAATACTATCTGAACTAGTTTAAAAAGGGTACCGTTGAAATTCGAGACTTACAGATATTAAACGAACATCGCATTTATTCCGAATATTACATTGTCATCAGTATTCTGTGTTTTTGTAAAGCGTAGGGAATTTTATCTATAATGAATGCGATAATCTATATAGCTGTAGCGATGTCCTGACATCTTTTAAAAGATGCCTTTTAAACGGCATGTGTGAATACATTACAACAAATTAAAAGGCGGAATTATATTATCCGGCTCTAAACGCGTCAGCGCTAGGCACGACGACGCTCAATATTAATAGGAAGACAGCTTTATGAAATTAAACGACTATTCACGAGCGGTATGTTTGTAATAATACGAGTAGGATGACGAAGCGAAATGAATGTACACCGAATGATGGCGCGATTTTTCTTCATAAAGAACGTTCGGAAAAATTTCGGACTTACCAAGCGGCTATCTTTATTATTATAGGCTTAGGAAGGGTGCAGAACTGTTCAATTGATAGGCGGCACACGAATTGGCAGTTGGTATTTGAGTGGTTATTTCCGATCTATTTGAGAGCCGAGCTGTTTACAGGTAGTTTGTCTTTCGGTTATTGAGCACTGAAATGGAATAGATTGGTCCGCAACATAGGACAACGACGATAAAAGCCATTTCTCGTCTACTTTTCTTATTAGGTCTATAGAAGAGATGCCTTCCCGGAATTACAATTACTTCAGTCTGCACATTAGCACAATCAGTTTTTCTACACGGCGCTCTGTTTCCTGTTAACTCGTTATAATCCTATTTTTTCCAACTGCAATGGCTACCGTCGTTGGTTAAAGTTCGGCGTGCTTTCACTCGAAACCCGATAAAAACATACACGCGTTCACATGAAAAGTTAAACATATTCCCGAAAGTTTCTACGAAATCTCTGAAACTGGCCCGTCCGTGTTAAATTGTCATCGGTTACAGATTTTTTACACCACTTTGAACCCTGAACCGTTTAAAATCGACTGTGCACTTGTGACGTCAGTAGTACTTTCGTTTTAATTTCTAATCGTATTACACATATTGTTTCAATTAATTCGTTTATTTACTTTATTCAATTAAATCCTCCGTTTATTTATTTTATTATCGTTAATTGTATTTTCATATAATTTATTTGTTTATGTTCGTTATTTCAGTTAGTCATTCATTTCAGTTCATTTTAAATATCGATAATTTTCGTTCCATTATTCGATGTTAATTCATCACGTTTAGGCGCGCTGTTCCGTGCGAACCTTCTCGCTGAAAATATTCACACGCGCTCTATTTGTATCATCCGTTTTATTAATGGCCGGCTCGATTTGTTTACTTCGGGTTTCAGTAGTTGTTCGTTCTCTTTCCTGTTTATTGTTTTTTTGATAATTTTATTTTTAGTAATTGCGTATTACGGGTTTCTTGCTTAGTTTCGGTTTTTCCCGTTCGTTCGAACTTTCGCCTTTTAATTAAAAACAGTCTCTTTTTAAGGCTAGTTTTACGGTACTTTTTTTGGGTCAACCGTGTTTGTCGTTATGAAAAATATAATTTACTTTTTTCCACCGCGTTGCTTTAATCGTTATTGTGCGCCATCGCCATCGTGTAATATTCGTTTTGTTTAAATTAATTTGGAGCGTTTATTTTAAAATGTAAACATTTGTTGTCTTCACTCAAAAACGTTAAAAAAAGAAACTAAATTTTCAAACAAAATTTTTTCGGAATTTGTGCATCGGGAAAAAAAACAAAAACTATGCACTATCGACAATCTTTCGTTTATCGAGAGAAACTTATAAATTTTCGAAATTTTTGCCTCCTCTTTGTTCTAACAGTGTCCATTTGAAATCAACCTAATCATTTTTTTTTTTTTTTTTTAAATAAGTTGCGAGTCTCACATGGGAAAAAGTGCTCGTTGTGTGAGCGCGCCTGACACTCTTATTAACGTTTATTCAAAATACAAAATTACAACTATTTTTGCTTATATTGTAGACGTCATAATATTAGTCAACATAAGATTATATAAATTATAATATAGTATACACATACAAATACGAACACACAGCGTAAATACTCATCTGCATACCGATATATGAGGGCAGCTAAATATTTTCAAATACAAAGAAAAGAAAGAAAGTAAAGAAAAAAAAATAACAAGGAAGGACGAAAACAAATAAATAAAAAGAGAACAATATAAGAAAATTATAAAATAGAATGATTCGAAACGTATCTTGGATGTTACTCTTTACACCATTCTTTCAGCCATTTCCCTATTTCCTTTTTCCACACACAACGTTTTTTTCCCTTTAATAAATGATTAGGGATTGTACTTATTAATTTAATTAAAACTGAATCATCAGTATTATCTATTCGAAGATTTACACCCCGAGGATAGATATATTATATATTACTTTCGTTTCTTGTTAATCGAATTTTTCGCCCAGATGGTAATTTTATATTATTGACATTAAATTCTAGTAATCTATAATAGAAATAGTACATCTTGGGAGACATTTCGTTGTTTTCTTTCCAGCAAGTTGATCCAGAATCGTTTTGCTCCAGTAGGGGAGTGTAAGTTTCAATCACCTTTTCTGCATTTTGCTTATTTTGTTTATTTCCGTTTTCTCTTAGCCTCGCATAATATATTTGAATTCCATATAAAATTCTAGACATTATTATTGAATTACAAGTATACATATACGTAATGTACGATATGCTAGAGGCTGCTGTTTTATTTTATATAAAGCTGGAATTGACTGTCTTATTTTCGAATTTAAACTTTGAATATGTTTTTTCCAGTTCAAGGATTTATCGATATATAGTACTGTTCCGAATGGCTAGTAATTTAGATTTATTTATATTTATACATAGCCTCCTATCACGTGTTCCTTTACTAAATTTACCTATATCCTCTTGTAATAATATTTCCCCCATCTCTAAATTTTTATGCTCCATTAATAAGGCAATACCATCGGCGAACACATATACCTCTTTGCATTTTTAATATGCCTATGTAACGAGTTAGTGTAAATTAAGAAGAGAATAGGGGCCAATACGGTGCCCTGACCTACTCCGCAATGAATTGTTTTTTCATTACTTTTATTTCCTGCGGATTTTTACTATACTTTTTCTATTTTTTATGTAATTCTTAAAACACTTTAGTTGATTATTTGTAATGCTTGAATTTTCTCCAAGTTCTAAATCAGTAATTCATGGTCAACTAAGTCAAACGCTTTAGATAGGCCAATAAATGTAATTAGAAATTGATTTCCCATCGACAGTCCCATATTTATCTTATTTACAATCGATTTTAGTAATGTTATCGTAGATCTTTTTTCTCTAAAACCGTGTTGATTTTCATAGAGTAAGTGCTTTTTTCTACATAATTTCTTAAATGTTTATCAATGTAATGTTCTAAAATTTTAGCTATATTACAGGTATAATTGTTATTGGACAATAATTTTCAAATTGAATTTGCGGTCCTTTTTTATATATCGGTCTGACAATGCCTCTTTTCAGTGAGGAGTATTAGCTTTCTTTGTAGAATAGTTGGCCATATTCGTCAGATTCATTACGTTGAAACATTTGCGTCCGTATTGCTTCAAAGACCGCGTGTACATTGTAAAAAGGGAATTCAATCGACGGATTCCTGTCTTAAGTACAACTATTATTTTAAAAGTTACTGATGCGTTGTTTTTTTTCACGAATCAATCCGATATTGACTTCATGTTAGTCAAATGGTCTATCGCAGGCAGAAAAGACGAAGAAAATATGTAATTAGATTTTACCCAACGCATTTTTCACTTCTCGCAAAATAGAGCACATTTGTAAAAATTAAATTCGTATCCAAAACTATGTAAATAAACATATGCAATTCTATTACCCGCGGTTTCGCCCGTATATTAGTACCGTTTAAATCTGTATCTGGAAATGTTCAGATTGCTAGAAATAATTGTGTCCTCGTTCGGAATAAATACTACATTATCTGGATAATAAACACCGAATATACCAAAATGCAGAATTTTTAAATCACTCAAAAGCAGAAAAAAAAAAATCTATTTTGCAATCAAATTAAAATATCGTTCTTTCTTTTTAACCTAAACCATCAGAACGTAACACTTTGACAGATACATAAATTTACTTGCCTTTTTTCAGGCGCGATGTAAACTACTTGGCAAAGATATGGTTGTGTTTCCCTATGTCGCCAGTGCAGTTTGACGGTCATATCGTTTTCTCCTTTTATCGCTAGTAATTAGCTATCTGAACACTTTAAACTGTTGGGAGTTTCTGAACTACTTTTTCGATATTTGTGCGAAAAAAAAACTTAATACGTAATACTTGCATAGTAGTTTCCATTATAAGAGTCGTTCTTTCTGGTTGTAGCGTGACATAAAGATTTTGTTAAAAATAGATTTAATGCTTCTCCGCTCTTAAAAAAAAAACAAGCTGCAAACTTTTAGTTCACAGTATAAACAATTTGTATGCAATATTATGATTAAAAACTAATTTTTACAAAGACATTACTTTTTCCTTTTTTTTTTTTTTTTTTTTTTTTTTTAGAAAACTGTTTTTAACCTATTTTTGCCGCTTAAAATTCGAATTTTCAAAAAAGCTTTCTTATTCAACAAACTCAGCTTTTGCGCTATATTCACATGATATTTCATGTTTACAATCACCATTCGTTTTGGGCTGTAACATGAGGCAGCCCTTTTCCATAAATTTTAGAAGATCTAAAAAAATGCTTGCACACCTTTATAGTGGACTAAATAAGGTATCTTCATTCAAAATTATACTTTTGTAAACCCCTATTTGTACCGAAAATTTCGCACTTTATGTATTTTTTGGAAAGACGTTTTTAACTCCTTAAAGTTCAAATTTTCAGAGTGGCCATCTTATTTGACATTTTTTCTATAGACATTACATTCACATGATATTTCGCATTATAACCACCATATGCGTTTATGCGGTTGCGTGATTTTTTTTTTTTTTTTCAGAATAATTATATAAAATAAGGTTGTTTGCTTCTCTGATTGGCGCGTTAATCTCAGAAATTACTGAATCGATTTTATTTCAGTTTTCACCGATGCACAGACTGATGCGCGTAATTTATTCATTTTTTGTGTAATGTAGCTAACCTATAAAAGTTTTTGTCAATGAAATGGGAAAAAGAAGGGATTGATAAAATTCATTTTGTAAAAATTTAAATAAAATCTCCACCGTAATAAATATAAATTCGAAATAAAAATAAATAATTATTAGTTTCTGGCGTAGGTAATAAAAATTATTCTTTATTAGTTTAGTAATAAATTCTGTTGGTTTTTTTTTTTTCTTTTTTTTGGCATGGTCAGCAAAAGACCTTTACCCAGCAGCAACAAGGAATGAGAGGATCAGTTAAATACTGATTTGGTCAGATATAGCCAGAATGAAGGAACCAAGCACTAGGATAATGAACTGGGAGGGAAGTGACACGATGTAAGAGGTGCAATAAGGACCAAGAAAGCCGAATGATAATAAATGAGAATAAAGAATAGCATATTCAGACGAAAGACATTCGAAGAAGATATGGAGTTGGGATCACAAACGCAGCTTCATGATTTGGATGAAGATGAGAATTAGAAGAGGGAATTAAATTAAAACGAAAACGCGAGAAAGGTACCGAGTATGATTAAGACGCAAACAAATAATGGAAACAACAGCAGAACGCCGTAGAAAAGGAAAGTCGTAAAATCAAGGGCGTTAATAAAGATTCGGCTGGATGGACCGATAGAAGGAATGATTGCTAGAGAAGGAAGACGCATAAATATCTAACCAGAATCGAGTGTAAAAATCAAAACCATAAAGATAGAAAGTTGGAAGCGGGAATTTGAACCCAGAGCAAATGAACGTGGATGGAATGGAGAACGAGAAGATTGTAGATAAATAATCGAATATGAAGAGTGAAAAAATCACAGGAGTGAGTGGGAAAGAAAGAGGAACCAGCTTAAACCCACGGAGTCGGAGATAATCAAATAGTTGGAAAAGAGGCGATGAGAAGAAATATAGACAATGGAACGCAAGATGGCGATAAGTTCAGCGGTAAAGATAGAACGGAAGGAAGAAAAAATAAATGAGGCTCTAACTGCATCAGGGTTCCTCGAACCATCCGTAAATATGGTCTTGTAGGAGGGAAATAAGGACTTCATGATACTGTAGAATTTCTGCTTGACTACAGAGATTTGGGAAGCGATTTAGCAGAAAGAGGAAGGAAGATTACATTGGGAGAATGGAAATGAGCGGCGAAGTAGAAGAAAAAGTAAGGAAGATTATTAGTCGAAATAGTATAAGACGAAAAAGAACTAAGACGCAAAGAAATATGAGATAGGATAGGAATTTTTAGGAGTAAAATGCCAATTTAGTAAAATGGAGAGGTAGGAAGAAGTAAGTCTAGAGGACGTAAACGAAAGACGTAGAGAAAGGAATCGACAGCCTAAAATAGATCTGAAAAGGGAAGGCGTTTTAGATTCATCAAGAAGTGCAGGTATTGGGGAAGGTTTAAGTGAACCAATGCAGAGACAAAGAGGCAGGAATTCTGAATGATATTCAGCTTGTATAGAAGAGATTTAGAAGCACAGCCATAGATAAAAGAGGAATAATTAAAAATTTAAAACAAGTAATGGATTTGTAAAGGGGGAAATAAGGAATTTCTAACGAAGCGAATAAAATCGCTGACCTTCTGTATAATATATTTCGCGTGCACAAGTTTTCCGCATCGGATAAAATCGGGCAAACTTCGAAAACACATTACACACGATATCGTGTTCATTATAGTGAGCAATTTCAGCGTTGGTAACGTTTTGCGGCTTTTCATCCGTCGTTTTGGTACAGGAATCTTGATTCGTCTTCTCCGCACTGATACGTTTATCGATACTCTCCAGTTTTGTTTTTACCGCATTTACGCGATTTTCCATTGTTTTTCCCGCATCATCCATCAAATTGTTAACTTGACGTTTCGTAACAACATTTTTCGGATCTTTAACCAATCGTTAACACTAACCAGACGTTTACCTAAAAAACTTACATAAGATACGTATATATTATCTGAAAGAGCATCTTTAACACGATCTTTTAAACTCAGATGGCGAGAGCGGTTCTCGTATATGTTTCCTAGTTAGAACTTCGTTATCGTGTAGTTGATCTCGGTGCGGAACATTATTAATATTTAATAATCGTTTTCCTTTAAAATTAATCCAATTCGACTGTAGCTGGTGCTACAAATCCGCCTTCGGGCATATATTTACCGCTCTTATGGTGAGGCGTTTTCTTTTTAGCGTATTGTAGGCAGTTTATTAAATATTTGCCAAATTCGCGTTATCTACACAAGAATTCTCTGAAGTAGGAAATCCGAGCCACTTGACCAACGATTTTCCACCTGTACGTTGAATAATATGTTCGATTACGTATCCGTCGGGGTAAGCGATTTTTTGTAATTCCAATGTGTAAAAATTGACGATTATTACTTTTATCTTTTAACGTGTACGTCGGAGGAAAAGCAGACCGCACGCTATTTATAGTAAATAGTTTTCTCGTTCAGTTCATACCCCTTTTCCAGTAATGTCTTAGCCTCTGATTCGTAGCGCATCACCTACATGAAATTTCGTTTTAGTATTCGAACGAGGGAATCGTGTACTCGATCTAGCGCAAGCCTCTGAGCTATATTGTTCGCGATATTTCACTACGTCAATATTGTATTCGAACTGCGTTACGTAATCGGGTATTGTTACCTTGTACAAATTAATAGTAATATTGTTATCAACTTCGAATTGTATGACATCATGAACAGTTTTGATTCCTGATTCTAAAATGCGTCGGAAATCGTAATTTTTTTCTAATAAACACAAAACTTTTTCATCGAATGTCCGGCATAAGCAAATTTACCTAATACTGCAAATACGAAACTTTTTACGTCTGTTTTATCCGTCGGATCGTTTGCATATACAACTGCATTACGGCCCTTTTATCTCGCTCGGTAATTCTCTTTGTAGAGGTAAATCAACTATTCTGCTTTCTTCGTTGCCGTCGTTAACTGTACATTTTTTGGTTTTTTTCGTCTCTGTTCGTACACTTTCATCATCACCGCCGAATAGGTCGCGGTAAAAATTTAATTCACAACTGATGCTAGCGTTGTTGCTGTTGCTTTCATTAACGTTTAATGATGCTGATACTTGACTCGCTTCCATTTTAATAACGCGAACGAACGATAGTAATAACGAAATTTTTAAACACGAGCACCGGTAATAAATGTGCAATTTTTTAAGCGTTTTATCGTATAACTGAGATTTCAGCGTTAAATTCGCCATTTTATAGTCATTTTTTGAAAGTAATTCCGTAAAATAACCTTCCCCCACACTATTTAATTACGCAATTTTTTTTCTTTTTTTTTTTTTTTAAACAGTTTATACGACGATTCGAATAAAATGATTATGTACCTCCTCTTAGCCTAGTGCGTATAGTACTCGCATAATGGATATACTAATTATTGGTTCATACCAGCATCTGATGTAGTAATAACTGTATCGAACGTATAATTCAGTAATTGGCGATTCTCGTATTACTATCCGATAGACCAAGAGGGGTACAATAAATATTTTACCAATTGTTATATTTAAGTTTTTATATTAACATTCATAAGCGTTCGAACAATAAAAAAATAATTTATATTTGTAAAAGGTATATAGGAGTGAGTGAGATGGATAAAATGTAATATTGTTTGTTATCGATAATGCAGGTTGCTTAATGTATATCTATACTGGCGTGCGTAATGGAATATATATCATCGTCTTATAACCTCATTTCAATGCACGCTTATAGTTGAAAAAGATCGATAATCATTGTTGTCTAGGCGTACGTCGGACAGTAGAATTTTTTAGAATTTTCTAGACTCAAGGTCAGATTACAGTTCCAGCAGAGTTAGGGGCGTCTCCAGTGCTGGAGTCTACCGTTCTAGCGAAGATAAGGGTGGCTCCAGGCCTGGAGGATGACCCTGGGCTGGAGGATGACCTTGGACCGGCATGGCGTCACCTTTTCCCCCTCCCCCAGACGAATCCTCGTCCACTGCGCTAGGGTCGCTACTTATCCGCTACTCCTAATCCAGCGTTAACAGTCCCTTGGAAAATCGTTTAACATGTCTATTTGTTCTGATTACATCGAAATGCCCAACGCAACGAGCCTATACCGTGCAAAATTTATTTCCCGCTTACCAAAACTGAATTTACTCAAGTTCAGCGCCATTCCAGCATTCTTTAAATCTCGTAACACCGTGTATAAATGCGCAATATGTTCTTCTTCTTCTGCTTTCGTTAGAATTACTAAATCATCGACTTGGGTGAAAACAAATTCTGCGCAACGGAGAACAAAACAAAAAATTAAGTGCAAGGACGAAGACGATAGTATCAATTTCACGGCCAAAGGGTAGCCGCATTGAACTCGGTAACACTTTCCTTCAAATATATACGAAAACTTGTGGTCGTCGCCGACATCTTGAGTTCCGCCGAACGAACTCGCTCGAAGTAAAATCGAACGAAAACAGCGCTAAAATGTCAATTAACAATTTTCGCCATTTTAAGCTGTCTCGATATCTTCAACTACGGAGAATCGCAATGTATACATGTTTTCTCATACGTACGCATTTATGTATCTATGTATGTGTATGCGTTTGTAATTAGGTATTTATCTCATAGTTCAGTTGTAAGACTAGTCTTTTGGCATGATGACCCTTTTCCAATACTTCAGCTCCATACAGCTCTTTTTAGTTCTCTTTAGCTGCTGGAGCTCGGTATTTTTTAATAAAGTTAAACGAATTCCTACATGTCTCGGTGGATCACCGTTTCTACATGTGTTTTGTTGATTCCCGTAAAACATTCGCCTCTTTCCACTGCTAGGACAAATTATTATCGAATCGTTTCACCCCATGCAGGGATACCGTGACCGTGATCTATCACCCGGTTGATTAGACTGCGTCAACAATTCCGATCCCTTGCGATGTGTACACAATCCTGAGAGGTACGACCAGCAGCTTTGCACACCGCGTCCGACCATCTAGTCGGCGCACAACCTCGACTTCTTCTTCCGTTGACCTTTCCTCGGATGAGCAGCGTTTCCAAATTGTCCGCTCTGATCACATAAACAAAATACCGCAGTATCCTGCAGAGCACCACAGATGATAGACTCTTCGGGTTACCAATCTCAAATAGGTTATCTATTAAGTTTGTTTAAAACTTAATAACCGGTAACAAGCTAGAGTTAAAATAAATAATGACTTTAGAAGCCAACAGCTATAAACAAACAAGGGATTTAGACAAGAATGTTTGCCATTGCTGTATTTATTTAATATACTATATATATATATATGCTTAGAATTAATGGTTTACCAAGCGCGTTAGATAATATAAACTATGTCAGTATGATTAATAAAAACAATAAAATTTGCAGATAATCAGATCGTAATCGATGAATTTCTAAAGGCGCTAAATAACATATTACGGCAGCTAAATAGGATAGGAAAGGAATTTTACTTCGAGGCGTGTTTAAGATCGAAGAGAAACGAGAACGCAGAAAACCTAGCAATTCGTTTATAACGACTTTTTTTGGTAGTTTGTAGGGAAGTAAAGAGAATTTTAGAGAGCGAAATTACTCGAAAAGTATTATCATGACAAAAAATCGATCTTACCACTGAACACTATAGGACAAATACATACTTACCAAGACGCTTTACGGTATATACTAGTACCCGTATGTATGATGTAAATACGCTTATAGACTGCGGACAAAATCTTGTTATTGCCTGCATCGGAACAAATACCGCTTTCTAGTTTCGGTTCAAGTCCACATTAATACTGAATAACCACCATTAACCTTTTTTGTAAATTGGGCCGGAAAATTTTCGAATAATTTAAGAAAGTCCGGATGATGATTTGGCAACAGTTGGCGCAATGAGGCACGGTTTGCAGAGTCGGCAAAACGCCGTCACCGGTTTCGCAGAAAACTCTTTTTTTAGCACCTTTGATACGTAGCAATTGTTAGTTTGGTTGCGTAGTTTTAATCTAATTTATCGAAAAATCCGATTAGTTTTGAGAAGTGTAATAATTATCGAATATTTTCGCTGAATCCGGATGGTAATTTTTTCGCCAGTTAAACCTCGCTTAACGGTAGCATTTCGGTAGTTATCGAAAGTCCGGTAATAGCAATTTATCGGAAAATGTCGAAACGAAATACGGGACGCGACATTGCAACTAGTCGATTTCTATTTTTATCCGTTTTTAATAACTTGGAATTCTCCGCTGAAATAACTTTTCAGGTTCTCAACGTGCTACTTGTAATAGACGGCTGAAAGAAGCTGTTATGAGAAAGGAAATAAATTAAGGTCGAAAATAAGTGCGCAAGGTGGGACCGGAGTGAACTGTGAAGAAAGTTTATAAAAAGTTTCTGAAGATGAAATTCAACTTTATCGTCGTGTGCAATTTATATGTTGGAAGTTTTTTGATACAAGTTAAATTTCACGGCGCAACTTCGTCAGTAATACCGGGGCACCAACACGACAAATAAAGTTGCCGAAGAAACTGCTCTAGTCGCCTCATAAAAGATTAACTCGAACTCTAGATAAAAGTGTCGAGTCTAAACTAGCTGAAAATACACCTAGTTTCCACTAGAAGATGGCATATAATAATAGGCAAAAAATTAATTCTAACTCCGTCTACATCCCCCTTCGAAAGGTAAAATGAAAAAAAAAAAGCAACTAAGCAATCGTTCTTGCAAATAAAATTGCTTCCTTCGTCAACCGGTTTTCAACGAAACATAAAAGCAATCGACCCAATTGAAAATTAAGAGATTTTGCGTTCACGTCTATTGTTATTAAAAAAGCGCGAACATTACTGCACGCATTAAAATGAAACTTTCACCAATCAACTTTTCGCCTGATTCGCTTCGTTTAGACCAGAATTTGTTTCATTATCAGTGCAGTTAGCTGGGCGAAATAGGAGGAAACAAAATCAGCATGATGAAATTTAAGGCTATTCTTATGAAAACAAAAAAAAGATGCAGCAACAACATTAGGCAAGATTACTTTAAAGTTTCAATCGTTCCATATATATTCTACAGTTGATTTATATGTATATTTCAAATCTTTCCGATTTCCGTTATTATTATGGCCGAGAGATAAGATAGATTAAAAAGCAGAAAATTCTTCTTTCATCTTGCTTTTTTTGAAAAAATTATTCGAAATCATTTTCAAATTCAGCCAAAGCGACCGACTAAAGCTTAAAAAAACTATTTAATATGAAGGTCACTTGCAGTCCACCTATTAGTACTGCGTTTATATTTTCTACTTCATCTTTTATAACTTCTTAACGATACTGTTCATTTTTATTATTACCGGAATATGTTTGTCTTTATTACCATTTATTTATTTTTATTTTTTATTCAGTTTATATAGTTAAAAAAACATTATTAAGAATGTAATAACAAATTTTAAAATATTCACATATTTTTACAGAAATAGTAGACTTATTTGAAAGTTGCATTATTTGTTTTCAAAAACATCTAAATAATTAAAAAAGAAATTATTACTCAAAGTTTATAAATGCGACTAGTAAAATGTCACGGTAGATAACATACGGTGGACAGAAATAAAACCAATGTAAGTAACGTTAGCTGATGAGGGACTATGACCGAAAACGTTTCCTTAAATCGAGGTAATTATTTATTTTATTTTTAAAAGTAAAATCAATTACCTAAAAAAAGGACCAATTTGATACAAACAGGACTGCGGAAATAATATGTTGGTAATAACTTTCGTTTATGTCATAAACATTTAACTTCCCTATTTGTCATCTCATCATGCAGTCGTTCCAATTATTTAAAAATTGTATTCGAATGTACGCTATTTTCGTCTTTGGAGAAAACTTTTTCCACGAATTTTCTGGACCTTTATCGATTCGTCATTATGGCAGATTTTGCGTGTTCAATTATTTTTTAGCCTGATTTTAAAGTTAATCCAGTGTATAATGAGTGTTCGATCTAAGAAATTATTTTGAACACTGGACTTTTAAATTTTTTTCCAAATAAGAGAATTACTGACGATGTTTTCTTGCGACCCAATCTGCGAAATGTTTAAGTCTACTATTTTCATATTCTTCGCCATTATTTAATTTTTCCAATTTTGTTATGCCGAGTTCATTAATTCCTTGAAAAATGTCATTGCATTCAATAAGTAAGTATATATATATTCGATGCTAGAAAACTTTTTTAGATCAATATGCAATAGCTCTAAAGGCTTTGATGATGTATAATGTACCTTTTTGAAAAAGTTTGCATTGATTTTTTACTACAGCATTACAGATTATACATCATCTCAATAATATCGCCAATAATTTTATTTTGATCTAAAATATTTTAACCATATTTTTGATGAGCCACATTGATATACGTGTTCATTATATCAAATGACTGGTTCGCGCAAGTTCTATGAAATTTCCTGTTGATTCAGATTCCTGTGCATCTTTTCTAGGTTAATTTTTTTTTTTTTAGTACTACAGCTGTTAACGTTGAAATAAATAATTCTGGTTTAATCTATGACACATTTTGAGCTCTGAATTAGTTTATCCGTTAATTAATTCTTCTATCGGACTTTTATTTACATTTCTGTTTTTTAATAATAATACAAATCCCGTGTCACAATAAGCCAGTTTTGTATTCATTTCAGAATGCTTGGCATATCTGCAAATAGAAATGTTCTGTCCTGTTAACATCTGGAATGGTGAAAAAGTGTATTACCTATCGATATAGACAGTTATTTCCGCAAACTAAGATTTCCTCCATCAAGATCGCTGACAATCGTTTCAGCTGTATAATAGCTTATTTTGTATAGATCATAAATTATTGATGTTATAATAATTTCAGTCATTTTTATATAAAAACCTGCAAAAATGGGTAGCAACCCCCAACTGGAAAACCATTAACCTCGTCACGGAAACACTACCTGGATTTTCATATGAAACTTGTAAAAAAATCGCTTTTAATTAACTATGATGTCAAACAAAAACGTTACATGATTTTTTATATTATTCCCAACCTAAAAATGGAATAGTTATTAATATGTATATATATATATATATATATATATCAATATTTTCATTTATTTTTGAACTTCTCCTTTTCATTAAACATATAAAACTTCCTTGAGGGATGGAATTAGGAATAAAATTTATAATAAACACCAAGTAGATTTTCTGCTGTTTTTGTATTCGATACTTCAGTTTTGACCGAAACGTACAATACACTTTTGGCCGGTACCGAAGGAAGATAAACTAGAAATCCTTCGCAGGCTTTATTTCGATTTACAGTTGGTTAGAAATAGAGCAAGGCGTCGCTTTATAGACACGTTTCCACATATCAATAGAGAAACAATCTAGACAAGGAAGTAGGAGGTTAGTGAACCAATCTCGGGGTTCATCATGACAGTCGTACACTTCGGACACAGATGGTTTTAAGTCGAACGAAAAAGGTCGTGTATACTCGTGCTTCGTTAAAATCGTTGATTTTAAGTCGAACGGAAAAGATCGTGTAAACCCGTGTTTCGTTAAAATCGTTATAATATAAACAAATTAGGTGTACGGACGGCACCGTCAGTATGCCGCCCGATCGTCCTGTAACAGCTCCACCGCCGTCGCAAGACCCACCAATTCTTCCAAACACTTTACGAATTACAAGATCTACAAAAAATAGTTTACAATTAACCTCACTAATCACCGCATCGTCGGCAACCAAACCTACACCGATTTCGTCAAAGGCAGCAGAAACTACACCACCAACACCAGCAAACAATGCATTTTCTCCAGCGTATAACAAAGTGGCCGAATCTGTAAATTTCCCAGACCGAAAACAAGCCATTATACTCGATGCAGCTGATAACATTCCGCTCAGCAACTACGTAGAAGCCGTTAGCAACAAGGTTGGTCCACACAATATTTTATTTTCCTCTCGTATATCGAACAACCGTATATGTATGTATTTATCGAACAGAAATGTAGCTGATCAGTTTATATTATCTCACCCGTCTCTTACTATAAATAATGTAAGTATTAAGACGCGTAAATTAATAAACCCATCCAAGCGCATAGTTCTGTCTAATGTTTCGCCACATATTCCGAACTACATACTTGAACAAGCTCTTTCCAATATTAATCTGAAACTAACCTCCCCAATCACTTTCATTAAAGCTGGCCTCACTGAAGAAAAATTTAAACATGTCCTGAGTTTCCGTAGACAAGTTTATGTAACATCTGATAAGATAAACCAATTTCTTATACCAGAATCAATGATCATCAAATATGAAGATGAACAATTTCGTATATTTATAACAACAGAAGAAAAGTGGTGTAAAGCTTGTAAAACTCACTCACACAACGAAACTACTTGTCCAAAAATAGAACAGGCAAAACTTACAAACCAGAAAAATGATCAGACTGGCAAACCGGCTACTAGCCAACAAAATGAGAAAGAGAACAAAATGGTAGAGGACGAACCGGCGATACAAAATCCTAGCAAACTGATTAAACCTCATGTTAAATTAAATACTTCCAAAACTCCTGTATCAAAGGAAAAAAGTGAACAACAACAAACAGTCGCTAAACGAGTACATCCCGTAACACCAGAACCACAAACTACAATGGAGTTTACTTTCACAGACATGCAAAATAAACCTTCTGAACAAAGTAATACCGAAACTAGTTTATCAAACACCAACAAAACAAACACGAATAAGGAAAAAGAATCACATAAAATTCAAAAAAAAATTAAACTGTCAACAAAAGAGATGTTATAACACCAATAGCCGAAAATATAACAGAACAAAAAAGTTACCCATTATCCTTCACTAATTTCACTATTCTAATGGATATGGTTAAAGGCCGACATGAACCATTAGATATCATACAAACTTTCACAGATGACATTGAAGGATTAAAAAGAATGTTAGCGGAAAACTACGGATTGTTGCAGAATAGAGAAATGAAAGGTCGATTTAAAAGACTACTAAAAAACCTCAATAAATCAACTGACGAGTCACATGACAGTGATTCTGAAACTGAAGAATAAATTTCTATATACGAAATTAAGAAATATATATTATTAATAATACCAGTATTTCCATATATTTTTATAATAAATGTATTCCCTAATTAGACCTCATATTATAAGCAATGGTCAAGATCTTACAGTACAATGAAAATCACTCTAGCGTAGCTAGAGATATTTTACTAACAAAAGTGATAACTAAAAATATAGATATTATATTTATTTGTGATAAGTGTAAAAGTAATTATGTACCCACAAATTTTAAGAACATAACACACAACAAGCTTATGATAATCTATCGATTAGGAATACCTTTAAAAACTAAATTTATACATAACAATTTTAACATTATTATTGTTGAAATTGAGCATATTACTTTTATTTTAACGTACATACCGCCAAATGGCGTATCTACTCAATATTTTCAATTTATCGATATGTATTTAAAGAATAATAAATTAACGAAATTTATATGGTTGGGAGACCTAAATTCTCGAAATTTACTATGGGATACCGTGAATAATACGAGAGGAAAGAAATTATTAAATATAATAGAATTACATGACTTACATATTTTAAATATCAAAAACAAATATACTTTTAAGAGAAGCAAGCAAAAAAGTGTAATAGACTTAACTTTGGTAACTAGAAATTTAATAAATCGAGTTCAAAATTGGGAAGTTAGTCACGAATTAAATGCCAGTGATCATTTTTATATTACTTTTAACGTAATTTCGGCGACGAGCAAGACAGAAGAAAGTGTTATTAAAGTAATTAACTACAATAAGTTAGCAGTTAACTTAAGAAAATACAGTTATATGATTGATGTACATGTTATCTGCAATGATATACAACAAATTAAAAGTTGGTTGAATAGTTTTCAAGACTATGTCAACACAGTTCTAAATAGTTCATATTCCACCATCGACCGTCAACTGTCTATTGGTGGAATACTGAATTACAAATAAAGAAATTACTGGTAAATAATTTATACAAAAAGTATCGAAACTGTAAAAACATACATGTAAAACATAACCATTACAATAATTATAAAGTAAATTTTAAGGAATATAAGTTTATGATTAAAAACGCTAAGTTGAAAGCCTGGAAAAAATTACTGGAAGACAAAAATGTCTTTGGATTAAAATACAGAATATTAACTAATAAAAAAAAAAAGTATTAATATACCAACATTAGATAATTATGCATGTACAGAAAAGGATAAAGTTGACTTATTGATGTCAAACCTTAACGTAAAACCATTTAAAGCAGAAGTACATGAACCTAACGTAACCATATCGATTACTAAAGAAGAAGTTAACGTAATTATTAAACAACTTAAAAATTAAGTGTCAGCAGGACTTGATGGAATATCAAATGGATTTATTAAAAGATTTCATAATTTGTTACCAGATGTAATACCGAAAGTTATTATTAACGTACTATTTAAATATAGTTATTATCCTCAAGAATGGAAATTAAGTAAAACAGTTATAATACCTAAAATTAATAAAAATCCAAACTCGTCTACTTCATATAGAGCTTAAAAGTTAAACGATTTCAAAATATATTAAATAGTTTTCAGAGAACTATTGCAATAAAAATGATTAAAGCTTATAGAACTACCAGCTACATGGAAAGCGCTGTCATTGTAGATATTAAACCCCATTAACTTACGAAATACAGAAACATATTAACATATTTTTAATAAAAAATAATATAAATTTAAATCATGAATTTCATGACGTACAGTATTGTCAACCTTACTTCATACACGAACAAACCTCGTTAACGCTTAAACAGTTTAAAAAATTATATATTAGATAAATATTATAATAATAAATTTCAGGCGCAGTGGGACCAATATAATAACGGTATAGCTAAAAATTGTTTTCCAACCATAGATGATAGACTACATAATCTAGTTTTTACGCCAAATTTTTTTTAATCTAAAATTTCTTACTGGACACGGTCTATTTAAAGATTATTTACATAAACATAAAATTGCACATTCAAATAACTGTGCAACGTGTAATTCTTTATTGATACTATTCAGCATATCCTTTCCGGCTGTTATTAATGCAGATTTTAGCAATATTAGCCCTGATCAATTAGTAACTAAGCTATTTAAAATATGTTCAGTAGTTTTACGATAGCCGAAATAAATCACCGTAAAGTACATGTACACCTGTATTAATATTAATATTTAAGGAATACTAATTATTATTAACATTGTAAAACAGTCTGTCAGGGTTCCATAAACTTAAATGGAAGGGCTCAGGACAGACCTGTTATTTATATAAATTTTCTAAATATATTTACCCCATCGTATTACGAATTGGGGACAAAAAAAAAAAAAAAAAAAAAGAATACACTGATGAAATATTGCACACTATGTATCAGCAAATAGAATATGTGTCATTGACTCGCGCTTTAGTAAAGAAAGGTATAGTCGTGTGAATAAACGCCGACTTCTAATCGATTTGTGTTCCGAGTCGTTGCGACTTGGAAAAATCGTTATTTTTCAACTTAGCTAGAGTATGATATCAGATGAAAAGTTGTAGTGCACTGTCGACAGTAGGCACCAGGCCAAAAAAAAAGAATAAGATTCCATCGAGGTAATAAAAACACATCTGAATATTAACTGTAAAAGATCTTGGAAAAAGATAGAAAAACCAAAAACGCAAAATATATCGAAAATTCTCGTACGTAATCGAATATTTATGTAGACGTTTAAGGGGCGACTGGAGGCATAAAACGAGTTCTGTTTTAGTCTCAATCACACTTGACCGATTTTTATTTATCGCGTTTCCAAAAAACGTCAATAATTTGGCGGCATTTGTTTCACGTTAATTGCTGTTTACAAGTACGATTTTATTATTCCGTGCTTTCACTGCAATTCGCCATCGAGATATACCATAAACGCGAGTGATAATATATTAACATTATTTCTTTTTTCTGTCGGGGCATCTTTCTTGTTCAGTACTTGACATTTACGTATAATGTCAAATTATGACATTTTAACCGTGATATTTTAAAGTACAATAGAAACGAGCATATTTTTGAAAATCTACGAAAGCGAAAACATTTTATAAACAAACATTAGTTTCAACGTTGTAAGGGCTAAAATATTTATCGTTACAATCATTTCATATACATATATATCTTAATATATATGTATGTAAATATGTATATATATATATATATACATATATGTCTCTATATGTATTATCATCATCATCGTAAATTTAACAGTCCTAGGACTATGATTTGATTCCATGGTAAGCAATTTCCAGTCCAACCGGTTCTTTTCATTTTCCAGTATCGGTTTGTGCCTGCGTCCTGCAATAATGTGGTGACAAATGTGTTTCACGGTCCGCCCCGTCCTCTTTTCCCTTGAATTTGTCTCTCTATTACATCATATATATCAGTGGCGCATCCACGAGGGGCTAATTGATATCCCTCCCCAAGAATCAAATCGTCGGTAAAAAATTTGTTTTTAACACAGACATTTAATTTATATCATAAAAAATGTGTATAAATGTTATACCTGTGGATTTAATTATAACTAGTATTTAATACTATTTTCTCGTAAAAGTATTATTAATGTTACGTTTTTATTCTGTTTTAAATGCAACTGTTGTCGATCTTTTGTTGTTTTTTTTTTATTTATTTTTCATTTTTATTTCGTAATATAAATGAAAATAGTTCAATGAGAAATATATATATATCTGCTTTACCTGCTCACCGACAAACAATTCGGATCGGATTACTAGCAAAAATAAAAAAGAATTAAAGTCGAATAAAAAAATACTATCGTTCTAATTTTTCTAGTAATTTATTATGCAAATTCAGAACTACCATTTTAGCCACAATTTTATAATTTTTTTATTTTTACCTAAAAATAAAACAAAAACTGTAATAGCTACGTATTTTTAAAACATTTTTAAATCTTAAAGAGGTTGCTGTTTGATTTTCTTTATGAAACAAGTCATTAGTGCATCCATAGAGGGTTGCTACAGCCCCCCCCCCCGCAGGGAGAATAAATTAATAATAGCCAAATTTGTTTTCGGCAAAATTTTTAACAGTAAAAATTAATATTTGATAAAAATGTGAAGTGTTTTTAAATAATACATTTTACACAAAAATAAATATATAGATGAGAGAAGATATATTTATATATACATATATATATATATATATATATATATAAACCAAACATGTTCGACCTCCGCCTTTACATTTTCCTATGTGCTACTCTTTTAGCCTCCCACCCCACCCGAGAAAAATCCTGTTTGGGCCAATGAAACAAGGTATTTCTCAAATTTATTGTCTACCGCATAAGATATTACGTAATTATATAATCCCCCACCAATGTATCTCTGGATCCGCCCTTGAATATATGTATATATTTATGTTGATATGAATGTTACCGATACATTTCTAAAGTATGAATTGCTGAAATATTATTTGGTAAAGATCATCGATAACTGCCGAAGTTAAGAAAAATTATAAAAAACAGTTACACAAATTCGTGCAGTTGTACCAATCTAGGTGTAATACCGCTTCGATTAACTTGTGCAAGTTGTGATGATGCTAACGGCTTATTTAGTTGTTCTGACGTGTGTAATTTATGTATCGGAGTCCCGCGGTGCGAGTACTTAAGCGGAGGAAACACTGCCATCGCCGCGGGCAGTGTTTCAGTTTCCAGATCGAGGTGATTTTGTATTCGAATCCGCTGTTATAAAACGCGCGCTCGCTATCTCCGGTTTTACTAAAAATCACATATTTTTCTACAATAAAAGGAAATACAGCTCATTTATTTTATTTAATAAATTATTTTTTGTATGGAATTGATTCGCACTACGGAAGGGCAAACATTCTTTAAACTACGATAATAATTTATGCTGCTATAGTTTTTGAAAGAAAATATCCGAGTAATATAAGTACTTACATAATATTTTTAGGATACGTATAGGAATTTTTCAGAAATGTTAAATGATATCTATTAATTTTTCAAAATAAAAAAATGTATTATTTATTAGTGTTGGTGATGCCGTGCGTGAATTTATTTATTAATATTATAGTAGGAAACAAAGCGATTGAAAAGCGTATTATAAACAAGTGTAAAAAAGAAAGCGTATAACAGGTAAGAGTAAAATAGCCACGGAAGTATGGCGGGAATCCCCATTTTGTAGGAGACAAGGCTTTCAACTGGTTTAGTCTTTTAATAGCGGAAGAGGAGAGAAAATTGATATATTCAAAAAAGGACGGACGACTTCTAAGGTATACACCGAGATAACAGATATAATCTGTTATCTGGGATAAGTGCATTTAGCGGTACATTGTTATTATAGAAACGAAGAGAGAAGAGAATGCAATGGGGCCTTAAAGGGGAAATTGAAAGATGTAAAGAGGAGTTTAGGCCGTTGCTTTTCCGCATGATAATGTAAAGAAGAAAAAATATTTAAGCCGGAAACCGCTGAAGAGTAAGATCGATTCCATTTATTAATGAA
This sequence comes from Icerya purchasi, assembly GCA_039619475.1. Classification (NCBI taxonomy): domain Eukaryota; kingdom Metazoa; phylum Arthropoda; class Insecta; order Hemiptera; family Monophlebidae; genus Icerya; species Icerya purchasi. The sequence goes on along the minus strand of CM077116.1, from coordinate 292,620,200 downwards.
ATCAGCACATAATACGAAAAATTTATTTGAATTTTTTTTTGACGCGATAAAAAAACCTAATTAATTTCTTGTGGAAATAAAATTTTTCGCGATTAATTTCTCATGAATTATAACGCGCTATTAATGTAATTTTTCATATTTCAGTTATAAATTATTTATGATCAAATACTCTAAAAATGAATCTAGAAATTAATGAAAAAACCAAATTTCTACAGTTCCGATATAGGAAGTGCCGAAACCAAAATAATGTCTTCTTCAATCTTAACCTCTATGGTAAAAACACGATTGTTTGAAACGGCTTATTTTAGAGAAATGTTATCAAGTTATAAAACGATCACGATATGCCTTTGTCAATCCACTCCTAGATGAAGGCCTTCCCCGAGATCTTTCATCTACTTCTGTTCTGTGCATTCCCCGTCCAGTTCTTTCCAAAGTGAGTAGTGGTTGAGTAAAAACCTTTCTAATTTAAAAGGCGTATAAATCATCAATTTTTAACATTTCTATTTAACAGTTTCCGCAACTAACAAAAGTATATACGTAAATAAAAAAGAGATTTTACCTAAAAAAAAAAAAAAAAAATACCAATTGTATCCACTTCTGACATTATAATAATTTAAAATCGTCTACTCATTGTAATGGAATTTATTTTATTGTCAGCTAAAAGCGTTAGTTAGTTTTAAAAAATCAGTTTACAATCGCAGTAGTGTAAAACATTTCAAAAATTCCCAGTCAAACACTTTTTAATTTACGTGTCTATAATGGAACTTTTTTGTTTGTTTTTTTTTTTTTTTTTTTTTTTTTTCAATTTACGTTATTAAACACATACAGCAGATAATGAACTAGAATCGATTAAGGTTTATTTTCATTTTTTTACTAACCATTAAAGGAAACCCCCCAAAAAAAAAGGAATGTTCGTCAAATTTCTAAATGCACCTTCGGCGCGTGATTTTTTTAAACAAGCATCTTTTAAATTTTTGTATGCTGATTAGTTCACAACTGCATTTAATAACGTTAGATGTTGCATTCGCGTGATTTTCCTGAACGCGGCGGTACAACGGTTATTAAATAAAAAGCGTAAATAAAAGAAAAATAGTTAAAAAATTGCAAAAAAACCCGCTTCAGAAATTATGCAAAAACATGGAACTGGCTTTTAGTTTTGCGTCTGTTCTCATAACAGTATATTGATAGTTTTTTTTTTTTTTTTTTTATTGGTACGCTGACGAAGATCAACAGCCCAATTGATAGTAATATATTGCGCTTTAGCTGACGACAACTAAGTCGCCCGGAAATTCGCAAACAATTTCAACCGACTCGTTATCATTTCGCAAAATTGACAAAAAACTCATGCTCAATGTCAATCGTGCACTTCTTCTGGTATTTTTGTGCAATTACGTACCGTAACATATAACTCCTCGAGCATCCGTTTTGTATAAATTGTTCATTGCAAGTAGCACCGGAAGTAGACGACTAAACCGGACGACGTGCACAATTGAGACTGGTCTTATCAGAATTTCGTAGAGAGATTACCGACAATGCTGCAATGCAATTTAACACAACGGATGTAATTTGTAACATCAAAGTTGTTTCTAAGAGGCGCTAGTTTTTATGTAAATTTTCCAGGAACAGTAGTTCTTCTGTCAACTAGGCAAGTAAAAAACTTTCTAACACCGGAAACGTGATGCTCTTAAATAAGTCGAGGCCTCCGTGTAAAACTTTCGCGACTTGTTTTCGAAAGAACAAAATTCAGTCAACTCACTCCGCGTCGTCGCACTTAATCTCTATTTTACCTGCGCCATATAAAGTGAGCAGCGTTAAATAACGGCATATATTAATAATAGCTGTGAAGCTAACTGAAATAAGCGCAATTATTGTATATATAACTACAATGGAAATTGACCGCAACGATCTCGAAGCAATTATGGATTTTAAAACCCATTTTGATCTCGTTAAGCACCGAACGAATTATGTTTTTTCCGGGTTTTTCTTTTTTATTGAACTCCGTTGGAACGGAGAGAGTTATCTTCCTACTGATAAATTTGGTGCAAGTGTTTCTAAACAAGTCAAATGGAAAATACGGATTAAAAGAAACTATGAACTCTCTTAGAGTATAAATATAGATGTAAAAAGAAGTTACGTTCAAATCTTGATCGTTTAGATGTGGAAAAGAAAAGAGAAAATAAGTGAACTTGTAAATAAATATGAATCACAACATTCGCTAAAAACGAGTATGGTGCTGGAATGGAAATAAATGAAGAAGCACAAATAAAATTAGTGAAAGAAAAATATGTTGTCGAATAAAACTTTACGCGTGCTCAATGCCAAGTAAAAAAAAGAGGTCGACTCGCAAGTAACGAAATCATTAGAAGCTGGGGGGATTGGTAGGAGACGTAAGTTCTCCATATTCGCACCACCGGTGACATCGAAAAGAGGAGGAGACTCTTGGGCATGACTCGATATTGATTTTGGGGATTCAAATAGAATTAGTTGCCTCAGCTTTTCCTCGAACTGAAGATGGTTACGGCAGTCTGCCATTTGGATACGAAATATCGTATTCGACGCGTCAACGAATTTCGGCAAACATATTATAAACGAATTCCGCATAAATTATGTCATCGATGACGTATTCATTTTTTCAAAAACTTTCGAACGAAATTTATACACTTCGAACTAAAATGGAATGGTTAAAAAAGATTTCCGATTAAAATTGATTAAATTTTGATTCTGCTAGAAAACCAATAAAATATTTAGGACGTATTATTGAAAAAAAAAAAAAAAAAAAAAAAAAAATAGAAACTATAAAGGTAACGTTCGAGTAATTCCTTGAATTTGAGAAACCTAAAACAAGAAAAAATGTACGGCATTGCGTAATAGTGTGAGGTTTAACTAATGAAATATACCGAACATTAATTTAAAATTTAAACCGTATATCATCAATAGATAACATCAAAATTACCATATCAATAAATATTATTATCAGGGGCGAATCCAGAAGGACATTGAGGATGGAATTTTAAGGACATTTTTAGAGGTGCGGGCGGCGGGGGGAATTATATAATTATGTAAAATCTTCTACGATAGGCAGTAGATTTGAGAAATACCCATTGTTTCATAACGAAAATCAAATGGCGACCTTTATAGAAATTTAAAAATAGGTAATTATTACAATTTCATTTAAATTTAGTTTTAATTTTTTCTGAGGTGAAAAATAAAACGAAATTATAAAATTCTAGCTAAAATGGTAGTTTAGAAATAGTAAGAAAGTATTTTTATTAGACTTTAGTTCTTTTTTTATTTTTGTTAGTAATCCGATTCGAATTCTTTGTTCATGAGCAAGTTTAAATATATATATTTCTCATCGAATTCTATTTTCATTTACATTACAAAATAAAAATTAAAAATAAATAAAAATGGCAAAAGATCGACGACAGTTGTGTTTAAAATAGAATTAAAAAGGAACATTAATAGTTTTACTAGAAATTAGTATTAAATACTAGTTAATTTCATATAAATCTTTTATAGCATAAATTAAGTTTCTCTGTCATAACAAATTTTTTCATAGAGGTTTTGATTCTTTGGGGACGGGGATGTCCCTTATTACCCCCCACGGATCCGCCACTGTTATTATGCATCACTTTTACGCGGGAAGTACTATGAAAAATTAAGTAATTTGTATAAGGTTTTTATGTAACGGAAGTACTTGGTAAAAGCTATTATTAAAATCCGCGAGTTGTACCATAAGGCGAAATCGATATAGAAACTACACAGTAAAGCAAAAATCGTCATTGTCAGTTAATACTGACTTTTCTGTTTATCTGAGGGTTCAGCGCAGAGTGGCCCAATCAGTTTTTTTTTTTTTTTTGTAATTAAAAACTAGCTAAAATTAATAATTAATAATAACTGATAATAATTGGAATTCTGTAGATGCTAAAATGATACCACTTTACAACCAATTTATATCAGTACACATGTGTATATATATATAAAAATTACAACGTTATTCTCAGCTCGACCCCCATCACTTTTTTTGTCCCAAAATTGTACAAAATTGTTAGCGTTATGGAAGTAATGATAGACGTTTCTCTACGCACACCGTAAATTAAATTTATTAGTTTTGAATTCTTTCTTGATTACATTACAAAAAAAACTTTTTTTCGAATAATTTCATGGTTAATAGAAACCTACTCTTCCATACATCGTCCGTATATTAACACATCCGTTTAAATCTGTACTTGGAAATTCATAAAAAAATTTTTATTTTATCTGAAATTATACTTATGTAAAGATTCTTTCTCTTCTTGGGAAACATGTTGGTTTCTATTCCTGTTTCCCGTTGCTCGTCTGCTTCAGATGAACAGACTTGAATTACTTCAAAACCTTATATTTCGTGAATAACAGGGGCTAGACAACTCAGCCATAACTTAAAACCTTCGCTTGTACACCCTGAAAATTTTAGCATGATCCGTACAGCGGTACAGGAATGCATACGTGACAAACAAACATACAAACAAACAATCTTTTTTATATATATTTATATATATATATATATATATATATATATTTAATATTAATTACAATGTTATTCTTAGCCCGACCCGCATTACTTTTTCTGTTACAAAAATTTGTTCTAAAATGCGACATTAAATAAAGATATTTCTTTTTTTTTCGCGTAGTCGGAAACAATTACGTTGTCAATTTTCCTCATTCTATACGAAGTATATACAAAAGTGATAGAGTTGGAGGTCCGGGTAGGCCCCCAGGCGGGGTCAAGGGGCCGAGGCCTTTGCGAGGCACGGAGGACCGAGTTTATATATACATTTATTTATTTTTTTCCGTTTAACGAATTCTTTCACGAGACATTTCGTTGGCCTTTAATAATTGTGCAAGTCGTGAGTTGTACGAATTTGTTTGGAAACGTCACGAAAAAAACTACAAACCGATACCTCCACTTTTTGTACAATATCGGAAGATAAAATTATTCTAAGCGGTATAATGAAAAAGGTCTGCGACATTTGCAGGAATGGAACGGAAACGGCGCGAATATGTGAAATGCGGGGCTTTAAGCATAAGCGACTGGAAGAGAAGTTTTCCATGCGTTACAGATTAAAGCGAAGCGTGCGGCATTGTTAAAAAATTTCCAAAGGACATGGCAGAGTTTTTAAGTCAGTGATGCTCTTTTAAGTATTCGAAGTGCTGCTGGCGAAAGACGGAAGACGAGTCGGCCCGCTGTTTGTGGATAACAGAAATCTGCGAATTTCCTTTGTGAACCAGCAGCCACGGGAAGTTTTGCGAAAAGCGAAATGTTGTTAAATGTCTTCCGGGTATTTTATTCGTTTTTTCTTCGGAAAAACTAATTCCTAGAATACGGGATATTGGCGGGAAAGCGCTTGGACATTTTTCGTCGTTTGCTTTCCAACATCTTCTTCCTTTATCGCCTTTCCGCGATCATTCCTCGCTATTAATGTAGTGCTCGGAGAGAATCACTATCGCTCCGGAAGCCGTTCAAATTTACCGAAATCTTTCTTTCAAACAGGTCGTGTATGGCGAGAACATTCTAACCGAAATAATGTCGTCATCTGCTGTAGAGGAGCACCGCGTGTCGGTAGCAATAATTCGCAATTCCGTTTCTATTGTTGCTGTAAGACTTTAGTCGCGCAGACCATTAACCTGTTTTGTTTCTATTCATGTTGCACAGAGATAGGTGCCGACGGTTTTCTGGAATAGAAGTGGTGCTCGTTCATTTAGACCGAACAGACCGATGAGATGGGAATTTCGCAGATTTGCAATTTCGTACGCACTATATTTTTAAGAAAATCATGAAACGCACCGTGAAAATTGTAACCAGACCACCATCTCTCAGCTTTGCCCGATTAAATACTGTCGATGAACGTCGAAATTCGTTCCATCAGCGCGGTAGTATAACCACGGCCGATTAGTCGGCACAAGTGTCGCAATATAGAGATTTTTGCGGCATTGCTTCCGCTAGTTTTCCGTTCGTTAATTGCAATTAAATTATCCATTTCCACATCCTACCACTACCGACCGCTGTTATTCAGACGTTCAAAACATTGTAAGCACTATTACCTTGGACGATCATTTCGAGGAGCACCAATTTCTCGCGGAACAACGTTCATCGGTTCTTTTTGTAGTCCGTAGATTCGTATGAATCGCAGCACATGGTATTTCGAAACTGTCAATAATGTTTTTTCTCAACGTTTTTGGCCGTGCGTACAATTAAATTAGCGCATGGATTCACGTTGGTGCTTATAAATCTTTACGACCGTATTTCACTTTTCGACTGAGATTCTTCAAAAAAAAAAAAAAAAAAAAAAGAAGAAAAACGAACCAATTTTTGATTTATTTATACGTTGAAGAGTAAAAATTCCAATGGAAGACTTTAACACAACTGGCGTGTTATATTAGATGTGCTTCAACGGGCTTCATTATTATTATGCGCTTTATTATTTATTATTTTTATTATTATTTTTTATCGCTTTTTATTATTATTTTTCTTTTCTTTTTCCTCTAAAGTTTTTATGCTTGTTTAAGCAGAATCTGCTGTAAAAATGCAACCGCTCCAACTTGACGATGTGTCTGCTTCTCCATTTACTTGACTACATCTATGGAATGCGAGAAACAATAAAAGCGTCTAGGATAGGAAACGTCAAATACTGCGACGCTGTCCTTTACATTTAAAAGCTTCTGCATTTATTGGTGGCAATGAACAGAAATATATTCGTCCATTAATTTTTATCGCAGCGCCGAAAAATAACTTTTTTACTACATTTTGCTCTCCTTACATAATAAAAAACTATCGTCCATCCGCTGCATGACAAATTTTACCTGACCACGCTTTACTTTCAATGAAATACTCCGGGCATGCTTATTTTTTTGGAATATTCCGATCCGTTAAAAACAAAATTCTCTATTTTGAAAAATAAATAATTTTTTTAACATAAGCTATATATATATATATAGAAAATTCACAAATAAAAAAGCGTTGATTAATATATATATATATATATATACTAAGTTGCAGTATATTTATACCGATTTCGATTAACGATTTTATTTCTATTTACCAATTTTTGTGTAACCATCGAATATTCAATACTAATTATGTAATTTGTGTATAATTCTTAATCTTTACCAAAATTATTTTTCATCTTCCAAATAAAAGAAGTCGTTTAAAAACATGTTTTTTTTTTTTAATTTAATTTTATATTACTTTTCGTTTTTTCAATGCGTTTTTCAGCTCGTGATGGTTGCTAAAGAACTTTCTGGAATATTTGGTTAGGATCTAAATTATTTCAGGATATTTTTGGCGAGAAATTATCATTTCTGCTTGAAACGTATTTCTTCTTCTTATTATTATTTTTATTATTATTATTACTTGTAATTATTATTATTTTAACTTTAACATTAAATTTTATACTATTACTATCATTAATTCACTTGTAATAAATGTTTAGTTGAAGTTATTAAAATAAAGATTAGTTTGACCGCCCTTACTGTCATTACCGTCATTGACGTCAAATGTAATCATTCGTATATACGTATTTTATTTTGTCTTATTTTAATCTTATACTGCATTTCTTACTTAATATTAGTATACTTATCTTTACTGCCATTTCTGTAGTTTCTTATATTATTAATATAGCAATTTATATCATGATATTATTTATGATTTGCAGTTGAAGTTTAAGGGACTGAGGGAGAATAAGTGACTAGTTCTTATGATTAGTTTTATGACTAGTTTTATAATTAATTGATATATTATTCTGTGAACATAGGGCAATATAGCTATCTAACTTATGATTTTGGAATGAAACAGTGCTTAAATCTGATTCCTGTAACATTGCCTTATGTATACAACAAACCTGTACTTTATATACATATTTAGCAGAGAAATATTATTATGAAGGTTGTTAACATTACTGTTCGTTGGTATTTGTAGTATTAAGGGGGTAGGAGTGCAAGTGCAAATGAAGCGCAGGCTAAATTAGACTTCACTTAAGTATTAATAAATGTCACATGTGGAGATTTGAGAGGTGCATAGGTGTGAAAAGCTTGTCTGTACGACTGTTTATGGAATGTATGGATTCTAAGCGTATATAACTTGGAGTATAATTGGGTCTATATTTGGGTGTGTAGATTTGGTACATAAGTGAAAAATACTTTACTATAATGTATTGGTAATTGTGCTTTACATATTTTATACTGTTATTTAAATCTGTATACAATATTTAATATTTAATAAGATGAAATTTTGTAAACAACAGCCAACAATCAATAACCAGGTTGGTTTTTGTAATAAATAGTTATATAATAATATTCACCACTGCTCGCGCAACAATGTGAATTTGTGGTAAACATATTTTAGTTACTCTGATATTTAAGATTGTACATAATTGAATTGAATTATTATTATTTGGTAATTAGGCCATTCTGAAAAGGGCACTACATTGAGTTAAGGAGATTAAGCGAATGAAGAAGTTGGAAAATATTATAAATATGACAGGAAGAATCAGATAAGAGTTGTAGTAAGTATGTGCTGGGCTCTAAGTGAAATAAGAGCATGGCGAGGTGTTAGTGTGTGGGCAATCGGAAGTTTTGTTATTTGGTAAAAGGGACAGAGAGGAGCAACGATGCACTGCAATAGATAGGAATGGGTAAGGTTTGTGCTGGGAATTCAAAGTCTGGTAAGTGTAATATTTTTTTTCCATGTTCGGAACGAAAGAAAAAACTGAGATAGAGGATTAGGTTTAACGGAGAGAAGGTGGTTTTGCCCCGGGCGCGCCAGCGGCCTTGACCCAGAAACAGGATAATTCAAGAGATAAAACTAAATAGCCAGGCGGTCGGAAATGGAACTCACAAAGGACAGCAGCAGTGGAACAACTGAAGACAATAGAATGGAAATGATATAGGTAGCAGTAAAAGGAGTAGGAAGATCCAAAGCTAAAAGTTGGGCGTAAAGAAGGGAGCAATCGTTAAGGAGTGCAGAACACTCGAAAAGGATATGATTTGAATCACAAATACAAGGAGGCTCAGAAGCATGAAGAGAGCAGAAAGGAGAAGAGACAAAGCGAATCGAAAGCGAGAAGAAGGGAGTAGAGAATGATTGATTCTGAGTCTAATTAAGGAAACAACAGTGGAACGGTGACAGACAGGAATAGAATGAAACCGGATTTGATTACAAGGTATTTCAGGAATGCTATTACATTATTAAAAGAGAAGCGAGAAGCGAAAGGATGTGTATGGAAGCAAGGAAGCTTTCTTAGCAGCTCGGTCGATGGCCTCGTTCCGGGGAGACCGATATGGATAGGGATTCAAGTAAGAAACATTTGGGATCGAATAAGAAGATCATGGAGAAGAAGGATGCGTTGTATAATTTAATTATTTGTATAAACTATTGCAAACGGTGACATAATAATTAATTGTTTTTTTTTTCTTTCTTTTTATTAATTCAAAAGAAAGAGTTTTAATTTTTCTATGTCGATGTATGTGGATAACATTTTCTGGGCATATTTCAAAAATTTTATAACGCGAGGTATTAACCGTTTTATACAGAGAGAGATAGATAGATAAATAGATCAATTTTAACAATACTTTAGTTTTTATTTATATAATTTATTAGTCCTACTAGAGATACTAAATGTAACGTTTAAACAGTTTATTTACTTCACAGGGATGCCACTAGAAAATTCGGAGTTTCGCGGAAAATAAAAATTTACAATTGTTATTTCTATCATTATTATTGTTACTATTATTATTATTAAATTTAATCAAGGTTTAGTTTTTCTTACCCACATATTTAACTATTACTTGGACAAATTTTTCTTTAACGGCTGACCGCTGAAAACTCCTTTAATAAACATATACAAAATAAAAATATTAACAACGACTAAATAAAATTGTACGTATAGTTCTGGTGATCATTGAATTGGTCGATTGTTGGTGGTCCGATTTCGGTAGACCCGAAGGTTGGAATTTTCGAGTCGATATTAATTAGAAAATAATACTTTTACCGACTATTTACGATCGCTGACTTTAAATGACGAAAAATACGATAACTTTTTCTGTTCTGGTTCGATAATTTCGCGCTGCAGACTTCCACTACTGACTATTTTTTTCTTCTTGGCTTAAAGTGACATACTTGACGAGCGGGAAATATAAACGCATTGGCGACCGATTTTTAACTAAACCGCTTTCCAACTATCATTTAACTAAAAATCTTCGACTGCCTTTTAATTCCATCCCCGCTCCAAAATCTGTCTAATGACAACGCGTGGCAACAAGACTTAAAAAACACGCTCTCAAATTCACTTCCACCGCGCGCTTTATTTCTAGATTTTTATTTTTTTAAATTTTAATGTACTATTTATTTTTTTATACACATACACAGGTGTTTTTTTGTTTTTCTTTTGGCTAGGAATCAGTGTCCCTATTAGCACTTAATAGATTACTTTAAGGATAATATAAATATCTGTTACGAAAATATAAAATACAAAATGAATGAATTAATTAAAAAAAAAAAAAAAAAAATCCACAGATAAATACATGAAACTAAGAAATAGGAAAGGCGGAGATAATTAAAACAAGTACGTAACTTTTATCGCATTTAACTTTCAGGAACAATTAACAATCTAGGTAAAATTAAGAGCAGCAAATTAAATAAGTAAAATAATTATCTCGTGGACAATTTAAATAAGAATAATCCGATGAATTTGCAAAAAGATAAATATGATAACCCTCCAATATCGTAGGGTGGTAATTTCTCCGCCAACAAAATCTATTATACGTGTAATTTCTATTTATTAATAAAATTCAAAAAGGTCACGGCGCGCAGGTAAGTAGACAAAAGTGCAGATGCCGAAAACATAAATTTTGTCCATGGCAGAATCATGGGGCTTACGGAAGTTGCCCACATAAAAATGCCTTTAAAATGTTTTGGCGGCAGATATTACTCAGAATCGCAGCACCGTTTTGGACTCGTCCTATTACGAAGTAGTTTTAGTTTAGTGTCAGTAAGTTTTCAATTTTTTTTTTCCTTTTAAATTAATATGATATTTAAGGCGTAAAATAAAATTACTGAATCTAGGGGGTGGGGGGGGGCAAAAAATCAGTAATTAATTTTCTTACAAAATAAATCGGCGCTTTTCAATTCTGTTTGTATATACATACATATATAGTTAAAAAAATTATTTCCGCTTTTAACGAAACGTTAATTACGCTAATAATACATTATTTAGCGTGTTAATTCAATAAAATTTCTAAAAAAACTCGTCGATGTTAGCAATGTTTTTTCACCGCGACTGATTTTTTAATTTAAAAAGAAAAAAGACAGCGTGTCTTGTGAGAAATTTTTACATTAATAAAAAATGAAAAATAAAATAATTTCTGCGGAGTTTCACCATCTGCACGCATCAACCCCAGACCGTAATTTTTCTTTATCCGCCGTCTCCATCTCGAAGGTTGGCGATCCACAATTGGAATTTATTTCTATCTACAGCTGTTCGGAAAAGTTCTAATGAGGAACAGTTGAGCCAGTTGTTAAGATTATCCATCCATAAAATTTGACGTCTAACTCTCGATCTCTTCCCGGCAATTTTACCCTCAAGTAGTATTTTTAGATATGATTTGATCCTCTTAAGATATGTCTCAAGTATTGTAGTTTCCGTTTTTTGATGGTTCGTAGTAGTTCAAGGTTCTTTCCAAATCTATTAAGTATTTCAATATTCTTTACTTTTTGCGTCCATGGTACTCTCAGGACACGTCGGTAGCAGTACATGTCAAAAGCGCTGATTTTTAGGATTCCGTAATAACATACGGAATCCTAATAAGATGGTACACAAATGACAAAAATATCAAATAAAAATCAATAACTCACGAACAGCTTGACTTATAAACTTCAAATTTGGAACATAAATCACAATTAAAATTCTCTTTAAAACGATCTATAACTTGAAGATGACCGATTACCCTGGGCGGCAAAAAAACCCCAAAAACAGTCAAGAATATATAATATGGTACATAAAACGACCTCAAAAATCACTTAAAAAATCATAACTCGTCACTAGATAAACTTATAACGCAGAAATTCAATATCAACTACAATGCAGGAGTACTTTCATAAAATCAAAAAATTACGTTACAAAAGTTATGTAAAGTTGCCCAAAAGTTCAAAAAATCGCAAAAAATGACGTGTCGCCCCCCCCTAGCGCCGCGAGTATTGTAGTTAAAAATTTTGAACGCGGCTAAAAATACGCACATCCCCGTATATTTCTCTAGTTTGGAACACCCGGCCTTCCAACTTTAAAACTGGACCTTCGGGGTGCCGAAAGCTCGAAATTTTGGAAAAAAATATTTTTTTTCCCAAGCATGTGATATATCGTTGGAAAGATTGCTATCTGTCGAGAAGGAACCCGTATTTCATATCCTTAACAAAACTTTCCAAGTTGCCGTAAAGTTCAAAAAAGCGCGAAAAATGACGTGTCTCCCCCCCCCTAGCGCCGCGAATATTATAGCTAAAAATTTCGAACACGATTAAAAATATGCGCATCCCCGTATATTTCTCTAGTTTGAAACATCCGGCCTTCCAACTTTAAACCTGGACCTTCGGGACGCCGAAAGCTCGAAATTTTGGAAAAAAATATTTTTTTTCCCGGACATGTGATATATCGTTGGAAAGATTGCTATTTGTCGAGAACGAAACCGTATTTCATATCCTTAACGAAACTTTCCAAGTTGCCGTAAAGTTCAAAAAAGCGCGAAAAATGAAGTGTTCCCCCTCCTCTAGCGGCGCGAGTATTACGGCTGAAAATTTTAAACGCGGTTTAAAATTCGCGCATCCCCGTATATTTCTTTAGTTTGGAACATCCGGATTTGCAACTTGAAAACTGGACCTTCGGGGCACCGAAAGCTCGAAATTTTGGAAAAAAATTTTTTTTGTCTCGGGCATGTGATTTACTATTTGTCGGGAACGAAACCGTATTTCGTTTTCTTAACCGAACTTTCGAATTTGCCGAAAAGTTCAAAAGCGCGAAAACTAATATGTAGCCCCCTGTTTGGATCGCGAATATTATAGCTATAAATTTCGAATGGGGTTGAAAATATGCTCATTCTGGCATGTTTGCGTAGTTTAATTTAAAATTTTGTGTATATATCTAAATAAATTTTATTTAAAAATCGTAATCTAATAAATAGTGACAAACAAGGAAGGTGGTTTAAGTAATAGTATTCAAATATAACTATATAGAAGTTCGGAAAACAAACAAGTACAATTACAAATTTTTAAATATTTATTGATAATTAATCCTTCCAAAAATCTAGTACTAAATAGCATTTATTTATTAGAATTTATTTTTTTTTTGCAGTACAATATGATGACACTGCGTGATGTGTGAAAAAGAACTGGACTAAAAATATCTGTTTTGGAATTATTGTTGTTTTGAATTTAGTATTACGAGTATGTAAATAAAAATGATGGTTATCTTTAACTTAACATACGGAATCCTCAGCGCATGAAACCTCATGCTTGACTGAACTTGTTTTTTTCTAATGTTGAGTCTAGTGTGTCCAGCACTCACAACTATACAGTAGGATGGAGAAAACGTAGCATCTCAGGAGTCTGATTCTGAGTTCCAGTTTCAGTTCTTGACGCGCGAATAGACCGTAATACGAAATTTAAATAAAAAATTGTTTATTGTAGAACTTCTTCAAATACGATATTACGAATTACTTTACTTTCCAATTTTAACAACCTAATAATTAACTCTAGGTAAAATTATATGTAATTATGAAAGAATGTATTTCATTGTAAAAAATTATTTCATGTACTTAGTAGAGAAATGAAAAGCAACTGTTTTGAAAAAAACAAAAAAACAAAATCGATCCGGAATCTTCATTTTACTGAAGAATTTTGTTTGATGGTCGTAAAAAGTTTTCCTTTCGTTTTCATGTTTATTTTTAACAAGAACCGTTCGTTTGGGAGAGAGTAGCCTTAAAAATAATTAATATCAAAAAACTTTACAGGAAATATTTGTTTTTAATTTAGTGCTATATAAATTTAGGTTACAGTAATTCGTATAATATCATACAGAATCCTTGGCGCTTGATACGTCATACTCGACTAGTTCTGCTGTATACGCGATAACAATAAACTTTTATTATTTTTGAATTTTTTATTTTCAGTAAATGCCTAAGAGAGCTCTAGATATGTAACTCTGCGCGATAGGTAACGTTTTTCGATTTTCTTTCAAAAGATGTACAATTCAATCACTTGGAAACTGATTGATGTGGAATATATAATATTCACCTTTAAACCGTACGGATTTTTGAAAGCCGCGGCTTAGTCAACTACAATATGCTGGCTAATTTGCTGTTTTTTGTAAAAATTGCAATAAAAACAATAAGAAAATCATTTTACAGCGGAAAATTGCAAATGCATGTGATATACTCGTGCAATAAAATTATTATTATATAGAACGATTAAACCCTATTCGAATGTACAACGCGTTTGAATAATCTGAAAATTCATTGAAATAAACAACCACGGATTAAAATTACTACTCTTTTTTATAATCGTTTTATTCTTTCCCGGAATTGTGCACAGAAGGCGAATATTCATACAGTTCTCGCCTTTAGAATTATCTTAAAAACATGAATTACTCAGTAATTGTGTAGCTTAAATTTCGGCATTATGGAAAATGAAGTTCCGAGTCGGAGGAAAAAATAGAGGATGAAAGTTTTTATATATTGAGACGAATTCGGCACTAGTAGCACTATCTTTCAGCGGTATTCAAGTTAGAAAATATTCTCTGGTTTTTCATTAATTCACGATTTGTCAGCCATTGTTCTGGTTTGTCGTCGCCGTTGGCTGCAGATATCGAGGATGGTTAATCGGTTGAAATGACAGTCGGACGGACGAATGTGTCGGGGCAGTGTATGTGCGCATCTTGTTGGCAGCGACCGGTAGTGAAGGTAACTCTACATAAGTCTGAGGCGAGAGCTTTTCGTTCCAAAGCTGTGGTGCCGGAATGATTTTCATCAATCAATTATTATACAGCTAATTAGAAAGCCGATCGAAAATCGTCACCGTGTTATAATCTCTAGTCGCCGTATCGCACGGTGTGTGAAATTTTGAACGCCATGCTATTTTAATGTCGTTTTGCCATGTTTCGTTCTAATTCTTAGCTCTATTCTAGTCATGATTGCTTTTTTTTTGTTGAATATGTGTACATAATTCCGATTTTCACCGTCAGCTTATATACCGAATTTGTCATTTTTCTAGAAAATATACGCGTTATTGAAGTCCGTGTTTTTTTGATCGAATTTCGTGGTAACGCATTCGTAAACTGCTGCTAGTGCCTCGTAAAAATGTAAATTATTTTATAACAAAAAAAAAAAAAAAAAGTGATTCTAGAAAAAAGATAACAATTATTCCATAAAAGTATACTGCTGGCGTATTTTTTTTAATCCAATAATGCCCTCGAGGCCCTATTTATTGTTTCTTTTCGAACAATTGTATCAAACTCGCGTTTGTTTTTTAGACGAATCAGTAAAAAACAGAGAACTGCGCTCTAGCTGCTAATTGTTTCATTTACGATACATGGGCTAAATGATTAATGGAGATCTGACAAGATTTTTTTTTCCCGAGGTTTATTCGTTTGGCTAGTTTATTCTCATTTTGCAAACTAAAAGTGGCTTATTGTTCCAAATTCAACTAATCGCTACAAAACATTTACCGAAAGGAAATGAAAGAAAATAGAAACTGACATATTTAAGCGTAACCGATAAACAATTACAGAAATACACGGAACGGCTAATTCTATTAAACAGGCGCGGTTGCTCTTATTTTAACAATTGTTCACTTATTGCAAACTGAAATAGTGTTTTTAAGAAAGAAATATCAAAGTTCGTTTGCTAATCGAATAAAGATCTTTCCTATAAATCAAATAGTATATTTACAAAGGATTGAAAAATAGTTATCAACTCATGCTCAAACTCCTAAACGTGTCGGTTACTGATGGTTCACTAGTAGCTAGCAAATAAAAAAAAAAGTACACCAAATATTACCCTTTAGTCTTATTTCAACGAATAATAATAATTGTCTTTCAAATGTATTTTATTCGCCAAGGTATGCGCCTAATTAATTAATTAATAAATATTCTTTAAAATTTACAATTATTTAATATACAACTTTTTCATTTTTTTTTTTTTTTTTTACCCGGACTAGGAACTTTAATTGTATAATTACTAGGGAATTAATATTTTTAAGATAATTCTAAAAGCGAAGAAAATACGTTAGGAAAAAGAGCACGACTGAATTATTGTTTGTTAAAATTTTTAATTATACATATGCTAATTCAGGGTATAAGATCTCCGCAAATTATTGAAGGATTTTGATATTATTATTGTAATCGATAAAAAAATTGCGAAAGGAAAAATTGAAAATTATAAAGAACTACCCTACAAAAAATATTTTTCCGAGTTTTAATGAATAGATTAAAAAGTGTACTAAATTGAGAATAACTCGTAGAAAATCGATGAACTCTAAACTGAAACTAACCTTCTTCGAAACAATCGAGAAAACAGAAAACAAAAAGAAAAAAAAAATTAACTCTAAACTAATTATCTAAACCGTAATGTTACAATCGACTATGAACCTGAATAAGTCAAGACCTGGTTCTCTCAACAGAATAAATACTGAATATTATAAGGAGGAAAAACCGACAAGGAAATTAAGTTCCTGAAAATAATATTATCTCCGCGAATATCAAATAATTTACAACAAAACAACTAATGCTCTCCCCGAGTAACTAATCATATTCATTGAAAATCAGATTGGATGTTTCACTTTGAATATTTGTGAAATTCACGTATGGACAACAGACTAAAGTAACAAATTTCCCAATAAGCCTCTCAGGAACAGTTAGCGGCACATGATAATACCACGTGGTCTTGACGGGATAGATGGTTGGACTGTATTATCTAAGTTTGAGTTATTCTTTACATTTATCCAATTTTGTCGATGATCTAGTGAAACAAATCAGTAAACGGGATGGAAGGATATGAAACGCGTTCGGAAGCGGCTGCCTTGGCCAACCGATCGACACTATCATTTCCCTCTAATCCACAGTGACTCGAAATTCAACAGAATTTTAAATTCATTCTTTTATTAATTATCTTAAGACATTTATTTTTCTTATTTCATATACAATCGGGTGTCATTGTATCGTCGACAGCTATCACTGCAAACTACTTGCCCTTTATCAACATCAAGTGAGATTGTTGTAAACTCCGAAGCTTTACCTATAGCCAATAGCTTAGCACAGTACAGACCATCGCGACAGGCAGCAGCTTGAATTTCTGTTTATTCCTTTTTGATAAAAAAAAACTGCATCTACCGCGCTACCACGTTTCTCGATTTTAGAACCATCATTAAAAATTATAACAGAATCGTAATGTTAGTTATTTATTATTAATCTACGTAACGGTATCATCTGAATCATCACGAATCTGGAAATTTCTGTATACCTTCTTTTCCTTTGCCGCGAAAAAGATACAAATAGTTAAATAAGTCAATCGGTAGTGTACAAAATAAATTTTCTTAATAGAAAAAAAAATTAACAATTTTCAGATATTGAACCCTTTTTTTTCTTTAAGAAAGAATTATTTTATTGATGAAAGGAAAAAGACGCGAAACCAGAAAAAAAGTGTACTCATTCTGTGTTCCAAATGGATTATCTCCTAATCGCAGCCATGAGAAATACGATATTTTTTAATATAACATTTTTTTCTGTCTTCTTCCGAAAACGTTTGTAGGGGGGCTGTGTGCGAGTAAGCTATATTAGTCGACGTGTTTCTCGATGTTAAAATAGGTATGGATCATTCGGTTTTAAATAGCGCTAAGAAAAAAATAAACAAAAGGGGACCGGATTTAGATATAAATTGATGAAGCTGAATTCGGAAAGTGCAAATGAGAACAAAAAGCGCTAAAGAGAAATCTTTGAAATTATTCATTCATCACTGTGCGCACTTTTAATGATAAGGCAGGCAATATTCTTATTCGGCTTTACGGTTATGCGACTTTTCGTTCGCATATTCAGCACGCTCTAGCAGCTATAAATTTTTAAATTCTAAAAGTTTGCTATGAAAGTATTCGAATTCTCGTCCCATTTCAAACTATCATCCTGCATACTCGGTCGAGATGATGGTTCTCGCTCCTATTCTACCCTAATTTTGAGAATATTTCAGGGATTTCCACAACTCATGCATTAATCATGAAAATGACACGGTACATTTATCCGACTGAAAATGCTGATGTTGCTAGTTTTGAATGAGATGCCAGCTGAGGAACTAGGTAACAAAATTACAGATGCAATTTGCTGTGAAATTTCCGTTGTAATATTTTTTTCGGTCACGTTTTAGAAGCAATGTACCTACATATTTTATTGCGACGATAAGTTGCAGATTAAATTCAACCTACTTTACAGGGGTTCTCAAGTTTATTCCCTCCGCGCTACAATAATTGATAATGCACTTTGAAAAATAAAACACATACTTTGGCAAGTTCGCAAAGTATGAAATTCGAAAAATAATTAGTCTTCAATAATTACTATAATAGTAAAAAAGAAGAGAAAATTAGTATGCAAATAAACTCACCGTTTCAACATACATATATATGTATATATGCACCTATTCACTTTAAACCAAACATCATGCCCAGTTTGGGAAATACCAAAAATTTATTGGGCAGCTGCGAAAAAATTTGGGCAGTTCCAAAAACAGCGGTACTTTGAAAAATTACTTATTTTTTATAACAAAAAAGATGGAGAATTACAATTTAGTTACTTATAAATCTTAAGGAAATAAAAACGAATTTTGGTGAAAATAATAACAAAATTTCGTTAGTTAGGGAGCATGTTTTAATTAGAGTCAAAATTATAAATTATGATAACAAAAAAGAAAACTGCAATTTAAGTGTTTTGTGGGCTGTGTAACATTGTAACTGACATAAAGAACTATGCACAGGTCAAAGCGAACGATATTTTTTTTCGCTGTTTTCTTCTTATTTTCAGATTCTCCGCTGCTCTTGGTGGCGATTGTAACTTCAGATTCTTGAAACACACGCTTATACCAGTCTTGCATCTTCGTCTTTGAAGAATCTCTTATTCGACGATTTTTATCATTTAACCAAATAATTACCGCCAATCTTGGGTACCATTTCTCGATAGCTGTCATATCCACATGGATGAATAAATATAAATTTTCAGTTTTATTCGAGTAGATGTTTTTAGAATATTATTAGCGCTAATGATTCCTGCTGGCGCTCTGTAGTTTCGCAGCTAAAGTTGTAGCTATGATAATTGTCAGTAAATTAAAATTTTCGTAACCGTCTAGAAATTCAACGATTTTTTTCTTACAGATTTTCGTCTCAAAATTTCAACATACTTTATTTTAACATATCAAAATACCCTAGCGCTGATTCTTCAAGATCTAGTTCTCTGGACTTCTCATCTTATATACTTCTTGTAACGAAGTATCGGCCAACAAAATAACAAATGGACAGGTCTATCGTCGCCCAAAGAAAACCGTTCATCAAGAAAATTTTTCAAAGCTTCTACTGTATTACCAATAAATACCTCCCAACTTCGCTGATCTGCGATATAAAGATATCGCTGTTGCCTCCATTTAAATTTTGGACAATCGATTTTTTACAGATTTCGGTCTAAAAATTTTTGATAAGAACTAACATATCGGAAGATTTCTAGATCTTGACCTCACAACTTATGTAGTACTTCGTGTAAAAAAGCATCGGCCGATAAAGTAATAAATAGCCAGGCGTGTGTTACGATGTCGTCGTCCAAAGATAACTGTTCATCAAGACTTTTTATTTTTTTTTTAAACTTCTATTGCATCGCATCGCGATAGCTAGTTGCTAGAGCACCCGACTTCTGTTACAGAAGTCTCGAGTTCGATCCCAGGTGACGACAGAAACTGCAAAATAAATAATTAAATTAACCGCTAATAATCAAGCGCAATGCAATGGCAAACATGCATAATGCGGGTTAATTGATATGGAGTAGGTAAACATAAATAGGGAACTGTATTATCGATAGAGATCAAACAATCACTATATCAGTTCCAAATGTAGTCGTGTATACTCACATTGTATATAACAATTGCTATGAACGCTTATGTCTGTACAGCTAGAATAATAGGTAGTCGCCTGCGCTCAAGAACTGAGTGCGGCACTACGAAAAAAGAATATTGTATCATTAATAATTACTTCCGAACTTCGCTGATCTGTCACATAGAGATGATGTCGTTGCCTCTGTTTTGGTTTCGGACAATCTAGTGTAATGCTGTGAAGCTGAACAAAATTGGAATTTCGATTCTTCAAATTTTCATTCAAACATAGCAACCTGTCCTCTCTTAGAAGACTGGAAGTGTTCAAATTATCTGCTTGTTTCGTCACTAACACGGTCAAATGTGTGATATCTAATATTGTTGTGGAATTAGATTGCAAATGTTTTTGATAGTGACTGGAAACACTCAAGACATCCTCGAATGAAGGTATCAATTTCAAATATTCTTCATTCGTCAAAATAATGTTCCTACGTTGATAATTATCCGTCTTCCCTAGTATTCTTGGTTGTACTGTTACTCTCGTGCGATAAATAATGACTCGACATTATAATACATAGCCGAATTTCATATCGTCGTTTACCTCGCGATCTTCTTTTCCTTTTTTTTCTATTTTTTTTTTCTATTTTTTTTTTCTTATTTGAAATTTGGTTGCACTTTTGGGGGCAGAAAACAATTTAACAACGCTGCAAATATTTCAACCTCGGTGCTTAGGCAATTCCGAAAATTCTTAAAACGAGCTTAGCCAAATATCTTTTTTTTTTTCTTATTAATGATAAAAATAAAAACGAATAGAATTTCAAACGATTAAAAACACTTATTTACCGCTTAAGAGTTCATTAAAAAATAGTGTAATAAAAGTAATTCATCAACTGGATTTAGTGACAATTTTTAAGAAAAACAAGATAAATTATCTTTTAGGGACTAGATGATTTGCGTATTAGCCAGTGACACAATAGAAAATAATGTGAAATATGTCTTCTAAAATACAGACGGATTTTTTTCGTCCTTCTTTCTACAATCTGCAAATATTGCAATCAGTAGAAATGACCTACGCAAAATAGCATTTTTTTTTTTTTCTTTTTTTCATTTATTATTGCACGCAATCTGTCTAATAAACAATAAGCGGCAGTGTTAAGGGGGAATTAGTTAATAAGTATGGAATGCTTCCCAGCGGTCGCGATTCCTTGTTGCTGATGAGGTATTATACAATTTACCCAATTATATTCGACCGATTCAGCCGTTTGAATCGGGTACCGTCTTCGATGAGACTGTGTGCCAACTGATTGCAATGATTCTGTAGCCGTTCTATATATCGTGTGCTGGCTGCCTCGATCTCTTCTTTAACCGTAGGCATTCGCAGATCTTTATGTATCTCATCATTGCGCACATACCATGGCGCACCGGCTATCGTTTGCAGAATTTTGGATTGCGTTCTTTGGATGATCGCTATATTAGACTTGCTCGCGGTTCCCCACAGTGAGATTCCATACGACCATATAGGCTTCAGCATTATGTTATAAAGCAGCAATTTATTTTTTACGAATAGTACTGAATTCTTTCCGATTATCCAATACATTTTTCGAAACTTAACATTTATCTGCTTCCGTTTAGCATCTATGTGCTTTCTCCATGTTAATCTTTCGTCGAGGTGTAAGCCGAGATATTTTACGCTACTCGATGTAGGGATCGCTTTTTCGTTTAACTTTATTAGAGGATACCTGTTCCCTCTCTTCAGCGTAAATATAATATGTATACTTTTTTGTTCATTAATTTTAATTTTCCAAGATTTGTACCATTTTTCTAGAACGTCTAAGTGCTTCTGCAGCCGCTTTAATAGCATGACGCAAATGATTTAACCGGACTGGTTAATCCAATGACCCCAGTCTCCCTGCTGTATTACATCTAAATAAGTTCATAGATTATTCAAAATATCACGCGACCAGTCTTTTTAACCGACAAGTTGAGTGATCAGGTATATTTTGATCTGCGAGGTTAGTAGCTAGAACATTTGTATTAGCCGTCAGCCTGTCAAAGAAGGCCTTGTATCTCGACGGAATCCGGAGATCTCTTCTTATCGATGTATTTGATATAAACCACAGCGCACCGACTATCTTACGTAAGGTCTTAGATTCAACTGATTGAAGACGACATATATGCGATTTTTTTTAGCAATTCCCCAAAGTTCGACACCTTATGTCCAGATTGGCTTAATTAAGCTATTGTATATTAGTGTTTTGTTATCTAATCATAATCTAGATCGAGTATCCTACAGCCACGAGAGCATTCCATATCGCCTTCTTATTTCGCCAGTTTTGACGACAATATGTTGACCCCGCGTAAGACTTTTATCTAAGTACAAGTCCAAGTACATTACTTGCTTAAGGCATAACTTCCCATTTAGATAAACTGGCGGTGCGCTACCTCTTCGTAATGTAAAGGTGATATAGATGTTTTTCCCTTCGTTGATCCTTATCGCTTCAGTCTGTCATCCACGCTTCTAAATGGAGAGATTTTTGCTGCAAGTAATTTGTTGCTCTAGTTACATCAGAATCAAAAGCAATTACGCATGTATCATCAGCAAAGGTGTACAGCGTTGTAATAGGGATACTGGGCGTATCAGATATGGGAATGATGTAAACAACAACGACCCAAGAATACTTCCCTGGCGAATCCTAGACAAGACGGGGTTAATTAGAAGAGTAAGCTTCTTTAATACTGAAAAAGCTCTTGGCAAGATATGATTTAATAATATGGAAATATTGTAATGGCAAGACACCTTTTAACTTGTATAACATTTTAAATTTGAATATTTTCAATTTCGCGGTCATTAATTTTCTTTTACAATCAGGTTCAAATGAACATACTAGTATATAGCCGTTGAGATGTTTAAAGCACTTTCAAAAATAAATCAACAGCAAAACAAAAGCACGCAACGGGAAAGATAGTTGTCCTTGTGAGATAGATTTTCTTTATTGAACATGTCAATCTTTCTTTAGTGTAACTTTTTTTTCGGAGGGAAACTAACAAACAGTGAATAAAATTGAAAATTATGACACTGCACAGTTGACGAGAAAAACCCGTTTTACAGTTTCTTAAAATATTTCACAATGTCTAAAATAGCGGCTACAATTATAAAAACTAGACCTTTTTAATGAGAAAAACGACGAAATTAGGTAAGATTTCGTGAAAATTTCGAAGGTTTCAAAGGTCTATAATCCGCTTCTACATTTAAGGTTTTTTTTTTTTTTATTTGAAAGTATTGTTCAAAGTCAAATCATTTTTATAATCCTTTGCAAGTATGATTAAGTTGAATATGCTTGAACTTACCAAACTCGTCAATTATTCAATAAGATTAAAAACTCGCTTAATAAAGGAACGCGTAAAATTAAACGTTAAAGTAGGCCCTGCCGATAATAAAAATGGACGCTTCAAGAATTAGGAAACTTTTCCGATACAGTTATCAAAGTTATAAAAAACTACGTGAGGGAAACATGTAACTGCCTGTAAACTTTTTAAAATTCTGACTACAATTCTTGTAACAAATGTTGCCGATGATCGATATCGTATTTTCGTTTAAAAAACTTGGTTCAGGACATAACGGCGTTACAAACAAGACTACTAACGCTACTCCGTAATAATTCCAATATGAAAAAGTACTACATATAGGTTTTTACAAATGGAAAAAGTAAAAATTGTGCTTCGAAAAACTTTTATTTTTTAATTTTTTTGTTATCCATTTTCTTTGAAGCATCTTTCGAATTCAACGAGAGAATTTTTTCGAATTTCCTTTCGGTTTTATTCAAAATAAGAATTCGTAATAAAAAGCGATTAATTAAAATTTTCGACAAGAGATAATATTTTTCTTCACCGACTGCAGTAGTAATCTTATTACGGTGTTTTTGGTTTATGAAACAAATATGTCCCACTTTATAAAGAACAATTGGAAAAATTGATGTTGGCCTTAGCAATAACATCTTTCAATACCGATTCTATTGATAGTCAATTGTAACAACAGTCTAAAATGTTTCCAATGAACGATTTCATTTCGAAATATTCCCGAAATTTGATCAGTACTCAATTTGTGAAAATTTTAAAAATACATATAATATTATAAGAGCGAAAAATGATATTTTTATAAATTTATGGTTACATATATATATATATATATATATATATATATATATATATATACTAGCTGTGTCCCACGGCTTTGCCCGTGTATTAATGTCCGTTTAAATCTGTACTTGGAAATTCATAAAAAAATTTTTGCTTTATCTGGAATTGTATTTATGTTAAGATTTTTTCTCTCTTTGGGAAACATATTTATTACCGTCCAACAGAAAATAGTTTTCTCGTTCCACGTTTAGCTGAAGATTATCGATCTTTCTTTAACCTGTCGGTCTTGATCTAATAAAAAGTTTTGCTCAACTAAACAGCACACATAGCCATCGGTTTGGAGTTACTCACACGGTGATCTCCCATAATTACACATTTAAGAGAACATCTTCTTCACTCATATCTTTCAACCACTCTGTCTCAAGCTTTTTATTAAAATTAATTTATTACCGCAACAACAAACTGCAGTAGTTGAGTAAGAATTTCAATACTCCTGGTAACAAATTATTGTTAAACAGTTAATTTAAAAAATTTATACAGCGGTTTTGGCCCAAAAGTTCGAATATTTGACATATCAGTTAAATACTCTATTTATTTTTATATGTTATCCATTAAGTCCAATAGTATATAGCTTAAACCTCTTCCAGTTTTTATAAAAATATTGTACAATACATTTTCATATTTCGACTCCTAATCATTCATTATTATACAATAAATAAGATAGAGATGAAAACAAACATGTACCATCCCTATCTATGTATTTAACATAATGGGCAACTATTGTATCCTTAACACATATTAATTCTACATTCGTAATTACGGTGAGTATTTATATATTAAACTACTCACTTCAATACCGCACAGAATTTGCACAAACTGAAAGTAAACTGAAATATTTTTGAATATTAGACACCGCGATCGCACCGCTCTCTGCCATTTCAACATCAACAACAACTTTTCTTCCGACCTCCCTGTCTTCAGCATTTTATTGAAATTAATTAATTACCACAACAGCAAACTATACGTAGTTGAGTAAAGATTTCAAATTTGAATATAGATAAGGTTCCCGGTAGTAAATTCCGTTGCAGGATATTTTAGAAAACACCACTTTTTTTTTAACTCTCCGTAATGAGTACAGCAGCTAGCTAGGAACGCGCGACTTGGAAATTTAATGATTTCAATAACGCAAAAAGTGAAGTAACAGAAGCGGCGTATTTACTTACACCAGAAACTAATAAAATAACCATAGTAATCATTTTATTTAAATTTTTAAGTTTAGTTTATTTTTACCGTGATAATCATTTTATTTAAAAATTAATTTTTTGTTAATTTCTATTTATTCGTCCCATATACATTTCTGTGCCCCTGGTCTCATCTCAACTATTTAAAACCCTCATATTTCGTGTAGTGGACCGAATTGTGAATCTAAACCATTCTTGAATACACTTGAACTCACACAAAAAATTTCATCAAAATCGGTCCAGCCGTTTAGGAAGAGTTCAGTCACAAACACACACACAGAAGAATTATATATATAAGATATATATGAAAACAATTATAATATGTATGTAGCAACTATAATTAAAAGAAAATATTTTAAGGAAATTATTTTTGTTTCAAACGATATTTTAATAAATATGAATAGAACTAATTTTAGTTCCAGGTGAATTTAAATTAAAAAGCTGACAACTTCGCTATCGTAAAAACTAAGAAAATGTGATATTGCCTTATCTTAAAAAACCCCATAAATATCAAGAATATTTCGAAACGAAACGGCTCCTCGCTGAAAACATTTTAGATGCTTTCTCATTGTGAAACTTAAAAAATAAAATAGAAAAAAAGTATTATTCCCGCAATCCTAAAATTTTACGTAATTAGAGATTTTTTTTAAATATAGAGCGATCGTGTTTTCTGGTTGTATTTTTTTCTACATAAATAGTCTAATGATTCGTACACTGATATCTAACGGAATAGTCAACCTTGTACGGTTGATAGTAGTTATGTTTTATGCGTACATCGCAATAAGTCAGCATTATCGAATGAATTCGTCCGTTTAATATCGGATTATTTATTTATTTATTTATTTATTATTTGAATTAGCGTGCCGTGTTCAGCAACTATTGGCTAGAGGCACGGATAATTACAAGCGAATATAATAAGTTAACGAGGAGTGAGGTTATATTGCATGATATAGATTTGCTTGATGTAGGAAACGGCTTAAGTTCGAAAGGATTATGGGGTCATCAGAGAGAATGGTAAATAAGGAGGAGGGAAGGTTATGTGAAAATCTGAGGGATTTTTAAATATACACCTATATATATATATATTTTTTTTAAACTGGGATCGTCAGCAGAGACATTAGCTCAAGAAATGGGAAGGAGGAGAAATAAATGTATGTTCTTATGCGTTTAAGGGCAGAGGATGAAAATAATTCCAGGGCAAGAATAACCGAAACAAAAGGAAATGAGAGAATACAAGCAGCACCATGAGGATAAAGATATCAAGTTTTAACAACGAAGAATAGAAGGACGATTGCTCAGCAGAGAAGGCCACACATTCAAATAAAATGTGATCAGCATCATAAAAAACGTATATGGAAGGGCAGCGAAACAGACAAAATGGAGAAAACCAAGAAAATGATGCAGATTATGGTTAAAGCGAAGACGACAAATAGCAGAGATTGTAGAGCGTTTAAGGGAGAGCAAGTATCAAGAAAACTACGGATGAAATTGAAGAGATGGCTGAATAAAGAGATAAAAGGAGGCAGGATTAGAAAATGAAGAAGAACAGAAGTTGAGTCATAATTTGGAATGAGCGACTGAAGAAAGAAAGAAGAACAGTATTATGGGCGGAAAATGTGCTCAAAAATGTGCCCCTGGAAATGAAGGAGTGGCCTTAGGAATCCATCACCTCATTGCCCTCAATACCCAAATGACCAGGAATCCACAAAACATTGATCTCGATCGAGTGAAGGAGGAAAAAATTATGGATGAGAAAGCGTACGAGAAGTATTACATAATTGTAAGAGGGGGCAGGAAGAGAAGATGAGGTAGCTTGCCGAACACTTTTAGAATCGGAGATAATGAGCACTTTTGATGAAGAAACAAAAAGAACAGCTCGTAGAATAGCAATAGATTCCGCATAGAAAATTGAACCATAGGAGAGGAACTTAAAAGATTCAGAAAAATGCAAGGCGGGACAAAAGAAGGCAGAACCAACTCCATTTGGCCCTTTAGAACCATCAGTATGGATAGTGATGTGTGTAGGAAATAGGCAATCTAAAGCATAGAAGAATTCAACTCTAGCGACATGTTGAGGAACAGATTTAGAACAGAACGATTAATAAAAGACAATTAATAGGATGAAGGAAACTAGAAAACTGAAAGAGAAATAAGGAAGTTCATCGTGACTATAAATAAAAGGTGAAAATTTACAAAGACGAAAAGAAATATAAGGGAGATAAAATTGGAGTTTTATTAGAATAAAATTGCCCTTAATGAAGGTAAAAGAGTAAGAAGTAACAAGTAAAGAGGAATAAATAGGAAGGCGCTTAATCAAAAAGCGATAACCCAAATAGGATCTACGAATAAAGAAAGGAGGAATATTGTATTCAGCAGGAATAGCCGGAACCGGGATAGATCTCAGGGCGCCAAGGCAGAGGCGAAGAGTATCTTTAAATAATTCTTCTTCAATACACCCTATCTCACGCCGATGCGGTATAATTTGCTCTTTTTATTTTAGTTCTTTCGTCATTTATAATGCCGTCTCGGATAATGACTCAATTACCGGGACATTGAGATGGACAATGATAACATTAGTTCGATTAGTTCCGAAGTGCAAGTTAACGATAATGACTCAGCAAATAGAGACGTTATAAATTTTTCTCCGTTTATCCATAAGCGCGCGCGTTTCAAGTCGTTGAAATTATAAAGGTCGGGCGGAATCGAGTAATTATTCACTTTTCTTCTATATACGATGGCATTGTGCGACGGTGCGTTATCGACGTGCAAAATCCAGGAATTGTTTGGCCACAAATCCGGCCTTTTTTGACGAATCGCTTCACGCAAACGTTTCATAACGCCCAAATAATAATCCTTGTTGAGACTGTCTGATATTCTGGTAAGAATTCGTGGTGCACATCGCCGTTAAAATCAATGAAAACCGTAAGCACCATGTCGTCTTTTTCGACTGAAAACGACGTGGTTTTTTCGATCTGAGCTTATTTGGCACACGCTATTCACTCGCTTGATGTCTGAATTGCGTGCCATACTCATATACCCACACTTCGTTTCCAGTAATGATACGTCTGATGTATGTTGGGTCGGATTTGGACTGGAAAATCATGTCTTTCATGATGTTAACGCGATCCCTTTTTTTTTGCATGAAATTCAGATCTTTCAGTACCAGCTTTGCAGCGACACGTCTCAAGCCTAAATCGTTAGCTAAAATGTCTTAGGCGGATCCATAAGCGATATTCATGTCCTCTACCAGAGCTCTCTAATGATAAAATTCCGATTTTCGGCCAACATTTCTTTGATTTTATCAATATTTTTTCGGTTTTTGATGTCGATGGCCTGCCACTGCATTTGTTATCTTCAACGGACTTACGATCATTTCTGAAGTGTTTATGCCACACATAAACATTTGTTTTCGATAGAATATCGTCGCCGAAACATTTCTCTAACATTTCCATGCTTTGCGAACACAAAATTTAATACAAACTCATTGATGAAAAGTTAATTCCATTTTTGAAATCGTAAAATATCGAAAACACGTCCAAGACATATGTATTCAAAACGGCATAATTTTTACAGATGTCAAGCTCAAGCTGTGACACTGAAATTTGGCGGGAACATTAAAGACAGGTGTGGAAACTTTACAAAAAAATGAAATCAGGTGACTGTTAGCGCTACACGGTGGTCATTTCTGAAACTTTTTGATCAAGGTAGTATAGTATTCCAGCCAAGGATCTAAATACTAAAATTAAACATAGTTATTATGTTTGTAGATACTGAATATTAGCAATCTATAAAAGTAGGCGCATACTTCAATATTATTCAGCCATATATTGCGATATTCACGTAGTATCACATACGTCAATTTCCATTTCTCTTCATTTTCTCCGTAGATGTGCCACCACGATCTGTAGTTTAGGTACGAGTCCTTTTATTTTACACATACATATAACCAGGGACAGTGTATTTATCATACGTCAGAGTTAAATAAAATATAAATCATTTTTTTTTTTTTAATTGTGAAAAAATTGAAGGTAATAGAAACAGTATTTTTAATAAACTGACGTCCCTTAACATTTATCCCTCGTATTACTTGCTATGATGTGAAAAAAAACAAAAACTCTAGTTTTAATTTTTAAGTTTATTTTTAAAACAATATTGTTATATAAGTATCACGCGCGAATTAAAATTTTTACGGATTTATTTATTTCATTTACTCCTCGTCGTTTTTGCTTTAAAGTTTATGATTCTAGTAGCAGATGGAGAATGTTATCACTCACTATAATAAATCCTGATAGAAAGTACGTTCAGTTATCGTTGTTTATTTATTTTCAGATGCTTTTTTTTTTCTTTTTCTTCTTCCCTGAAATGTACAAAATTTAGCTTATTTCTTCATTTTTATTCCCTTAAATACGTTTGGGTTTCTCCATCAGCCTCCTTTAGTAATTACATATAATTTTTCTTTTTCTCATCCGGCTAATTCCTTTTATTGACTTTAGTTACAACATTTTAGTTCTACTTTAATAAAGATCAGCCGAAGTGTGCGATTTATTCCGGCCGTAAAGCTAACGATATTACACAAGTTTTATTGCCTTAATTCACTGGACATCATTTTAATTTGTACTCCAATCTTTTGCTGTTCAATCGAGCTTGGGAATTTGCTGTACCGCAAACTCGGTCTGGCCAGTTTTCTGCTCCTAATTGTTCTTTACGGACCTTCGTAAATGTTAAAACACTTACGGCTATTTTTGTTTAATATTCTCATACAGTAAATGGAGTAATATTAATCTTATTCAATTAGCTTTGAAGGATAGTTTGACCAGTATATCCTGCCTTGCTTGTTCATTATTTCGTCCCATCTTCTTACATATAGTAAAAAAAAAAAAAAAAAAAAAAAGAAAGAAAGGGGAGTGGAGAAAAAAACAGCCTTATTTGGCTTAAACTTACATTAATTTGATAGTGGGCAAATAGTTTGACGACAAGCCAAGCCAAAAAAAAAAAAAAAAAAAAAAAAAATTAACTTGTAAGAAGCGTGTCTTAATAAACTGCAAAGAGACTACATTAAGTACTTTAGAGGGTCACCGAAACAGAGGCATTTACATATACTTCTGCAGCTTTCATTTACAGTATTTAATATTGATTTTAATTTAAACAGTCAAAAATTAATTTCTTTGGTTCTTGACCATGTTTTTTTAGTTTTGAAACTCAAACACTTCCCTCTCGATAAGACGGTTGTGTGACATTCCCTACGCGGAATTTTTACCGACTTCAGAGAAGCTTATAAGTTCATTGCGTATGTTTTTTTTATGTTTGTTCACGCGTAACTTGTGCCCGTAGGGACCGATTTCAACTTAAAATATTATCAATTTACAATTGAAACAAAAGTGTTCGAAAAACAAACTTATTTCTAATAAGATCAACAATTGAAATATTATCAATGATAGTTTACATTCGAAATGTAGCTTCAAATGAAGATAATTGAAACCCCAAGAACACACGAGCTCATTACCGACACAAATATTACATGTTTTAACGTTATTGCATATGTATGATGAGTACCGAAGAGTATCAGTGAGACTATTCAAGAAGTAGTAATTAAAATCGGCTTTAAAAAAAGGGTGGAGACTGCTTAAAGATATACTTTTTTTTTTTTTTAAATTAACATAACCAGATAAAAACTAGCCAAAATATGTCCATTAGAATGAGGAGCGGGATATGAACGTACAAAGTTATAAAATAATGATGCAATAAACGCGAGCGACTTAGAGTATTCGTATTATTAATGCTACTTATTCATAGAGTTATAGATTCGAATAAAGATAATGAATTTCAAAAAGCACCATTTACTAGCTCACTGCTGATGGAATTTGACCATTATACTCGTTAACCAATACCGAGCTTTATACAATACAGAAAAAACAGCATTTTAAGCTATAATAAAAATTATAAAATTAAATTATTAAAAAAAAAAAAGCGAAGACACCGACTTTTTAATATTTACTCTAAAAATTTAAGAACAATACACTTCATGAAAAATAATATATTTTAAGATCAAACGTACACAAGGGTATTATTAATATTCATTGAAGACGGCACCAACGTCAAATTGCAACGAAATAATTAAAAATCACATTAAATATTATCGATATTTTCAATACTTGGCTTGTATAAAACGACTGATTGTGTCATTTTCATACGGTTTCTAATCATCGCTGTAATTCCACATTTGGGGTGCCATAATCATAATATCCCTCCTTTTGGGTATATTTTAAAGTGTAAGATGTATTTTATCGATATGATTATTTATTAATTTTCAGCGCGTTTTTATTTAGTTTTTACAGAAAATTTCGAAATCGCTATTTTTCTTTTAAAAACGCTGTTTAAGATTTAATTTTTATCATTTCTAAATAATAAACTGGCCAGTAGTATTAAAAGTGTGTAACTATAATAAATATACACCGAAGCGATTAAAAGTTTCGATGAACGCGAATATTCCGAAAACTGTTACTATAGTAATTAAACATGTTTATTACAAGTAAATGTTTTTAGAGTTATTAGTAAATTCATTATTTTTCGAGATGATGTGTTTATTTTTGGAAATTGTTCGATTGCGCAATTTATATATATATTTTGAAGTCACTTGACCGTCACCTATTTCGCCATCTGGAATTATTCTTTATGATGACCAGTGGCTCGGTTGTCCTTTTTACGTATTACGCCGATAAATTAGTATAGATGTAGTCGACTGAAAATTCGGCTTGGTTATTATCTCGGTATTTTTTTTTTAGCGTTATTTTTAATTTTGCTCTTTGATACTTTAATTTTAGATTGTAAGTCTTTGCGTGCAGAAGCAAAATCGTCCTCCGTTGCGCCCATTTTAGTTTCTCGTCTACTGTGTGTATATGCGGATGTGTTTATGAGAAATACTAAATATCGGTCAGAATTTTTTTCCTGGTTCTTTTTCTAATTTCTCTTTCGTAAGTACGACCCAACAGCGTGATTCGGCAGAGTCGGTTTTCTTGTTTGGATTATGAGTGCGTCGGTAACTCTAAATAATGAATGACGCAAAACATAATTGAAATGATAACAAAGAGAGACAAATTATACAAAAAAGTAAAAAAGAATAATCAAAATATTGAGTTAAGAAGAAAGTACAAAAAATTCAGTGAATGCATAAATAAGACGGCATAAAGACATGTTTGTCGGGAAAAGTTTTAAAGTAACACAGGGGGACATCAGGAAAACTCAGTTAAATAGAAACAAGATTATAGGAAAACAAAAAAGCCTAGGAGTAGATGAAACCATAAATAAATACTTTGGCAAGAGATAAGAAGCAAGAGAAATTACAGACGAATTCAGTAAAGAATCTAGAACACAAATGTAATAAAGTGCTATTAGAAAAAAGTGAAGGAGATGAAGTAAAAGTAAACATGTACTTACCTAAAGCAAATGTAAAACAGGTGGGGAAAAACAGTAAAAATATATATAGTGAAGGAAATTACTAAGCTAATTAATCAGACATTAAAAGAAGGGAAAATACCAAATGGGTTAAAAATATCGAAAACGAGACCAATATATAGAAAAGGGAAACACAGTGAATATGAAAACTATAGGCCAATTGCTGTAAGCAATGTAATTGCAACAATAGTAGAAAACTACGTAGCAAATAATCTAACAAAGTACTTACAAGAAAATAGGATAATTGACAAAACACAATATGGGTTTCAAAAAGGAAAATCCACATCGAAAGCAATCGATGAGCTTACCGAAAAAAAAAAGGGATAGCTTTGAAGAGAGAAAGAAGGTGTTGATAACGTTTATAGATCTTACTAGAGCATTTGAAACGGTTGATCATAAAATAACCATAAACGTATTAGAGGAAATAGGAATAACGAATAGTTTGAAAAAATGGTTTTAAAGTTATATAACACAGAGGAAAACATGCGTAAATATCTTAAATGTGCAAAGTAAAAAAGAGGAGATGGATGTAGGAGCACCGCAGGGTAGCAACTTAGCGCCAATACTATTTATTATATATACAAATGGTCTATATAAGGAATTAAGTTACAGTGAGGTAGTCTCGTACACGGATGATATAGCAATAGTTACGTCACAAAAAGATGTTAAAGAGGCAGAAATAAGGATGCAAAAAGATCTAATAACAATAAGTAAATAGGCACACGATAAAAGTCTAAGAATAAATGTAAAAAGACTAAAGCAATGGTACTGCGGGAAAAAAAAGATACAGCTCCGATTTGTATTGTCCAAATATAATAATGCGTTCAAACGAATGAGTGTACACTCAATGGGGGAAAGTCGCGAATGCGAAATGAAAAACTGTCAAAAGTTAGACATAGTAATGCAGTATAAATATTTGGGAGTAACGATGGACCAACATTTAAGATGGGACATACATATGGAATACATTGCAAAGAAAATAAGAGCAATTTTACCAGCTTTATATACATTAAAGAAATATGCAACAAATGAAACATTAAAAGTAGTTTATTATGTGCTAGTAGAGTCGAGGATCAGATATGGAATTCAGGCATGGGGAATGGCGAGAAAAGCATACTTGGGGAAAATAAATAAACTGCAAATTAAATGCTTTGAAATTAATAGGAAATCCTTAAGGGGAGAAACCGATAGTGAAATAATTAAAAAAGAAAACGTAATGAGCATAAGAGGAATGTACTTATTACTGAAGGTATGTGAATTCACATACCAGCAGAAAAGAAAATTGAATTGGAGGAAAGAATAAACACAAAATACGAGTTGAGGGAAAAACTTTCGTTCCAAATGCCGTTAGCAAGAACATAGATTAGCAAACGGACAAATATATTATAACTCGGATGTTGAATAAAATACCCAAAGAAATAATAATAGAGAAGGAAAAAATAGAGGAAAGAAAAAGGAAAATAAAGGAATGGCTTCAGGAAGAAGAAAATATAAAAAAAAATAATAAACATAAAATAAAATGACAAAGCGCAACAAAAAAACTAGAAAAAAAAAACTTTGAATATAGAAGATCGAAATAAAAGTATTGATAAGTAAAAAGATAGATTAAGATTAGTAAATATTACACGATTATGTATAGGTATTAATTTAAGATGGTAAAGTGTTCAATAGGATAATTCGTTGACAAACGTTTTAGCTTGACGAAAGTTTTGTATGCATATTTTTCAAAAAAAAAAAATAAGTACCATGTTGCGTTGTTAACGATGATTACAATGCGATCGGTGCTCCATGATACATCGTTGTAAATGGCAGAGAACAATATTTAAAGAAGGATTATACGGAATGGCCCAGACCATCCGTGCAGCCCTTCTAAAATCTAGAATTAAAACTTCAAAGACTTGTATTAGTTAATTGACTGTGCCCTATCGAATCGAAATGTTCTCAACTTGCGGCTATCACCGTCGAAAGTTTATTTAGATCAGAAGTTAGTTTTCTTGGTTTTTTTTTTTTTTTTGTTATGGATTCCAACTTTATTCTGCAAAATAAGAAATTTTTGTTTAATTTACTTTTGCTTAACGTGTATAAAAAATAAATCTTAGCTAAACGAGTATGTATTTGAACATTTAAACAAATCGATTTTATTTGGCAGGCAAATGTTCAAATTGAGCTCCACAACGCAAGCCAAAACTCTTGTTAAAAACGAATTAACCGGTTCGAAAATTCTCTTTTGTTATTTCTTTCTGTATGTTTTTAATGTTCCGTGAAAATAACCTGTCTAAAACCGTCAAGTCTTGTGAGCGAGGTGAATTATGGACTCGAGATTTACATCCATCTCCTAGGAAACATTTTACTCAGCTGGATTCGGATCAATTTTGATATATACGTAAGCCGGACAATCATTCAAAACCGTCCACGTACATAAAAAACATTTTCTGACAAATGTGGAAGGTCAGCAGTTCCGAAATATCTATTGCGATTCGTATTATGGTCTTATTCTTAATAATCCCACACTGGACATTGATTTTCTAGATGTATCAATCATATTCACCTCTTTCAACCAGTTCGGAAGTAATTTCATGGTTAATTTTAAAGGCGCATTCGTCTGAAAATAGAATCCCTCAATGGAAATAACGAAGTTCGCGCCCGATTGCAAAATCTTAATCGATCTCTATACGATCGTTATAATTTAAAACTCGGCGAAACTGTATCCGGAACGGAGGAAACTTGTAGTTACAATAAATTCATTGAATAGAATTTTTCGATACAGCTCCTAGTGCTTTTCTCGGCGCCTCAAACTTTGTTGTTTTTTTTGGGGGGGGGGGGCATAAGAGGCAACAATGTGGACTCCATATTTCAGACCCGTTTGCGAATTTTTCTGCTTCCGTTACAATGTGGCTACACAATACCCATTCTTAACGCGAGCCAGTAACCTCGAGTAAACCGAATGAAGAAATTTATTTGAAGAATGTCAATAGCTTTTTCATTTGAATCAACACTGTAAACTGCTGAAATATGAAAATTTATCAGAACATTATATTGAGACAAACAGTAGTAATGGTAGTAGTATTAAAATTTACTTTTTATTTTTTTTTCTTGTAGTAACTATTTAAATAACAAAAAAGTACAGAAACAAATTCCGAAACAACTTAATTTAAATAAAATGGCTGCAAATCGTCGAAATTATACAGGAAATTTTATTAGCAACATCACATAGAGATAGACAAAATGATATCGATAAAGTAATGTACCGACGTTGTTCGTAGCAAACAAAGGAACGCAGAAACCTTTGATTAAACCCCGCAATCGGTAAAATACTGTATTATATTCAGAGAAAGGTTTAGAAGACATTATTTTTAATATTAAGCGGAAATGATCACTTGAAAAACTGTAAAACTGATAATAAATTTCAAATATTCTGCTATATAATTTTGAGTTTTTTAATCCCGTATTTCAAAATCGAAAATTTAGGAAAAAAAATTTTTATTTTTCGCAGTGGAATCGGTAAAAAAGAAAAAATACCCCATTTCACTTAAAGAGCTAACTTCCAGATTGAACAGGAGGCACTTCCGGTGGAGAGCGGAAGTCGAAAATATTTCCATTCGATATTGCCCAGAGTCAATTTACTAATATGGAGCTTCGAATTTTTCAGTTTTACTAGATATTACAGGACAGCCGGTAAATAACAGAAATGAAATTAATTAGCTATAAAACACCGAAAACGCAGCTATTATTGCGCAGTATTAGAAATACACGTAGATTAAAAGGCTGCGCGTCTAATTATGTTTACTTAATATTTGTATTTCCGTTTATAATTATTCATTGTTTTATTTCATTAACTAATTAATAAATAGGTCGCGTACGGGTATAATGCTCGCGGTGTTTACATGAGCAGTAATGGGGGAATTAATGTAACGATTTCCTTTCTCAGTTTTTCGCGGTAATATATTTTGGGGCAGTATTTTCTTCGATTTAAATTCTAAAGTAATTTCAATAGTGGACTTGATTCGGGGTGATTTTATATTTGGAAAAGTTTTTTTTTTTTTTTTTTTTTTTTTTTGAAATTCAACTCCTTTCCGAGTAATGTGATGCGTTACCGTCTCGCTGGTTTAATTAAAAGCCGGATCACACGCGAGCGAAATCTAAGCCTTTAAAATTACCCTCATTACATTTTGGATGTTAAGTGTCGCAGCTACCTTTCAGCAACAATTCTGTTTGTCTACGAAACATCAAGATTTCTGTAATTTTTGTCGAAATTATTTGTTTCTTTTTTTTTTAAAATTAAATAATCAATATTATTTATCTATTTTTTGGTCTTTTTTTTTTTTTTTCTTACAGTTTGTTTAATATTTAGAGCGAATATTATTCATTTGTTTTCTCGAACACTCATTAAAATATTCAACGGCATCTTTCTGTTAATTTTATTCCTCTCTTTTACATACATTCGTAAAAGTAACTGGATTAAACATTATTGAATGAACATCAGAGTCGTATTTAATTCACGCTGCGTACTAAAATCTACCGCTGACACTGATAAATTGTTCGCTAAGTCGGTAATATAATACGCAAAGTCTGCAATTCTTAAAAGTGTTATTCGGAACTGTACATAAAACCCGTCGAAATTTCTGAATATCCTTACCAGCAAGTACTACTTATCACGGACTCCTTAACAGAACCTCGAGAAACTACTCAACACTGCATGAACGGATGTAAATTTTCTGAACATGACAAGACTGATCTGGTTGCTCACTCTCGGTCGCCTACGCCTCAAAACCAGGCTGATGCGCCATCTTTCTTGTCGCATTTAGGTTGAAAATGTAAAAACGGGAATCGAACTGCTCTTTTGCATTTAACGAAATTGCTTTCGTAACAAGTATGAAATAATTTATCAGTCCTCAGTGGGCATCGAAGGATCACAGGGATTTTTCGATACCAAATCGTTAATACCTGCGCATTACACAATTATCCTCGAATATCCCCCGCCTCTAAAAAACTGTCTTCACCTCCGCCAAACAACCGACCCGTAGCACATTTCATATAGGACTGCAGAAAATTTCCATCGAACCGGCTACTATATAGCGTTACGCGCCGAGTCCTTTACATAACATAAGATCACCTGTAACACTGAACGTTTCACCGAAACTTCTACGTTGCGTTCAGTTTTTAACCGACTTCAAAAAAGGAGAAGGTATTCAATTCGACTGTATTTTTTTTATTATTTTTTTTTTATTTTTATTATTTTTTTTTTTATGTGTGTTACCACAGAACTTTCTTCTAGATGAACCGATTTTGATGATTCTTCTTTTATATGAAAGGTGGTGTTTGTCATGTGGTCTCATTTAAATTTGATCAAGATCTGACCGATAGTTTTTTAGTTATCCTTAATAATGCGGGAGATTGAAGCTTTTTGGATGCTTTTCATTCATGATTGTTTTCACCGTCGGATTAGATTCATTAACTTAAAATACTATAAATTTGCCAAATTACCATGGAAATGTAGCTTTTGAGGTTTTCACACCGTGGAAATAAATGTTTTAATTTAATTGAATAAAAATGCACTAAAAAGTAAAAAATAAAATGCTTTTTTATAAAAAATAAATACCGATACTTCAAGGTTTATTATAAAAATTTAAAAATGCACTAAAAAGTAAAAAATAATTACTCCCGATAAAATATATATATCAGAGTGATATAACACTTAAGTGGTGATATCGTAATTCTTATACAACATTAACTTTTTGGAGTTGGCATCAGATTCATATTAAAAGAATAATTAAAAACTGCATTAAATGTTGATTAAATTGTTCCTAACATGAATTTAATTCCAACTGCAAAAAATTAATG
Organism: Icerya purchasi; assembly: GCA_039619475.1. NCBI lineage: Eukaryota > Metazoa > Arthropoda > Insecta > Hemiptera > Monophlebidae > Icerya > Icerya purchasi. Next base: position 292,581,399 of record CM077116.1, on the reverse strand, counting down.
TTGTATAAGAACTACGATATCACCACTTAAGTGTTATATGTATCACTCTGATATATATATTTTATCGGGAGTAATTATTTTTTACTTTTTAGTGCATTTTTAAATTTTTATAATAAATCTTCAAGTATCGGCATTTATTTTTTGTAAAAAAGCATTTTATTCATAAATAACGTTGGCAGTTAAACACGACGTAGAAGTAATACTGCATTCTAGATGGAATAAGTTATATTAAAAAACTGCTTTTGGGGAATTCACAAAAGCGAAAGGGGAAAACGTTATTACAGCATCGTGGAAGATGTAATAAAATAATATTTAATTTTTAACTTTTCATCTTAAGACTGTAACAAGCATCTTTTTTTTTTTCTCGTTTTCTCAACGGGGTCATAACTGAAAGACATGAAGTATTCTAATAATAAATAAATAATTAAATAAATGCAATTCTCATTTTCAGGGTCGATATATTCGCCCTGCCGACTGTATGTGACAAATGTTGTTCACAGACGTAAAGAAGAGGTTAATAAACTTAAATCAGGCAAATCCTCCAAAGAAAGAACAGAATAGTTGATTTCTTTACGTAATTCTGCGAGCTCATTCTTCACTAAAGCGGGTCATATTCTTTTCAGGAGGATGCTTCCTCGAAATATTCTTCTCCGGTTTTGAATGGATCACTGTTGCAAAGGTGTTTTTTAATCCACAAAAAGGGAAATACAGATAAGATGCGGCCTATTTGTTCTCCCGTTGATTAAGTTATTCCGTATATGCATACATTATTTGCATGCAAAAAGAGTTTGGTCGGGGCGCTAGAAAATTACCTTTGAAATGAGAAAGCCACAAATTATCTTTCAAAGGCGACGAATTATTTTTCAAAGGCGAAGCTGAATAATGACGTCGCGTGCGCGTTTAAATCATATCGCAATCCGACCACTAGCTCTTCCTTTAAATTTACCATCAGCCCGGCTAAAAGTTGGTCGCGCTCTTTTTCCGCTTGACCAGCTCGTTGCAAGCAATCAGCATTTTTAATTTATGCGCATAATTATTTGATAGTTTCATCTTTTGATGGAATTCAGCCGAGCTCACCGTTCTAAAACGTTTCGGTGGCTTCAGTTTACCTACCGGTTGCCTGTCGAAATATCTAAACAGATAGACCAGCTATTGAAATCATGTTCATTCGAAATTCTAAATTTCGGTCCTTGTTTATCACTTCGTACGCAACAATATATACAATTCTTAGTTCATAAATGAATCTGCTATTGTTATTTGAAATCGATAACATTTCGAACAGCCATAAAAATGATCTCCTTCATCGCGCAATCTGGGTGAACGTACGTCTTATTTTTGTCAATGAAGCTCTGTTTCACGTTAGCACAGTTTATAATAAGCGGATATTAACCAGTTGCTGTTTGATTGCGAAGCTCTAACTCTAGATAGCCCCGTAAGGCACAGGCTGTAAGTCGCTAGAGGTAATTCTCTAGGTAGTAGTCACTCGTTGCCAATTGTTGCCGGACCACCGGTAACGACACGAATGACAACAGCCAGAAATTTCCGCGCGTCCACGTCGTGCGCGGTGATAATTCTCATTTGGTAGGCTTGGTACTGATTAGAGAAGCTAAGGCGGAAATTCATTCAGCTGGTGGGAAAATGGTGGGGCGCTGTTTGCCGATAACAACGCACCAATAAATACCATTAAGCATATTGCTGCAGTTACATCTTGCAGGCCACCAGCAGTTCATCCATAACCAAAAGACTAGTGTTCTACGAACATTAGGCCCTGGGGTGAGTAGGCGAGTATCCAGCGCCTTAAAACTGGAAATATTGGCTAAGGGAGTAAATTCTAACAGAAAATCCTCTGGAAGGCAAGAGGAAACCACCGCAGTATTTTTCCCAAATATATCCAGTGGTAGACAAAAATTAATTAACGATCCTTAGTCTGGTGCGAGAGGGTGCTAAGAATACCCCCGTCGTCTGTTGATGGAAACTTCAAACTCGGTGAATTTGATCAAATTTCACGAATTGCAACCTGGAATGTGACTTTTTAGACCAGGAAAATTGCCTAACATTGATCACGAAATTACACGTGTGAGAATTGATATACTTGGTATTAGTGAACTGAGATGACCCGATACGGGAATAATAAGAACGGAACACGGAAAAATGTTCTTCTCTGGAAATCTGAATTCACAACATAGAAATGAAGTAGTTGTGCTTGTAGCAGAACAAATTACTAAAGCGGTGATACCCTTCGTACCTATAAATGACCGAATTGTACTGTTGAAATTAAAAACACGGCGACGTAATCTTAATGTAATACAAGTTTACGCATCCACAACGGATACATCGGATGAAAAAATTGAGAAGTTTTATGGTAAATTGGAAGAAAGGTTAAAAATGACCAAACATGGCGAAATTACAACTATCATTAGTGACTTCAATGCAAAAGTCAGCTTAGGCACAGAGTATGGAATAGTTGGTCAGTATGAGCTAGAATTTAGAAATCAAAGAGGGGAAAGGTTGATACAATTTTGTATGGAAAATTCGTTATTTATAGCGAATACCTTCTTTAAACTTCATCCAAGACGCCTATATACATGGAAGGCACCAGCAGACCGAGAGAAGAAGGTTACAAGAAATCAAACTGATTTCATTTTAATGAACAAGAAATTTAAAAAATCAGTGAAGCGGTAAAAACGTATTCAGCTGCGGATATAGACTTTAATCATAATCCGGTCGTAATGAAATTAGTCGTTTTGTCGAAAACAAAACCCAGCTATATAGGGAAATCATTGATATAAGAAAACTGAAGCAGAGAGATGTGAAATAGGAAGTTAGTGCAGCACTAGAAGGTAAACTGAATGAAATAAGGGAAGAGATGGAAATGTGCTATGTGGAAACGACATGAAGGCAAATAGAAAATGTTACATCGCAAACGTAAGTAGAAAAGCTGAAACAAAAGGAAAAAGTGGGTCAAAAGAAATGGCTGAACAACGAAATACTCATAAAAATGGAGGAACGAAGAAGTCTGAAAAGAAACGAAGCAAAGTATAAAGAAATAAATAAAATCATTCGCAAAATGTGTCGGGAAGCGAAGGAGCCAATGGTGGAACGAGAAATGCGATAAAATTGAAAACCTGCAAAATAAACATGGCTCATTCAATGTACATAGGAAAGTTAAAGAAGTTATTGGAAAATTATGTAGACGTAATACGGGTAAATTGAGAAGCAGAGAAAATAAGCTCATTGTTGAACTAGAAGACGAATTTAAACGATGGAAGGAATATATACAGGAGTTATACAATGGTGATAGAATTCCGATATAAGAAAAAGTGATTTAGATGAAGAAGGGCCAGGGATAATGAAAAGCGAAATAATATACGCGATTACAAAACAAAGAAATGACAAACCAACGGGTCCAGCTCAAATACATGCGGAAACCTTAAAAGTAATAGCAGAAAAGGTTTCGATAGGATTGAAAGTACTAACAGAAATGCTCAACAAAATATATAAAACAGGAATAATCCCTAACGATTGGCAGAGATCGACATTCATACCTTTACCAAAGAATACAAATGCGGAACAATGTGAGGAATATAGAACAATAAGTTTAATGTCACATGTGCTGTATTAGATCACAAAAAATTATATTAAAATTACAGAGAAATGAATAAAGAATCCTGCAACGGGAGTTTTAATATTTTCTAAACACCGCAAATATTACTTACTTTCATATCTTGAAGCCTTGCCTGCTACCGTAGTATGCTGTTGTAGCATATATTTTAAGATGTGTTTTAATTATTAGATTAGTAATATTCATAAAAGAAAGTTGAATAAAAGAAATAAATCCTTAATAAAAATACAGAATTCATCACATAAAAAAGAAAAAAAATTAAAGACTTACATTAATCCGTCGGTGAAGCTGCGGAAAACAGCTTGGCCCTTTTGTAAAATAAGGGAATGTTGTAATGACGAATAAAGAATAAGCAAGTTCAGTCAAGCATGATGTTTCATGTGCCGCCGATTCCCGCATGTTTAACGATAACTGTAATTTACGTTTACATAATAATAAATTCAAAACAAAGAAATCTGATTTTTACGCCGCAAAGAAGGAGAGACACATAATTTTTTGCAATTTTTCGAAATTGTCGCCATTTTTGAAAATTTCGTTAAAAAAATGAAATACAGTTTCTCGATCACGACAAATAGCGACCTTTCAATCGATATATATCACATGCCGGGAAAAAAGAAAATATTTTTTTCGAAAATTTCGAGCTTTCGGCGCCCCGAGGACTGATTTTAAAATTGGAAACCCGGATGCTACAGATTAGAGAAATATACGGGGATGCGCATATTTTTAACTTTGTTAAAATTTTTTAGCTATAATACTAGCGGCGCTAAGAGGGGGGACACGTCATTTTTGGCGCTTTTTTAAACTTTTCGTCAACTTCGAAAGTTTCGTTAAGGAAATGAAATACCATTTTCATTCTGACAATTAGCCGATCACCTTTCCAACGATTATCATATATGTCCGGGGAAAAAATTTGTTTTCAAAACTTTCAAGCTTTCGGTACTCCAACGGCTTGAATATTAAGTGTAAGCTCGGCTATAGTTTTCCTGTAAAAGGACCTTTTATGCATACGTTTGAGAAACATTTTGGTTTCCTCAACTTTTTTACTCAGGCTATTGCTTACGTGAACATCCTTTTTTTTTTTTGCTGTTTCTGGGCTCAAAGAGGGGATCTCTATGTAATTCTTTAATCGTAATTTTTTGATTTTATGAAAGAGTTTGTGCGTTTTAATATTTTGAATTTTACTTTTAAAGCATCGTCCGATGATGAGTTATGAACTTTTTAAGGGTGATTTTTGAGGTCGTTTTAAATTCCATATTATATATTCTTGACGGCTTTTTGGGGTTTTTGCCGCCCAGGATAACCGGTCAACTTGAAATTATAGATATGGTCTAAAAAGAATTTTAATTGTAACGTATGTTTCAGATTTCGAAATTAATAAGTCAAACCGTTCGTGAGTTATTGCATCCTTTAATTGAATATTTTCTGTCGTCTCTGAACCATCTTATTAGGATTCCGTACATCATATGTGTGTACGGAATCCTAATGATTACAATAATGGTGTGGGATCTCCAGAAATGCCACCGAGTTGATTTTAATGAATATTTTGCAAAGAATGTATAAATTTAAAAAAGTAGGAAAATATAAAGATTTAAAAAATGTTCACTATAAAATACATACATATATATAGACAAGCCCAGGGAAAAATCCAAACAAGAAAAAAAAAATAATATATACACATATATATATATAAATTGCAGATAAAACAAAAATTTTTTTATTCATTTCCAAGTAGATATTTAAACGGGTATGTGGGTAATAGCTAGTTAAAAAATAAACCGTGGTTCAATTAGTGATGAGGAAAGTTTTAATAACTGTTCGAGCAAAGATAGATATATCGTAAGAAATGAAATAATGTGAACCGAAAGAAAAATGCGAGTGGTTCAGAATAAGTTTTGTTTCAATAGCAGCAAAGTTTTAAATGGTACTTTATATAAAGAAGTTCTGAAGTAGCTATTTGAGTCAATTTTAAATTTTTAACTCGAGAAGAGAGTTTAAACTTGCGTTTCGCGAAAAAAAGCTAAATCCTTACGTCTTCTTTTAGTAATAGAGTAACTTATTCCCATTTTTAAAATTGGTCGTGCTATTTTTCATGCATATGGCTCAACTAATTTTTCGCTATTTCTTGGACACTTCCATCAAATAATTATTCGAATCGTTATTGCCGGTAATTTTGCAATGTAATTTGTACAATTTTAAACGTAATTTCAGGAAATATCATTGAGTGTCTTTATTTCACTTTCGACAGGATTTCCTTCGTTTTACATTTATAGTATCTGACGATAAAAAAAATTCCTTAATTTTTGTCACTTCTAATTTTGAATAACAGTAGATTATTATCGGGAAAATCACTTCTAAAGCAAGCCGCATTTAACTGTTTACAAGAAACTATAGATTTCGAAATGATATTTCTAAACTGTTGATAAGAAGAATTTGATAAGTTTTTACAACCTAGATAAGGGTATCTGATATATAAATTAGTTCGGCCAAATGCAAAGTTACCCCTAAAACATTTTCACACTAATTTGCGATCACTATCATTCGCTGTTCCGAACACATCTTACAATTCGTTTATTAATAAAAAACTAACAACACCAAATTACAATTCGTAAGTAAAGTGTGCATTAACTTATATCTACACAATGATAACGTGCTATTTAATTGTTTCTGTAATATTAATCGAATAAGGAAAGCCGGAAAAGCGGCAGATGTGCTTGGAAAAATGAATAACAAAATTTGGAAATTAGTATAAACTTGTTACACCTGTGACGTGGCAGTTATTAATTTATTCGATTTTTTTTTCGAGGCTACAAAATTCGGTCGTATTTTTTACGAATTCTTGTCTTTTTGAGTCAGTACGGATAATTTTTGAAGACTAAAAGTTCTAAAAAAGAAAAAAAGGATTTTTTTAAACTAACCCAATACTTTATGCGTATTTCGTTTCGAAATTAGTCAAAAAGCATCATCCGAAATTACATTTTTAGTATCATCTTTAATTGTAATACGAAATTTTTAAGATTATAACTTCTACATTTGAAATATAATATTTCGGAAAAAACTTTATTTTTTTTAGATTTATTCGGACAAAAACGCTTTCCAGTTACGCGGCAAATATTTTTGAGAATTCAGAATAAACTCTTTCCGAATATTTTGTTCAGAGCTATTTTAATAATTTGAAAGATAAAAGCGTAAAATTCTTACAGTAAAAAGGAAAAAAAAAACCTGTAAATATTTTTAATAGTTTTTTTAAGTAAGTAAGAGTACCTCATTTTAAAAATTATAAACATATTTGCGCCAAAAAAAATGCCAATGAAAAATTAGAAAAAAAGAAAAAAAAGGAGAAAAAAATGATATGGAAATAAGAAAGGCCTGGGAAAAGAACTACTGAAAAAAGCGAGAAAACATAATTAATCATAAGCGATCAAATCTTAGCTGCATCGCGAATTGGCAGGAAAGGCTTACTTTCTCTTTTTTTTTTTTTGTAAACTTGTAATATTACGCTTTGGCGTTTCGCGCATTTTCGAGGTGCATTTTTCTGATTTATGCTTGTCATCTCAGATCGTAATTATAAATTAGCGATCCCTATGTTGTCGATTAATGACCAGATGGTTCGGAGCTTTCCGGTACTTTATTAATATACCTCCAACAAACGGACGAAAGCACGATGAATTAAAATTGATTAATGTTGTTTTGTTTTTTAATTTGCTCCTAATGTTATTAAATAGTCTGTATCGGAAATTGCAAATTAGATTTCTAGTTAAACAACAAAAGAAAGGCAAATTAGTCATAAACAGAATTATCCTTTTAAATTCGCCTTTCTGGCATTGGTTAAAACAGAGAAAAACGAAATAGAAATTTTCTTGATCGCCTGTTTAATTTCGTTCCTATAGAAAATAACTTTCACTTGATTTATCTTAATTGAACTGACAAAATTTATGCAAAAAATTGTTTAAGAAAAAAAAGGAAAAAAGAAGCGGAACAAAAGAATAAAAATCAAATTTAAAGGCAAAACGGATTTAAAATATTTTTTCGAAAATTTTCCGAGTACGAAAATAAAATAAATAGCCTGCTACTGATATATTGCCCCTGTCGAAAAATAAAAGTGAAGCAATAGGATGAATTTCCTGCTAAATTTTGCCTAATTTTCCTTTCGCCTAATTCGCCTAATTCGCCAATGTTAAAATTTTTTCTGTTCAGTGGATTAAAAAAATAAAAAAGGCAATTAAGCGTCATGAATGTAGCACTTTTTAAACTCTGGTTTTTCATCCCAATATTTAAAAGAAGGAGGTGCTCTATCCGTCGGTTTTTTTTTTTTTTAATTTATATTTATTATAATAAATATCTGCATTTAAAATATTAAAGATATTAACATGGGTAAATTTCTTATTTTTATAATTTTCACCTAAAAGTATGATGAAGAGGGTAATTTCACATTTCTTCTATAAATATTCCCGCATCTACTGCTACTGTTGTTTTCTGTAGTTCATCAAAATTTAATAATAAGAGACAAAAATTTTCAGAAAGATTATGAACGTTAACTTTTTTTTTTTTTATCTACACGTGTATTCCGTTACGAGAATAAAGGACGAATATGTAAACGCAGCCGTTTCAGGAGTGATACGCTGAACAGGGGCGTGTAAAAATTTTGGTAGAATTATGAATATGCAAACAGACCAAAAAAATTTTCTACCGTTGCTTTTTTGGTCTCGTATAATTTAATCGAATTAGAGCCATTTTAAAGGCGATTCTGCATTTACCGTAAAAATGAGAGAACCCTCACTATTTAGCTGTCGACTGCAAAAACTGACTTTTAAAGCCGCGTCGAGCTAACCGTAGTAAGATTTATTCCGTTCTTGAATAAATCATTTCATTCGGAATGTTAATAAGTGAAGTGTGATTTTTAAAGTTGTCTCTCGTCATTTAACCGTTAACAAATATTTCATTGTCAATCACTGTGAAATTTTTTTCTACTCAAATTATCATAACGATGAAAATGTTTTTAAACATTATTTATTAATAATAACTGACCCTGCCATAATCGAAAATTTAAACAAGTTTTGCAAAATATTAAAATCGGTAATCGGCACGCCAATCACTTAAACTGATTGTATGTAACATTTTTATCATCATGTTCCACTTACAGCATACGAAATTAAGAGTAAAAAATATTTGGCAAAAAAAAAAAAGAAAGAAAAGCAAAACTTCACATTATTCTTTAAACATTAGATTATGTATAACTTTACGTGTTACAAGACGCATCAACACCATAATCACACCTCTGTATCATTGGACATTGTTAGATTAAATTGTTATTAGACAAATAATCCGTACCTGTTTGTGTTAATATTTATAAATATAAAATAAATAAATACCACTCGATGGCGAACAAAAATAAGTATTAACTTTAATAAATTCAAATTCAAATAGACCAATTTAAAGAAACGAGTGTGGGTTTTTAGCTATTTAACTAAATATACTCTGCGTTATTAGCCGATGGCGGACTATGCCGAAAAACGTTTTTTTTTTCTTTTTTTTTTTTAAATGAAGATATTTATTTAAATTTATTAAAAGTGTAATTTAACACTTATTTTCGTTTGTTAATAAGGGGAACTTATTTATTTTATATTTATAAATTTCTACTTTTTCGGAACAAGCAAAGTGCGCGATTACTGATACAAAACCGAAAGCAAATATCGACATTTTCTCAAAACTTTAACGTCCCACAAAATTCTTACCAATGTACATGATGCACGTCTACCAACGTACATAAAAATGTTGGTAGGAAAAGTGCAAAATAAAACACATAATAAAATGTTCCCGGCGACTAAAACAACTCTTTCCCATTTATTGACAATTAAAATTGCGGACAAAACTTAAATGTAAAAAACAAAAGGGTGGGAAAGTATGTAAATAGCTTTTAGAGGAATATTTAAACACAGACATTCAACAAAGGAATCTCTCCCTTGAGATTACCACGCTGTGTTTCCTGTTACAATTTAGAATTTCATCAAAACTAAAGTGTCAACGCGTAGAAATCTCCTGTCAGCGTTGGTAATTTTTCACCTTTCGATAGCCGAAAGTACCCTTAAATACGGCCGAGTGTGTTTTATCAAACTGGGTAAATGTTTCCGACTAACCAAAAGAGAAATCCTTCCAATCACTGGTGTCCGAGAATTTACCAACGTGTTATATAGGCTTCCGAAAAAAGGAAAAAACCGACAAACAACGATTTTTAAAAACCGCCGTTTCACTTCTGAAGCGGAAGCCACATGTGCGTAATAAATTGTAAAAAATCGTTTAAACTTTACTCAACGGATTGCTCTTTATCTGACAATAATTAATCGACTGTGATTTTCTTTCCTTTTTTTAAAAATGCAACATATCCATGGTTTTTTTCTTTATTCTCTCCCTCGCCTTTTTTTATATGCGCCGTTTGTAACTACTAAGGTCTCTTTTTTTATTCTTTTTTTCCCCCTTGGGCTCGTCAATCAAGGACCTTCACCGAGAAACAAATAGGAAGGAAAGACGTCGGTTATATTTTAATCCGATCGGAAATCTATTCTAAAAAGGAACAAAAAATAGCGGGAATGGGAGGAAGGAAAGAACAGAATATAGGAAGCACAATAAGGAGTAGGAAGCCCACGCCTCAACTAATAGGAATTCAAAGCAGAACGCTCCACAAAAAGAAATGAACACTGGAAGAACACATGATCAGCGTGGCAAATAGCTGCATCATCAGGATGGAGAGGATAGTGTGGAAAGGAAATCAGGGAAAAACAAAATCTGGAGGAAGGCAACAACGAATGGCCAAAACGCATACGAACAACGGAAACAACATCAAAACGTCGAAGGGAGGGATACAAAAGAAACCATGAATAGGGAGGAAGAGTAGACTAAACAGATAGATGAAATGAATAATTATTAGAAAAGGAGGGAGCGTAAATACCCGATACCATGATCTGACAAGAAAGCCTTTACATATTGGTAGGAGGTTAGCGGATGGAACTTTTTTTTTTTTAAAAAAAAGGCGAGAAGGAGCAACAGCTCGAGCTAAGGAATCAGCCGTTTCATTACTAAATATGCTGGAGTGGCTAAGTACCTACAGCAAATCAATATTAATTGAATGAAGAGAGGAAAGATTGTGAATGAGTGAACGCATACGGAAGATGACAAAGGCACACGAATGATCAGGAAGGGGAGAAGATATGGCCTGAAGAGCGCTCAAAAAGTCAGAGATGATTTAAAAATTGGAGGAAAGGTGATTTGAGGAAATGAAAATAATAGAACGTAGGATAGTCAATAATTCGTTCATGAACATGAAACAGAAATAAGGAAGACGAAAAGATTCTGATAGGTTAAAATCAGGAAGGATAAAGGAAGCACCAACACCACCAGGCCCCCTCGATAAGATCATTGCAGCACATATACGGAGGTAACTTATATATGTATGTTGGGTTAAACCACTCGTTCTAATGAAGGCTATAACCCTTGTGACGTTAGCTGTTGTATTTGCCAGTCAGTCCTGTATTTTATTGGGTAGGCCATGTTGCGTCCGGAACATGGCGAACCTTGGACACGTGAGAAGTATGTGTGGTAACTCTCGGTATACCAGCCGGGCCGCAGAAGAAACACAGAGTTGGAGGCGAAAATTTGTTTATTATATGGCTGTGTGAGACAGTGACGTGTCTGATTCGCAGCCGGCTAAGAATCTTAAAATCGTGTCGGGATATTTCCTTCGGTAGTTACCATGGTTCAACTGTGGGCTTAATGTTTTTTAAGAACGTTGTAGTAGCTGCGCATTCTGTTTTTCACTGGTTTTCCTCGCACTTGCTTAGAAAAATATGCATCATCGAGGATGGTAGGTCCGCGTCCTCTGGCAGTGACGAGAACAACGCCGACGCGCTTCCACATCAACCATCTCATTATCAGACACCCCGATGTGTCCAGAGACCCAAATGAACGTTACCCGACCGTTCGTTTGGTTTAACTGACTTCGAAAGTGTCATATCTTCAATATTAGCGGATTGCTGCATTTTTGGTTTTCTAGCATATATAGCGCATGTCGCAAATCGGTGACTATGAGAACTTTTATAGCTTTGTTGTGATCCGTTACTTGGTGATGAAGGCAGTAAGAAATTCCGTGCAATTCGCATCCGACGCATCACAGGCATCGTTAAAGACGCAGGATGCCGGTAGTGGCCTTGTTTTGCCCTTTGCCTTAGCTCCATCAGTGTAATGTACTAGGTGGTCCACATATTTGCTAATTGCTTTTTGGCTGCCATTTCTTGTGTTTGCCGATCGAGGTTATTTCGGCACATGAATTCTCTGCGAGTTTTAGTTGCCGTGACTTATGCTGCCCAATGCTAGAACGGAAAGAGCTACTGTTGCCAGACGTTCAATCATTTTTGGCGTAGATATTTTGAGAAATCTACTGTTTTGTTTTTTTTTCAATTTCCGTGCCAGAGGAGTGGCTTAGGCTGCTTTTAGACAAATTGTAAGTTACACCTTTGTTAGCGTAGATATATGTATACTTTAAAAAGTTCAAACTATACAATTCACCTTTATGAACTATCCCCGTTCTAATCATCAAACAACGATTAGGTTTTTTGAATCGTCTTTTAGAAAATGTGTTTATCGTGACTGTTTGTTATTTGCTGCGCAACTGTTGTTTCCATACACGGAAATGGGCTAATTTGATTGAAAAAACACATAGCGGAGTATGTTAGCGAACATCAAATTTTCAGATATAATAAGTTATGGCAAGAGGCAGTTAGTTTTAATATATAACTCTTAAAATCGGGGAGGAAAATTTGTTGATGTAACAACGGCCACTGGCGTCAACATCATTTATTTGCTAGTTAGTGCACAATGATCGAAATACTAAAAAATTGAATTATATTTTTTATGAATAATACTAAAAAACCAGAAAAACGTGCAATGCGTAAAATGCTAGTTGGTCTGTCGGTGTCGAGTAATAGTCGAATTCCGATTTTTAATGATTTGGCTGACTACCGCATTGTGTTGGCCCAGTGTGCTTCTACGATGTTGTAGTGAGTCACTAAGAACGTATTGAGAATCGTATGCACAACGTACATACAGATCGTTCTTTTTGCATTTACAATCTCTCAGCTCGTTTAAATTGTGACGATTTCGAATTTTGACGATCACAATTCGGGATAATTTTAAATAGTATTTTTCGTGTTCCAATCATTTACCGATTTTACGAAATTCACGCGCCGATAAAACTGCGCACCTTTCGCTATTGCAAAAACTTCCCGAAACGTATATATGTAAATGCCAATCCCCCTTTGTTTTTCTTCAAAATCTCCAATCAGAAATATATGGAATAAGAAAAAATTGATAATAAATAAATAAAATAACGAAGGGATAACTCTTATTTTTACCGAAATTGAAGTTTTGCCCTCAAAAGTCATCGTTACATACTCGAACGTTGATGTCAACCGAGGGGTAGAGATTAGGTAGATAGGTTGTTTTTCTCCAATAACTGATAGGTGAATAATAGTTTTTTCCCTTGTAATACAATTTTAATAATTTCCCGATAATTATTATCCGCGCTATTGACTTCGGTATCAGTTGATTTCAATAAAAACTTAACGCGTTGTCGCGAGAGCGTTACGCAGAGGTTTTAGTACTGCGTTGGTATTCTTTATAAAAGTAGGATTGTTTTAATCGGTTCGTTCGAAGTACTTTCATTTTCTAATGTTTTATTACCGTTTCGGACTCTACCGATATTTATGTACATATATTATTTACTCGCGAAACGAGTTCCGGATACATTATTTTAAATTTGACGTCGAAATGACCGGTTTACACCACTTACTCCTCTCGCTTTTGCCAGTTTTTCGTTTATTCTATATTATCAGTCTGCGTTAGATGGCAATTCTCGTGCTTCATCTATCGTGTTAACAATCGGGAATGCGCAAATCTGTTCTTCCACTTTGCGCAATAGATGGCGGTGTAGGCAGAGAGGATAATGAACAGTCTCTTGCAGCGGATCTTTCTCTTTTTCCATTTTTTACCATGCGCCTCACTCGTCGTTGTCATCAGGAAGTGCTAAACGAATTGAAAGTACTCTATCAGCTTTCGGCTAACGATGCTCTGGACCGTTTCGAAGAGGAAGCGCGGTTGATGTAGTTCGAGCTTTGTTGTTGACTACTCGATGAACAGAGTTCATTGCAGCGTGAAAATTCTCACGTAAATAAAATTTGCTGGAAAATAGCTAATTTATTTACTTCGACGATTAACATCACTTTTTTCCCCCGTTAAATTCGGTTTAATCCGCAACTTTATTAATTAATACCGTTACAAGTTTAATTGTACAAAGTTCTAGCGGAGGACATCCGATTAAATTTAAGGCCACATTTTATTAAACTTCATTAACAATTCAAGCATCCTAATTGCAGCCATATTCTGAATTACAAATTTACCGTACGTTTTACATTAATTCAAACTCTTTAATTAATTCAGGCGCGTGTATTATTTTCTATTGTAACTGATTTCCTAAACGGTAAATTTATTAAATCTGTCAATAAGTCTGGTAAAATATTTCATAATCAAATTTTAAAATATTTCATAGTCAAATTCTAAAATATTTTATAACCAAATTTTGAAATATTTCATAATAAAATTCTAAAATATTTCGTAATAAAATTCTAAAATATTTTATAATCAAATTCTGTTTCGTCGCGGAATGCCGTTTAATTGCAGTACACAGACCTACGTCATTGGATCGCATATAAAACGATTATACGGAAATTTTCGATAAATTGTGCATTAAAAAATTACCGATTATTCTATTAGTTTAGAAAATAAAATACGCAAATTTTACCGCAAAACTCTTCCCGAGTTGCTTGACATTAATACACTCGCTTAACGTTATTTTTAACATTACAATGTTGATTTTTTTTATTACTGTAAATAAAATTTGGCTTTTTTTTCGCAGTGTACGAAAAAAAAACAACAAAAAACAACAAAAAACAAAAAAAAACACGTACATCACTGAAATTTTGATATTTTCTTGTAATTAAAACGGTTTAAAATGATTTCATGTGAAATATAATACGCTTTATAAAAATATACTTCATATATGTATGTATAGAGACGATTATTAAAGTTGAGCGAAATGAAAAATATCGGTAAAGTAAATGGTTGAAAAAAACGTATTTCTACAAATCCGTTACAGGCACCGTAAAAGGACATCCATCAGTTACGTGAGCTGTTTTTATTTTAATTTGGACCCCTCCTACTACTATGGTGAGATTTGGTAAGACCTCCTCCCCCTCATGCGAGATTTACGCTATAGTTGTTAAAGCATTAAATTTATTTTCATAAAGGAGAAAAATAATACGACGTTGTGGTATACTATAACGAATTTATTTAAATTTAGCAAAAATTAAAAGTAAAAACAGACAACATTACCTTTCCTAATTTTTTACTCACTCTATGGGCATTCATGTACTATAACAGATTTTTTTCTTCCAAAAACTCTTAACGTTTTTTGTTTTTTTTTTACTTTTTTTTAGTTTTTAATAGCCTTGAGATTTTTTCAGTGGGCAAAATGGGACACCTCAAAAAAAGTAGAAGAAAAATTTAATAATTTTTTTTTTTTTATCATATATACGAGTATAATAATATACATTCTTTAAAAATTTACGTGAGATTTTCAATTATCCGCTCCTCGGTTTTAATGAGAGTTGATGAGATTTTTCTGGACACCCCCCGCCCCATTTTGATCTCACGTAATCAACTATTATTATTATTATTATTATTATTATTATTATTATTATTATTACTATTACATTACATTAAGAATATAGGCGCCAGATGCTCAAACGGGTTATGCGCGCCCGGGGAATGGAATAGATACTAAATTGAGTAGGTTAGGGGAATGGAGGAATTGGAACACATTGCAAGTATGACAAAGATAATCAGCTAGGAATTGTGGTACGGAAGGGGAGTGGCCATGCTGGGCTCTATGTGCCTTAAGAGAATGACAAGATGTTAGTAAGTGGGGAATGGAAAGTTGTGTTCTTTGGCAAAAGAGATAAAAAGGGGGATCGATGCGTTTTGTAGGAGATAAGAATGGGTCAGACAGGAGTGGGAAATCCGAAGTCTGGTAAGTATAATATTTTTCCTTCTTGAACGAAATGGAAGGAGGATCTACAATAGAAGGTTAGGTTTAATGAAGAAAAGGTGGTTTTGTTGATTAGAGCTCCATAATGGTTTTCACGATTTAATTATAAGAGATTTCAGGAAGGATTTCATATCGGTGGTAGAAGAGAAGTACGAGAATATGGATGGAAGCAGGAAAGCCTTTCTGGCACATCGGTCGATGGCTTCGTTATCGGGGAGACTGATATGACTGGGGATCCGTATAAAAGATATACAGATTTGGGATCAAATAAAGAGATCGTGGAGAAGAAGGACGCGTTATACGAGTACATTATCTGCGTAAAAGTTGTAGAGAGACATTAAAACAGCGAGTGAATTTGTTAGGATGAGGTATTTAGAAAGGAGAGGAACTCAAGACACTTAAAGATAGCGAAAGATTAAGCCGTAAATACAGAGCAGGATTTCGGAAGCCGAAAGCGATGGGTGGTAGCGGAACAAAAAAGGCTGATCCAACATGGCCAGTAGATTTTGAGCCATCCGTAAAGCAGCAGATGTAGTCAGCATATCTGACAGTTTCGAGAACGATGTGCTGATGGAGGATAAAGTCTGTATATAGGAATTTGATGGGTTTAGTTAAGATTGATATCTAGTCAAGGAGGAGGGTTAGCGTATACTGGAGAAAGCGGAGGATTGAGAATACATCTTCTAATTTGAGGAAAAAGAGGTTCGAACTTGTTTTCGATGTTAGTTGCAAAGTTAGGGATGCGTAGAACAGTCCGACTCAGGAGCTGGAAGTTGAAAAGGAGAGCTCATTGATCGGAAGGTTTAGACTGACGAGGGTGAAAGTAAGAAAGTTTGCTGTTAGGCTTCTAAAATATAAGGGTAGCTGCCTAGATTCACAATTAAGACTGCCTGCGAGACTGGTGCATCCGGTGGCTATTCGGATGACGGAATGCTGGATAGTATCTAAGGATGAAAATAGATCCCAAGCCGCCGAATAGAACGCTTGGCAGCCATATTCTAATCTAGACCGGATTAATGATTGATATGGCGGTAATAACATTTTCCGATCGCCTCCATTATATCTATTATTAATCCTTTTTAATATACCAAGCGCTTTAATGCATGTCCTTTTGAGATCCTTAATAGGTACGTTCCGTAGAAACTTGCTGTCGACTGTTACTCCAAAATGTCCCCCCCCCCAATGAGTATAAAAATACTTGCTGTCTTGCGTGTACACTCTCGAAAGGCTAAGCTGTGCTGAAATCTTCGTCCGTTATCTCAAATTCGAATTTTTCAATCGACATAATTCGAACCGCAGCGGCGGAGGGGAATAATATCGTAGACTCGGTTGAGCTATTCACCTACGTTATTAGGTCGGAAACACAATGATCGGTCGATTAAATTGCGGCGAGCGCCGTGAAAACTGAGATGATTTAGAACATAATCGGTGGAAAGTTTTTACGATTCCGGTAATTAACAAACTCATGCATAATATTAGTGAAATTTAAACTGGACGAAATAAAAGAAAGAAGACATTATTAAGATTAATATCGTCATTTGCGTCGATTTCTTTGAATAGCGCTCTTTTCACTACTCGCTGTACATTTCATCGATAGAATTAACCGGATCTGGTTAATACGGCTCTCTGGAAGTGCGGGAAGTTGCGCGTTAAGTTCGTATAAATTTCTTTTTCACAGAAATTCCGAAACAAACTCGACAAAACGCTGAAATATTTTCGAACCGTACGTAAACTGTCAGACTTAATTCATTCTCTGTCCTCAGATGTGCGCGTCGTCGTTGAATGCGATCTCCTAATGGGGGCTCTTTCTCGGCGCAGCGGTTAAGTAGATTTAATGAGGCCGTAAATGAAATAATAAATAGTCGGCGACGATGCAAGTAATAACGGTAATAATCCAGAGCGAAAAAAACGGTCCAGTTGGAACGTATTTTTCAAATGCACATTAGGCTGACTCATTAACTCAGTTTACGAAGGGCGCGAAGATGTCTCTTTCGCGAGGAGCACAGCGGAAAAATTGCTCGTCTTATCAACCGACTTCCGGCGAACAAGTACAAATTTCATATTTCCTTTTCGTCTATTATAGAGCCGCATACACGTTGCCAAAGTTAAATTAGCCGTAACGTATCGACGAGAGACTTTTAACAAGGTAAAGTTTGTTTTAACAAACTAAACAGATCACCGCTTTATCTTATTGGCAGTCAGTCGCTCATTTAACCAGGCGAATTTCAAAGAGTGAAAAAAGGTACCGCAGAAACCTTTTTATCAGTCAACAAAAAGGCAAAAAAAAAAAAAAAAAAAAAAGAAAGGTCGACCGAAAGTTTTTAGTTTATCAAGGAGAATTGAAATTTCGACAACGCATTAATACGACGGAGTGTTCAGTGGGAAAAGTACGAAAACAGCGAGTTGTTATTATAAACCGAAAAAAAACAACAAATGTTTCTACATCAAGCTGTATCATCGGCCGCTCCAGCAGGCAAGATAATATCTAGCACACAGAGTCGGAAAAATAATTAGCTGTCCACTGAAAAACTTCACGAAAATTATTAGAAAGATGAGAAAGCCGTGGAAGTTGAAAAACTACAGCACTACTGTCCCAGCAGCTTTCACACGTATCCGATGTCTCAATCGGGATCCGAGTTTAATATCATTTCGTAAGCAGTGCCATTTAAGAGATAACTGTGTATAACTTTAGGCGATATTAACGGGGTTAATTGTTAAAATTAAATTGAGCATACCTGACTTGTTGTTTGGTCAGTTTATATTTTTTTATTTCTTTTTACGTTCCCGCCAACAATCAACTTTCTTTTTTAAAAAGTTTATATTTCGTCTAATTTTATACGACCATGCTTCATATACTGATGACGGATGTAAGCAGGCTCCCGCTCCGGCTCCTGTACAATTAACAATATTGCTTTTAGCCTTATAGAGTGGAATTATTTTATCAGTAAAATCCGCCCTATGATTATTGTTTATTTCTCACTGCCAAACAATACGCTGAACTGGGTAATTTTTCGATTATCGTAATATCCATTTCGCCTGAAACGGCTTAGGGGGGAAAAAAGCAGTTATAATAACTGGAAAAAAATTGACTTCGCAAAAAGCGAACGGCATGTTTTGTAGGGACAAAAAAAAAAACGGTTTAAGAAACAAAAGCGATTGACAAATTTTGGACGCGCGGCGCCGTAATTGCCGTTGCTCGATGGTAAAACGTTGGAAAAAATTCTTCTCTCGAAAAAATAACTCAATCTCTGATTTGAATCTGAACTAACTCTATTTTTCGACCAACCAAAAATAAAAATAAAAAAAAAAAAAAACATCCGCCATTCGCTTTTTTAACGTGCTTTCATGTGCACGAAATGAAGCCGAAATGTGGTTTCGGTCCGGTCTTACGTATATTATCGCACTCTAAAGGAAGCTGTTCTTCAATCGTGAATGTTCTTGTAAATTGTCACCAAAATTCTGAATTATTAATTAAATATTAATTTCAATCCGGATTCACCACCTAGAAGACAGAAATGGAATATTAAAAATGAATTCCTAAATCTGAAAAAAAAAAAAATCTTTATTTGTTTTTTAATAAAGAATTAAGACAAGGCATAAGCATGTGCATTGTTTTTAATTCGTAATGAAAATATTCGTTCACTTACAGAGACTCGGTGTTTTACTATGTATATTTGAATACGCATACTAAATATCAATAAGACTTCCTATATATTGACTGATACGGCTAGATTAATACGAGTACAACACTACACTTCGAATGGAATAACTCGCAAATAATATTCGTTATTAGAGTTCTCGTTTCATATTTTACATCTCTTTTTTCTTCGTGTCCACGATTTCCTTGCTCGACTCTGAAATCTATAGCTAACTTGGGTTAATGTTTTTGAAGTATTGAACATAAGGTTTGGCCACTATCTGTGTATAACCTAAAAACCATCATTTTTAAAAAAAAAAATTTTTCTCTGGAAATAAAAATGATATACGTTTTATGAAAAAAAAGTTACGCACATGTAAGACATTAGGATTATTACGTGTGAATTTTTTTAGGTCACGATATGCAGTTTGTCTACTTTTATAACATTTCCAAAGTATTTAAAAAATGCACAATAACTTTGTTTATTAAAAAGGCTGCAAGTAATTTTTTTTTTCTTCAAATTACATGTTTTTATATGACAAATACAATAGTTTAATGAGAAAATTGAATTTGTCCTTACAAAAAATTCAAAAAAATGACTTTTCCAGGCTTTTTTTATGGTTTTTGGTCGCTAAATTCTTGTAGATTATTTATATAGTAAAAAACTGAGAATACTATCAGATTGCAGAGAAGAAAAAAGTACATTGAAAATATGTATGACACTTTTAGGAATAATATAGGATCGTCGTTGAAAAATTCAGCAAATAAAATAATTCCAGACAAGTCGGCCCAACTCGGAGTATACATTCGATAATCTGGCTCAATTTGAACTCAACAAGCGCTTTTTCAATTGTTTGACGACTAGAAAGCCATAAGAAATGCATCTTAAAAGAATCGTTCGAGAAAACGTTGAATATGAAAATTGTCGGTCAAGATCACTATTAAGTAAACATGCATAAGCTACATATAGTTGAACGTAAATAATTTAAAATTAATACATGAAATTTGATTTAATTGTGCTTCTGACTCGGAATAGAGATAGTTTTCATTTTTTACGGTTTTCTATACATCGTTTTCTGTATTCTTAAAGTCTTAACTTCAATTCAAATTCGTTAATTGAAAGTAATATGAATCTTCTGAAATATGAAAAGTTATGTTGTACGGCGATCAACTGTCTTTTACTTCAGCAATAAAAAAATGTATGGAATGTAAATGGCTTTGATAATGTGAATAGTCTGCATAAAGAGAAACGACATAAACTATATATCTGTTAACCACGATATTTCTTTATAAAACAACTTGAACATTTTTGAAAAACTCATATTGAAAAATACATCGAACTAAAACAAATGTTCAAATGCAAATTTCAAAATAAATTCTGGAAAAGGAAAAGACTTCAAAAAAGTAGATAAATTCATAGTAATCATGAGACTAAAACAAGCACAGTTTATGATCCTCAAAAAAAATAATTCCAAGTATGACAGTTACGCTCTCTAGTAATAACCATCTTCAATGCAGGTAAAAAAAAAGAAATTCTCTGGTTCCAATACAGAATCATGAAATATGATCTTTTAAAATACATTAGAGTTAATAACCTATCATTTTAATTGATTATCATACAACATAATACACGCATATATATATATATATATATATATATATTAATTACAACGTAATTCTTAGGCTACCTCCGATTAGAAAAAATGTCCCAAAAAATGTTCCAATTTTATTTAACGTTTGTTATATTTTATAGGATTTCTGTGATTATGTTATTATATTCATATGGACCGATTTAGAATTACTTTGTAAATGTTGACCATTTTATACAAAGTATAGAAGAGAAAGAGACAGAAATGTAAGTAAAAGGGGTCAAGGGGCACAGCGCCTTGCGAAGCCAAAATGACCGAGTTTATATATATATATATATATATATATATATATATATATATAATCTAATTTTCCTATTTCAGATTTATATAACTTTTAATTAACGAATCTGAATTGAAGGTAAGACTTTAGAACAACACATGATTTATTATAGAAAATTGTGAAAACTGAAAACTACTACTCCGAATTAGAAGCACAATTATTGCGTGTATTAATTTTAAGTTATTTACCCAGTGGTTTTGCCCGGTGAAGCATTTTCTGTCAGGGTTTACTCATACGTAAAAACAATGGGACGAAGCGTCGCTTTTTGTTTGCCAACATTTTTCAAACTTGACCAATCTAACTAGAGCAAGTAAAATTAAAAATACCCTAGAAATGGTAATATAACAGTGTCGATAAATTTAAAAAACAAACAAAAAAAAAAAAAAAAGTTTTGCAATTGACAATTTCAAAACTGTATCGATATTTTAGATAATGTATTATACAAACGCCGGCTGTTCAAACGGGCCATGTGCGCCTAGTACTTGGACCTTAAATTAGATCGATTAAGGACAGAAATTGAAATTCAAGTAACGGGAGAAGTAAAAATTGCGATAAAGACGGAAAGAGGACGTACTGAGCTCAGAGACAAGATGGTGGCAGAATGTTAGAAATAGAAAGACTTTTTAGCAAGAAGAACAAACAGTCGCTTCTCTGAAGGAAATAGAGGAGTGGGGCAAGGTTTGGGTGAACTGAACGGAAGTTGAAAAGTTTTAAGTGGCCATTGCGATAACTTTTACGCAATTGTTGTTATTCTTCTAGATAATGGTTTACGAATAGGCGACAAATTTTTTTTGATGGAAATTCAAAAACATTAGTCACAGTCTCTTTCGATATCAGCGATGCTGGGTGCGCATTAAATTCATCATTACAATTAAAAAATAAAATCAAAAAAAATATTACAGTATATTTAATGACGTAAACTGAACCGAACCGAACCGAAAAAAAACAACAAAAAAGCAAAAAAAAACGATAACTTTTATTTAATACTATTTCGTTCGGGATTTTAAATATACCGAGAGGATTTCCGATTGCCAAAAAATTGTCCAGGCATTTACAAACCGTTTAAAATTCGAAAACGGAATACATACATTTATTAATTTTTTTCTCCTTTTTTTTTTTTTCGCAAATGTAAACAAGTCGAAAAATGTAATTTGCATTTTTCGCTAGATCGTATTAAATGTAAACGGGGAAAGCAAGCCGCACCACGTTTAATTCGCGCAGCAAGTAATTTAATATTCGCCGCGATTTTTTCCCGAATCAGCGGGAAAGTTTATTTATTTATTTACATTTTCAACATAAATAGAGTTTTTTTGGTAAATGCAGAACTCGATAACAAAAGAATTTCAAAATGAAAAACGAACCGCTTCGGGCATTCGCCTCCGTTACACCTGCGTGCCTCTCTCGAAACGGTCGTTGTTATCGTGGTAATCTTCATCTGTAAATGAGCTCTTGTTGTAATCCGGCGGATTTATTTATTTTCGCCTGTTCTTCCTCGGCCGGAATATTCGAATATGTTTTTGTGTCCCGCGCACGAATGAATTCTCATCTCCTCATTTTTCGAAAATTTTTCACATCTGCCCCTCCTCTCGCCGCTACTAGTCGCGAGTACGCCAGAGCATACCCGTAAATTATAGCAATCTAATCGACCGGTGAGGCTATTAAAAACTGCCGGTTTAAACAGTTTGCAGATTTACATTTATCACATTTTCATTAGGCTATTTCACTTTCTCTCTATCTCTCTGCGCCCCCGGCTCCCTCCATCCATATATGAACACTTCTGAAATCGTAAATGTCTTCTCCTAAATCTCGCTTCCTGTCTTCGTATACCTTAGCCGTCAGCATTCCAACTGCAGATCTGCTTCTAGCTATTTACCTACTTCGTTCTAACCTTCTTTAACTTGTCCGTTTCATTTTTCCGCCATATCTGTCCTCTCTTTTACTACTATAAAACCTGCTAATCTTTTTCACAAAGCTCGCATTTTATCGATTACTTGATCCGTAGGCCAGGTATGGAAAGAAAAATGTCGGCATTGTTCAAAGCAGGCAGCCGCTGCCGCATTTTGAAATTTTGCACTATACTCGTAATCCCTAAGCAGTAAAACGGACTATAATCACGCGTGTTGAAATTCGTATAAAAACATATCGTACTACGCATGTGCGCCTTTCCTTCTGCACTGGAACCTTCGTACATGTTACGGAATAAAACTTCATCTTAATTCTGTTCGGTTGTTTTGTGATTTATTCTTTGTGTGTGTGTGTGTGTGTGTGTGTGTATTTTTTTTTGTTTTTTTTTGTTTTGTTTTTTTTTGTTTTTTTTTAAATCTTATTACAAGAATACACGCGTCTGAAGAAAATAGTAAAATGCTTCAATTACAAATTAATTGGAAATATTTTTGTAAACGTGTTGGACCCGATGAACGTATTTCGTTTTGCTCACAATAGTACAAAAATTGTATTTAAAAAAGTACATAAAAGGAAATGTGATGATAATTTCGCATTAAAACCGGGTAGCAGCAGAATGTTGTTTATTACATACGTACACACGAAGATAAGTTGTGAACTTTGAAAAGATTTTTTCGTGTCGCGTTTGTGAAGATTATGAAAAATTGCCGAAACGACGAATGTTAAAATAATGTCAACAAAGTTTAGCGACATTAAATTTAAATAGCTCGTTAACGCATTTACTACATTGTACACGTTTAAATAATCGTAATTTACACTTTTACAAACAGCGCGAAATCGAAATTTCGGAAAATTGTAAAAAAAGTCATTTACATTAAAGTTTAAAATGTCCAACTTTAGCACGCTGATTGTATGATTTTTCGACATTGCTCGGACATTTTTTAAAATCAAAAAATAAATATATCTAGAAGCTTACGACTCAAACTTGACGCGCTAGATTTACTTTAATGTTACATTAAAAGTATATACACGTGTACGTGAAAATGCGATCCTACTTAAAGTAACAATATTAATTAATAAAATTCCAACTATATCTGCGCTGAAAATCAACTTCGGTTTCTTTTAGAGAATAAATAAAAATAATTCAACTCTGCGTAAATGGACAGAAATTATTTTTTCACAATATGTATCCCGTTTATATTCGCCGATCTCTTATTGTTTCCTAATTCAACGTCTCCCTATCTCCGCTTCCAGCCTCATTCCCTCCTATCGTCATATTAAAAATCGCTAACGATTTATTCCTGATAAAATTCCGATTCTATCTCTCATTTCTCCATTTGATTTTTCCCATAATAAGCTCCCCTATTTCTTCCACGATGTCATCAGCATATGACGGCCAATCAATTTCTCTCTGCTTCCTCCTCGTGTCAACTCCGCCCTTCTCGAGAGGTAATTAAATCTGAATTCCTCCATATACTAGAATCCGTATTTCCTTCTCGTGTATTATTTTTTACCGATGGTTCAAAAATGAAAAGGGGTGTAGGCGGTGCGTTTACTTCCTCCTCTCATCGTCATTCTGAATCCTTCAGTTCCCATCTTTCTAGTCTGTCTTCATAGCCGCGTCAGTTTCCATTTTTCGTGCAATATCTTTCATTTAAACTACTAGCGGAATCGTCAAATTCCTCATTATTTCCCATTTGAAAAGCGTCCTTCAACCAATTTTTTCTCCTTCCCTACTCATTCCTCTAATAGTATTATTCTATCAATTCGTTTCCTTATCTCCAACTTTCTATCATCTCGTTCTATTCCAATAGATTTTCTATGGATTCCCAGTCACTCTGTCATCGATGGCAATAGCTCGGTCGGCCTCTCTCAGTGGTCCTTTCTTTAGCCACTTCTTAATCCTCCTTTCCTCAAACAATCATTTCAGACTTTAACTTGATAGATACCCCTATTTTATTATCTAATCCCGCTTTACACTATCTCTTCATACTACCGGCTTCCAGTCCTCAGCTTTGGTTTCTTTCCATCCCGTTCAGTCGTCCTTCTACTATTGTCTTCTTAATCAAACCAAGAATTAATCACATTCTCTTCTCCCCATTTTTCGCTTTCATTTTTCTCCATCTTCTTCTCGTTATTATAACTCTTCATAATACTGATTCTCCTTTTAAATGTGACGCAAACCGTGTTTCTTCGAATGTTCGGCTCTTATTAACGAACGTTCCCTTTTGTATTCGAAGATTTTAGCTTTTGGCCTTTACAGTGTTTCCTTTACCCTTTCTTTCCCAAATTCCCTTACTTCTTTTCATCTCTTATCGCCTGAGAATCCAGCTTTTTAGCATAATACATTCAAGTGATTGAGTCAAAGCCGAAGGCGAGCCTAAAAAAGAAACAAAAATCCCTTAGAAATTACAATAATATCCCACATTCAGAGCAAAGAAGCTTAAAACAATGCGGAAGATAAATACGTATAAGCATCAGTTCTTCTAACAGCCATTTTCCACCATGTTCAAAGAGCCTATAGTTGAGCAACAGTGGTGAGTATTATCATGCAACTGTTGCTAACACGTTTTAAGAATGCACTATAGGCAGATTATTAAAATTCAAACAGATTCTTTAGTAACCAGACCAAAATCTACGAATAATTGTAACGAACTGGCGTTTACAAATCTTTGGGAACGGAAGAAAAGGCCAAGAGAGGAATGAAGCATGACAAAATAGACAATATGTCTAGGCTCTGTCTCCGTCCGTTTCACGGTTATGTCTGGTAATAAGAAAAAACACGTAATACCAGCTGTCTTTTGTCTCTTAACCTCTTCATTAGTCGTAATATATTCAAAAAATGTGGCTAACGCTATTCTCCATAGAGATAATTCGAACGATATTCTTTAACAAAATTATCGCGCTCGTAGCTATTAGGATTAGCGGCTCAAAGATATTTTTTGTGAAAATCCTACCTACGGCCAGAAATTTAACTGAGATAAAACCATTCAACTGTAGACGCTGGACGAGTATCGATGCAAATTTACTTAGAGCAGCCTTTGCCGATACACTATATACCGTTGTCTTTTACGATAGTATTTGAACGGGACGCGGACTGCATTCCGGGAAAAGACACGATTTCGGCAAGGCTGCCGTAATTTGTATTTATAAGAGTGAAGTAGATAAAACAGACTGCTCAGGTTATGGATGCATTCCGCTTCTGTACACAACTGATAAAATACTAGGTAGAATTCTGCAAATAAGATTTCAGCTGCCAATAAATAGCTTCGTTTTGGAGGAACAACACAGTATAGGTGATATGATATTCGCTATTAATATATTTTCAAAGTATGTTTAAGTTCTGATCTTTATTAATTCTAAAAATAGGTAAACATGGGGACTACCTAATGATGTTAAACTTATAAATTATATACATAAAAAAAAAAAAAAAAAAAAAGTCTTTAAGGACATTTTGATTTTTACATTACCGTAGCCGATGTACGTTTATTAATACTTCCGCTACTCACGCTAACCGAACGCATAAGCGACTTTTAAGCTTAAGTTTTAATTTACACACAGTTCATTATAAAGAGTTTACAAATAAATATTTGATTTGATTATAAGAAAAAGTAAGGAATAATTGTAAAATTTCGCACCTATCTTAGACCGATGGTACAAAGATAAATGAACAAAGGCTAGGCGACACACTCATACTCGGTTACGAGAGAGTTGGAATAAAAATAAAATATTGACAGGCGCTAAAAATGAATAAAAAACCAACTTATGAAAGTCGTCAGTATAACGATAGATAAATTGAAAACGATAGTCTCGAAATATGTTAAAAAATGTTATAAAAAAAATTAAATAAATTGTAAAATTCACTATCATTTTTATATTTTATAATATTAAACAGAGGATTTTCGGTCGGCTGAAAAATACGAGAATGATCGCATTTTGTACGTAGAAATTTTCTGCGAAATTGCAATGTTCGGTATTTTTTAAAATTTGCGGTAAGTACGTATATAATTTATAGATACAAAGAATCACAAACATTGAATTTATTTCAGTTGATGGGAGATATTTTTTTTAATATTATTATGTTGTTTTTTTTTATTTCTTCTCGTATAATGCGATATCTCTTCGATAGACTTTTTTAATATAAAATATAATTTACAATTTAATTTTATATATTTTTTTTTTTTACAATTTTGACTTCAGAAAAGGAAGGAAACCCCGTATTTTTCAATTAAAAATATACAATTTCCATCTAATATCGTCATAGGATAATATTACTTAACCTTTACATCATACGCTGTGGAAATAAACATAAATACTAGAGTGACAAGCTGTTTTTATTTTTATTTTATTTTTTTTTTTATGTATATCTTTAACTACCAGGGTTATTATCTTCACGGTGAAAGCTGCATAGGCAACTTTGACGGGTATTTTGATTTCGTACAGTATCGACACTCGTATCAAAGCGAGAGTTGTACTTTCCGGTATGGTTTTTAACCGTATGTTCCATTCTTAACGAATTAATATTTATATATTCAACATGCGATTTTAAATATTTTACCGTTTTAATTTAATTGATTGCTCTTTATTAAAAATAATTAATAATATATTGTACGTTTTGAAAAAATTCTTACGAAAATCATCTATTGTAAATGATATCTGTATCTTCTAGAAGGGAAGCGGCGCATCTTCACGTACAATAACCCAGCTGGATATAATCGCAGATGAAGCGCCCAAACAATTTTGACTTCAAAAAAGAAATGAAACCGTACTTTTTCAATTAAAAATATATAATTTCCAATAACTCGCGGAAAATTCATAAACGAGTCAACGATTTCAAGAAAAGCCTGACCGGGAAATTAAATTTTTTTGTTCGCATCTGAAAAGAATTGTGTAACAACTCTGAACCCCCAAAGTGTAGGTATTCTCCGGAGCACAGAGGATCGAATTCAGTTATGTAACGGAACGGATCTCGCTCGCGTCGTTTAATTACATTGAAACAAGCGAACGCGGTAAGGTTATTGCAAATGGCGTACAGTCACGGCGGCAAGTTTATTTTATTATTTACAAGAAAGGATCGAAAATGATAAGAAGAGACATTCCAGCGAAATTGAGTGGTAACGGAATAAAATGAATTCCTGAGATGAAGCCGGAAACGACTATTCTCTAATAACAATAGCTTTCCTCCGCCTATTGCTCCGCCGCTATGACAAGTATTACTGGAAATTTTGACCCTTCCCGGGAATGTTCCAGAATCTATATTACACATATATGTGCGCGCGGGCGCGCATGATGAAACTCGAAATACCTTTCCGAGGAATATAGTAGCGGCCGAATTCGTCCGAGAACGCGATGAACCACGTCAAAGATGTGTGCCGCGATGGCAGTGCTATTCGTATCTGTCGGAAATATACTTTCATAAATGAGAAAATAATTACCCCAAAAACAGAATAATCGCTCGCGAGCCGACCATTTGAAGTTAAAGCGAGACAATTCAATAGGGAAGCGAGCAAAGTAACGCTGAATTGATCTGGCAGAATGTAGATATTAAAATTCGTTAAATAATCGGAAAAAAAAACAACAAAAAAAAACGATAAAAAACAATATACACTTAAATAATAGAGCAATAGAAAATTTTTGCATTGGCGTTTTATACCGATGTAATATTGGAACAATTATACTATTTCAGTTTGTATTAAATTTATTCTTTTTATTCTAGCATTTTTTTTTATTTTTTTTTATTCCGAACGTGTTACTTAATAGGACGAGTTAGATCAAAAAGGGGAAAAATTAGAATGTTTTTTTTTCAGAGACCACATTGAAATTCCTGTAAAATGGGCATTTACGATTGCACTGAAAGTTACCCTTAAGCAGCGGTATGGACAAAAATTTATCAAGAGGTGACTGCTGGAGACTGAAAAACATAGCTCTTCTACGTACGTTGCATTTTCACATACCGAAAAAGTGTAATTCTTTATATTTTAAATTGTCTATTTTAATAAACATTTTCACTTTAAAATTTTACTTTGACCACAACACCACGTTAAGAGTTTACTTTCTGACAAAGCATATCCCTAGGATTCTTCCTCCGGCTACAGCTGAAACACGAAAATGATTAGATTCACTCGGCTAATGACAGCTTTGGACGGTTATTTTTATTTCTTTTAGCGTGTAAGTATTTCACCAATGAACCTATTGCGCAGTGCACGTCGGAATTCCAATGCTGTCAGAGATCGTCGAAGTAGTGCTTCAAGTCCGATTTTGTCGGCACAATTTATGTTAAGCATACGACCGAGCGCTATTTTAAGGAGAGAGTTTAGAATGTTTACCCGAAGACAGCGACCTTGTGACGTTTTATCTACATTTCTGTTTCACTGTGCTGATAAGATCAACAAAGTTTATCATCCGGCTCTGAATTTCTTTTGAGCTTTTTACGAAATGTTTCCGCAAGGGTATTTTAGTTAACGCGATTTCTGGAAGATTTTGATTGCAACGTCGCTGAAGCCGAAAAACGTATTTTAAAAAAATTTCAATGCACCGCTGAACAGGAAATTTAATTCGGGTTACTGCCCCGTTATTATTAGAGACAATAGAGAGTTGAAACAAACTCGGTTATCTACGGTGAGTGACATATTATCCAGTAGCGTCTATGTAGAATCAACTAGTAGGAAACTTTAGTGATATAGTGAAAAAATCCGAAGACGCTTATACCATTATTGTCATCAACTAGTGTATAAAAAAACAAAACAAAAAACAATGAAATCTTACAAATACCGCTCGGGATTGATTTCAGATTTACTGATAATAGTGTCCACATGGGCGGTGTGCTAATGTGGATTATTAAAACTGTAAAATTTTATTGATTTTTTTTTTTTTCGTTTTTTCGAATCCACGTCAAGTGTTGTATTTCAACAATTCGTATTTATGGCGAATCTAAATTAATACAATTTAAGATTCGCCATAAATGCGGACTGTTAAAGTACAAAACTTGTCACGGATTC
This sequence comes from Icerya purchasi, assembly GCA_039619475.1. NCBI lineage: Eukaryota > Metazoa > Arthropoda > Insecta > Hemiptera > Monophlebidae > Icerya > Icerya purchasi. Next base: position 292,551,160 of record CM077116.1, on the reverse strand, counting down.
GAAAAATTTTTAATTTATTTCATTATTAAAATTTTTCTGCGATTAATGTTTTTGAATTTATTTTATATATTTACGCGACATTTATACAGCGTACATACGAGAAATTATAAGAACATACCGCGTGATGCAAGTGATATTAATGTGTCTACGGTTATATAAATTACATACTGAAATTTTATTTAAAAAAATATTCAACGTTGCCGCTTATTTCAATAATGTTTAAAAACGTTCAAAACACTATTAACCGTCTGGTTTTTAAATAAGCCACTACTGTATATTTCTATTTCTAACAGATAATGATATCGCAGATTCACGAAATGAGAACAAAATTAAACATTTCATGAATTGTACCAGAGTTTGTGAAATATGCGGCATTTTAAAGGACTACGAAATGTGTTACATAATGGCGTTTCTGTTCATTTCATGAGAATTGTACACAATTCATGAAATTCGTAATTTCGTGTTCACTTATTCGCTTATTAATTCTAACTTTTATTATTATCTATCGTACTACTGTACTGTGTTGTGAACGGTGTTAAATTCAAATTGTCTAGCGTTTTTGCAAATAAATTCCCGAAAGCCAGAATAATTATGAAAAAATGTATTCGGCGAGAATGAATATGACGTAAGCCCTGAAAAGGGCTATTTAAAATATTTAGACGACAAAGAAAGTAATAATGACGGAAAATAACGCGAAGAGGAATACGAATATGAAGGAAGCGATAGCAAATGAGGAAAACGATACGAAAGGAGACGAAAACGGGATGTAGAGAACGAAAAAAGGGGGTATAAAAACGAAAAATACGATATTACCGAAAAACCCGAATAACGACATATATCAATTCGAATCGAATAGACTAGAATGTTGAATTAAAGCCGGTAGTACAGATAACAGAGATAAGGAACGACCGAGCGCCGTTGTTCACATATCGCCGTACGCTGCATCGGACTTAATTTATTATTACAAAACTAAAATGCGATGTTGCATTTTACCTCTAAACATCTAGTATTCCTTCAGTTCCGTGATGAACGGTGGTACACACGAAACGAGCAAAATTTATTACGCACGTATCATGAACTGTTTAACATTCTCCACACTTCACGAATTGTACACATTTATAAAATTCGTGAATTGTGCAATTTTTCGCCCGTTTTGTGATGAATCGTGCAAGCTCCGTTGTTTGTGCGTCACTTATAAAATGAGTCGACTAAAAAGTACTGATATAAAAGATGGCGAACGTATTTTTTTTTAGAATTAATATTCGATAAATCTCTCTGAATTCCATCATCCTTTATTACAAATAACTTTTACAAATCTCCAGCTATTCAGATATTTGCGGAAAAATTATAACTACTGACTGTAACCGAAGCGCAACACCATCGCATTCTTCCTAAACGAAGACAACCTGTGTCTCTTTCTTCCCCCTTTTACGCTGAGAGACCTTTTAGTATTTCTCCAAATAGATTTCAAAATATAAATAAAAAGAACTGCTCTTTAACGCATACAAAACTAGGTTTTTTCGATTTTTTTTCTTTTGTTTTATTTTTCTTTTTTCCCATGTAATACATATATGTATATAGATACGTGTGAAATTTTACCAGCTTTTTACTGCACCGAATTTCGTGGAAAATACGATACTATTACAGTGCCGAAAGCAAAGAAGGAAACATTTCAAAATGAGAAGAAAAAAACTTCGAACTGTTTTTTTTTTTTTTTTGTTTTCTCAATGGTAACGATGAGAATGATTCAAAATAAATTATTCCCTTTTCGACGATAAGCTATATCTCTTTTTCATTCTTTAGTCATTTTTCACCCAAATCCATTGGAAAGGTGATCCACGCATCGTTATGTTTTACAAATCCTTTAGCTATTCTGTACTTGATTGCTGTGGTGTTATCTGAGGAACTTTGTCGAGATCGCTTTTATTCAAACTTGATCGTATCCCCGTCTCCAGCTTTGCCGTGGAGTCATAAAAACTGCACGAGGAATCCTGTATTCCTCAGCTTAAACTCTTGTGTCTAAACTATAGTTTTCTGATTAAAAGTTTACGTATTTCTTGTTTTTTTCTTATTCCTCTCTACCATAATCGATACTTTTTTGACAATAAAACACCGATATTATCGCTCATGTCTGTCCGCCTCCTTCTACAGTTTTCACCATACGCTTCCATCCGTAATAGATCGTCTTACTTCTCCTTCAGCTTTTCTACGTTCCTTCATCCTGTTAATTGCTTCTTTATAACTGTCCTGTCAAAATCTACCTCACGCATATTGTTTGATTGGAATTCTTAAATATCGTATTTCCGGCCATTTTACGATCTTCATTGATAGCTCTGCTCCAGTGGAGTTGGTTTAGTCTTTTTTCTTTCCATGACATGTTTGCTGCTATTCTATGTGCCATTCTCTTTAGTTCCTCCTCTCCAGCCTCTCAGAATGTCCTTATTACATTAGATTCTCAAATTGTTTCACAAGTTATCTTACCTCTACTTCCTTCTCACTTTACTCACTACATAGTCCTTTTCATACGTCTCTGATTCATAACCTTTATATTTCTCACTCTATTCAAATTAACAATCAAAGGCAACTAACTCAGCAGATATGCCAGTTTATCTTCTTCCCGGTTAGATTTATTAGCGCTTTCGGATTCTTTAATATTAAATTTCTTTCCGTTGACGCTCAATCTGGATTATAGTTCTTATTCATCTTCATTCTCAAATCCTGAATTCGTACCGGATCATCCATCTCAACCTTGGTTTCTCGACTTTTCTTCTTTGCGAAATTCAACTTTTCCTGCAATCTTTTCTCATTGTTGCTAATGGATCTTCCTCTCTGTATAGCGTATTCATCATCCTCTCTGTTTCTTCTTCTTCTATTATAACAGCCCTTGGATCTTTTCTTTCTGCTACCTCTGATCGCTTAAAGATTTAATATAATTTCCTTTTTTTCTCTAGTTCTCAGGCTAACGTCCTTGTCAATAAACGTACTAAAAAAAAAAAAAAAAAAAAAAAAAATCTACTGCAGCACAATCTCCGTTTAAATTCTGAAATCTTTTAGAGTACCCGCCTGCAGTTCTTTCACTTTTCTTTAGTTCACCAGCGAGTTTTTAATCTCCCTCTTTTTATAAATTCCCTTTCACAGTTAATCTGGGAGTTCATCTTTCATTAACCGCCTCCAACTTATTTTCATTTTAATTTCAATACTTTTTCAACCGCATTTCCAACTCTTGTTAGGTACATTTATCTTTAAACAGGTCATTCTTTCCTTTCTGTTGTTCTTGCCGATGTGCCGAGGATACAGTGATTTCTTACTCCGTCTGCAAATACTCCGATTTAATTCATCGTTTCTTCGGAGCTTATTTTTCGTACGTAGTCATTATTTTATTTTATTTCCTTTTGTATTTATGTTGCAAATCTATCGTCATAACTATACGATAATAATAATAACAAATAAATAATTGATTATTTTTAAACTATTCTTCGCATTTGCCATTTGGAAGATTTCTTTCATTATGCTTCTCTTAACAAATAAATAATTGATTATTTTTAAACCATTCTTCGCATTTGCCATTTCGAAGATTTCTTTCATTATGCTTCTCTTAACAAATGAATAATTGATTATTTTTAAACTATTCTTCGCATTTGCCATTTGGAAGATTTCTTTCATTATGCTTCCTTATTTCCCTTTATCTTTTTACCAAAAACCGTCATGTTTTACAATTCTGCATGGTGTTTCTACGTCAATGATTCCGATTTCGAGCGTGATCTTAATTGTTAGCGACTTCTGGATTTATTTCCGCTATTTTTAAGTATTAATTTTGGAAAATAGAAAATAAGGTACGAATTTTTTTATTTTAATTCAATTTTTTTTCCCACTCCGCTTCAAGTTTAAACAATACTCTTCTATAATACCAAAAAAAAAAAATGTATATTATATATATATATATATATATATATATATATATATATACGTATATAATATATATGTATTAAAAAAAAAAAAAAAAGTTACATTCTATTCAAGTATATCCTAGATCCTTTATAAACTTTTCATATATACATTCCACCGTCAGTGTTCCTTTGTCGTTTTCATTTGGTCTATTGTTTCCTTTTCACCTCTGTTTTTGAGTGTCTTCCTTATTCGAGCGCTTTTTTTGCGTCGTAAAATTTCAAAATTGGTTTTCCGTTTCATGTAGCTTTTTCTATATTCTTCCTCTTCTTCCTTTACCATTAATCGCTACTTTTTCTTTATCCATTCGGCTTCTAAACCAAACTTTATCTTTATTAATAATAACGTTATTTTATTTCGATTTTTTCAGATTGACCATTATATTAACCTCGTACTTAAAAAAAAAAAAAAAAAAAAGCCGTAATACTTTGGAAAAATATTCCATTAACTGGTGTCGGTAGTTCCAGCGTAGGGTTACTCTACAATCGATGAATACTAAGAAAAAGAACCGTCCGCATTATCTCGAACGCAACATTATCGTGTTCTGATTTTTTTTTACTAAATTATTTTTAAAGAATAAAATATTTCCAATATTACCGGTAAGATAAAATTTTGCAAAAACGCTGCGTCGGCCCCCTAAACGGAGTGAAATTACAAAAATAAGACCACTAAACTATTTACAATCAGCTGAAAGTTTATAGTAGCTTTATTAATATAAAGTGCTTTTGATGGGAAATTTTAAAAATGACTTGTTTTAATGGAAAATCGAAAATATTACACCGCAATGAATTCAGTCGGAAATTATAAGTAACGATTGCCAAGATTAATAATCGCTATTATTTAAAAAAGCACTAGATAATCTGATATTTTCACAGGTAACCGCATATTAAACTTCGATTAAAAATGTAATTTTAATTCTAGCTTCCGGGTACGCAGAGTAATAATGTTGCGAAACTGCGAAATTACATTAAACTTAATCGATTTCATATTCTCTGTAATTGCCAATCATTCTCCGAAACTCAATTTTCGTCAGCCGTAACAATATTATCAGATAACTCGTTGAACCGTGCCAACAATTATAAGTTGCAAATTAACTATTTAACCATGTACAGGTTAACTATGTACTTTTTTAACGTACTTCTTTTCAGCCTGAAGCTATTAATTACGAGTATACGTGTACACCGACAGAAATCGATTAATATTACTACGGTAATCCGTTCATAGGGTAATACTAAATCAAAAAAATGAACTAGGCTCTTCTAAACAAGTTCAACTCGAGAAAAAGAAAAAGAAAAAGAAATTAGCCATATATTTAACCCCCTTACGCTATTATTATATTCGCAGAAACCGAACCATAAGTTAGTATAATTAATTTCGTCTAGATAATGATGTTGTTGCGCAATCGTTCTTCGCACATCAATATTAAAAGAATGACCATGGTAGGACTAGAAATCGTGTTAGAAAGATTATGTTATTAGTAGAACATAGAATTTCCAATTGATAGAGAATTAAGTATATAAACTGTTGAAGCTGAAAATTCGCAATTCCATCGAGCACATACAATCGAAGTTTGCAATAGTTTTCATGCAGTTCGGCCAACCACTTTCATATCATTAGTGACAACAAATCGTATCACAGCCTGCAAAGATACATTCAGGATGAGAACTAACGGGTTCTATTTAAAATTGCCTATGCAACTTTCACCGTTATATTCCTGCTAGTTAAAGACACACAGCGATCTGCTATAAAAAATAAATTAAAAAAAAAAAAAAAAAAAAAGTTTTGAGCGCTATGGAAATCTGACCTTTATTACAATTAGACGTCAGTCTTTCTCATCTTTTCCTGAGGAGGATTCTTGTAACATACTTTTAATTATTCATCGATATTGTTTATTTGTGTAGGCCGTGTATCCGCGGCATTTGCGATCCCGTCTATTATTTTTCATTAAATTTGAAATCTTGTTATTTTTTATTATTTTCGTTATTATTATTCGGCTACGAGTACCCATTTACTCTATTTTGAAGTTTTCATTCTTTACCTATTTGCATTTTAATATTCAGAGTTGCTACATTTAATTGTTTAGTATGCGATCATCGGTAGTGTACATACGCTTGTACTTGTCTGCATTTTATTAATTTTTATCAAAACTCATTTATTTTATAAGCAATTATTAATGTATTATATTTTATTTTATTATATAATATTAAATTTATTGTATTTTTGTCGTGTAAAACTAAAAGTAATTTTCCAATAGCTCATTTACAGAAATCTGAAAGATATCGCGGCATCAAGTATTACTATAGCAACGCATTTATTATAATTTATTTCCTTTAATAGCATCCGAGGAGTGTTGTGGCCTTATTGTACAGTGAATGTAAACGCTTTTCGTAATACATTTTCTCGCCAATTTACTTTGTTAATTTCAATTCGGAAATATACCAAGACGCAGTAGCGATTCGAACTATTATTAAAAAGCTACCTTTAAGCCATAAATGTTTTCTTCCGCTGTCTTTCTCTTACACCCGGAAAAACATTTCAATTCGTTTTTTTCTCTTTTTTCTATCTCGTTGCATGAGTCTCTCTCTATAATTAGATCTTTACCACTTTAATACAGAATTTCTCTTGCCAGCCAGAATTTATGCACGTATTAAACAGGTACCGACTAACGAAATACCTTATAAACTGTTTTCTTTAAAATTTCTCTTCATTTTTTCGTGTTTTAACGTCTTTTTACATTATTTTTTTCAAAATTTGCAATTATGTAGAGTAGCGTTCTTTACCAAATGTTTACACATTTTGTTATGTTAATCTCGCAAATTAAATTTTTTTGTTTTTTATTTGCATTGGTTCGTATTTGTCTCATTGGACGATGCAGTTCTGGTTAATAGTTCTGTGCTAATTGGGGGGGGGGGGAACAAAAAAAAAACAAACTCTTCATCATTAATAGGTCTCCTAAATTGTTGTATTACACATCAATTCTTGAAAAACCTTTTCTTCTAATTCGAATATCTTTACCCTACTTGCGGAAAGTATGGTGGAGTAAATATTCACTGCACAAGGAACATGACATAACACGAGTATATGTCAGAATATATCGCATGCGTGGATAGGAGGTAATTTAATGCAATGCTGTTAGAATGAATACATTTTTAATTGCTGTTTTTAGGTCTCGAATTAAATCCCCTTTGAGAGTAGCGGATTAAATTCTATTATTCAACACCATTTAGTATTGAAATTATTATTATTATTATTATTATTATTATTATTATTATTATTATTGTTATTAGTCGCTGTGTGACCTTGTCAATTTAGTATAAAAGAAAGTGCCGACGAGAGTTATTTGCTAATTTTGTATGCTAACCTTTGAATTAAACGCAGACATTCGAGTGTTACCCGTTTTAATTAATATTAGCTACTTTGTGTCGGGTCTTTTTGCGATTTAGTATAAAAGTAAATGCCAGCGAGATATTTATCTCGATTTTTACGCTGATTACTGAAACGATTAGACGTGTTTTCCCTGTGTTCAAGCTTTTCAATATTATAATTTATAAAATATCTCAAATATCTATTGTAACGTGATATTTCCGTTAAAAACGTTACCACTAGATATTGCAGTTAGCAGTCAGCAGAGCACTGTGAAAAACTGAGAAGATATTACCTTAATACCGGTTAGTGTAATTAAATGGAAGATACGTGTCGGATTACAAGTAAATTTATCATTGCGTTGACTATTTGATAAAGGCCGGTACATTCATGCAACATAATTTTACTTTCCCGCTAGCAGCAACTACTCATACATGGTGATGTTATTGAAAAATGATGATTATGTAGGCTTGTGGCAAGATTAATGGTCCCGCCGATATGTTAGAATATGCTTCAGGAGTTGGATGGACATTAAAGAGAATCGAACATCTGGAGATTCCTCTCCATCATCGCAATATTCTAACGTCGGCGAGCTTTTTTATTCTCCGGCCTACTAAATCGATTGCGGTCAAAAAATCTATAGTTAATTGCGAAAAAAATACAGATCAAAACTACTTTAAATATTCAATGCTTATAAGATATAACGAATCATCTGAACAGTGTAGATAATTATGTGGCAGATAAAGCTCGATTAAAGAAATATAAACTGGTATGTCTCTCCCTACGTCGCCGAATGTCATATTTACATTTGTGAAGAATAATTTAGGCACATCAGTGAGAATTTATATGGACCAGATGAAACAAATAGCGTATACCTCCTTCGAATTACAAAGGTGGAAGGGGTTATACTGATTTAGTGATGTCAACAGATGACATGGCAGAACACTACTGTCGGATAAAAAATTTAGAGTAATTTATGAAAAGTCAAAATTACCGAAAAACCGTTACCGCGTGTTTTTAATGGCGATGCTGCTTGCAGTACGTCCAGGATCGTAGTAAGTATCTGACTCGCGTGATTGTTTTACTAATGGAGGATAATAAAATATCAGAATTCCAGCAATGTCAACAGCAGGAATTTTTATCATGTGTGTGACATATATATATATTTGTATTTCGTATGCCTCCTGTAGCCGTTGTATAAAAACCGTTTGAACCAGTGGATAGGGACAGTGAAGGTGACAAGTATAATAAAATAGATGACATTGACGACGTAGAAATTGGTCGGAAACATCGGAAAAGTCAGCACCAAATGGGAAATGCGTAAAAATACAAGCGACAGCGCACGGAAGATGGCGTTGATAACATCATTCCGAATCATCATCAAACAAGTTCTAGTTCTGTATAGCGCGAAAAATTCAGCTACTATATTGTGACCAGATGTGAAAAAGGTGCTGATTTTAGTATTCCATCGAGATCTGAAATGTGCCGCAGTTCTTTAATATAACTAAAATATTTTCCAAATGGTCGGCGAAAAATGTTCAAAAATTAAAAAATTTTTACCGGAAAAACATTTTACTATACTGAACGAGGGAGGATCTGCTGGTGAAATATTTGTCGTCGACAGTACGTTACATTTGTGAAAAGCCTCTAGGCGATGAAAATCATAATCATTTGACTGGAAAATTTCACGGCGCCGCATATGCAAAGTGTAACCTGGAATTTCCATCATTTGTTCCGGTGTTCATACATAATGTGACCGGCTATGACGGTCATTTATTTATCAGGGATTTGACGTATGACAAGCAGTACAATGAGGCGATACCAGAGAGTAAAGTGAACGTTGTAAATCGTTTTCAAAACGAATATCGAAAAAAACGAAGAATACGATTTATCACTTCTTTCCTTTCTTTTCATTTCTCGTGTAAGTTAAAAACAAAAAAAAACAAAACCCGATTGACAGAGATTATGGAAAAGTACCTTGATACCGGACAATTTATGTTGCATCGCGTTATTTTTAGTATTCCGTATCATCACACGCCGAATTTATTAATAAACCAGGGGAGCTTATCTCTTTGTTCGCTTCGTTCGCCAACATCCACTTTCCAGCACTTCGCTTGTATGCCTTGCTGATTGAACATGAGTTAAATTTTCTGTGTAAATAACTACCTAGTCTAGCAGTCTTTCTATGTGTACTAAAAACATTTATACATTTTTATTCGCGTTGCGAAAAATAAATAATAACACAGTTATTGTCGCGCGTAGGCTTGTTATAGATTTTTTCGGATATTCATCGGCGATAAACGTTTGTGAAATTAATCCCTATTTGATTTGTATAACCAAAACTGGCGATTTTTAAATTTTTCACTGCATACCGATTCATGATTGGTTTGGTATATATTCAAAACGTCCTTTACTTTGAACGAATGTGTACATGGCTTTGCAATGGTAAATATAAATTTATCCAAGTTCCGGCATCTTACATTCGAGAGAGAGGATATAATTCTTACGTCGGCGGCATCAGAGATGCTCGCATCCGAAAAAATTTCTCCACCCTTGCTATCATCGTTTCTAAAGGGAGCAAAAGAATGCGGAAGTTCCGTTTAAAATGTTTATTCATTTCTTCGTCATTGAACAGGAAATATTTTTAAAAGTTTTCGACGGCCAAGCTACCAGTTCGGATCTCATGACATAGCGGAGTTGCGCCCTTTTACAGATTATTCACATTCAACCGACAAATCACACGTAGAATTAAAATGATAAATGTTGTTCGGTAGATCGTTTAACTTCGTGGTTCTTTTTATTGGCCTGGCGTACATTTTTTCAAGTGTATTTTCACTTTTTTTCTCTTCCGTTCTAATATAACTTAGCATCGTAATATTTACGATATTCCTGACGAGATGTCAGTCTATTTGCTTCCGCTCATTAGCTAATTCTAAGCATTTAGTGTGTTCCATCTTTATTTAATTATTTACTCGACAATTTTTACGCGCAAAAATGTAGTAATAAAATTATAATAACGTAATCACATATCTAGGAATAATTAGAAATAGTCATTTGTCTTAACCAATCACCTGACTGACTACGCTATTCTTCTTTCTTAGCGTTTTCTCATGGCGCGGGGTCCGCTTCACATTTTTGTCCATTTCTTGCAGTGTCCTCGACACAGTTTATCTCAACACCGGTTTCCCTCATGGTGTTCCTGGCAGAGTCCATTTCGGCCTATCTCATGACCGTTTTCCTTCGGGCTCACAATTCATTAGCATCTAGACTGCGCTTCACGATATGGCCATATCATCAGAGTGGCGCTTCCCGTAATTTCAGGTGTACAGAGGTGCAACTCCAAAACGCTTGACTACTATATTCACCTCAAATTGTTTCAAGCGATCACGACACAAATGAACCTGACTAAAACGTTTCAATATGTAGCGCAATTGCTTTACGTACCTATATTAAAAATCTTTTCTTCGACTATTTACAGCTAAACCTTTCCCTTAAAATTCTATCCAGCAATTTTAAGGCAACGAAAAAATTGTCATTAATAAATTCAGAAAATAAAGCAATGGTTCCTCTACCGAGATTTCGAGGCAGTCGCCAAAACGTTAAACGACAAACAACAAAATCATAACTATAACTATGCACACGAATGGTTGACTCGAGGATTAACTTAATGCGTATTGAAATAATTGTTATTTGTTCTAAGAAAGAACGACATTTTTAACACGACCTATTCAAATTAAATATTTAAAGCTTTCACAGTGATTACTCATAATAAATATCTTTTAAAACACAGTTGTTTCCGAAAATTATTTATTACAACCTATTCAATTTATTATCTTTTTTTTATTAAAAATTATGCATTTTGTTTCTTTTTAGTTGATATTTTTTTAATTTTTTTAATTTTTTTTCTTTTAAATTGAAAGTGATTACCGCATGTGCACAATTTTAAAGCTTTGTGCAAGGGAGTATATTTTAAAAACCTCAAAAAACAAAATTGCAAGACGAAAAATTTAATTTCGGGCACTCGCACGTTTCTCGACTAGCACAGTGAACGATAATGAACGTAAAGTGCGCTCTTCTACAATAGCAACAAAAAGGGGATGACCGTATTTACAATTAAAAACAAGAGCAACATTCGACAAAACAATTCGACCCATCGATGTAAATTTTTTGATGTAGAGACGAAAGCGTGACGGAGCAATTGTGCCGAAATTTTTTATTCCTCTTATTCCGGTTCATATGGGTTGCGTTCGCGTTTCGCATATTTATCAGCTCGGATTATTGTTAATATTTATTTTTTGCGTTTTTGCGAGATTGTGAAAATGAGGATTAAATAAATTCGGCGAATCGTTATTAAAACTCCGCGTTGTCGGTGAAGAATGAAAGTGCCGGCCGTTTGGGGGGGGGAACTTGACCGAGCGAAACAAAAGAGGGAACATAACACACGTAGAGTATACCATACGCATGCTAATAGAATGGTTTCGGGGCAGCCGCGGCGGGTTCTTTTCTCTTTCTGATTCGGGGGCGGAGGAACGATGCAGCGTTGAAACAAAAGAGGTAGAAATAAGTTAAGTTGAAAATTTACTAGGTAAACTTGCCGGCGGGACGGTGGCAGGGCGCGAAGAAAAATAAAGAACAGTCGGAAAAAGGACTTGCGAAGAAATTTTCATTGGTTAATAAAACCGCCGTGTCTGGCGTTTTGTTTATGGCGAAAACGTTTTAAATAACTTCCGCGAAGCAGAGCAGCGCGCGATGGAGAGTTCTTTTTAATCCGGAATTAATTATTCCAGTCATGAAATTTCCTTCCAGACTGGAGTTGTTGTTTTAAACGATTCGCAATTCTATTTTCTTTTGAGAAGACGCGAATAAAGAGCGTTTAATTATACAAAAATTCAACCAGCGAAACACAGTACTGGAACAGACGTTGAAACGAGACGACAATAAACAGTCTTCACCGTACCAATTAACGCTTACGACAAGAACACAGAGATACTTTAATTCCGGGAACAAATTAAAATTTGATGAAAAGAAATTAATCGACTTCTTAACGGTACGAAAGAGAAACCGGACTGATAGACTAATGATTTTTTTTTATTTCCTCATTTTTTATTTAGGAAAATTTGAAGATGCGAAGTAATAGCTTTAGCGAATTTCGAACAGTAAAATTTTCCTACAGAATATTTTCCAGTTCACACCTGTATATTAGTAACCCAGAGGATCCAGTGCGAACAAATATGACAAAAGAACCCTTATATAATCGAGTAATCGAGAAAACCGATTAACGAAATGATATTTTTTCAAGTAAACACATAGCTTCAGAGCATTTATCAGCACTCTCTCTCTCTCTCTCTATTTATCTTTCTCTCGATGTATATGTAATAACGCGATCTTTGGGCGCTATTCGAATTATAAAAATAATTTCATTAAATTGCGATATCTATCGGAACACCGTTTTATTTGTCGTAGTCGTGGGCTGTAGGTATCAAAGAAGGCTAAACCCGAAATTCCCATGTGTGGTCGAACAGATGAATGTGTCAACGTTGCGACTGTGTGCGTTTGTCTTGTTGGTAGCGGCCGATAGCGGCGATAACTACACGAGTCCGGGGCGAGTGCGCTTCGCTTAAAAACTATGCCGAACGGCATTGAGTCGAGGGAAGTTTTATAAATCCTGTTAGAACCAGGCAGGGTAGTTGGCGCGGTACAATTTAAAAAGATCATTCGAAAAACTTCGATCTACAATTATGATTTTCTTTAAGTAGGTAGTTTTTTTTTTTTTTTGTTTTAGGTTGGCTTCCGCCATTTGGTCAGTTTTATAATAGGTATTCGGTTCTTATTCGATTAGTTACAGGAGTCGTCCGTTCGTTGACCGCCGGTGTAACACATATTGATCTAGTTGTCGTAGCGCCAATTTTACGCGTAATTATCTTGGACCATGCCGTTTATGGGGCGTTTTAGGCCCAATTTCTGTTCAATTTCGTTTATTTTCTGGTTTTAAGCTAGTCTCGGGTGAATTCAATATTGGTATGCGCGTCCGTAGCTACTTTGTTATGTAAATTTATGTTATTTTGATTGAATGTACGCGATTTTGGTAAAAGTTTCATTCAATTGAACGCGTGCTGCGGTACCACCGTGGTGGTATCTCCCATGCAAGCATAGGTACGACCGCTATTTAAAACGGGACCCGGTTTTTCTCTATAATAGTTTTTTTTTAATCGTTATTAGAGAAAACCGGAAGCCTAATGCACTGCTGAGGAGAGCTGCATACAGTGTGGCACAGTAGTCACTGGCGCCCGTTTTTTCGAAAGAAAATTACGTTATTTCATTTATTTATTTTTTTTCTTTGATTGTCCGATCGAGTTTTTGTTTGTGTTCCTTTTCCTCCGTGTTTGCTGTCCAAGAAAATCTCTGAAAAAAATTTAAGTTTATCCACGGGAAGATCGATTCATTACTAGTGACTCCCGTAATCAGGGACCACGAATTCATATCAAAGAAGGCCCGTAATTAGAGAGTCCCAGTTATCGCTACATATAAATATATATATATATATATATATATAACTCGACCATTTTGGCTTCGCAAGGGCTGTGCCCTTTGACCCCTCTTGCTTACATTTCTGTCTCTTTCTCTTCTATACTTTGTATTATATGATCAAAGTTTACAACACTAAATTTTATAACGAAAAAATGTCCCAATTTTATATAACAAAAAAAAAAAAAAAATACAACCAATAATTTATACCATAAATTTTATTAAACTACCGAAACAACTTAATATATACTACAGCACGTGTAAATAATACTTTTTTTGCGTTTCCATGGTATTATTAAATAAGCAACATATAGTCTTTATATGTACATGCTTCTCCCTATAATGGGATTTCTTATTCATCAACCTACATAGTTATAGGAAGTGTATTCATTATGTTTTCAAAAACGAAAACCATCACCGAAGGCAAACGTAAATTGCGGACAAAAAATCAGTAAATTTTTTTTTTTTTTTTTTTTTTTTTTTGAGTGCTGTGTGCAGCTGCCGAGGCTATTACGACACTATTACGGTAGAACTCGAAACAAACCGGTGGTGTAAAAAAAAACGAATAGTTTCTGCAATATTCAAGGATGAGTTAGCCAAAGATGATTGCAGAGACACTATGCGTTGATTAAAGCGCTGAAGAGTAAAAGAAGCGCACTCCAGGAGCAGATGTTTTATTGAAGGAGCAGTGGGGAGGTAACAAAAGGGACATTCAAAAGGAGGCTCGTAGTTGAGTAAAAGATGATCGTGTGTTAAGGAAATATGTCCGATGCGGAGCCTTGTCATGGCGACAAAGTGGGTTCTAGGAAGGTTGGAAGGAGAGAACCAAGGGTCATTACCGCGTTTTATCTTCCTACAAATTGACACAGATACGTGGATGTTATTTCGCAAAATATTACGCAAAAATACAAAAGTAATAGAAAAGTATCGCTATAATAACGTTACTGAGGTCATGCTTTTACTAAAAAATTTTATTGAATTTTTTACATTTACGTTTGCATTTATATATTTACTATTAAACATTTTATTCACTTTGTGATCCACAGCTTGAGTTGATGGTTTTACTAAAACGAAATAGTCGCGTCACACGTTACAACCCAGTCGACAAACATATCCATGTAAAAATGTAATTCCGTGCAATAAATACGACCCATTTAAATTTTTTCTTTAATTTCCTTCCGGACTAGTTTCTCTTACGTTGTCCTCTATAAATTCTTTCCCGATTCGAATGTTATTAGTGAACTTATACTCTTAACTGTGCTTTTTTTCTTCATCCTGCTATTTTCACCGGCAACGATTCTCTAAGGGTCATCCGAAGGGAAGGAGCGCTGCCTTTTTTTATTCTTTCATACAGCCATTCGGGATTTGTTAAAATGCATTCCTTTTAATCCGTAATCCACATGCTGTCCGTTTCATTTTCTCTATCAGCAGCGCTCATAGATTTCTCGTTATTCGTGACCCTAAGAGCCTTCGCCCTTCCTTTTACCTTCGATAGATCCCGATATTTCTTTTTACTCAAATTTTAACTACCAAATTATGACTTATCTTTCATTCTATTCAGACTAATTTTATGTGGGTCTGGAGGTCATGGAAAAATGCGAGGTAGCGACTAAACTGATTCTTCGACCCAATCTGTTATTCGTTTCTTCCACAACCGCCTTTAACAAAAACTCCATTTCCTAGAAACGCAAGTTACTCACAGTATCCTCGTAATTCCCAATCGTTAGGCTTCTCTATTCAGCCTGGTCCATCCTCTTCGCCTTGGAACCGTAATTTATATTTTCGTTTCGTCGAATTGTCTTTCGTATTTGTTATTACAGTTTACGACACCTAATCTCATGTTCCCTCCGAGAGTTTTGTTCTCCCTGCGTGCTCATACTTCTATATTTTAGGTCTTACAAGGACCACCTTTTATAATCCCTCTTTCCTTATTCTTTTACTTCACCTTCACCTTATATTATTCCGATCATTTAATTTCCTCTATTCCTAACCGCATTAAGATTTAATTTTTTTTCTTTTTCTTAATCTTCTGAACTACAGCACAAAGTCCTCCGGCTGACGAGTCCAAAAAGAAAATAGATCATGACGACCCGAAAAAGCCATCGTCCATTTTATCGATTGTTTTCCGGCAGTTATTAGAAAAGAGTCATTTAACAATAAGCGAAGCCAAATTTCGCATCCGGCCACACAATAATTGGAAACATTAATTAAACCAAAAACAAAAACGGAAAACACGTATGCACGTGAAACACATATATACACGCGCGCAAAAATTACTGTGTTCATCTCGAAATAATAGTATTTTCAAATTTGGCTCGCTTAACGTTTTGAAAATACTCTTTTTTCTCTTTTTCGTAATAACGTTTATTCTTTTTAAAACGGTTTTCCTTTTGCCGTATCATACCACTAATTTTCTGGCAAAATACCAGATATTTTTCCTGGTTCGAAAATGTATAAGGGAATTTTAATTTTTCGTTCCCCCTCCCATATTTTGCTCTCTATTTAGTCGGGAAAAAGTATTCGGAATTATTTAAAAGGCTAATAATTCTAACAATAAGCTTTTTGTTTTCCAACTAATAAAAATTTTCACAAACAGAAAAACCGAAATGTTAATTCAGATGCGATAAAGCAAATTGTGTAATTTCTTAGAAACAAAGGAATTCTTGCAATATATATATTTATTTATTGCAATTTGTTTTCTCATTATCCGTTAGATGGGGATATTTTTCTATTATTTTTGAAAATCGAAATCGATGTCACATTTTGTTTTTCCTATTTTTCGGCAAAAACTTTTTGTAAGGTCAGTGAAATTTGCGCAAAAGTACAAAACACGTATTCATCAAATCGTCTCACCCCATGCAGGGATATCGTGACCATGATCTATCACCCGGTTAATCAGACTGCGCCAATAATTCCGATATGTACACAATCCTGAAAGGTACGGACCGCAGGTTTGCACACCGCGTGTGATCGTCTAGTCGGCGCACAACCTCGACTTCTTCTTCCGTTGATCTTTTCTTGGATGAGCAGCGTTTCCAAATTGTCTGCTCTGATCACATGACCAAAATAGCGCAGTATCCTGCAGAGCACCACAGATGATAGCCTCTTCGGATTACCAGTCTCATTTAGTATGGAGACATTGATTTTCCTAGCTGTCCATGGGACACGCAGCATACGCCTCCAGCATCACATTTCGAGTGCGTCTATTCGTTTTTTGTCTTCCGCACCACATAAAAACACTGAGAAGACGAGGGAGTTCACTAGCCGAATCTTTATATGGTTAAATAAATCATTAAATCGGCTCATTTAATGAAATAAGATGATACAATAAATTTTTTAATTTCCTAGCAAAAAATAATATATTTGTATAACAGTAAAAAACCTTTCATGTAACACCGAAAAGTATACGCAATGTTCAATGAATGTTTAAAACGTTTGCATCGGGGTAAAAGTGAACAAAGGTGTCATGAAGAATTTAACGAACCTTCAATGATTTCTCCTCATTGAACATAACCAAGTACCTTAACATGGATTGTGCGCGCACATGGTTTGTTATAGAACGTAAGATTGTCTTATCCCAAATTCAACCTGACAAATTCAAATAAAATGAGACCTACAGAAGTAGGAATATTTCGTGAAAAATGCAGCAAGATTTAGAAAACAACAGACGTATGGGGAACAGGAGTTGATGGGTAAAACGATACTCGTCAGAGCCAAAGAAATTTTTGAATTTGCAATAAACATTACAGTGATAACCAATATTCCTTGGGTGCCAATATAAAGTGACGTTACGATAATACTCGTGGTAAAGAGGTTTATGGTAAAAAATGCAATTTCTATTGATGACGTCTCAGGGGTAATATCCGTAATTACTGACGCCACAAAGCTTCGCGTCTAATATTTTTGAAAATCGAGCACATGAATATATTCAGGTCCGCACAAGCACACGAATATTCTCACGTTCTCCTTACGAAAAGTGTTTCTGGTCTGTCCGTCTTCACGGAAATAGGACTGTCGTAGGCTCCCATCGGTCAGAATGATGCAGCACAGAACATCTATCAATTGTACAGTTGTAACCTTCAGCGTCTTTTCCGATCATTCGTTGTTGAAACACTCGTTTCGCTTGAAGTAGTCGACGACGCGTACATTTTTTTAATCTTGAATTTACGCGGCTTATCGAGAAGAAGAAATGAGAGCCCCTCAGCATGCTTCTATTAAACAATAACGATTTCTTACATATATCTTTCCGCGGTCCACACTACCTAAGTATTGCTTAGCTAGAAGCGTATCGTTCATTAGCTCCGAATTTTCAAAAACTTTCAATCATCGTTTTAGGTGTATATGGCTTCATCTAGAAGGACGAGTATTGCCGTTTAACTTCCTCTTGGCTTTCGAGATTTTTTTAGACACTCGATGGATGTGTATCAGATGTCATTCGATGAGTTGGTGAAGTTAAACATCAACGGGTACATTGTGATCACTTGAACGAAGATTTCCTTCGCACTATGTATGAAACAAATACGAAACGGAATTATCGTTTGAATACAAAGTCACGAGCGCAAGTAAAATTTAAGCGGATATTCGATGTATAGGCAAAACCATACTTGACTTTGAAAGACATAGAATGTAATATACACTCATTGAATAACGTCGTACAACATATCTGACGAACTCTCAGAATGGTGTAACATCTTCGTTCTGAAATTCGTCTTTCAAAAGCGATTCGCTCTTCTCGGGTGCAGTGCCATCTTAATCGCACCATAAACGTTTGCACACCAAGCATACTACGTCAAATTGGTTTTTAAGCAAAAAACGCCTCGTAAATTCGGCATCTGTAGTGACACGTTCGTATAATCGTTTGGGTTTGCACTGGACAATAACCGGGTCAAATTCAACTTCATTAGCTTCGCATGTTCATTGTTCTTGTTTAAGCTTTCGTTTTAATCTGTTCTTACGTGTACAAAAATGTCTTCTTTCGAATTTTTTCATTCGGTTTATATCATTCGGCAGCTTCCGTAACTTCTCATTTTCAAGCACCCATCTTCACCTGTTGTCGCCGAAATTGAAAAACGGCGAGTTCTGTTTCTCATCGATCATCGCTGAATTAAATATCGACCAAAAACTGTACGGATTCTTGATGTTCACTTTCAATGCGTTTTCGTTCCTAGTGCGTATGTTATCTTTCTGCGTTCAACATTTTAAATAACAAACTTAGAAAGATGTGTCTCGCAACAGAAATAACGTCTGGTATGATAATTTCCCGTTACTGGGCAGAGAACGATAAAGCGAACGCGATCATTACTAGGCAACGAGCGATTAAAGTTAGCGATGGCGTCACTGAGAGCGCATAACTGATTACCTCAAATCGATAACGCAAGAAAATGTATGTATGCTGCCCGAAAATATATCCATATTAAAACCATGCACAGTGTCAGGCTATTTCGATGACCATAAATATACGTACTTTATACAAGAAATTGAATTTTTTACTATAAACCTCCTCATCAAAAGTGTCATCGGTGATGTGTTGACCCCCAGGATATACTACAGGAACGGAAGATAGGATTGTAGAAGAGCAAGGTTAAAGCATGGTTAATGGAGTGGTGCACAGAATAGGTAAATTATCCCCTGAATATGCAAACATAAAAATAGGGAATACGGCGGGGGGGCATTCCTCTTCATTATTTCATCCTGTCCGTACAAGGGTTTTGGTAATCGTACTTTATATATACGGTTATGTGAATATATCTTTGAGTACGGCGGGTCTTACGTACGCGCTAATCAAGCATGCTTGCTCACCTTCATATGTATTCCCTCTCTGGTAGAGGCTGCGTTAATTTTATTATTATTGTTATTGATAGAGCTAATAATCTAACTATAAGTGAACATTTGTGTAGAGTAAGTATATTCTGAAATAAACGTTAATAAGCGTGGCGGGCACTTGCAAAACGGACAACATTGTTCAGCAAGACCCACAACTTATTTAAAACGAAAAAAAAAAAAAAAAATCTTCAGTGGAAAACAAGAATTGACCAGTACTTTGATAATTCCGCTAACAGTGTAAAAGTGTGATATTTAAACTGACCAATAAATTGCTCATTATTTGTGTATGAGAAGGATTCGTATACGAATCCCGAGATGTATAAGTGATCCATTTTTTTCTCCATCACAGAAGATATTTAACCACTCTTATAATGTGTTTTCATAACGACATTCTGGATTTAATTTTAATGCAATCAGAACCGAACTCCGGAAAACGGTTTTAATATTACGTTTATAATTTCCATATTAATAACTTTAAACGGAACAACGACAAAATACAAAAAAGAAAAAAAAAAAGAAATAAAACGTTTAATATCGAATTTTTTCGAAGCGCTCAGTTAAGTTTAATGGCATACATAATTCAGTTGCTGAGGTAATGATTAATTTTTTGTTTTTTAATCAAAGTTATTTCGTGTGATAATTAATCTTTTTTTTTTTCTTTTTCAGTTGAAGTGAACTAAATTTATAATTAAATTTTTAATCAAAATAACTTCAATTAATAATTGAACTTTTAATTTTCAACTAAACTTACTTTGATTAAAATTTTAATTAGAATTAACAGCTGAAATTTTAATTTTTTTAATTTTTCAAACTCTGCCTGTACCTAACAGTCCGCTAGAGAGAATGCTAAATCACAATGACATATAAAACGGTATTGACATCAAATGAAAATCCCCCCACCCCCCACCCCCGCTGGAAAATGACTTTCCAAAAATCAACTAAAATTCACCATCTTACCTGTCTATTTAAATAACAAATCGATTATGCGAGCTGAGACTACCAAATATCTCGAATTGACTAAAGACTAACCAGGGTGAAAGGGAGGATTTAAAAAGCGAAACAAAGTTTAAAAATTTCTGAAATTATATTTCAACACTACATTCGTAACAGTCGCTCGGTGATACATGTAGGATCCGCTTGTAATTCCAACCGAACACAAATTATTATTAAAAATTCTCCGACGTATTTAACCGCGAATATATCGGCGTGCAGACCGGCTGACATCGTTTACGCAGCTTCTAACATGGTTGATACAGCAGGAATAGAAGTGTAATAGACGAATACTTCCAATTAAAGGAAACGGTAAATGATGAAAAAAGATATCAAGTAAAAATTCAAGAAAACCGGCACTTCCGAACCTTCTGTACGAAAGAACATTATGATATGGATGTGTCTTTTTTAAGGTGGACGCATTTCGTTCCAGTAAAAGCATATATGTGAACTCAAACTGTTGATTCACAGTGATGATATCACCGAGGTGCTTTTAAACGGTATACGCATTTTGCGACACCACCCTCAGTCATAAGACATTGTCAAAAATATGCAGACAAACATCGAAGCAGCAGAACCGCCGATATTGTACATAGGAATAAAATCGGCGCAACAGAACTGCAAAAAATGAGACATCCGCGAACAATAAACCTCGGATATCACAAAAGTCACATCTTTTTTATAACAAAAAAGTATATAGATAACATACCGGAATGGTGGTCTAATAGGCCGACTCGGTCGGTTCCTATTAAAGAATGACACTGCTAAAAGCCTTATTACTATTTCAATCTTTCTCACTTATGAGTCGGAATCTTGAGTGCATGCAGCTGCCGTAAAATAGATGTCATTAGAATTGCAGTCGAAGACGTGTTTTCAAGGCCTCCAATGAGCAATTCTAGAAGAAAAATCTGCAGTCGGCCTTCTTCAATATTAAAGTTCTACAGGCTCGTCAAATTAAAAGAAGCCAGCTAGACAGGTTAATTAGAGCCAGAGACAAGGCTAGAAAAGACCCTACACATCACGGTACATCGGTTGAAGATCCGAATAAAAATGTCCGTTTTTTAAAACGGTCGAAGATTGACAGTGTAGTCAGCAATCAGGAATCCACAACCGCGCGTCCAATCAACAATATATAGGTGTACATTCCCCCGATGTTATAAAAGCGTGTAAATTACTCTACTTTTTCGTCGTTTTATGCTACATCTTTTTGGATCAAAATTATAAGCTATCTAATATTTGATATTTTGCTGAATTGTACGAAGTAAACATTCGACAGATGAAAAATTAAAATTCTCTTTTTGGGATGGGAACGCTGCGTTTTCGTGACACGTTTTATTTTCTGAGCGGCTAGGTTGTTGACATGGAGGGTTCGTTAGCTACGATAAGTTATTAGTATAGGCTGCCTTTCGTTTCGTATTTTCATTTTCGAAATGACCCTTTTTAGGACCTTTATTTATGCGCGGTTATAAAGAAAACTTTACAACATATATTTTCTCTTGCAGGATAAGTGGTATTTTTTTTTCCTACGAAGAAATTTTTTTTTTTTTGTCTCCTTTTTTCTCAATCAATCAATCGAAAATTTTATTATTATACTACGTAAACCAGGCACAGGTGCAAATGAATTAACGCGGTACAACTTTTTACAATATTAATAACATTAATCACAATAGCGAACTTGAATAAAGTCTTAATGTAGTACGTTAAAACCTACGATGAATTATAAAGAGAAATATATATATATATGTACTATAAAAAAGTTTTTCTGTTGAATAAAAAATATTAATAATTATAATAATACGTTAGTTCTGTGTAGTAGGTTTTCAATTCTTTTCCTACTAACTTAAACGTCGCATATCATGTCTTATTTATATGTATATTCATTAATTTAGTTATGTGGTAAGACTCGTGTCGGTACACATATTAACAACTATGTCATGAGTGCAATGTCATTGTTTATGCAAATAAATCTTTCTTTCTTTCTTTCTTTCTGTAATCGAATTTAATTTAGTATTAAATTAATGAGCATAATATATGTGTTACGTGAGCCTACAATCGTGTACATATGAGTACAACACAAAAAAGATAATTGCTTTATTACCTTTAATACCGTTAATAGGTGGATGAAAATTTTTGATGTTGCAAACATTTGGGTAATCAAATATGCGTGTTTTTTTCTTTTGCGTTTTTTTTTAACCAGGGAAGAAGTATGTTAATTGGCGATCACTTCGAGAAGCGATAAGAAAAAGCGAATAGTCATCAGTTAAATTTCGATTCAGCCGGGGATATTGGTTATATGAACTAGTAGCAAAGGCGATAAAATGGAAAATGGAAAGGACATAAGAAGCATAATAAAAAGTGAAAATGATAAAAGGATATCATGAATTTTGTGAAGTTTAACTCTTCGCAACATATTTTAAATATTATTTTCGGTCTCACTTTAAGTCGTATTTTAGATATTTTTTGTTAAGTTTATGCGAAGAGAATATTCGAGGCTATTTCCTTTCTTCTCTCGGCCTCCTTTACTTTTCTAAACCACTTTTCTACTGCTGCCTGGTTTGGTTTGAGATCAGACCTAGAAAATAGAACGAGATCAGTCTCGACAACGTGTGAATCCTAATTTGGCATCCGAAAACGCCTTAATTGTTGGGTTAGCGCGCTCCGCAATTTCTCATATATCGGCTGCGGTTTGTTTATATTTTTAGGAGAAAAGCTAGCTAGGAAAACTTCGGTGGGCCCACTCTAGTATTTACGGACGAAAAATATCAACGATGGTTCGGCTGCGGTTGGTTATGATCACGGACAGTTATTACACCATGAATCTACGTACATTAGAAAGATATTTCGTTTGATTACGTACGAGACTGAGTAGAAAAAAAAAGAAAAGTGTTTCATAAGTATTATTATACACAGATACACTTTCACCGATTTTCCACTGTTCGAAGCGGTGCTAGAACTTTTGAAACTGCGTCAAGACATCTGCCGTTTTCCATTTGACGGTTTGCGTTGATTCAAAGCGATCCCTTTCAACGCTGCATTTCACCTTCGGGAAAAAAATCAAACACTGAAATTTTACAGCCAAAAATCCCCTCACCGATAATGCGTCAAGCACGCCGATACGTAATCTCGAAGATCTACCAATTGTTGCCGGCCGTTTCTGATGAACGTGTTCCTTCAAGGTTAATCTACCAGTGCTGCTAAAAATAATAGCGTCGATTCACAGTTTGCCCCTTTGAAATCTATTCTACCATCGCAACTCCGTTAATGTCGAAGAAAACGATGGGCATTTGAATTTTACCTTTTGATTAGAAGCTGGTCTTTTCCAGCGATTGACGTTTAGTTTCGGTGTCGTACTGAAAAGGCCATGTCTCATGTCGTATGTCATTATCCATTTAAAAATACGTTAAAACTGCTTTACCGTTCAACGTTCAAGTTTATCGGCACCAGCTTTGCACTAAATTTTATTACGTGCAAAATGTAAAGTTTTTCGAATGATCGTCTCTGCAATTATGCCGGTCAACGTTCTGAGCGCGTAATTTCGTTATTATTGACGACCTCTTTCGAATTACCGCGTCGATGCTTTCTCGACTGGGAAAAAATAATCATTTATGGCATAAAAAATACGCGCACGTGATCAACATTCTCACCGAGAAGAGCCTCTTCAACAGGCCAAACGCTCTCAATAGGCGTTCGGCGTTTTTTCCCATTTAACGAGGAATTTCAAATTGACGTTCGATCACGGCAAACCGTCCTGAACACGTGTTTTCTACTACGCACGATAGAAAAATAACCATCGCGTGTGCTTCACGAATAGTAGAACACTTCCAGGTTACTCAAGCATCTCGTGTTCGCTCGCTTCTCTTCCTACAGCAAACAAGAGTCACGTAGCAAATACAGGCTCGTAATTTACCTCGTCCAGCTATAGTATATTCCGATTTGAACACCTATTATACGAACACTGAAATATATTATTGATTCGAAGTGAAGTTTTTTTTTTTTTTATAACGGTAACGAATTTCAATAGAATAATGAGAAAGTATGGAAAACAACGTTTGATTAATATTAAAAGGTGTTTTTAATTACGAGTACGCGTATACAATGTTTCAAAAAGTTTTTCAGCTTTTACATTTGCAATTCTTCCTGGTGCCGGAACGATGTTAAATATTTTTGAATAACTTCTCAGATGTCAAAATATAATTAATAAGCCGCTAATGAAGCTGATCGGCAAATGAGACCGACCAAGGTCCCACGTTGGTGTAGTTTTAACATTTTTTATAACAAAAAATTTTGAAAAATCGAACAATGAAATTAACCCTGATAAAATAATTGTTCGAAAACTGACAGCCCGGATAATAATGATGAATAATATAGTAAATTTCGCGCCACTAACAATTACCATCTGTTTTCGTTCTCGAAGTTTATTCCGTCAGCGATAATTTTATTCGCAGTAATTTTCCGTAATAGTAGAAGATTAGATACAATAGCGCAGCTAATCACAAATAATATTGTCAGACTAAAGGGTCTAACAGTTCATGAGCTTATTCCGTATCTTCCGATTATATTGCTTGGAAACGTGCAGTGAGAACGTTTCTCTAGAAAATATAATCAAGACCGCGCGCAATTATTAATTTTTTCAACTCTATTTCCGATTTTTTTCTTTTTCCGATGCAATTAATAAATGCTGGAGAGAAAATTAAAATTTGCCATTTTCCGGGCTATACTTGGGATTGACTGTTTTTCGATACGTATATATAAACTCGGCCATTTTGGCCTCGCAAGGGGCTGTGCCCCTTGACCCCTCTTACTTTCATTTCTGACTCTTTCTCTTCTATACTTTGCATAAAATGATTAAAATTTACAACGTAATTCTTACTAGCATCAACACAAAAAAAAAAAAAACATAATCACAAAAATCCTATCCTAACATTTAACTTTCATTATATAAAATTAAGACATTGTTTTGTTACATTTTTCGTTACATATTTCGTTACATATTTCGTTACATAAAATTATGACATTTTTTAAATAACAATAACAAAAATCCTATAAAATATAACAAACGTTACATAAAATTGGGACACTTTTTAAAATATATTAATTACAACGTAATTCTTAGGCTACTCCCACTAGAAAAAATGCCCCAAAAAAATGTCCCAATTTTATGTAACGTTTGTTATATTTTATAGGACTTCTGTGATTATGTTATTATATTCATATGAACCAATTTAGAATTACGTTGCAAATTTTGATAATTTTATACAAAGTATAGAAGAGAAAGAGATAGAAATGTAAGCAAGAGGAGTCAGGGGGCACCGCCCCTTGACAGGCCAAAATGGCCGACTATATATATTGTATATATTATTTTTTTTTTTTTTTTTTTATTATTACTTTACTAAAGAAATATAACAAACTAGAGTAGCCTGCGAAAGTATTGTATATGTTTACTTTTTCTACCGCTGAAATTAATGGAATCGGTAAAGGCAAAGAAAATTTAACGGCCTAATGAGGAGAATATCAGAATCGGCCGTACATCGCGCGAATTATAAATTTCCACAATTCACCTTCTTCACCTTCTCAGTGTTTGCCCATCGTTTTATTTTGAAAAAAAATTTGAAAATTTTATAACTTTCCATCTGGTAATCGGAACAAACTGCTTAATATTGTTCCGATAAATTCGGCGTACAATAAGCTTCTAATTATTAAGAGTCAAATCACGAAGGTAATATTCGGAATAGATAATTTTTCGAGCACGCTTTTCCGCTAACACTAGAACGTTGACGGATAATTTAGCACTGATGCGAAAGGAGGAACTTCTTGTCAAGTACCTATTAATTCTTATTGACAACGAAATCTGTACGGCCACGTATATGGACTAGTGCTAATATTCGTTTCTTCGCTAATTTTTTTTTTTGTATTATTGCTTTATAAATACGCATAGTGCAAAGCGTAATATTTAACGGTATACCCATTAATTATCGACGAGCGAAAACCATCGCTGCCCTTTTGACGTGTTAAAATCTATTAAAATATTTCAGTGTAATCGTGTCATAAGCGAAGACTAAAGCGAAGAAACGTGCAAAAATTTGAAGGTGGCTTAAATTAACTGTTATAATAATGATTAATCGGCGATTAGGAGTAGTTATTATATTTTTATCCGGTCTATTTTAGGGTGATCGATTTATCTGTTAATCTGTAATTGTGTAATCAATGTGTAGCAATCGTGCAGTTCTGTATTTTTGATAGTTTTTAGTTTTCTTGAAGTAAACGTATATTATAATGTATCAAGTAAACACATTCATTTTACGTTACTATACGTCACATTCATAAATGATGTTATCTTTACAGTTAAAAACGAATGGAATCAATATGTCTGTTTAAATTAAATAATTTAGTAAAAGTTTTTTCACAGAATAATTACAAATAGAAGCCATCTGTAACAGAAAAACAAAACACAACCGCAAAGTAACTGTAAACAAACAGAACAAACTACTCTTGGTGCTCACTCATTGGATTGACCATGAGAAGACACTATGTGACGTCATTTGGTGTAGGAAAAATATTACATAACGTCACTGCTTTACTCCCTCACCGGGGGTTCCGATTGTCTCGTTTCGTTGTTATCACCACATGCGGTAATCGGCGGGGCCACCCCGGTAAACGAGCAAAGCAGTGACGTTTATGTGATATTTTTCCTTCACCAAATAACGTCACACAGATCGCTCTTTTCGATGCCAACAATAATAAATAGCAAAGCTAAAATATTTCCCATCTATATTTATATCTGTAGCTTAGAAATTCTTTACATTCACTACTGCGTTTCTATTTTGCAAATAATTCATGAACCATTTTAATAATCATTGGCGCACTCAACGGGGGTGCCACGGGGCCATTGCTCCCCCCCCCAAAAAAAAATCTTCGAAATCTTAATTTCGTTTTGTACTGTTTTGTTTTACTTAATTTTTTTTAAAAAACATACATATTTACTTTTTACTTATATTACAAGTATAATGTTATATACTTTTAGCTAATTTTTTAAAAATAAAATTCGTATACTTATCTAATTTGTGCTTATTACAAACATAATGTGTTACGTTTCTATTATTATTATTTTTCTTTAAATAAAATTCGTCAGTTTTGTAATTTTTCAAAAAATAATATTCGTTAATTTTGTATTTTTTTTTTTATTTTTTTAATTTTAATTCTACAAACCACGGAAATAGATAGGTACTTAGTCGAGGTACCGAGTTACAACCCCCTAACTCATCTTCTAAATTCTGGCCCCGACCAAAAAAAAATCCTGAGTGCGCCTTTGATTTTAATATACATCTTTTTAATCTTATTTCGCTTAATCTGTTTGTTAGTTCACTATGATTTACTGTATCAAAAGTGGTACGTGTTAAATCAATGAAAATCACCAGTACTTTAATTCCTATTTTCATATTATTTTTTACCATTTCAACAAAGTGCCTTTGCTGTGTTAATTTACCTCTTTGAAAACCATATTGTACATTATCAGTAATTTTATTTTATTTTAAAAAAAAAGTTAAGTAGTTATGTACTTTTCAGTAATTTTCATCGTTATTGAATTAATTGCTATTAGTCTATATCTTTTCCTATTTTTTTCTTATAGACCGTATATTTACATAGGTAATTTGCATATTTTCCATTGTTAGATTTTTAACTTTCCCTCTTACATACTATTACTGTATACTCTCGTTTATATTTTATCGAGTAGTGCAATATATGATTTTATCTTACTTACCACTCATGTTCAAAAATTATAGTTTCTCCAGAGGTTAATTTTTATATGACGATCCGATATTTGTGCAATAAAATTTTGTCTTGTTTTAAAATGTACCATTCAAAATATTTTACAAGGTGGCCATCTAACCAGGGAATAAGCCGAGAATTTTGTTATGAAACTAAAAACTGCCAAACGATAGTTTTGATTTGAAAAAAAAACCCATTTTTAATGTACTTTACTCAATAATAAATTACGAATTTCTTTTGCATTTGTATAAAATATGCTGCGGCAATCAAGCAGTATCAATAGTAACAAGAAAAAAAAAAAAAATCTCTTTAATTATGCACTTTAGTTTATAAGGAGAGTTGAACCTTCTTAGTAAAACTTTCGGAGAGGCTTAAGCTCTGTAAACTTCTTGAAGTCAGCGTGTGTATAATTACAAATGTAAATATTAGACGTTAAATAAATTTTATAAGACAGAACGATTTAAATGGGAAAATCAGCCACGTACAAACTTTATCATTAACTTTTGTAATAATAAAGTAAACATATATGGTTTGAGTTAGTTGACGGTCATTATAACCGTAAAATATTTAAAATGTGAATAAAATAACTTAAAAAAAAAAAAAAAAACTAAACAATTTAATTGCACTTTTTTCGTTTGTGTACTAATATTTGTTTTCGCTTCAATTTGTTCGGTTAGTTATTACCCAGGCGAAAGTACGTTTGCGTAAGCTCTTGTACAATCCTAGTAACCATGAAATCGAGAAGATTTAGACCAGGAAAACTGAGAATAAACCGAGAATTTAAAAATTATATTTGAATGACCACAGTATGTTATTATTTTATATAATACTGTCTCGCTTGTTTATTCTCGATATGCCGTTTTAGATTGAACTTTTTTTTGTATATTTTATGTTACATACATCGCATTTATAAATGATATTATCTTTATAGTTTAAATGAATAGAACTAATACGTCTTATTTAAATTAAATAATTTAGTAAAAGTTGTTTCAGAAAAATCGCAAAGAAAAGCCTAACAGAAAACAAAACACAACCGCAAAGGTAAACAAACAGAACGAAAAAATTCATGCTCACTCATTGACAATGAGCAGGTGACGTCATTTGGTGTAAGGAAAATGTCACATAACGCATTGCTTTGCTCGCTCACCGGTGGCCCCGATTGCCCCGTATTATCACCACGTGTGGTCCGTCTGAATGTAAACAGGTCGAAAAAAAGAACGTCCGAACGTATAATAGAGATGAAACGAAAACGAGATTGCTGCTTCTGCGAAGGGCAGGAATAACAGGAAGCGATGGCCGCATGCTACCTTTTTTTTGTGGTAATATTGAAATGCGCGCCAAGCGTGTCAATACGCGCCCTGTTGCACTGGTACATTACTTTGAGCAATACTCATGCTTGGCAATGAACTCAAACGGACTTCCTTCGCTTGACAGCCTCTATGCGGTTGCGGTAGCCGAATGAAAATGAGATCGTAAGCATTTTGACGTGCAAATAATAATATATTTATTAAATTAAATAGACACTGTTGTGTTCCAGCACTGACGGTGGATCGGAAACGAATGAAAGAATAAAAATATAATAAGAATAATCCTTTTTTATTTCGTCATCGGCCCGAAAGTGGTAGTCCGTAGCTCTTTATTTATTATTAAATAACGTGCAATAGCAACTACGTGTTCTACGAGACGAGTCTAAAAATAGCCAGCCAACGGCTCGGTTGACAAGTACGACTTCGAACTAGCGGAACTCCGAAGATCGAGAAAAACCGAAAACAGGGAAGATACAGACTTGACTGATTTTAAGGGAAAAACATGGATTCGACTTTTCCAGCGATGATAACGAGGGAAGCCATTTAAAACAGCTTGATAAGAAGAGCGGTGATTGACGAACGGTAATTGACGAAGCAAAAACATAAAGAAGAGATAATTACGCGATAAAAATAAGAAATATACACTAATTGGATCGTTTATATCGACGGACGAAAAAAAAAAAAGAAAAAAGACCTTTAAGGATATCAGCAAAAGTTGAAAAGTATAAGAAATATCGATGTATACACAAATCGAATTAATAGAGAATGGGAATGTAGCAAACGCAGGAATTAAAGATAAGATGTGTAAGATAGTGGTGGAAAAATAGACTTTTTTTTTTTTTTTTTATAATGGTGTATAAGAGGGTTTTCATGTGCCGTGTTTAACTACTGGGGCTGGTTTGGAGTTAAGCGTTAAAATTGATAAAAGAATGAATAGTAAAGATAAAATTATCGAAATAAGTGATGAAAATAAGGAAACGATAGGGAGACAAAAATGGTATGGGTAATGTTTTTAGATATAGTTTAATATAATATAATAATTATAATAATAATAATAATATTTATAATAATAACAGTAAGAACCAATAATATCGAATAAAAAAAGGAAACAAGCGAAAAAATAGGTAAGAGTACAACAATATGAAAAATCGATATATTATGTTTAAATTTAAAGTACGTGAAATAAAAAAATATATAAAAACACCGACTAGTTTCGAACTACTATTCCCCGCGTTTGTGATCACAGTGTGAGATAGCGCAATGAAAAGTTGTTTATGCGTTTGAGCAGCTTATGTTCCCGTAAGGGACCTATTAAGAGAAGAGATTTTGCCGTTTCCAACGATCAGAATAGTTCTGTGAAAAATGTACTAACACGATTGCGTTTCGATTTTACAATTTCCAACGGTTAAATCGTTTTTTCCCTTTTTGACATTTCGTTATAATATTTCGAAGCACTATACGGAATGGTTTTCGTAACTGCCATACAACAGGAATAATCTTTCTCCGGCAATAATTTATGTTTATTTAACGGTGGCGCCATCGTAAGAATTGTCCGCACCGATAACCGTCGTAGAAAATTTAATTCGAATTCTGCCTAATCGCAAAGCGAACGCGGCTGCAAAAATATCTTCTACCGAAAGAAAGTATTTTTTTTAATATATATATATATAAAAAAAAAAAAAAAAAAAGTTTTATTCGAAATTGAAAATTACGTTAGGTGTAAAGCGAGTTCGTAATTCGATCTAAATTCGTCAGTAACGAAAATTCGACCGTCTGACTTTTACTGCGAAGTAACCTCTCATTCCAGTGAAAAGACTACATCGTCGAACAGCGACACCTTAAATTTTACATGGGAACTAATTAGCCGACAATGTGCAACATTAAAGAAACGACACTTTAATAGCGGCTAATGGTTTATAAAATTCGTTCCTCTTTGTGAAAGCTCTCTAATGACCGCATTCAAAGAAAACGATGTGGTCGCAGTAAACCTCGCCGACAATGCAGGGTAGGTTGACAGAGTAAAGGAAACAGGCGAGACCTCTAAGTGGTCCTCCATTAAAAACTAAATATGCACGTAGTACCGATAAATTTATCCGTGTCTCTGTTTCCCGAATAAACTACGACTTCTATATTACGTGATCTTTTGACGAATATAGTTTAATAAATAGTTGAAACTCGCAAACGGAATATTTAATATCGACAGCGGAACTCGCTTTAGGATTTTGCGAGGATCGCCGGCAAGAGTTTTGATGTCTTAAACGATCAATTTCGCTAAATGAAAGAAATCTAAAATTCGTACAAGCTTCGGATAACAACCGAAACGGATATAATTCGGAATAGTATAATATTACGGTACTCGCATTATTGTGAACGCTGTACACTGTTCTAGTTTTTTTTCTATTTTTTAAAAAAGAAAACAAAACACGTCAGTAAATTTATAGACGTACTCGGCTGGACCAAGCATTAATAGAAATCTCCTTCGAACACGAACACGAAAACTCGTTTGGGCAGGTTATCCCGCAGATTCTTTTTTTTTTTTTTTACCTTTTTTGTCCTCGCCCTTGGCTTTGACCAAATCACTTAAATGTATTACATATCTCGTGAATTAAGAGTATAAATAAATTCCTCTTGTGATTGGGGAAAATCCCAAACAAAAAACACCGATTTTTTCGCGTCATAATATTACTTTTGTCCCCCCCCCCCCAGTACATCATCTTAAAACAACTGTTCTTTTTTTTTTTTTTTTTTTAATGGGTTCGTCAACATGGACATTGGCCCAAGAACAGTGGAACAGAGGAGTAAGAGAGATTCAGATTCTTACACGATCAGAGATAGACGACAGAAAGGAATTAAGAGCTAGAATTACCGAAGGAGAAGGAAGGGAAAGAATGAATGAAGCATAGCATGGAGCGGGAATACCGGTTTGTAAGAGGAAGAAATAAAATGAAGCTTGTTCAGTTAAAAGTGACGAACAACTGAACATTATATGATCGGGATTACAAATACACTGATTGCTGGGAGGGTGCAATGGACAATAAGGAGAAAGCACAAGAGAATAACGGAACAACGAGGAAGGGAGCAAATTATGCCCAAAACTCAGGCGGCAAATCGCAGAGAGGTTGGAACGGCGCATAGAAGGAAAGTTAATAAACCAGAGGAAGCGTGGAAGGGAAGGTTGAATAGACAACAGAAAGGAGTTCAGGTTGGAGAATGAGAAGACGTAGAAGTTTAACCATAGTCTGGAAAGACTGAGAAGGTAGGAAGAAACCTACTCGAAGAGGAAGATAATCAAGCGAATAAGTTAACCAACTTATTTTCCTCGATTCCGGCATGGCCAGGAATCCAAAGGAAATCCGTTTGGATTAAGTAGAAAAGGAAGAGATCATGAATCAAGGAACGAATAAGAAGAGTGATGTAGTCGGTTGAGTGAGAAGGAAGAGGAGATGTGATAGTCTGCAGCACAGCTGGATTGTGAAATAAAA
The DNA here is from genome assembly GCA_039619475.1 of Icerya purchasi. NCBI lineage: Eukaryota > Metazoa > Arthropoda > Insecta > Hemiptera > Monophlebidae > Icerya > Icerya purchasi. The sequence continues at coordinate 292,517,958 of CM077116.1, read as the reverse complement.
TATTTATGTAGCAAGTTCTCTTTCCATTTTCGTGTTTTTTCATCTGTGATCTTTACTGAAAACTAATCGTTTTGTTTTTTGCGAAAGACACTGGAACCCGTGTCCATAGTAAGTGGTAGTTTTTTTGTTGTGTTCATTGGTGCATGTGTTTCTTTTATTTGCCATCGCAGAGAAAAATAAAAAGTCTAATACGCTCCGACGGAATAAGAACCGAATCCGTTTCATTGGCTCCACGATCGATCCCGAGAAAAAATGAATCGGATTACTTTCAATGTGAATGAAGTAAATGTGCTGTTTCTATATATCCTGTTTAATAATTAATGGTTAAAATAAAATAACGAATAATTTTATTAAAAATAAATGACAAAAACGTTACATATATATAAGAAGTCAGTAATGTTTTTGAGGATAGCTAATCGTTAGCTAGAAATGGGGACAATTTCGCAAACAGAAATTTATTCAACTGCCGAATAACAGCGAACCTGTTAAATCTGCTCGTGCTGAACATTTCGAAAAAGTAACCGGTAGTCGATAGAAAACACTTTAACAATGTTAAAAGTTATATTTGAAGGGAAACAACTTAAATATACTGTTATATAAATAAACACAAATATCAAAAGAGTTAAACGATATTAAATATCAGTAACATCAAATCTCTCTTTAACGTAAAGTTTTGAACATTATTCAAAATTCAAACTAATTTCTAGCGCATCGCCGAAATCCTTCGCTTCACTACTTGGTGTCCGTTGTTTCCTTCCGTTTATCATTGAAAAAATGTTTATAAGCTTATATTTTTCTATATTTTTCGTTTTAATATCTCTTTTTAGCCATTATTCCAGTTATTTTACTATTGGTTTTCCTGTCTTTATACGTAATTCCTATCGATGACTATTATTAATCTTTTTATATTTATATACGTTGATCAAAATTTAAAACGTAATTCTTAGACTAGCCCCATTAGATTTTATAACGAAAAAATGACCCAATCTAATATAATAAAAAAAAAAAATACAACCAATAATTTACACCATAAATTTTATTAAACTACCGAAACAACTTAACATACTACAACACATATAAATAATACTTTTTTTTTTGCGTTTTCATGTTATTATTAAATTACCAATGTAATCTTTACATGCTCTCCCTACGACGGGACTTTTTATTCTATTAAAAACTGCCGAACTAAATCTGTACATACATGGAAGTAAATAGTCAATGTGAGACCCACATAGAAATTTGCCAAAAGATACGTGGGGTAATCTGTACATCATGAAAAATCGGTCAAAAACGGTAAAACGTTGTGAGATCCGTTTTGGGTCCCACAACGTTTAGACGGGCCTCGCAGGATGAATTGGTTTTCCAGAAATGAGCCTGTCAATAGGCAAATATAAATATATATATATATATATATATATATAAAGTAAAGTAAGTGTCATACTCTTAGCAGAGCGTCAGGGATTGTGAAATTAAAGTTCACAGTGTCCTAGTAGGGGGGGCCAGTTTATTTCTCTCGGCCGCTTTTAATTTCTCGGATTTATCTGGTATCCAATTATTTCAGGCTGGGTAAACCTGGCGGCGATTCGAATCTGGAACGAGACAAGTCTCGAACCCGTGTTCTCTCTCCTTGTTTTTGGAAGTCGGTAAAAATTAAAATATTACAAACGTCACATAAAATTGGAACATTTTTTCTAATGCGGAGTAGCCTAAGAATCACGTTGTAATTAATATATATAGTAGCGCGGTAGCCTAGTAGTTGAGGTACTTGGTTACTAAATCAGAGAACACGGGTTCGAGACTTGTCTCGTTTCAGATCCGAATCGCCGCCAGGTTTACCCAGCTTGAAATAATTGGATACCAGATAAATCCGAGAAATTAAAAGCGGCCGAGAGAAATAAACTGCCCCCCCCCCCTACTATGACACTGTGAACTTTAACTTCACAATCCCTGACGCTCTGCTAAGAGTATGACACTTACGTTACTTTATATATATATATACATATATATTTATATTTGCCTATTGACAGGCTCATTTCTGGAAAACCAATTCATCCTGTGAGGCCTGTCTAAACGTTGTGGGACCCAAAACGGATCTCACAACGTTTTACCGTTTTTGACCGATTTTTTATGATGTACAGATTACCCGAAGTGTCTTTTGGCAAATTTCTGTGTGGGTCTCACATTGACTATTTACTTCCATGTATGTACAGATTTAGTTCGGCAGTTTTTAAGTAGAGTGCGTTTTACAGATTGTATAAATATTTTGAGATTTAGGATGTCATACAGTTCTTGTGAAGCCCATCACTATGGCAACACTGCATTTGTATGTACAAACAGACTCGAGTTATTATAACGTTACGCGAGACCCAGCAAGTACAACATTTCTCCGTCATTTTAAAAATATTTCATTACAAAGATAACTAAAGAATGTTGCGAGATCCAACGAGTGATCATTTAAACATGTGACATAGGCATCTAATACTATCTGGTATATTTCACTAATATTACATTAAAATTCATTGTAAAGTATTAAATTATTTTATTATTTTAAAGAATCATAACGGTTTAAAGGACTGAATATTTACTATAAAAAGCAATATTTTTAAAATATACGTGTCAGCAATTAGACGCACTGTTTAATTTTCATAAATTATTCTGGTTTAGATCTAAGTAACTATGATCAAAATACTTATCGTAATTAATCAAGGCTGAAGCTTTATTTTCAAATTTATGAACAATAATATATTATTCCTCTGTCATATTTAATAATAAGGTATATTTCCGTTAATGTAATAGAAGTTAAAGAAATAATACTATAAATTGAATATATACAAACTACTCTCATACACAAATCAAATTTGTACTTAATCAAATTTCATATTTACATTTTTTTTGTCCCGGAATCTATCCATTTAGCCAATATTACCAATTACTTGTATCTAAACTTTATATTTATTTTCTATACTTCTTATTTGGTCCTTTTTTTTTATTATTGAGCTTGTTAGAAATGACATTAACCCAACAGCGTATGAAAATTACGATTAAAATAAGTTAAACTTAAAGTAGTTTTCATTTTCCTCTAAATCATCAGTTACTTCAATTTCATCTGACTTTTTCCCCTATATTGTTCCACTGTGATAAGTTCGAGAAGAGGAGCTTCCATAGCGTGGAAGAGAATTAACGTTTGTTTTCGCAAATCTGATAAAACAAAAATTTCATTCGATAGTCCTAGGTGGCCATCGGGCAGTTTTCCGTTTATATTTTTTTTTTCTTCTCATATCGAGAGGTGAAGTCGAAGAGCCTAGTGCCCGACCACGATGAGTTATCGAAGTGTAGAATATTAGGCGCCACTGCACCCAAATTATCGGTACAGACAACAAAAAATATATCTAGTCAGTTCGTTCAATTCATAAAAGTTGAAATTCGTTTCATTGGCTTTCTGGAACAGGAGCCTCAGAGTTCGTTTCAATATATATATATATATATATATATATATATATATATATATATATATATATATATACATATCGATTTTTTTTCTTTTCCTTATTTTAAAAGTTGTAGGCCCCAAAAAGCAACACTGCCTTTGGGTTCCCAATACTCTTATCATCGTTTATTTATGAAATAAAATTACGTTACTAAGGACTATCTACATAACCAAAACGAAAATAATGAAAGAAGAAGACAAAAATGAACAAAAAATAACTTTTTAATACTATTGGCGAGCACTTAATCGTATATATAACATATATACTCGTATAATCGATTCCAGCCAGCAATCCATACACCATTTAGCTTTCCGTAAACTCACTCGTTTATGTTCTTGACCAGCAACTGTTTCACTTGTGATTTCCATCGTCCTAACTCTCTACTCATTATCACTTAAGGAATTTGCTCCAATTTAATTAAAACCATTTCATCAGTGTTATCTATCTTCCTATTTCTCCCTTTCGGTCGCATGTAATAAAGCTACCTTCGGTTCCTGGTTACCCTACCTTTCTCCATTGACGGAATTCGTATATTTTTTATCTTATATTCCAGAAGCTGGTAATAGTAATGTAGCATTTTTGGAGACACTTCTTTTACCGCTCCCCACCAACTCATGTTCTTACTAGTCTGAACTTGTTTAGGGATTATAACCTTTAAACATCTCTCTTTTAGTATCAAATGTAGAATTGTTGTTTCAAATTTCTCTATAAATGCGAAATTTTTAGTTTTATGCCTTCAGTTGAAATGTATTTAACACGCTGACAAATTGTGTAAGAGAATTTTTACAGATGTGGGAGGGTGTGATCCTACCCGTTGCCGTTTCATCGTAGATTTTCCGGTATGACTGCAAAATCGCTTATTAAGAGAGAAACATACAACGAAATAGCCAGAAATATTTAGCGAATAAAAATCAATTATTGATTTTTATAATTTTTTTATTTCTGCACTAAACAAACTTTTTTCATTAATTATTTCTCGTTATAAATGAGTGCGTTTTTCACGTTCCTTTACTGTCTTAAATTTCCGAAACACAACTATATACGGACAATGTAATAGCGGCAACTTTAATTTGTATTTGGAGTCTGCGGAAACGCGGTATGTTTTGACATTTTCATCTTCCATTTCACCTTAAAAGTTCTGAATTGCGCGTGCCGAAAATCGTCGAATTAGCAGTTTGCGCAGATACGTTCCGGCGCTTCAGTAATTCAATTGAAAAATCGCACCGTTTGAAATGCGGAAAACCCGTTCTCGTCTAAACAATACGTACTTTCATAGCTGCGCTTGCATGCGACATAACGTATATTTGCACGACCCGACCGCGTCTAAAATACTTAAAGCTGCCAAAATGGGAATCCCAACTCAGCTTTCTTCGGAGAATAAGTAAATAAGATAGCGCTGATAAGGATGAGAAGAAAAAAATCCGATTGCCGCTCTCAGATAGATATTTTACCGGCAGGACTTCGGAAAAACTTGAAAAACGATAAGGCCGGAAAATGGCTGCGCTGCTGGAAAATCCCAGCGGCTGCTTTGTTAAGGTTCAAGTTAGTCAGAGAGGAGTTTTGTCGATTCTTTCGCTTGTTTGCTGTTTATTTGTTTCGACGGTAAAAGTGCGAAGGTAAATAAACAGATTTTACAATAGCACATTTGAACTAGTCGCTCTTTGCGCGCCGCATTCCAGTTAACACCATTTGCACCGAGCCGAAACAAGAGAATACTCGACGGCCCGCCTTCCAGCGACTTGTCCAACCAGAAAACAACAAACAGCTACACCAGACCGCAAAACGAAACTACTAAAAGCAAATCTCATTAGCTTTTGTCAAGTTTACTTTACCCTAACGACATTTCAAATTATCTTTACTTAACTCTGTAGCACGCTTACGCTCGTCCAACTTATTCTCTACCTTTTATTTATATTCTTTATTCCGTCTTCTACTATTCAATCACCGTCACCATATCTTATTTACCTAATACTCCGAGCAACTGTAGCCAGCGGAGGTATTTGCGAAACTCATACCTGGTTCCTTTTTTTTTTTTGAATTTGAACCAACAAGAACGCCGTTAAACTATTACAAATTTATTATAGCCGACAAGGGGTTCCGTCATTTTTTCTCTTTGTCTCTAACGGCATCAGTTCGCTTTAACGCGCGAAATAATTATATACGTAATAAATTTCCGTAGACTTTTTCCATCTTTTTAACTTTTTCCACTAACCTTTACCAACCTCTCGCGCTGTTTCGTTTCCGAACTTTCACTATCGCTTATACGCTTTCGAGTTGTATTTTTTTCTTTCTTTTTATCCTTTTTGTCTGATTTTCGTTTTATACTTTTTTTGTTTCTGGTACACGAAACAAGATAAAAATTGTTATAAAAAAAGTGTACAAAAACACCGTGCAGCGAAATGAATGATAATTCTTCGTTCAGGTGACGGCGCAACTCCAGAGGGGACGTTATAGGAAATAAGTTAGCGTAGAAATAATAACTAAAAAAAAAAAAAAAAAAAAAAACAGCAAAGTAGAGAAGTCATCTGAAGTACAAGAAAGCGAGAGAAATCACTGAATTATCACAAAGAAAAATGTCCGTTGTTTTTGCCAGAAGCAAAAATCGTGGGTTTTTATGGTAAACATAGTACAACTTTTCCAGTCTTTGATAGCGCGGACAAAATTCATCGAAACTAATTTAGTTGAGATGCAGCTCTCAAAAGTCAGATTGTATTAAAAAGATCAAAACTTGAATATTACAATTCAAAATGGCCAGTGATAAAATCTCGGGTATAGAATATTTTAGATGGTTAAATCAGTCGAATGCCCCACCGAGTGTGAATCTGAACAAAAAGAACTCAGAAGCGCTGTAATGCTTGTGGCAGGTGTAAAATTTGACAAATACAAATTAGAAATATTAATTGTTTTTTTGTTTGTTTGTTTTTTTTAATTTTCTAACTCGGTATTGCAGCGCTCGTATTACTTAAATGATTTTAAAGTTTCAACGAAAGACATATCCGGAATTCTTCTATATATTTTTAACATTTTGGCTGAAATCGAAGTTTCGGTAGAAGCCAGAAGAACTAATGCAAAAATATTATTATGATCACAAACTAAACGCTGGCATTTCAAAATTTTCCAAAAAAATCGTTTGTTAGGGTTTCGGATTTCGAATAAGGAAAAAACTGGAATTAGTGGCTTCGCAGCATTAAATCTGTTCGCACGAATTGTGGCTGTTACTTTCCAGCGAAAAAATTCCAAAAGAAAAAAATTAGAAATTATAAAAAACAAATTGTTTTAGGCGGTCCGAATTAATCGATATCTCAATAGAAAATTTTATTTAATACGCAAAATAAACCTTCATTAAGTATACTTCATTATAAATCCGAGACGAACTGGAGAAGACAATGTGAAAACTTTAATCAATTCCGTCAAAAACGATAAATTATCTCGTTACGATCTACCCGGTATATGTAAATACACTGGTGGTACAAAAGTTTGGTTCTTCTTTTATTTTTTGAAAAAAACAAAAAAACAAAAAGAAAACCCTTAATTCAGCCATTTTCAAGTGAATTAAGTAAGCTATACATTTTTGTATTTCCCGTGTCTGGATATGAATTACTAAAAATTACTCTAAAAAATTCGCCATGGATTGCTAATTTACAAATAAAATAGTAACTAAAATACACAAGACTGAAAAAAAAATTAAAGTTGATATAATTACTGCAATAGTGAGTGAAACTTCATTATCCAATTTACTATCGTCTTGGCATATCTAGAGTTTCAAATTGTAGCTTGTGAGAATTCCCAAATCCCGAAAAGAGCGTTTCTTAGCTCTTATAATTTTTGCAATAATCCCTAGGTTTAACTATTTTTATATAAATTGTATTTCATAATAAATTATTTTATTTATAAATATATACACACACATATATATATATATATATATATATATATATATATATATATATATATAAACTCGGCCATTTTGGCCTTGCAAGGGGCTGTGCCCCTTGACCCCTCTTGCTTTCATTTCTGTCTCTTTCTCTTCTATACTTTGTATAAAATGATCAAAATTTACAACGTAATTTTTACTGGCATCAACACAAAAAAAAAAAATAACATAACCACAAAAGTCCTATTCTAACATTTAACTTTCATTATATAAAATTAAGACATTTTTTCGTTACATTTTTCGTTACATATTTCATTACATAAAATTGTGACATTTTTTAAATAACAATAACAAAAATCCTATAAAATATAACAAACGTTACATAAAATTGGGACATTTTGCGTTACATAAAATTGGGACATTTTTCTGGGACATTTTTTTGGGACATTTTTTCGAATGTGGGGTAGCCTAAGAATTACGCTGTAATTAATATATACTTGTAATATATATATATATAAATGTTTGTATATATGTACTGCTAACGTGTGAAATCGAGATATTTTGCATAAGCAAAGTACTGAATAGTTCTAAGAAATGTGCGAATGTAATCGCTATTTTTTCTACTGAAACTATATAAAGTTCATTATTTTATCTAATACACTGACGTTATATATTAAAAATGAAGTCCATAAAATTATGTAAAAAGAAATAAATTTTTATACGTCGTTTATTAATTTTAAGAAATATTTTAAATTAATTTACTGAACGGAATTTACAACTTTTAAATAATACCTAATTAAAAGAAAAATATTGATTTTTTCATTTACCCATGTACCGTTTGCCTTGAAAACGTCTTGCATTAGTGTTAAATTAATCTCAATATTTGACACAATCGCAAAAATTCGCCGCTTTAAAACACTTTTTTTAAAGTCTTCCGTAAGGCGTCTGTAGACGTATTTAAACCAGCATTTAATCGCCCGGTGACCGAGACTGTAGCACCATTAGGTGATCAGTTTTTCAAATTACATAATCTCCGCATTTTGTTTATTTTTTCGGATTTAGTCATAATTTTTGTTCTTTTTCCTTTTTTACGAATTTATAGTAGCGCATAATCTTTTTATCTAGTGAAATTGTGAAAATATTTATGTGCTGAATAAATTGTATGAATTTTGATAGAATATTAGGCATGGGGATGCATCTTTTAGTTATTTAACAGCGATATAGCACAAAACGTCTCCGAGACATCTGTATACAATGTTTTTAAAATGTTCGTAAAACGAAATTTATATCCTTATAGAGGGATCCTGAAGACATCTTAAAAATGTTTCACTTTGTAAGATCCACTCATTTAACGGCGTCTTTCAGGAATTTTAAGATGCCCTTGCGCTGTCTAAGTATTTTCACTGAGATGATCATTCATTACTTACAATATTAATAATACCGAATACTTATTAAAATATCTGCGCATAATTCTGACCCGTTTCGAAACTGAAGGCTTCATGATCGCCGAATATTACAAACATCAGATGAATCGGAACACATAAATCGTAATGAGTATCTACATTAAAATCGGCTTTTAAATTGAAAATTTAAAGGGGTACTCGGGTCTAGAGACACAAATTTTGGACGTTTTGTCAGGCTCGATAAAAAGATAACAACAGTATTTTTGCTATTCATTTTTTTGCAAAATATTTATTAATATTTTATAAATATACATAAAAAAAAAAAAAAATTAAAAAAAAAAATTAAAATTAAAAAAGTTATAAATTGGTACAGCCGCTCGTTACGTGATTATTGTAGTTTATTAAAGTGGTCGATAGAAAACAAAATTGTTTGTCCCTTCAAACCTGCTTTCCCCAACGATATACTCCCAAAAGTAAACAAAATGGTTTGTAAATATAATTTTCGCCTTCCGTGCCTGGCGGAAGCTAATAGGTTACCATTGCTCCCACCATGGGACCGGTACCCAATAAAGATACATAGATCACTATTAGAGTACAATAACTCACAAACACCTGCAGAAGATCTCAAACAGAAGGCAACTGAGGTGATCGACAGATATGAAGATATCACAAGGGCGTATACAAACGGATCTAAGACGTGTACAGGTAAATTGTCAGCAGCAGCGTGCGCTTACGAAATTGATCGTGTACTAGTAGGGGTCCGTTTAAATGATGCTTGTTCAGCACCGGATGCAAACATATTTGCAATTCTGCTCTGTTTCAAGGAGTACCACAGTTCTAATGCTCAACGGAAAAGGATACTGGTTATTACAGATTCTCTGACCAGCATACAAAGTGTATAAAATAATAATGCAGAAGAATCAATCACGCAAAAAATTCAAGGGACTTCGCTATTGCTAAACCAGAAAGACTACCGGATCGAGTTTCTGCGGGTCCCTGCACATACTCACATCCCAGGGAATGAGCGCGCAAATCTAGAAACTCGGTCTGCCATGTTTTCCCCGATGCCGCATAAATCTCAAGGCCCGACAACGCTCGATACGTTCCTACGAGAAAGAATAACTAAGCAGTGGAGCAAAAAATGGATGTCCAAGACTACGTTCTTACGCCAAATAAAGCCGATGATCGAATCATGGTAGCCGCCGACTAATAGCCCGCGTGTCGAATACATAATGATCAATCGGCTAAGAATAGGGCATATAGCTAAAAGTCATGTGACCACATACTGCAAAGGATAACTCCCGCTAACACATGTCCATACTGTCAGTACTACATATCATAATTGAATTCCGAAGTTTCAATGCAGTTCGCCCAAGCACTTTCATATCGTTAGCAAAAATATTAAACAAAAAATAATCGTATAACACTTTGAAGAAGTACATTCAGAACGGCAGACTGTTGGGTGGGTGGTTTTTTAATGTAGCCTAGGTAACCTCCACCGTGATTACCTTAGTAGTTAAAATCGGTAATTTGATGGAAAAAAGAAAAAAAATTGGTAATGTTGGAGGGGGGAAAAAAAAGGGGGGGGGTGCTCCGGTTGACACGATTATAGCTCTTCTGGTCATCTACAATAAAATTTAAAAACAGATTCTTAATTAGTAGAAATGTTGTTATAGCCCATACCTAAGAAAATTTTTTTGCCAAAATGGTGGCTGTCTGAAAAAAATACATTTTTCGACCTTTTTTTATAATTTTTAATTTGTTAAAAAATAAAAAACAAAAAAAATTTCGATGCAAAAGTGGTAGGAGCGATAGAAGGTTAAATATTGAAGAAGGTTGGTATAAAATTTGAAGTAATCTTGTTAAACAGAACTTGAATATCACATCAACCATGTTGAAAAAGTAGTTTTGAGAAGGACGCGTTTTAAATTTTGAGCAAGATTCAGGCAGCCGCAGCAACCCAAGTCAAAGAATGGTACGTTATACTTACATTTTGTTAATCGGCGATTCCATAGAGTGTGCTTTTTTCGACTTCAAACTAGATATTTTCGGAAGCTCGTTCTGATTTACGAGCAGTTCTAGTTTCTTTAGAAGTATCAAAAGCTCGTTGTTGCTCAGAGCACTTAATTCGACTGTAAGCTTCGGCAGTAATTCCCATGGCATTGATAATTTTTAAAATTGATTGAAAATGCAAACAGACATATAATTTGCAGTTTCAATTGTCCGTGTTCTTGCATGTATATCTGATTTTAGCGGGATATTTACAATCTTCCCTCGACTCGATGTTACTCGACACACAGTACGAATGCACTGAGGCACATACTACTGTCTCAGCTTTCAACTACTACCACTCAGACACCAACGCAGCCTCTACCCGATGCGACTGTTCTTGTGCACTAGGATTTTTGGTTTTAGCCGAGTAACCATCCTTAACGCAACCATATGGCGACAGAAAATTAGAACGATGTCTGAGAGATCGCGAGTTAATGAAATCTCATCAGGGAATATTTTCTAGCTCGAACACCGCTAAAATATAACGCTACAACTACCGAATAATCCGTCTCATATTTTTCACATAAAAATTAAAATTAACACTCAAAATGATTTATTTCGAAACTGCGAGCAACGTGTTGTTATAACTACATTCCTTGAAACGAAATTTACCTGAACTAAACACTGAACACGAAAAAGATATCCCTTCTTTAAAAGATACATCAGTAATTATAAACAGGTTAAATTTCGCAAACAATGACCACCACCAATAAATACAAAGATATCTACTTAATTATTGTATTTTATTAAATGAAAATTCCTTTGTAAAATAATAGAACGCAAATATTATCGTGATAATAATATTAATTAACGGCAGCAAATATCAGCGTTTATTTTAACAATTAATTTAATAACCATGACTTTATATGCATAGTTACTTTTTTAACATTTAACGTAATTTACCCTTATTTCCGTTGTAAATATTCAATTTTTAATTTCGACTTTGCCATTATTTTTACGTATTTCACACGAATTATTTACGAATGATCGAACGAAATTAAAGACCTACATATACGTGTGTGCATATATGTATATACAGGGCCGGATTAGAGCCAAATGCTACTGTGGGCTCAGTAATTTCGGCCGCCCTTGCAATAATTTATAAATTAAGTAATAAAAATTATAATCGAGTAACTGAAGTAGGACATAAAAGTTAAAAATTAATTTTCAATTAAAAGTTAAAAAAATTTTCAATTAAAAAATTTTTCATACTTTTTTAAAATACACCTAAATTTTATTATAATTCTATACATACATTATTCTTTCATGTGTCAATTAAAGTTTACATTTTTTACGACGCAATTTAATGATACAAATTCATTTATTTAATATCATCAAAGTTTAAATTCTTTACTAACTGTTCTTTAATAAATTAAACAGATAAATCACATTTAACTCTTTTGTGGTAAGACATTGTTGATCTGAAAAAATGTTTAATTCTTTTCATTGTAGGAAAGGAGCGTCCTGCTGAGCAAATTTTATTTAGCGCTAATCTTTCTTTGTGTTTTTTCCCATCATGTTATCACGTTATTGTAATTGTGTTTTTTTTAGTGTTGTTAGAGTTGGCTTTCCAGTTACACATTCGAGTTTTTACTTTTGTTTGTTAAATGATTACGAATTAAATAAAGTGTACATTTATTCTTAATATATTATTTTCGCCGTTAGCGTGTTTATTCATCAGATTCAGTATTCAGAATAGTTTCAACAGGTTATCGGCCCAGCACGCTTCTCGTAGTGCTACTCTACTTTGAGCGCCTTTCGTAGTTTGGTACGGCGAGAAATAATGTAAATAATTCTTCGAAAAATCTTCCTAACTTTTGTCGTATCAATGAGATACCGTTACTGCCCTTGTGAATTTTCAGTTTTTCTTCCAATCTTGTTTGACCTCTTATCATGCCGACCAGCCATTGTCTCGTGCACATTTCGAGAATTTCCTTTAATTGCTAATATAACCATTTTGCCTAATAATAATGCATTCCCCTGCTTACATGTCACTTGTCTATAATCATTTAGAAATTTTACCTAAATCCTATATATATTCCCATTTTTACTTTTCTGTACATTAATGCAAGTTAAAAAATGATTTTATCACATTCCTCTCCTACCCTGCTATGACTAAAACACCATAATATGTAACAATATTTTGGAAATTGTACGTATTTTTCAAAAGAAAAAACTTTTCAGTCTCATGCAAATTTGCCGCCTTTCGAATTTTTCCGCTGTGGGCTGTAGCCCATTTAAGTCCGTGGTGTAAATCCATGACTGTATATATATATATATATATATATATATATATATATATATATATATATATATATATATATATATAGAGAGAGAGAGAGAGAGAGAGAGAGAGAGATATAGATAGATAGATAGATAGATAGATAGATATTTCTTACTTATATATCAAATAACTGGGTAACCCTGCAAAGAGCTATTTCAAAAATTCCAGAGTATACGTAAAGTGAGAAAAAAAAAGAACTGGTATGAAGAAATAACCGACTAGGAAACGTAAGAAAAGAATAAATGATCGGGATATAGGGGCAATGTACAAACCCCTAGAAAACTTCGAAGAAACGAACAATAACCGGATAAATAGGCGAAAAAAGAATAAGAAAACTAAAAAGCAAAAGTCAAAATGCAATAATAATAAAATTATCCGAGAATTCAAGAACGGGGAAGAAAAGAAAACGTTTATTCGTAAGTTCTTGGTAGCACTTATTTCTTATTCTTAAATATTAACTAATTTTAAAAAAAAACAAAACTAAGTAAAACCGAGTATAGCACTACTCATTTTAATGCCGATAACCACTACGAATTATATTTATATAATAATACGTTTTGATTTTCAACTGCTTTAATGTTTTTAATATTCCGTGATCACGAAACCTTCAGCTTCCAAACGCGTCAGAATTATATGTATTTTTATAAATCTTTATTTCAATACTATTCATTCTCCACATATGTATATCTGCTTTGTATTGTATGAAATGGTTGAGAGTTGTCACTGTCCACAAACGCTCAAAGTACATTACACGAATTTTAATCAAATATCTTTGGTAAATAGACATAATATAGTATTATATTGAAATGCTGATATAAAACACCTTTTGCACTAAAGCAATGACGTCATATCCGAAAATTTTTAAAACCGCAGCCATCCATTACAACCATTTTTAATTTCAAAATACGAACATCACAATGAAATACACACACTCAACAATTGTAAACAAAGAACCGCGTTCGTGTTGATATTAGCATTTTTATAAAAACCGAAATAAATTGACGCAAATGGAATATTTTTATAAGCATAAAAAATGCGCAACATAAATTATAGAGGCGAAATAAAGAAAAATAAGGATGCGCAGATCGCGAACGCTCGCATTTTGGCATTTTTTCGAGTGTAAAAGAGTCGTTCATTTGTTTTAATCTCGCAAGCAGTTATAACGAAATATATTCGTAATATTTTGAACTTTTTTCTTGATAATTCGACAGTATACTATTTTGTAATATTCGTTAATATTTCTCGTTAATTTTGTAACACAATGGAATTTTAAAAAACGGTTTTAGCAAAAAACCTTTGTACCATAAGCGATCAAAAATTAGGATTTTTTGTATGCGTATTTGCTAACGTGACGACACGGAAAAAAAAATAATAAAGAAAAAGAACGAAATGAATTTATCGCATTCTTTTTAAGCGTTACCGGTTATAGAAATGAGAAAAAGATGAAAAATCTCAAGTACAGTATTATCCATTTCCGTATTACGTATGTAAATCAAACTAAACTATAACTACACAGAAATCATAATTATACAATATATATTATTATTTATAAAAACAATGTCGGTATTGTTTTTATAAATAATAATATTATATAATTATAATTTCCTTGTAGTTTTACTTTAGTCTGAGACAAAAATAGCCTGCAACATTCCAGAAATTACTAGATTGCATTATTAATGCTTGTCCTATGAATTCGGTTTCAAAATGCGCCCGCAAATGTACTTCAGGGAACCGTTACCTAACGCAGGTATTTATTATGGCTTCTATTAGGATGATTTAAAAATCATCATCAAACGCGCATGCGCAATTTAAATTTCTCGGTTTTCATATGATCGGCACTGAAACCGTTCAGTCACAGGACGGGATTGGCGACAATCCAGTTTTAGGAAAAACGAGTAGAGTTCAGAAACCAAGGTTGAGCGTTGTTGCGTTTGGAAACTCACTGCGGAGCACTCGTCGTCTTTAATTGTATGGAGTATAATCATAATTTAAAGATGTACATAAAATGAATTGGAAATTGTACGTCGCCCGCAGACGACGCTGTTGATTGTCGACGGCACGGTAAAAGAAAATATTAAAAAGGAACAAGAGAAAACTGCAAAGGCGTACTAGAACAAGAGGAAAAAGGTGCTTGAAAATTAAATAGAGAACTTTACGCGAAACAAAGAGGAAGGAAGTTAAGCAACTTTTCAATGAAAGTTGCGCGACCGAAGAAACGTATTCCGTTTTCAAGACTAATTTCAAAATTTAACTTTGCTCAGAATTTTTGTCGTAAAGATAAACTTAGTTTAGGGGAAAAGTAAAAAAAATTTCTTTAAAAATAAATTAATTAAATTTAATCCTTCGGCCGCTTTAAAATACCCTAGAATAAAAATATGACTGAATAACAAATTCCTTTTTCTCCCCCGATACACCTGTGTGAATCTGATATTATTTCTCTAAAAACCTACCTTTACACTTTTTTCGCAGACTTTGAACAACAAAACGAATTATAGAGTTTGTTTTTTTTTTTTGTTTTTTTTTGGCTTATCAATCCTATTTTTATCGTTATTATTATTATTATTTTTTCTATTACTTTGTTATATACATGTAAATATATTAGCCAGAGAATTAACGGTTACGCACAGGTATCTGTTATTTTGTCATAGTGCAACTCGTTAGTCAGTGGTAGTTTCGTTGGAGCGGAACCCGCTTTGAATCCTGTTGCCGCACATTGAAAATATTGAAAAATTTCATTCGCGCTGTTTTTTTTTTTTCTTTTTGCCTAGACCGACTTAATGATAGTCACACTAGCCGGTTACTAAATTCTCTGTCGAATCAAGTGAAGTAAACACCAATAGAATAAAAATGAAAACAGAAATTAAGCTAATAGGGAACTGGAATAGCTTCTTTATAGCAACAAAACATAATGTTCGAATTATTATGCGAGAGGGCTCGTTGAATACAATCGAAAGAAAATAATATATATCTATAATAATCTCGGTTCTAACAATGAGAATTTAAAAAGCAAAGCTAACATCGCACAGGAATAAAAAATGCAATATGGGAAAGCTCACTGACACCCAAGATCCTTAAAAAACGCGTAAGTCTGTAGTCGTTATATCGATTGCAGCTGAATAATAAATGATTAAAATGATTAAAATGATTAAAATTTTCTCTGAAATTTTTTATGTAATAGATGTTGTTAGCCCAACGGGATTCTGTACTAGATTAAAAACCATCAAGGATTTTGACTGGGGCGCAGTCTAAGCCGTTACAAATGTGCAGGAGTTAAACTGGACCGAACACTAATTTGATGATAAAACAACGGTATCAACAGAAGAGATGGCTGCACTGTAAAGATAGATTTACCGGAATCCTGATTTTTTTTTGTACATAACGTATATTTAATGACGTTTTACTGCCTCTATGAAAAATTTTATCCAAAAAGTCGGAGGATAAAATGAATGGAAATTGCCCGACTTTTACGATTTTTTTTTTTTTTGCAATAAAATCAACCCGTTCATTTAGCGAAATTCCATGGTGGTGACGAGGAATGCAGCAAAACTTAATGACCCCTCCATGTTTTGAACTATGGAAATAATTTTTTTCAGTTAATGTTTGCTAGCCAAAAAACCTAAGAAAAAAGAACGTCAGTCAATATTAGTTGGCGGGATAAGTTTTCCAGGACTATAAGATTATATTCTTACTTCAATTGTTTCCCTAAAATTCTCACCTAATTCTTCTTTTATCTTCTTTTCCGAAACATACGCTTTTTCTCCCGTTTATGCTGCTCGCTATAGCACTGAAAAGTCATGATTTTTTTTTTTTTGATTTTTTCAGCGTCTTCTTTCATTTTCCCTGCGGCAAGTGATAAAAGTTGTTGTCACCAATCTGAAAAGGACAGATATTTATTGAAAACCTATTATGCCAACGTTTAGCGCTGTTATTCATTTGACGCTTCCAATTAGAAACATTCTACGCTTTCCTTGGGAGCAGTTTTGAATTTTTCATCCACTAATGGACGATATAATTTATAAATGAGACAGTTTTTTTTACCAACTCACGCGCATCTTCCATCATCACATCTACTGTGTACACCGGCAGTATAAAGCTAAAACATCGCACACACACACATCGGCAATAGCGTTCTTTTACGTCTCCGAATTTTACTATTAAAGGACACCGATTAAAATGAAAATTCCACAGAGCCTGTGTGCTGTTTAGGGGAAAAAATCTCGTAAAACCTCAAAAACGAAGTTAGGAAGGTCAATGCAGCGCAATTTATCTTTTAGATTATCTCCGTATAAAGTCGATTCGGACGATTCTTGAAGAAGAAAAAAGAAATGAACTTCTTTATTGATAAAGTCACTGTTTTTTCGATATCAGAAAAAAAGACCTGCAAGTTTTATAAGCCGTTCAGAATCAAATATTTTACCACAAACTTTGAATGCGTCCTTACTAATGCTAAAAGACCAGTCAATTAAAAACGAAATGTACATGATACGTTGACCAGGGAGGTCCAGCCCTAAAAAATCTGTACCAGAGTTGTCTATAACAAATATTATTAGCGGAATTAGTGTACAATCTGGACCTATAATGTGTTACTAATAAAACAACTGAATCGATATCAATACAAGATTTCGTTAAATTGTCAATGATCATTATAAAAATCGGTGTTATTAAACATGAATAGATTAATTCAAAAATTAATTTTTCCCTTCATTCCATATTCAAATTGATTTTCTGTGGATTCGCAATCATTTAGGCATTTTTGGTAATGTAGCGGCGGACTCCTTGGCTCGAGTTGCTACTTCTTCCCACCTATTTTCTTCAGAAAAATCCACCTCCGCTGTATAAAATTTTTCACCTCAAATTATAGTATCGGATATGTACGTTTTCTTTTTTTCTAACAATTGTTCTTTCTATCTGTCTGTTCAACCTAGTGTCTTCCTGCCAAACCGTGGTTCTCTCTGTTTCCTTCACTCCGCCGTTCTATTGTCGTCTCCATTATTCGTCTGTGTTCTTGAGACATACTCTATTATCTTCCTATCGTTTTCGTTTTTCGTTGGTTTCTTCTCCATATTGTCCACTCAAACGAAAATTATGATTGCGATGCTGCATTACAATTTGGTGCTGCGAATTGGTATTCCTACTCCGTATTGTGCCTCCTATATTCTGTGTCTTTTACTTCTCCGCGTATCATTCCTATTGTTTGTTCCTTCTTACTAGCTGACCGCATTAAAATCCAACTGATTCATTTCCCTTTCTATGAAGGCCCCTGGTTGACGAACCCAATAAAAATAATAATAAAAAAAAAAAAATTAAAAAAAATAGGAGGGAATCTTTCCTCAAGAGTTCTGCATCACCTCTCCTCTCACCAGGTAAGGCTAATAGTCGGAGCCGCAGTGAAAGGCTACCCAGCATTTAAATAGCGACCGTTAAACAAGGTCCGTGTTAACAAAAATATCATTCGCGGTTACTAAAAGTATTTTCGCAGTTGTAACTTAAATTTCAATAATACAAAAAAGAAAAAAAAACATCTCTTCCGCTGCCGAAGGTTTCGACGTACCGCAACGAATTGAACTATATACCGCCACCGTTGAATCGGACGCGGACAACAGTGAAACGTACAGTTTAATAATTTGTGAGCATTAAAAACTGTGAGATTGGTGTACTGGTAAATTACAAAAATACATAACTTTTAAAAAAATATTTAAAATAATATTAAAAAAAAGAAACACCTAAAATATAAATTTCTTCGAAAATAATAATAATAATAATAATAATAATAATAAAAATAACGACATAATTTTACGTTCGCGGTAATTACGGTGGTAGGGCTTAACTAAACGGCGTACATCGATGCAGCATTTACATGCGCTTAGTTGTGCAAAGTAATAGCGAACACGTTTGTAATTATTTCGCGTTCATTAAAATGGATTTTTGGTTGCCGCAATGTTACAAAGGGATGATGTACGGCTGGTAAACATTAAGTGGAGCACAGCTGCCTAATGGTATAAGCAGAAGATACTGTAGGTTCGTGTTCATTACCGAAATTATTATACGTTGCCGCTAAATAGAATAGTTGAAAGCAGCTAAAATAAATTATAAATGGAGCTTCGGATGTTCAATTTTGTCAACGCGCTCGGCGCAATCGTTTCTCTTTGTTACAAATGCGACAGTTATCTGATATAAACACTAAATTTTCCGAATGTCACTCCCTTCGTTTGAAGACGTACTAATAGCAGACACGTTTTTAAAAACAATGAGAAATTCTGCACGTACTATTTTAAAAATTCTTATCCGTCCACCTTCGACAAAAAGTCTTACAAATCAAACGGAATTTCGATTTTTCTATGCTCAAATGATACTTATGAGGATGAGGTTTTAGTTCCAGCAAAGGAGCCACTCATATTATTTTCATCCCTCCCCCCACCTCGAGTATTAATGTAAAATTAAGTTTTCAGAAAATAAATTATAACAATTGCATAGTGAGAAGCGTATTTTAAGTTAATAAAATATCTGTCAGAAATTTAAAATTTATAATTTTCGCTATTTATTCGAACTTTTGCGGACATTCTGCGCAAGGATGACTTTAGAAGCGCTACTCTACTATAGAGGCGGTTTTAATTTTCGAATTACGTGATTAATGTTGTCACTGATATATTCGCTGTCGCCGCATGCCTTTATTCGGAAATCAAGCTATCACCCTTCTTTCCTTTACAGATATTTTACCCAATCGTCTTCTTCCGTTGGATTTTTTTTCGGCTCAATCCTTTTTGTCAACCAGTGTACATTCTCAAATATTCCGAATTATCCCTCCGCACCTACGTTCGACGTTTTTAATGATTTTCTCGTATTCGTCGTATATTCCTTTACTTCAAATACAAAATCTACCCAGAATATCTTTCCAAATTTCCGTTATGTGCACGTGTTTCAAATACATGTTCACACTCATACACTCTGCCGTATATGCCGGTGGCGTCCTAAAAGAGAGGAGTTTTTTGGATTAAAATCGGCCATTACACTTCTTAAAAAATATTTGTAACATTAGTTAAAAAGGCGTCAATTATTTTTAATATTCGGTTAATAGACTAATTCAGGTATAAAAAAATTATAATTGTAGGCGACATTATTAACATTTGTATATAATTCCGTATATTATACGTTTATACATATGCCAGATAAGTATCTTCGCGTTTTAACATCGTGGTGAAAAAATAAAAAGAAAACGTCGAATCCGGGTCAGCTGAATGAGATTATCTTTCTCGCTTCCAAGTCCATCCCTCCCCAGCTCGTACTTTTTCTGTTGCTTCGCCCTCTTTATTCGCGTTTGAATAGCACGCCCGACTTCAGGATACCGGAATCCTTATTAACTGCAGCTCTCAGCTGCGAAAGGAATCATTCGTTTTGCTTACGGTTGATTTTCGTTTCAATCTGATCCGACAATTTTTTCTGCTCTACAGATCCCGTGTAAGATTACTTCTATTCACTAACACTTTTCTAAAACTCACCCGGCAATTTGTTTTCACTCTATTATATCTCTTCTGCGCAGACATTAAATGATTTAAGAAAATAATGGGCACACATCCTCTTTGACTTAGCATTCCTACCGTCCGATGATAACCATAACTTTTTAAACGATGTATATATATATATATGTATATATATTTTTTTTTTTTTTCAAATATTAAACAAGACCACAAACGTACCCTGTATGGGCTAGGCAAACAAATTTGTTCGTGTGGATATGAGAAATTGTTTCCGGTAAAGCACCACTTAAGATAAAAATGCTCCAAAGGGTGCGATTATTTTTTTCGAAATCATTAAAAACCAGTACGTAGTAGTTTGGTGCTAAATGTTTTCTTACTGCGTGAAACAAAGGTAGACCGAAAATTATAAAAACATTCTAATTAGAACATTTTTTTGTAAGAATTGAAAAATTTTTATATTCGCCGATTACTGCTCCAAAATACTGAATGTATTTCAAATAGATGTCAACATGACTCATATTATTTCCCCTTATTTATAACCATGCTATAATTAAAACCAGTTTATGTCACAGTCAGTATCACTTAGATATTGAGAAATTACTCCAATCAGTAACACTATGGCAATATTTAAATTGCTTACCTTGAAAACGCGCAGTTTGAAATATCATAATTTACGAAAAAATAATAGGCAATTTACTGAATATGATTTTAAGAACTCCGCATATTTATAATAAATAATTTTCGGAAACAACTGTGAAAACACAGTTGTTTCCGAAAATGATTTATTATGAGTAATCACTGTGAAAGCTTTAAATATTTGTTTCGCCGCAACCGAATCGTGCTAATTGTTGGGCTTTAATAAAATCAAAAGTAACAGAACAAAATGGACAGAGGATAGGAAGAAAAAGCACAGTGAAATAATGAAGAAATACTGGAAAGAACGGAAAAGGAAAAGTTTGCTGTTTTCACGCGGTCCATAGATGGCGAAGAGAAGAAGAATTAAAAGGAATTATTTATAACACTTTTGACGATTCTTCAACAATTCGTACTGAATTCTGTTTCTTTTCAGCCAACTTCAAAAATTTGCACCCTCGTTATTCAAAATATTTATTAAAGTCAACTTGGCATTATTTCTGAAAGTACCATTTGCTTTAAACACAATTATCTCTTTTTTATCCTTCGCCATTCCATTTTGCTCGTATCATCCGCTTATTCTAGAAACTACTTACTTACTAGTCCGCTTCCTTAAGCTTTAAACGTAATTTAATTTCTAATTCTTTTTGTCTTTTAATTATTATTATTATTATTTAAACAAAAACAAGTTGAATAATACGTTTTGCGATTTTTTTTCCCTTACTTTGGCAAGCTTTTTTCATTTGATGCCAGCATTTTCTTCGGGAGTATTCAATTCTTGCTTAATCGATTGATTCGTTGTTCCATCCTAAAAGTTTCCCCATAAACTGACCGTTCTAATGCTCCGATGTATTACAAAAATTTCTCCGTAACATTTCCGAATGTGGGACCGGAAATATTAAACTTTTAGCCAGTTTACTTTGTTTTCGTTGTGACCGTATACTTCCGTATGCAGAGCAATTTTTGACGCTGCCGCCTTTATTTCTTAACTGCAGTTTTCTACATGTCATACAGTTGAACTTATCTACAGCTTCAAAATCGGATATGGTATCCCGATTACGTCTATTGTCTTAATATTACCTTAGTAATAATTAACCGTAAGGCCGTATCGCTGTTAGGATTTCATTTATAGTTTACTTAACTTAAATTGCTGTCTTTAGAAAGTGCGCCTTCATAATTCCGTCGTCATTAATTTTTCCTTACATATAATGTATTCGAAATATATATATATATATATATATATATATATATATATATACATATATTAATTACAACGTAATTCTTAGGCTACCCCCATTAGAAAAAATGTCCCAATTTTATGTAACGTTTGTTATATTTTATAAGATTTTTGTGATTGTTATTATATTCATATGGATCGATTTAGAATTACGTTGTAAATGTTGATAATTTTATACAAAGTATAGAAGAGAAAGAGACAGAAATGTAAGCAAAAGGGGTCAAGGGTCACAGCCCCTTGCGAGGCCAAAATTACCTAGTTTTTATATATATATATATATACATATATATATACAAATATTGAATAATAAAGGGGGTCATATGCATCCTTGTTTCTGTCAGCGCACGTTTTATACCGATATTATGTTTGCGCAACTTCAAAAGTAAAACCTTTTTTATTAATTTGCTTAAAATGTTACCCAAACGCGATCAAAGTTGATGGAATTATGAATTCTCTATCAAATTCATTAAGTTTTCGCAATCATCAGACGTAGTTTCGTAATTCATTCTCCTTTTTTTTATTTTTTCAGAACGAATTCATTCTGCACAGATATTAATTTTTTTTTTAAACAATTAATAGTATTTCACTAACGCGGGATATACTAACGCTGTGTACTACACCTGTTTTCTTATGAATAGGAACCAAATAAAAAGAAAAACAAAATAAATGCTAATCAACGAGCTTTTGTTCATTCCTACTCCTCTCCCTTCCTACATAGATATCTTTAAGCCTTGTATGGTTTCTAAAACTATTCTTCTCTCTTCCGCAAATCTATCTGCCGACAACCAAAACTAAATTCCTCAGAAAATCCTAATTAATAACATCGCCGCTTCTATTATTATTGGGTACTATCTGCAACCGGTTTTACACTTTAATCTGTATTTTGTCTATTACTGCCGATGACGTATTTTCTTCAACTGCTTCTTCTAACATTTGTGCTGATATACTTCTATAAGCGTGTCCGCACTTGCCCTTTTTTACCTTCCGTCACAGTGTGATATCTTGAAAATTCTTCTTCGCGCCTCCAAAAAGTTCTAATTTCTTTCGCATTACCTTGTTCATCGTCTCCGAACAATACAAAATATATATACGTATGTATGCATTTGTAGGAGGATAAGTTTTTATAAAACCATTTACTCGTATCTTTCGACATTACAATTTGTTTCCTTTCGTGTTCCGGACTTGATGTCTTACTTGCACTTTCCATCATCGCGCTTACAATAACACTGCTCGAAAGTTTTTGTTGTTATTTTTTGCGGCTTTTGACAATTTAAAATCATGTCCTACATCTATTTTTGTATTCCTCGTCTGTTAATTGAAAAAACTCGATTATATGATTTTTTTTTTTAGTTGCGTAATATGAATTTTGTACACAATATCACAATTACGAAATTTCTCGCACCGATAAATTCCTGTTACCATTTCCTAATACCTTAAATGTCATTTATACATATCTCTCGGAAAGCAAAATATATGCGCATTCACCGAATCCGGCCGAAAAGTTAACGTAGATACCTACTACAGAGTTACATAATTACTTACATAATTTCACTAAAATAAGGGCTCAAGTTTTGCCTCGATATCGACCGTTCCTACCAACAGAAAAAACATTGCAATCCGTATACGCACTGATCCTGAAGAAGCGATGTCAATTCATCACGCGTTTTTCTAAGCTATTAACATTCCGCTCCCTACAAACTGAATCGTTTTTTGCAGCTTTACTTCCGGAAAAACTTTTGCAACTCCAAATAATCTGTCTTATCATTTTCCGCTCCAGCCGTTAGGAATTTTTCCGTTCCCTATAAAATATGAGAAGCGTTATGACAGTATCTAACGCGAGTAAATAACAAAAGCCAAGCCTCATCTGCGCTTTAAATAATGCCTAACTGGATCGTAGCAGGATTCTTACGGATTCAGAATTTATAAATTAAGATTTCTGCTCGAGCTAATGGGTTCTTAGCTGACCATCTTGAAGCAGTAAATTCGATCAAGCATTCTTAAAAAAAACAGACGAACCTTTAGCCGGAAAATGGAAAAGACAACTTGCGTACGGAAAAAATATTTAAACAGGAAGTGATCCTTTCACAACGCATAGCTTCCGATTTCGATTTCAATGATAATTTATTAAAAACAAAAAAAAAAAAAAAAAAACAAAAACGCAAAAGAACCACAGTACCAAGGTGGTACCTGAGATTACATAAAAAACATAGACTTTTTCCTACATTCTCTTTTCTCTTCTAATTTTATCAGCTGTTATTCGTGGCCTCTCCCGCGCATTTATTATCTTTTCGGGTACATTTCCTTTGATCACTGCTATCATCTTTCAATTTGCTCTTTAGCATTCCATCAGTAAACACTACATAATCAATCATAAACTCTACCTACTTACCCGTTCGCTCGCCGGAATTTTTTTGTTATACATTCATTATTCTAGTAAAATATTTAAAATATTCACACGACGTGGTTACTAAATTGCGTAATGTGTTAAACAAAAAATTTTTACGAAGCACGATATCGAATGGAACATTTTTAACCGATACTAAAATTAAATACTGCATCCGCATTGTAATATACTATAATGATTACAAAACAATCTGAATATTATCCGCAAATAACGAACAAAGAAACCGAAGAAGTTAATTCGAAAATTTTGATTTAAAATTCTTGCCCCTCTCCCTAAATGCACAGTTTTACTGGAATTTTCAATTAAAACGATGCTGTAAACACACTTTAGGGTATACCTAACACAAAAAATTTTAAAATTTCGAGTTTTACCCCCCCGCCCATTACAGCCGCTATATTGCGCCCACCGGGATTACACCTACCTATAACCATCCTCGCAAGCTAGCTATTGTATGTTGAAAATATGAAGTCAATCGGTTGAGTAATTTGATCGTGACGTGGCCTCGAACAAAAAACACTAGAATTTTATATATTAAAAAATATATATATATACATATATAACTAAGCCCTTGTCGCCGTGATAAAAACGGACCCCCCGGTACTAGTTCTTCTATAACATTATAGAAGAGTTTTTTCGAGTGACTACGCTATATCGCATCTTTTTTATTTTGTGTTTCTTAAAAAAGTAAAGACAGTTTCCAATTTCTTATTTTGATTTTTATTTTTTTTTTTTTTTTTTTTGGGCGCGCCAGCGGCATTGACCCAACAACAACAGAAATTAAGGAAGGGGTTAAATAAAAAGACGATTAGAAATAGAGCTTAGGAAAGATTGGAGTACAGGGATTATATCTGGAGATGGAAAGGAAAGGACAAAAGAAGAATTATACGGAGCAGGAAGACCCAGTGCCAAGATTTTCGAGTACAAAACAGAGCGCTCGGAATCAAGGGCAGGGCATTCAAAGAAGATGTGGTTTGCATCACATATGAGAGGAGAGATGGAATTATGAAGGGGACAATCGGGAGAAGGGGACAGGAAAAAACGAAAACGTGAAGAGGGCAGAAGTGAGTGATTAATACGTGATTTTTATTATACATACGTCATTCCGGGGTAAGAGAATGACGTTGTTATTAATACATACACATATATCCATTTATCATCAAGTTGAAATTAATATTTCACCACCGATAAGTCATGTGACAACTTTCATTTTTTATCTTCCCGTTTTAAGAAGTTTACGTCATCGTAATTTTTAATGGCCCTCTTTATCACTTAATATGAAAAAAAATAAATAAAAAGAACCATATCGGTTAAATATAATTAGTATTCCGACAATACACATAAGGAAAGCGAATAAAAATACACGCAAGTAATCATTATCTTTCTTTGTTCGAGCCTATAGACTTTACGATAATACACGGTAATCATTAATTTTCTTCACTGGCATTTAGAACGGTTTTAGTGGCACTGCTACTTCTGCACCGACTTTACAACGGGCCGTGAAAGCTTCTTCAAGTTCGATAGCAGAAACGTAATAAAACATTTTTATCGCAATTATGCATTTAAACAGGTTGAAAAAGAGTTCACTAATTGAAGCTGACAGAGTAGCCGTAATTACCTCTACTCGATATCTAATAAAATTAAAGTAGCGGACCCAGATTCTTTCTGTTGGCCGCCTTACCCTTTTCCAGATTTCTCTGGTACCCAATTATTTCGAGCAGAATAAACATGAGAGAGACTTGGATCCGAACGAGACAAGTCTCGAACCCGTGAGCTCTGATTTGGTGGCCAAGCGCTTTAACCACTAGACTATTCCTTCTTCTTCTTCTTGCTGTGCCGGCTGATCTTGGTCATGGCTGGCCATCTAGCGAAGTCTTGCTGATATTCTGGCACCACTCTCTGTTGCACGCGGAGTATACCGATCATTCTGTATTTAATCCTGTCCGCGTTTTAATATCACAGAACCAGCTACGTTTTCTCCGTCCAATTCTTCTTTTAGCTTCAATTCTTCCCATCAAAATGGTTTGTGGCAAGGTGTATCTTGTTCCACGATCAAGTGTCCGAAATATTTCAATTTTCAAAATTGTATTAAATTGCTCAATTCGCGGTCTTATTGAGTATCTCCTGGTTGGTTTTGTTAGCTGTCCAGGGTACCTTCAAAATTCTTCGTTAGCACCACACTTGTAATCGATTTAGCGTGTTTTTTTTTCAAAGTCCACGTCTCGTAGCCGTATAGTAAGATGAGACTACCGGTATATATGAAGAAAAAAAAAAAAAAAAAGGACTTACACGTGAATAATTTTCCCTGCACTGCATACAACGCCGAAACAATTATTAATGTAAACTTCATCCGAAACCGAGTCATAATCTTCCGCACTGAGGATAAAGCGACATTTTAACCTAGTAATCACCTGGACGTTCACTCAGGAAAATATAAAAAACAGCTGTAAGGTTGTTTCTTCCCCAAACGTAGAAATGTTTCTTTTCAATCGTTTTCCATTTAATTATTACACCGCGCAGAATGAATTTCATTCTGTTTTGTCTGATTCGCGCACTATGTTGTATTTAAGAGTGATACGTGTAAAATTTAATGAGCGTCTTTTTATAAAATAAATAAAATTAAATGGTTTCTCGAATTTAGAATTCATCTGAAAATCGAAACTCCACATACCGTCTCCTGCAAAACCAAACAACTCAAGTTCGGTACGCCTCTCGTGGAAGGCGTTCGTTGGGCCCTTACATTAAATATCACAGTTCGCGGATCGCAGAAGATTAATAACCGAAATGAACTCATTTAATTCCTCTATTTCCAAACGCGTAAAAATATAATTTCCTTTAAAAATAGATAAATATATAGACTAAAAATTATCCTAATAATGCGACTGTTGCAATTTTTACAGTTCTATAAATTTACGAAAAGGATCCATAATACTGATGGAATGCAGTCCGAAAAACTTTCCAATCCAATATACGGCACTATTCGAAACAATCAGTCCTTCAAGAAGCTGCTTCTAAGACGCATTCTAAAAATTACACGACCTCGGGATATTTAAAAGAACAAATGTTCACGACTAATCTAAATGATAAAAAGTAACACCGGATTTACCGATTTACCTTACATTTGTGCAACATTAAAGTAAGTTATAAAAAATCTCGGCTCCCCACGTTTTTTATTAATAGGAGAAAAATATTTAAATATAATTTCAATTTTCCGTCAATCGACTTATCGAACAAGTCTCGTAAAAACTTTTATCTCTTAATATTCACCGGCGTTTAATAGTACAAGCTCGAGCAGGCCCTCGACGAGACCGGCAAAAACAATTGTATCAATTCTAAAACTGTAATAATTTTCCTTTTCATCCGACCCTAGTAGCCGCTTAATTTAAAGAGATGCTCCAAGTTCGTCCGAACAGTCGAAACGAAAAGATGAAAACCGCGTGCAAAAAAAAAAAATAGCCATGTACATTTACATACGTCTATTAAAAAAAGTCAAAAACTTACCGCCACGCACAAATGCTATCTTGTAAAGCAGAATTTGCAACAAAATTATTATTCGCTTCATTTTATTTTTGAAGATCTATTTCTCAGGGCAGACGTATAGCAAAAAAAACAAGCAAACAAGCCAAAAAATGAAAAAAAAACAAATTGTCCGAATTTACAAAAAACGAAGTGGATTAAATTAATTTAAATTAAAAAAGAGGATATTTCGATTTTTCCCCGACCGTAATATAAATTCGAACGCGTATGAACCACCGCGCTAATATAACAGATAATACGTCAAGAATGGAGTGAAAAAAAGAAGAATTTCTAACAAACCAACGGAGGCACGTCAATTTCCAACCCTTACGGAATGTACTAGCTCCGAACCGGCAGAATCGGGAGGAAAACCAGCAACGTTTCCAGTCGGCGAGAAATGCGCACGCGCCCCTAAATACAAATCCTTTTTGAACTTTCAAGAAAAGTCGTCAGCCGAAGATACAACACAACTCTTCTTTATCTTCTGCTGTATCGTTCATTTTTTTCCAACATCTTTTTGTACTGTGCCGAACTGCACCTTTTTTTACTCGGCCGCACTATCCGTTCTCAGTTTTAGGGTCTCAGCATTAAAACTTGAAGCGCATGATGTTTTCCAATTTGGCCACTTTTGTCACTCCCTAGTGAGTTCGGGAAAGAGCAAAATCCTAGAACGAACAACTACTAGGAAAAAAGACAAAAAATTAATTTATTTCGTTGTTTTTTTTTGTTTTTTTGGGGGGGTTTTTCCAGGTTTTCTTCATTTCCTAGTTCCTCGTTTCTTTTTTGTTTGCTTTTTTTTACTGAAAATTGGATTCCTGGTAACGTGATAAAAAAGCCGATTCGTGATTATTTCAATTTTTATAAAATTCCGACGTCCCCCAGCTGCCCAGCCATTGTTTTTTCCGACTCTTAATTATTATTCAAACTATCTCTACTTCGTCACGAGCAGAAGACAGTGTGCCTTAATGACATAGAAAATTATATTGTTTGCGAATTAAAAATTAAATTTTTTAATTTTAACCAATGCGGTATTATATATATATATATATGTACAC
The DNA here is from genome assembly GCA_039619475.1 of Icerya purchasi. Lineage (NCBI taxonomy): Eukaryota > Metazoa > Arthropoda > Insecta > Hemiptera > Monophlebidae > Icerya > Icerya purchasi. The sequence continues at coordinate 292,488,540 of CM077116.1, read as the reverse complement.
TCGCCACGAGGACACTAGTGCACCGTCAATGTTATTAAAGAGCCGGATTTTATTGACTATTCCATTCTTTGCAAAATGAAATAATTGTCTTATACTCATGAAAAAAAAAAAAAAAAAAGTGCACATATTAAACGTTTCAGGATAACACAAAAATGTTATACGATTTTTCATATTAGCACTAGGCTAAAAATGGCAATAGTTTCTAATATATACATATAGCTGTTCTTTTTTGACCATTCGATTCCGATGATCTAACAGGTGCTATTTTCCAAACCATACTGTTCTCAGCCTCGTCATTTGTTTAACCCGTCCCACCTACCGTATCGGACATCATTCACTGTGTCTATCGTCTTCTATTAATTTTGCCTTGAAAATGTTTTCTGTTCCGGTGGATGACCTTATTACGTGACCGAAGAGCTTAAGAAATATTATCTAGCAGGCGTTCTGGAGTATTGTAGCTCGTTCAAAATTAATGTTTTTTTTTTCGCTTCCCATAAAACCTGTAACGTTCTATAACGGCAGGTTGCAGAAGCCTGCATATGTTTGCGATCTCTTGTATTTATAGTGCAGCACTTAGAAGCGTATATTGTCATCCAAATTAAACTTTTTTTTTATGTGTTTGTTAAAAATTTTTCAATTCCTAGTACATTTTGCTAATGCAGTCCTAACAGTTCCTACTCGCCTTTTAATTTCTCCTCCGCACAGTCCCTTATCAATTATTATTGAGATGGCTAATTTGGTCCTTTCTTTTATCCAGCAGATTAATTGAAATATCTTATATATTTTACCACGACTATTAGCTTCTGCCTGTGATATAAAACGATTATGTTCTTCTTACGCTGAGATAAATAAGAAAATCCCATAACGATTTAATAAAAATTACAGAAGACCAGCATGTCCAGAGAATTTCCCTACAACGGGCTCTAAAGGATTAAGTATATTATATTAATAACTAGGCCTTTTTGCACGCCTGCTGTTTTTGTTCACACTCGAAGAGGACAAAGCTACACACTTTTTTCTAGAAATTTCTCAGCTCAAAAACTGAACAACCCGTTGACCGTTTATTTCTTTACAGCAATGTTGGCCAAATTTAGCACTTGCACACATGCTCACTCGTTACAAATAATGTAACTATCTGCATACTTGTTTTTATTTCCCGCAGCATGCAGGAATTTGTCCTACGCAAAATCTCATAAATCAATGAACTGGTATCACAATATAAAAGATTTACCTGTATATATCTTACACGTGACATTATAGTGGAAGTCAAATGTTTTTAATTTGCTTATATACAAAATAGCTATACATATATAAATATATAAAAAAATAAATAAATAAAGTAAATCCTATACCCTTGATATGACGTCACTAAGATATAGGCTTGTTAAATCTAATAGTTATAGGGCTAACATATACTGTAGTTTTGTTCACTTAATGTTTTTCTATCTTTAAAATCACTTTTTCTAACGAGCTTAGTCAATTTTTCTTTACCTGGAATAAATTGCATGTTGGTCCCGTGCTTGACATCCTCCATCAGTTTTTAAAAACGCAATTGTTTATACACTTGTAAAAGCTTTTCTTAAACTTATTTGACACTTTTTTTTTTCTTCTGCAAAGTGTTCCAAATTAATATACGGTTTTAACCATATTAATGAATTAAAAAAATAACTTGATCACTTGTTGTAGTTTTAGCCCTAATACAATTTCTTGTTTAAGATTTCTGTAATGTATAATATAAACTTTATAAATATACCATAAATGTGTACCTCGATATAAGCAAAAGTAAGTATAAAATAATTTACTTTAATAAATTAAAATAACTTACTTTAGAAACGTTTTGGACATAACCCATCATCAGCTAACAATACAGAGTAATTACTTTATTTTCTAGTGTATTAATTAATTTCTTACATGTTTTAATTGTTTTAGTCTCTAGTCACAAAAAAAAATTATTATACTAAATGCAGATTTTTAAGATACTCCAAATCTACCTGAAGCAGATAACTGACAAGGCTATCGTCAAACGTAATATTTAATTCTAATATTTCTTTCTAACTAAACGATCCAAAGTCACCCCAGGAAGTTGTTAATTTATGGTCCAACTGTAAAGATTATTTGCATTTAAATACGTTATAAAAGTATTATGTGCTAAAAAACAATTCAAACTATCGTGGTTTTTCTGTACCAATCGTCCATTATTTTCGGTGAATACCACGTCATAAATTTTTTCACGTTTGCGGATCGAATAATCATCAGAAAATACACAAATACAAAAACAGTGAGCTGTTGTACAATGTTGAACCCTCTCTTTAGATACGTACTTAACGCTCATAGGCGTACATCTGATTGGTTAATTACAGGTTCCTACGCATTTGATCTTGACCAATCACCGTCCTCCAATTCGAGTCAATGTTTTTGACCATCATCCGTGTTAAAATTTTTATGTTCTTCAATTTCTACAGCTTCTCTAATTAGCCGCTTACTCGCGTTTTCGATCTCGCTAATATTCTCGCGTCGCGAAATTTTATTTCGTGTTGTGTTCGTTGTACATGTTCAGCTATCGCAGATTTCTCTACTCGTTTGTGTCGGCAACCTGCTTCACGTTCCTTAATTCTAACATGTATGTTATATCCCCCTTCCAATTTGTCCCACGTAACTTAGACCGCATGAACACCGAATTTTATATACGCCTGCCGTATACAGCTGTGGGAAGTCGTCTTTAATGTTCTTTGAAAAGTTTTTGGTTTTATTGTTTACCCCAAATACAGGCCAAATTTTATTCTTTCTCAAAATTTGTCCGATTCTGTTCGTGACGTTTTCAATATAAGGTAACGTAATGTTCGAAATGAACTCATTGTTTCCATTTTCATTTGTCTCATTCCTTGTTTTCACTTTGCGCAATTTATTAATTAATTTCTTCGCTTCGTTTGCTTCGCGCCCATTTTCCATTATAGGATTTTTCTATATTTCCCATTTCTACCTCCGATTTTTCCTTACTGCAAATCTTTTCCGCCCTTTTTATCAAAGTTCTAAACACCCCGTACTTTTGACTCGAGCAACGATGGCATTCTTTGTGCACATATTTGTTAGTGCGGGTAAATTTTCGAGATAAATACTGAAGTATTTACGCGCCCCCTATTGTTCCTTTCAATTAACACGTCAAGAAACGCTAATGTACCATTCTTTTCCTCTTCCACCGTGAATTTCATATTCTGATGAAAAGTGTTCAAATCTGAGAGGAACTCCATTAACCACGGTGCCAAATCACAAACGTGTCATCCACATGCCGTATCCATAATTTCGGTGCCCATTTCTGAACAATTTTCTTTTCTAAGTATTCCAGAAAGATATTTGCAAAAATCGGCACTAAGCGCGAACCCATTGCCATACCTCCTTCTTGATTATAAATCTTGCCATTGAACATCCATATTTTTTACTAATTCTACCGTTTCCGATACAGTTACAATTTATCTATAAACTCAGAAGAGTTATGAATATTATGTTCCGTGTTCCCTACAAAATTTTTTAATTTCGCAGCAATATAATCTTTTACATAGTATATAATACGGACTATTAATCGAAGAGATCATCGGCCTCGTAGGACAATCTACTTTATGAACTTTCGGCAAACCATACAACCTGGGCATTGTGATTACAGAAGGAATAAGAGATATATTCCACTCCAAACTTGACTCTTTTATAATTTTTTTCTATTTCATTTGACATCTTTCGTAAAAGGTTTTTCTTTAATTCGGAGTACGGTCTGTCATTTAACAATTTTAACATCTTGTTTTTATACTCTTCCGTTTTCATTATTACCACAGAAATTCCTTTATCTGCTTTTAATATCACCACACATCATTGTTTTTCCTAAATGAGTAAAAGCTTCTTTTTCTTGACTTGCCAAGTTCGTTTATGGTGCTTTGCATTTCCATAATAGTACCGCGTACTCTTGCCTGACAATTCGGGCAGTCTCATTATCTACCCTTTTTTTAATCCATATTCTATGCTGCTAATAATTTCTTCAAACGGAATCATTTGAGGAGCGATTGTCAAGTTCAAATCCTTGCTCAATAATTTAACTACGCTGTCGTCTATCTCCGAGGAGTATCACATTCTTTTCAACCACTCTATTAACAAGGTTTTTAACTATTTGCTTTTGTTTTTTAACCAATCGTTCGAACTTGCTCTTTTGTTTCATTGTTCTTACTACTATCATTTTATTCGGCTTAATCTTCGTAATCTCATCTATTTTTTTCCATATTTCTTCATTCAAATTCAGCTTCAATTGGTTTTCCAATTGCCTAATTTTTGGAATACACTTAATTCGTATCTGGAAGTCCTTATTTCCAAAACCAATAATTTCCGCAAAATCAGCTGAGAAAGAATAAGATTCGGCCTGCATTTGGGGTAAACAATAAAACTAAAAACTTTTTAAACCATAACGAAACGGATAAAAAGAATATGACAAAAATAAAAAACTAAAATAATAACTTACAAAACCAGCTTACCATGATGAAAGGAAAAAGAAAATAAATAGAAATGCCCGGAATATCGCTACTAAACAAACACCTTAGATATTTCTTAAAAAATTCATCACCAGAAAATTTAATAAAAAGTAATGGAAAGAAATACAAACCCCGGAGACATTAATTACACAAATTTTACACGTAAACGAAGTTCAAAGTATTTCCATTTGACCATTCCATTTTATAAAGAAAAAAAATAAATCTTATCAATATGAAATAAAAACAAATACGCTCTGGAGTTTAGTTAATTATTGTGTAAATGAAATTGACTTCTGTTGCGTTCAGCTATTTATAATAGTGAGATTTTATTCGTGTTCGGGGGTATTATTGTGTGATAATGTCCCCCTTCGCTCTTTTTCAGGGAAGGCAGATTAATTCGCCATCAGAGCCGACTGCTGTATATGCGCAGACTACCTCAACGTCACATCACCGTAACCACAAACAATCGTCATTTCCTTCTGTAGTTCCAACGCCAGAAGGTAAATATGGTAGTAAACCGCATGTTACAGGTAAGCCGTGCACAAACCAAAACACAACTATACACCGTTGTAACACATCACACAAAACCTATTGCTTATCTAACGACCTTACACACACTTCGCACTCACAAATATTAGCTCTGATAACAATAATATTGTCGTTGTTCATTGCGAGGCGATAAATTACCCTTTAACCGCCGCTTCTTACAATAAATCTGATTATAATTACCAGTTCCTTACTCTTTTAAACAAAGGTAACATAAATAATTCTAATCAACAGAAAAGAAACAAGCAAACCTTTGCCAATTAAATCTAACAAAAAAATTATGCCGTTAACTAATTACCATTTACGAGAATGCAGAATTATATTTGATTACACAGCACCGCACGTCATACGTGATCATGTTGTGGCTTCAAAAAAACTATGTTGGAAGTTCCTTTATCCTCGTAGCCGGTTTTCGTATCAGCGTGGCGACAGAATTTTAATATTTTTATAAGCAGTACAAATTTCAGACACGTCATTAGCAAAAGATAAACAAATTTTTTAAAATAATAAAACAATTATTGCTTGTAGACTCCAGCAGCCAGCTAATTAATAAGCTCATTCATTTTAACGTTTCCTTTCATCCCCGATGACATATTAATATGTCATTTACGAACAGCCTTTCGAATAAAAATGCTCTCGCACATGTCAATATTCCAGTAAATCCGGCGGACGATGAATTCGGCCTCATTGTCAGTTTCAGACAACAATTTTTTGTAGAACAGCTTAATTGTAGTAACTTCCTTGATCATATAATATAATGACCATAAATACAGCATATACACGGCTCATTCCATATAGATTCAACGAGCAAAATAAATTGATCGCTTCGATTTTTTTTAAACTTTCAGCTTAAATTTCAGAAAACACGTATTTTTTCCCGCAAGAAAAACGTTTTTGGAGCCCTGTAGCACGATATTAAAATTTACATCGCAAAAGCTTTATTTCGAAAACGAAAATTCACATTTTTTTTAAACGGCCGTAATTTTGGCCCAAATTTTCGTATTAAAACGTGTTTTTTTTTTTTCAAAATTTAGGAAATTTTTATCAGCTTTCACAAGTTTTTTTTTTTAGATTTTTAATTACTTGAAAACCTTTTGAGATAAATTTTAAAAACCGAAAAAAGTGATTTTTTTCGAAATTAAATATCTCAAAAAGGCCATCATTGATTTTTACGAATTTTAAATACGGTTTTCAAATGAGCTATTTTTTCACCAAATAGCAATATGTACCATTTTTCCCCGTTCCGGAGTTACGGGTTTTCAAACAAAATGACCATTTGTACATACTTAAAGCCTGATTTGCGTTTAAGTATCGTAATGTTTAGATCATGTAAAAATGGATAAACCATTTTTTAACGAAGAAATAAGCGAAGGAATCAATATTAATTGACTTTCTACTCAAATTGAATTAAAATAAAGTACATTTTTTATCCAATAATTTTTAATTAGAGTAATTTATACACGTGAAATCAATAATAATAGGGAGCACGTTATTTTATAGGCAGCCATAATGTATAATAATCAGATATATATATATATTAATTAACAGTCAACACTAATCCATTCTTATTTGTTAGTTTTTCTCATTGAACTTTCTATTTCCTTCAACATCATGTGACGGTCACGAATGCCGTAAATTGACCGAACTTCTTTCCATTCTTCAGCCTTTTCAATTCTAAACTTTTGCACTTTTTCAGCTTTCAAGAGTATTATCCTTATTTTACTACTATACTTATTTACATGTTAAATCTTCAACATTTCTAACATATTCGTTTGGTGAAGAGTTATGGGTTGTGGCCTAATGTAATAATCCGCCGATGCCATCACACGCTCCTTTTCCATTTCCACTTATAAAGAAAATATATTTTGCTTCATGGAACTCATTTCCCAATTTAAAAAATTGAAATCTATTCTTCAAATGAACCAGTAGCACCATCAGATATTATGGTGATATCATTTTTTTCATCTATTCTACTATGCAGCCGGCGTAAATAAACGCGCATTGCATACTTAGGTATAATTGAATGTGGTTTACTACATTTAATTATGAAATTTAAAAATGAGGCTAGTCGTTTACAATAAAGATGTTGAAGTTTGCACATATCGCATATCAGACATACGCATGAAAAAATAGCCATTTTCTTTGGAAACATGCAAATGCCCTTCGCGTTTATGCCAGTGGAAACAACTTTTCTACATGTATTTTCTCTCAAAAATAAATGTTTATACTCTGATAAAAAGCACGTTTTTGATTTTAATACAACTCTGTGAATGTAAGGTACACACGTCATACACAAGTGTAAATACATACATTAGAAACACGCTTTTACCAACAAAAGAAATAATAAAAAATAAAACGAATTAAAGTCAAATTACCAGAAATTAGCAGAAAGAACGCGTCCGTATCTAGTCTAACCATTAAAACCTCAACAGAATTAATATTATAATGCAGCAAAAACGTTATACAAAATTAGTGAATTTATTTTACCTCCTCCGGTTTATCATATAGTTGCATTGATATTAAAATGATGTATAATCAGACAGAATTAACGATCTACCAATATCAGCTAACCGGATTGCTGACAGGAGGAAAATAAAGAACAAAACGCAATTTAACGTATTTTACATGGCTTTCATTCGCGATTGAAATTATGTATAGTTGAACGGAGAAATAAACGGCTAGCATGACGACATTGCGGTAATAATGTATTTGTGTTCTAACGTATAAAATTAATTAAAGTTAATGAATAGAATATATCGGATGAAATAAATGTAAAAATTCGATTAATTTTCATTGCAGTATAAAAAATTCCCTTCTCCGCGACCGGGATGAGTGTATTTGACGTATAAAGACAAAGCGCGGTGATGGGTCACGTTCATCAAGGGACCATGGCCAAGTTTTCGAAAGGAAAAGTTCACCTAATTTACAGTTCATTACACAGTAAATAATTTTTCCTTATCAGCTTTTTCTTGTAAGTTTTCTCTCTCATTTCCTTTTGTTTGTCTGCTGAATGATTTTCCTCTCAGTTCATGACATTTTCTCATTTACTTTATGTCAACTTCCAAATAAACAATCATTCACTAGACGCGGTTCTGTTTTCGACATTTTTCAACATCTAGCAAAAATGTTCGTTAGATAAATTACTGTTCTTATCGATCGCAAAGTAACACTACAAACGGTTTACAGTTAATTTCCAACTATTATCCGCCGATTAACGAAATGTGCTCGCCGATGTTAAACATTTAATATAATAATGAATTTTGAATATCCCTTTTGCTTTCGCCTTTTTATTTATATGCTATGCGCTGAGTACTTTGGTCTTTCTGTTAATCGCTTTTTATTAGTTCAATATTATTACTTTGAAGGTACATTTTGCAGACAGGTCATTTACCTCTGCTCGAACAGTAGTGATTGGATAGGAGTTTCATCGCGTTTAAACTGAGTAACTGATAACATCTAAGTCTTAGGAGTCTAAAACTTCACAGATTTATTACGTCATAGGAGATCGTTGTAGGGAATGAGAGGAATGGATGATATTGTTTATTCACATAAACCATGTTAACATTAAGTTCACTTTATAATACCTATACGTAAGAGTTCAATCGTCATATTGTTTGATAATGCTAAAAATTTTAAAAAATATTTTTAAACTATTGCTATTATTTTGAAAAATTAAGATACCTCATAAATGCTAAAGCGTTAAATACATTTACTTTTAATATAAGCAGTCTCCAAGCATAAATCGAAATCAACAGCCTTGTTTTTGTTGCCAGCAATAAAAGAAGATCCATTTCGTGTAAATTGGCACACAGATGGTATAGAATTGACAAACAATCGCACACTTAAACTTTAAAAAGGTTAACTTTATTTTTACTCTTAAATCTAAAAAATTGTAAGAACTATATTTACACGAATTGAATACACCTACTATAAAATGTTCATTAAAAACTAAAAAAAGCAAGTCCGTCACTTTGAAAGTCCGTTGAATTGGGATCCGTTATATCGAGGACCGACTATACTAGATATTAAGTAAAATCCTAATAATGTATTGAAACTTTAAACCGAAACAAAGAATATGTTCCACTTTTGTTGATATATTATTACTGCTAATTTTTATCAGTGGTACCTCGGACAAATCCTCCTCCCTCACCTACGGCCAAAAAATTTATTTAATTTACTTCTTTATATGAGGATGATAAATAAATTTAAATTATGTACTTATATTTACCTTCCTGACAATTAAGGAAAAGATTAACTAATAGTATACAAATTCTAGTCTTCTTTCAATGTGGATTATAATTTCATTTATTACATGACGGTAAAATTCATCCTAATGTTGAAATCATCCTCAGACCACTTGAACTTTCTTCTGTGTGGTTGCTCTGTAAAACATCTTTATTCTTTTCAGTGTGGAAAATGATCGCTCAACAGAAGCAGTACTGAATGGAATCGTTAATATTACTATAGCTAATTTGTGGATTTCCGGAAATATATGCTGCACTTCAACCAAAATAAAATTTCTCACCAATTCATACACTGACAAGTTAAATTTTTCTTGATTTATTATACAAAGTTGTTAATTTTGCTTTTAATCCAATGATGTCGAAAAAAATTTTGTAAGGCAATCTCACTTAGTTCGTTAATCAAACTAGATGGGAATTTCTGTTTATACAAAAAAAATTGACATTTAATAGTTTAAAAAAATCAGTGTCTGTTATTTTATTGAATCGAAAATCAATTTGACTACGTATTGTATCAGTAATTTCAAAAACAGTCTTCTGTACACATTATCAGCATTATCCTGATCCTTCCCTCGTTGTCTTTTTGATTTTATATCAGGATAACCATATTTTGACGTTATCTTTTCCCAGAGAGTATCAAAATTATTTCTCTCCGAACGGAATACACTTTTAACTGTATTTGATTCTTTGAGACAGTAATTTATATTTTAATTTTTTATTTGTAATACAATGAACGATTTATCAGTGTATGTGACGTTTGCCGAGAAAAGGGGGACCTGTAGTGCGAAAATATGGGTTTTGAATAGAATATGTGTTTTTTTTTCCGCAAATATTTATTTAATGTCTTAAAACATACAAAAGTGACTGATGAAAATTGAAAAAAGTGGAAAAACATTAAAAATTTTTAAAAAATGCTGGCGTTCATAACTTTGAATTTTTTATGACTGGATCGATTAACAACTTCTTCAAAATCTTCATACTAATCAACGTTTGAGCGACCAAATTCTAATTTAGTTGGCCCAAGTGCAGAGGAAGCCGAAGGAGGACTGCGTCTTCAATTTGGCAAAGACGCTGTATTGAGTTGGCAGCCCATTACATACGGGCATGCGCGATACAGTAGTATATTACGGTAGTATCACTCCGCGCAAACTTTAAACGCGTTTTTCTCAAAAACTACTTCTTCCACCGCAGACGCACTTTCTTGGCGAACGAAAATTCTGGAAAATATTGTTAATAAAAATTTATTAAAAAATTCAGACAGAGATGCTATAAAACTCTGAGCCTGGACTATTGTGTTGACGTCCCAGACATAATCATTAATTATATTATCAAAAAAGGCCAATAAAGAATTCTGATAATTTTCTATAGTTAAAATTAACCGTGAATTTATAATTCCATCTTACTGATGTCACACTGGGTAAATATTTTTTTATGTAACGGTCTAATGCTTGACATCTTTTACCAGAGTTCAAAAAGAAGCTTGCTAATACAGAAACTGTTTTAAACAATATGGGACACTCTTTTATGGAAATGGTTGACTGTTGTAAAACTAAATTAAAAACATGCCCTAAACAATGTAAAGCAGTTAGAACTGATTTTGAAACTAGAGGTTGAAGGCCATTAAGGCGACCGGACATTACAACAGTCCTATTATTGTTTGGCCGACTAGTTTATTTTTAATATTGAATTTTTTCAACGACTTCCATTACAAGGTGATTTAACGCATTAGAAGAACGGTCAGTACTAACGTCAGTGAAAAAAGGAAAAGCTTATAACTTCCATCAATGTATCCAGCCATGTTAAAGGTGCGCAGTCCCGTTCTCTTTTCCCATCTGATTTTCCTTCGATGAAGAGTGCTTCCAGTATTTGCCCGAACCACATAACCAAAAAACCGTCTAATTCTAGAAAATACTACCGCTAATAGTCGCTAGAGGTCACCAATTCCATCAATACTGCCGCGTTGGTCTTCTTGACCGTCCACGGAGTACTCAGCATTTGCCTCCAGCACCGTAATTTGAGGGATTCAATCGACTTGCTTTCAGTACGGCGTATTGTCCAGGTTTTAGTGCCACATAAGAACATTGAGAATACCAGTGACTTTAATAGTCTAATTTTAACTTTCTTATTTATCGCTTGATCACGCCGAATTTTTACTAAACGTCCAATTGTACTTTTAGTTATCGGTATACGCTGCCTTAGTTCCATTCTGCACCCTCCGTTATTCTCAACAATAGATTCCAGATACGGGAAGTTACTAACCACTCCTATACCATCTATTTGTTTTATGTTGAGAAGGTTATTTTTTGGACAATTGGTATAATTATCATTTTGGTCTTCTTTCTATTAACCATCAAAGTCCTTACTAACTTGTTACAATTTTCGAGACAAGCATATCTCATGTTTTCAGTACTGAAAGCTACCAATGTGGTATTGGCAGCACAATGAGGGTTAGATATTTTATGTCCACCAATTGAGAATCCATCCATCCATACTGATGTATCTTTTCCGTCATCATAATATAAAACTTTTCTCGTAATATATTCCGCATATAAATTTAAAAATAGTAGTGAGAGTAGACATCCTTGTCTAACTCCCTTCTCCACTTTGAACTAGGCCGAGTATGTTATTTTATCCGTTTTACTAGCTGTGCTAGTATTATATAGATTCTTGATTAGTAAAATTAAGTACTTCGGAGCTTCAATTTCACTAATAATTAACCATAATTTGCTCCACTGCACCTAATCGAAGACCTTCTAATAGTTTACAAAGCACAGAACTACTTCTATATTATACTTTCTTACTTTTTCTATTAATTGTTGAAGGATAAGAATCTGCTATCTTGTACTTCTGCCTTTCATGAAACCGGCTTGTTCTTGCGGAATTTGATTTTCCATTAGTGCATACAATCGATTATAAACTATCTTGAGCATTACTTTGCTCGTATAAGATATCAATGATATTGTGCGATCACATTCCGTAGCTGGCGCATTCTTAAGAATTGTTACATACGTCGATTGACACCAATCTATTGGCCACACTCCAGTTTGCCATATGGCATTACATAGCGTATGCATGACTCGAATTGCTTCGACCCCAGCACCCTTTGTAAGTCAGACAATATGCCATCTCAAGCTGCTTCAATGCATTTCGCACTTCGCTGACTGGAATTTCTGGCTCCATTTCCGGCAATTCTGATGGTCCATCAAACGTTCCAGTCATCCGATTATCAGCGACATCTATTCCTGCCTGACTCCATGACCGCCCTTCAGGCCATTTGTTCTCCCCTGCCTGATTATTCCTGTGATTTTATCGTACTCCACATACGCTCACTTATCTACGTTCTTTCTTCCCTTCATTCCATTCAAATTGATTTGCCGTAAGTTCCTAGTCATTCGGACATCTTCAGTAATAAAGCGGAGGACTCCTTGGCTCAGGTTGCTGCCTCTTCTCACTTCTTCTTTAAAAAAGTCCCATCGTCTAATCGTCTTCCACTGTGTAAAAGTATTCAACTCAGATTATGGTATCGAATATGTATGTTTCCCCTTTCTCTAACAATTGTTCTTTTTATCTGTCTGTTCAACCCAGTCTTCCTGCCAGTCCGTGGTTCTCTTTGTTTCCTTCACTTCGTCGTTCTGATGTTGTCTCCGTTACTCACCTGCGCTCTTAAGCCATACTTTATTATCTTCCTCCCGTTTTCATTTTTCGTAGGTTGCCTTTCCATATTATCCTCTCCACTCAAACGAAGAGCATGTTTGCGATGCGGACCATGTGTTGTTTAAGTGTTCTGATTTCTACCTCAATTTGCTGCGACTTGGTCTTCCTATTCCACATTGTGCCTCTTGTGTCCTATCTTTTCCCTTTCCACAGATTGTCCCTATTATTTGTTCTTTTCTCCTAACAATATCTGACCGGATTAAGATATAATTGACTCCTTCATTTTCTAATTGTTTCTGGGTAAAGGTCCCCGGTTGACAAGCCCAAAAAAAATACTCCTGTACTGTGTAACTTTTCACGGTATTTCCTCTACACTTCAGGTATTTCATCATCATTTGTTTTCATTTCGCCGTTATCATCTCTAATTACTTGTTTGTTTATTTTGAATTCACGGGCTAGGAAACATACTTTTTGAAACAAGTTTTTCGTTTCATTATTCTCAGTGTGCCTTTCTATTTCAAAACATGTAGAAGATATAAAGTTGTTCTTATCCTTTTTGCACAGCTTTTTTATTTTCTTACTGCGGAATTGCCTTTCTTCAAAATATTTTATTTTCTTGTTTCAAGCATTTGCATCTCTTAATCGCGTCTATTGTTTTCTGCTAGTCTGACTGCTGCGATGTTATATATGCTTCTTTTATGTGATCTTTCAAATTATTCCGTAATAGTTCAGGTGAAGTCAGTTCAGTTGCTCTCCTTCTGCCATTCAATCTCGGTTCGATTACGTTTCTAAATGATTCTGGTTTGATAATCTTCGTCATTTTGATAGTATTAATTCTATTCAAAGTTTGTAATCGTAATATCAGCTCCATCGTTAGTAATCTGTAGTCAGAGCCACACTCAACTCCTGGAAGTTCTTTCACATTTTTGCAGGAAGACCGCCATCAATTATTTATTAAAATATAATCAGTTGGTTGCGACGTTTGTCCCCCGACGTAACCCATGTGATAAGCCTGCGTACATGATACTGGAACATTGCGTTGGAAATACACAGTTTATGATCAAGAGCGAACTGAACAAGTTTTTCACCTCTCTCATTTCCTGTGTCGAAACTACCAACAATTTCTCTCATATGGTTATCCATTTAAATATCGCCTATTTTTGCATTATAACCTCCTATAATGATCGAGATTTCCTTATGCGGCAACTTTTTTAACGATATATTCAGTTCATCATAGAAGGAGTCTATTTCTTCCTTGATCTGTTGTATAGCGAACGTATATATTAAAAAAATGTTAATTTTTTTGTAAGAATTTAAATTTATATTTACTTTAGAATATAATTTTGCAGTTCTTTGTGCTTATCGCATTCGTTTCATCTTGATGAGAAATATGACGTTATGGGGTTGTCTTGTAAGATGCCTCGCTCACCGCCACCGGCGAGCCCGCTGGCCGGTACACCGGAACTGGATGGAGGCAAAACAACCACTAGTAGTAAGTACATAGCACACAACGTCGCAACTGCTGATAAGCATCAGTCGATCATTATAGATCCCCTTCCGTTCGTTCTAAATCAGAATAACGTAAATAACTCCGATAAAAACACAAACTTTCTGTCTACTTTAAATGCTGCGACAACCGAAAACAGTCCGCTATTGAATGTATCATTCTTTGAATCAGTTAGATCGACTGAAGCGACAAAACTACATACACGAAAAGAATTCGCCATTAATTACTTTGGACCACCCCAAGGGTGAGCAAGGTCTTATATTCCCCTACGTAGCCCCTTACTTTTCTGGTGACTATTTTATCACATTAAAAGATAAAATAGGTAGCCCAGCCAATATCGTAGCAGGTTAAAAAGTCAGTAAAGATAGAGTCGCAATCTTCCTTAAATCCGTCCAGATTTGCGATAAGTTTTCTGTAAACGGAGGGTCCATCTCTTTTGGTGGCAGAACAATAATGATCTGGAGAATAAAAAATCCCTCTAATAAACTTGCGCTGTCCAACATCTCCCCAACTATTCCCAACGACAAACTAAATCATTACCTCTCTTCCATCCTAGCACTAAAACTTCTAACACCTATCGTAATATTAGGTCCAGAAATTAAACAAAGATGCGCGAACGTGCGCGCGCACTGCTTTTGGAAAACTAAAAAAGCTGTTAACAGATAAATCATTAAACTTGGAAACTCGGAAAAGACTAATGAAAAGATGTATCTGGCCTATTATTATGCTCTATGGGCTGGAAGCTACAACATATTATTCCGGCACAGCACTCAACTACTTGGAGGCGTGCGAAATGTGGCTTTATCGTCGCATGCTTAAGATTCCTTGGACAGCGCGCATGAGAAACGAAGATGTACTAAAATCCGTCCAAGAAGAAAGGATGATCCGTCGAATAATCGAAGAAAGGAAAATAAGATACTTTGGACACATAATCAGAGGAGAAAGATTGAAATCATCCGGCTTCTTCTTCAAGGGAAAATTGAAGGAAAAAGAGGAGTGGGACGCAGGAGACTATCTTGGACCCAGGACATTCGGAAATGGACCGGAATAACATCTATAGAGAGTTTAGTTCAAGCTGCCAGAAATAGGGATATATGATCAACATCCCCTGTGATCGCTACGCACGGTAACCGTGTACAGCATTTTGAAGAAGAAGAAGAAGTGATCTGGAGGAGACAGGTATACTTTGAATACATCTGCTGCACAAACATACCGGACTCGTTTCTTCTAAGTTTCAACGATCAAGACCATCAGATATTCCTTAATCTTGAAGATCATGCTTGCACCGGCTGTAAAATCAGCAACAAGGTATATGCCGAACAACCCGCCGAGCTGAAACCGCTAACAGAATCCCATCCTCGAGCAAATATTTACTCTTCAGTCGATATACCGCAAGATCTGAACAATTCTCCTCCAACAAATACCTCAACACGGGAAAAAATGGACTCACTTTTGGAGCAGTCCAATGGATATGGAACAAGGGAATTGTTTGTAATACAGGTGCTAATACAAAAATGTCTGGACCATTAACAATCAGTTTTTGCATGTCTCATTAGTTTCGAAAAGGTATTCGATAATGTTCAACATAACAGGTTATTAGATCTACTTATAAGAATGGATATGAATAGCAACGATATGAGAATGATTTTGAATTTATACTAGAATCAGTCGGGTCAAGTGAAAGTTAATCAGCACTTTACAGAAGAACACAAAATTAAGAAAAGAGTTCGTCAGAGATGTATTCTTTCACCGCTATTGTTCAATTTTTATTCAAAACAAATTTTCAACGAAGCATTAGACCAATCTAGTAAGCATACCTCGATTGCAATTAATCTTGCAAGGAAACGCTGAAGAGCAATGAAATAGATCGGATTAAAAATATGCAAGAATGGTCCAATACTAAAAAAGATTCAGAATTTTTAAAGATCGCTAAAAATAGAGAACAATATTATCATACAGCCGCTAGCTTTGTTTGAGGAGAAGACGCCCTAAGAAGAAGATTATTTTTAATAATAAAAAACTTCTGTTAAGTGTTTTAATTATAATACTGTTTACAATTCGTTTTCTTTATCTGAATTTACATTCTCATTGAATTAAACATTTTACGTTTTGACATGGAAATGTCTTATGGCTGGGAGTAGTTTCGCAAAATGCGTATGTCACGCGAAAATGTTAACCTTATTTATATTTATACCATAGTGTAAACATTTTAATTTGGGAATTGTCACTTTACGCACCTTCCGAAAAACGTGTCCATGTCCCAATATACTTCAATACAAAAGGTACGGAAGTACTAGTTTAATTTCTCGTCTGACTACATTAAAAAAAAATTTTTTTTTCTAATCCACGTTTTCATGACAAATAATATTAACAATATTTTAAGTCATTCGCGTTTGTTATATTAATAAAAATTTCACTAAAAAGAATTCTTTCTTTTCTCGTTACTTCTTCGTTGTTCACCGCCCATATGACTCTACCACTGACGGGTTCACCATCAAATGAACAAAGAATCATTAAAATCGATCTACATAGGCAAAAGTTACACACAAATTAACATAAAAAAAAAAAAAAAAAAAAAAAAACTTACGCAACAAACATATAACCTTTTTTTTGAAGTCGGTAAAAAATAAACAATGCACTATATTAATTATTGCAGCTTCTTACTTTTAGCCTTGAATGAGTTCGTCTGTTCACGTTGGTTAATTTATTACTGATAATTGTTTGCTGATAAAAGGACAAAATTATCGATTTTCGTATGTGTGTAGCTGATAACAACGGCTGCTGGTCGATTCGTTTTTAGCAGCGAACAATAAACTCTCTTCGTCATCAAACATTAAAACCCGTCCAGTGAGGCTACTACTATAACACCCAACAGAGTTGATGGACGATGAAAGATCGAGAAAAACAACACGCATTATACTAAATCGAAATAAAAAAGATTGAAGAATAAATGATCAAATATTGTTTTCTTTATGAACATCGTTGGGGATCAAAAATTTAATAGCAGCCTCGGTTAATATAAAATTCAATCAAACTAGGATCGAAGCGAGAAATCAGAAAAATACCACTGATTTTATTATGAAACTTTCTAAATAAAACCATGGGTTGAAAGTAGGCCAGTGGCGGATCCACGAAAGAGGAAATAGGGGACATTTCACTCCCCAAAAATCCAAAACCTCGATGAAAAACGTTTGTTACAACCGAAAAATTTTGATTTATGCTATAAAAGTTTTGTGTAAATGTTACCTTTGGATTTAATTATAACTAATATTTAATACTGTTTTCTAGTAATACTACTAATGTCACGTTTTTATTCTGTTTTAAACGCAACTCTTGTCTTTTTTATTTATTTTTAATTTTTATTTTGCAATGTAAGTGAAATTAGTTCAATGAGAAATACATATATTTTTGATCTACTTCCAAAAAGAAGGAGGTTGTACGTTCGTCATGTATGCTTTTTTTTTTTTTTTTTTATGTTTGTTTGCGCATAACTCATGCTCATATGGACCGATTTTTTTGATTCTTTGTCCATTCGAAAGAGTACCATTCAACTTAAGTACTATAAGATAGCCGAGCTTACAACTTTATATTTAGACCCTCGGAGTGCCAAAAGCTCGAAATTTTTAAAAAAATAATTTTTTTTCCTGGCGCGTGATATATTGATGGAAAGATCGCTATTTGTCAGGAACAAAACCGTATATTTCATTTCTTTAATGAAACGTTCGATGTTGGCGAATAGTATAAAAAACGCAAACAATGACGTATCTCTCCTTCTTTATGCCGCAAAAAATCAGGTTTCTTTGTTTTGAATTTAGGGTTATGTAAACATAAATTATAGTCTTATATATGGAATCCTTAACGCATGAAAATTGACTGAACTTGTTTTTTTTAAGCATAAATATGTAGAATAATATGACAAAAAAGTTGATTTCTAGCAAGAAAAAAATTCAATTATAATAGTAAAAATTGTAAAATAAAATGTTTAAAAAAAAATACCGACTTCAAGATTTATTATAAAAATTTAATAAAAACGCACTAAAAAGTAAAAAATAATTACTCGTTGAAAAATATATTTCAGAATGATATACCTAAAGGTGATATTATGATAATTTTTAAGCAAAGTTAACTTTTTGGAGTCGGCATCAAATTCGTATCAAAATAATAATTAAAAACTGCATTAAATATTCATTAAATTGTTCCTAGATATTATAATATGAATTTTGGTGCCAATTTCAACAGATTGCCTTTCTCGAATCGAAGCATCGTCAATACACCCTTTTACGATTTCTGATTTCTCAATTGCACAAAAACAGTTACTTAGATCCTCTAACATCCGTTTCCAACTAATTGTAAGTGAATCAACGTCTCCAGAAATATATGAGAATATGAACCAGCGCTCGTTCGTACCTGCGCCATTACGCCGAACAATTTCGACTCTGTGCATTTACTCAATCAACCCTCAGGGAAACACACGTTAAACACGATCAAGCAGAAGTTTATGTGGCCTAGGATGTCCCATGACATCCGCGACTGGGCACAAATATGCAATGAGTGCCAGCGAGCAAACCCACTTACATCTTTTCCGAGATCACGTCGTCTAGACCATGTTTCATTGTGATCTTGTCAGTCCATCGCCACCATCGTATGGCACCTCATACATAGTCACCATGATTGATCGCTATACAAGCTAGTTGGAGGCGTTCCGAGATAAATGTCGATCATGTTTTTGTCCGAGATGATAGTAATAGAAAAGGTCTACAAAACCCATATGAGAGTCCGTTTAAAGTGACAAGCATAAAAATACCTTCTTTACGTTGGATGTACATGGACGACATAACTCTGTACACATAGATCGCCTAAAACCCGCTTTTGGATTTAGTGAAACCATTGGCAACGTGGACCAGGTGAGAGAAAACAGCTTTCCAGAGAGTTTACCAGAGGCATCACCCCCTACAGCGCTAGTCATGACTCCACCTATACAACCGCACATCAGAAGTGGTCAAATAATCCGGTTAGCACAACGTTACCGCGACTGAGCATCAAATAAAAAGCAGATATCACAGAATAAGCATGAAAGTTAAAAATGCTGGTATGTTACTATTTTTTTTTAATAAGGTAACTCATAATATACATGTATAATAATAATTTTTGTCAAAGTTATCAATCTAATTGTCATGTTATATGTATTAACATCATTCATTTCCCGCACCACGTTTTTATTCATTAAGAGATTATGATTTAAAAATGTTTTCTGTTAATATCTGATCCAATGTATTTCCTCTATACATGGATGTGAAGAAAGCACCAACCTTATCGTTAAAATCAAAAGCACAAAGCGCCCACAATTTTCCTATTGCACACACACTATGATTAAATATTTTTGTTTCTTTTTTTTTCATTTTTCACTTGTGTGTTATCGCAACATCCATTACAATAATCCAGTGGCGGATCCAGAGAGACATTGGGGGAAGAGTTATATAATTATGAAATACCTCATTCAGTAGAGTAGATTTCAGAAATAACTTGTTTTATAAAATCAAATAGCGAACTCTTTATAAATTTAAAAATACTTTACGTAATTATTACTATTTAATTAAAATTTTGTTTTATTTTTAGGTTCTTAGTTAAAATCTAACTGGCTGTTACTAAGATACATATGTTTATAATTTTTTTTTAAATTCATATTTATTTATGTGTAATTCAATATTTGAATAGTATTTTTTTTTTCTTTGGAAAGCAAATTTTAATATACAAAAAACTAATACTTAATATAAATTCACTCACCATTTCGCTATAAATTCCAATGAAGAAAATTTAAAAAAAAATAATACTCTAAGAATAGATACAATTTTTAACAAAAAACAAGAAACACATGTTAAGCACCATTTGCTTACGATAAACTAGACATTGATTAATCAGATTTAAATGATTTGGAAATATATGAATTTTATTTCATAAGTTAATTCTTTTCTATTGTATTTCTCACGATTCATTTGATTCGTGCACGTGCTGTGCAAGCTATATTTTTCGTTAGGTTAGATGGCGCCAGACAAAAATGCAAACAATGAAAAGAGCATATAATAATAATTGTCTAGGTCAGCGTTTCACTAATTGTGTTCTGTGGGAAATCAACAAATCTTCAGCAGAACTGCGTAAAAGCAAAATAAAATCTTATTTAATTTTACAATCAATAGGCAAATAAGAAATACTTTACAAAATAGACATACAAAAAAAGAAAAAAAATTATAGAAGTGTAGCTAAAATGGTAGTTTAGAATTTGAATAGAAATTACTAGAAAGAGTAGAACGAGATTATTTTTATTAGACTTTACTTCTTTTTCATTTTTGTTAGTAATCCAATCCGAATTCTGTGTTCGTGAGCGAGTAAAAAAAATATATATACATATATTTATCATTGAACTATTTTCACTCACATTGCAAAATAAAAATTAAACATAAATAAAAAAAAACAAATGATCGACGACAAAGAACGTATCATTAATAGTTTTATTAGAAAGCAGTATTAAATATTAGTTATAACTAAATCCAGGTTTATATTATACAAATCTTTTGTAGCTTAAATTAAGTTACTCTGTTATAAAAAAAGTTTTTATTGAGGTTTTGGTTTTTTCGGGGAGAAATGTCCTCTATCCCCTCTTTCCGTGGATCCGCCACTGAATAATCGAAACATAATTTACAATTTTTTTTTTTCACGATTTTCATTGTGTATTTCGCTTTTTATATTAACCTCCCACTCTTATTACATAAATATTTCAATATGCCAGTTAGACACATATGTATATCATTACTTTTTGGTGTTAACATTTTTTTTTTTCTGTTTCTGCCTTTATAATAGTAGATTACCAATCATTATGTATTACGATTCTTTCTGATGTGTGCCCATCAGTCGGCGTTTATGACACATTACATGTAACCTATGGTTATTGTTTCGTAACACCACCCCACGCTTAAACGTAAGCCGGGGTGAGTAACGTAGCGACCCGTATCGCATATTTTAAAGATAGGGTTTGTGTAATAATTTAAATCGTCGCAAATAGCGATTTAGTGTGAAGCGTCTCGAATGAAAACACTAACCTAGCGAAGCGAACAAAAAGCGATAATTATAATTAGATATATGGCGACCGTGATTTGAAAAATACGCTTTTGTTAACAATTTTTTACAAATTTTTTATACATTATTGTTTAATTGTAATAAACTTTTAAATAAGAAATTGTTTTCCTTTTTATGTTCGAGATGTTGACTATCCCAACACTGTGATGGAAAAATCTTTCTACAATAATTATTTTCTGTTCTACACACCCCTAGTATAAAATGACAGGGTTTTTTATAACTACTTCTTGGTTTTGAATAAAAATCGTGACCCTTAATTTGTGCAAATAAGAATAATAATTTTATTTCCATTTATTTTTACATCATCTGAAAATACTTATTGTTGATGATCATTTATAAAAATTTCATTCTTAAGTACTTCATGTCCAATTTAATATCGCCTAAAGTTGTAAACGTGTACTTTTTAAATTTTGTTTCAATTAAGAACGAAGACTGACTACATTTAGCTTTGAAAATTATTGAAATTTTATTTTTGAAAAATTTTTACTTTAAACAGTATTTAAACAAATCTTTAAACACACAAAATAAATATATAATAATTTAAAAATATCACAACAAGATATAACTCTATAATTATAGCACTATTAATCGAAAAATGTTTAAATATAAAACTCTAAATAAGATAAAATTGTCAAATTTGGAAATGCTACCTTAACAGTTAAAATGCACTGAATAACGTCTATATACTCTGGAATAATTAATTTAATTTATTATATACTGTACCTGTAACATAATTGCCTAATTCAAAAATTTATTTATTTATTTATTTTATTATTTACGAGGTACATATTGCCAGGGAGGGGGCTATCACCTCGGGTGAGGTTATTTACATTATTTTAAGGTTTGTAATATTTATAAATTTAATAAGTCTGTATAAGTTATTTATGTTTAAATTCACGGAGTGGTCGTCTGTAAGTGTGGATTGTTGGCGTTCGGCACTATAGATGGGGCATTCAGTGATGATGTGTTTGACTGTGATCTGGCAATTGCATTGAGTACAGGCTGGAGGCTCCTGGTGGTCCAGCAGGTATGCATGGGTGGTTAGAGTATGGCCTAGATAGATTCTGTTCAAGGTTGATTCGATATCCCGGTTTGATGCAGCTTTGCCTATAACGTAAGTCCAGTCAGTAATCGTCCGTTTAATTGCCAGTAGTTTGTTCGAAAAATGCTTTTACATAAAAAATATATTTACTACTTTTTATGTTTATTACATTGACAAAATATTTACTCATTGCTTAGTTTATTTTAATTTTTTAAGTAGAAGTATTTTATGTTATTTATAATACAAATATAGTTATTACAACCAAGTGCAATACATTCAGGTATTTTTAAAATTACCGCTATCATAAATTTATATTGAAAATAAGGAAATAAACTTCGCCTCCATTATTTCAGGGGTGCAGTACAACCTTGTAGTAGGAGTGAGGTATTAATATTTGAGTTGTTCTGTGGATGACGTCATCCACAATAAGTGCCAATTTTGAACTGGTATTGTTATAGTTTAATACATCATATATACTAGATATTATATGAAAATAAATCGGTTTCTGTGTTTAAATAACGAAAACTAATATTTTATACCTGAATAATAAATTAGATACTTGAAAACTTTTTAAATAGAAAGTTTCTTAAAATTAAATATCCTTATTTTAAAACAAAACTAATATATTTTTTGTAGAGGGTGGTGAACCTTTTTTATTCGTAAACTATGGGCGAGTAATAATGTAAATTTATATTATTCAATATGCTCAAAGTTATCGATGGGCTAATTAAATTACTCATTACTAATTATACATTTTCACCCACCATTCATCTTGATCATTGTAATTGCAAATAAAACATAATCGATAAGACCATTATATTACCCATAAAAATTTTATTAATGATTATGTGAAATAATTGGTTTTTTTCTCAATTTTAACAGAAATGTTGATTAAATTACACTAATATATATTTTGATATAACGAAGTAACTAATCCTCATTCATGTATCTGTGTATTAGTAAATTGATAAATGCGGCGGTCTATCAACTGCCGCCAATTTCGCGGGCAAAATGCTGAATGTTGCCTTTGTGTTGGCCGGTATCAGTTTTAATGAATTGTTACCCGCAGTGTTAGTACATTCATTTGGTTTCGAAGATTGAAGTGTTTTAATTTGTGAAAATTTCCTTATTACCATTGTTTTTACTTTTAGTCATGTCCTGTTATTATGGTAATGGTATTCCGCTAAGCGCAACCCAAAAGGGACAAATTCAAGTGAGATTATACTTATATTTCGTAATTTATTCGTGTTTCAGAAAACATCTGTAACATTAAACTAACAATACAATAAAACTTGTTAGTTGTACTAAATTTAATTTAATAAAGCAATTTTGTCGATTGAATATTCATTTTTAAAACTACATGTAATTATTTCATTAAAATATATTTCTGAATATAATTCAGATCTAACTACACCAATTAAATTAACATGATGTTTTTGTAATCAATTAAAGATTTAGAAAATTACTGAACTAAGCAGTGTGATAATCAAATCAAACGTCATTACGATTTACCGGTTAGAATTAATTGTATTTATAAATGATTCTGTAATTATAAAAACTGTGTATCCAATTATTCTAATCAGTGTACAATTTTGTTAATAGCAAGTATCTTTTTTTTTGAACTATTTGAAAATTCATTCACTTCTTTAAATGCGAATTTATTAAATGCCGGTTACTTAAATTAAAATTGTAATATATTTTAAATATCGTTTCTTTTTAAGCATATGTTTTAATCTTGCGCCATATAACGTAACTGACTCAGTATTTGATGATGTACTATATTAGTAGTTCCTATTAAAAAAATAATTTTGTTATGCGTAATAAAGTATTTTATGTAGACTACTTTAAAATAAAAGAATAGGTTTTTAAACAGAATGTATTTCCCAAGAAATTGAAAATATTTTAAGCTGATAAATTAGTCAGTTACTTCAGTTTTATTTATGTATATGTACAATCTTTGCTTTCTAAAAAATCGCGGTTTGGCCATGTTTTTGTGTATTATACAACTTCCCCGTTGTATATCACTGTCAGTTTTAACTTTGCAACAGTATGCGGTAATGTACCATTTAATTCGGCATCAGGTTTGTAAATTTTATATATAAATGTCAGATATTAAAATTGCATAAAATATTTTTTAAACAAAACTTGTTCATTAATATAGTAACCCGCTTTATAAAAATTACGTTGATATTTATAAAAAAGTTAATGCATCAAACCTAACATTATGAACCGTATTTTAATTCAGTTTTGAATTACAAATAATTTTTATTTTGTACAATGACGTTAGATTGACAACGTTAGTTTTTATTATTTAACTGATTTTATTGTGAATGTATTTCATCGAAAGAATATTAACATTTGTTTTAAATGGATTTTCAAGGGCATCATACAATTTAAAATTAATATAGTTTTTTGTTTTTAGTTCATTAGAAAAAAATAACTGAATTGTTTTTTTAAGTGTTAACATTTCACTAAATTTAGTTTTCAAATTGCGTTTATATATAATTTTTTTAATAGTCGCGTCACACTACTGTACCGTGTGTTCGATAGATGTCGAACATTTTGGTTTTTATTATTCTGAATAATTCTAAGTTTGCACTCTTCTTCCTCCTTTGGTTTTTTTTAATGCTTCTATTCAAGTCGCTTTTAAAAACAAAGAAAATTATTTTTCTTTCCTTTGCGTTCGAGAATAGTTTTATGTGTATGTTGGTTTATTTATGAATTCTTAATACACGTCATTTGTAAAGTAACAATTATCCCAGTATATTAATATCGGGAAAATATCACAGATTTTTTTGTTTAATTATAATGAAATTAAACAAGATCTCTGGAATATTTCATACAACGGCGTGGCTGCCTTTTAAAAAACTTTAAAAAGGCAGAAAATTTGAAGAAGTTCAGAAATACCTGCATGTTGTATGATGTATAGAATTTGAAAATGTATTATTAATGATTGTAAAACTCTAGCGTATATATAGGAAATGGCCACCCTGCTCTCATTAGTGTCGGGCTTAATACACTGTGAACTTTAACTTTATAATCCCCGACGCCCTGTCAAGAGTATGGGACTTACTTTACTTTTACACTTCCTCTATATAGATAATAAAATATGTCATTAAATTTCGTGCTGCTAATGAGAAAAAAAAACGAAAGATGAAGGTATGTGAATAATTTTATTCATTTTAACGAAAAGTAAAAATTTAGAAGTGATTAAACATTTTTTCATCGGAATTAAACCGTGAATCAGGGTATGATAAGAAACAATACCAAAAAATTTGGAAGTTATGTATACGAATATTTCTGTATAAATATTGTTTTTTCTATATCAGACAAAGCCGCAAAAGTCTGGAAAACCGGAAAGAGTAAGGGAATTTATTATTTAAATCAGTAAATAATACTAATCATTTTTCATGGAAAACTACAATTTTTATATTTTATTTATATGAATTATACAATGTGATGAATGAACAAATTTTATTAAATACAAGTAACACAGAAATGTTAACAATGAAAATCGAACTATGTTATATTTTTTCAGCGTGCTTATGCGTAATTTATGTGATGCTTCAGAACTTTATAAATTTCCTAGTAAATATATATAATTAAAAACATATATTTCATATGCTAGAGTCGAATCATCGTTCGTTCGTATAGAGCTAGAAAATAAACTTAAATATCTATCGGAAGTCCAGAGTCGAATCAGACTTCATATGCCGGGAATTTGTGATGTGAAACAATAACAATACTTTTTTCATTTTTCCTTTGCTATCATGTAATATCTGTAATTTATTATTTTGATTATTAGGTCTTGCAAAGTTTATTGTTTGTTGTATATATATATATCTCAATAGCTTAATTTAAAATTTAATTAACTACTGATATTGCATTAAATTATAAAGATCAATGAAAAACAAAATTTCTTCTTTTGATCGACGTAAAATTTATTACAGTACTAGGAAAATATAACACGTAACTTATAAACTATATACTATTGAAGTAAAATTAAAAAATTAGAATTTTCACTTATAGTAAAATTTTAATCTGCACTTATACATTGAGTAAAAATAAAATTTACCAAACCCATAAGCACTAGGCTGTACATTAGTTTGCCAAAATTTATTCAATATATATGGTTATAATATTTAAAAAAGAATTGAGAAGCGGTGCAACTGTCTCCCGTTGTAAATCCTTGGTGTCTCAAAAGTTCCCGAACTGGTACAATAAAAACACATGTACGATTCGGAAAATTTATTTTTCATAAAATTCATTCAAAATAGCCTCTCCTCAGCGAGATTCAATGTTCAATCCGCGTTTTTGACTTTTTCGTAGCTTTTATAAACTCCTCTTTCGGAATTTTCTTCAGCTCCACAGTTGCATTCACCTGGATGGCCGGAATCGTGTCGAAAATTTCTCCTTTCAGTTGTAATTCGAGTTTTGGAAATAGCAGATAATTCGAAAGGACAAATCTGGTGAATAGGGTGGGTGGTCCAACACCACAATCATTTTCTGTGACAAAAAAATTGTCGGGTTGTGCGCCAGCTCATTGTCATGCAACAGGAAAAAATCGCGCGTGGCTCACATTTCTGGCTATACTCGCTGGATTCTTTCCATTAACCGCTCCATGACACCTACGTAATACTGAGCATTGATTGCAGCACCTTTTTCCATAAATTCTTTGTGAATTATGCCGTTACAATCGAAAAAACTGATCATCATTGCCTTGATCCGCAACTTTTGAAATCGAAGTTTTGTGGGTCTCTGCGAATTCAGTCCAACCCATTTGGCTCTTTGGCTTTTAGTTTCGAGGTCGTAGGCAAAACATCAACTTTTATCGCCAGTTATTACCTTTTTGTGAAAATTTGGGTCATTTTCGAACATTTCAAGCACGTCAAGGCTCGACAAAACAGGCTAGTTACACTGCTCTCTTGTGCGACTCTGTGGAACGAAACAAGCGCAAATTTTTTTCTTTTGCAAATTTCCGTTAAAATTTGTAGCACGACATTTTTAGGTATTCCGCCGAGGTTCTCTATCATTGTACGTGTTACACGACGATCATTAGTTAGCTGGCTTCTCAATGTTTCGATGTTGTCGTCGTCTATCAATATTCTTGAACCACTTGTACCACTGGAAAACAACTGTTTTGCTTAGACACGAGTCACCAAAACCACCTTTTAACTGTTCAAACGTTTCTGTAGCGATAGAACCGCAGTTAACAAAAAACTTAATCACGATTCGTTGTTCTTTAATTACATCCATGGCAAAAAAAAAAACATCGCACGCGACAGTCACCACGTCACAACTATTTAACCGAATGCAGTGGAACTTCATACACATACATGGGCGTCGCCAGGGGGGGCAGCTGCCCCCCCCCCCTGGAGCCTTGAAACTTTTTAATCAACTGGCCATAATGAGTGTTCATAGGCGCGTAATCATGAATAATTTGTCAGAAACCCACGAAAATTATGTTTTAATTAAGATTTTATTCTCGTTTAATAAAATATTAAGCCTTTACAACTTATAAATTTCATTTTTTCTATAACTCATATCCTTTTTTTATCATCTTGCCCCCCCCCTGGCGGCTGGCAACTCATCTTCCCCCCCCCGGCCCATCGGCTGGCGACGTCCTTGTACACATATATACGAACTATTACGATCACAAATTTCATGAAGATCGCGTCACTGGTTTTGATTTTACGTGATCAGTTCGGGAATTTTTGGAACAGACCGTGTATAATCTGCTACGAACGGCTAAAGCGCCATCAAGTGATTAAATATGAAAGTTATTCTATGTTTACATTTTTGTTGCATTCGTACCTAATTAACATACCAGCAGTCTAAAAAAAGTTTTTTATTCAAATTTAGTGATTAAAATATACATCAACAAAATCCTGAAATCAAATGCCACATTTATAATAGACCGTTTACGTGAAAAATGCATTTCCGTGAACGCTTAAAAGATATTCATAAAGTACAGTTTCTAGAAAAAATAAAAATTTGAAGTGTACTTTTTGTGTAGCCGGGTTTAAGCGTTTTAACCGTTGTAAGCAATTTATTTTTTATTGCATATCACGGATTTCATTCCCTTAACGAAATATTACATAAAAAGTATTTTGGAATATGTCATGTAGTAATTGAAAGTTATGTGTTTTTTAAATGCGCTTTTATTTAACACGAAACCATGACACACAAAAATCACTTCTGTAATTTCGGTAACCATATCTAGTATTTTACTGAAATATTTTAATTACTTACAATTTATTTCTTAATGCTGATTTTACAATTAAGAATATATGAATGTATTCAGGCATATATAACTTTTTCAATATTTATTGTAATTTAATTCGTTTCAATTTAACAGGATAATTCGATTTATCTTCTACGAATAATTTCTAATTAGTAATCAGCTTTTAATTTCCTCTAAATTCCGTAAATTATTATAATTTTCTACTATTTCCACGTCTATAAATGACAAGACTAAATTAGGACGTACAAATTATCCTCAAAACATAGTCATTGCACCTCTGAAATAATTTTCAATTTTATTACAAATGTAGTGCGTAAGTAAAACTAGCGATATTATAAAAAATATTTTACAGGATGATCGCCAACCGGAAATAATGAGCTGGGAATTTCATTGTAAAACCGGGAAAAAATTATAAGTAGCCAAAAGCGATATTTTTAACAAAAAAAAAAAAAAAAAAATGTGAAACTAAAAATGAATGCATTTATTAATGTACATTACTCAAAATAAATTGCGGAATTCTGTTTTATTCGTGTCAAACATCAGCAATGGTGGTCGAATATTACCAATAGTAACAAAAAAGTTTCATTCTTTTTACATAGTTCTAGTAGTCGGGAAATTGGTTAGATTTTGACCGGGAAACCCGGTAGGATTTGGACCAGGAAAAGCAGGAATTTAAAAATTACTTTTGGTGGCCACTGTTTCCTCAAATTTCTGTTATTCTCAATGATTAACAGAAGAATAAATTTGTACAGATATAATATGCCACTACACAAAATAAGTTATGTAACGAAATAAACTGAAAGTTATATTCAGATTCCTAATTTAAAACCTATAAAATTGTTTATGAATTATAATATTCTACATTTATAAGATTACTAATTATACTGATTTCGTTCAGTTTTGTATAGATTATTTTTTAAATAATCATAAATAGGACTTGCTCGTTCGTTCGTCAGTATTCATTGTGTCGATGAGTTATTCTTTTTATTTTTGGTTATTGAAAAAATCGTTCAATAAAAATATTTCATCGAATTAAGTAGTCTTCCTTCCGATTACCTTACTACGGAATGATTAATAATTATGATTGTAATAAAACTCATATTTCATTAATTGATATTGTCGATCAGAAGTCGCATCCTTTTATTTAAATTTTCGCCCGTCTTTATTTGTATTAATTTGCTTTAAAAATTTTTGGGAAACAATAAAAAATAGTACATCATTACCATACGTATTTCCTTCTGTTAGCTACTTCGTTAACCTTTTATTAATCTTACAACAGTATAAGTTCAAATCGTATATTGCAATTTCTACGAGATAAAAAAAAATATATGTTAACACGATTACATTAAAGTAAAATTAATCTTTTGTGAATTTCCGAAAAAACTGATACATTTTTTAAAGCAGAGTTCAAAATACTTTTTCAAAAAAATTCCGGTAAATACTATTATTGTCATGGACATAATATTTATTCCTAATTGTATTTCATAAACTTTTACCCAAAACCCTGTTATATTTGTAAAAGTTATTTTGAACGTAAAAAGAGAATAAAATAGAAACATCGAATAACTTTCACATTTGACCACCTGATGGCGCCATAGTCACGGCCACTGTACCGGGGGGCTGCTCGTTATTCTGCTTCGGCACCAGCATTTCATACACTGATTGAAATAAATTGCATTCATTGCCTGTCATGTGCGTGTATATATAATATATAAATGAAGGAAACGAAAATTTTATCCTATTTTATGATAATTAAATTTAATAAATTAGAATTAACAAATGAAAGTAAAGTTTAATTTCTGTAAGCTTCCTTTGCGTGTTTTTTTGGGTTTACTTTAAAACGAATAAAATTTTACATAAATTTAAATAATTAAATTATTCAGAAAAAATCCATTAATTATTTGATGTAAATTTTAATTTGCATATATATATATATATAAATTTTTTGTAATCGATTTAGGAAATCGAAAGTATCGATTAATTTGTACTTCGGAGTATCCTTGAGCCGTTTAAACGCAAGTTTGATGCAATACGGAAAACAATCAAATTTGGTGTTATTGATATTTTGATTTAGTTGCGATTTTGTGTTTTATTTCTAATATTTTTTTAAACTAAAAGCGCAGATGTCCTAAACGGAAATCAAACTTTGACTTTTAATCATGTGCAGTAAATACGATGAAAATTTAAATGAAAATGTATTTTTTAAAACTTTAACTACCGAGTACAAGAATATTTTGAAAAGAGCCGTTCTAGAAAAATGGCTTATTTGTATCCCTTGTTCAGAGTCGTTACTGGATTACGAGGTGAATTTCGGTAACATATTAAATCACATCTTGGTACCTAGTCAAGAATTACCGGAAACTCATTATGAAACACTGTACAAAACTCAGGTATGTTTAAATGATATGACGATCAAGTTAAATGCGGATCGTTGTTACGATGTTCCGATATTATTTTCGGAAACCTATTACACCGAAGACCGCGCAAAATGCGATATTTTATGTCTCGAACGTCCTATAGGTACCACTGATTCGCACTCGAAACTACGTCTAGTTCGCACACTGCGCGATTGTATTGATTTATTATTGACCGACAGCGAAGAGTCGATGTTACTAGTAGAAAAATTAGATCAGATGATTAATCGAACGATTCAAGATCAAAAATTGACGGCACTACCGTACGACAAACAGCGTTCGTTGATCACGCATTTGTACAAATGCTGCTTAGACGTAACGCTCGGCGATTTGAAAATTGCCCGGAAATGCGCGGTAAGTAAGTGTTTTCTAAATAACGTTAAAATGTCCATTGAGTCGTACATTCAGCATAACGTTTATCCGATTGTGATGAAAGCCATTGTTACCGATATGACTGACGAACTGGCGGAATTCAACAAAGTTCTGCGAAAGATAACCGAACTCCAGACCCACGAAATGGGTCTCGAAGATATAGATAGCGACTCACTGCTTAGAGCCAGAAATGAATTATCACGCCTCGATGGATACAGTACTGTTTTGGGTAAGTATAATTGTTTAAAGCGATCGTTGAATGGAATTCGTAGAAAACCGAATCGCTCTAATGCCACTGAGTCTCTATCAACTGACGAACTGTTACCTACTACCGTATTTTTGATCGCGAAATCTGGCTTACCTAGCTGGATTTCGCAACTGAAATACACGAACGACTTCATTTTAAATTCTTCCGATTGTTACAATGAAGAACTGTTCTTTTTAATCAGCACGTTTGAAGCGGCTATAACGTACATCCGGTCGGAAATGTTTTTTACCTCTGCCACGAATTTTACGATAAACAACAATTCCATTATTAGTGCAGGCCTATTAAACGTTCATCGCATATTACTCAGAACTAGTAATTCTTCTTTACGTAACCTCTTTAGGATGATCGTTAATGACGATTTAACTGGAATGATCGATATTTTGGAGAACAGTTCTTCAAGTGCAGATGGTACTCCGGAAACGTTTCAGTATTGCCATCCTTTGTGTTCGTGCGATCGCTGCGAAAAACTTACTTTACGCACCGTATGCGACCGTAAAATTACCGTTAATACAGTAAACGATGCCGGTATAACTGCGGTACACGTAGCCGCCTGCTGCGGTAAATCGGCCGTGGTTGACGCGTTATTGCAAAGAGGCGCTGATCCGAATTTAGCCGATTATTCCGGATATACTCCGTTACATTATGCCGCTCAGTACGGCTGTCAAGGTACGTTATTACTGCTAATGTATGCTGATGCGAAATTAGACGAATGCGAAAATGACGGTAATACAGCGTTAAATTTAGCGGCCAGCAACGGGCACGAAGACTGTGTCAAAGCTTTACTGTATTTCGCCGAACATGCTGGAGTTCCGCTAAATGTAAACAGCTGCAATAACGAAGGCGATTCCGCTTTACATCAAGCGGTACGCTGGTATTTCAAAAACATAGCGAAGATACTGTTAACATACAATGCGGACGTAACTGTTAAAAATAAACACCGTTTGACGGCTTTCGACTTAACGCAAAGTAAATATATTGTAAATTTACTAAATGATACGTATTATTCGATTAATTTATTACGTATTAGTGTCAATTATAGATCGCGCTCCGACAAAGACGATACCGTCGATCGAGCAGTCGATTTTTCAGACGAGGACGAAACGATTAGGGTAAAACCGAGAGGTGAAGAGTACGGAGCTAGACCGCAAACGGCCGAGTGCATCAAGAAAGTTGATAAACTGTTCAAAGCCATCAAAAATAACGACTTGGCGACGGTGAAGTACTATCTGGGCTTTGATGAATCTAGCGATTCGCTCATCGATCGTTATTATAAATGCCACCCTTTGTGTCGATGCGAACAGTGTTCCGATAATAACACGAACGACATCATAGCAGAAGACGAAGATTCGGTAAATGGTAATAACAGCGATGATTTCGTAGTGGTTAAGCAAAATTTGAATATCGATATTTGCGATTCGGACGGAATGACTGCCCTGCATACCGCTTGCCTATACGGTAAAGTTGAAGTCGTGCGATTTTTGCTCGATATCGGAGTTAAACCGAATGTGCGGACCTATAGGCAGCTGTCAGCTCCGCTACATTTAGCTAGTCAGAATCAGCACATTGGCATCGTCAAAATGCTGATTAATACGGCCACTTGTAAAATTAATTTGCAGGATGCCAGTGGAAATACCGCTTTACATTACGCATGTATTGCTGGTAACAGTCATTTAGTGGAGGTTATTTTAAAAGCGGAACCTAACGTTGACATTCGAAATAACGCTGCTAAAACGGCGTTGAAAGAAGCGGAAGATAATTTCTCATTCCTTATCGTAACATTGTTTAAAAACCGCGCAAAAACTTCCACTTAATTTTTTCGGTTAAGTCTGCTATTTTAAATGTATTTTTAAGTTTCCGCTTAATAATTCTCAGAATTACGATTTTTATCAAGTCTGTTTATATCCTCTATATTTCTAGTCTAGACAACAAGTTATGTAAATATACTTTGGATTTAATAAATCATTTTTTGATGTTTTTATTTTTTTTTATTAATTTTTTTTTTTTTTTTTTTTTTTTTTATTGTTAACTATTGTGCACTCTAGAAAGTTACAAGAATAAAAGTAGTATTCAGTAAAGGAAAATATGAAAATGGTTATGTATGTTCCAAAAAAAAAAAAAAAAATAAATTGAAATATCTTTACTTTTTAGACGGGATTTGTAATTTTAAATTTACAAAGAATTAATTAGGTATGAAATGATTTTTAGATTAAATATTTTGTCTATATGATGATAAATTGGCATATTATTTAATTAGATTGTTTTTTTAATAACTTATGAAAATACTACTGTTTAACATTAAATATTATTAATAATTGTCCTGTAAAAAACGTCACTTTTTGTTTTATACTGTATATTTGTTTTGTAATGATGTGGCTATCGATGGAAAAAAATAAAATACATATATATATATATATATATATATATATATATTGCTTTTGCATCTAATACTTCAACATTAGTTTTTGTTTGCATGGAATTTAGACAAATTGAAGAAAAACTTAAGTGATTATGTACATAAAGAATCTACTCTTCAAAATATTTATGTACTTCGTTTTCAATTTGTTATTTAAGTTCAGATTATATCCGATGTAAATGTCAGATTTCAATCGAACTATTTTTATGAACAACAGCTTATTTATTTTTTGAATTTTTGGATACGTTAAAAATAAAAAATAAAATACAAAATGGAGTGATGTTTATATTTCCGGAAATCCTTTCTGTTTTAACTGTATAGTACTTATTACTACCTGCTATGTATTAAAGAAGGCGTGTAATCGTTTAATAGTTATTTGATGTGATATACAATTGACGTTCTAATGAAGTTTTTTACGCAAAAGATATAAAATCTTCGTGGAAAGTTTACTGATTTAAATCGCTACTTCGCTATTTTACAAAATTTGTACTTATAATACAAAAACTTCACTGCATAAGCCAGCTACCATAAAATAGTTGGTTTGGCAATGGTATTTCGTTTAGGCAAAACTTCGTTCAAACCCCGTTTCTAATATAAAATGGTATACTATTCTGTATGCTGAAAATATACTAATAAATTCGGAAAAGGCTGTCTTATTTAAAGAAATATCTTAGAGATTACATAAGAAATGGTATATGTCGAATATACTGCAATGATTATATGTGTGACGGTCGCTGAGAAATGGTACACATAGAGTGTCAGAAAATAATTAATCGAGCAAAACGCGTTCAAAGTTTCGCTGTGTAATACACACTTTTAAAGATGGTAATTTTAAACATGCAATTACGGTTTACAACGGGGAAAAAAGGGTTTATTTTCACCAGTTTGGCCTATTTCACGTTTATAAAGAGCATGCTTCGCAAGTGTCCGAAACCGTTGTTAAGTCAAAACCGCATTATTACGGGTTTTAAATTTCTTTGTTGATATTGATAGTAGGCCTTCTCAATTTAGTCGTTAAAGAATATAATTCACTGTATTGAGTTTAAATTCAGTAATGCTAATTATAAAATTTAAATAATCAGATGCGCCGGAGAAATATAAAAATTTTATGCTCAAAAATTATTCAAGTAAATTGGCTGTTCTGTCTGTTTAATTCTGATAAAACTATGGAAATTACAGTAACAATTAATGTTTTCAGTCGATAATAGTGGGTACTGGAAAAATTATTTTAAACAAATATAGTTTCTATTTTTATACAACATAATTAACTAAACATTGAGATGATTTTACTGCATCTTAACTGAATAATCTGGATTGCTGGATAATTAAAAAAAAAAAAAAGTAATTATGATTTATAAAAAAAATTGAATCCTTTTTGGTCTTTAAGTTCTTATTCTTGAACACTCGCATTTGATCTTTATCATTAAACACAAATAATTTTTTTCGTAGAAGGTGGGTGAAATCATTGGTAAATATTTAAGGATGCAAAACATAAAATAATCTGTAGCATAATACAGAAAATGTATTACATTCATGAGCTGGAGATCACACGGTAAGAATTTCATAGCAAAATAATTGGTATTATTTTACAGTTGATTAAATTCGTTTATTATTTTTAATAAATTTAATAATGTTTTGTTTTTTTTTTCGGTTTTTCAATTTCAATGTAAACGGTCCGTAATTTGTAAAAAGCACTGTTTTTACTCGTTTGGATCTTATTAAAATGTTATTCGAATAATTTTTCAGGTTATATTCGGTCCTATGTTCAGCGGTAAAACAACGGAATTAATTAGAAGGTTAAAAAGATACCAGGTGGCCAATTACAGATGTTTAATAGTTCGATACGCCAAAGACAGTCGTTATAGCGATGATGCGATTGTAGCTCATGACGGTCAGATGTTAAATGCTGTCTCAGCAGTTAAATTATGCGAATTAATTCCTACAGTACATAATTTCGACGTGATTGGTGTTGACGAAGGCCAGTTTGTAAGTACCCTCCTTTAATTATTTTTTGAAGTTTTTTGCCGCTAAGTAAAATTACACAATATTTATTAAATGTTTCAAATAGTTTTTCTTTAACTTGTAATACCCGTTTTTTTTATTTTCAAGTTAAATCACCCGATGCGTTTATTTGTTTATACCAATCGGTATGTCTGTTTCAGTTTACTACAATAAAAGTTGTTTTAACCGTCACTTTCTCGTATCCGTCACTGTAAAAATTGCTAATTTGTGATTTTTTAAGAAAATTATTGATTTTCTTAAGATGTAAACAATTTAACGTAAAGACATTTTACCTAGATATGTACTGGACTATGTTAAATTAAATTTGTAAATAAAAATACCGTACTCTAATTGTTATCCAATTAAACATTTTTTTCCCATTTGTTTCCCAATTTATTTAAATTCTAGTACATTACTATATATGTAACTGCGCACATTTGTAATGGAATTTCTGTTATTCATCTATTTAGTTATCTGTCGTAGGCCCGATCCCAAGGGTGACCGATAAAAGCACTTTTACTGTAGTTATAAACGCTTATTCATTTAAGGAGTTGTTTTCATTTTATTACCGATGTTAGTATTTCATCATTTTTTCGGCATTGCGTTATTATTCTTTCAACCTCAAGTGATCAGTAATAATGTTATTACTTCATTACTGTTAGCAGATACGTACCGGCAGTACTACATTCGACTGTAAATTATAAAATTATAAAATTATTTAAAGTGAAGGATGAAGTGTTGGCTGAGCTATGAAATGGTTGTTTAAAATATGAAGTAATGTATAACACACTGATGAGACGTTTACTAAACATGACTACTTATTAACATAAAACAGTTTTCAAAACTTACGGGAAATTGCTAGTCGCGAACTGAGATCATGTTGAAACTTATATTTGAAAATAGTATATTAGTCGATATACTGTACAAAGAAAATGGGACTACGAAGCAAAACATG
Organism: Icerya purchasi; assembly: GCA_039619475.1. NCBI lineage: Eukaryota > Metazoa > Arthropoda > Insecta > Hemiptera > Monophlebidae > Icerya > Icerya purchasi. The sequence goes on along the minus strand of CM077116.1, from coordinate 292,451,244 downwards.
TTTAACGCTAGTTTCCGCAATAGACGCGAAAAATAAGGTCAAACACTAGCGTAAGAAAAGAATAGTTGCTGAAATGCGATTTTTTTGTTGAATGTAAAGAAATGGAGAAATGTAAAACTGATTTGCTTGCAAACGAATAAGCATTTATAAAGTACTCGAAATGGTAAAACTACTGAAATAAGAGACGCCGTTACGTGCTTTGTTAGCAGCCGAACATTTATGTTTAACTTTTGAACGTCTGGTCGCTGGAAGAAAAGCTACAACTTAGCCTGCAAAAGGATTTCCAATAAATTTCCGTATGGCATATGCTGTAACATAATTGGTAATAATAATGGTTCGTTAGAGCGAAATAGGATTAAATCGCGCTACAGCACATTGAGAAATACAAAAAAAAATTAAACCGATTAATTTTTTCAGATAATTGTTATATACATCATTTTGTGATTAAAAGAAATTAAAAACATTTTGTTATTTTTGAAATGTATTTCTTTTTTTTTTTTTTTTTATACCCAAAGATGTAACAGATTAAACGTAACACAAAAACGTAACCGATTTTCTTGTTAACGCTGATGTAAAAATAACATAATCACTGAGATATATACACCTGCAGAGTAACCACCCAACCATAAGTCGAGAATTTTGTGGTAAAACCGGGAAAAAAGTAAAAATAATCAAACGTAATTTTTAATAAAAAAAAATCATTTGAAGCGAAAACTGAATGCATTTTTTAATGTACTTTACTCGATAATAAATGACAAAGTTCTGCTTCGTTCATATAAAATATGCTGCGGCGGTCAAACATCAGTAGTTACAAAAAGAAGTCTCTTCTTCTTTTTGTACAATTCTAGTAATCAGGAAATCGGGAGGATTTGGACCGGTAAAACTGGGAATTTAAAAATTATATTTGAGTGCCCACCATGATATGGTATCTTCGTCGGTTATTAATTTTCATATAAGTATCCTGAATATGCCAAAATTAAATTCGCTTTCATTTCAAACTGGGAGTTTATAATTGTATTTTTTTAAATATCGGTTTTCTATGACCTAGTAGTTAAGGTGCATAGTTACAAAGCCGAAAATCAGGAGTTTGAAACTTATCTCGTTCCAGATTCAAGTTGCTCCCAATATTAACCTGAAGTAATTGGATACCAGAGAAATCTTGGGAAGTAAAGCTAGCTGAGAGAAGGAAGTGGTCCACACTATTTTTTTCGGATCCATCAGGCTTAATACATTACGAATTTTAACTTCATAATCTCCGGCTCTGTGATAAAGATATCCGACTTACTTTACTTTACTTCACTTTACTTTTTGTAGAAAAGATCTCCCAGTTTATTTATATTATGAGATTGGCAAAGTTAATTTGAGTTTTCAAAAGTGCTGCGTAGACAAAATTTGAAGGCTATTATTCTGAACTTATTTCTTTTTAGAACCCATCTCTTTCGTAGTATTAATGCAATGTTATGAAAATGCAAAAGATTATTGGTGCTGTACAAATGCTCACTGTGAATTTCACACAATACAAATTCGGTGATCTTAAACTCTATGAAAAAAGAAAGGAAAAAAAAGGTTGCTGAAGTTAACAATTTAATAAAATAATTTATATTTGCATCGTGGTTTATTAGCTGCAGTACTTATCTTTACCTGCTCCCCATCGTGTATTATGCACAATATGTATAAACTGTTTTATTTTAATATATTGAATTTAGTTCGAAGATGTGGTGAATTTCGCTGAATCAATGGCAAATGATGGAAAAATAGTAATTGTGGCTGCTTTAGATGCTACATTTCAACGAACGCCATTCGGAAATATCTTGAATTTAATTCCTATCGCAGAGAGTGTTGTTAAATTGATGGCTGTGTGCATGTCATGTTTCAACGACGGTTCTTTTACGAAACGAAAGACTGATGAAAAGGAGGTAATACAGTGTTTAAAAATCACTCGTTATTGTTTTGTTTTGTTTTGTTTTTTTGCTTTTTTTTTTTTATTATTTATTTTCCCCGCTTCAGAATTAATCCAACGCTTAAATAAAACAATGAACTTTCATTACTGTCGACCTTTTTCCCCTCATTATTTTGCTTTTCGTTAAATATACTTTAAAAATACTTTTTCCTGAAAATTTTAAATATTTTTATTTTTATTTTAGATTAGAATGGCGATTAGTAGATAAATTATAAATTAAAATATTTATCCCCGTGTTTAATTTCCAATACGACAAAAAAAAATTATTCGAAATAATTATACTTTTCTTTTGTTGAATATTTAGTACGGGAATACGAAAGATTTCAAAACTAAAACCAGGTATTAAATATGAATAAATATTTAGTTTACAGTATGTGCGCACTGTAACGCACATTTTACGTTTTAAATTTTCCATTACTACTTATTGAGTTATGACACTGTTACGAAAAAAAGATTTTTAAAATGAATATTTACTTATATTTACTTTTAATATTTGTAGTTATTCTGATCATTTTTTATAGTTTCATTGCAAATAATGTATATATTTACTCATAATACTTTTTCCCCGATTCCCGGCCTAAGTTTAACTTTACGAGTTATTTAAATTATTTTATGTAATTGAACTTAAGAATTGCATCAACCAATGAAATAGTGGCTCAATTTTCTCCAAAAAGTAAGACCTAGGTTTATTAGGTGATAGTGAAGCTACTAAGCTGAATCAGCGGATAAATTGCTAAACCCATCCCGTTTAATTATATGGCTTGTATTACAGATGCACGGGTGTACGCAACAATATATGTAGACTGACTTTTACAATTTAATATTAACATCGTAAGATTTGATGAATTGACCAAAATGAACGTTTAATCCTTGATATGCCTGAGAATTTTGGATTTGTCAAATACAGATCAAATATATTCAGAGTGACTACTCAACCAGGATAAACTGGGACTTTTGTTGTAAAATTAGGTGAAAAGTAAAAGTAACCCCAAAAATATTTTCAGTAAGAAAAAATCATTTTAAGTAATTTAAAAAATATATATTATTCGTCATTTATATTTTTTGAACGTGTTTACATCTAAAAGAAATTATTTAATTTTGTCTATATATGAGTAATAGCTAGAAACAAATAACTTTTATATTTCATTTATAGTGTATAAAAGTAAAAAAGGTGAATTTTATGTATCAGTGTGAAATCGTACATTACAAACACGAAAGCCAAATATGAACATCTTGAGGGAGTGGCTGAAAATCTTTTGAATTATACTTTACTTTGAAATTTCAACTACAAATTTAAAATTGAATTTGTATTATGTTTATTAAAATTATAATGTTAAAATAATAATTTTTTTACATAACGCAAAACAACTGTTCGTTTACAACAACTATTACTTGTTCGTTACAAATGTAGAAAACACAACTAACTCGAATGAAATTTTTTGATTCGAATATTTCAGGTGCGTAACAGTTAAAATGTTGACGGTACACCGAAATGATTTATGTATTTCGTATTTAAGTCCAAGTCCCCTCAGTAAATTTTTTTTTTTTTTTTTTGGAGGGGGTGGCTTTAACTCTTAAGTTCCGCGAAATTAGTGCTCATGATTACAAATCTAAATATCAGATTTAGAATAAGTTTTACAATTTAAACGGTTTTTAATAGGGAAGTACTGTGATTAGCCTGTTAAAAACTTTAACTTTTGTGATACTGAAGTAACCATATGTAGCTTGAATTTGCATCGTTATACCAGAACATTATCTAAAATATAAAACAATTACTTCAAATAACTAAAACATTTAACATAATTTTTTCTTTCCTGTTTATATTCTATTTGGCCTTGGCTTCAGTTTTATAATTTTGTTTACTATATACAAAACCGGACCCAGATTCGTGTAAATTCTTGTATAATTTTATTGATCGGAAAATTGAAAACTTTTGAACCAAGAAAACTAAGAAGTGAAAAATTATATTTTGGTCGTATTGATATTTATTAAAAAAAAATTGTAAATGGTCTCTGTTAACCAATTATAGTAAAAATATATATATACACCCTTGGCCAAAAGTATTAGGCACCCTACAATTTACTTCATATTTTATGTGGCAAGGCAAAAAATTAAATTCGTAAGTTTCGTATAATCTTTTATTAAGGAAAACTCACGAAAAAAATCAATATTTGGTGTGTCCGCCTTTAGCTTTAAGTACAGCAGCAATTCTTTGAGGCATGGTGTGTACAAGTCTAGTACATTGAGCTGTACTTATAGCATCCCACTCCTCTTTTAAAGCGTTTTCTAAGGCTGATCTTGATGTGATGTTATGCTCCCGTACTTTGCGCTTCAGAATACTCCAAAGATGCTCGATAGGATTCAAATCTGGAGACTGAGCCGGCCAATCCAGCAAGAGAACCCTCTTGTCTCTAAACCAATGCATCGTGGCCGCTGATTTATGGCAGGGTGCATTATCTTGTTGGAATTTGACGTCGCCTAAATTATTATCACCAAAAATTCGCGTTATCGAAGGCAACAGTGTAGTTTCCAGTACATTTATGTACTTTCGGCTGTTCATACGGCCTTCACAAACAAACATTTCGCCCAAGCCATTAGCAGCCATACAACCCCAGACCATAATGCTACCGCCTCCGTATTTTACAGTAGGTACCACGCAATTTGAGCTATATTCCTCGCCCACACGTCGTCTCACGAAAGGTGTACCTGGGGTTCCAAACAACTGCAAAAATTGAAAAAATAAATACTTACAAAATTAGTTATTATTTCAACTGCAGTGAATTAAATCGGGAGTTGCTGTTGCCATTTGTTAAAATAAATCATATAAAAACTAACCTCAAAATTGGATTCATCAGACCATAGAACATTAGACCAATCCTGTTCGCTGAAATGTTGGTGTTCCCGAGCCCACTGTAAGCGCTTCTTCCTGTTGGTCTCGGAGAGCCAGGGCTTCTTCCTAGCTTTACAGTCTCGTAATCCAGCTTGTCCCAGTCTTCTTCTTACTGTTCGAGCGCTAATCGGAATCCCAATCTCTTCTGACCAAGGAGTAGCAAGCTCTGATGATGTTTTCATCCGATTTTTGAGAGAGTCGCGGACAAGTTTTCTGTCCTGTCGCGGAGTAGTTTTGCGTTTTCGGCCTGTTCTCACTTTGTTTGCATGGGAGCCAGTCTCCACAAACCGTTTAATAGCGTTTTGGACTGCACACCGAGAGCAATTTACTAATTTGGCTATCTCCACTTGGGACTTGCCTTGTTTGTGTAGCGTTTGAATTTTAACCCGTTTTTCGACATCAAGCTCACTCGATTTAGGCATTTCTAACTTACTTTTAGTAAATAAGATACGCACGGAAGGTTCTTGACACTAAGAGACGTAGGAATATTCTGATAACGCACTGACACTGTTTTCTCAAAATACATGCATTATCACAACGCGCTTATCTATGCGCTTATCTACGTGTAGATAAGGTTGTCTATTGTTCAACTTCGTTTCTAATAATGCTTCCTACAATATTGTTAAAGCAATTTGCCTTCGGTTTAAATATCTTATCAGTTTCACGTAATTTTGGGGGGTGCCTAATACTTTTGGCCAAGGGTGTATATATGTATATTGTATAAAACGAAATGCGCTAACTAATGCAATTAAGCAGCGTAATATACAGGTAATGGCAACCATAGATAACAGAACAATACTATTCTTTATGTATTTTTTTTTGCATTTAAATTTGTATAAAAATAAATAGCGGAATTCTTTTTTCGAAAATTTTTAAAAATAATTTGTAAAATTAATCTGATTTGTTATACTAAAATGTCCCTATAAAACAAAACTATAAAAAAGGAAGTAAGCTAAGATAATTAATTTTCAAATTTAAATTTAATTTTTTTAAATTATATTTTTGTTATTTATTATGATTTTTAATAGCCACAAAAATATTCTGCAATTCGAAGTGACACTCTTAAGTCCATAATTTGTTGGTTAATATTTCAATGGAGAATTACTTTTTATTTTATTGCTTCAGTGAGTTTTATTTTATTCTTTATTATTTGTTCACCGATAAAATTACACAAACTTTATATTTTTTCACTGGTGTATGTAACAACAAAAAATTAATTCAATATTTAAATAAATTGCTCCGAGACATCCTAAAAACATATATTTATAAATTTAAGAAGTATTAATTTTACCTCTACACTAGATATAACGAATACAAATAATTCATTTCGTAATATAATTTTGTAAATATTTTCATGCACTTCTTTAAAACACTTAAACCTAGAGTAATGCAAAAACTATCAACTATTTTTGTTCATCGATAAAATAAAACCGATTAATTGATTTTTACCCTTTTTATACACTTAATGTTCTTACTAATATCCTTTTCTATTTAATGAATTTTCCATATAACAACCTTTCTTTTAAACTCTATGGTACTTCGTCATGTAAGAGTTCAACTGTAAATACACTTTTTGATATGACTAAATGTAAGTATTGTGTTATTGCGTTAGTTTTATTTTAAATTTTTTCTATTCTCTTTTCAGTTTGATGAGTAACGATTTGGTGTGTGTTTAAAATTTTTCATGAGGAAAATAAAACAAATATTTCTCGGTGCCATTATATTTTTTAGTTGATAAATATCATAAAACATCATCTAAGCTTCGGGCTTCGACAATAAAAAATCACTCCAATTTAATTGAAACAGTATGTGCAACGTTTTATCGTCGATCATAGTCTACTGCAGCTTAGTTGGTTAGGCAGTGTTGATTCGTTTGAGTAAGATCTGGTTCGAATCCAGCTACAGCACATTGAAAATATTCAAACATTTTACTTGCGTTTGGTAATGTCCACAACAAACTAATATATATATATATATATATATATGTGTGTGTGTGTGTGTGTATTGAGCATAAAACTTGTTGCTTGAAAATGTACAAACTTACTGTGCGCTTATCTTTTGTCAAATTTCGCTCGTTCTAATTTGAAGGCCACGAAAAAAACCTAATCTATCTTGTCATCTACGTATTAAAATAAATGAAGCAAATATAAACTTGACCGCATCTCTATAAATATGTGTCTAAAAAACTTTATAAAACAAATACAATATATAGAATTAACTGTACCCGCAACGTTGCTAACGTTTTATGGTATATCGCATTTTACTGTTCAAAAATAACACAAAAAACGTATAATTTGGCTATAATTAAAGCTTGACACAAAGTTGCGTTTTTTTTGGTTGATTTGGGGGCCGTTCTTCTTAGTATACTCGAAAACTTTATAAATACGAGTAAAACAATGGAACTATTATTAATAACAAAAAAAAAAAAAAATAAATAAAAAAGTCAAAATAGGACAATCTAAATAGTTTTAATATATTTCTTATTGCGATTGACGCTTATTTTTAAACATGCAAATAATATAACTGCAAAGAGGTTGCTGAAAAAAATTTCGCGATAGTTAAATTCTTGAACAGATACATTCACTGCTAAACATTTATTAAAAATTCAACACCACATCAAATCTATTTATGCCACCAACAAAATATGCGGAAGTATTAATGCAGAAAAATACATAGGAATTTATTGCTGTAAAAAACATATTTATTATTAAAGATTTACGAAGGTACTATACACAATTCAAATTAATTTACTCCCGATTGATTTTTTTATTATTATTTTTTTAAGACATGAAACATAAATCGCGAATAAATTTATTGTTAAAAAAAAACACAGAAATTGAGCTATGTAAAACATGCATTCATTGCTTAAAAATTACGAAAGTACTTAACATAGTATTATATTTATTTTTTATAGTTTAGGTGTTTTTAAACTAAAAATAGGAGTACACAAATCATAGACGGTTTCTAACAAACGTTTGCGGGAATTGAATAATCTAAAAAATTCATTTATTAATGCTAAAAAAAATTGCAGAATTATACTTATTCTTAATTTTTAACATACTCTTACAGTAATAAAATGTGACTAATATACAAAACGTGTACTTCCTCTTACCAGTAGTTAAGTAGTATAAATGAGCAGTAAATATTAAAATAACTAAACTGGATTTTGAAAAAATGTCTTCAGTTTACAGACTTTTTGACAAATGAAACAACTTCTTTCCCCAAATTTTATGATCCTATATTTTATAGGCACAACACAAACCAACTTCATAAACATTTGGAATGAACAGTTTTTATTTGAACACTATTACAATATTATCAAGTTAAGTTATTCATATCATTAATGATTTTATTTAATTTTAATTAAAGTGTAGTATAATTTTAATTTTATTATATTAATGTTTTTAATAAAATCTATTGCAATTATTAAAAAATTTAATTCTGCAATTAAAAAGATTGATTAAAATATTAAATAATTCAATTTTAATCAATTTTAATTTAATTTTATTAATATTTTAATAAAATTTAACTGTTAAGAACTTCAATTTCAAAATTAAAATTGTTAATTAAAAGTTTTACTAATTTTAAAAAAAAAGATTTTTGTGCTTTATTCGTTGTAATTCGTAATTCAAATGAATAAAAAAAATTAAAAAGTGGCCGTGTTAGATATATCTTATAATGTGACCATTACAATGGTCAAGAAAAATAAATAAAATAGAAATTTAAAAATAAATAATACAAAAAATAAATTATAAATAAATTAAATAGTATCGGAAAATAATAAAGGTCTAGTGGAGTGTGAGAGTGCTTGTGTGTGTGTGAATGGGAACCAATTTCCGGCTGCGGGTGTTTACAGAGATCGATGTCGCCTTTAAGGGATGCGCGCGATGATTGCTCATCAAACGACACTGATTAGCACATCGAACGCAGAGGAGGTGACTCAGCAGAAGAAATCAGAATTAGAAATTTCGCAAAGGAGGATGCGATCCTGGAGTCGGTTAGAATCAGTTAGAGTTTTGAGTTGGGCAACGTTAGATCTCCAGTAAAGGAAGAGGGCCTCAGGTCAAGATCGAATTCGTTACACTCACGTGCAGTCGTCAAAAGTACCGACCATTTTCATTTTTGTTCTCGGAACGAAATAGTTTAAATCACAGAAAGGTAATATCGCGTCTCCTCTCCGCGCTCGCTGCCAATCCAAGACGGAATTTCCTACACACGCCTGTCGATCATCAAGGACCATCACAACAACCCGCAGTCGTCGCAGTGATACGTCGACCGTTCCAGAAAGATCGGTGTAGGTTTAAACAATATACGTTAAATCAAATCGCCTATTCATCAATTTTAATAATAATCATAATCATAATATAAGATTTAATATATTTCTAATTTAAATCCACGAGTTCGTTAAGAACTCGTGGTTGGCATCCCTGGATACAACAAAATTATTAGCTTAGCAACGGCAAGTACCGCTACAATCTTTATCATATAAAGAATTTATGTATCAAATATTAGATTTCTACATTTTATAATCAATGTAGCTCAGCTAACAGACTCACAATATATATTTTGTGTTTAATTTTTACATATATATATTTATTTTTATATATATATATATATATATATATATATAGAGAGAGAGAGAGAGAGAGAGAGATTTTAAATAAAAATTGTATACAAATAAAAATGTTAATATCAATGTAATATTTGTTAAATTTTACTGATTATTATTACTTTTGGAGAAGAAAAAATGTTTAGAGACCCTAAAAATTAATAGATTATTATTTCCGAATTCGACTCGAAACATTTAATAAGTACAACAATAATTTATAATAATAGATTAAAAAGTATAATATTGCGTACATAAATAATTACATATTTTGTTTTTTGTTGTATATTTGTTTCTTCTCAATGCTGATTCTCAGTGGTGCGCAAATGGAACGGTTCGCGTGGATAAATTCGGAGTACGTTTGCTTTTTATTATTTTCTTATTTTAGGTTAATTTCTACCTTAACACAAACAAGCTGTTCACTTTGATTGTTACTCAAATTAACAAGTTTAACGTAATTTTATTGTGAACAAAACCTTAAATGCCTTGGTATGACCAAAGTTGGTGTTATACATTTTAGTATAACTAATTTTATGTTTAAAAAAACAAAAAAAACATGATTTATTCCTGGAATTCAACACTGAATTTTTCTTCATTGTATCTGTAATATTTTATATTTCATATCGGATACATTTCACATATTTTTATCCAATTATTACTTCTAATGCTCAGCAACTTTTTTCTTCCCAGCATAATTTCAATAATTTTTTTTCCCCCGGTAGATCGTTCTTCCATGGCGTATCGCCGAAATATTTCAAAGTATAATAGAAGTATCAAGTAGTTTACCAGTTCCACAAAAACAATTTTTCTCCATATCAAAATAGTTTGTTTTTTTTTTTTTTTTTTTTTTTTTGAATTTTACATTATTCTTAGTTTAATTTATTTACGCTAAAAATATTACCCTGTGAATCATCTAAATCAGACGATGTATACTTAAAAATTATGATGAACGTTTTTTGTTTTTTGTTTTTTAATTGTGTGTGTGTATATTATATTTAAAAGTAATACGAAATGCATGAAACATTTCACGTTAAATTAATTCACTTTATTATACTGTTCAGTATATATTAAATTTTTACCGATAATATCAGTTTATTTAAAGCCAAGATCAAGAATTGATTTATAATCGTGTAAAATATCAAATTTATCATATAATAATAGATTTTACATACTGTGTACAATTTTAATATTGAAATTTAAAAAATTATATAAAAGGAAGAAAAGATATTTTTGATTATAAGCATTAAAAACATTGCTCAAAGTGATTTCTTATTTTTTAAGGAAAAGTTAATGTGTTTATTTCTACACTACTGCAATAAACCTACTTTTATGGACCTCTAACAAAATAAAAATTAGGTAAATGTGGTCGTTGAAAGGGTCATTGTTTTATTGTACAGTGTAATGATTTTTATTTCGCGTTATTTATGTTTTAAATGTATACATTTCTAATATTAATGTATTAATTTGTTTATTAATGCATTTTTCGTTTATTTGCATGCTTGTTGGCATATAATTAATGGGTTTTTTTATAGTTCCAGAATTATTTTTGCTTTTACTTAACTTTAAAAATTGGTATTTGGCGATGGACTGACTAATTTATTACGTATTCACTAACATTAATCATATTCTCACGTAAAAAAATTCTTTATTTCTGTGTTGGTTTATTTATTCGTGTTAGAATGTAATCGTCGCTGAACAAAAAAATACAGTAACGTTGAAGGATTCGCATAAAACAGAATTACAGATTCTATATAATTCGAGGCTATTCTTTTGGTAGCTCGGTCTTTGTGATACCGTATTCCCCAATTCCCCATATCAACTGGTATTTTTATTTAATATCGTATGACACGATTCGCATAGTATGCCTCTGGACACACACACAGCCTAAATACAAAAAGTTACATATAAAATTATTGATTGGTAAACAGAAATGAAAAATAGTGATTTCCTCTTTTTCATCTTGGGGGGGGGGTGTTCAACTATAAAAATATGTTATAGTTTTATTGAGATTAGTTTGTTGGGAATTTTGCATGACCATTTCTGCAATGTGATTGATTATTAGTTGTTTTTTTTTTAGTATATGTGTATATATATATATATATATATATATAATTATTACAACCTATGCGTCGCCTGTAACTACAAGGCTGTCACAGTACAATCGCCATCTGCTAGTTTTTTTACTTTAATGAATTCGAGTATCCGATGCAGATGGATAGAATCATTAGATAAAGCAATAATATTCATGCCTGGGTGTATGCCTAACATCTATGGTATATATTGTAAACAAAATGGACATGCTGCGAGAGGCGTCGCCCGTTCAAAAACATAATTGTGTACACCGAAGTTTGTCCGATTCCCAGTCTGGTCAGGCTCAAAAATTTCCAGCATGTCATTTATGTTTGATTTGATGGCTCCCAACCAGGTTGATTCTAATAACCAGAGCTGCTTTTATTTATCTGAGTAATGCATGTACAGAAAATTGGATATAGAGCTTGTATAGGATCTACTACAATGCCACATTACAGCCTAGTTGAGAGAGCTGTCTTATAGTACTCTTTATCTTTGCCGGTAGAACACTACCTTTTCTTCAAACTGTAAGTTTAGCTTTAATTTAAATAACACCTCATTTTCTAAGTCTGGCAACATTGTGTTGTTAGAGGGCAGTTTTAAAAATTGTCTCCATTAAAAAAAGTATAATTAATTTGTTTCCTGAATGAAACTCGTCTAACTATTAACTTCTTTCGGAGGAATCGTTTAAATGAAAGCAAACTCCTTTGCCCATTAAGTCTGTTCGCCGGAGAAAATCACGGTATGTTCAAATAAAACATTGTCTATTTCAACGAAAAATAGTCTTCATGTTAGCTAAACAAATTTTTAAAATCATATCTCACCGTTTTCCCCTCCAGCAATATTGGATATCGAGGCTATTTATTTTTGAAAAAAATTTCACCGCACGATATTAAATATCAAATAACATCAAATGTATATTTAAAAAAAAAAACCTACCATTGTTCTGTTAAGAATTAAACTGTTTCAACCATTCGCCCAAATAATTCTTTTCAATAGGTGATCAAAATCGGTTACACATTTGTTTCTCACTAACTGGAAATGAACAACGGCTTTAAAACATTTTCTTTTTTTACCTTCCCATCTTTTTGTTTGTTTATTTTCTTCATTCTTGTGAGTAACTGCCAGTTCCAATCATACAAGTTTATTTAATCACGGTACATCATATTTATCTTCAGTTTCACTTATGCATGGTCTATATTGGATCTTTACTTACATTTATTTCTATCGTCTGTGCAACTGGTATTACGGGCTTTATTATTTTACGGTTGTACTCGCATGTATTTAAGATAATTTTCTAGTACTATGAACCGTACAACAAGAAACCATCGAATGATGAACGACTTCTTGCCACAAAAAAAAAAAAAAAAAAAAAACGAACTTTGGAAATTTTAAAAAACAGTATACAGTTGTTCGTCAGCATGCCTCGGTTTTGGTAGTTTTTTTTTTTGACTGTCGAAACAGTTTATATTAAATGTGCGATTACTCATAGAGATATAATTACGAGTACATAAACCAATGGTGCTTAAACTCCTTAAACTCCAGATAATCTTCAAGCGGTAATTATATTATTAGGCTGATATGGTATGTGCTCATTTAGTAGTTAAGGAAATAATGCCTATACCGGGGTGTATCTCTACTATTTTAATACACGGAATATTATGAAATTTGCTTTTCGTCTAACAAACTGTCGTCATATTGCTGCTAATGTTGCTCTAAATTTTTTATTTCCTTTATTTTACTAATTATTAACACTCATGTTTGAAGTTAAAAATGTTAAAATGTGGAAGTATCGAACGAAAATGTATATGTATTAATAATAAACGAACTTTAAAGAAATATTTTTTTTTGCGCTGTTCAACAAAAAATAATTCATACGGATTTTGTAGTTATTTTTTCTTTTTTTTTTTAATATTTTACAAATAAATAATCCCTATATGAATTGATATATGATATATTTTTTTGTAATTATATTTCTGAACTTCACTTGTAGTGTGCGGGAAAACGCAGATGAATTACTAGTGTAAATCATACTTGTGTTAGCTTTTCTCCAAAAATGAGTTTTACGAAATATATCAATTAGATGAAATTCAGTTAAGTACGTGAAAAAAAAATTAGGCATCTGCGTTTACAGTGAAGGACTAATACGCTTAAAATCGTATTGGGAGTGGTAGTAAAAAGAAATGAGTTTTAAAAAACGGAAATCGGATTATGTGAATTAAATAATTATATTGCAAATAAAAAAATATACATACATATGTATAAAAAAGAAAAAAATCATAAAAACTGGAACAAACTTGAAATTTAGTGGTTGATAATATTCATATTCGAATGTGTTTAAATTGATTTTTTCATTCCGTTTTATTTAATCTGCACAGAGACCGAACTGATTTAACCCTTTTGTTCATACATTTTTTATTTTAAGTATTAATTCACAGATGACGAAACAGATGATTTATGCAAATTTTACTTTTCAACTTGTATTTAAAATACTATTAATATATGTGACCGTTATAACTATAAAAAACGAATTATTATGTATAAAACATCGTATAAATGTTTTATTTCTTCAAAAGTTACCATAACTTAATCCCACCATACAAAACTGTTACGGAATATAAAGAAATATAAATTTTATAAGAGCACTCATGTTTTATAAAAAACATCTAATCTTAATATTTTAACATAAAATAATTACTGTAATTTTTGAACTTCCCTGTGCTTACGGTTAATCTATAAATGTATAATACATTAGCTTAGAAATCGCAGAAATATTGGCATAAATTTTTTCTTCGTTTTTTCAGTGATTATTTTATCATATTCTGCTGAAATTTTCTTTCAGCTGTTTTGTTATAAACAACTTCATAAACCTGCACATTAAAATAACTAAATATATACCTCAACACATGACAAAAATTAATTATTAAAATTGTTTCTGATTTCTTCTATCAAACTTTCTGTTCCTACTTTTTTAAATGCAGTTTCCTCATCGTCACTACTACTATTACTTTCTAAATCTTCAATATATGATAAATCTAAATTTAGTGTATTTATAAAACATCATTTCTAGAAATAAATGAATTATTTGTTTATTTTTAGCGTCAACTTTAATCTCATTTACCACCATTATTAAGTATATAATTCCGAAATATGTCGGTTTTTATATATTTTGTGAATAATTAAATTTTCTATCTCATAGCTTGTTTACAATAATTTATAAATATCGCTGTTATTAAGCTTCGCGACATTATAGAATAAAATTTTGCTTCAGTAATATGATGTTACTATCGCGTAACAACAAATGGTAAATAAAACTTAATAAAAACTTGCAGCAAATTTTTTATTTATATTTTTTATACATATATGTTAAACTCTGCCCTTCGGGCTTCGCGAAAGGGTAAGACCCCTTGAATCCCAATCTTTTTTCTCTTCTAGACTTCTTTTAGAAAAATCATTTTCAATTGACTACGTCATTTTTACCCATCTTTTATTTATTAGGGAAAAAAAAAAAACAATTTTACAACACGGCATATTCAACCTTTATCTTATATAAATTAACGGAAAATAATCATGAAACAAAAAATGCAGTGTACCTCGGGCTAAAAATATCGTGCTCATTAAAATCGTATACATTTACAAACTTGTTTAATTTGAAAGTTATGAAAAAATTTCGTCGATGAAATTAATATGTAAAAAATCAACACACAAATTTGCAGAAAAACATCAGTAGTGAGCGGTCGTTAAAAGAAATAGTAATAATTACATTAATTTTCAACTATAGTTTTATTCTTAATCGATAAAATGAACGAATACCATTTGGTAACATAATGTTGGCAAAGTATAATTGTATAAAAATAATATATTACACATGGTTAAAAAATTAACGTTATCAGTTGATAATACTGTGAACGAAAGGGTTAATATTTGTTTCTAAATTGAAAGATAAAAACGTTGTGAAATGTTATTCAAAGCTGTTTCCAAAATTAAGCCGTTTATTTTTTACGAGAAATTGTACTCTGTACTAGCAGAAGACGTTTTCTTCGCATACTATTTCCCCCCTACGGAGGATATAGATCTACTTTTTGACATTTTTCGATACGTTCTGTAATTTTTCGCATGTCCTATTGATTTTGTGTACCGGCTATATATTTTTCATAAATGATCCGAACATTTTATATTTGTTACCTCAGAAAATATCCTCCCGAAATTTAACCTTCCTTTTATCGATAAAACAAACCTTTTTTTTTTTTTTATATTTTACTTAATAGTTCTTTATAACTAAGTTTCTGGTCGCATGACGTATTCAAAATATTGTGGCATTAAAATTCAGTTCTATTTATACTATAACGGTTGGCAACCTATTAAAAAGATTGAAATTTTTGCTAGTTATAATAATTGTCTATTTGGATAATGATGTTTTAATAACCGCATATTATTTGTTTAATCTCCAATTTCCTTTTCTTTCTTTATTTAATATTTCATTCATTTACCCTCTAGAGAAGTTATTTTATCTGTTTGCGGCGATTAGTACATTAATATTACATCAGATACCGGTGTGCCGACAATTTAAAACAATTTTGCTGATTATTTTTCTTTTTAAACGATTCAATATTCTTATTGATAAATAAAATATAATATTTATCGAATTGAAAAATTTTACATGAGAAAGCACAGATAAAAAGTAGTTAAATTTCCTTCATTTTACGTATTAACTCAGTTTTCATAGAATTTTTGTTGTGTATTTTTTTTTAATGAGATTTTATTTTTTTATTGCAGGTAGAACTAATTGGTGGCGCCGAAAAATACATGTCCGTATGCCGTCAGTGTTATAATTTAGGGAATACAACGAAAAATTCGCCTTACAAAGTAACTAACGAGAATTACGAGAACAATAGTAAACCTATAGTGAACGGCAAAAGACTGAAGAACGGATTTTAACTGTGATATTGTTAGAAATTAAGTACATATTGGGACTATATCATGTTTAATGGCGTTTTGTAATTCCATCAGATATTTCAGAACTGATAATTTCCTGCTGTTGCATTTTCATCCGTTATTATAATTTTTATATTTTGTAGTGTGACGTTTTATAAAAAAAAAATATGTTGTACAAAACATCCAGTCTAATATGACGCTCGTTTGTGTTCTTCCGTTTTCATCGTATCTCTATTGGTTTAATAATTTTCTCGGGAATAGATTCAAATCATTGCTGCGGCTCTCGTAATATACCAGTATTTATTTTTAACAAGCCGTATGAATGGTTTTTTTGTTTTTTTTTGTTTTTTTTTTTTGGATATTAATTGATTATGCCATCCTCATTGCACTCACAACGCGAAATCCGTTTTCTATTCCTATATAACTAGACCCATTTGAAATCAACTATGTTTCCTTTGTATATAATTTATAAGTGTATTTTTGTCTAATTTTATTATTTATTATTGAACGGAGAGACCCTAGTAATATATCATTGCATTGTAACAAATGAATTCCTGATGTTCAACGGTACGCTTTTACAATGGCCGGTCAACGTAAATTTTATTGTATTGTAATATACCGTTTGTATCGGACTCTACTCGTATTTCTATGCTGGACCGACGTTAAAGAAAAAGGAAAACTTGAAAAATAATCGAAATTCTTAGACAGTATTTATTTTAACCGCTGCATGGTGTTTATGTATAATCAGTCGATATCTAATGTACGCGTTCTTATTAACGCATAGGGTTCCAATTAGACAGCTGCGGATAATTCTACAATTATAAATGCGTAAGTGACTCGTATATTTTTAGCCCTTGACTACTTAATAATGGACTAAAATTTATTTTATTACGTGCTATATGAAGCGATCGTGTACAGCGGAAAAATTGACTCAATTTTATAATATTTAAATCCGTGCCAAGGATGCCAAATATAACGTTACTGTTTTATTTCCAAGCCCTCAGGTATTCTACCATGGACTATATTGAACCGTTACTAGTTTACTTAAAGATTATTTTTATTTTTAGCTATTAATATTTTTGTAATTTCATTAATCCAATGGTTAGGTTTTTTAAGAATATATATATATATATTCAGTAATTCCGTACACTGATATTTCTTGAACTGTCAACCGTTGAAAATACAACAATAATAAATACTATGTACGATTATTACAATAGTTAATGAATAACCAAATAAGATAAAAACGAAATTGTGCGTGGCGCTATTCTCGCCGGTGATCTAGTGTACGTTGAGTTGGTGTCTCTATGGCCGATATTTTCAATATGAGCACAAGCTGTATTTTCAGATTGGCATTAACAGTACAATTTTAACTTTTTTCGACTATTATTTACGGAAGCGTAATGCAACTAATGAAAATAATCACTGACGGGCGATTTGACTATTTCGTGCTGCAAACTCTTGGTACCTGCTTAATGAGCGGAGGCTATTTCAATGGACGCCAACCCAACTCTGAAAAAATTTCGATCAAATTTTTCTTCTTTTTTTATTCCCTTCCAAAGCCCTATCTGTCGGGATCGACCACAAAATGTAAGCACTGTCTCTCTGCGATGGTCCCCTTGGTGGTCTATTCATCCTTACCGACACGTTTCTCAGGCACACTCACACTCTCTCGCGCACCATGTTTACCAGTATTGATTATTTTATTTTGTGTATTTATTTTACATCTTCAACTGTAAGGCGGACATTACAATTTATGTACCTAATTATGTCGTATGTGTCAATGTGCAGCGGATATTCGACAGAATTCGGGAACATTTTTACCGCAGCTCTTTTCAATCTTTATAAAATCGATTATCCGTATTTTAAAGAGTATCGTTTCATAAATATAATATTAAATTCGATTTTTAAAAGTAGTTAGCAATTATTGCAAAATTTTAGATGTAAATAACGTGAAACGTAGACAAGCTTCGATAGGATGAGTCAGACTTTCAGTGGAAGAGAATTTTTTTTTACGACAACGGAAGTGGTTCCTGTATTTTAATAAATTCCAATCGCTAATTCATTTAACGCATTAATTCATGTTTATTGTTCGTAAATTTAAAAATCTATCAATTTTTTTTTTTTTTTTTTCTAATTACCACAAACTAGAACTGCGTCTATTGTATACATTTTTTACTGGTATTTATTAAATGAAATAATAAAAATGAATGTGACTTTAATCGCGGTTAAATAGGGGTTTCTACATCGCAAATGTCTCGCTTCCGAATCCAATGGTGCTAAAAAGATGGTCAATAAACAAAAATGAAATAGCATCGACAATTATCGTGGTTAATTTGCATAGGTTACATACTTGTTTTACAAGAAATGTATTTAATTGGCATGGACGAATTAATAAGAAGTACGAAGGATCAGTAAAAAGGAGAGAGATCAGTTGTTTAAAATTTCCACATAGTTTACGGGTGAATTTTGGTTAATAAGAATAACGATTAACAAATCACTGAAATTTGCATATTTTAAAAGAAAGTTAAAAATGTTGCGTATGGAGCAGAATTAAATATCTCTAGCTCTTGAATATCCGTTCATATTTCAGATAAATTGTATTGTGGATAAAGATACAAACAAAAAAAAGAAAAAATGCTATCGCGTCTACATTAAACTAGTTTAGTATGATGTATCAAGTGTCACCACGGATTCTGTAAGATAAGTTATAAATCATTGTACTCGTAATATAAATTTCTAAAAGGCGTAAGTTAAAAACAAATATCCCCTGTAAAGTTTTTTAATATAATTTTTCCCAATTTTTCAAATCGTCGCAGTTTTAAAGTCCTAAATTTAAAGGTGAAAATTTCGGTCATGCTTAATCAGAGAAATATGTATCTCATTATAAGCACGTTTATCAGAAATGGTATAAGATTTATAACTAGCATACTCCTCATCTTGCAAAACACTATTTTCATTCTGTTTGGAATTTTTTACGTACTTTTCAAGTTTCGTCAATTAAAGTCTTTTTTTTTATTTCCAGGGTTTTTAGGGTTTGCAAAATCCAAATTTTAAGTTGTAATATCGGCTATAATTTTTTTGCAATTTCTCCAGAAAATGTATATATTTATAAATCGTTTCAAATTTTCAAGATATAATACTGCGCTACTAATACGAGGAATTTTTTTGAATTTCTCGCAAACTTAAAGATCGAATAAAAAATCAAAATTTATTTTTGTTACCACTAAGTAGCGAGTTTTCCATCAGTATATCCCATGTACCTGGAAAAAAATGATTTTTTTTCAATCTGTGAAGCTCCAACTTAGAATTTAAAAATCGGTTTAACTGATAAAATTTCTTTCAATGCTCATGTTTATTGTTACAGTTCTTTTGCGTTTTTTACTGTCCCCAATGATCAGTTGTTCGAGGGTTACACGTTTTTCGGAAGTGCATTTTATCCGTGATTTTTGTGGATAATAAATTCGATATTTCCAATTTGGAGAATAAAATTTTGTCCATATGTCAAGCTGTATAACCTTGGATATGGTGGAAGTCATAGTTTCTAGTCCAGATTTGATTTTATTTTTTTTCTTTTATTTACGGCACCTTAGAAGTGCGGAAAGTTGAGCATTGCATTTTTTTTTAATTAGTCCAGACCCTTTAAGAAATGACAGATGGGATATGATAGTTGTAAGATCGTCTTGTAGCTGAGATTTAAGACTAGGAGGTAGTTTGTGCTTGAGACGCAGGCTTTGAAATAGTGGAGATAGGATGAGAAAGTGAATAACAGAGATAGGGACGTTGCATGAGGAGCGTAGCGGAGCGAAGAGTCCAGACAAAATGTGGCCATGTGAATGTTTTGTGTGCCCACCACTTATCAATTGAACAGGCGGGTTTTCGAAAAAGATTCTCCACCACAGACCACTTGATTGTTATAAATCACCTTATAGAAAAAATCAAGAGAACATCAAAAAGGTTTATATTTAGCTTTTATCGACTACTCTAAAGCATTCGATTTTCTGAAACACACATTTATGTTAAACGCACTCAAAAATCGGGGAGTTCCATTAATATATCGAACGATAATAATAGATATGTACACAGATGTTAAAGCGCGAATACACGCACAAACAACAGGAGAATACTTTTACGTAAGGAAAGGGGTAAAACAAGGGGACCCTTTATCACTATTATTATTTATATGCGCTCTCAAAGAGGTATTCAGAAAGTTAAATTGGGAACAAAAGGGTATCAGGATAACGGGGAATTTCTGAATAATCTACGGTTTGCAGATGATGTAATACTTATGGGGAGAAATCTATTGGAGTTAAAAGATATGATGATTGAGTTGAATGAAGCTGGTAAGGAAGTAGGCCTAAGTATAAATATGGATAAAAGAGAAAAAAATTAAGAGTACTCAAAATGGAATGTTTAGATCAATTTTAAATATTAAACGCAGAGATAGGATTAGAAACACATTTATCAAAGGAAAATTAAAAAATATAATAAATTTAGTTAAGGAAAAAGTAGGATTGGGCTGGACATTTTGAGAGGATAACAGATAATAGGTGGACATATAGGATAAAAAACTGGTATATTAAGGATAAAAGAAGGAGAAGCAGACAATTTCTGAAATGGAAAGACGAAATAAGGAAATGTCTTCATAACAGACAGTATGAGAGAATTTCTCAGGACCGCGGGGAATGGGCAAGGTTGAGGGAGGCGTTTACCCAGGATATGGGCTTTTAATTTTTAATTTAGTTTTAGTTAATATAACAGTTTAAAGTAATTTTTAAGGAAATGTATAATGCCATACTTGGCGGGTGTGCATGAGAGTGTAAATGAGTAATAGTTAAGTACTCGCACCATAAACTTGTTTGTTATAAAGGCTAATAATAATAATAATGAATGGATAAGTTGAAAGGCGGAATTTAGGATTTGCTTGGTTTGAAGAAATAGGTGAAGATTGTGTTTGGATAATTCTTGTTGCGATGTTAACACAACTGCCGCTGGGGCATAAGTATTAGAGATGGTTTTTAAGAGGGTCTTTGAAGTAAGGTAGTCGCGGCGCATCGCTGGAGCCATTCGGATGTCTCGCAGAGGAGATTCATGATAGAAGATGTTCGGAAAGCACCAGTAGCGAGTCGAGGCGCTGCATATTGAATACTGTCCAGTGATGATAAAATCGATTTGGATGCAGAGGAGAAGAGTGGGACTTCATAATCACATTTGGAGAGTATCACACAACCGTTAAAAAGGAACGAGATTAAAGTATTTACTATATAAACCGTTGTACAGAATGTACGGGATAAAAGTGGACGAGTCGTTCTTCAAGTGTACCATTCCACCTGTACTACCGATGGACAAAGATGAAGACCCGAACGTGCCTATAATCGAACCCATTTGCAATAGTGCCGAGAACAGACACAATTTGCTACTAGCAAAGCAGCACACTCACGTGGTCAGAGAAAAAGTATATGGCTATGGCACCGGGCATGAATCAGAAGCCACTGAACCAAACGCAACACAGTTCAGGCTAGTGGAGTGTGCATCTACGAGAACGAAGCATTATCATTGGAACCTCAATCGATAGAACACGAATTTTTAAAATATGATCCGAAAGAAGTACAAGTGAAAAGGATGTTACGTCACATGGTGGTATAGGAGATATCTGTGCATTCGAGATCACGGTTAACGGAAGAAGAGCTCCATTTGTTTCTGTTAACATCACACCAGGAACACTAGTACGTTCAATTGAAGATTTCTTTGAGTTTAATTTAATGGCATACAGTCCAAAGGCGTGTGTATTTAGGGTTGTTAGGGAGCAGTATCATTTGTTATCCATCGTTCTTGGTGGAGATATAAACAAATTTACAAAGCAGCGAAGGATCTCGGTTCATCTAATTCATGCGTGAAACATTCAATCTCGAACTGAACAACGACCCATCAATCTCGACAACCAGAAAAAAAACACATGCATTGACGCAGTTTGCTCACGCCACGATGATCATCTGGAAACTAAGAACTACATATCGTACTTTTCCCATTACAAATCTTTGTCAAATATCACTAATGTGCAATAAATACTATGTTAAATATAAAATAGTTTTTTATTCCCTTCTCCTAGATGAATACATTAGTTGTATAGGTAACTAGTTGCATTCTTCTAAGACATCTCCATGATCTGGGCTATTTCCCACAAGGGAAGTCGTTTTTAAATCAGTTATGTAATGTTTTCAAGATAGATTCTGATCGAAAATGAAACCCAATTATCAAACCTATGAAGAAGATTGAATGAAAGAACCATAAAGAAGTATATTCACAAAACAAACACAACGTTTTTGTTTGAAGAAGTGTACTGCTGTACCTTAGCTGTTGAAAACTTAAACCATTCCTCTGAGGCCGTAATAAGAGTTTATTTACAGATTCCTATAAAACCGCCTCTCGAAGCGCCACATTTGAACAGTGTAAAAAAACTATAATGTCAACGAAGAGTACCAATTTTTAACTGGAGGTGCTACATGATTGACGAAGTTATTGATGCAATGTTAAACAGGGTTGGACTCAACACCGATCCTTGCGGAACTCCATTTTTCAGCTGTCTAAGAGAGGACGTTACATTTCTAATTTTAGTTCTGAAACAACGATCTGAGGAAATTTTCCAAAAAAAAGGGGATTATCGACCACGAAAGCCTCACTTGTGTAAATTATTCGGTATTATAAATTTGGATGCAGTGTCAAAAGCTTTTGTCAGATCAGAGAACACAGCCAGAAGGTGATGATTGCTTGCCATAACTTCAACAATAGATTCATGTGTAGGTATATAGGGTTTGATCTATCGTTAATCTGGATTTGAGAAAACCACATTGAAACTTAGACAGGAGGTTCCAACTTTCGAGTTTTGACTGCAGTCTGCTATTTATTTTTTAATTTTGATCACTCTTCTTTCTAAACGCTTCCTCTAATTGTTTTCTTTCATTTACGCATTATTTTGTTCCATTTACATCATGCTAACACTACTATTCCGTCTCCTTAGTTCTTAATAAGAATCATATTACCACTTTTATTGATTTATAGCGCGTTCCTTCAGTGTTGCTTGCATTCTTTAATTGGGTTATTTGGTAGCATACGAAGACCCCCTCCCACAATAATCTATCTAATTAGTGGGTGCTTGTTTTTTACCTCAGTTTTCTGATTTAGTTCCTTTTTCCTGTTTGTTCATTAGTATGTCGATATTACACTGCACTATGGAAAGAGTTTTGTTTTAAATTGAACATAATCTTTTGACGTGAAACGTCTTAAAGTCGTTCGTGAAACGAAATCGCGCAAAGCAACGACTATTATGTTTCACCATATATATATATATATATATCTGTATATATTTATGTACTTAAATCGATATAGGAGTTTCACGTTAAATCAACGGCCATGTGCCCCAGCACAGCCGCACCCAAATTTTTTTTTCAGTTTATTTCCTTCTTTAGCTTTCCATGTTCTTTCAATCTTTCTCTATACTACTTCTTCTTTCTTCTTCCGCCTATCTGAGAATTAGCTATGTCTAGTCAACTTAAGATTCTGCAGTGGAACAGTTATTGCATTAAGGTCACAAAAACTCCTTAAAACGGCTTTTGATCAATCTAATTGTAATATTGTGCTGCTTTCTGAAACCTGGTTAAAAAGCTCTTCTGATATCAGCTTCCGTGGTTTCTTCCTCGTCAGTTCCAACTGTAGCGACAGCTACAATGGTTCAGATATTTTAGTGTAAAAAATGATATCCAATTTTTAACCCATAAGGCTCAACCCTTGTTTCCCCCTAATTCTTCTCCCAAATTAATCCACATCTCCATTCCTATCTTCTTTCGGACCCTTTAATTTAATTTCTACTTATATTCCTTCGAATTATAATTTGCACAATTTCCCTTTTCAAACTTTTATCAATTTTCTCTCCTTTCCTTTCATCATAAGCGGTGACTGGAACGTCGTTCTCCTGCGGTTGTCACAGTTACAATAGTAATGGCGCGATCTGGGAAAATTGTATCCTTCAGAATGATCTGTTCCTTCTCAATGATGATTCTCCTACTTGTACCACAAGTCACTGTCTTTATCTCTCCTAATCTTGACATCAGTTGCTCGTGGTGTACTTTCAATGACACCTTTGAAAATGACCACGTACTTAACAACATTTCTCTGAACAAAATCTCTTCGACTTCTTTTATTCCTTTTTATACTTCTAAATGGATCTTTTCCAAATGCGGTTGAATAAATTCTGTTTGATTCATCATCCTCTTCAGATCCTACAGGCTTGAATCTTTTTTTCCAGTAACATTTCTTCATGATTCTATTTCTTTTTCCTTAACCTTCTCTTCTCTCCTTAACCATCTTTCAACCCGTAAAAAAGTTAAATTCTCTTTCTCTCTCTGGTTGAGTCAAGACTATAAGCTTGTTTTTGACTTAATTTGTATTTTAATTATATGTGTATTCATTTATTAAACAACTTAAAATTGTATGAAAAAGATATTATCTAACTATTTACAATTGAACGTTTTGTTACTTATTTTCGATTGTCAAATTTTTTAAATATTTTAGTGTTTGCAAACACGAGTTGGAAATACTAGTGATGCGAGGGTCTCAGGGACGTTCCTCCTACTGTGTATATATTTTTTATGCTTACATATATTATGTACATATAGTTTCATGTATTTTTTATTTTTCCTGTTACACATCTCTTAATGTTTTTTTTTCTTTTTGTATGTATTTTGTTGAACCTTATTGTTTAGTTGAGTATATTTCACGGTCCTCTGTGCGTTTTAGGAAGAATTCTGTTACTGCACTATTTTTCTTTTTTTGTGCATGCTGCTGGATTAATTCCAGTTGCGCGAATGCAACAATGTACGTGATGTTACTGAGTCGTTCCAAACACGTTTTCTGTCCATCTATTATTATTTTATACGGTTGCCAATGTAATTAAAACAAAGAAACGATTAATATTGTTCAAAGTTTTCGTGTAATTTTATCAATTGGCGGTTTATCGACGTACCTGTCATAGTGCTAGAACACCAAAATAGCTTTTCATAAAGATTATTTCCACAAAACCATTTTTAAGTAATTTACCAATAAAAAGTTTTATATATTTAGAACCAGTTAAATTTTAATTGTATGAAAGAGTACATATTTGAATTATAATAATGATCATATGGAAATAAAAATATGTATAAAAGTTAATAAAATATAAAATAATAAAAGCCACTTATT
The DNA here is from genome assembly GCA_039619475.1 of Icerya purchasi. Lineage (NCBI taxonomy): Eukaryota > Metazoa > Arthropoda > Insecta > Hemiptera > Monophlebidae > Icerya > Icerya purchasi. Next base: position 292,425,549 of record CM077116.1, on the reverse strand, counting down.
AAGACTGCCTATTTACCGTGTAAATATTTGAGAAGTTGATACAACAAGCCCTTGATGTTTAGTTAATTACTATATAATTTATGTTATAACTGATAATACAATTTACAATTTAATTATAAATGATATATTCAGCGAGCTATTAAAATTTGAAAAATGTTTTTCAACTTTCATAAATTTTCTTCATTTTCAATAACAGAATAGTTAAGCAAAATAAAAATGTCCCACACAAATGATATGATTCATTTCATCAAATGTAAATTTAAAAACTAATCTAAAAGTGCTTTTAACAATTTTCCGGTGCAAATTATTAAAATATAAAAATGTAATTAATTTTTTTAAAAAATAGCATAAATCCACAACAGTCCTGTAAATAAAGGAACAGCTGAAACCAGGGAATTTTGTAGTTCAATAAAATTCTATAAATAGTAAGGAGAATTTAGATCAAAATTCAAATTTCTATTGTCAAAAGTAATCAAAGAATTCGTATAGAATGAAAAAATATTCCAATAAAGAATCAGTAATTATATAGTACGCTATAAAATCTTCCGCCTGTTATACGTCTTATTAAATTATTTCCTTTTGTTTTAACATTTTTTTTGATCATCGTAATAGAATGGTCATCCTGATGAAATATCATGACATTTAGATCTGTCAACAGACATTTAGAATAAAAATGTCTATTGTGACTTCTATATTGCCCTTATGTCAGCTGTTCATTCTTGTAGTCAATTTTTCATTCGATTTTTCTTTCTTTTTTTCTTTCTTCCTAATTATTATTATTTCTTGCTTTGTTTTAATTTTTTATTTTTTAATTTCTGACCCATATGTGATTATTAAAAGTCCTACAATGATGAATTTAAATAAAAATTGGAATAGCGGACTAGTAATATTGGATTTTGCTAAGTGGTAGTGAATCCATTCATATTTTATCTCTTCTCATGATGCTGTATTATTATATTCATATCACTCTCGCTGGTTTTCACTTTTCAGTACTGTTCGATTTTATTTTTTTAACCTTTAATTTAGTACAAAGTTTGTAAAATTGCATTATATAATTATTAATTCTAGTTAAAGTATTTTTTCGTTCTACGTGAATCATCTGGTTATTGTAAAAATGAATGAAAAGATACAAATTTTGAGTTAATTCCCTCTTATCTCTGACGGAATTAAATTAAACTACGAACTTCCGTTCCGTGGCTTTAGCTGTTTCACTATTTACACGACTGTCGTGAATTTACTCGTGCTTTCTGAAAACTGTAATTTGATGCTGCGGTAATCGCGATTGCGCTATAATATTCTTTCACCAATTGGTGATACTGTTCATTTATTTTGCGCTTTTTTCCCGAAGTTCGATTGGGGGTTCGTTTTGGTTTGTTTACTTTTTTAAAACGGTAAATTATAGATTGGATAGTCTATTTATGAAAAAATATTTTTGAATTGCACCTTAAATTAAATTTAATAAGTAAATAGTTCTACATTCCGTTTATTTATCTGAATCTTAATGTCGCCTAATAAAAACGTAATTTGTAATGAAACTGGTTCTTCACCGTGCAGTAAAAGGAAACGAACCGTTGACGAAAATGTTAAAAAGCAGAGCAATTCACCGTGTGATAAAAAAACTAATCGAAGCGAATGGTCACTAGAGGATGAAGTCAGTTTATTATATGCCAGTATAGACAACAGGCCAATCGGTATATTTTAAATATTTCCTACGATCGTTAACATAAATACGTATAATTTTATTCCACTACTAACTTTTTATATTGATATATACTTTAAGGAGTATTTAAAAACATCCAGAAGGCATTAATCGCCGAACAATTTATGACTATGTCTAAGAAAGAAATTCAAGAAGAAGATTTATGGTCAAAGTATGGTGAATGGTACAATTTGGATGAATTGGTTGGTAAATATTGTAAATTTAATTTAAGAATTTATTAAAAATTTATAAATAAACCCGTATAATAAAAGAAATATTAAATCGGTATTTATGTTCACTGTTATTAAACGCACTTATAAAAATATAATGAATATTTAAAATTAAAAATTGACCGATATATTTCAGAGGTAAGCGCCACAGTGCTACGTTTATTGATATCAGTGAGTTATTTTAGTAATGAATTAAAATTTTTATTTGTTGCTTAATTATATTTAATGTATCAAAGAATTAGAATAAGTAGGCTATCAAATTTTTGCGTTTCGATACAAATTACAAAATTTACGATTAATGTAGTATACAAATTAAAAAATTCGGTAAATTTTTACATCTGTGCTCCCAGTTCGGATTGGCTTCTTTAGTTCATATTAATAGGTACGCAGTTATAAATTTTTAGTTAATTTCTAGTTTAATCGCTGAGCGAATAACTATCGATAAATTTATTTTATATCTTACTAAAAATTAAAGTATAGATTTATACTTTTTGGGTTTTGATATATTTCAAACTTAATCTAAGTAATTTAGTAAGCAAAATAATGTATAATTAAAAAAAATTTCAGACTATTCTGCTATGTGTATTTTTCGAAAGTATTAAAAAGTAATTTTCAAAAATTATAATTTAACTTTAAAATGGAGAGTACAATTTAGAATAATTACTGTAATTATTTACTACCAGTTTTTTAAAATTCATTATAATTTTTTATTTAAAAAATTTTAAGTTGGTATTTTAAAGGTATTTACAAAATTCTTTATTAATAAAAAGGTTTTAAGTTAAACTTTAATCATAAATTTTAAAATATGTGCTAAAATCTATTACAAGATCGTACGCATACTTGTAATAGATGGTGTGATCTACTGGCGTCATTTGTTATCCTCGTTCACTCATTTATATTACAATACTGGTACCACCTGTTAGTTTGGCTTTTCATTTTACGTTTGTTTTTTCCAGTTTTTGAGTGTTTTTCATCCTTTACAATTATGATCGCCGAAACAGAATTGTGCGATACGTCGCGTAAGCTCTCATTTTGATTAGATTGACAGAAAAAAAATTTTATTTTATACATTTTTGCGTTTTTTTTTGTTTTTTTTTTTTTTTTTGCAAAATATGGTTTGTAGTACACTTTAACTGTAAATCATTCAAACGTGTATGTGAATTTGGTTATTAGGGTTCACACCAGTAGTATCGAACATTTATGGCGTGAAGCCCGGAGTAAAATTCCAAAATCCCCTATTATATATCGGAATTTTATTACCTATAGCGAGTACTAAAACTCCAATGGATACATGAATCTTAGCGCAGCACAAAAATTTATCCCGTTTATTCTAACGTTATTTAAATTTTTTTTTTTTAATGTTATTTCATTTTCTTTTTTCGCGTCATTTTTAGTATGTTCCTGTTTTTTAAGTGATTGCTTTTTTTCGCGGTAGTTTCATTTTTGGTCGAAATTTTAGTTAGTTCATACACTACGAATAAGAGCACAAAATAAAATTTCAATCGATACTGAATTGGAAGCACTGAGGCACTAAGCGCTTACCAGAAATTCATAATTTTTAATATATATATTAATTTTATAATTAATCTGATTTCAGTATTTTTAAGTAAATTATAACGATTTAAATTGCATTTTCATGGATTTGTTGCATATTTTTATGAAATTGTCGTTTTTAATAGAATATTTCAGATTACGTTAGTTTTAGTTATAAATATCTTCAATTTCGGTTATGATAAAATATTAATAAAATTAATGCACCAGTTAATGTTTTTTCACAGGATAAACGAGAAATGTTACCGTTCGATAATTCGTTGGAAGATTATAAATTTCCAGCTGAAATGTTATCGGAGGAAGAAATTAAACAATTTAAGGATGCAAAAGTTGAAAACGTTCTTGATTACGACAAAGATAATCGACTATTTACCGTACTAAACAGTAATCAGAACAAAGACATAAATGAAACTGTAAAAATAATTCGTAAAAAAAGGCCTCATAGTATTAAACCAGGTAGAGTTAATCGTTCGTCTGGTTCGTTAACTAACAAAAATGAATTAGAAAACGCTTCATGAGTTACATAACACATTTCATTATTTATAATTATCTAGTCCGTAAATGACAGTTTTATACATGAAAACCGAATTGATACTGAGTAAGTTTAAGGCGCAAGAAAAACGTTTTAAATTCATTCGTAAGTCTGCTACTCCACTTATGACACAACATGAAAGATAAACGAATATTTTGTAACTGGTTTAGTATTTCTTAAACAATATTACTTTGTTAATGAATTTTATTTATTCCTTTTTTTAAATATAATTATGCAACATATGTGTAAATATTACATTAAGATGAATTGATTCATTGTATCAAAATTTAAATGTTTCCTTTATGAACTGCGCCATATGATATATGTGTTAAAGGAATTATGGAAACAGCTGAATTCAGTGTGTAAAAAAGTTAAAAATCAGTTTAAAAATTAAATGGATAATAGTAATAGTAAATGTTGAATGCGTATTGAGGGTAAGTTTATTTAATATAAATAAAAACGTATTTTAATCTAAATATTCTTCGTAGCATATATAATTGGGGATAAAAAAACGTGTAATTCTATTAATATTGAATGGTCACTCAACCGGGAAAATCAGGAATTTTGTCATAAAATTGGGGGAAAAGTAAAAATAGTTAAAAGAAGAAAAAAATCGATAAAAGAAAATCATTTAATGTGGAAAATAAAAGTGTTTTTTAATATTGTATTATTTTTCATTTATGCTTTTTGGAAGTATTTTCATTTGAAAGAAGTTATTTAATTTTGTATATGCGAGTACCTGAACACGAACAACTTTTATAATTAACCTCATTTGTAGCGTAAAAAAGCAAAAGATGGTGAATTTTATTTGCCGATGCAAATAGTATTTTAAAAAAAAAAAAAGCCGAGGTCGACTTCCGAAAAATATTGCGGATGAAGGTCCTTTCATGAAATTAATATACTTTACGTTGTAATTTTAACCATTGTGTATTATTTTTATTAAAATTAAAATTATAAAATCCCACATTTCTTTCATAAAACAAACGTTCGTTCCCAACAAACGTTACGCTTTACGGACGTGAATAACATGCTACAAACTTGAATGAAATTTGATTTGGATATTTGAAATATGTATTAACGTTAGGATGTAACGAAAATAGTTTTTTATTATTTCATTTTATTGGGCCGTGTAAGTCCTCTTAAGGAGGAAAATAGGCGTAGAAGCTCCAAAAAATCCATTTTTTTTTTTGTCTTCATAAATCACTTATAAAACTATTTAAAAATATACTCTTAAAATTTCAAAACAGAATTCCAATTCGTTCAAAAGTTATAACCGATTAAGTGAGTGTCATTCGTTAACAAAGGGTCGGAACGCATGGCATGTAATACGCGTTTTTCTCGAAACGACTTTTTTCGAATTTGTGTACACTCCAGCTTAAAAAGTTTTTAATCAATTAATTTACTATTTGGCATATGGTTTTTTTATATAAACACGACACTCTATTTGAACCTTAAACAATATCTTTATTTAAAGTATTTTTTTATTATAAAAAAAGTACGAAAAAATGTGAAAAAAATCATGCTCCACACCCCTCTAAAAACTACTAATTTTCAATTTTTTTGAGGGGAGTAAGGTTCACATAGAAGAGACACGTATAAAAAAAAAAAAAGTATGTTCTTTGTGCAATTAATTTCGGATGAAAATTGTGACCTCCCAGATTTACACAAACTGCTCAGTCGGATGACGACCTACAACAATGTGCGACAGCTGATATCTCCGTTAATTTTCGAGGAAAATTTTTGCAAATTTCAGAATATATAGTCTTAAATATACATGTATATACATGTATAAAGCGACCTTATAATATTAATAAATTATATATAAAGTCTCTTTATGTGTTATAAAAATTTATTAAAAATCACTGCGAAAACGCCATCCTACACCTATTTCCTCCCTTAAAACATTTCAGGAGGAGGGCACAAGCTCCTTATGTCCATCTGGTCAGTGCCTATGATTATGAACATAAATTTTAAATTTCAAATAGGTTTTATAATTGGGAACTATTTTAATGGAAAAGTGTTGTGATTAACGTGTTATAAATTCCACTAACTTTTGTGAAATTAAAGTAAGTATACATACACCGTTTGTCCGAAAAGTAAGGGGACTAATGCTATAAAAAATCGACAAATTCAGATAGGAAAATTTATTCTCGGCTAGTTTCTACATAATCCTCCCCCACCACAATGCACCTTTCAGATCGTTCGTACAACCATTGGAAGCTTCTGGAGAGCGCTTCTTTTGGAATCCTTCCCAATGCACGTGTCACAGCTGCTTTAATCGATAGAATGTCGTCAAAACGGATTCCTTTCATGGCAGATTTCAATTTAGGGAACAGGAAGAAGTCACACGGGGCCAGGTCCGGTGAGTAGGGCGGGTGGTGCAACACTGGGATACATTTTTTGGTCAAAAACTGGATCACTGATCCGGCGGTATGAGCTGGCGCGTTGTCATGGAACAGGGAAAAATCTCGGGACTCCCATCTTTCTGGTTGTACGCGTTGTGCAAAGGCGATTCAGAGTTCCCAAATAGTAGTTGGCAGTCACGGTGGTGCCTGGAGGCATGAATTCCTTATGTACGATACCTTGAGAATCGAAAAATGTGATGAGCATGGTCTTGGTTTTCGATTTTGTCGCGCGAACCTTCGTCGGCCGTGGCTCTCCACTGCTCACCCATTCACTCGATTGCTTCTTGGTGGTAGGGCCATACTGATAAACCCATGACTCATCACCGGTAATAATTTTATCGAGCGGCGAAGCGTCTTCATCGATCAAATCAATGAAATTCTGCGACGAGTTCAGGCGCTGTTCTTTTTGCTCCGGCGTTAAAGAATGAGGAACGAATTTAGAACAGATCTTCCGCTTGTGTAAAACGTTTCGAATCAGCTCGTGAATGGTTGATTTGGGTATTCCCGACTCATCATCGAGCATTCGGCATGATAAGTGGCGGTCTGCGGCGAGAAGGGTTCGGATTTTGTCGGTTTTATCATCGGTACTCGTCGTCGACGGCCGCCCACTTCTTATCTCGTCTTGCACCGACTCTCTCCCCTCCTTAAATTGTTTATACCACTCGAATACCTTCGAAAGGGCTAGACATTCATTACCATACACTTTTTTTAAATCGTTAAACGTTTGGGTAGCAGTTTTACCGAGTTTAAAATAAAATTTAATTACCGATCGTTGTTCCATTACGAAAAACGTGACACGTTGAAAGAACACACAAATTACAAGACCGTATCTCACCAAGAAATAATCACACTACTGACCAACAAAAAATCATACGCTATGTCAAAACATAGTACTACGTCACTGTAATAGTTTCCCTCAGATAGCGCCACTCGTTTCTTCAGAAAAAAAATCAGTCCCCTTACTTTTCGGACAAACGGTGTATGTTCTAAAATGATGTCAGCAGTCTTATGCAATTTTGACTTTTTTATTCGCGCCATGGGTAGTAATTTTGGTCCAAGGATTAATTTTCCCTCAATTCATTCTCTACCGTCTCGCGCTAAGAAATCGGGTACCATTTTTGTAACCGGGATCACGGGTTATTCAGTGCAACCCTTTTTTTTATCAAAAAAAAAAAAAAAAAGATGATCGGATCGAAAGAAATTGTCGGTACAGACGATGAAGCCAATACTTTCTCAGGTTGTTTCGCGAATACAATTACAGTTGGTGATATTCTGTGTCGCCGGTGTAATAGCATTGCTCGTCTTACAAAGTCAAAACAACGAAAACTTCAAGGAGCACAAAACGTGACAATAACTCCTCAGTCCGAATGTCAAGAGTCCAGTTCATCTTCAGAACCATTATCACAGCCAGCTAAAAACAATCCACTTTATCAACCATCAAAAAAGAAAAAAAAGTTGAAGAAGAAATTATTAAGTTATCTTTTAGCAGAGTAGTTTGTACAAACAATTATTGTTTTTTCAGTGCGAACATAGTCTAGATCATCGTTCCTTTTGAAGCAGGTTGAGAAGTTTTTGTTGAGAAACAAATATTCATCCCAGAGAGTAATCGATGCTGTCAAAAACATTTAACAAAGAAACGATTTTATGCCGATGAAATGGAAATTTAAGAAGAGTTTCTCACCTTTGAGTTTACTATAACGGCTGCAAATGTAACTGAATTATTTAGAGCTTTAAGTGTAACTTCGGATCGGTGATTACATGGTCGAATCGGTGATTTTTCTACCTTTGAAAAGAGAATTCGTACATTTACTAGATTAAATTCGGAAGAGCTGATCCAGTTGCGCGAAATAATGCTTTACTTAAGATACTCGGATAATCGAAGTGTTACACAAGCCTCATTGTTTTTTTATTTAGATTACGAACAGAGGGAATTAAAATGATCTGCTCTGTTTTTGGCCTTGAACGTCATCAGAAAGTTTCTGCGTTTTCAAAATCTGTTTTAAATTCTTTTAAAAAGGACACATATTGCCTTCCGGTGTTGGCTTGAAAACCGTAAATCCAGATGACGTGATTCGTAGTCATTCAACAATTCTCCTCAAAAATCTTCACGGTGTAAGTGATGATAATCTTGCGCCAGTTGCTGCTGGTGGAACTTACTTAAGACACCAAACGAGTTCCAACAACGAATACCGAAGAAAATCTTATTCAGCTTATAAAAAAGTTCCTCTGTGTAAACCATTTACAATTTGTGCTACTGATGGTTACGTTGTTGATGTTTTGGGACCATAAACGACGCTAACATGTTGAAAAAATTTTTGAATGAAAATGAAAGCGATTTGAAGAAGCTGATGTGTAAAGAAATTGATGTTTTTTACTCAATCGAGGCTTTCATGATATAAAATCACAGTTAGAAGAAGAAAAGTATTGTGTTCTCATTCCATCATTAAACGAGAAAGGACAAAAACAATTATCAGCGGAAAAAGGCTAACAGGTCACGATGATTCGAGGGGTCGTGGAAGCTGTACATGGTGCTGTAGCTCAAAAATATAGGCTTCTCCATCGTTAGTTAGATAATCGTTGCCCGGCTGAAGCTGGTCTTTACAGTAAGATTGTTTGTTTTTTAATAAATGAGTTTGGAAACGACTAGTCTCGAAGGCTTCTACAGATGAAGAGATATTGAATTACATTCTTTCAAAAGATAGCAAAGAAAACAGTTTAGCTATAGAAGTGCAATCAGGAAGATGGAGTCGAAGAAATAGTTTGCTTGAAAAATTTAAGTCTTCTGATGTGCTCGATTTTTCTGAAATGACGGAAATGAATCTAGTAAAGATATTTAGTGGAACTTATCAGTTGTAACAAGCAATTATCCTAAAATGATTAATCAGAAAAGTGAAATAGATTTACGGTATTTCAAAACATCAGTTAATATTCCCAAAATACAAGTGAAATCTAGGCACATGGAAAGCACATTTTACAACTGCTATGTTCATTATAAACCAGATGTGACTGGCTGTGCTGGCATTTTACGTTATTATTGCGAATATGTTAACGACATGAAAACGATCGGTTGCTGCGTTATTTATTTTTTGTCACATGCTAGATACCTGTCAAAAATTGTGAAACCTGCCGAACATCGCACAAAGATTTATAAGCGAGAGCACACGGTTCCTCTTATTGAAGAAGATAGTGACGATGACTGATAAACGGTCCGTGATCATAGATTATACAATCCAATTTAGTTTTTTATTTTCGTAAAATTTTAATAAACCATCATAGCTTTAAAGTCTTATTTTTCCCTCTTGTTGCTTCTTTGTATATTATTCTTCGATTAAACATAAAATGAAACATGTATCGTATCCATTACCTACATGTAATTACTGATTCTGATTGACCTTTGGAGGTAAAAATGTGTAGTTTGAAATTAAAATTCATTTCTGACATAAAAATAAACGATTAAAAGTGGTCGATCATGTAAATAAATGTATAGAAATCTGATTATCAATCTTGAGAATCGGTTAATACACGAAGCCGTTAGGACTTACTAATGAGATTGCTCGATAATGTGGTTTTTGTTGGTTTCATAATACTTTGGGGTGAAGCGCCCCTACGGAAACAAGTTTTACCATCTTGATAGTATAGAATAAAGCCGGAAATTTGGAGTATCAAGCAGGTTGCCACGAATGATTTAAAGGTTTGAATATAGTCAAAAACCCGAGAATATACGGTTTTTAGGTTTTTTGAGTACATTCCACCATTTTTAAAAATCTAAAAAAATTCATAAAATATTTTTTTTTTAGAGATGAGTATGTTATTATTTTCGAGAAATCAAGTTTTAACATTTTTCAAAAGCTACAAAAATTTGAATTTCACGCCAATTTTTTTTCCGAGTAGAACCATTTTGTAGATCTTAAAACCCATCATAATTTGAAGGGTAAAAAAATTTTCTAGCTTGAAAACTGACCGAGATATTGTAAAAAAAAAAACTAAAAACCGCAAAATCGGCCCTATTAAAGCCCTATGGGGGTTTAGGGGTCTAAAAATCTGGGAATCGGCGCTTCCATTGATGCCGAACATAATGATATAATTAATTTTGCAAGTGACTTAAGGGCCGATTTGACTATTTTATTCCATTGTTCTAAAGTGACTCCTATTTTTTTACATTATTTGATTACTGCTTATCCGTCGGTACTCATTGATATATTCGCTGGTCGGTATCATATCGGTTAAAAAAATAAATAAATACGTGATGAACATACGCATTTTTTTTTTTTGAAATCGCTAAAAAATAATTCATACATTACTGCCAGTACAGCACGATTCAACGGTCGCTTGTTAGCCGATGTAAAATTAGCTTGCTTATCACTGACAAATTTACTAAACACATTGATGCGGTTGCACGTATTGTGTGACAACAACAATGTCATTGGTGAACGATTCAAATTTCGCTTCTTATAAGTGAGACACGTAATTTTATACTGCTGTATTTTCTCAATTGTGTTATCTTTTACTTTTGATTTTTTCTACATTATGTACCATGTACTTTATTTTGCATATTTTTAACATTTTATATTTCTTTATATATATATATATATATATATATATATATATATATATATACATATATATATAGATATATACAGGGTGCGGCAGCATAACTTACTTTTTTAAAATGCGCCACTTTTTTTCTACTAAATTTTTTAAAGAAATAATAACAGAAAATCGAAATAAAACTGCAAGGGAAGAAGCATACATATTGCCCCAATGGGGTCTACAGTATGTATTTTGCTTTTCTGTTATTTCTTTAAAAAATTTAGTAGAAAAAAAGCGGCGCATTTTAAAAAAGGAAGTTATGCTGCCGCACCCTTTTGTATATACATACATATAATTGAAGAGCAAGAAAACAAAAATGTTTCTGGACTAGTAGCAAAACATTTTTTTTTTTTTTTTTTTTCGGGCACGTTAGCAAAGGAGCTTTACCCAATAGCAACAAGAAAGGAGAAGATCAATTAAATACCGATTCGATCAGCAATGGCCAGAATGACGGAACCCAGCACTGGGATAAAGGGCTAAGAAGGGCGAGACAGGATGTAGGAGGCGCAATAAGGACCGGGAAATTCAAGGGATAACGAATTTGAATAAAGATTAGCACGCTCAGATGAGAGGGAAGGACATTCGAAGAAGATATGGTTGGAATTACAGGCAGCTTCATGATTCGGATGAAGATGACAGTTGGGAGAGGGAGTTAAATGAAAACGAAAACGCGAGGAAGGTAACCAAGTATGATTAAGGCGCAAACAATAGTGTAGAAAAGGAAAATAATAAAAACAAAACCTTTTCCTAAGTGTAGTTTTAGTGAAAAATTGCGAATTATAAATCGCGCCAAGCAAAAACAGAATTATCTTTTTGTATGGTAGAAAAACAATAAAATTTGTGCTAAAAAAAATTTCGTGGTTGACCGACTATGAAGACAGGAGTAAATTTCTTTGCTGCCCTTATTTACTATTAAACAGAAGTAGGAAAAATGTGCATACTATGTGTATGAATGCATGTATATGTTAATTTTAATATGCTTCTTAAATGTAAGATAGATGTGTTCGTTTAAAAAATTCGTCGACAAGTGTGAATTGATGGAAGTAAAATTGTAAATATTTACACAAGTTTTTTACCAAAAAAAAAAAAAAAAAAAAAAAAGAAAAAGAAAAAAAAAGAAAGATACAAAAATGTTTGGAACGATCAAATTAAGAGTTGAATAATTTAGAATAAACACGAGCGGTCCAAAAATTGTTATTTTCGGTCTCGAAATTGTTAATTATGGGCAGTGTCATATATAAAGCTAAATGAACATGGACGAACTGATGCGAAAAAGCTTATGAGATGGTAGAATAAAAAGACAAAAGTATCATAAAACAATTTATCGATTTCCTACGTTTAACATTCATGAACTTTTTCATTTTTTTTGTAAAAAAGTTGATTATGATAAACGGTGGTAATTACATACACCTTTTTGAATTATTATCTACGTACGATTCTATTCTGAAAACCTATCTGGAAACATCTACAATATTTCGTCACAAATGTATATACTAAATGATTTAATAATTTCTATCACTACATGCTGCAGAGAGTAGATTAAAAATCCGGAGTAAGTTGCTTTATCGGATATTTCAAATAAATCAGATATCGGTAGTTTCACGTTATGTCAGCGGTCAGACTGGAAAAGCTGATGAAAGTTTTATTAAATTCATTGATGTTAGTATTGATTGATCTACCGATAGTGTTGTGTACTTGGACATATTTATAATTGAAGAATTAAGCTACGTGTAATGCAGCAGCATATACGAAAGTTGAAGAATTGCACTCTGAAACATTATTTGTCTGTTGCTTTAGAGTACTCTGTTGAATTTAGTTTTGGCGCAACCAACTTCGGTTATAAAAGAGTGTAGATTTCTTTTTTTTTCAAACGTCCGATTGGATGGTTCTTTTTTTTAACAGAAGATGCCGAGAAATGTAGAATTACTCTTCCGACTTCGTAAATATAATTAAAGACCGTTATTAACGGATTTATCGTAGCAATTCAAGGATTCCCGAAATTTTTGTTCAATTTTAAAATTTGATTTTTAATAGAATAAGTGATGTGTTTTGTTCGATATATTTCAAAAAAACAACGTAGTATTTTATTTTGTATGAAAAAAATCGAATAAATTCAAACTTAAGTACAAGGACGCAGAAATTATGTAATTTTTAAAAGCATTCGCACAGTCATATGATAACGGAAGAAAACGAAGAATTAATTGGAAAAATAAGGCAAAAGAACCGCCCGGTACAAACGCTCGTAAATTATCCAATGAAATGTTCTGATACGGTGTTAAATGAACGCTTCGGAAATGTTCATAAATAAAGGAAACCGGTATCTGTACCTTTTGCGCAGAAGTGCATTGCGACATAGATACGTCTTTCGGATGACATTTAAAGTGCGATAATTCCGTTTTAGTAAAAACATAAATTGTTCATCACAAATTGAATAAAATGTTTATCACAGTGTAAATATAATGGAGAGAGACACTTCCATAGTTACATCATAAAATTTAATGACGAAACAAAATTTTAGATTGAGCTCAGTCATAAGACACACATCTATGTCAAAAATTTTCTCTTTTTAATCCAGGAAAATATACATACCGGGTATACGAACATAATTTGCTTAACGAAAATCTCTAAAATTTGAAAGTCATGCGGGTAATTTTGACTAAGTGAATCTAAAAAATAAACTATTTTTGCGTTGGATGCCGATCTCAGGAACACACTTTAGTTGATACGAATTAGTCGAAGTGTTAGAAGAGGGGGCGAAGTTGGATTGGACATTGTCAGCAGTCCACAAATTAAGCGTATTAACTTTAAAAATCACACATCAGCAAACAACTCAAGGTCAAGAGAGATTGTGTTTGATATTCTTCGAAAAGAGAAAATTACTAAGCCGCGAGAAGAATTTAATTTTACATTTTACAATAATGATATATGCCAAAAAAGGGTAAAATGATAAATTCTACTTTTAAGTAAAATTCTAAAATAATGTACCAGCTAAAGTATTTTATTCATTTCTTTATAATTTGCGATAAATTCCGATTTAATTGTTTTGTATACATATACTCTTTGAAAAAATTCACCGCACCCTTTTGATCGATTGGCAATTTTTCATCGTGTGAACTGTTACGTCGAGAGAAAGAAAAACATACATCGGAAGTACATTAAAGTTATTATGCGGCGTTTTAGGTACGAAAAATAGGTTTGAATGAATTTAGAAGAACTGAGAGGGTACCAGTAATTTTTAATTAACACTATAATCAATTTATTAGCGTGAGATGTGTTAAGAATAGAATCCACAGATCAGCGCGCTAAAAATTGTTACTATGTTCGTGAAAAAAAATCTCAACTCGCGAATAGTGTGGCAGATAATCAGAAAACATGGTTTTAATTAAAGAGTTACTTGAAGGGGGGGGGGGGGGGGTGGAAACGTTAATTTCAATAATTTAAAAAATAAAAAAAAACTCTAAATTTTCCTACAGTGGGCATAGTAATTAAGACGGTTGTAGTGATCGGAAATTCTAATTCATTATTTCTATACTTTTCATTCGTGAAATAAAATTTTATAAAAAAAAAAAAAAAATAGTAGCCGACGGAATTACATTGCGCTATTTATCGATTTATATCTGGGAAGTAAGGTCAAAATGCCCGAAAGCAGGTCTGTACCGAAATACAAACTTTTTACCTATACCATTGACAGTGAATCAACTTCCCGGTGAGTAAACTTTAGGCTACGCCATTGATTCGCTAGAAAAAGCTTTTATTCGATTAAAGCAAATTTAATATTTTTAACAGTGACAAGCATCACAGAGTTCGCAGACCATTGTCGAATGCTGAATGTAATAAAAATAATATTTTAATTCTTCAGTTTAGCGTGTCAACGGTGATATTATAAATTTGAGTTATACAGCAGCTTCCGAAGTTGACGAATTAATTTGTCTATTTGACAGAAAGATGCATTCCGATAATTACAATAATTTATTAAAATTACGATAAACATTTTTATACAAGAACGATCCGAAATGTAAAGCACAAAATACCTGATAGAGTAGTCGCTGTAGTATAAGTACTCAAACTGCTTAGAACCCTACGTTAAAGACTGCATATTGATCCCAACGAAAATATTTTTAAAATCATTTAAAACAAAAAAATTGTCGAAAAAAACATGTGTATTATAAATTAAAAGAGAAATAGCAAATAATACAGAATGTATCAAAAAGTGAATCGAATCTTTAGGGACTCTAGAAGTAATTAAAAGTGCATGTCGACACATTAAAAACTGTTTGTCCGAGTATTAAAATTGATACGAAAAATGACATTGTTCTTTTTTATTTGTTTTGGTTTGGTTTGGTTTGGTTTTTTTTTTTTAATATAACTGGACTTTAGGGGGGCATTGTTTAATATTTGTCACAAAATGTTTTCGCTTATTTTTAAATTACGTTAAATTTATATTTATAGAAAAGAAAAAATGTTTTGTTTACGACGTCTGAATATTACGGAAATGAATATGATGTTTATAAAGTGCTTTGAACTTTTTAGATTCCACGACGGATAGATCGTAGAAAAAGTTATGCCATATTTAATTAATTGATGAAAATCCGTACTGAAACTAATGTGTTCAAGTATGTATATCGATTGACGGGAACTGCCACAAACGGTAGAATTTTTAAACGGGGTTTTTCATTTTTTAGTTACTTTCGTGTTTCATCTATCACGCTGTTTGGGTTCGAACATCGCGACAGTTTCTGTTCCGGAAACTGAAGCCCTGTGAAGCCTCTTCGGCATGTACATGATGGGAATATAAGCCCCGCGGCCTATAACCGTGTGGTATGTGTAACGTGATCATATTTTTTTGGTTCTCCGTCCCGGTGTCCCCGAAAAAAACTTCGGGACGCAAAATTGTCCCGTTTTCCCAAATCAGGTAAAAGTTAGCGGGCTGGCCGGGCGCCGGCGGTGGGGGAACGCGTCGACGACAGCCGATTCGCCCCCCTCGAGCGCTGATTGCAGTGGCATGTCATGATTGCGTCATTTCATTTATTTATTAGCTGATAGTCAGGTGCACTTGCTGCGATTTGTTATTGTCTTTAGTTGCGTGATACTCACGTAATATTTGACGGCGGTAATTGATTTAAAGTTTTTTGTGTTTTGGAATTTTATCTAACTATGCCGAAACGGAAGTGTAAGTTCAATGTTAGTTTACAAGTAAAATACCCGTTTATTAAGCAAACAAATACTCCCTCGGATGTCAGATGCGAAAAGTGTCGCACAGAATTTAGTGTTTCTCATGGAAAGTTGAAGGTCAAACTTTATCGGCAATTGAAGCTGCAAAAGAAATTAAACAATTTGACTCTCAGAAACAGACTAATCAATTTCTTCCATTTACAGTCCGTAGTTTAATGGTGAAATTGAAATATACTCGTAGTGGCACTGATGTTGACTAAAAATTTATGCGGCTACAGAATTTTATAAAACGAGTCTTGAATACTTGGAACAGTGGAATTGGTTTTTTTAATGAAGAACTGGAGGTATTTTATTCGACAGATCTGAAAAAAGTACCTGCATGGGAAGACGTTGAAAAACATTGGATGTATTGATTGAAAAGGGATAATTGGCTGTAATAAAGATACAGAAATTTTTGACGAATTTTCATTAATTTCCAATTACATCAAGACGGAAAAAGTGCCCGAGTGGAACAATCTAAACGTTTCAACAGAAACTCGTTGGGTAGAAATATTAAAAACACTTTCACACCGACAATCTTAAACATGAAAACTTTTGTACTTTAATTGAACATATTTTATGTCTGCCTGGCACAAATGCACCAGTGGAAGGAGTCGTTTCTTTAATGAACAAATTGTGGACGTCTGAAAGTTACAGGTTCCGGTCCTTATAGCGATATTGATAACTAAGGTAAATATTAAAAAAACATACTTAAAATCATCACACTATCTTTTCAAAACAAATTTGCTCCTGTGACAAATATAAAAATAACTGAACATTTATGTTTCATAACTTTTGTAAATTTTGTAATAAATACTATTTTGATAAATAAAATAAAACTTATTATAAAAATGTGCTTTTTCCACTAAGAACTTCCGGATTGATGTACAAAAAAAAACGGTGCCCCTTTTTGAGTCAAAAAATAAATGGTCACGTTAGGTACGTGTTACATCGTATTTATTTTTTCCCGCCATCCAACCCTGTCCTCCGACCAACGAGAACATACTTGTTTGACGATTCCCGCGTCTGTCTTGCGTTTCTGTAGCTTTTTCGCGTTCTTATTCCTCTGGGTTTTCCCTGGATAATTATATTTTCTATACTGTTTTTTTTCCGCATCATATGACCCAAAAAATCTTAGAATCAACATTTCTACTCTTCCACTTAGTCTATCGCTTACTTCTAATTCTATTACTGAAACATTTGATTCTTTTGCAATCTATAGGATTCTTAGCATACAGCGCCAGGTGTACATTTCAAAAGCATCTATTTTACTTTTATCTGCTATCTTAAATTACCAAAATGCAGCTGCGTGTAAACTATCAGGATTTCACTATCATCATCTTGCTAGTATCAGTAATACCATTAGAAAACTAGCGGTAAATTAGTGACTGCTGATTTCCCCATTGCTGCTACTTTTTATATTTCCGGTGTACAGTCTCCTAATGTTTTAAATATGACCTCGAGTCCTTCTCCACCGGTAAAAACACAGCCTGCTCTACCGAGATCAACGTGTAGGTAAGCACTTTAATCAATCATTTATAGCACGGAGCATTATTTTGCTTACGTGCAGAATACGTGCTGCTGTTCTATTATTTGTGCATTTGACCCTTTTCTATAGATCGGTATAACTATAGCCCTACATTAGTCTGATGGTCATGTTCTTCTGCTCCATATCTTGTAACATAGCCTGTGTGTAATATGTCTCACACATTTTCATCGACTGATCTGATGCTTTATTAATTTTTACTTTAGTTACGGCTACCTCAGCTTCTCTCTCCTTCAAAATCTTATTCCACTGAAGAATCTTCTTCACTTTGTATAAAAAAAACAAGTGAATAGTAATATGTTTTCCGCCTGTTAATAATTTTACCATTTTCTGTTAAATTATTAACAGGTCTGTTCTTTGAAATCACGTGTTATTACTAAACGGACTTTTCATTTCGTTATTCCGATGATGCACATTAGTTTCTCTTTGAAGAGCAACTGTTTTTTTTTTTTTATCATTTTTCTACACGTTTTCTTTATCTGCATGCATAACTCGTTATATTCTTTATTTTCTTTTTCCATCATTAATCCTTCGATCCTCAATTTTTTTCTTCTCTCTACAACTTCCCAGGTTTCCTTGGTAATCAACGGATTCTTCCTTTGCGAACTATTATTTTCCCTGCTTGTTTTTTAGCAGTATTCCTCGTCGTTTTGACCGTCTGCCATAGTTCATTAACTTCCGTGTCCTTCTTTCTTAGTTGCTTTATCTGTTTTTTAAACTTGTCTTTGCATTCCATATTTCCCCTAACATTCGTCATTTCTTTTTTTCAATAATACGTTGTTTTCAATTTTAATTGTATGATTATCGCTAATAATGGGTGGTTGGATCCGCAATCCGCCCCACGGTAGGGGCTTACACTTTTTAGCAATCCACTCCGTGATATCGGGACGACAAAATCTATTTGGCTTCTAACCTCACCACTTACCTGGGGATATAATCTATTTGGATGATGTTTAAACATAGTGTTCGATATATTGAAGTTATTTTCAATGCAAGATGGTAGGTAATAAACGTTTTTCTTTGTCATTTCCAGTTCTGAGAAGACTCCATTTGTCCTATACATCTTTTCATATCTTCTTCTGTTATCGATGATGATCCAACTTTTACATTGAAGTTTCTAGGTGCTAATTTAATTTCTCTTTTTTGAATTCTTTCTCTATTTCCTTTTTTTAGATCCTTATAAAAATTGTCAATATCTTCTTGCGCAGCTGCATTAGCGCATAAACCTGTATCAAAATTCAACTTTACCGGTTTAGTGTCTAACTTTATCGATGATTATTCTGCACTGTTCTTTTGTATTCATTATTCAGAATGAACGCTGCGCCTTGAATACTTTCCTGTAGATTGTGTGGATTTCCATGCGCTGTTGCGAAATGTCCACTACCTTTCTGATCTGTTTCATCTATGTTCTCCTACCATCACATATGATTTTAATTTTATTTTGTATTTGTTGTACTCTCCCAGTTTGTTTCAGGCCACGGACAATTCGTGTTTCAATTTTTATCTCGTTTCGTAGGTTATAATAAGAGCCAGTAAAGTATTTCCCATAGTTAGCTATAGAACACTCCGCATGGGGCTGATTCCGTATTCAGTATTATTGCGTCTAGCTCGATAGAACCGCTAGTCGGGTCGCATACCTGTATTATATTTCTGTTCAATATGTTCTCTTGGGAAAAATACAGGACTGGTTTCCCATCATCTTCTCCACACAGTATCTCTCGGAGTTAGTTTAATTAATGCGTTACAGCCGTCTGAGAGTTACTGATATACAAACGTTTTTGCTATATGTGCTCCACGCTGTGGCTGATTCTCACATTATATTAACACAGCTGCCCCTCACCCAAGGATCAACGCTGACCAGAGTAGGTCGTTCCTAATAACATGGGAATCCGACGCTGCCGCATTTCAAGTTAGGATACGTTTGGTCCGGCATCTCCGTCAACAACTTACTGACTTGTGTAGTAGCCCTTCTGGCAATTTATACTATAGCGTTGTCGAAAGCAAGCTGCACACGACTAGGTTAGATAATTTATTTTTATTTTCAACATATCGCATTTTCTAATTTGTAAGCGTGTGCGTTGTAGAGATGAAAAACTAAGTGATTTTTAAAAATTTCAAAATTACATTTACAATAGCAAGCATTTTACACGGTTACGATTACAATGTGATCTAATTGATTCGTGTTACAACTTTGATTACTTTCCTCGGTAAACATGGAAAAAGATGTATAAAGCGCGATTAACTTAATTTTATTTGAAAGCAACAGTGTGACAAAAATCTTCATTTCTCTCTTACGACATCCGAAATCTACGGACTTTACTTCTTTACTTCGACGATACTCGAATTCCACGTGAAAATTTGCGTGCCAAATTAATCCATGTGTACATTGAGCCGCATGCGTCAAGTTTTGCGAATGGTACTCTGGAAATAGTATGCGCGCTGTATTTCTCTTTACGAGTATGTAACAGATGATATTTAAAACTGTTTTGTCATCAATCACTAGCAGTCTACGAATGTGCTGATATTATCGTTCTGTATATTTCGGGATGCTCTATTTCATTTTTTTTTTTCGACCAATTAAAATTCCATCACTATTCAGTTCGTTCAATTTTTTCCATGATTTGTTTTCAACGACAGTACAGGCAAATTATATATGTCATGGTATCAGTCTGTTTCTTTGATGCCTTCTTTTTAGAATGAGTTTAGCGAAACGTTAAATCGGTAACGAAAATAGAACTTATCTAGAGCATTGGGGAAAGAATTATTTAATAACAAAGCTCAGTATAACGTAATGTTTAATATTATGTGTTTTGTAAGGCATACCAAGTAAAAAGACATAATTTAACAATATATGAAGAGAAATTCAAAAAATACGAATCTGGAAGATCTGAAGAAGAAACTGAAACAGCAGATATACGCTGGTTAGTGTATTAAATACACAATCATGTGCATTACATGCCTCACACATTATTCCTTGTGAGCATGTGAGAGAAAAAAAGAGGTAATTACAATAAAGTGCTGTTGAAGAAGTAGTGCAGGTGTTTAGAAACATTAAGATAGCGGAAAAATTTAAGGCAGTACCACTTCTACGACAACAGAACAATTGTTGATATGGGAGGGTAGATATGTCAAATCGTTGTTATATTTGGTGGAAACATTTTCATACTTTTCATCGTGTCTAGATGAAACAATGATAGAGCGCATTAATAAAATTTTTACTTTGAGAATGCCTTCAATGTTCTCGCAATACTGGCCATGTTATCAGGAATAATTGAAAGATGGTATCATAAGTTAATACAATGGCGACACAAATATAAAAAAACATGAAGAAAACCCAATAATAAGATAAGCAAACGATATTATTAGATTTACGGGCAAAACCAAGTGGATAAGAACATCGATGGACCAGAGTTAATGGAGCAACGCAGTAAAGACGTGTGTTCAAAACTGATCGTGAAAAAGGCTAATAAAGAATAACAAGTTCAGTCAAGCATGATGTTTCATGCGCCGAAGGTTCCGAATGTTAAGTTAACGATAACCATAATTTACATTTACATAATACTAAATACAAAAAAAAAAGGCATTTGATTTTTCCCGCTGTAACACGTGAAATATTTGTATTAATTTTTTTGGCAAAATAAAACCATTAAACTGTAACTTATCCAGCTGTTACTGTTGCGAAAGTATTAATAGCATTGTAATAGCGTAATTAAATTTGCCGATTATTTAATGAACTTGAGCACCGAGAAACGTTTTTGTAATAGCATTTTGGACACTCAAATATTATTTTTCAAATTCCCGGTTTTTCTGGTCCAAATCCTCCTGATTTCCTGATTACTAGAATTTTACAAAAAGAAGAACGGATTTTTTTTTGTTATTATTGGTAATATTTAACCTCGCAGCATATTTTACATAAATAAAACAGAACCTCGTAATTTATTTTGAGTAAAGTACATTAAAAAATGCATTCATTTTTCGTTTCAAATCATTTTATCTTATTAAAAATATTGTTTTTGGCTATTTTTACTTTTTTCCTCGGTTTTAGAATGAAATTCCCGGCTTATTCACGGTTCCCCGATTGGGTAGCCACCCTGAGTAGTATAGTTCTAGAATTATTTTTAAAAAATTACCCTACCTCCTACGAGCACACGCAAACACACAAGCGTTAGTATATACGTATTTGACTGATCTCGATAAAAATCTAAACATTTTTATGTTTATTTCACCTAAAAAGGTAATGTGTAATAAATTATACGCTAAATTTTAACTAATTTAGTTTAATAGAGTAAATCGAACAACTTTACCAAACACTACAAATTACTATTAATAAAAAATATAAAGCTAATAATCCGCATACCAATAACTAACTTGTTAAAATAGTGCATGACTGCACCGTTTCCATCCTAAACAAATGCTCTTTATTTTAATTTCACGTAATTTAAAATATTTGAATTTTCTTTGGTTTTCGTTTAAGCATTTTTCAAAATGAACCGTAAATTATGGTTTCCTAAATGAAATTAGTTACTAATCGTTTCAGTACCGATCGAAACACAGACTTGACATTTAGATGATTTTTTTATTCTCATAAAATTACTAACGTGGTGAAGGCTACGGACCTAATTTTCTATCATTATGTAAGTTTAACAGAATTGAACCAAATGTCCAATGCATATTTATACATGCAGTTTAAAATTTGTAAGGAGACAATGTCTGCGCCAAATTTGAAATTATCGGCCTATTTTAGTTTTTAATGGCACCCTGACCGCTAACGTATAAGCGATGTATGCGCTTTTTTCGTTATTTATTATTTCAAAAGTTCCATAAACGACGGTGTAGCTTCGTTGTTAAGTGGTTGACTTCCAAACCGGAGATTACAAGTTCGAGACCTATCTTGTTTCAGACTCAAAAGTTTACCCAGCCTGCAATCAAATTGGGTACCAAAGAAATTTGGGATAGTAAAGCGGTCGAGAGAAAGGAGCTACGCTCCGGCCCTATTATTAGTGCCGCTGAGTTTAGTACACGGTGAACTGTAACTTTACAATCCCCAACAGCTTGCCAAGGAAATAGAACTCACTATACTATAACATAGTGGCCATTGAAATATACTTTTTAAATTCCCCGTTTATTCCTGGTTTTCTGATCCAAATCCTTCACTAGAATTGTACAAAAAGACAAATGCAATTTTTTTGTTACAATTGATAATATTTGACCGCCGCAACACATTTTATATCAATAAAACAGAACTTTGTAATTTATTTTAAGTAAAGGATCTTAAATAATGTATTCATATCTCGCTTCAAATGATTATTTCTTATTAAAAATATCATTTTTGGCTATTTTTACTTTTTTTACCGGTTTTGTGACCAGCCTGTATAATAATCTGTAGCAGTTTCCAAAATAATAACACAAACAAAACAGTATTATCGTATAAAGATAGTTTATGCAATAACCTAACGTTATTTATTTTTATTTATTTATTTAATTGTTCGTGCCCAATTGTTAATACTATTTTATTATTCCGGCTGTATCGTTATTTTTCCAAATAATTAAAGAACACGATCAATTTCTTTTCTCGTATTAAAATAATAAACGGTTTGAAGCAGTAGAAATTTAAAAAGTCAACTGATATATTATTATACGTACATCAGAGTTAACTGAATCTTGCAAAATAGATATATACCATTTTTAAACGGTAAAATCAACGTTGCTTTTTGCAGGTATGTTACGAAAGGTAAAAATTCGCTAAGCAGAAGAACTAGTTTGGTCGTGTAAAAACTGTTAAAAAACAGAATTTGGTGCCGATGGTGTAAATTCTGATAAGATATTGAAATACGAAATATCCACGGTATGAAAGGGACGAAAAAAAAGTAACCCGTTAATAGTTTTACCAATCTTAATAACTCGAAATAAATAAATAATAAATAACAAATAAAAATAAAATTTACTCTAAAAACTTTGAATTGTAAACATACTTTTATAAATAAACAAACGATATCAACCGTACACTTACAGGTAAAAAGTTACAGACACACATACTATACAAGGTAAGTTGTAAATGTAAAAAAGAAAGCTTTATTTTTATTTTTGCTAAATGAATTTTAAATATAAAAATTCTGAGCTAGAAACGATTAAAGCGTTTAGAGTTCAATTGGTAAAATCTTACCGTTTTAACTTAATATAACAATCGATAAACAGTTTACGTTTACATACAAAAATTAATCACGACAAACGATGATCGAATTATGCAGTGACTGAGTATTATCGAATTAAAGAATGAATTTTTGTCACTTTAATTCTTAATAACGTGACAAATCGTTCAATTTTAAATGTACTGAACATCCCGCGTAATATAAATGTCAGTACATTAAACGCAGTATGGCAAATATCGGTAGAAATTATTTCCAACCGTGAAGAATCATTAAATTTCTATGTCGTAATTTCGATTTCATTACTAAAACATATTGTTAGATTTCGAATCGTGCTGTTTTTAGACAAAAATTTTAAATTTCTGATCTCGTTTCCACAGCAATGTTGCTTTAAATGTATTTTTTTATTTCATTTTAATGGATAGCCACAATCATATTTACTGCCAATGATCTGTTTTCTAAATAATACGCCCACATAGATTTTTCACTTGCTACTTTTGATTTATTCTGATTTACGTGGTGCTAGACAACATTGACTAATTTTCACTTTGCTTAAATTTCGCTGTAATGGTTCAATTTATTTTGACTAAATAAATCAGTAACCGATGTTTTTGAAATTTCATTTAATTGTAGAAAGATATGCCCAATATGATGTAGAAAATGTGAATAACACATTATGAGGGAAAAAAAAGTCCAGTTTAACGAAAACCATTCACTTAAAGATACAACACAAATTTTAACGACTGTGCGTATTAGGAACTCATAATACGAAGATCTTTTAGCAATTACTTGGGAGACTACAGTCGGTATATTCAATATATTATATAGGCATCTTTTCATTAAATATCGGGAATTTAAGGGATATAGTGAACCAGATAAAATAAATTAGCGATATATATATATATATATATATATATGAAAGGAACAGTCAGAGAAGACAGTGAAAGTGAAATAATTTCAAAATACTTACAAGTTGTAAAATGCTAAATTAATTAAATTATTCAAAGTTAATATTTAATAATGCGGGAGAGGATTATAAATAAAAAGAAAAAAGAGATTACAATACCAGCAAGGTTATGCTCAACGAAGCTACTACCAGACCTGTAAAGATACAAATGGATGAAAACGTAGTAAATTAAAAGGTTTCCGCAAATGATATTTGTCTTGGAGTTCGAAGAAAGTGGATGCGAGAGTCCGAAATGCGTACAATGGAAAAAATTGATCTGGGATTCTATGAACATATCGCGTGTATGTCAATCAAATTCACCGGGAAAAGGTAGAAAAAAGAAAAAAAAGTCATCATTAATAATAAAAACATAACGAAAATAAATTTACACGAATCAATACGTCCGCTATAGATCAAGTGCTATTACATTTTTCAAGGTAAACAGACATATGAATAGCGCGAAAAATGGCTGTACCAAATTTATCCTAAGCAAGAACAACTACGCACTCCATAAACAAAAAATGATTTCTGCATACAGATTCCTACACTATTATAAATTAAAATATCCGTTAGCCTAGTTAGAGTTAGCTTTTTAGAGTTCACCTACCACTAGTTTGTAATTGAACGGTCAAAAAATGTTAAGACACACTGCAAACATAAATTCTAACGCAAAACTGTTCGGGCGCGCATATTCTACTCATTTTTCTTTTCCAATAAATAATGATTTATTAAAATAAGAATTATTTTTTTAATATATTCAGTCGCTTAAAAAAAAATTACGCGTGCGTTTTAATATAATTCTATAATTATCATGCGAACGATAATTTTCCACCATATTTACATATTCTAACGTTTGTATTTATTACTTCTACTGCGAGATCGGCTTCGCGAACGTCTTGACGACCTAATCAACAGTAAAATGCATTTTTGTAGATATTTTTCGTCAAAAAGAGAACAAAGTAATTAAAGTTGTAAGAATTTAATATTAAATAAGTTCGCAAACTGTTTTTTAAATTAAGAGAAAATTAAAACAATAATAAACCAATATATATGCGCGCACGCGCACACACACACACACACACACACATATATATATATATAAACAAACTTGAGGAAATATTTTCGGGACTATATCATTAGTCAAAGAGACATTTTAAGGAAATCTGCAAACAGGATTGATCGAACTGGAGGCGAAATTTCGTCGACTATGCTGCTAAATGCTTTGTTAAATAATGTAGGATTTATAGCGTAGCCATGTGGAACTACGTTAAGTAATTAATGTTGACTGGAGCTCACGGGTCTGAAATGCATCGTGAAACTTTTATGATCAAGAAATTGATTAATGAATGATAGCAGCTGGCCTTTGGTTCCCCAATTTTTAGATTGGGAAGTAATCGAGTTCTTTCATACTATGTTAATGGCATTCTTTAGGTCGAAAAATATTGCGAGTACTTTGTTAATTAAAAAAGGATTCGAAGATACCGTTTGAAAGTAAATTGTTTGTGGAAGGAGATAGATGTTTTGTTTTCGATTGCGTACTGGTCGATGCAACATCGTGCGTTTGCTGTTGAGTGCTATTTTCGCGTCGGTGAATTTATATACATTTTAACATTCAGCCGCGATATCCAATTCCTGCGCGGGGAACAATAAAAAACTTGCGTGAAACTGCTACTGCATCGAATTGAGTCAATCGACAGCGCCCCAAAAACCGTACGAACTGAGGCGAATATTGAACGCGTGCATAACCATTTGCAAATAATCCCTCGTCGTTCTTTAAGAAAACGTGTCCAAGAGCTGAAAATTTCACTTGCTTCCACTCGTCGCATATTACCGGATGATTTGAATTATCACCTTTACAAATTAGTTATGACAAAGAAGTTGGACCCCGAAGATTATTCGAAAAGGATTCGCCGAAGAGATGCTCCATAAAATCGAGAATAACGAAATTGATCCTGATAAAATTTTGATGAGCCACTAGGCACATTTCCATTTAACTGGACTATGCAAACATTTAACAGACTGATGAATACAATAAGCACAAATATCTGAAACCGGGACAAACTGAATTATGAACATTAAAAAAAAAAAAAAACTAAAAATAATGGTTATAAAGAAATAACTACGTATATCTGCAAAATACTAACGAACAGATCACATTTAAAATTCGAATTAATGTTTTCGTATAGCGTAAAATCTGTGGAAATACTTTAAAAAATCAAACAAGGTCACCATGAATAAAAACAACGATAGAAATAGTAACATTTATAAAAACAGAGCTTACAGGACTAGCAATGTTAATTACGGTAAAACTCTTACAAACTAGCAGAAAATGTTACTCATATCAAAGCATTCAATAATGGTAAAACTACATAAAAGAAAAAAAAAATCGAGCAAAAACAGATATCAGATTCGTTAGAAAATATATGTGTTTATTACTCTCGGTAAAAGAAAAAATGTGGGTGTAGCTGAAAATTACTACATAAACAAGTATAAGACAAAATCTTAGATTCATATCTCACTTTGATTGATGCTGAGATAGATTCGGGAACATTTCTTCAGGTCTGTTTATATATTTCAGTTTATTATAGGGTTGTTTTATTATTACCGTTTAATTTTAAAAATTATGTGACGCTATACAAAAAGAACTTGAAGTAAGCTAGAAAATTTTGATAATAAAAATATTTGCAGTGATAATTTACAACTACGGAGAAAAATAGTTTCCTTTTTTTCATAAATCATCTTATAATTTCAAAAAATGTTGTACTAGGTTTAATCTCTCATTTTATTTTTCGTTTAAAACACCCCCTTTTTTTTAAAAATTTGAAATAATGCATTATGTTTTCAAAATTTATTGTATAGGGTGCGGCAGAGAAACCTACCACATTTCAAAAAATTATAGCGCCTGTCCTATTAAAGATAACGAAATGATTTTTTTTTTTTTTTTATTGAAAAGAGGAAGAATGCCAGTTTTTTTTTAATATAAAAATTTATTTTAACAGCTTTTTTGTTTTAAAAATAATGTCACTTCTTGATTTTCGATACAATTACGCATACGTAAAACAAAATTATCGTAAACTTTTTTCAACATAGTCGTCGGAATAGCCGCAACATGACGTTGAATCTCTGCTTTCAACTCTTCCAGGTCTCGAGGTTTGCGTTCATAAACTTTTGACTTTAAATACCCCCACAAAAAAAAATCACAAACAGAAAGATTGGGTGAACGTGCTAGCCTCACAAAACGTTTTTCTGCTTGCAAAATCGGTGGCTAAAAGCTGTTGGCTATAGAGTATCTTGTAGGGATGGAAATTCAGATTTTCGTGAAGAATTATTCTTACAGTTCGATCAGACACATTCAAGTTTTTTGTGTGCATACGGGCGGAGCGACTTGGAATCAACTGAATGGCTTCACGAACACGCGCGATCATCGGCGAGGTTCTTACCGTCTTAGGAACTCCAGGAGGTTTTTTTTTTACGCACAGAGCCGGTCTCACGAAAGTTTTTAACCCACAAATGTAAAGTTTTGTTACAAAACACAAGTTTTTTCCCATCTAACTCGAAACGTTTTCGAAATTCGCGAACTGTAGTAGTGTAAGAATCTTGATTGCGAAAAAACTGCTCTACAGCAAATGCGCGCTCAACCGCAGACCAGTCACCCATGGTGGTTCGTAATAGTACTAAAAAAAATCGGCACTCTTCCTCTTTCGAATGCGACTAGTTTTATTTCGCTATCTTGCCTACAGAGGGCGCTATAATTTTTTGAAATGTGGTAGGTTTCTCTGCCGCACCCTGAATTACAACCAATAAATTTTGAAACTGTAAGTTTCATTTATTTAATTTTTTAACAGTTTTTAGTAGTTCATTAACACTTGAATTTTAACTATATTTACTTCTAACGTAAATACTGTTACTATTTCTTTAAATATGTTTTTTCACACCAATTAAGTTTTTATCGTTTTGTCAAGGTAACCTAATTCACACGGTAATCATAATGAAATTTATTTGTACTTAAGAAAAAAAAGGAAAACTGAATTAAACTTCACGTAGATATTAAATGCAAAAATTATAGTTAAACAGAAAAACTCAAAAACGTTATCGAAATTTGGCTCATTAACACATTTCCTTTCTGAACAACAGTCGATATTTTAAATAATTTAAGATTACTTTTTTATTATTTTAAAAAAATATAATTTTTTTTACCCATAACCGTTGGAATATTTTTAGCAAAGTCGTTTTAAAAAATACTGCTGAAACTATTTTACAAAACCCCTGACTTACTGATCACAATAGCACATGCAAACGATATTTTAATAAAGAATTTTAAACTAACCTCGTAGGAAACATTTTAAATGCATAAAACTGATATTGTACAGACAAACATCTACGAAAATAAATCCATTACCTGCTGGAATGTGATTTACTTCTAGATCTACGATCGCTTCTCCTTTTATATTCGTATCTATCTCTGCTGCTATCTCTTCGTTCTTTAGTTCGATCTTTTTCACGCCTATAATCCCTGTCACGATCATAACTGGCCCTATCACGATCTCGAGCCCTATCACCGTAGTCGGGTCGATTTCGATCTCGATGATTTCTTTCTGAGTATTCTGATTTTCTGTCACTTTTCTGCTCTATTTCTTTGCGAGCTTCTCTGCGCGCATCTACGGTTTTCTGTAAATTCAAAACGATCGCATATTCAATAATTTAACAGTATAATATAACTAATACATTTAATGCCACGAGTAATAAATAAGGAAACTCAACTTATGAAGTTACGAAAATAATTTTGATAGAAACGACAAAGTGATTTATTAAAGTAGGCATAAGTGAGTAATATAATATTTAGCGGAGGAAAAAAAAACACTTATTGTACATAAATACGTTATTGCACTACGATAGTTGAACAAAAAAAAAAGATCATTGAAAAAAAAACATATTATCAACGGCATTTAAAATTTTAATGCTGAAGAAACACTTTTTGATTGGTACACTAAATTGATAAGACCAGTAATGGAACATGAAAGCAAATGAGCTCTACATAACCAAAAAAAGTTTAATGTTTTTTTGAAGTGAAAACTTTTTTGGGTGCGCCTGATAATTTTATTTGCGAGCAGTGAACGCGAATTTTGAGTCAGCACTGATAACTCAGCATCTACGGTATTCGGTAATTCGAGCGTCGGCGTCGCTGCTAATTGAGCGCGTTAAGAGTTCTTTTTTACGCTGGTGGTTGGACAGCTTGAAAACACACTGAAAACCAGTTATCTTTATACGCTTGTGTTTGTTTGTGCTAATCTAGATAATGATTTTGAGTGGAGATTTTAATGTGGATTTTTCGAAAGACGAATCAAAGCCTCTAGATGACTTTTTGAATTCTAAACTCAATTTAAAAATGTCAAATAACCCGCATGAGAGCACAATGAAGTAAAAATCAACATTTGACGCAGTTTTTGTTAGATATTTAGATAAATTTGAATCTAAAGTGTTTGTATCATATTTCAGTTATCATACACCTGTTGTTTCGTTTTTAGAATATAGTAACGATGAATAATAAATGATATATTTTGTAACTGAAATTTCTTTATCGCAATGAAATAAAGAATAAAGAAAATATTGAACAATATTTTACTTTATAATAATAATTGCTTATGATTCAATGAAAAAAATCATTATAAAACATTAAAGTAAGTATACGTGCTTTCACTTCTATTGTGTGGTCTTAAGCACACATATTTTTTTTTTTTTTTTAAATTCATGTCCTGAAAAATAAAAGTGTTAATGTAACTATTTATACTTCTGATTTTTTAAAAATACATTCTTCTTTCTTATTCTTTACAATTAAACGGAAAACAAGTTTATTTTTTTGTCTTTTTAAGTGGGAAAAAACGGTTCAAACTGCGAAACTATATTATTAGAATTAACGTCTAATATTAAATGTATAAAAAAAGAAAAAATTCAGAAATATGAAGCTAGTGGAAAACCGACACATACAAACATACAAAAAACCTGGAATACTTTTAATTAATGATTAACAAAATTAACTTATCAATTTCAAATATTGATTATGTAAAACTCATAAATTACTTTTATAATGCATCAACTGACATACATCATAATGGGTTACAACTGAAAATTATTTTACTACAAAACTTGCAGATTACAATCTTTAAATAATAAATACCTAAAAAATTAGTAAATTTAAATAAAAGATTGAATTATTCGATAAAATTTCATATTTTTCCCGTTCTTTAAAACGAAATTCCTGTTTATTTATGAGTACAGAATGAAATTTCGATTATTGAATAATAGAAAAATCTATGCTATTATCTTGTATAATCATTCAAAAAACTTATTCTGTACCTCCAACTCAGCTAATTTTTCGCGGATCTTAATGAAACCCAAATGTAATTTGCCGCCAAAATGATCTGCCAACCTACGATCATGGTCGTGTATACCTAGGTAAGCAGAACATACTTCGCAAACACGAAGTTTTTGTTGCTGATAACTGCCCGCTGGCATTGAATTTTGATATTCTTCTTCTGCTTCCGATTTTTGCTTCCGTAAGGAATCGATCTATTTTATATAGAAATTGAACTATATAATAATTCAATACAGTTTAAAAACATTGGTTTTCCAAGATAACGCAATTTTCTATCAATTTTCATAAGCTAAAAATTATTAAATAATACATTTCACCCCTATTGATTCCCCGACTATTTATCGACGACATCCAGTTAGAAATTTATTCTCAAGAATATTTCATTAAATTTCGATTTCACGGGTATCATTCTTATTGTTTTTATTAGCCGGTGTATAACAATGACGTTAAACCGAAATTTCCATATTACGATCGGATGATCAGTTATTACACGTGATATTTATGTTTATTTTACACATTTTACATTATTTATACTGTAGTAAAATTTCCTACTCTGTTTTAACTATTCTACACATTTTCTGTCTGCATTTTACTCACTACATTTATTTGAAAATGAAGTGTAAATTAAATCGTAATTTCTTTATTTTCATAAATAAAAAGTTAACATCTTTTACAACTTTAAATTGATTTTATAACCGAATCGGGAAAAATAGGTCAATAATAAACCAAGATTTAATTTACTGAAAAAAGAACAAAAAGAAAAGACAAACATAAAATACAATCGGAGGTAATGAAAAGTTAGATACAATTTTTATTTGTGATTTTTTTTTCCGGTTTCGTATTACAAAAACAAGTGAAATCATACGAGTTCACGATTCACATGATTTTGTTTCGTAACACCGTCATAACATTCAAAAAATCAGATAACAATTGTTCGTTATTGTCGAAATAATAATACGAAGTATCACTTTTTAAAACATGTTCTTATTAAACACACGCGTATCCCGTATTTTCTTACATAGATAAGAGTTCATAGGCTTTTAATCTATATATGAAAACCTCTCTAATTAATAATGTTAATTTTTACAAGAATTTCGCAATGCAATCAGTGAATTTTTTGCAACATTTTTATTCATTTTAGAATGAATTATTCCGTATCTTTTTACAATTTAAGTATAATCGAAAGTAATTCAAAATTTTTCAAACCGAATCATGACTTCAAATCGGTAACTATTTTATATCGAATACGCTCAAAAGAAAAAATATTAATTTAAAACATTCAAAAAACGCGCACCTCTTCCATTAACTTCATACTTTCTTCGACTAAACCTTCTGCTCCTAATTCTTCGGCGCGCGCCAAAGCTTCTCCAATTTTTTTCGCTAAATCCATCACCTTATTAGCTTTTTCCGCAACTTCGGCACTCAATTCCTCCTGTGTTTCCGCTAAACGACGTTTTGCTAAATCGGTTCTTCTGTCGCAATCGGCAATAAAAGCTTGTAAATGTTCTGTAGCCTAAAAATGAAATACAAAACAAAATCAAACGTCGTAACAGTAGTTAAGAAAATAACGCGAGAGATAAACCTTTAAATTTTGTTTACGGATTACCAACAAAATAATCCGAATTTACTCAATAGATTTTTGCATTAGATAAAGTAAATAAAAGTAACACTAATGGCGAGCAATAAATTCGTTATTTTTTTGAATACCGAATCACAATTTCTAGATTAAACCCCCGATGCGCATGCGATAATGAACATAGTACACCCTGGTTTTGTTAACGCAACATACCGTTTCGTCTTCTGGATGTGTCAATTACATAAATAGATCTAAAGCTGAACAAATCACTGGTATAATAGTAAATTAAAGAAATAACAGCTTGGAAAAGGTTATAATAAATGTATAGTGTTATAACAGGAACAATGAATAAAAAATGGATAAAAAGAAGAAAATTCATATAAACCATGCAACAAGGAACCGTAATTATAGGAAGAGCAATAAAGGACGTTTCTAATTTGAATCTAATTATAACGTTACATTTCACTAGCTGTTTTGGTACACAAACGCGTGGGTTATTTTTTCGATATGAATTTTTTTAGATGCGAATAGGAAGAAAAGAATAAACCATTCTCTTCTTCCCAAGATAAATACTTTAACCCCCATAAACGAGAAAATTAAAGAGTAATTTTTTTTTCATTTCTGTTTTTATTTTAAATTAACAAATAACCGGCGTGCTTAGCTACACCAAAAAAGATTATAGTAAACTTTGAACATTCCGCTAAAAAAGGCTGCAGCGTGAAATGGCTAGACTTCACTGGTACGCGCTTTTATAATTGTTTTAACGAAACCCACGAGTATGAATAAAATGCTGAATGCGAAATATCCAATTCGAAAATATTTAAAATTAAACGAATTTCGTGGAAAAAAATTAATTTTATAAGAAGGATACAAATTATAACTCGACTTATATGTACAATTTATAAGGGCACTTTTAGTATTTCAGTGCTACTAAACGTTATAAAATCTATAAATATAAAGTGAAATCGAATTATAAAGAAATAAGTAGTTAATTTGAAATTTTTCAATTAGAAGCTTAAATTGTTGTTCTTATACTAAAATGAGAAATGTAGTTACCAGTTGAACCGTAGCGTTGATACGGGTACTTTATCGAGTTTTAGTAAGATTATTGTTTTCGGTAACTAACAGCTTCAATAACAATTTTTAATAATTATGTTTTTTATAAGACATATTTCATCCAATATGCTGTTATAAACAAGATAATATTTTCTTTAAATTTGGTCGTTTCCGTATGTATAGGGGAAGGTCAAGTAGCTCCGGATGGCGGGTAACCTAAAAAACTAAACGCGTCGCGTAAGTAAAGCGTTGTTGTGAATATGCGTCTTCTAGAGTAGAAACAAATTCACCTTAGTTGCGGCGTGGGCACCGAGTAAGTTAACCGTGAGAGAGTGTTTTGTTCCCGCCCAAAAATCCTGACAAACTCAATTGAAGATTTTCAAGCACAACACGAAAGTCTGTTTAATTTTCTATTGTTTAATATTGTTGGAAATATTATAAATTTACCGGTTTTAATAGTATTTGTAACATTTCTTGTACAATTTAAAATATGTGTTTTAAAATGTTGCATGATAACGATCGTGTAGCCTCGGACACGATAATGTCGGGTACCCCCGGACATCTTTTTATGTTTTGAATTTTGCAATATTATGTTAACAAACTTCAATTGTTTTGTCAATTTGCTTATTTATGGAAAGTATTTTTAAAGGGTGTTACTATTGTTGCAGAAAGACCTGAAATATGCCGAAATTTAAGAGAAGAATAAGTGAAAGAGGAAAATGGGATGACTATGTCCGGTGCTACCCGCCGTTTATTGTATCGCCGAAAAAATATGATCAAAATATACTCGTCATATTTCTTCAAAACAATACGATATGATTACTAATTCTTAATTAACGTGATTAAAGAAATTTCTAATTATTTTTTGAGTTCATAATAAAGACGTAGTTTTTGTTTATTAGTATTTTTATTTGCAATTCTTTTAAGCATCCAGGACTACCCGACCTTTCCTGGAAATAGGATAATAAAAATAAAAATACCATAACGACTGATGCTATGATTACAGAAGCATCTAAAATGTTCCCAATGAGGAGCCGTTTCGTTTCGAAATATTCCGGAATTTATAGTTTATAATATTACGATCAGGCAAACATCACATTTTCTTCGATTTATACGGATTTTTAATTTAAATTCACCCGAAAGAAATCACACTAAAAAACTAAAATTAGTTCCATTCATATTTATTAAAATATCGTTTGAAAAAAAACAAATAATTTTCTTAAAATATTTCTCTTTGTCTCTATACACATATAACGATTGTTTTCATATATATATACACAACCATATATTCATAAAAATATTATTTTTTGCATTTATAATATTATTTTTAACATTTTCACAAGTACTGATTTATTTCACTATCCCAAAACCCCACAAACTTCGGGAATATTTCGAAACGAAACGGCTCCTTATTAGAAACATTTTAGACTATTGTCTATGATTACACCGTTTTTGTGTAGTAAGATCTTTTTCAGCATGGCGATAGGCGAGAGCTTCAATAATCTCGGATGGTAGTGTCTATTAAATAAGCAGAAAAATTCATGGTAACAAATAAATTTTGCCGTTTGCAAGGTTTTTTATAAATTTAAGCGTTCGTAAAATTCTTAGTTCGATTTAAGATCTCCGGAATGTTCCATTTATTTTTCAGCACATATTCGTTTTCTGTTTAAGCGTAAAAAAACATCACTTTTAAATCAGTAGAAGGAACAATATCCTGTTGTAATAATTAAGGATAGAGGTACATGTTTATTGCGCGATGCTCATCTTCTATTCATACCAATTTAAAAAAAAAATACAGCGTCATTTTACATATTGATGGTGAAAGGAGCGGAGATTAAGTAACATTTTTTAGTATAAAATATCTCAAGAAAAATAAAATATTGTAAAAAATACAGCCAAGTTTGTTAGCTTTTAAATTCAACTTGTACAAAAATATTAACAATCAGCTATTTTATCAGCAAACCAGTTTGTGATATGAAAAATTAAGTGCCAAGTTATTTATGAATTAGATGTTCATGATCAGTTTGTATTTCCATATTAATTATATATTTCTTAGATCCCTATTACTTTTAACACATTATAAAAATTAATAACTAAATATGTTTAGTTAATACATTAATACTGAAAAAAATTTATTTAAATATTATTCTGTTTCATTAGTTTTGGCGGTGTTAATCCAATCATTATTTTTGTGCGTGTGTTAACATCGCCAAAATTAATGAAATAAAATAATATCTGAATAAATTTTTTTTAGTATTAATGTATTAACTAAACATAGTTATTAATTTTTATAATATGTTAAAAGTAATCGGGATCTAAGAAATATATAATTAATATGGAAATACAAACTGATCATGAACATCTAATTCATAAATAACTTGGCACTTAATTTTTCATATCACAAACTTATTTGGTGATAAAATGGCTGATCTAAACTAATATTATAAAGAGGAAAGATTTGATTGTTTGTTTGTTTGTTTACATTGAATAGGCTCCGAAACTACTGGATCGATTTGAAAAATTCTTTCACCGTTGGGAAGCTAAACTATCTCCGGGTGACATAGGCTATATTATATTTTCAAAAAAATTAGGGACCCTTACTAAAACTCCAATAATGTAACTCAAGGTGTAAAAAAATGACCTAAACAATTCCTTACATCGCGTGCGCTGCAAAAACTTTCTTTATAAAACATTAAAATATTAATGTTAATTACCATGGAAATGGAAATTCGGATAAACATCGCCGTAGCATCGTTTACAAGCTCATCACCAATGGAAATAATGTGTGAACGTAAGGATTGAAAATTTTCGAGCGTTACCGTTATCTTTTGTAAAAGGTACAAAATGCCCAAAAGATTAAGATCTCAACTTTCTAGAAATAGTTCCCAGGCGAGGGCATCAAAAATACGTCGTAATAGAGAATCTTCATCAGAAACTGAAAATCGTCTTGCAAGTCAGAGAGAATACGCGTCGCAATCGCGTGCCAGAGAGTCGAGTATCGAGCGTTCGCAGCGGCTTGATGAACAAAATTTGAGAACCTCTCAAGTACGCGTGTGAGAGTCGAGTATCGAGCGTTCGCAGCGGCTTGATGAACAAAATTTGAGAACCTCTCAAGTACGCGCGCGAGAGTCGAGTATCGAGCGTTCACAGCGGCTTAAAGAGCAAAATATTAAAAATATACAAGCTCGCACTAGGGAATCGAGCTCTGAGCGTTCCCAACGCCTTCGAGATCAGAGAGAAAGACAACAGACGTCAACGACTAGAGTTCGTAATCGAGTTTTAGCTCACAGTAACAGATCGGCTTTCAGATACGATCCACAGATTGATTATGCTCAACAGTCTTCCGTCCAAATCGGAGCCATGAATAAGATCTGCTCCAAGTGTTCTGCCAAAAAATGGGCCAATGAACCTAATGGTATGTGCTGTGCTTCTGGAAAAGTTAGTCTCCCCAATATTCACGAGCCGCCACGGTCAATAAAAAATCTTTTGACAAATAATCATTTACTGATACTCTTACACAGTCATGAACTGAATTCCGCGCGGGTGTAATTTAACAAATAAAGTATTTTTTTAGAATCATAATTCACGCGAGCAACGCCGCGGGCACAGCTAGTTGTATAATATTTTTGTACAAGTTGAATTTAAAAACTAACAAACTTAGCTGTATTTTTTACAATTTTTGTTTTTGTTGTTTCGTATACAAAGTTTATTCATTAGACGTTATATATTATCATTTCACATACTGTGAGCCCGTTTGGGGTTTTGTGTACAGCAACTATCATGTTTCATAATTTTTCTGTTATTTATATGTTAGCTGTGTTACACATACCAAATTTCAACTTTTTACGTCTTGTTGATTTTGTTAGAAATTTTGATTTTTGTAAAAATACGTCAAAATTTAAAAATTTAGTCCCATTTAGGACTTTCTTTATAAAATTCTTTAGCTTTCGTAATTTTTCTATTATTTACAAGTTATAAGTTTTGATCATACCAAATTGCAGCTTTCCGCTTCTTGTAGATGTTTCTGGGTATTTCAGTTTTTATAGAAATATTTAAAAATTTACGATTTTGATCCCATTAACGGCTGTGTCTTCATGAATTTTCAACTTTTCTAATTTTTTCACTATTTACACGTTATGAATATTGCACATACCTATTTTGAATTTTTTACGTTTCATAGAAGCTTGGCTGTAAATTTTTGTTTTAAGGATTCATTTCAAAATTCGAGTGTTTTAAGTCTATTGGGGGATTCATAATTGCAAATTTTTCGATTTTATAATTTTCTGTTCATTACATGTTGTAAGTCGCCTGAATTCCGAATTTCAGCTTTCTAAGTCCAGTAGCTATTATTGTGCATTTTGGCCATCTTAAGTGAATATATATATATATATATATATATATATATATATATATATATATATATATATATATATATTGGCATCGCAAGGTACTGGCCCCGTGACCCCTCTTTCTTAAATTTCTGTCTCTTTCTCTTCTATACTTTGTATAGAATGATCAAAATTTACAATGTAATTCTAAATCGGTCCATGTGAATGTAATAACATAATCACAAAAATCCTATAAATTATAACAAACGTTACATAAAATTGGGACATTTTTCCTAATGGTAGGTAGCCTAAGAATTACGTTGTAATTAATTAATATATATATATATATATATATATATCCTTCCCTAGTAACCATGGCAAGCACAAACACAATTACTCGTACCGGCAACCTCAGTAGCAGCGAGTATTTTCCTGGTGCTGGGCCCGGCTTAAGAAGATGCAGGGCTTCTTCAGTCGTCATCAGACGAAACCCCTGTTTGAAAATAGCAACATGGAATATACGAACCATGCTTAAGACGGGAAAATTGGAAGTAATTAAAAGAGAAATGGAAAGAAACATAGATATGATTGGATTAGCGGAAACACGATGGACCGATGAAGGAGACATTATCTCTGGCGAGTATAGAATAATACATGGCGGTAGCTTGAAAGGACAAGGAGGCGTAGCACTGATTTTAAATAAGTCAACAGCAATGTCATTGTTAGATGTTGGAGTGGTAGAAAATAGATTTATTCTGGCGCGTTTTACTGCGTATCCGGTAGACCTAATAGTTATACAGGTCTACATGCCAACATCTAACAGTGATGAAAGAGAGATAGAAGAAGCATATGAGAAATTGGAGAAATTATTAGAAAAGACAAAAGCAAGAGATAATGTAATCATAATGGGAGATTGGAACGCAATAGTCGGAGAAGATGCAGAAAAAGGAATAACCGGCAAATATGGTCTTGGAGTTCGAAATAATAGCGGTAATTATCTCCTTGATTTTTGTAAACAAAACAAGTACATTATCACCAACACATGGTACAAAACACATCGAAGAAGAAGGTACACTTGGAAGTCGCCAGGCGACAAGCAAAGATATCAGATTGATTTCATACTGGTAAAACAAAGATATAAAAACCAAGTAAAAAAATCGATGGCATACCCAGGTGCGGACGCTGACACGGACCATTCTATGGTGATTATGAAAACAGACCTCAAGTTTAAAAAGATAATCAGGAATAAAACAATAACAAAGTGGAATCTGGACAGATTAAATGACGAACAGATAAAAACTCAGTATCAAATTGAAACAGACAACCAGACACA
Source organism: Icerya purchasi (assembly GCA_039619475.1). Taxonomy (NCBI): domain Eukaryota; kingdom Metazoa; phylum Arthropoda; class Insecta; order Hemiptera; family Monophlebidae; genus Icerya; species Icerya purchasi. The sequence continues at coordinate 292,386,027 of CM077116.1, read as the reverse complement.
AGAACTGTATGATAATACAAGCATAGACCAAATGTGGGGGAGTATTAAATCAACAATAATAAACAGCGCACAAAAGATCCTTGGTGAAGCAAAAAGAGCGATACATAAACCATGGATCACAGAAGAAATATTACAATTGGTCGATGAAAAACGGAAATATACGAGTAAAAATGACAATAGTAAAGAAGGAAAAACGAAATACCGATTTTTAAAAAATTATATAGACAGAGCTTGTAGGAAAAGAAAACAAGAATGGTGGGATTTAAAGTGCCAAGAACTTGAAAGATTAGAAACTCAAGGAAAACCTGAACTAGTTTATAAGAGAATAAAGAGTATGTGCAGAAGGTATAAAGGACTAAAAATAACAGCATTAAAAGGCCAAAATAATAAGGAAGCGATAGACTGCGTAGAAAAAAAAGCAACCTGGCAGGCCTATGTGGAAGAATTATATCATGATGATGTATTAAATTGGAAACCAAGTTCAAACGCGCAGCTAGATCAATGGTCTGGTGATAATATTTTAAGGGACGAATTTGATGCGGCAATTAAAATGTTAAAAAACAATAAAGCACCCGGTACTGATAACATAGCAGCCGAAATGATAAAACTGTGTGGAAAGAAAACTCACGACGCGCTTTTTAGATTAGTTACAAACATCTATCAAAAAGGTACATGGCCAGCAGAACATTGTACATCAGTTATTGTCCCGATTCCAAAAAAACCAGCCGCGGTTAGATGCACAGAATATAGAATGATAAGTCTTATCCCGCATGCATCGAAAATACTGTTGCAAATAATAAAAAGGCGGATGGAAAAGTATATAGAGCAATTTTTAGACAAATCGCAATTTGGATTCCGTAAGAACGTATCAACTAGAGATGCAATAGGGACGCTAAGGAATATTGGGGAGAGATTGATAAACATAAATCGGAAGATGTACGTGTGCTTCATCGATTACACTAAAGCCTTCGATCGGGTCAATTGGCATAGGCTCTTCCCACTCCTTGAGCAAATAAAATGTCCTGAACGAATATTAAACCTGATATATAACTTATACACACAACAAACGGCTGTTATCCGAGTAGATGGAGATATATCTAAGCCGGCAAAAATAAATAAAGGAATACGGCAAGGATGTTTGCTATCTCCGTTCCTTTTTAATGTATATGCGGAGCTTGTGATTAAATTAAGTTTAGCAAAAACCAAATATGGAATTTGCATAGGAGGGGAAAAACTTCAAACGATAAAATTTGCCGATGATCGGGTTATAATTGCTGAATCTCCGAAAATGTTGCAGAGAATGGTGCAGACCTTAAATGATACAGGAAAACGGTTTGGATTAGAAATAAACGTCAACAAAACAAAGACAATGATGATTGGCAAACAACCTAAACGTTTTCAACTAGACATAGAGGGTCAGAAAATCCAGCAGGTGCAAGCATCTAAATATCTTGGTCAAGTAATAACAGAGGACTTATACTGTGATACAGAAATAAACTCAAGAATCAGACTAGCTAAGCTTGCGTGGCGGGAAAAACAAAATATACTACGCCAAAAGTCAATGCCATTGAAAATACGTAAGCGCATCGTTAAAACTTGCGTGTGGCCAGTAGCGCTGTACTGCGCGGAAACGTGGACCCTGAATAAAAGGAATATCTTAAAGTTGCAGGCTTTCGAGATGTGGTGTTGGAGGAAATTACAAAGAATAAGCTGGACTGAAAAAACCACAAACGCAGAAGTACTACGGAGAGTAGATGAAGAAAGGACATTGGTCCATTCGATACAGAAACGACGATTAAACTGGATGGGACATGTACTCAGACACGGCGGTCTCCTTCGCGATGTAATAGAAGAACAAATTCAGGGAAACAGAAGACGTGGTAGACCGAGGAACACATTTATCAGCGGGTTGGTGAAGGACGCAGGCACAGACCGATACTGGAAAATGAAAAGAACTGCGGAGAATCGGAGGGGTTGGAAACGGCTTACCATGGAGTTAAACCAGTCCTAGGACTGTCAAACTTAATAATAAATAATATATATATATATATATATATACACATACACACACAAAAACACGAGTATATATATATATATCACTTTTTTACTTACAATGAGGTGTTTGATTTTGGTTTTGGTTAACTGTAGAATACTGAAATTTTGGTAATTTTTAGAAATATTAAATCTCACGACAAATTTTGAAAATAATGTTTTTATTTATGTTAGGGAAAAAGTTACAGTGTCTTAAAAAGTCCATTTTTGAGCGTTTCGGTGATTTTTGTATATATACACAGCTGTGCCAGCAGCCAGTTTTACTAACTTTGTTGCATGCACAAAACGATAACCCAAATAGAATCTACGAATAAACAGGGGAGGCGTATTGGATTCAGCTAGTAATACCTGAATCGGAGCAGATTTCAGGATACCAAGTCAAAGACGAAGACACAAATTTTGTACACTATCTAATTTGGAAAGAAGAGACTTACAGCTGTTATCATAAATAAAGGAACAGTAGTTAAACTTGGATCGAATGGCAGATTGGTACAAAGAGACAAGTAAATAGGGATCGCCTCCCCATTTGTAGGGGATAAGGCTTTCAACAAGTTTAATTTTTTAAGAGCAGAGGAGGAAACGAAACTGATGTGTTCAAAAAAGGAAAGTCTACTGAATACATCGAGGTAACAGAAGCAATCGATACGAAAAATAGAGAAATCGTTTAAATTTATCCTAATTGATGCGGGATTAAAGGACGATGAGTGAACTCGATACAAGAAGACCCTAACGGGGAGATAGAAGGGTGTAAAGAGGAAATAGCATCCTCCAGCATAGCAAAATGCCGGTTAATAACCGCGGTTTCAATATTATTGAAGGAAGTGAAGATTAGGATGTCAATAAGCAAAATATAGGGGAAGAGCAGTCGATAGCAAGGGACGCGACAAACAGGATGTAGATATTGAACAGTGTAAGATTCAGATAGGAGGCCAAAAAATGCACACCGCGAGCTCTGAAACAAAGAAAAGAAGAAATGAATTATTTGACACGACATAAGATTAACAACAAACAAGAATAATGGAATGTAAAACATACCATCTCTCCGAGTAGGAAATGCACGCTATCAAAAGCACTGGAAATATCAATGAAAGAAGCCAAGGTAAACTGCTTGTTAATGAAGAAATAGTAAATATTGGAGACAAAACAACTGGCACAACCTGCGAGACTTAAAGCCAAACATATTCGAAGGAAGCAACTTATTATGTTCAAACCACCAAACTGGGCACCTGTTTAGCATATCCTCAAACAGTTTCCGGAAACAAGACGCTAGAGAAATAGAACGTAAAGAAGTTTTTTTTTTTTTTAGGAATGGGCACAATCATGAAAGAATTCCAAGAGGAAGCAATTTTATGGAGAAAGAAATTGAAAATATAAAGTAAGTTTATAAGAGCACAATCAAATAAATTCCTAAGGACAAGATAGGATATGCCATCAAGACCCAGAGAAGGACTGGAGGATTTATATTGTAGGATATGTTTTCATTTATACTGAAACGGGAAGTTAAGACACATGGAGGAGGATCATCAGGAAAAGGACGGGAGCGCAATTCATTGGCGTTAGGGACATATGGGGCGCAACAGAATCGATAAACAGTAGAAATTATCTACAGGGATGTTAAATAAAAGACGTTCAGAGGAAGGAAACTTGAAAGCCCCTGCCATTTTACAAATATGATTAAGCGACGTAGCTCTAAAGAAGGAAAAGCAGAAATTTTTCTAGGATGATTTTCTAGTGTCTTTTAGTATATATAAAATTTTATATAAAATTCAAAGGTTTTTGAACTAAAGATTTTAAATTTTCGTGATGTTTGTTATTAACCAATTGTCGATTTTTTTCGATAACAACCACGTCCATATTTTTTGGTTGACGTTTCGAATAGTAGTGCTCTATTCGTCATCAGAGCCATAAATGAAACAACCAAGGGGAAACCAGTCCTTAAATAGATAAGCCAACATCACGTCCGACCTTCTGATTGGCTAATGTTATTTCCACTTTTTATTAGGCTGATAACTGTCTTCCAATTTGAATCAACTTTAATACCGTCATCTTTATTAAAATTGTTATATTTTTCTATTTCAATCGCCTCTCTGATTAGACGTTTACTTGCGTTTTCTATTTTTGCTATTATTTTCGTGTCTTGAAACTTTATTTCATGTTTCGTGCGTTCTACGTGTTCAGCCACCGCGGATTTTTCAATACGTCTATGTCGACAGTCTGCTTCGTGCTCTTTAATTCTTACATGTACTGCTCTACCAGTTTGTCCCACATAACTTAAGCCGCACGAACACGGAAGTCTATAAACACCTGCTACACGTAACGGAGGTAAGTAGTCCTTATTGTTCCTTAAGAAATTTTTTTTATTTTTTTGTTGGTTCCAAAAACTGGGCGAATTTTATTTTTTCTTAAAATACGACCGATTTTGTCTGTAATGTTCTTAATGTACGGCAACGTGATATTCGTAATCCACTCATTTTCTTTTTCTGCCTCTTCATTTTTTATTTTCGCTTTCCGAAATTTATTTATTAATTTTTCCGCTTCAAATCTCTTATACCCATTTTCCAACATCGCATTTTTTATATTTCTTATTTCTTCTTCGATATTTTCTTGATCACAGACTTTTTCTGCCCTCCTTAACAAAGTTTTAAACACTCCATACTTTTGACTAGGACAGTGATGTGAATCCTTGTGTAAATACTTGTTAGTATGGGATGGTTTGCGAAACACTGAAGTTTTTACATCTCTCATTGAATTTTTTTCCACCAATACATCTAAAAACGGTAATGTACCATTCTTCTCCTCTTCCACAGTAAATTTAATGTTTTGATGAAAGCTGTTTAGATCTGCGAGAATTTCCGTTATTTTTTCTTTACCATACTGCCACACCACAAACGTGTCATCCACATAACGCACCCACAACTTCGGGAACCACTTTTTAACGATTTTCTTTTCTAAATCTTCCATAAAGATGTTCGCGAAAATCGGTGCTAGACGTGAGCCCATCGCGATCCCATCATTTTGTTTGTAGATTTTTCCGCTGAAGGTGAACATATTCGCACGTACTACTGTTTCGATCAAATCCACAGTTAATTTGTCTACTTTCATCTCCTTTATTAACCTAATAGTTTCCGGAACTGGTACATTCGTAAATAGGGACACCACATCAAAACTGACCATTAAATCGTTGTCCTCGAGAGTTACAGTTTTTAACTTTTCTATAAAGTCGGGTGTATTCCGAATATGGTGCTCCGTATTTCCTACGAAATTCTTCAATTTAGCCGCCATCTATCCTTCAACGAAATATAATGGACTATTAATCGAACAAATAATCGGCCTCATTGGACATCCCGTTTTATGTACTTTGGGAAGTCCATACACATCCTGGGCATAGTGACTACGGGCGAAATGAGCGATTTTTTTGTTGTCCAATCTAACTTTGAATCTTTTATAATAATTTTTTCAATTTCGTTAGCAATTTTTCGCAACGGGTTTTTATTTAATTCTGTATACGGCCCGTTTCGTATTAGTTCCATTATTTTATTTCTATAATCCTCAGTTTTCATAACTACCACCGCGTTTCCTTTATCGGCCTTCAACACCATCACGTCATTATTTTTCTTGAATGATCCTAATGCTTCTCTTTCTTGACGTATGAGGTTCGATTTTGGTGCTTTACATTTGTGTAATAATACGGCGCTTTGGGCACTTTCGTTATTTATCCTTTTTAATCCATATTCTATATTGCAAATAATTTCTTCCAATGGAATTTTTTTAGGTGCAACCGCAAAATTCAGACCTTTGCTTAGAACTTTGAAAACGTTGTTTGCGTTAGTTAAATTAATAACTGCCTTATAGGTCCTTATACTTTCTCGGTTTATACTCGTTTTTTTGATATATATAAACGTTCAAACTTGTTTCTTTGTTTCATTTTTCTGAACGCCAACGCTTTGTTCGGTTTGATGTTCGTGATTTCATCTACCTTTTTCCATACTTCAGCATCATAAATCTGTTTCAATTCATTTTCCAAATGTGCGATTTTTTCATCACACACGCTAAGTTCATATCTGACATTTCTAATTTGCGATACCAACAACTTCTGGCTCAATTCTTTGAACAATTTCACATTTCTACCTTTCGATAAATGGTGCGTTACTTTCACTGCAGTTGGCATAACATTGTGATCCCGCAGCACCTTTTTAAAAAGGTCAAATCACATAACCTATTACATTTCTTCAGGCGGGTTTTCTCCGATAATCGTGTCAATTTAAACGCATTCTCACCGTAGAGATTCGTTAATAAAGATTTTAAATTTTCGTGGTGTTTGTTTTCGAACTTTTTACGTTAACAAACGATTAATCAATCATCAGGTAGTTTCTAGAAAAACTGAAAGATTTTCTTTAACCCTTGAATGCACACCTGGCTGTCCACAGGCAGATATTTTTTAAAAATTTTACATATTCCATTCAAAATTTTCGAAAGTTCTTTCAAATTGTCGCGATTTAACCCTTTCTAAATCGATTTATGCTATTAGGTTGTTTTTTTCGTGTTTTTTTAACAATAAAAGTTTTAACTTTTATTATAACAACACGCCCAACACATCCGGTTACACGGGTACCCCTATATAAAAATACAGTATTTTAAAACAATTTCCTATCTATTAAACGCCTACTACGAAATAAAATTGTTTATTTATAAAATAACAAATGAAGGATTATTAAATAAATAATATAATATTATTATTATGTAAACAATTTTTATTAATAATTAGCCAAAGTCTATACACTTTCTTGATTTTGTAGAAGTCACTGCATGCTTGTAAGATACGGGCTTCTCGCAAGCAACACAATTTTTTCGAGTTTTTCTGCATCGTTTAATAGTTTACTTATAGCACACACGGCATGAGCCAGTTATTTTTATTCAATCTGGTTCGCTTAGCTGTCTCATAAACAACTTCCACTCATGTTTTTTTTTACCATTTTATTGTTTTCATAGTATATTAGGTATGAAGCTAAGCATGCTAGGCCGGGAATGTTGTAGAAAAAGTGCAAGTGGCCATCGGGTAGTACAACAATGAGTAATTTATCTACTCAACAGTTGAGGCACTTTTGCCACGAAAGGGATAAAGCTGCTCATCGATCGTGAGGTTCTCTGTTAGTTTGCACATACTAGATAAATTTACGTTGAACGCATTCTATATATCACATAGCTGCTTTGTCATGCAGCAAGCGTTGTTGACGCGTGTTGAAATCATCAAAACGTATGAAACGCATGACGGATCGAAATCGATTAATCTCTGTAGCAGCATGATACAAGGGATACGACGAGATCTTCCACATCTCAGATACATGATCTGTTTTGGAATTGTTAGCCTAAGCACAAATCAAAATCATTAAAAACCCGTACATCTCACGCAAAATAATACCCTTTTTTATTTGTACTGAACACTCCGACGCACACATTCCCCTAGGTAGTTGTGTAAGCGTACTTCCCCTCTCTTTCTCCCCATTTGAACATTTCAGTGAACTATACAAATATAATCCCTACTTTGTTCCCGCCGCTAGCGTTGGTTGCGTATATAATTTCATAAGAAATTTTTTTCGGAGAGGCTAATTTAAACCGTATACCTACTTTAAATGTTGTATACACTCACAAGTGTATTGCTGCTGCATAAAAAATAAAAAATCAGTGGAGTTTGTTGGTGGGTACCCTGGGTGTGTAATAGCGTAAGTAATTTCGTGTATGCACGCACAGATCACCGATAAACGGTTGCTGAAAACAGAGAGAACCAAAAATACGAAACATTCTATAATTTGATATACATCTGGTCTTAAAAATTATTCATTCGTCTCTCGAAACGAAATTACGTTTACTTATTACCATTTGAAAACCCTTTTAATACCTATACGTGTCGAATATTTAAAATCTTAAAATCGGCGACGATTATAACTTTTTTTTGTTCTTTATAATGATGCAAAACGAATTACAACCGATCAACTCGTTTAAATCGTATTTACCGAGAAAATCACTTTGCGGGGTAGGTTCTTAGCTTATACTTTTTCCTTACCATTCACATATACTAGCATTTTAACTTCTAAAAATTACGCTCTATCAGAAAACAATAAAAACTGTGTCACGGTGGTCATGCAAATGCAATCTCAAATTCTCTTTTTTTTACGGTAGGAAAATTTTCAGTTTCTTATTCGGTAGAATTGTATAAAATTATCTACTAGTGCTAAACAAATGTTCAAACCGACGTAGTAGCATAGCTGATGATTGCGTCAGCGGCATTGCAATAATATTTCGCCTCTTTTTACTTTCGTACAGTTTTTAGAAAAAATTATCCAAAAAATTGTTGATTAGATGATTATTCTGGTTATTAATAAGAAACGAAAAACATGTCTCATAAAAAGTATCGAAAAATATTATAAAACGTTAATAAACTTGCCTCGATGTCGTAGAAATAATCTCGGTGCCTGCTGGCATTGGCAAAATCTGCTCGAAGAGCTAAATCATGTATTCTTGGACACTCGCCTATATCCATACGCTGAAAAGTGAAACGGTGACAATACAAACAAACCGACATCTTTTATTCCATAAATTACAACTTTAAATAAAAACGCGTACTTATTACCAGTATTTAATTGTGATAAATAATAAAGACAATACTATATGTTTTTGTTCTATACGAATGGAATATATAACTGCAAAGTATTTTTTGGTACGATTTATTTTTTTTTTAATAATATTTCCGGCCAATTACGTGTTTAAAAGAACTGGAAAAGAAAGTATCTGCTTGATCAACGTAGGAGAGTAAGTAGAAAGAAGACGGTGTAAGGGAAATAGATTTTTTTCTACTTCTATAATAATATGAAATACAACATATGTCGATAATGGAAAACAAATCTGCGTACAAAAGCACACTGTTCTTAAATTTTTAAACTAGTATCATATTTTATAAATATGTTCTAGTCGCTAATTTACTTATTACATATAATTATATCCAAAAGTTTTTTAATTCAAATTTTGACACACGAATTTTTTATATTCCTTGCATTTAATGAAGAAAAAAAACAAACTAAAAAAAAAAAGCGTGTTTTCCATTCGAAATAATTATTACTTTTTTTTATATCGCAACTAATGAAAATCCGAATAAAGCAGAATTAATCACGAATATCTAAATTGTTATTAGAAGTACGAAAATAAATTCATAAGTGACATATTTACATCAAAATGCGATTGATCCTTAACAGATATGTAAAACTATAGAAACAGTACCACTGTCTAAGATTAATATGCTTTATTAATAAACGAGAGGCCATAATTATCCTTCAGACACAAATGTTTTTCACGACGAATAAAAAAATTTGCGTATACTTCGTACTTGATGGAAGAAACTTTACGCTTCGATTATTACTGCTATAATGTTCCACTGTGTAAACAAACTCATACTGTTCTAATAGATTATGCTCAAGCATACACACAACGCAACTAAGTTAAACAGTACGTGTATAAAATTTACAGTTCACAAGGCAATAAATAATTTTTTTTTTTTTTTTTTTTTTTTTTAAATATTCCATTTATACACTGTGCCGATATTTAAAGATAATTACGACCTGCATTAGAAAAAATATAAACATTCGGTACAACTAGTCATTTGTTAGCTAACTTACAGCTGCGTGACCAACCACTCAGCCCAACAAAATTCAATATCGATTTCAATTCCGCGCATCTTCAATTATGTTTCAAACGAAATTTATATTTTTCCCTAAAGAGAGGAAGAGAATTCAACATAATGAAATTCTGGCCACAATATCAAATTCAATAAAAACAATGAGTGGTACGTACAATGTCCGCGCCGAACAGAGCCTTCAACTATATAATGTATCCCGGTTGCGATGAATGTGATTCCTTTGGCCAACACGAATCTTGATGCTGCACTGTTTTTTAATCTTTCGGTGAAATAGAAAATTGTAAAAAAGAAAGAAAAAAAAGAAGAGAGAGAAATTCGAATACGTACCATTTGGCGGTTTTAAGAGACACCACTTTTCTAAATGAAGTTTGTGTCTTGAACTGATCATATACAAATATGTGTAACCGCATTCCGGTATATTAAAAAGATGTTTGGCGTAATTTTATGCGTTCCGTATTTGAATTAATCGGAAGTTTTACATTTTACTCGGGGAAAATTATACTTCTAATGTAAAATGAAAAGTAAAAAAGGATATTTAACTCTTTAATCAATGAAATAAAATATTTACTAAATGTGTAGGATTATTTTTATGTAATTTAATTTTCCTTCTAAAAAGAAAGTTATCGATTAAATAGGAATAATAATAATAATAATGAAAAGAAATACTGTTTATATTTATTTGAAATTACATTTTAAGCAAATCGTCATAAATTATTGATCATTTTCATGAAAGTTGTTGATAAAAAAATTAATTTCGTACATCAGCGCGGGAATTATTAAATTTACGGAACAATTACATTCGGAAATAAAAGCAAACGCATTTGGAATTTAAAAATTGTACAAATTTAAGGAAATAACACTGATGCCGATGATAAAATACAAAAACGATATTGTATTTTCATATACTATACTTATTAAGTAAAGTTCGTCAATAAATATATTCAATAATTATAACACTTTACATTCGTAGAAATATTTATTTAAATATAAAATTCACAACTTTTCAGAAATTAGTTTGAAAAAAAGTATGAATTACACATTTAAATGTGAATGTGTCCTTGGATATAAAGTGTTATAATTGTTAAATATTAACGTGCTCGGAAAGTTGGTCGATACGAAAGACAACATAAAATCGTCAATTGTCAATTTAAACATATACATCATATAATGGCACATCTTAATGTTAATATCTACGTATAATTTAATTTTAAATTGGTTTCAGTACTTGTAATCATAACTTACTGTTAAAAAATATTAACCAGACGAAAATATATAATACTGTATATAACGAATTTAACTAATTTTTAAATTAGTAAAACTATTTTTAATATTAGGCAAAAGTTTTATCGAGAAATAAAACTTGATTGTAAACCTCTTAACTGTCTTTTTTTTCTTTTTATTTTATTTTTTTTGTCCGAAATACTTAAATATTAAAAAGTAACCTACTAAAAGAGATTAAACAAGAGAAGAGTGAAAAAAAAATTACCGTGAATGATCGTTTATAACTTTTTAAATTATCAAATCATTTACAACTTGGTTTTTTCGTGTAATACTATTATAAAAATTCGTTGTCGTATATTAAAAAAAAATAAAAACCCATTAACCGTAAACAATTAGTAATATAAAATAAATTTGACTAGAAAAAAGAAAATTTTTGCCGTATAATGTCAATTTTTATTCATTTTTTTAAAGTTTTTCTTTTTAGGAACAAATTTTTGTGATATTTTCGTTTTAAGCAAGCCAAAATTTAATCATAAGTTTCTAGAAAATTAAATTTTGTAAAAAAAATTTTATAATAATATTTAAGGCAAATTCAGTTTTCCAAAGGTAAGAAAAAACCTATAAATCATTGTTACGAAAATTTTAATTTTTTTTTTGTAACACACGAAGATTGCTATTGTTTAAGAGCATGTATTATCCCGACGATTCATTTATTATTTTAAAACATAAATGGACTCTTTAATAATTAATCATTTTCAATGTAAACAATACATTTTAAACGGGGAAAACTTACTATCATTATAATGTAAAAACCATCATTTTTTCGTCGGGTGCTATTATTCGAATATTAACCATTTATTTCACAATTCTGTAAGTCGTACTTTCTCTAATAGTTCTGTTTATAAATACGTTTAGTACATCAGATAACGCGGTGCCACAATCCAAACTGATTGACAATTAATTGTGATTATTTCTCACTTTAGAGGTTTTCATTAGTTCGATCACTCATCAGCGGGACATCTTCTTATGGAAATTTTCAAGACGGTAAAGTGTTTCTAACATGTACGATGGAAAATATACCTATTAAGTGAACCGTAGAAGAAATTACTATCACACCAGCCACACCACAGCGGTAAAAATTATAGAAATTATGGTAATTAAGTACGTGAAAATAAATAACAATCTAAATTGACGGAATCTAAAGGGAATTTTATTCAAAAAATAATAAATAGTAAACGGTAAACTTTTACTTTTCACGGTCATCACTTGAATTAAAAATGATTAATATTAAGAGAACATTTTATGAAGTTGTAACCCGCTTCTATAAATTCTATCAATTCATGTGTTACATTGTCTAATTCAAACAGATTAACGAGAAAACATCACATTCATTTTTATTCCCGGAAATATTACGTAATTAAAGCTCCAAGTCAACTGATAGGAGGTATCACTTTGTACGATCTGAAAATCTTTTCATTCGAATTTTACCGTTCATATTTATTAAGCGGGTAGCTTTTACTATCTTTCAATAAAATTTAACTGCTATATTCATTTATACATTCAAATGTTACTTATTTTCTAAAGTAGTCAGTATTGTACTAGGTTAATAAACATTCAGGAACTCTGGCTAATATGGACTGATAAGTACTCATTGAATAAAATATATTCTATTTACTAATCAGTATTGATCAAAGAAATATCTGCAGGAAATCAATCTCAACATTATATAAGCTTATACCGTTACCTAAAAGATTAATATTTCAGGATCCAACTGAACTGTTCCTTTTTTTTTTTTTAAAAAAAAAACCTGGCCTGGTTGTAAATACCATTTGGCCACTAACTATTCATTAAATATTTAACTGTTACTTTTTATCTAATTTTCTATTGTTTCATTTACGATTTACGGTAATTTCTAATTTAAAGTCTAATCATTACCACTGCAGTATTCCGTGGAAAACTTCACTATTGATTTCCATTCTAGTATTATTGGTTAAAATTTTATTTTACTTTCAACATAACTCAGTAAAAATTGTTTATACATTTTAACCTAAAATTAAGGTAAACATTCACATTCTTTTGCGTTGATATAACGGATTTCGTATAATTTATTATTACTAATAAAAAACAAACGCTTATTCTGAAATAAATTTTATTTTGCATTAGATCTTTTCGATAGTCTAAACACACCTTTTATCTTCTTTCTTAGCTTTAATGCTGAAGCAATGGTTAATAGACCTTAAAGCACCGTGAATTACATACTTTTTGAATGGAAACATCATCGCAAATTAAGTAAAAAAATAAAAGGAAGTTTTAAGAGTATATATAAATTTATTACTACAATCCCAATTACGCAAATATAACTATTGATTGGAATTGAAATTTTTGTCACAGTTGAATTATTGACTTTTTAAACTGATTATTCTATTAATTGCTTAACCACGTATACGGTGAAATGTTAAATGTTCATTATCACATTGTACTATAGCATCGAACTAAAATGAAGTTAACAATAGTTAAACGAAACACATTAGATGAGCAAATAAAATTTAATATTCTGCGGTTCACTATTAGTGAACCGAAGTGTTAATATTTAAAAAAGTATTAGCGACATTAAAAATATATGTATTAATTCTTGCAAATTTATATACACTTACATATTTCTGAATTCATAATTTTTAAATGTATTTTAAAAATTATATAAGATTCGCTTTAATGTATTTTTACTTACTAGATGATCGAATTATATACATTAAAAACTAGTTTGATTAGATGATGTGAAAATCATATAATGATATGAGTAAAAAATGTCGATTTATCATATAAGAAAGTTAAATTTTAATTATATTCTAAATGGTTATTATCTGATATTAAATTTTAAAAACCTATAAATCGGAACAATAAAAATATTTGGAAGTTACTTATAATATGCACTGATTAACCAAATTAATTCAAAGATTATCAGTATCAACTATTATATGAAAGTAAAACATTTAAACCATTCTTTTTATGTTCTATTATTAACTTATATCAAAAACGATCATTTAAAAACATAAGAAAAACGTATGTTCGCATACTAAAATAAAATATAAACTGTTTTCGCCATCCGGAAATTAAATTAATAATAAAATATTTTTAAATGTATAATGAAATTTAGAAAAAATAAAACAGGTGTTCCATCACTGCGGGCGTCAATATTAAAAAGAAATATTTTATTATGCTTAATTTGTACTTTTGCATATGCAGCCTTCAAATTTTAAGGCAACTGTTAAAATATGTTAAACTTTGCAATAATGCAATTATTAAGCAGTAATTTTAGAAAGCAGACTGAACATAAAAATGTTCGATATGAAGATTAAACCTCGATAACAGCTCTAATAATATACATATACATATATGTATATATATATATATATATAAATATGTATATACACAACACATATGTATCAAAAATTGAAACTTACTTTTCAATATATACATACATCATTGTAATACGGGAGTGAATTTTTATTACTTGTTATTACCTATTAACACCCATCCAAAATATATTAATTATAATCGACAGATCTTTTTATTATGACATAAACTATATGCCTATTCTAATATTTATTACATATATATATATATATATATATATATATATATATATATATATATATATGTATATGTATACATACGTATATAGTGGTCTAAACAATATTTAATTTTTCGACAGATATGAAATATATCATCGACTTTTTAATAGTTAATACACTCTATTGAAAGTTTGACTCTAATCACCAATAAAAACAAATTCTATTAAACAACAATGAAAAATTGCACCTTACCGTAGTTGCAAGTATATCATGAGGGCAGCAACCAAGCAAAAAACTTTTACATACTCTGGCATCATCAAATCTGACTTTTGGACCATCTCTTTCGCCTAATTTTATTAAAACACATGATTTCACAATGGTGTTTAATTTAAATAAATATAAAATATATGAATTAAAATTAATCAAACTTGTACCATTTCGAGCTGTTCCCATTAACTGATCTAACATTGCTCTCATTTGATCGTGAGCAGACATAATGAAAATATATGTATACAATCTTAAAAACGTTCAATCAATTAATTCAAATTAAATCATTTAATGTACAAATGGTAAATTAAACGATCTCCATTAAACGATCTCCATTAAACAACAGTACACCACAAATACAGTTTGCGTTGGTAACGCGATATGTATATGTTACCGTGAATATATGAAATTTGTCATATAAAATGCCTAGGCATTATAAATAATAACTAAAATCCAGTCAATGTGAAAAACAAATTTTATAAATTCAATAGTTATTTTTAATAATGCCAAATAATGGATTAAGCAATCTATGAAATAATTTTTAAAATAATATTTCAAAATAGTTCTTAATGAACGTCAATATTAAATAATTTTAAGCGCAAATAGAAGCGAAAAGCGAAAAGTAATAAGTAAAAAACACAAATCAAAAGCATTATATTTCATTTTTTTACGGTTAAACGTTTTATAATAAATTTGCATATATTACAGTTACTTTACTAATGCATGTAAATCAATGTTAATGTTATTATAAACTTACAGTTAAAAATAATGTTTCAAGTAAATTTATGGAAAATAAAAATCATTAAAAAATTGATTGCAAACTAAAAGCGAAAAGCAATATTTTTATTATGTGGTTTGTAGATGTTTTTTAAATAAATTTAAAAAATTGTAGTAAATTTGTTATCTTATTTATTACAATTTATTATTGCTTAATTGACTAATTCGAATTATTTTTATTAAGAAACAATATTTTAAATTAATTTATATAATTATTATCTATTATCATTAGTTAAAGCTAAAAGCGAAAAATGTTGTTTTTACTTTTTTGTTGTTAAAGCAACTGACAAGGTATAACATTTTTTTTTATATCGGTAGTTTTTATTTAAAAACAGAAGTGATCTATTTTTTTGTTTACGGTTTCCTACTTTTGAAAGTTATGATCTTTAAAGGTTTTTCGTTATTATTGCATATAATATATAAATGATATGACCCATTTTTACTTTTTTGGACTTTCAACCGATAAATCAATTATTTTTTATCATTCAAATTCCGATATTATTTTTCTGCAGTCTTAAGATGGCATTCTTAATATACGAAGAGATGGTCGGGGTCGAAATTGCTCATTCATTTTATTTGTCACTGATTTAAGCTGAAACCTATTTTCTCATATAAGTTTGTATAATTAATCAAATACTAACTTTTAATTCAGATTTTTGTATGGTTCAAGGAGAATGATAATATTTATATCAAAGTGACGAATTTACTGAGTTACATACTTATCAATAGCTTCCTGTTTAAAAGATTTTGATATTGTTAAGAAGTATTTCTTGTAATACAGTCAGCCACATTAATATACGGTCACGGCATAGCGGAACAAACGAATGCACCAAATAGATGGAAATAAAGCTTTATTTGTAACTTTTTTAATGAAATAACTCAAAGAAAAACCTCCTAAATACATACATGCAAAAAAATTAATCAAAAACGAAAAAATATCACAGCTCCAGTGACAACGAACACAAAAAGTCGAAATCAGTGTGCCACATTAATACTCGGACAACAATGGACCCATGTGTGAGCAGCAACCCTGGGATTTTCTGCAACATGAGTAATGGCGTTAATGCAACGGGGTATTCCTGTGAACCATCAATGAATAGGATATTGCAATTACTATGCAAAATAACGCAAGTGCAGTTGTGCGAAAAAGAAAAATGTCGCGTAAGAGTAAAAATATCTCGATTAAAACTTGCAAACTCGTAATTTTTCAAAAAAAGAATGGTGTATCGGGCAGTGAGGTAGGTCGGTTACTAAGTATGTCACGAAACATGGCAAATGCAAATGATATTTATAGGGTGACATCAAAGAGAAGGTCGAATCCACGCCATTCCACAAAAAGGGAAGTTAATGAAAAAAAAAAATGGACGCTCTTGATATGCACGGTTTATTCGGTGACAAGTAGCAGCAAATCCAAAAGTAAGTGCTCCGAAATTAGTAACAGCCTTATACGAATGAACTAGAAAAGTGGTTTCAGTTGAAACCATACGCAGAGCGGCTTAAAAATATGGTATATAATTCGAAAACCGCTAGGAATAAACCATCTGCTGCCAACTGCAAAAAACGATTAAAATTTGCAAAGAAGTACACGCATGAAGACGAGGAATTCGGGCACGACGTGTTATTTACTGATGAATCGAAGTTTAATGTTTTTGGTGCTGATGGAAAATAAAAAGTGTAGCGTAAATAGAATATATCAATGGAGAAGAAAAATTTGACTGCGTCGATCAAACATAATGGGGAAAGTGTGCTAGTGTGAAGCAGTTTCGCAGGATTTTGAGTTTTATCGAAGTAATCATGACTACTGCATACTGAGATTTTGAAAACCAATTTACATGCAAGCACCGGGAAAGCGAGTCTACAGAATACGTTACAGCTGTATCAGGACAATGACCCAAAACATACCGCACTCGACACTTGGTTATGGCCGCTTTTTCATGCCCCAGCCCCGCCACAGTTTCCTGACTTGAATCCCATAGAGAATCTACAGGATTTCTTGGACGGTAAACTACATGCGAAGCCAATTACCAGTCGTACCCAGCTGAAAGTGCGTTTACTGGAGGAATGGGGCAAAATTCCTCCAGATTACTGCTGCACATTGATTTCTTCGATGCTACGTCAGTTGAAAAGTGTAACCCGGCTAAGGGTTGGTATACAGAGTACGGGCGTGCTCATTTGTCTATCCTATCGGAGGAATATGCATAATATAAGTCTTATTTCGCCACTGACCGAATATTAATGTGGCGCACCAATTTCGACTTTTTATGTTCGTTGTTACCGAAGCTGTGTTATTTTTTATTTTGTGATTTTTTTTTTTTTTTAGATGCATGTATTTAGATTTATCTTTGTGTTATTTCATTAAAAATATTACAAATTAAGCTTTATTTCCATTTGTTTGGTGCATTAATTTGTTCCGCAACTCCGTGACCTAATATTTATATGGCTGACTGTATATAATCAATGGCGGATCCACGAGGCCGGGAGATAGGGTACATGCCCTTCAAAAGAATTAAAACCTCGATAAAAAAGTTTGTTACAACAGAGAAACTTAATTTATACCATAAAAGTTTTGTATAAATGTTTCCTCCTATGGATTTAATATTTAATACTGTTTTCTAGTAAAAACATTAATGTTACGTTTTTATTCTGTTTTAAACGCAACTGTCGTCGACCTTTTGTCTTTTTTATTTATTTTTAATTTTTATTTTGCAAGGTAAATGAAAATAGTTTTATGAGAAATATATATATCTATTTTGTTTACCTGCTCATGGGCAAAGAAAATAAAAAAGAAGCAAGTCTTTTAAAAATACTATCTTTCTATTCTTTCTAGTAATTTACTATTCAAATTTTAGACTACCATTTTAGCTATAGTTTAATAATTTCGTTTTATTTTTCACCTAAAAATAAATTTAAATTTAAATTAAATTGTAATAATTATGTATTTTTAAAACATTTTTAAATTCCTAAAGAGGTCATTATTTGATTTTCTTTACGAAATAAGGTATTTCTCAAATCTACTGTCTACCGTATAAGATATTACATAATCATATAATTTCCCTCTACAAAATTTCTCTCTGGATCCGCCCCTGATATAATTCTCTCCAATTTTAAACTGATAATTTGTAGACACAATCATTTATAACGGTTAAATAACGATTTCATAATACTCGTTTTTCACCCACATTTGTTTCTGGTAAAACATGAGCAACTTCGATCTCGACCGTCCGGTAATTACGCGCTAATGAGAAACGCTTGATGTATTTGACGCAAGTGTTATGCGCACATGTGTGTTTATTTGTATTATACAGCTGACGAAAACGGTTTAGCTGTAACAATTACGCAAGCACCTATTCGCAGCAACAGGGCACCTTTGGGTATTGCCAAAATGAATCGTTATTCGGATGTTACCAGAAAATTAACAATTTGTGAAACAAATGATAAAAAAAAAAAATCAATCAAAATATTAAATAATTAATTTATTATGCAATTGATAATTTTATTTTAAATACCCACAAAAAATTTAAAAAAATTTAATATTCGCGACCTGTTGTATGCTTGTTCAAAATATTAATACGGTTCGTTAAATTTCTGTACCAGTTGATTTTTAAGCCATAGTAGGAACGGAAAAGTTTCGAGCGATACCTACGAGTATTTTTGCCTGGATTAATTGTAGTCGCATGAAAACGAAACTGTTGTTTTACTTTCTTATTTGCAAATTCATTATTTTTTACTGTTGTTTTTTTCGCATTTAAAAAGAAAGTTGATGCCCCCTTGCCCAGAGGTTCTCATGTTCCCCTCTTTTCAGAAATTCTTCAGCAAATTTACTATTAGTGTTTTCCACCACATTTTGTAAATATTTTCAATTTTTCTGCAAAATTTTGATTCCTTTTTGTTCATTGAATAGGTAATTATTGCTCATTTTCATCATTGAAAATCTGATACAAAATATCATCCGATACTACTGGTGCTGCGGTTTGTTCATTTTTTATAAGCTTTTCCACTTTACTATCCTTAGTCTCTTCTACTCCGACTATAGCGAGGATGTGTTTGCATAGACTATCTTTTATCAGGTAGTCCAGACATATATAAGAAAACATATGAACACACGTTTGACGTGCTAAGCATTTTCTCTTACAATCACAGAACTTGGTTTTTTTGACTATGAAATAAAATATATTTTTGTCTTGATAGAAGAAAAAGACAAACGGATAATTGAATATGTATTTTGGAATCATGTGGTATGCATAAAACTGGGATTTTGCTTACCTGGAAT
The DNA here is from genome assembly GCA_039619475.1 of Icerya purchasi. Classification (NCBI taxonomy): domain Eukaryota; kingdom Metazoa; phylum Arthropoda; class Insecta; order Hemiptera; family Monophlebidae; genus Icerya; species Icerya purchasi. The sequence continues at coordinate 292,366,181 of CM077116.1, read as the reverse complement.
TAAGGAAAGATTTTTTTCCCAATTTCTGTCTATATGCCACTTCCTAGCAAACGATAGTTCACATCAGTCATGACTTTTGTTCAGGCATTATAATAATAGTTTCCACCATCTAACATGAATACGTAGATTTTAAGATTCCAGATTTAATTTTTAAGGGTTTCAAAGAACACTATTATATAGCTGCTATTAACACGACTACTAATGCAAAAACAAGCAGGAACTTTTTTTCCGTATTTGTTAAGAATAACAGTTGTTATCAACTGAAATGCATATTGCTTTGTGCCTTGCGTGGAGTCAATGCAAATAGTAGATGCGTCAAAGTTTTTCAAAATTACCTTTTGCGCTCCTGTCATTATTATCATCATATATATTCATTTTTTCCTGAAACGTCATGCATTTCACCTTGTTTTTTAAATAATAAAATCGAGTTGCGCGTTAGATTTTCATTTTTTTTTACCAAAATATCTACACTAACTTCATCAATTTTATGATATTTACCGTCTTGCAAAATACTATACTTTAGCGTAATTTTGAAAAGTTTTTTTTTTTTGTTTTTTATTTAAGAAGTGTTTCTTTTAAAGATTAGTGGATGAAATTACTTAATTTCCGATTTCATTAAGGATGTGGTCCAACCTAACGCCTTTCTCAATCTTTGCTGTAACAAATGAACACAGAATCATAAATTATTGAATAATTTCCTGAATATTTTTTAATTTTTATGACACTGATTTATATTTATCAAGCAAAAAAAAAAAAAAAAATGGTAAATGCAATACCATATTTTTTTAAAAATTAGACGATCTTGATTTTCAGGTAACTTTAGGAATAAAACTGAAGTTCATGCCCAATACGAATTAAGCAGTAGTTGACCGTCATATGTCAATTGCTCGAACATACAGCAACCATTCGAGTCGAGCATTGTAACCCTGTAGTAATATTTATGTATTAGGTGCATTTCACTATGTTTGTGTGATTTCAAATTTTGTTCAACGCACAAAAAACATAGAACGAAGTAAGAATAAAATTAATTACAATGTACTAACCTACTTTAGCGGTTCCTTAGCTTGAAACATTTGTTGTCCATGATTCTTATTGCGATATGTTCCTCGTCTGTTACAATAATAGTAAGTAGAGTTGTTCCTTAAGAAATTTTCGAAGAACGCTGTTGTGGGCAATATTGCGATTTTGATATTTTTTCCTCATTTATTTGCAATGAAAATTTATTTTAAATGAATATAATTGTTTAGAGTTGATGCAAAATAAAGTGATTAACTTACCGTTTCCTATTAAGAAAGTAATACATTTGTTTTTTATATTCACGTCGTGATTTGTTTTCAAATGAGGATTACATGAAGTATAAGTGAAAAAAGTGCAACCGTGAAAATCAAAAGCCTATGTAATTTTTCTCTTCTGCTTCTACTTAGATTACACATTTTCATTCTCAACAAAATGAGTTTTGACATGTCAGCACTAAATTTTATTTACTTTTCAAATCCATTAATATCGTACCGTTAATAATTAGTTGGGTGATTAAGACAATTACAGGAAAAGGCTTTTGAACAACAGACCGGACTTTGCATGGCATTTGTAGACCTGACAAAAGCATTCGACTCCGTCAATCGTAGGACTCTTTTTAATATCCTGATCAAACTTGGATGTCCAAAGAAAATTGTTCGTATAATAATCGCCTTATACTCAAACAATAAAGCAGTAATTATGGCAGGTGGTAAAATCTCTGACCAGTTTGACATCGGTACAAAAGTAAAAAAGGCTTAAAGCGAAAACTAAAGTGTTAAAGTTCAGAATCGTCGAATTGCAATATGCTGACGACTATATTATCGTAGCACGTAATAAGGCCGATCTACAAATGATACTTGAGGTACTTAATGAAACATACAAAGATTTTGGCCTTGAAATAAACATCGATAAAACCAAATTACTTAGCAACGAAACCTCACCTAAAAATAACATTCAGATACGCGGAAAAATATTAGAACAGGTAAACACCTTTCAATATCTCGGTTCGCTCCTAAATTACAAGGGGACAATAGATGACGAAATACAAAATAGAATTAAGTGCGCTGCTTCAGCCTTCGGCCGGTTAAAGCGCAAGGTTTTCTATAATAAGGATTTGTCGATCACCACCAAAGCAGAAGTTTATCGTGCTATAATTATTCCGTCCCTGTTATACGGAGCAGAAACGTGGACGCTATACAGGCGCCACATAAAAAGATTAGAGCAGTTTCAACAACGGGTCCTGCGAGCGTTATTGAAAATCAGATGGGGTGACATTGTTACGAACGAAGAGGTATTGCGTCGGTTTAACTCAGAACGAAATCAACTAAGGTGGACTGGACATGTTATAAGAATGGAAGATTCCAGGTTACCAAAGCGAATGCTGTATGGCGAATTAGAAGGAGCTAGAAAACGGGGTGGTCCTAGGAAGCGTTACAAGGACCATATTGCGGCGCTTTAGTTTCTCAATCCAATGTGACATAGAAAGTTCATATTTTTTTCTGCTAATTATTTCGTCGAGTTAAAGCAGTGTTTCGAATTGCATATATGAATTTTCTTTGGTAGCTATCGCCTACACGCTTACAAGCAATAGATACAGATCACAATTTTCCATATGTAGAAATTTGGACATTAATAATGACGTTAAATAGTTTCATTACAATATTTAAAATAATTCAAAATTGTACACCATAAATTGTTTAATCCGAAACTAGTCGTTTTTAAATTTTTTTAATTTAATAGAATTTGCTACGATTAGTGTTTATTTCCATTATTTTTATTAGCCAAAAAATTATCACCGTGTATTACTGAAATTTTTTGATGAGCTCTCTATGATGTCTTTCGATTTTTAATTTCTGTTAGAACCTTTCAGGATAACACTGCAAATTGTTAAATCTGATTAGGTTACATGTTTTTGAACCTAGCGTGTTCGAAACGTGACAATTAAAGTTGTGCCTATTGTTAAACAAATTCATTTTGATATGCTGTTTAACAAATTCGGTGCGTAATGGTGACCTACGAAAAAAAATTCCTACATTAATGTTAGCTAAACAGATAGGAAGAGCTCGCACATTACAGGTACCGGTAATAGATAACAATTCACACTACACTATACATAAATAACCAAAGGAAATTTACTTTTAATTATAGTTTGGGCCCCGTTAAAACTTTCACTCGATGCTGATGCTTCATTATAATTTTGACGTATTCGATTTTTCATGTTTGTACCATTTATTTGTAAACGATTTATAATAGTCAAAAGAATTCCTTCATCAGTTAAGCTGTTGAATAGGAACAAAGACTAAACAATTTTTTCTTCCAATTACCGAATATACAGGGTGATTATAATTAAAGTTTAAGTTTCAAAATGCTATAAAAAAAGAACCATCGATCAAAATGACGTCAAATTTGAACGGAATATTATTAAAGAAGGGGGAGAGCGGATGGCATAAGAAAAAAAATAGTTCTAAATTTTAGCAACAGATTGCTCTGTAAGCATCATAATTTAAAAGAGTTCGACTACAAATGAATCGTAAAACAACAGCTAAGGTGTAAGTTACACCTTTAAACTAACTGTACTGTTCAGTGTGCATGGCTGTATAGGTGTGATACTGTTAGTTATGTAAGCCCATCCACCACGGCAAGGTCATATCACATCGGATGGGAAAAATCGGTTTTTAATTGTCCTGAGACCGAAAACCGCATAAAAAGCATCAATCAGGTCGGTTTTTAAATTTCGTGAGACTAGCGTAAAACATGTTTAATATGCTATCCACCGTTTTCTGCAACTAGTTGAAATCGAAAAACAGCAAGTTCCACAGCTGATCGAAGTGTCTTTGGGGTCACGTTCAGAATGTGTTGCGCAGTGCGTGTCTTCAGTTCAGCTAAGTTTGCAATCGGAGCACTGAATACAACATCTTTCAGATAGCCCCACAGCCAGAAGTCACACGGATTAAGATCAAGTGATCGGGACGGTCAGGCTGTAGAGAAATGACTGCTAATAATTCTAGCATTTCTGAAATGCCGCTTCAGCAGCTGCTTCACTGGATTTTCAATGTGCGGAGGAGCGCCATCTTACATAAAAATGATTCCATCCACACATCCACGCTATTGAAGAGCTGGAATGACGTGGCTGTGCAAAAGACACTCATGACGCTTAGCAGTGACCGAAAGCACATGTCTCCTCGAAAAAATATAGCCCTATGATAAATGATGCCATAAACCCGCACCACACAGTGACCTTTGCAGAATGAAGCGGTACTGGTCGATTTGCGAGTGGATTTTATGTTGTCCATATTCGGTAATTCTGTGTCTTGACATATCCTTGTAGATGGAAATGAACTCCGTCTGTCCATAAAATTTTCCACAGCCATTCATTGTCCACTTCTACGCGAGCAAGAAATTCTATAGTAAACGTTTCTCTCGCTGGTAGGTCAGCAGAAAGCAAATCCTGCATATGGCTAATTTTGAATGGATAGCAATGCAGGATGTTTCGTAGAATTTTATGCACGTGCTCACAGGCTTGTTCAATGTTCGAGCAATTTCCCGTGCACTGCACGGTTGCACACCACCGCTCGACTCCTCCTGCACTGCTGTGGCCACTTCTTCAACTAGCGCCGAATCAATTCTTTTCCTCCCTCTACCAGATTGCACATCAAAGGAACACCTGTCTTTTCAAATTTCTGAATCATTTTCTCCAGACCCTTGTCACTCATCGGACCAACGACTTTTTTTATACCCTTGAGTGTCCGGAACCTCTGTAGAGCTACTGGTGTACGGTCGTTGATCTTGTAAAAAACCTTTACAAGCAGAACACGATCTTTCATTGAGACAGATATGGCGAACTTTTCAGATGCGAAATACGAGATATAACGAAAAAAGTCGGCACAGATAACAGCAATAAGGAAGAGCAAGCGCGCTGTTATTCACTTACCGCTGTACGCTGTATCGAAATTAATTTCTATTTTAAACGAATCTAAAATGCAGTGTAACTACAATGAGTCGTGCACATAACAGGTATTTTCATTTAATTCTGACGCTTACAGCGTCATCTGTTGCTACAATTTTGAACTATTGTGTTTCTTATGCCATCTGCTTTCCCCCTTCTTCAATAATATTCCGTTCAAATTTGACGTCATTCTGATCAGTGTTTTTTTTTTTTATAGCGTTTTGAAACTTGAACTTTAATTATAATCACCCTGCTGTATATAGCGACATTTTCGAATTATCAATTTATCGCATAGCACTGTAAACAACGGCGAGCAATTAACTCACAGCAAGATTCTGTTTTATGATCGCAAATATTTCATTTTGTACAGTTGCACTAATGTATTGTGTTTCTTTTTCCACTCTGAAAATGAAATTTGAAAATCTCATGCTCTGTATTTAGTCTGAATCTCAAAAGTTCACGAAACATTCCGTCGAATGATTCTAAATGCACAAGTGCATCGCAGTCACAGTTCTTGACATTTACGTAATCATTTTTACAATGAAAAGTATTTTAGATTGATTCTCTTCTAATTTTTTTGCTCGAAAATCAAAACATATTAATTATAGAATATTTACTTGTTTACCGTCATAAATAAAAGTAAAATTTTGTGGTATTTTTTAACATTTAAAATTATATTTTAGTGCGGTGTGGTGTTTAGCTTTTCTCTACTTGCGGAATTCTTTATTTACGAGAAATCCAAGTGTTGATGAGAACCTTTTCCTTTATTTGCAAACAAAGCACAAAATTTACAGTATGCATTTTTTTTGTTTTTTGTTGTTTCTTTTTTTGTAGATGAAGGAGCCATTTCGTGAAATGTAAAACACAGTTTGGACGGCAAATTTAAATTACTTCTGACAGAACCTACGTACGGGCACTGTCTGCGACATCTCACTGTTATTATTTTGTTCGTATTATTTTACTTTACTTGAACAATAGGATATGTAGAATAAGTTTGGGAATTTGAATATTCTGCAGGTTTGGGCTGCTAAAACTCGGATTTACAGCTTATATTCATTGTTTCTGCGGATAGTGTCAGCTGCTGACGAACATGCGCATATACAGGGTGATTTGTAATTCGACCAATTCCTTGAAAAGGGTTATTCTGGAGATCATTTGTAGCAAATTAAGTCCTGTCAACTAAGGGTCAAAAATGAATGGTTACTGTTATAGAGATTTTACGAATTTTTAGAAAATTTTTGATTTTGCATAAAAAAAAAATAGCGCAAGCCGGTAGACTTTGGAAACTTTCGGGGCAGTTTGTGAACGCAATAGACGGTGCTTATCTCAGTCGATTAATTCTGTTCATTCAATTGGTTTAATCTAATTACTACAGCGAGCAGACTTATCGCTTAATTGAAAAACCTAAAAAAAAAAATTGTTTTTTTAAAATTCCTAATTTTTAAAATGAAGAATACGCAGATATTTTGTTCTGCTACAGATTTATGATTGTAATGCCGCTGCAACGCGCAATGAATATTGAAAACGTTTCCCTTACCGCTGTTTACCAGACGTGAGTGTGTTTGGCACAACATACCGACGGATTCGGGAAATATGATGTGTTTAGCGCCGACAAAGTGACGCTGGCAGACTTCGGGTTTCCGATTCTGCTGACGAAGAAGAAATTTTAAGGCAATTTGAAACAGATCCTAGCTTCAACTAGAGTTGTGGCTGAGTTATTTCAATTAAACGATACGTGGACGCTCTCCGTAGTAATTAGATTAAACCAACTGGATGAACGGAAGTAACTGACTGAGACAAACACCATCCATCATGTTCACAAACTACCCGAAAGTTTCCAAAGTCTACCGACTTGTACTCCCGTTCAGAGTACAACAAAAGAAACAAAAGCGTGATCGCATTGATCAGGGCATGTTTCTTGGAATTCAGATTTTCTTTGTGTTCACGTGTACAAACTGATAACATTTATAACTTTTTAGAAAGCTAATGAAACAGGAAACTAATTTTTGTAATTTGTATGTCAAGTGTCATACATTTTTTTCAAATAATAATGGTTTAATCATAAACAGAAATTAGAAAATAAATTTATCATTGTTATTTAAATAGTTTTATTTTGAGACAATGATAATCCTGGGCATGTATTTTTTTCCAATGTAATAAATTGCTAAAAAATATCAATTGATTGTTCAGAATTAAGTATTTTTTACCACTTTTTTTTTTTTTTATGCGAAGTCTGAAATTTTTTAAAAACTCGTAAAATCGCTATAACTCAGTAACCATTCATTTTTGACCCTTAGTTGATAAGACCTAATTTACTACAAATGACCTCTAGAATAACCCCTTTCAAGGAATTGGTTAAATTACAAATCACCCTATAGAGTTTCTGTAACGTTTACACATGACGGTGGTTAAGTGATCTTGAGCGAAAAGTTAATTACCGGGTCGTAACCATACCACATTACTGTAATTGAGCATGTTCGTGCTCAATATATTTTTGTAAAACAGATTCTCACGATTCAAGTCTAACGACAGACAGGTTTTTAAATTAAAATATAATTTATTATAGTTCAGCTAATGTTTCATGCTGAGGATCCGATAAAAAAATAAAATAAGGAATTTTCATAAAGTATTTCAAATGTTTCGAAAGAGGTTGAATCTTCGAATTCATCCTGGGATACGGTTTTGATTCGAATACGAAATTTTAGTAACAAGATTAAAGAATAATTTGTTTATTTCAAATTCTATGCGGTAATTATTTGTTGGTCGGTCAAAAATTTTCTGTAAAAGTTAAATTTAAAAAGATTGCAAGATTTAAGAAAATGTAAAAGAGGTTTTTAAATACAAAATTACCACATCAGTGGCGCTTCGTGTGTATGTGTTGGGGTGGGGGAGCATATGAGAGAATTGTTGAAACATAATTCATTTTTTTATAAACTGATCGAAAAATAATTATCAACTTTGAAAGCAAGTCATTACTTAAAACAAGCAAAAAAGAACAGGCTGATTTAATTTAAACAAATAACATTATAGAAGGCAATATTTTTCGTATGGTACCCGTTTTTATTTGAAACTATTCGTAACAGAAAGGTGATAAATTAAATATTAAATAGAAGTGAATTCATTTAAGTAATTAATGATGGATGATTAAACTGGTCATATAACTAAAGTTAAAGATGTCTTTTTTTATGGTTTTTAAAGGAGAGGTTTGCCAGCAATGAGTTAAAGAGGCAGTTTTGAGTTAATTCTAACAGTTATACATTTATTCCCTGTTATGTAGGTTCAGGAACATTTTTTCAGTAAAATAAACACTGTGTATTTTTAACTTTTAATGATTCCCGGGTTAAATTCTTAAAATCGTTTAAAAATAATTTCATCTTCTTACACTGAAACGATACAATATTTTTTTCCCTCGTATTTTGTAATATATCTGCATTTATAAATACAATCTTTTGCAATAGTATTTAATTTTCAAATGAGTTAAAATCTGAAACTAAGTCAGTTGCTAGAGGAAAATGTTGGGTTTAAATTTACTTCACTTCAGATCTACAAGTACGAATTCGATATAGTCCTCGTGAATTCTTATAATATAGGTAAACATCAGTCGAACTAATTAAAATCTGCGATCTCAATTATTGTGTCGATAAAATATGCCTCATGTATAAATTTTTAAACAAAACGTGAAAAATAAAATCAACTTAGTTTTTCCAAGGTTTAACGCGGCTTTAATAAAATAGTTTAATAAACTAAAACTAAATTCAAAAAGTTGAAAATCTTTCTAGTGTATATCGTTTGTATTATTGTACTAATGAGCGCACCTTTAACCGGCAAATACTACATTTAAATTGGAGAAAAAATGTCAACAGAGTGACTTTTAAATAAAATATCATTATACATAATTTATTTTAAAAAAAGTACTTCACGAAACAAAAAGTGATTTTAGATCGAACCAGTTATGACTATTTTTTACATTTATCTTGCCTGCAAAAACTTTTATTCCTTGAAACAACCATGATTTGTTACCGTTCAAACAGATTTTTATCCTCAAAGTGTCGACTATTATCGTTTATGTTCCCTGCTGCTACTATGAGACCTTCGTGAACGCCTTGACGACCTGTGTTATTATAAAAACACATAATACTAAAATTCGGTAATCGAAAAAAATTATAATACAAAACAGAAAATACAGTTATTATCAATTATTTTCTATCGAAAAGCATACTTATTTGAACTTCGCAATTTATGTTTTTCACTTGTATTGTATTTTAAAATTCTTTTTCGTTTTTCTTTTTAAATTCTTTCTTTTAAACTATGAAAATAAAATAAGTTTATTATTGTGTTTTATAATTAAAAAACAGATCAACTCTGCAACATGTAAGCAATATTTTAAATACGCAATAATATTTATTAGAAGAAAGCAGTAATAATAGTAACAATAACTGCAATTATCTTTTTAGACAATTAAAATCCTGGTACTTGACCTATATTACTCCATGTTAAAATGCATCGATTGACATCGTATTCAAAATCTCATATTATGATCAGTTTTTACAAAATAGATATCTATTTTTTGTCCCCGCAATTTCTCTACATTGCTAAAAGTCCTAGATCAAATTTTCTCAAAATCTTATAGTCACAATTTTCAATTAACATTGAATAATATGAACTAGAAATAAATAATTATTTGTTCGCGGAGTAAAATTCCATAAAACTTTTATATGCACATGCACACGGAAATTTGTTTAAAAATTATTTTTTCGAATTTTCTATACTCAGAAGCTTAAATATAATGTAAAATTTTCATTTTTGACTTTTGGGGTAATTAACGCAAATCACGCGCGTTCGTCACAAGAATAATGGAAAAACTGGAAATATCTTAAAGGGACTAAATGGGGAAAGAGGAAATGCCAATTAGTACCTTTTACGAAATCTATTTATGATTTTTCTTTTCGAAAAATATCATTTTTATTCCTTTTTTGCATTTGTTGCTTGTGTGTTTATGGTTGTTTAGATCTATATTATTGTTTTATTTCGTTTAAGTATGAAGGATTTCGATAAGTTCTGTTGCTTATATTTGTGACTTTCGACTGTTTAAAATGCAGTATTCGGTATAACTGTTGTAAATACCTGTCGACGTAAAAATTATTGTATTTTCGTAATTAGTCAAGAACCGATATAGGAATTGACAAATAATAATTAAATTGACATATTATGTCGTGAATGTTACCATGCTGGATTAACGGAACATTACGATTAAGTAAATTAATCATTGAATCGTTATCTGTTGACTGAATGATTTATAATAAAAATGTAATATTAGACAGTAAGCATAAGTTTTGAACAATATCTGCGATGATTTATTTATTTCTGCAAATAGAACTTTGTTGAAGTAATCGATTAGTTCAATTTTTCTATAAAGCATTGTAAAATGCATGCGGAAATTCTGGTTATGTTTCAAAAAGCCACTAAAAATGATGATCTATAAATATGTATTACTATTATTTTTTTTTCTTTATGATCCTTATAATCTGAAGATTTACATATCTGACCTGTTTGAACTTTAACGTTTGATAATCTAATCTTTATTTATTCCACGATAAAATTTTATTTACATCCAGCGCATTTTACAGAAACTTGAATTTGCACATTTGATTTGCTTCCCATGAGTTGGAAGTGAGCAATATCAGGTCTTTTTGAAAAAGATACAATAAAATAGTAATTATATTTATTTTGTTATTTCATTAATTATATAAAATGTTTATGTTCTAATTTAATTTTAACATTTTGATTAAAATTATTACTAGTTTAATGTTTTTTAAAATAATAGAACCATATATAGTAAAACGGTAAACAAATGGCTTATTTTCAAATAGATAAAAAATGCCATATGTTCTATTTACAAATAAATGGCTCGCTAGTAAAATGAGTTTTACATCTTTTATTTAATGTGAGTTGTGTTCATTTTGAGGTTTTATCAATTCCGTTTTTACTAAATTATTTGGATGTGGAGAATAACACTTACAGTATAAATTTTTGAGCTATTTTTAATTAATCCGGTTTGTATCGTTACAAGAAAATAAAACCATAATTACGAAGATAGAATTAAAAATAAATTCTGCAGAAATGTCAGTTCTGTGCTTTGTTAGTTGTAGTAGTATCAATGTTTTGAGACTGCATCGAATATCACCATGAATCATAATTTAAATTTGAATATAAAGTAATAATTAATACGTCGTGTAAAGTTACAAAAATTTTTAAAAATTTATAAGACATGTTTTGTTCTATTATTAAATATTTTTCATAGAGTTTTAATTTAATTTTAAGCTATAAAAATTACCTTTTAGAATATGATTTGCTTCTAGATTTGTGGCTTCTTTTTCTTTTGTGTCTGTGTTTGTCCCGCCTACTATCTCTTCTTTCCTTTGACCGATCCCTTTCATGTTTATGATAATCTTCGTCGTGGTCATAATCACTCTTATCACGATCATTACTACTGTGGTCTGATCGGCTGGAATCACTATTACCGCTTTCCGAACAAAGTGACGATTTTTTCGCTTCATATTGCTCCATGTCTCTCCGTTGCTCCATGCGTATATGCATTGTTTGCTACAATTTATAAACATTTATAAAAACATTAATAAATAAAATGTACAACGAAACGAAAAATTTCTTTAAATTTTTGAGTTAATTTTCTACGCTTTAAAAGAAAATGAAAATTATACAAGTAAACAAATTAAAAAAATAATTTTGAATATAGGATATGCTGCTGTCCGAAACTTTGTCAGTATATCAGTATTCGTTTAAATCTTTACATAGAAATTAATATAATTTTTTTTATTATTTTATCGAGCGCATTTTAACTCTACTTTCTTTCCACTTCATTTTCAAAGGGCCCCCCAGAGATCGGTTAAATTATATCCAATTCTTATATGCACTCTCTTCTAGAATCAGTATATTCACTAGTGAAAACTGGAATAAAAAATCGATTCGACAGTTCCTGATATTAACGCGCGCAGTTACATATATGCGTAAACGATTTTATTTTATATATTGAAACGTTGAATAGGCGTTTATGAATTTAGATCCCTATTAGGGATGTCAAATGAAACGATACTATTTAAGATTTTGCCCTCAGGGTGCCAACCACGAGATCCTTTTTAGTACCCGTGAATTTAAGATTATTAAATTTTTAAATCGATTAAAGTTTTCTCTTCTTTATAATTTAAAATAATGTATTTAAATATTTACTTACACCTATTTTTTGTGAAAGGCCGACCGCTGAAAACACAATATTACATATAAGGAAAACGGAAGCGAGCAACAATGGTTAATTAACATAAGTAAACGAAATAAATTTATTGTAGTGACTAGCAACACCTTCTATATTCAGTGATGGCCCGTGTTTTATTTTGTGCTCGGTTTGTTTAAGACTAATATTCAGTGAGAATGAATTATTTCATATAAAGAACAGTGTTCAATATTGTATAATAATACCCGCAAATTAGGTTACAGTACGGGTAAGTCCCTTCAGGAAAGTCTGTGAGTGATGGTTTGACAATTCAGAGAAAGTTCTATTCATTGCTCAATCATAAGTCGTCCAATTCACATTGACTTAATCATACATATGTATACTCCTTACAACCTATGATTTCAGTGCCCATAAGTAGGTGTTGTGATTGTTTTGTCGAAAAATTGTATTGTTCGTCTTTTGGTATAAATTCGACTATGTGAATATTAAATATTTTATTTACGTTTATTATTTATGTAATTGTATGTTTGATTATCTACTACGTTGTTCAAGCTTTAATTAATTAAAATAAAAAAAATCAGAAGTAAATTTTAGTAAAGTAATTTTTTTATTTTTTTTAATTTACTAGTAATCATTTTGAAATGTTTGACGATACTTTTGTTTGCGAATCCAACTCGTACTTAGCCAATTATAAGAGTCAATAGTTATATTGTTTTTATTTTAACATCAAAAATGAAAAGAGTATAAGAAAGTGGGGTAGCTTACCGTAATAAAAGAAGAGCTAAGTTGGAAAATATTTAAAAAAAATGAAAATGCTTTACTTAAATATGTGAAAGTTTTGTTTCTGAGACGTCAGATTCCACGTTGGGCTTAAATTCATCAGAGACAACTGGGCCCTCAAACCCAGAACAAGCTAAAAAAATACAAGAACTTGACACTGTTGATTTGGTACCTGTTAGGAATGTTGACATCGTTCCTGAAGATTAAATTCCAACATCATCTACTCAATTAGAGTCTGCATCTATATGTCTAGACATGGATCTCGATAGCTCAGAGACAGAGACTGATACAGCATCGGCATTATCTGCTATTCAATATGAAGGAAAATGGTCTGAGCATATAGATGAAAATACGAAATTGCATATCATTCAGCAAGGCCAGGAAGTTGTTCAGCATATAAATATTAACTTCGCCGAAGCGTCAACAGTAACACGTTCCTAAAGTTTATGAAAAACTACTCCTAAAACGGATGATGCCGGTTATCAACGATAAAGGTCTAATACCTGACCATCAGTTTGGATTCAAAGCCAAGCACTGTACAATAGAACAAGTGCATCGTGTAGTTACCACCATTGAAACATCTTTCGAAAAGAAAAAGTAATGCGACGCTGTGTTTTTGGACATAAGCCAGGCTTTCGATAAAGTCTGGCACGATGGTCTTTTACAAAAAATTAAACGACACATTTTCCTTATGAATTATATCAGTTGCTTCAGTCATACATGACTGAAAGATATTTCTACGTTAAGTATGGAGATGACTTATCAGATATACATCCAATAAAAGCAGGAGTTCTGCAGAAAAGTGTACTAGGGCCAATACTCTATTTCATTTACACATCAGATATTCCTATACCTCCCAATGTAGAGGTTGCAACCTTTGCTGACGACACCGCGATTTTATGCTCAGACGCATGCCCTGTTAAAGCGCGGAATACCATCCAAGCAGCGGTTACTGAAATTTCGTCATGGCTCAACTTATGGAAAATCAAAACCAATGAAAGAAAATCAGCGCGAGTAATCTTCACTAACAGAAAAATTGATCCAACAAGACGTAGTCTTAAACAGTGTCGCAATACCGCGAAAAACAGATGTAAAATATTTAGGTGTATACCTTGATCAACGCCTAACATGGAAGAAACATATAACAGTAAAACGGACTGAATTAAATATAAAGTTAAGACAATTATATTGGCTACTAAACAGAAATTCGGAATTATCTGCTGAAAACAAACTACTAGTTTATAATCAGATTTTGAAACCAGTTTGGCGTTACAGCTGCCCGCTATGGAGCTGTTCTAAAAAGAGTAACATAGCAGTCATACAACGGATCCAAAACAAAATGCTCTGGATGGTTGTAAAAGCCTCGTGGTACATTACCAACTTAACACTTCACAAAGACCTCGGAATAAAGTTTGTTCAAGAAGTAATAAACACGACAATTGCGTTACTGGATAATTCACTAGAAGTTCGGCGGCTTGATAGAATCAAATCGATGGATTTAGTCTAAGATAAAAGTTCTAATAAAACTTCGTTTTTAGCACCTATCGCTGGGTAGGCTGCTATTCAAGCTATGTGCACAAGATTTTAAAAATAATTACTAAAAAGCTATCATCAGCTAGGTGCAATTTAGCTATTAAAGAATTAAAAAAAAAAAAAAAGTAACACGTTCAGATTCGTGCTCTTTAACATTAAAAGGAGAGACAAGGCGGCTTACCCAAGAATGGTTTTACCGCACATTGACTAACGGCGAACAAGTTTTACGTACTTTTGAATGGCTTATTCTCTTTCAAAAGCATCATTATTTTGCTTTTGCTGTTGTTTATTTGAAAATGTAACACACCGAATGAATCAAAGTTTTGCTCATCTGATAGATTTAATATTTAATGGAAACTAAATCCTAAGCTTTCAAGTCGCAAATCAAGTGCACTACACAACCAAAATTATTGCAAATAAAAGGAGTTGGAGACCAGACTTCAAAAAAGGACAGACTATTGACAAGAAAGAGAAAAATCTTGTGGCAGAGGAAATAAAAAAATGGCAAGAAATTCTTATCAAAATATTTAATGTTATAAAATTCCTTGCTAAACAAAATTTGAATTAATGTGGCCATAGAGAAAACGAAACCAGTACTAATAGAGGGAACTTTTTAGAATTGGTGCATTTAATCGCAAAGTACGATCCTGTACTTCGTGAACATCTTGTAAGATCTAAAATGTGTGCCAAAATTTCAACTCCGTATATGTCACCAGAAATTCAAAACGAATTTATTGCAATTTTGGAAAACAAAGTTCGCCAACATATCATTAGACAAGTAAAAAAAGCCAAGCATTATTCGATTATATTCGACAGAACTCTGCATGTTTCTGATAAAAATCAAACAAGCCAGGTATTATAATACGTAATGGTTGAAAATCAGGAAGTACAAGTAGTGGAATCTTTTATAGATTTCATTGAAACAAAAGATAAAACTGCTGAAGGAATTTCGATAATGATTTTGAACAAGCTTGAAGCTGATGGTCTCGATATAAACACCTGTAGAGGCCAAGCATATGATAATGCTGCTGTTATGGAAGGCATTTAGGGGAGTTCGATAAAAGGATTAAAGAAATAAAGCTCAAAGTTGAATTCGTACCTTGCTCAAACCATTCATTAAACCTGGTTTTTTATACGCTACCTCAGTTGAGGCGAGTTGAGCAACTTTTTTCTGCACATTAGAATGTTGCTATTCATTTTTTTCTATGTCCACACGTCGATGTGAAGTTCTGATAGCACCTACAGGCAAAACTTTAAAAAGTGTACAAGATACACGGTGGAGTGAAATAAGCGATGCAGTAAATATGACATGACATCATTACAAAGACATTCTTGTCATTCTAGAAAAACCGACAAAGGTAGTTGAAAACTTAAACACAAGAACAGATGTAGAAGCTTTGCTAGTTCCGATGCAGTTATTTTCTTTTCTTTGTTTCTTGGGTCTCTGGCAACCGGTGTTACATGAAGTGAATGGCGCACAAAAATATTTACAAACAAAGGGACTTGACATAAGCCTGTGCGCTTAGAAAGTAAATGCTTTACAGATGATACTTATAGAGAAACAAGAGGATAAGTTAGAAAAATTCCAAGATAGCAAAAGCAGTCTTTAAAAGGGATGAGTGTAGAGTTTAAGGATACAAAGAAACTTGCTGGATTGTAAGGACGAAGAGAAAAAACAACGCAAGAAGACTTTGGCGGAGAAATTGAGTAGCGAAGCGAGGAAAGAGATTGCTGCAATATACTCAAAGACGATTTAAATTTCTCATTTGCATCTTCAATAACATAAGAGGAAAAGAAGAATAAAATGTCATCGGCAAAGAACAAAGAGCGGAAATCCATAGAGAAATAAGCAGCTGAGGTGATATAAATATTAAAAAGAGTAGGAGTGAGGCAGGAACCTTGAGAAAACTGCGAAAGACAATTCTAGAAGCCTAGAGAAACGGAGAGGAGAAATAGATGTATCGATTCTGTATGAGATTGCTAATGATAGAAATGAATTGCCTAGGAAAACTGAAAGCTACCATAATATCACGGAGAGTAGAAAGATGAACATTATCAAAGGCGCAGGAAACAGCAATAAAAGTAGCAATGGTGTACTGTTTATTAATAAAAGACGTACGTATACAGGAAACAAAAAGACTGACACAATCAGCGGTCCCTAAACCAGAACGGAATCTGACCATGTTAGGAAGAAATACATTATTATGCTCCAGCCACCAGACAAGGCCTTTGTTAAGCATACCTTCAAATAATTTCCTAAGACAGGAAGCCAAAGAAATAGAACGCAAAGAGAAATTTTTCTTAGGGAAAGGAACAATAATAAACGAATTACAGGAAGGAAGTGTAACATCTTTAAAAAGAAAGAAGTTAAACATGTCAAGAAGGGTTTGGACAGAAAGGTCAGATAGATTCTTAAGTACAAGGAAGGGTATGCCATCAAAACCAGGAGTAGGGCTAGATGATTTTTTAAGAATTGATTTTAATTCATTGATATGGAAAAAGGAAGTAAGAAAATAGTAAGAAGAGTCTTCTGGAAAGCGAGATAGGAGGAATTCGTCAACGTAGGGAACGTAAGCGGAAGCGATAGTATCGATAAAAAGCAGCAGGCTATCCACAGAGGTGTTATAAATTGAAGAACGTTCAGAATATGGAAATTTAAATGCTCTGGGCATTTTCTAAATATGGGCCATTTGGGTAGTTCTCGTAAGGGAAAAGCAAACGTTTCTCCAACAGAACTTCTTTGAGGACTTCAGGAAAACGAGCGGGCATTAGTAATAGAATTTATGAATAACTTGTATTGAGTTATAGGATCAGAAACATGTGAAGAGGGGGCGTAGAATCAACGAAGGAACGGAAAATAGTCCAACTTGTTTTGCATAAATTCCACCGAGGATATGGGGAAATTTGCAATAAAAAAGAAAAGGAAAATTCCAAGAAGTGATTAGGATAAGAATATATATGTATATATTATTTTAGTAGCCATTCCTAGTCTATTGGCTATCAGTAGCTGATATGGCAAATGATTTTGTGACGTGAAGGGTTCGTAGTCCAGTGACTAGTCCCTAGGAATATGGTCACTATCAAAGAAGCCCGAAAGGGTTGACCAGTTGTAGCTAAAATCAGTAGAGGGAGATGAAAATGTAAAATCAAAGGAATTAATGCAAGACGGGCTCTTATAATAGGTAAGAGAGCGATAATTAAGGAGAACTATATTGTGAAAGAGGATAAAATTTTCGGGAACAATGCTGTTGTTATTATGGTTCGAGCATCCGTACACGGGGGAAAGAGCATTACACCATCAATGATGAATGGATGAAGGATAGAATGAAGAAATTGAGAAAGAGGAAAATTACGAAAGTACAGCTAGAAGGAACATACACAGAAATAATGTTAAGAGGACGTGCAGAATTGGAGAGGATGGAAATGTGTACCATGTTAGGTTGATTGGGACTGGATGGGGAATTAAAGAAGACTTCGTGATTGTGAAAGCAGATGCCTGTATCCTCTAACATTGACGATAATTGCAGAACGTAACCATGTTTCCGAGATAAGGGCAACACTGATATTGTGGATATCCAGAAGACCTTCTAATGAACGTTCGTTGGCTTTAACCTTATGACAATTCCGTTGGAAGATGTTAAGAGAAACAAACATGATGAATAAACGAGACGAGAGAACGTTAAGAACAATGGAAAAATTAAGAGGAAAAGAGGATGAGGAAAGAAAAAAAAAGTAAATAAATAAAAAAAAAAAGATAATAACAATAATACAAATTCATAAATAAATGAATAAATAATATAAAAAAGAGACATAAAAAAGGGGAAAAAAGAAATCGAGGCTAGAAAACAAAGGAAGAAACTGAGTAAGGAAAAGAAAAGATTATAAAAATTGAGTAAGCGATAATTGATAATAAAAAGGCGACAGAAGTCAACCTAACATGCAAAAATACGAAGCCGGAGTTGTAGAACGCAAAGGAGAAGATGATGTCGTAAGAAATGGATTTTAAAGATATCAGGGCGCATAATTCGATGCTCGCTGCAGTTAGAATGTAAAATGAAGCGAACTGATTAAACACTATAGCTCGCTGCAGAAGTCCGGCTAGAGTGAGAGAAATATACAGTTTGTTGTAGTATAAAGTAGTAACAGTGTATCTCAGTCTTAAAAAAAAAATCGTGCCATGAGTACACTGGTGAAAGGCAACATTGAAATAAATGTAAGAGAGCTCGTCAGTAGGTATAAACACTTCAGCGTCAGTACATTCGATAATCAAGGAAACAATTACTGCAATCAAATCAATAGGCAATTCGTTTGAATGCCTCAAAATCCAAAGTGAAGGAAAAATTACAACAAACACAGGGAGAGAGGAAAGATAAACCAGTATGTGGAAAAGGAAATGTATAATAGGTACATAAATAATTATAAATCAACGCAAAGCTACGAAAAGGAAAAAGAAAAGAAACAGAAAGAAATGAGCGAAAAGAACGGGAAAAGGAGGTTTGAAAATTCTCGTTTTTAAAAATAATACCTGTAATTCGATTAATTTTTGTCGAATCTGTATATAACCTTGATGTAATTTTCCACCAAAATGATCCGCTAACCTGCCATCGTCGTCATCTAAACCGAGATAAACGGAACAAACTTCGCAAACATGAAGTTTTTGATGTTGGTAACAACTGGCTGGTAACGTTTTTCGATTTTCTTCTTGCGTTTTTTGCTTTTCTTTCTTAAGCTCATTGATCTGCAAGAGCAAACAGAAGAAACATTTTAAAGAAGTTAACAACCAGAGCAGAGGTCGTATTTTTTAAATTTTCGTACATAACCCTCCGTCATGAATCTTATTACACGAAAAGATGTTAGAAAATTTGTATTTTTATAATTTTTTGCGACAACTTAAAAAAAAACAGCCGCAAAATTTCCATACAAAGCGTCCAAACGTGGCTCAAAAATTAGCAGGGTATTATAACATTTAGACCTGCGGGTCATTTAACTTGAATAATGCAACTATTTCGCAAATTTCGTAATGTAGTAGAATAAAATCAAATCAAATTCTTTATTATTATTATTATTATTATTATTATTGCTATACAACCCACCTGTGCACTTACATAGCGCGAATAGTGGAATTAAAAAAATAAAAATTACAGTAAATCAAAATATCGCAGACATATGAAACAAAAAGGAATAGAAGGAAGGTAAAATAAATAAAAGGAAAATTAACTAAATACAAGTAATAAAAATAAAAGTGATGCACATATAATAAATTGAATTAAAGTAAAATAAAAAGTTGTTTGTATAAATATGTGGAAAACAGGAGAAAAAGTAAATAAATGATTAGTTAAATAAGATAGCATGCAAGGCAAGTATATACATAATTTGAATTAAATAAAAATAAAGCTATTGTAAAAACTAACAAAACTGAATCTATTTGAAAATTAAATCTACAGATTAAGCATAAAAATTATATATATAACCTTTCACCAACTCAGTTCACATATTCTTACAAAATTTCAGCTTTGACATGTACTGCAGCTGTAATAACCGGAGTAAAATAAAAATATAGAACTAACTAAGTGAATAAAATGTAAAAATATAAATAAAATAAAGAAATATAAAATATATAAATATAATGTAATAGCAACCTTAGTGTAACCCATTAAGTAATACTTTTTGAAGTTGGTACTTAAATAATAACACATAAAATTTATTAATATTTATATTAAATAATACATTCTCATTTACAAAGGCTCCTAACTAAAACGTCATTTGAAAAACATGTACTAAAATAGCCTACAATCACCCATGTAACCCCCAACATGTTTTGGAGAAGCAGTCTCTCAACTTTCAAAACATCCCGGCAAATATATTTGACTGAAAAAGTTCCACTCGGCATCTTTTAAAATTAATAGTAATAATAATATTAATAATAATATTACTACTACTATCAAATAATAATAAAACAGTAAAAATAATGATCATGCAAGTGGCATAGACATATTTACTAATAGTGGTTATCATAATAGTTATTATCAACGGAATCAGGTGATTCAATACATGCTTAATTTGCCTCGTAAATTTAAATAACTCTTTTTCGTAACGCAAACTAAAATTGCGTAATCTATGGTAGAATAAGATGATGCAATATATGTATTACTCATTTCTTGAAATTCAAGTTATTCGTTTAAGTAAATATAAAGTTTACTGTCAGCTATGATATTTTCCAGTAAACGTTTAAGACATCTCCGCCAGCTTCAATGGGGAAGATTGTGCAAAATTTAATGCGTTTAACATTCTCATTGAAGACAACTGGGGGCGGGAAATTTCTCGCGTTCCAGTACTATTATCTGAACAAGTGAACCGAAGAGTTGAATGTACTTTTATAAGAAGAAGAAAGGGCAAAGCAAATAAAGAAGAAAACATGCAACATCACGGAGCTACACGACTGGTTGAACCAGGTTAACATAACTTTCCCAAATTTGATATTCAAATCAAACGATCTCTACCGTGTAAGTTGATATTATTGGTGATATATCCGCGATAAAGAAACGAAAATCAATTATAAAAGAACAATTTTTTTATCGATATTTATTACGCTAACTACAAATAGTTATAATCTTTGTTATAGAATGCAATTCAAAAGCTGGCGCTGTCTTTCTAATTGTAAGTAACCGAGGTCACCGTACTATTCTCATTATTATAGTTGCTGATTTATAAATGTAGAATTGATGGAAGATTTCTACAAAAAGGGATAGTACAACCGTCACCGTCTTCAATCGACACATCGATCACTTAATTACCAACTCAATATTAGTAACAAGTACCCATATATTAATTTTAATTTGCACAGAAGAGAAGTGAGAAACCAAGGATGAGGCGAAAGATCTCATTGAACAGACGAGTCAGAATTAGAAAATTAAGAGCAATAATAATTAATTTAAAAAGGGTAAGAAAATCTCCGGGTAGAAGAAGCTAAATGAGCTAGCTGAACTCTAAGTCATTGCCTTCGCTCCCGGAATGTCCAGGTGTATCCATAAGAAATCAGTTAGGATAGAGTGACGAAAGAAAGGATTACGAAGTAGAGAATGTACTAGAAAAATTATATAGTCAATAGGTTGAAAGGGAAGAGGAGATGAGATTTTATTTTCAAAAGAGGACATATCATATTTTAAGTAGGCCTTCTCACCTTTATGTTTATACCAATCTTCACTATCCTCTCCTTCACATTGGAAGTGCGCCCACACGGCCCTTCCTCTAAGGAATTTTATTCCGCTTATTGTATTCTACCTTACTGCTCTCGTGTATCTTTTCTCTCCTATCATTATGATACTACGCCGCAGCTCCCCTCCTTAAACATTATACAGTGGAATTGTCGTAGCCTACAAGCTAACAAACATGCTTTAGAGGGTTTACTTGATCTCTATAACATTCATATCGCTTTGCTGTCCGAAACATGACTGAAATCATCCTCCTCTATCCACTTTAGAGGTTTCTCCATAGTGCGAGCTGATCGTGTAGATGCAAATGGTGAAGCTGTCGTCCTAATCAGGAGCGACTTATCATATCAATCGCACACTATCCCTTTTCTTCCACCTCCTTATCCTAACTCCCCCAATATGATCCATATTTCCTTTCTAAATCTGTCCCCAAAGCCTTTCCATATCGCTTTTGTCTACAACCCTCCCACCTCTAACCGCCTTAATCTACCTCTTTCCTCATTTCTTACAACTCTAGCAGAACCATTCGTCATTGGTGGAGATTGGAACGTTCATTCCCCGCTTTAGGGCTGCACTGGTCACAACTACAATGGTTTAGTGCTGGAAGGCCTTATCCTGAATCATAATTTCTTCCTTCTCAACGAACATTCTCCCACCTACTTCAAAAACGCTTTTTCCTCAAGTTCGGTGGACCTCTCCTTTACTTCTCCCGATAGAGCTCCCAAATGCTCCCGGGGAACACTCGATGGCACTTTTGGTAGTGATCGTACTCCCACTTTCCTATCCCTTAATGATGTCTCCCCTCCTACCCAATCCAGGCCTTTTCATCCCCTTCGCTGGATTCTTTCTAGAACTGATTGGGCTAAATTTCGTTTATCGATGGACTCTTCTCTCCCTCCTATCCTGGCGAATCCCAATCGTATAACCCAATACAATTTGTTTACACAATCCCTTTATTCGGCCCTTTCTTCATCCGCTCCGCTCGTTCCCAAAAATCATCACCGAAAATCCCCCTCTCCCTCTTCACTCTGGTGGAATGAAGAGTGTAAACAGGCTTTCAAAGAAAGTACTGTCACATTCAAATCATTTCGTTCACAGTCTTCAATGTCCAACTTTCTACTACACAAGGAAGCCAATGCGAGGGTATGCTAAGAAGAATTCATGGAAATAATTTTGTTCCGCTTTTTCTAAAGATACGCCCTCTTCTTAGATTTGAAAGATGGCTAAGGCGTTCACATCTCCCCTTTCTAAGCGCCTTGTACATTCCCTTCCCCCACTGCAACAACTTCTTTCCTTTCTAGATTCTGTCGCGCCCACCTACGTTCCTTCTCTTGAGAAAAGCTCGCTTTCCGTCCTTCCAACCAACTCGGAGTCGCACTTCTTATCTCTTCCTTTCCGTTATGATGAGCTACTATCTATTCTTAATAAATCAACTCCTCACCAGGTTTAGATGGTATATCGTTCCTTATATTTAAAAATATCACCACGCTTTCATTACATTCTTTTCTCAATAACTTTAACTTCTTCTTACTCTCCGGATCCACACCTAAATCCTAGGATGACTTTATTATCATCTCTATTCCTAAAATAAATTATTCCATGTTTCGTCCTATTTCTTTGGCTTCCTATCTTCGTAAACTCTTCGAAGTTATAATGAACAATCGATTCGTCTGGCGACTAGAACACAATGATCTAATACCTTCTAATATGTTTGGTTTTCGCCCGGGGTTGGGTCCGGTCGATTACACTAGTCTTTTTCTTTCAGACGTCTACAAAGCTTTCATAATGGTTCCATCTTTACTTCCATTTGTGATACAAACTACATTTTCTTTGAATGCCCCTCCCTTGATTCTAAACGCTCCGCTTTGTACTCCAAAATCTGAGCCTTATAATTCTTCCTTTATCCTTTCCTTCCTATCTCCAGCTATAATACCTATACTTCAATCTTTCATAAGCTCTATTTCTAATCGTCTCTCTATTTAACCCTTTTTATAATTTCTGTAATTGTTGGGTCAAAAAAGAAAATATAAAATAATATTATAATTATTTTATATTTATAAAAAAGAAAAGAAAAAAAAAAACACTTAATAAACACCTATTCTCCTGCCATTATCTGCTTCCAGGAGACTCACTTTAAACAAACCCACAGGCCGAAGTTAAAAAACTATAACCTTTTCCGTTTGGATGATCAACAAGATTTAATCGCTTGCGGTGGGGTGGCAACATTTGTACATGTCAGCTGCCCTGCAGTTCATCTTTATAGTAATACCACGTTGCAATCCTTAGCAGTTTCAGTAAGAATGCCGAATTCTCGCATTTCCCCGTTGACTACCGCGAATTGTTACTTCAAACCCACCAATAATGTTACACAAAGTGAAATCCAATTGCTCATATCTTTACTAGGCGTCCAAGCGATTTTACTTGGTGATTTCAATGCTAACTCTCCCCTATGGTGAGCCACATATACGTGTTGACGGGGGACTACGATTGTTAACAGTGTTCTGTCCAGTGATCTAATTCTGCTTATACCCCCAAATCACACCCACTTCAATTCCTCCTATAACACATTCTCTACAATTTATCTTATCTTTTCTTCCGCATCACTCTTCCCTCTTCTCACATAACAGTCCTAAAGGAATGTTGTTCCAGTGATCACTTTCCTATTCTTACTTATTTCCCTAATTCTCTCTCTAGTAATAATCCTCTACGAATCCCAGCTCACTTCCGGTTTTGGAAAGCAGATTGGATAATGTACAAATCTAAAGTAATAGTTCCCATAGATTTTTCGCCTTCAGTTGAACACAATTTAAATAGACTAATAAACGCCATGAATTCCACAGCTTTAGCTACTATCCCCAAATCCCGCCTCGTAAGACGAACCTACCCGGTTCTGTGGTGGACGCCGGAAATCCAAGCAGCAATTCTTCTAAGAAAGAGAGAGCTGAGGAAATTCAAATCTTCGAAGGCATTATCTGACTTGATCATCTTCAAAAAGCACAGGGCAAGGGCTCAGCTCTTGATCCGCATAAGTAAACGTGAATCCTGGAAATCTTTTGTTAATTCGATCTCTTCATCTACACTTACAAGTACTACGTGGAAGAAAATTATATCGTTAAGCGGAATTCCTAGTTCATCCTCTTCCCCAGCGCTGCTAATAAATAATAGTTTGGTTGCTGGCCCGCAGTCTGTAGCAAATGCTTTTGCGGCACACTATTCTAAAGTATCTTCCTCTTCCTCATACTCTGTTGACTTCCTATCTCTTAAATCAAAAGCTGAGAAAACACCGATATCCTTCTCTCCCGAGAGCGATGACAATTTTAATCTTCTGTTCACACTTTCTGAACTTAACTATCAATTAACCTATAAAACGAAATATAGTGCCCTTGGTGTCGATGCTATCCATCCTTTCATGATCAAACATCTTCCTAATCCAGCTAAATTGTTTTTTCTCTACAACTTTTTTTTTTTTTGCCACACCGGCAAAACCTGGCCATAATTGGCATGTCTCAATAATGGTCTAAAAAAAAAAACAACATTAAACGCAATATTGCCTCCTTTCTCAGCGGATATGAAGCAACTGATAATAATAAACACTATATTAAATTACATTTGTATGTTCTCTTAAGAAATATCGGTCCACTGACGTGTGATATCCTCTTCTCTTTCTTGTTCTGCGTTGAATTTTGTTGAAACCATTTGCCTTTCGGATACTTGGTAACACACAGGAGATATATTACCTCACTACTCGTGAGCGTAGTCTAATAATGACCGAAACACGCTTGACGGTCCTATTATCGATTAGATACAAAAGCGAACATTTCTTTACGGACGATGAATACTAGTTATAATGCCATTATAATGAGAGAGAGAGTCCCGGTACCATGTTCTTTTTAATTATTCTCTACATCTATAATCAAATATGGTCGACTGGTGACATACCACCCGCTTGGAAAACCGCAGTTGTAGTTCCAAGTTTTAAGACTAATGCTGATTTCTTTCTTCTTAATAGTTTCCGTCCGATTCCCCTAATTAGTGCTCTATCGAAGGTAATGAAGAAAATGGTTAATAGACTGCTCCTGCTTCATCTCGAATAGAACAATTTAATTTCCTCCATATAGGCTGGCGGCCGTACATGTAAATCCACTTTATCTCATCTTATTAGCCTTTAAAGGCAAATTCTTCATGCCCGAATCAATGTCTGTATTTAATATTTTTTGACATTGAGAAAGCGTTCGCGGTACGGCTTGCTGCTTAAACTGAAAAATGTCGGAATAAATGGCAAAATGGGAAATTCAATCCTAAATTTCTTATCTAATAGAGCAATGCGAGTGAAAGTAGGCGCTGTGATGTTCTTTTCTGGTCCTGGAATCCCACAGGGATCCGCTTTGAGTGTGACTTTATTCATCCTATTTATTAATGACATTTTCTGATGTATTACGCCGCCAGTAACACCCCGAGTATTTATTGGTGATCTGAATATATCAATCTCATCCAATCTCCTATCCAATGTCCAGTCTATCCTCCAGTCGACAATTGATAAGCTATATACCTGGGCTGTACACAATGGACTAAATTTCTCCTCTTCCAAAAACTTCATGTGTTAATTTCCACAGGAATAGTCTGCATAGAGATAACCAAGAAATTCGCCTTCATCTCAATAATTCTCCTCTTCTGTTCTCCAGTTCCGTTAAATTTTTACGACTAGTTTTTGATTCCTCTCTGTCCTGGCCTCCCCATATTTCCAAGCTTAAAGATAAATGCACAAATAACCTCTCCATTATAAAATACTTGTCCAGTCCTAAATTCAATATTGATCCCAAGCTACTTCTCACCATTTATAAAGCCTTTATCATTTCCAGATTAACTTATGGGTGCCAGGTGTACTCTCCGGCTAGTCAGTCGTTACTCAGTTCACTTGATTCAATACATCATACATCCATCCGATTAATTTTTGGTCTTCACCGACCTTCTCCATCAGCAAGTGCTTGTTTCTTTAGTGGCGTACGCCCACTTTCCCTAATCCGTTCTTCTATTACCACGCGCGATTTAATCCATTGGTATCTTCATCAGTACGAAATTAATTCTTTTCCAAACATTACTGATATTCC
Source organism: Icerya purchasi (assembly GCA_039619475.1). NCBI lineage: Eukaryota > Metazoa > Arthropoda > Insecta > Hemiptera > Monophlebidae > Icerya > Icerya purchasi. Next base: position 292,339,340 of record CM077116.1, on the reverse strand, counting down.
GCTTCCGTCTTTTCCTAGTGCCCCAATTCCAAGATTATTAAAACAAATTATCGATAGTGGCGTGCATTTGCCAAATCCTGATACCCCTTATTATAAACTTCCTCCTTGGGAAGACATCCTTCACCCTGACCCATGTGCTGTAATGACCATTGCAGTTAAAGATGGTGCATGGGCGCTACCAGGAAAGAACGTAAAAAATAGGAAATACGTAGCCTTTTAATAAAAAATCGTAAGACACAAAAAATACATTGCAAGAAAAAAAAGTAATAAAAACTTTCCCACTCGATAAAGGCTACATATCAGTCTTTTTCCCATACACGTATAGTATAGAAATAAAAGTCGCTAAAAGAAAAAAAGAAAGAACATTTTTGAAAGGGGAAAAAAGGGTGAGTCAAAATATAGCGGGAATAGATAATAGAATTTTTTCAAAAAAGAAAAAGATAGTTCAAATGTAAATATAATTTTTGAAAAAAATAAAAAGGTCTATCGGTAAATTTAAAAAAAACATTGGTACGATTTCGTCTTCGAGAAGCAATGGAAACTGTAACATCGTTCTATACTACATAACGGCAAACTAAAAACGAAATAAGTTACAATGTAAGAGACGGACCAAGTACCATGAACAGCAATGCAGTTTATATTGCACTTCTTCCATTCACCGCCTAGAGCAAAAAGTAAATATTTTGTGTGTATTACACGGTCAGAACTGCATAATTAATTATTAGCGTGCATGCGAGAAACGTCAAAAAAAAAAAAAAAGCAACTGTCAGAACGAAGATAAATGCAGTTTTACACTACACAAATACTTAAATAGACTATAATTTCCGAGAAAAAATATTAGGAAATGCAGTCAGCAAAAAAAAATAAAAACGCCTGGAGATAAGTGCAGTAATATTGGGAATAAAACATAGTATGTTAAAAAAATTCGAGATAATTACAACAGAAAACACATTTGCTTTTTAAAAAAAATTAGCGAACTGCATTGTCTTTAATGTTTTATGGTACATACCTTAACAAGTAGCATGTCAGAAGAAAAAAGTTATGAAAATATACGCTATGACATCCAAAGAATAATAATAATAACAAACGACCCTGAGTATATAAATGGGAAATGGTTAAGGGAAAACTCAAAACATTAAAAATATCGCTGAAAAAAAAAACCGATAATTCTAGCACTTGACAGATTTATTTAGCGGGTCCGAACACAAAATTTAGGAAAAAATATATTAAGAACGTAAAATAATAATAAGAACCGACCTTGAGTACATAAATGAGGAATTTGAATCCAACAAAAAAGTATTGGAAAGTGAATAAAATTAAGGTATAAAAAATACCGCTTAAACAACAGCAAAAAAATTACAGAAGTGTGTCTAGGTAAAAGGAAATTTCGACAAATCAATCAGGTCTCGAAATTACAACAAAATTAAACCTCCTAGAGCTAAGTGAAGGGGAATCTCCCAAAATACGACACGGAGAAAACCAGTAAAAAAAAGGATGTGAAAAGAATTACAAATAAGAACGTAAAATTTATCGTTGAAGAATTCTGACTGGTCAGCCCCAAGATTCCAAACGCATATAAATAAGGATCCCTTAGGAGTGAAAACTTGGTCTTACAGCTCTTGAAAAGCTACAGCATTTTTGATATTTATAGTGTTTTTTTCTGCAAAGTTAGTGTCAAGTAATTGTACTTCTCAAGTCTTTTGTCAACATTTTCACCAACAGAAATTAACAGTAAGTAATGTTTTAAATTTGAAGTTTTACAAAAAAAAATGTCAGTATGAACGCTGATTGGAATAATAATTTTTTTTGTTGTTGTTTTTTTTTTTTTTTTGGTAAAAGAATTTAAACAATTTGGTACATTGCAGTTTTTTAAAAGTATTGTGTTGTTTACAGTGTCTATTATAATAAAATCTATCACGATCTGGTTTTTTTAAAAAAAGTATATGGTACGAGAAAATCTCTTTATTTTCATAAATGCAAAAAGTTATTGAAAATACTGTTTATTTTCGTACCGCAAGAAATACATAATTATACGATCGAGATAATATAAATGAAGATTGTGCTGCAGTCGATTGGACTACTAATAGATAATGCTCTTACGGTTATGGAAGACGTTGAGAACGCTGGGAAGTCAAAAGTGTTTAAGCATAGTTCGCTATTGCCGAATAATATACATTGCCTGCTGGTAGGGTCTAGCGTTTGTGGAAAGACGAATTCTATATTTAGCTTATTAGAAGGACGTTCCCCTCCCGGATGATATTAAGCCCAACTCGGTGCCGATACTCGACGACGTGGCTCTGGACGGTGATCAGGCGATAATTAAACGTTACTTTTCGATGGGGCGTCATAAGAACATCGATTTCTTCTATCTGTGCCAGACGTATGTGAAAATTCCGAAGTACCTAATCAGAGATAACGCCAACGTCATTCTACTGTTTTCTCAGGACGATCTTAATACGCAGCACGTTTATCACGAACATGTGAACGGCGCGTGCTCGTCCAAGACTTTTCAAGATATGTGCCGATTATGTTGGGAAGATCAGTGCCTTAGTGATGGATAAGGAAAAACATATAAATAGGGGACGGTTCCAGCATAGGTTCGATGAATTTCTAGTTCCCGACTAAGTCGCGCGCAGTGGATCGAATTAATCAAGAAATACGACTCAAGACTAAACTGGATAGATTACGATCGGATATCTCGAATAAATATCAACAGTTGAAGAATGAGCCCGAGACTCTTATGCAGACTTTGAGCTTAGTGCTGAAACTGGTGACTAAACTCCTAACCGACATCAGTGAGGTCCTACAGTACCGTGAGAGGCAGCAGCAGTATAAGCAACCGCAGCAGGATATGTCGCAGCAGTCAACACCATGACAGACACCATCGCGGACTCTGGTCATAAAGAGAGACCCACCGAGCCCCCCTGAGCAGCAACAACAGTCACCCTCTACCTCGACGGAAAAGGCTGAGCACTGTGTGAAGAAGGAACGGTTACGGTTAACCATCTCTGAGGACAATATATACGGAGTGTGGATCAATAAGTATAAGGGTACTGTCACACTCGGTGACACGCCCCTGTTTGTGGCCAATGGTGAAATATTTGTCGAATTCGGTGGTTGTACGAAAAACTGTCCGCTTTCTGAGGCTGTTCACTATTTATTGATATTAATCATAAACGGTACAAGTCAACCGATTTACTTATATATAAAGAACTGTTGGAGGTGACTGGTGCGCACAAACGCTCCGATGATAGACTAAAACCGAGTGGTAACCTAAAGTACTACAACCTAATAAAACCGCTATTTGAGGAGAAACCAAAAAATACGCTGCAGACTCGAAGCAAAAGCTCCAAGACAAAGAAAAGTAAATTGACCGGACACGGTATTAGTCGAATTACGATTACGAGTGTTACATGCTAGCAAGAATAGCAGAAACACCGGCGTGGATAACGAAATTTCTTCCATCGAGGAAGAATTGACAAAGGGGGGCTACATCTATCTTCCGTATTAGGATTCCTTCCCCCTCCTCCGTTGGAGACTTTCAGCATGATATGGCCAACGAACTACATAGATCGGTGAAGAAAAGATATCGAACATGATGCGTCCAGGTGCTTTGCCTGAACGATCTCTGGCAGTCTGACCTTATCGATATGCGATAGTATGCACATTTTAACTGCGGTCACAAATTTATTCTGGTCGTGATAAATGCCCTCAGAAAATACGTGTGGACAGTACCGTTGAAAACAAAAAGCGGCAATCTCGTGGCGGCGGCGGCGGCGGCGGCGGCTCTGCAACGGATTTTATCGGAGCCGGAGTGACTGCGCCACGACATCTACAGACCGATCGAGGTACCGAATTCTATATTCCTCGGGTACGCGAGGGGTTAAGCCGATTTAATATTAATTTGTATAGCACGCATTCGCCACTTAAAGCGTCCATTGTGGATCGATTTAATAGAACGTTAAAGGGTTAGAAGTGGAAAGAGTTTACCGTTAACCGAAACAAACGATAGGTGTCGATTTTGCCGGACCTTACTCGAAGATATAATACGAAACTACTCAGAACGATTAGGTTCGCGCCCGCGGATGTTACGTCTAGCGTGGAGATGGGGGTTGCGCGGAATTTAGCAAAAGTGTGCGCTAAGGCTAATCCCCCTTCCGCTAAACGCCCGAGATTTAAACGGCCTCCTCCAAAAACGTTAAACACGCCAAATCGGGTCTAGCTCTGCAAGTGATGGAGGTTGACGTTCCGGTCCTCTTTCGCCGGTCGCGTAAATCCCTAGTAAGGATCTACGGTTATCGCAACCCGATTTATCGACACTTTCAACCCCAATTAACAACAATAATAACAATAATTGCAATAGTAGCAACGGTAATGGTTCTAGAGGTAAAATTATTACTAATAATGATACAGCTAAAATTAATACTATTGAAGCTATTAAAAACTTTAATACAAAGTATTCGCAAGATAGCATTAATAATAACAACAAGAATAGTGCCAACAGTAATATTAGCAATAAAAATAACAATAATAACGACAATAATAATAATTTCGGTAATACTAATACTAATAATATTAGTACTAATAATGGTAATAATAATAACAATAAAAATAATAGTGATAATAAAAATAACAATAATAATGATGATCAAATCAAATCAAATCAAATGTTTATTACTGTACTTCATTATATTAATATCTAATCCTTTCAGTAGTTCTCTTTGGCATTCCTAACTTATTGTGTCCAATTATTTCTAATGAACTCCTACTGTAAGCGAAGAACACGCACTGATGTTACAGTTACAGTTACAAACAGGCACAGCTCGCAGTTAATTTTACAGGCTCGCTGTCGCATTTGCGGCCCTAACGGTAGATAGGTGAACTCCTTGTCAGTCGACACTGCGGGCGCTGCTGTTGCAGTGTGGCCATAGTGTTCGGTGAAAATTCTGCTCGTTTCCTTTTAAAAGAATGGTCGGCGCTGTTTCCACAGTCGTCGCCATAAATATAATTAATGGTTCATAATTAAAAACTATAAACTTTGCTTTATAGTGATGGAGAAAGTCATTGAACTTTCGGATAATTGTTTACGGCCGCTAAGCGCTGTGTTTTATATAGGTTTCGTGCTTGATGGATCTAACTGCTTTTTAAACATCCCGTGTTTCTTCTTCCTTAATTATTTATAGCCAGATTCCTTTGTTCGTTTGTACTGTGGGCTCTGTAATTGCAGATGTGGCCATGGTATGGGACAGCTAACTCCTTTTGCTCTTACCTTCGTCATTCCTTTTCTTTTCAGGATGCATACGTTTGGCATTTTTCGACGTTGATTGTTATTGTTTCTCCATCTTTGGTATAGCATTCTTTGTCAGATTCCATTCCTTGTTACTCCTAATTGCTGCTATGTACACATGTTGATGGGTAATCGTCCGTTGCTGACAAGCCCAGGGAAAAACCCAAACAAGAAAAAAAAAAAAAAAATGTTTATTATCATTATTACTATATGTTTCGGCTACTATGCGCATAATTGCGCGAGTCGTAGCCCAATATATAAGACAAAATTTAAAACAATAAATGCTCTTAAAAATAATAATAACAGTAATAATAATGATAAGGGTAATAATAATAACAATAATAGTGATAAGCCCGGAGAGTCATACCCTCGTGATCATCCTGGTCCTTATCCCATCATAATTGAACACACTTCTCCTGATGCTAATCTAGGAAATTATCATCCGCTTGCTTTGGCAAAATTAATAAGTTCAGTTTCATTATCTTTTGCTAACATCTCCCCTCGTGGAAGAAATCGGATCTCGGTATTCTTCTCTTCCGCCTCAACAGTAAACTCTTTCTTGCGAAATCAAAATTTCCTTTTCAAGCACAACTTGAAGGCATTCATTCCCTTTACTTATTTATACAGGTTGGGCGTAATTTCAGACGTCCATCCTTCCTTCTTAGACGACGACATTTTAGCAGGTCTTGATTTGCCTATTCCTGTAATCTCTATAAGAAGAATATTTTGTACTTCTGAAGGTAAGAAAATTCCTACAAAATCCGTTGAACTCAAGTTCTCCAAATCCATCCTTCCTGACTTTGTGTCAATTTACAATCTCCGCTTCCCTGTGTCTCCTAGTATCAAACCTCCTATGCAGTGCTCTAAATGTTTTCTTTTTGGCCACATTTCTAAGAACTGCCGTAGTTTCAGCGCCATTTATGCCCACTGTTCCTCAAAGCATCCTCTTTCCGAATGCTCTAATCTCCAAAATCCTCCACTATGCCGAAACTGTAACGGCATCCACTGTTCTAATGACCGCAGTTGCCCTGAGTAGTCGCGCCTCTATGCCCTCTTCTAATTTGATCGTTACTCCTGATACCCCTATCTCCACTCCCCACCATCCTTTAAAATCTCCTACTTTCCGTAAACCCAACAAAACTAAATCTTCTTTTAATCATAAGCCTCGATTCTCCCCTCTTCCTTCGAATCATTTTCCTTCCCCCTCCAGTGGCTGGGCTCTAAACCACCCCGTTAGCTCCAAAAATAATCCAGGCCTCCCTTACACCTATGTTACCTCCGCTTCTATCTCCAATGATCCTACATCCATTTCATCCCGAGAAGTTCATCGTTCCTCCTATTAATAATTTAGCAACAGGAATAATTGACCTGCTCTCTTCCCACAACATTGCGCCTTCTTCTAACTTTGCCTCCTTGCTTGTCTCTTTCTTATCCAGTAATTTACATCTTAATTAACTTCTCCTTTGATCTCCTTTTGGCTACATCAGCTATTCAGAATGCTGTTGAGAGATGGCCTAGGTTCATCTGCTCACAACAGCTAATTTCAAAGTTTGGAATCTCTCTTCCAAATTCTCTCATTTATTCGAGAACTTTAAAATATACGGAGTTGGTTCATTTGAACCAGACCTCTAATGCAGTTAATGTCTCCTTTCCTACTGCTCATCCTTGTTATTTTAAAGAAACGCACTATACCGGGCCAATGTATATTTCTTTAATCTTTCAGGTTATAATTCATAGGCTATTGATTTGGTTGTTCCTTATTATATATCATATGCGAACCAGTCATAGCTTTAAAGTTATAACAAGTCTATATAATAATAAGATGCATAGATTTCCCTTGCGGAATAATTTTTTCTATTTGTTGTTTCCTCTTAATATTATTTCTTATCTCTTTTCCTTTCCCTTATATTTCGTCATATTTCTGCAGGTTCAATCTTATTTCTTTGTTTTCCTTTGCCCCTCTGCGTCTAAATCCTTTTCTCCCCCCTTCTGTCGCTTCTTGCTCGATGGTCCAGATTTACTTTCCTATTACTTCCTATTTTTTCTTCCACATGATACACAAATTTAATATTCTCCAATGGAACTGTCGTAGTCTAAGAGCCTACCAACAGTCATTGGAGGGAATACTTGACTCCTTTTACATTCATATTGCTCTCTTATCTGAAACCTGGCTTTCCGAATCCTCTAACATATCCATTCGAGGCTTTACAGCACTCCGATCTGATCGCGTTGATGGCTATGGTGGCGCTGCCATTCTCATAAGAAATGATATCTTTTTTCTCTCCCACGACCATTCCTCTGAATTTTCTTCTAATTCTCATTCACCCAACCTAGTCCATATTTCAATCCCAAATATTTATCCTCAGCCTATTCACATAATTTCTGTATATATTCCTCCCAATTTTGATCTCATAATTTCCCATTCACACTATTGACTTATCCTTACTCTCTTCCTTTCATTATTGGTGGCGACTGGAATGCTCACTCTCCTCTTTGGAGCTCTGCGCGTCACAACAGAAACGGTCGTGTTCTTGAAAACTTTATTCTTAACAACAATTTTGTCCTTCTTAATGACAACTCACCTAATCTCTGTAAAGGTGCACACTCATACAGCTCGATGGATCTGTCCTTTACTTCTCCCCACTTTGGTCTTGAATGTCATTGGAGAACTTTGGACGGTACCTTCGGCAGTGATCATTTTCCCATTATTCTTTCCTTTTAAGACCTTCTTCCTCCTCCCCCTCCCCCTAATTATCCCAGACCTGCTCTCACTCCTAAATGGTCGTTCAATAAAGTTGATTGGGATAAATTCCGCTCAAACATCGACCTATCTCTTTCTTACATACACTCTCATACTGATCCTATTCAACAATATAACGCCTTTTCTAATTCCATTTCTTCTACTCTTGGTATTTCCTCTTCGCCACTTCATCATTCCAAAAAAAACTATTATCTTCTGTCGTCCTCACTTTGGTGGAATAATGATTGCACGAACGCTTTCAAGGATAGTGTTTCCTCCTTTCGACTCTTTCGGGCTTGTTCCTCCTTTTCCAATTTCATGGCTCACAAAAGGGCTAACGCCAAGGCTAGATTCATCCTTAAAATGTCCAAAAGAAATTCATGGCGAAATTTTTGTTCATCATTTTCTAGATCTACCTCCACTTCCCATCTTTGGAGAATTTCTAAAGCTTTTCGCTCCTCCAGCTCCGAACGCCCCTCACACTACAACCTTCGTTCAGAGAAGCTCTCTACTTTTCTTGATTCAATTGCTCCTTCCTATGTACCTTCCCTCGAGGAATCATTGGCTCCTCCCCTACCTATCACATCTCCTTCTCACTTTTTCTCTTCTCCCTTCAGCTTCAATGAACTCTACGATTCCTTGATCAGTTCTTCTAATTCTAGCCCAGGTATAGACGGCATCCCTATCCTTGTCCTCAAGAACCTCTCTGAATTAGCACTCAAAACACTTTTGTCAGTCCATAATTCCTTCCTGTACATTTCTGCAACTCCACCACTTTGGAATTCCTTTATTATTATTCCTATCCCAAAAAAGAAACCTAACTCCTTCCGTCCAATCTCTTTAGCCTCGTGTTTAAGAAAACTTTTTGAACACATGATTAATAAACGCCTAGTCTGGTGGCTAGAATATAATAATGTTTTTCCTGATAATATGTTTGGTTTCCGTTCCGACCTTGGTGCCACTGACTGTATATCCCTTTTCCTTTCCGATATCTATAAATCCTTCATTCACAGGAAATTTACCATCGCCGCGTTTGTTGATGCCACCGCTGCCTTTGACAATGTTCACCTACCTTCTCTACAGAATAAAATGCTTTCCATTAACATCCCTCTTAAGTTTACTACCTTAATTATCAATCTTTTCCGGAATAGAACAATTTGTCTTTCTCCTCCATTCTTTGACGATTCCAGATCAATTTTTCGATGTCTTCCACAAGGATCGTGCTTGAATCCTACACTTTTCAACATTTACTTTCACAGTCTTGCTACTCTTAACATCCTTTCTAAGTCCTTATTCTTCGCTGACGATATTCTCGTTTATTCCTCCTCTAATAATCTTTCTTCTGCCAATGACAAGTTTAATTCCTTCCTTGCTATTTTGGAATTATCGTTGTCTTCTCTTCATCTTTCTGTTTCCCCTGAGAAGTCTGCCTCTGTAGTTTTTACATTTCGTCCTTTTAATCGTTCCTTAATTAACCTTTTCCTATGTCAACTCCCTATTCCTCTAGTTAACTCTTTCTCCTACCTTGGTGTCATTCTTAATAGTAATTTATCTTTTTGCGATCATATCAACTATTTATGTAAATCGGCTCTCAAGAGATTAAATTTCCTAAAAGCGTTGTTCCCCCGGAAATGAAGTGGCGATCTGTATATTCTCCTCATACTTTATAGATCCATTATTCTTTCTAAATTGGACTATTGTTCTTTTCTTTATGCCAGTGTTCCCAAATCCCTCCTTACCAAACTTGATCGCTTCCAAAACTCTGGTCTTCACCTCTGTATTGGTGCTCTGAATTTTTCTCCAACTCCTGTTCTCCTGGCCGAAACTGGCTCCTTCCTTTATTTATTCGAAAACTTTATCTTGGTGAAAGAAACGTCTTCATATTCCTAACTCGGAACTCGTGAATTCCTATCAATATATTCTGGACAACTGGCGTTTCTCTCCTCGGAAAATTACAATTCTTTCACACATATCCTCCCGACTTGTCCTATTTTCTCACTTTATCCTCTCCTGTAACAAATCCCCCTACTTCACTTACAACTTCTTAGAACTGCCGCTTTCTCCTAAGCTATTTTCTCTTCCCTCAAACATTAAATCTCTTCCATTTCCTGTAATACATAACGAATTTAACCAAACTCTACATTCACTTTTTCCAGCTCACAGCATGGTTTTTACGGATGGCTCAAAATCTGCTTCAGGTGTTGGAGCTGCTTTTATTCTTTCTGAGTCTTTTCAACTTCTTTCCTTTTCTTCTATCTTTTTAGCCGAATCCACGGCTATTTTACGTGCTATCCTTTTTATATCCTCAACATCCAATTTATAAAAATTCGTCATATGCTCTGATTCGAAAAGCGTTTTATTAAGCCATCTCATCTCCCTTCCCTAAACCATCGTCAGATTCTATTATTCCTTACATTCGTTCCTTAATTCATAGTTTATTAACATCCCGGTCTATCCTAATTGATCTGTTCTGGATTCCGGGCCACTGCGGCATCGTTGGTAACGATCTTGCCGATTCATTAGCATGTCTAGCTGCAGTAAATGGCCGTTTCATAGACAGATTCCCCTCCCAATGTCTCTGTCTACTCTCTTATCGTTTTCACCATGACTTTCGGACTGATCTTTATCCGTCTCTTTTCTCTCATCTTAACTTCTTTTACCTTGCTATATAACTCGCTCCACCCACTTCTTCCTGGTTTAATAATTTTCCCTGCATCAGCCGTTCTGTTATTTCTTCCATAATTCGCCTCCGCTTTAATCACAGTCTGCTTCCTGCTTCCCTCTTTCGTTTAAAATTGTTCAGTCTCCCTTGTGTCCCTTCCATTCTCCTATCGTAAATTTGACCTGTGATGTAAATCATCTTCTATTCGAATGCTCATCTATCTCCTCAGAACGCGCAGTCCTTTATTCTAATTTGCTTGGCCTTGGCCTCCCAACCCCTTACTGTGCCCACTACATTTTTGCTCTTCCTTCTCCTTCTGTTGTTCCTGTATTGGCTACCTTCATTTCTCCTCTTTTCTAATTGCTTCCTGATATAACTTACAAATTCCTACGTTTCATCATTTTGTTAGTCCTTTGTGTTGGGTAAATGTCCTGTGTTGACGCGCCTAAAGAAAAAAAAAAAAATACTCTTAGATCAAACTCTATAGTAGAAATCCCATATAAAACAACTGAAACAATCCTGCTTCTGGAAAATTAACCTATTAAGGAAACTCACGCATACCACTTACGGATCAGACCGTGTTTCATTACTCCGAATTTATCGCGCAATAATAAGTTCTAAATGCGACTAGCTATGCTACGAAATATAAATTCTACAATTCGTTTATTTAACATATACATCTATATTTGTCCGTGCCTCTAGCCGATAGTTGCTGTGCATGGTACGTAAATGTAAATAAATAAAAATAAAAAAATACAATCAGATAATAGAGATAAATTAAATGATCCCACTGTTCTCTTCAACAATTGAATGTAGTGTGAGTAAACTTTTTTCCCTCAAGATACGCTAAAATTAATATTTAAAAAAGCAAATATGAAGCAGCAATATAATTCGAAGTTTTTAGAATTTCTTGCATTCATTAGAAAAATATACATACCTCTTCTATTATTTTCAGGCTTTCTTGGATTGATCCTTCAGCTCCCAGCTGTTCCGCTTGCGCCAATTTTTCCCCTATCTGCTTCGTCAAAGTCGCCACCTTATTAATTTTTGCCGCATTTTCGTTCGATACTTCTACTTGTACATTTATTAAACGACGTTTTGCCGTAAGAATTCTTCTGTCGCAATCTGTAATAAATGCCTGTAGCTGTCCCATAGCCTGAAAAATGTTTAACCAAGATCGGTTGAACACAATGTCGAGCTACTCTATTAGCTAATGAAGTACTGAGTCTAAAACATCGCTTTCAATTTGTTTTACGTTTCAATTTCATTCATTTTTGTTTCTGTTTTAAGCGCGAATAATTATTTCTAATATTAAGTGTAAGAATCATAAGTGGCACCAGTTTGTGTAACAAACGCAATTTTGTAATTTACACTTTTTTCCCCTTGAAATAGATAAAACTGTTATAATAAATTAGGGTATGTGTGTGTGTTGATCTAGTTATAAATTATAATTATCTCCATTTAAGTCACTTTTTATCGTTTAAAATATTAAAACAAATTTCGTATTAGATTAAAATGAATAATTAATTTTTTCAGCAAAAGAGGTGATAATCTACAGCAGAGTTAGAGTTGTTTTAAAGAATATAAATGATATGTTTCGAATGTTTTTAAATGAACTTTAAATTCTATGTGAATTAATTTTGGTTATATTCAAAACATTTCTTTTTGTTTACAAGCGAAAATGTTTAACATCATTTTAAAACTTATATTGACTGTTTAAACTAAATTAAACAATTTATGAATGAAATTTAAAATGCCGTCAGCAATCTACCAAAACTTAAAGCAGACTTAAAAAAAATAATATCTATCGGCGCTTATTTTTCTTTATCCTAGTAACCCCACAGTCGAACCATGGTGGCCACCGGAAAGAATTTCGTGGCACGATTTTAAGATTCTTAGCCGGCTGCGAATCGGTTATGTCACTGTTTCGCACAGTCATATAATCAGCAAATCTTCGCCTCCAACTATGCGCTTCTTCTGTGGCCAGGCTGGTATACCGACAGTTCCACACATATTTCTTACGAGCTCAAAGTTCGTCACGTTCCGGACGCAACATAACCTACCCAGTAACATACAGGATTATCTGGCAAATACTACAACTAACGTAACAAGGGTTATAGTCATCGTTAGAACGAGTGGTTTGACCCAACATATATAAGTTACCTCCGTATACGTGCTGTAATGACCTTAGTAGTTACAAAAGGCGCATATAAAAAAGGTGAGGAGCAGAATTAAAAAAAATAAAATAACCAGCAATAGATTCAAGATGACCAGTTACTGCAAACAAGTTTTATCTCAAAGTTACAGAGCAACGTTATTATCTCATAAACAATTACCTATCTAATTGAATGCTTTAAGCAGACCTTATTGAAAATTTATATCTCTCTCATCACTAATACAGAGTTATAACAAATATTCGCAATTCCGAATTTATTGTAATACTAAAGTAGCTCTATACGGATTGAACTTTCAAGAATCAACATGTTGTGTTCACAAACGGAGGTAACGCATGGTAATCTTCAAAAATTGACCACCCAGGCTTAGAGCACAGAAATCATAAATTCTCGACTTAAAGAATATCAAATATTTTCCACAGACGGATCTGTAGTTGTATCCCAGAACAGATACAACGCTGCCTCTTATCGTGCGAGCAGGAATCAGTCTCAACTATTTCATTTTTCATACACTGGGTCATTACTCACTTCAAAAATGTGTACAACATTTAGATGTTGAGCTTATTCCAAAAATACATCGGATAAATAATATTAATTTTAACAGACACCCTTACAACATTATCAAAAGTTCAGATACATGTGAATGTGGAAAACAAGAAGGATCTATTGAGCATATGGTTTGGAATTGCATATCTAAAAAACAAAAGAACGAAAGAATTGTTAAAATAAATCGTTTGAACATATAATACACTGCCAATTCATATTAATCAAATAATCAGTGAACCAACATCAAAAGCAGCCGTGGAATTATACCAATTTAAAAAAAAACAATCGCGTTGATATATAAATTTAAGTTTAAGATATAAAAATATTATATTTCGGTAATACCGGGGCCAAAAAAAAAATATTAACGGTAAACAAATGTAATAAATATGAAATGTTTAATAAGGAAATATACATATATGCACTAAGTGAGGGGTAGCCAGATTTTATTAATGTATATTCCTTTCACTATGATATTGTGGGAAACGAAATGGCTGATGAAGAGGCTCGAAGAACAATTAGTAGAAAAATTAACTTAAAACTAAACCGGAGAGATTTTTCGATCATGATTAGAAACAACATACATATATGGGAAACAATGAATTTCTGATATTCAGCATCTCTAAAAGCGGACAATATTTTAAGATAGTGAAATCAATTCCGAAATCAAGGCGGTTTAGAGGAACATATAAGTAAAATGGTTAGACTGTAGACTAGTCATTGTCGGGTACTGGTACATCTGGTCAAAATAAATTACTGTATTAGACGCAGACTGGAAAGAACAATATAGATCATCCGATCTAAACGTTCGATTACAATATAGATGATACTTGGAACCTGCAACAAATTATATTATTTTGTTGTAAAAGTTGTTTTTAATGTTGTAAAGAAATACAGTTCTTTAAATATCAAATTAACATTACAAGAAAATGAAATATCTATTTATGATCTGTTGTAGTTTGCGTGAGATAGTTATCGGTCGTGTGTGTTCATGCGTATACCGATATTTAAATCAACTCGTCTTTTGATCATTTAATTTTCGTAATTTTTTATCGAGTAATGAATGTAAAAATAAGATCGATGATTAAGCCGCCGTGGGTTTACCCCCCCCCCCCCCCCCGTCCGCCCGAAAATATTAGCCACTAGCAACGATCAACCTATTAACCACTGTAATAACATCATAGACACAAATGCGACACACAGTTACTGAATACTAACTCCGATAACGTTATTTTATCTTCTTTTTTCATTCCACCTGCAAATAAATCCCAAATAGAATTAATAATTAATAATCTAAAAATTCATAAGACACCTGGATGGGATGAAATTAGGGTTAAAGATATTAAACAAAACCCAAATATATTTATTCCCATTTTGACGAACACGGTTAATTATTCTATAAAGGAAGCTAACACTCCTGATGGACTGAAAAGAGGCATTGTCAAACCGATATATAAAAAAGGACCGCAAATTCAATTTGAAAATTATCGTCTAATAACAGTTATACCTATAATAATAGCTAAAATATTAGAACATTACATTGATAAACATTTAAGAAATTATGTAAAAAAAAACAACTTACTCTATAAAAATCAAATAATGGAACAGTGGAAACAAGAACACATCTCTACCCCGTCCCACCGCCAGAATATAAAGAAATCCGTAGAGCCATGGTGGCCCCCCCAGGGGATCTTACGAGTTTATTATCGCGCGCTCAACCGTTTACGCCTGGGCCACACGCGACTATCCCACGACTACCTGTTGAAAGGCGCTCACCCTCCAACCATGTGTCCTTTCTGTCGCGCACAAGAGCCCATAAATTGCCCTACATTCCAATCCTCCGGAACGAGACTCGGATTTGATAACCTCAACCATGTTCTCTCAAACTCAGAAGCGAACCAAAGTGCAGTCTTCCAATTCGTCAGGGACAGTGGATTAGAGGCATTCCTGTAACCGGAGACTCCCGGGCCGTAATAGTCTAAATATTATACACGGCCCGGGGTCTAACCAAGGTTTGAAAAATTAAAAAAAAAACAAAAAACAAAAAAAACACGGTTTTAGAGAAAAAAGATCTACGATAACATTACTAAGATCGATTGTAAATAAGATAAATATGGGATTGCCGATGGGAAACCAATTTCTAATTCATTTATTGACCTATCTAAAGCGTTTGACCTAGTCGACCATGAATTACTGATCAAGGACTTAGAAAATTTGAGAATTATAAATGATCAACTAAAGTGGTTTAAGAATTACATAAAAAATAGGAAAAGTATAGTAAAAATCGCAGGGAATAAACGTAATAAAAAAACAATTCATTGCGGAGTAGGTCAGGGCACCATATTGGCACCTGTTCTCTTCTTAATTTACACTAACTCGTTACATAAGCATATTAAAAATGCTAAGGTATATGTGTTTGCCGATGATATTGCCTTATTAATGAAGCATAAGAATTTAGAGATGGCAGAAAGATTATTACAAGAGGATATGGATAATTTTAGTAAATGGGCACATGATAGGAGGTTATGTATTAATATAAATAAATCTAAATTACTGCACACTCGGAACAGTACCAAACATATGACACACGATCTGCGAATTACCCTCCATAATAATGATTGCATACATGAAATGCATATAAATAACAATACTCCTTTATGTTGTTGTCCACCGCTTGAGAATATAGAAAATTTTAAATATCTAGGTATATATATACCGATAAATCCTTGAACTGGAAAAAACAAATTCAAAGTTTAAATTCGAAAATCAGACAGTCAATTCCAGCTTTACATAAAATAAAACAGGTTTTAGCATATCGCACATTACGTATATACTATAATTCAATAATAATGTCTAGAATTTTGTATGGAATTCAAATATGGAGTGAGGCTAAGAAAACGAAAATAAATAAAATAAGCAGAATGCAGAAAAGATGTTTGAAACTTATACACCCCTACTGGAAGCAAAATGATTCTGAATCAACTTGGTGGAAAGAAAACAACGAAATGTCCCCCAAGATGTACTATTTATATTATAGATTACTAGAATGTAATGTCAATAATATAAAATTACCATCTAGGCGAAAAATTCGATTAACAAGAAACCAAAATAATATATATTACATCTACCCCCGGGGCGTAAATCTACAAATTGATAATACTGATGATTTAGTTCTAATTAAATTAATTAGTAAAATATCCCATCATATACTAAACGAAAAAAAACTTGGCGTGTAGAAAAAGGAAGTAAGGAAATGGCTGAAAGAATGGTGTAAAGAGTAAAACCTAAGATACGGTTCGAATCATGCCATTTTATAATTTTCTCCTATTGTTTTTTTTTTTATTTTTTTATTTGCGTTTGTCTTTCCTTGTTTTTTTTGTTGTTTTTTTTTTCTTTCTTTTTCTTTCTTTCTTTATTTTCTTTCTTTTCTTCGTATTTGAATATATTTAGCTGCCCTCGTCGGAATGTAGATAAGTACTTACGGTGTGTGTATGGATTTGTATGTGTGCACTATGTTATAAGTTATATAATCTTAGTTGACTATTATTATGATGTATAGGATAAGCAAGAATAATTGTAATTTTGTATCTTAAATAAACGGTAATAAGAGTGTCGGGCACTCACACAACGGGCATACTACCCTGTGAGACTCACAACTTATTTTAAATAAAAAAACAAAAAAACAGCAACTATATCTTTAAACGTAGCTAACGAAAATAAACTGACAGGTTATCACTCCCTCTCATTGCAACCAACGGGCAACAGGTAACACTTCTTTTCCCCCACCTTACCCATAATAATAACGCTACAAATTACGTGATAGCCGCATAACTTTCCATCGAAAGAGTAAGCGATAAAATACCATATACTGGAGGGCGAACATTAGATTTTTTTTTTTTTGCCTGGCGAGAAGCAATTTGGCCACTGACGAAATTCGATGAATAAGTAGAAGCTGGATAATATATAAATTACAATGTAATTCTTAGGCTACCCCCGATTAGAAAAAATGTCCCAATTTTATGTAACGAAATATGTAACGAAAAATGTAACGATAAAATGTCTTAATTTTATATAATCAAAATTAAATGTTAGGATAGGATTTTTGTGATTATGTTATTATTTTTGTGTTGGTGCCAGTAAGAATTACGTTGTAAATTTTGATCATTTTATACAAAGTATAAAAGAGAAAAAGACAGAAATGAAATCAAAAGGGATCAAGGGGCACAGCCCCTTGCGAGGCCAAAATGGCCGAGTTATATATATATATATATACATATAAAGGAAAATCGGATCCATCGAGCAATTTTATATATTTATGTCGAAAGAGAATGAGTAGAAAATTAAAAACTGTCCATATCGCAGCCCAAGTGCAGCAGACACTGGAGTGCGACTGAACAGCAAAAGTTAAAAAAATGAGTAAAGCCGAGAAAAGAAAAAGGAAAAAAAACTAAAAGGAAACAATTCAACCCGGTCGGAGGAAGAAATCCATTTTCGGGAAGCACATCAACTAAATAATTATGCGGTTCATGTTTACAAATTTGAACGAAATTAATAAGGTACGGTCATCAGTACATAGCAATAAATATATACAGTGTGGCAGATATATACCAGTGCCCATTAATTCATTAATTAGAGTGATTATACTATGTTCAAACCAACCACAACTAAAAAACAAATGATTAATGTCCTCTCTAAAACTGGTACTCGTATGATTGTCCAGTTTCGGTACGGAAGACCACTTACAGAAAAATTTCGCAACACTCTAGAATGACCCGAACGCAACCGGCAAATAACTCTAACAAATATACGAACTGTACCAGACGGAACCAAAGACGATATGTGGACAAACTAGGGCAAAGAGAGCAAAGATGGTTGAATGACCCTATACTTTCTACCTATATTGAGAAAATAATATTTAAAAGCTCACCAGTCTACTCTATTATCCCTTTTAATTTTCTCCATTAAGTCGGTAGAAAGAAAAAAAAGTAGCGCTCTTAGCTACCGCATCAATACTATCATTAAGAAAAATACCGTGGTGACCAGGTAGCCAGCAAAACTTGATAATTCCACCAAGCTGTGCGATACTCAGGCATTTATTCCTGATTTCCAGTACTAGGGGGTGAATTTTATAATTAAAATGACAACCCTTAATAGCCAAAAGGAAGATAAGACTATCCGAGCATATAACAAAATTCCCATTGGAATGGAGGACATTTAAAATATATTCACAAGCCTTTTCAATAGTCAAGAGCTCCGCCGTAAATACCGAAGGCTCGGAAGGCAACCTAAACTTCTGCTTAAAAATATTCGGGATGAGGAACGCAGTATCCACATCTGTATTGGTACCTGGAAATTTAGTATCGTCCGTGAAGATCTACATATAATGGGAATTCTGGGATTCCATAATACTTAAAAAATGATAGTTAACTGCATCGGGAGGTAGATTAAATTTACTGAAAAGAGTGAATATTAATATCAATATTGATTAAGTTTATATCATAAGGAAGATTGAACTACATGGAAGGAAAACGGAATCGAGGCAGCGTAATATTTAATATATTTGCTAATTCTTTTAACAAAAAGAGGCATTTTTTTATTGAAAAATTTCCATTTTTTGTGCAGATCCATACCCAGTGCCAGATTAAGCAAACGCGGGGCCCGTAGTAAATTACATCGAGGGGCCCTTGATCTACTAAGTTCTTAAGTATAAAGAGGTAAAACAATAATTCAATACTTAATATGTTTATTTTCCATCTATAGGTTACAAATTATGTTCGTGTTTAACAGTAAAGTAGATTACAATAGGCCCTGTTGGCTTTTGACAAATACAAAATGCCAGAGTTTTTTTTTTTTTTTTTTTAACCCCCCTTTGGGCATGTCAACAAAGGATCTTCGCCCAGAAACGAAAGGAAGGAGAAGGATCAGTTAAATGTCGATTCGGTCAGCTATTGATAAGATAAAAGAACTGAGGATAGGAACAACTGAGATCGACGGAAACGATAAGATATACGAGGCACAATAAGGAGTCTAGAGTTTGAGTGACAGCAGATTGGAATATAAAGAGGTGCGTTCGTTCACAAGGGATGAACATTCAAAGAGGATATGGTCAGGATCACAGACGGCTTCGTCGTCAGGGTGAAGAGGGCAATAAGGGGAAAGAGCGAGATGAAAACGAAAACGTGAGGAAGGAAGAAGAGTATGATTCAGACGTAAACGGATAATAGGGACAATAACGGAGCGGTGAAGCGAAGGAAAATCGTAAAACCAAGGCCGCGTGGGAAGATTAGGTTGGATGGAAAACTAAAAGGAAGGATGATTAGAAAAGGAGGAAACGTAAAAATCTGACCAAAATCTAACATGAAACTTTTTGCACAATGGGAGTAAATTAGAAACGGGAATTTTAGAGAAAAAAAAGTGGGAGGATACAGCAATCTGAGCCAAGGAATCTGCCATTTCGTTACCCTCTATCCCCATATGACTGGGGACCCAGAGCATTTCAATGCGGACAGCGTGAAGTGAGAAGAGAGTGTGAATGAGAGAGCGAATACGGAGGATGAAAAAATGCCAGAGTTGAGATTGCCCTGGCAATTTAGAATAATTTTGATAAGAAACTAACATTTTGAAACTGACGATTAATAACGACGAACTTTTATTATTTTTTAAATTTTTACAAAGTAACTTTTCTAGATTTAATGTGGGCGAATTTAGAGATAATACTACTCGTATCAATTTCTCTGAGCAAATCATATTCTATATTCATCAATTAAAAACACCCAGTATAAAAATAAAAGAGAGATAATTCAGACGTTCTTGACTCATCGCGTTCCACCATAATTCATTTTTTATACGCTTCAATGTCAAAAATGAACGTTCACCACTGCAGTTAGTGTCATCATGAGAGACAAATAGATGCGCAAAGCAATTTCTAAATTGGACAAACATGATTCTAATTCCATTAGGAATTTATAATATTGAATTTCCAGAGCTTCGGTTTTTGAACTGTCAATCGCACTAGCCACATCCGTTTTCAGTAGCTCGGCAAACTCTGACTATAATTGGAGTTTTTTTCAAAATCTCTTCTGCTGTAATAGATTTTAACTGACGAAATAATCCGAAAACACTACTTTGTTTTTGGTATGCTTTCATGCGTTTATCTAAAGCAGATAGTGTGTTATCAATAATGACAACAAACACCTCAATTTCAAACTGTTTAGCAGGTGTTTAAAATGTACTAGAACCGCTAAAATGGTCATACTTTGTGTTTCGCTTGCGTCACCTTGAAGTCTATTGCTGATATTCACGACAGCCTTTTTGGCTTTTGCTTCAATATTTGAAAATGTTGATCGCATTGTTTGAACATATCCATATAATGATTCATAAAGACCCTGTATTGAGGTCTATATTAGACGATTGCAGTGACGCATTAGTCGCTTGCACGCGTTCTAGGATACCATTCCACGTAATTGCCATTATTCCCGTTTCCAATTTAGTCATCTTTGAAACTAGTCCGTAAGCTTGATTACGACACTCTGCCTTTTTATCTATATTATTGCAAATATCATCCAGCACTTGCTTGATAGCGGTAAAACCGCATGAAAGTGCCTTCGTAACATCAGCTCTGGTGGACCACCTAGTATCCGACAACCTTCTCAAAATCGGAATTTTAGAAGTAAGAGCGTTCGTAAGAAGACCCCAACGATGTGTAGAAGCAGAAAAAAAATTATAAAGATTTTCAATAAAATCGAAAAAAAATAATGCTTTTGTACAACAGTCTGCAGCGCACTTAGCGACTAAAATTAATAAATGTGCAAGACAGGAATGTATTCTGCATACTTATTTATTCCTTTAATTCGTGCTTGCAGGCTGCTGTATTTTCCGCTCGTGTTGCTGTCATTATCATAGCTTTGTCCGCGACAATCTTTGATATCAATGCCATTCTTACTTAAGAAATCTAGTAAACTTTATCAAGTTGTTCAGCAGTATGGCCTTCCATGTTTAAGGACTTAAGAAATCTCTTAACTTGCCCAAGTGGTAGAACATAGCACACTATCAGAGTCAGTTGGTCTACATGTGATATATATGGAGTAGAATCTAATGACAAGTACCTGGATCTCTTAATTTCGCAAATAATTTGATCCAGCAGGCTTGATGCAATTAATTTGATAAATTCCTCACATGTTGTTTTAGATAAATATAACGTGTGTCCTTCTCCTTTAAGGGAATAAGTTTGAATATGTTGGGCCATAAAAACGTCAAATTCGGAAAGTAATTCTAATAAACCTAAGTAATTCCCATTATGTGTTGAACCAATAATTTCATCACTACCCCAAAACGCAAGACCTCGTTCTGCTAAAAACTTTATTACTGCAATAATTCGTTTTAAAAGCATCTGCAAATAATTTTGTTCAGTCTGAATTTGGCTCACAAGTTGAGAATCGACACACGCATTCTTGTTTTTGCGATTTAACAGCGAAATTATATCTTTTCTATGCGGAGTGCTTTTTTCGTGCCTTTTCAACAAATTGTTCGCATTCTTCCAGTCATCGAACGCATCTTTCGTAAATCGTGCTGACTGATTAATATCTGAATCTATAACTTTGCAAACAAAACAGAAAAGTCGCCCTTTAGTTTCTGAATAGCACAACCAATTTCTGACGTGAGTTTTATTAGTAGGTTCATGTTTATAAGTGAAAAATTACTTTTGGCAGAATCGTGGACTAATTTCTTTTTCATATATTTTCTTTGAACCTAAAAAGTCACTGTTCATAATATGTTACAGTTCGGTGCTTCCTTTCGCAATCCAATAATTTCTGTCAAAGTTTGCCCATTTAGCGCCCTTGCCGGAGAAAGCAACGTTTGCACGCTGCCCGAGGAAGCCTGAGAAATTGAAATGATTTGCTTGGGAAATTTTCAAAAAATGTAGCCTGGAATTCATCATAATTATTATCATTATTTTCTAACTCAGATAGGGTGATCATATAACGTCACGGCGGCCGAATCCGTCTCAATATTCAGCTTATTTTAATACCAAAATAGATTATGTCCTTTGAGATCTCTTTTCGAAAAAAAACATTTATCCCAGTTTAAAAAATATTTAGCTTATTTTAATACCATGGTGGAACATGTCACAATCCTTCCTAAAGGTTTGAACCGGGCACACCGCAAATTATTTATGAACGAAATTGGTAACGATCTTACTATGTTAGGATTACGAAATGGTTATGAAAAATTTAATTACAGGATACTTTTATAACTTATATAGACTTATTATTAGAAAATAATTTTTTGATATATGATTGCTAAATTATAATAAAAATAATGTGAACTGTAAGTCTTACAAATAAATAGAAAATTTCAACATTTTGAATCGAGCTATTTCAATTCTACTACGCACCCACATTGAGTGTCGAGTATGTAGAGTCAATTATCAGTCCGATTAAAATTCTGTACATTTATACGAGTGACTTTTTGTCGAATTTGTGCGTTTACCTTATGAAATTATGTGTTTTATTTTCGCCAAAGAAATAATCGGTTGCCGATTGTCTGCAATGGATTGTCTTGGTTGGAAAAGATGTAACGTTTCATCTTTGAACGACATCAAGTAAATTCAATGTACCACGACTTAATAAGTTTCACTCAAAAAATTACGCTAAGGCGAAGGCGGGTCTGGATACGCGAGGCCCCCTTCTGAGCGGGGCCCGTAGTAATTGTTTCTCTTGCTACCTGCTTAATCCGGCACTGTTCACACCATTAACTATTAGCAGATGATTAAAAAAATGACAGTATTTAATTAAAAATTTATCAACTAAAGCTATTCTTTTAATATATGTACAACGGTGACACCATCGTCTCCATCTGAAGGCAAACTAAGGGTAAGACCTAAGGTTACCTGTGATATAAGCCTCAATCCAAGATTCTGAAAAGTCTCTAGCCTCTTAAGAAGAGAAGTTGCAGCCGAACCGTAAAAAACCGCACCATAATCCAACCTGGATCTCACTAGAGATTTATATAGTAAACTTAAGATCACAGGGTCCCCTCCCCAAGATGAGTTACTAATCGCTTTTAAAGGATTATTCATATTCATGAGTTGATTGGATAATGCATTAATGTGTGGCCCCCAGGTAAATCTGGAGTCAAGGAATAATCCTAAATATTTATCCTGTGATAAGAAAGGAATACATTGATTATAGATATATACTTGCAAAATGGTACTGTTAAATGGACGGAATTAAAAGATACAAAAGGATGATTTTGAAGGAGATAAAATAAGACTAATATTTTGAAACGAGTTACAAACCGAGATGACAGAAGTTTGAAAGTTTATCATAGCCTCAGGTAAATGTTTGTGGTATGTATATATTATAAAATTGTTGGCATACCATAAAATTCTAGTCGAATATCAAATTTGACTATTAAAAACTGACATGACATAAATGTTAAGAAGTACTGTACTTAAAATTGACCCCTGGGCAAGTCCTCTATAAGTTCTACGTTCAACGGTAGTTTTAGTTATCGGATGTAAGAAAAACAGATTTATGTTTATGAAAAGTTTACACAATAATTTATCCATTCGAATGGGAGCTCGAATTTTAGTTACTTCATTAAATAAGATAGAAATGGATATATTATCGAAAACCCCGACTATATCCAAAAACACATTTTTATTCCTTCCATCTTTCCTCGCCCAATAAACAAAGTCTGCACGTATTTTTCTCCTAATTTTAATCTCAACAATTTTCCCATTCCCTCGTTTCTTAATAGTATCCCCCCCCCCCTTCATTATTGGAAGCGATTGGAACGCTCACTCTCCTCTTTAGGGCTGTTCTGGTCGATTGCACCCTGAAAATTAACTTCACTGTTTTTAATAGCATTTACTTCATTTTTTAGTATGGTTATTACTGCCTGGTCTGATTATTAATCCTGATCTAGCGCCTCACTGGAGTTGCTAGGATAAACTTATTTCTGTTCTTTACCTTTTCCTTTTGTCTTTCTTTACCTTTTCCTACACTATTTTTACCGCGAGCAACATTGCTTATGGTAATGTATCCGCACAATGTATAAAACAAAAAAAAAAGGATAATAACGCTTCCTTTACTTTTACCTTTCCTTCACCTCTATTATTATTATTTTTTTTTTGAAAATATATATGTTTATTAATATTTATACATTCCCTCGTCAAGCTATACTCTTGTCGACGAGTTTTCTTACATCTAAATATGCCTACATTATACTACTTATATACTATACAATTTTATCGCCGCGCAAATATTTTATTACAAACTTATCCTATTTTTCCTTATTTCTAATTTAGCTATAACTAATCTACTATCTATTTTATTTTTATCTTTTATTATTTTATTTACTTATTTTATTCCGTCTCTTTCCCTTTCCCTTTTTTCACTTTTGTTTATTACTATTTCCGTACCCTCTTCTCTTATTTAATGCTTATTATTGTTCCTATATTTCCCTCTTTCTGTAGCCATTCCTTTATTTTCTTTTTTTTCACCCCAATTTTTTCCTCCTCTAGTATTTCTTTAGGCATTTTATTTAACAACTGCGTTATAATGTATTTGTCTGTTTGCTCCCCCATCTTTGTTTTAGCTAACAGCAGTTTGTACAAATAGTCTTACTTCGGCTCGTATTCTATTTTTATTCTTTCTTCCAATTCTATTTCCTTCTCTGTCATTATGTATTCCCATATCTTTACGAATAAATACATTCCCCCAAACGCTCAGTACGTCTTCTTTTTGCATTATTTCACTTTCGGTCTCATATTTGTGATCCGATATTAATTTCAAGCATTTTATTTGCAGTTTACTTATTTTCCCCACGTATGTTTTCCTAGCCATTCCCCAGGCTTGAATTCCATATCTGATTCTCGATTCCACTAGCGCATGATACACTATTTTTAACGTTTTATTTGTTGCATATTTCTTTAAAGTGTATAATGCTGGTAATGTTTCCCTAATTTTCTTTGCAATGTATTCCGTATGTCCGTCTCACCTCAAGTGTTGGTCCACCATTATCCCCAAATATTTATATTGGGTCACTACTTCTATCTTCCGGAAATTTATCTTCTCACATTCATTTCTTTCTTCCCACTCATGTACACATTCGTTAGAGTGCATTATTAAATTTGGATAGTATTCATTATACCTATCCCTTTTCATACGTAGTACCATTGCTTTAGTTTTTGATACATTAATTCTTAGATTTTTATCATGCGCCCATCTGCTTATTGTGATTAGGTCTTTTTGCATTTTCATTTCTGTCTCCTTGATATCTTTATGTGCTGTAACTATTGCTATATCATCCGCGAACGAGTATATATCGCTGTATTTTAATTCCTTGTATAAACCGTTTGTATATATAATAAACAGTATTGGCGCTAAGTTACTACCTTGCGGAACTCCTACATTCAACTCCTCTTTTTCACTTCGTGCATTTAATATATTTACACATGTTTTCCTTTGGTTTAGGTAGTTTTCGAACCAATTTTTAACACTGTGCGTTATTCCAATCTCCTCTAATTTATTTATAAGTATTTTATGGTCAATCGTCTCGAATACTCTAGTTAAATCTATGAATGTTATCAGTACTTTCATCCCTTGTTCAAAATTTACCCTAATTTTTTCTGTAAACTCACCGAGTGCTTTCGATGTTGATTTTCCTTTTTGAAACTCGAATTGTGTTCTATCAATTATCTGATTTTCCTGTAAATATTTCGTTAAACTATTTGCTACATACTTTTCTAAGATTGTTGCAATTACATTACTTACTTCAATTGATCTATAATTTTCATATTCACTGTGTTTGCCTTTTTTTATATATTGGCCTCGTTTTCGATATCTTTAATCCATCTGGTATTCTTCCTTCACTTAGAGTCATATTTATCAGTTTCGTAATTTTTTTTACTATATTTGTTTTCATTGTTTTTATATCTTTTATTCTTATCCCATCTAGTCCTGTGGACTTTGTTTCTTTCAATCCCTCAATAATTTTCCCCACTTGCTCTATGTTTGCCTTAGGTATGTACATATTTACTTTCGGATCATTCTCTTTTCTTTTCCCTAATAATACTTTGTTACATTTGTGTTCTAGTTTTTTATACCATTTTAATTTCAATTCCTTCTTGCCCCTTCGAAAAGTGTTTCTCGATCATCTCATCTACTCCTAGATTCCTTTTTTTTCCTATGATCTTATTTATATTTAACCACGT
Organism: Icerya purchasi; assembly: GCA_039619475.1. Lineage (NCBI taxonomy): Eukaryota > Metazoa > Arthropoda > Insecta > Hemiptera > Monophlebidae > Icerya > Icerya purchasi. The sequence goes on along the minus strand of CM077116.1, from coordinate 292,312,715 downwards.
TTTCCTGATGTCCCCTTGTACTCCCGCAAAACTTTTCTCGATAAACATGTCTTTTTGCCGTCTTATTTCTGCATTTACTTTATTTCTTAACTGCTTATACTTATTTCTTAACTCCGCATTTTGGTTGTTCTTTTTTACTTTTTTATACAATTTGTCTCTGTTCGTTATCATTTCGAGTGTCATCCATTGCTTTTTCCTACGTGTTTTATCACTTGCTTGCATATTTTTTGTTTGGCTACATTCTTCATATACTTTTTCGAATTTTTCCTTTATATCTCTATATACTTTTTCAGCTTCTATTTCCTCTCTTTTTTCTTCCCACTTTATCATTTTTAGTTTATTTTTTACTTTATTTTCTATAACGATCCTTCTGTTTATTTCGCTTGATTCCTCTTCGATTTTTTCCCTCTTCATTTTTACTTTACACATTATCATATTGTGATCCGCTATTTTAAATTTCTGTCATTGTTTCCTTCCCTTCCCCAATTTGTAACAACATTGCGATCTATTCTTTTTTTTTTTTTAAATTAAAAAATAATTTGTGGGTCCCGCAAGGCATACCGCCCATCTGCGGGTGCCCATCACGCTTATCATCGTTTATTCAAGAAAAAATGTGTTACAATAGTTCTTTACTTATATTATTCATTTTCATACTTATAAATAGTGAGAAAATATAAACTAAAAATAAAATTTAAATAATAAAACAAGGCTAAAAAAGATAAAAACAAAGAAAAACTACTTATTTATACAATTTCATAACCACATGTTCGACAAAGATATAGCCAGTTCCCAATTTATCTAATCTAATGTCACTCAATGTTATCAACCAACCATTGCTTAATTAATAATTTCCAAATTTCTATTTCTTCTTGCATTATACCTTCTGGGATTCGTTCTAGGAGCTTAATCAGAACTATTTCATCAGTACTATCAATCTTACTATTTATGCCTTTCGGTCGAAGAAAATATACCTCCCTATTACTCCTCGTTGTCCTGCTTCTTGTCATTGTAGCTATTGATATATATTTGTGAAGTCTTATATTCAAGTAATCGGTGATAAAAGTAGTACATGCTTGGAGACATTTCATTTTTCTCTCTCCACCGGCTAATATTGCTGTTAACCTGTTTTTTACATTAGGTAATATTATCTTTAAGCATTTCTTTTGCTGACTACTAATCTTTTTGATTATCGTCCGTTTTGCTTCACCTCAAATTGATAGACAATACTATAGCGTTATAGTATACACGCAAACTAGCATATAATATTGAAAGAGCCAATTCTTCCTTCTAGTACCTTAAATTGTAGCGCTGGGTTAATACCTTCAGTTGGTGAGCCCAAGAGGGAAAAAAACAATAACTTCTTGAACAGGCGTTAAAAACTTATCTAGAGAAAGTTCCTTTAAACTCTACTTGATATATATTTTTAATTTTATTTTGTGCTCAGGTTCTCTTCTACTCTTTTATAATCTCTTTATTGTTGTCCAGACCTAAGGAAACTTTTCCAAAGTATCCTAAATAGACGTTTCGTTTAAGGAGTAATAATGATTTACTTTCTCGTAATATGTTCCGGTTGCACCGTGGTTTTGATCCCTCTGAGACTGCCTTAGTCTTTTTATTTTTGATGTTTACAGATCATTCTTAAATTTAAAATTATATACTAGCAATCTTTAACATTATCAGTGCTTTTGAAAATACCCATTTCCCATGAGTTGTTCTTCGAGTTCTTCAAAACAATTCAGTTCACTTCTTTAATCCTCTTTATTCTACTTCTAGAACTTTACATCGTGATTTCCCATAGGAACCCTATTTGGCCTCTACATTTTTCAATGTAAATATATTCTTAATATCTTCTTTTCTTCAAAAAAGCTGAATCTTAATTCGGCGAATGAAAAACTCAATAATTCTTTATCTGCATTAAATAATTCACTCTCTGATTTGCACCTTTTTAATTTTACTTATCGACCTTTTAATTGCTCTTCGATAAATTTATCGTAATTCTTCTTTGTCGTTTTCAAATGTACCAACTACTTTCATATGCTAGTTCTTAAAATATTAAAATTATTCAAATTCATTTTTCAAAACAACAAAGTAAAAACGAGATCTAATATCTTAATTATCCTTTACAATCTATAATACGTTTTAAAATAAATTAATGCATCCACATCTCTTTTTTGTAAACCAGATTGCGTTTAAAATTTTTGCCTTCGCCTCTGTCTAGGAGTCCTTAAATCAATTTCTACTTCTGCCATCCTTTCTCTTTTTACCTAAATTTAATTTAGAATATTATTTTTTTATAAAACGTCTTCCAATCTCTTTCATAAAATTTATCTCTTTTTACTTGTTCATAGTTTAGAATTAGGATTTACTTCTTCTAAAAAAGTTGCCATTTCCTCTCCTTTTTGAATGGTTTTGCCCGTGGGTAAAGTAATATAAAGCGAGTATTAAACCTATAGTAGGATATCAGAGATGAGGTTCATAACGTACTAAACCAAATGACACTGATGAGAGTAGGGAATTTCTCTTGGCCACTTTTAGTTTTCCAACTTTCTCTGGGTATCCCAATCGATTTAGTGCGGATTGAACGGGACTCACAGCACCTGTTTACAGACAAATATATAAATATACTAGCTGAAATATCCAGTGTTATCCGGCCGAAAATATATTTATCCGCATATAATTTAATTAAAAATAATTAATAATTTATATTTTATTTATATGAACAACAATAATAATAATAATAATAGTCGAATAAATTAATGAGTTTTTTATCGAAGAATATTATATTTGGTGCAGTTAGATGTCATGTATATTATTGAATGTAAAAAAAAAAAAAAGTGATTATTATTTTATTTAATTTTTGGATAAATTTTCAAGCGAAAGAAGTCCGTTCGTAAATCAAGACTTCAGATTACCCTTCAGGCCATCGCATATCACATGTAACACTCGCTATGTTATCATCACATGGTTCGTCGGGATGTAAACAGAACGGATGAACGTACAGAGATGAAGCGAAAATGAGGTTACTGCTTCCGTAAAAGGGAGGAATGTTAGGAGAGGTGGCAATATGATTATTTTTCGGGAATATTGAAATACGCGTCAAGCGTTAATGTTGCTAGTACACTACTTTGAGCAACACTTACGTTCGGCAACGAAACCTGAACGGACTTCTTGACATACTATACTATAAAATGCTCCGATTTTAAGCGTAGGCTTCCTCAGGTCGACTCCATTCACGTCTATCTAACGCGATTCTGTGAAAATGCTTACATTTTATGAACTTTTGTAAATCATCTACCGATCTAGTTTGTCGTTTCTCTGCTGTCCAATGTTTTGGAGGACTTAAGTTTCGTAGTATAATTGATGTTTTAATTATAATTATTAATTTATGCCATGATATTCCTGAAGGATTCAAGTTGTTCCAAAGTTCTATGGCACAATATATGGCTTTGTCACAATTTACTACACCATCAGTGAAAGTTAGCTACTGTTTGGTTAGGCAGAGAGAATTCCATTTTTTCCATTGAATAGTGTGCATATGACATCGAACTATATCGAATGCATGATTCTTGGACAACAACAACAAATGGATTAATTTGTTTAGTTTTTAGTGAAAAACTATTTGCAATTAAGTCGCAATAGTCCGACTGAAAGTAATTATTTTTTAATTTTTGATTACATTTGAAAGAAATAAATAAATCATGGCAACCATAATTACGCACATAATCATTGCATCGTGCGTTTTCTCCTGTAAATATTACGAAGGCCTACGAATGATTACGGTAAAATTACACTTACTCGCGGATTCACTTTTGCATTTGCATTCTTTGCATCAAAAGATGATCATATTCTTTTGCTCGCAATCTGTTCTAGTTATGATTAATAAAACTTAATCCTTCGTTAATTACTTTTGCCGTCATATTAATAATATGCGTGTATTAATTAAAAAAATTGTTGAAAATATAAAACAAAAATTACCTAAGCTTTCTTTAATTATTATTCTATGAGCGTAGTACTGTATTCATTCAACAATTTTACTACTACTATTACAGGCAGAATTAGTTTTAGGGAATATTAACACAATAACCATCTTCGGCATATGAAAACACGAGAACGTATTGTAATGAACGTTATACGACTAATTGTAAGATGAAATCCCTAAACTTTTTGTGATTTTCCATAACGACCGTAGATAATAATATTTCGAGGGCCTTTATTTGCATCTACTAAGAGTCCTGCTACCTCATTTGAAGTAGGTGCATTATAATGTGTTCCCTGTGTTCATTTTGTGGAACATGATCCGAATGAATTAATTTTTATTTCAGAATCATTTGTTGCAAACATTGATGGTTTTAAAACAACTTTTATGAGTATGTAAAAAAGATTGTAAGCCTTTTTTTTATTAATTCTACATATAAATTTGGTTTCTGACCTAGTCACAATGAAATTTCATTAGCTTCCGAAATTAAGTAAATCCGTAAAAAAAGCTGATTACTATAATGTCATTATAAACTTCCTATTTAACGATGTAATTAATGTTGAATTTTGAATGAAGACGTTTAATTACCTTTCCGAATCTATTCTGCTCCAAATCATGTCGTTTGAAAAGATGAATAATCAATTATACTTTGCTACTTTATCTTAAATTACAAGTTCTATACAAGGTTCTGAAAATAGCGGAATTGCAGGAAAAATTAACTAAAGAAAAAATTTACGTAAGACTTATATATAGAATATAGGATTGATGTAATTTCGAGCGAGGATCAGCCTTTCTTAGGGTTGTCGAGCTTCCCGATATGTGGAAAATCTGATTGTAGGCATCTGTGGAAGAATCAGTTAGCTAATCTATTAATTTTTTCATGAACCATTTCAACGTCTGCTATGTCTTGTAGCTTTATTATTGGGGAGAGCCAGGGCAGACTCAAAATCAGTTTAAGCACTTTACTTTTATTCGATTTGGATTTTTTTAATGCGGCATCCTGCATTGGTTTCTCATACGGGCGCGGCATATTGAAGATCCGTAATTTGTTTATTAAAATTAGTCGTGAAATTCTAGCTATCAAAGAATACAACAATTATGTTAGTAGACTAACTTTAAGTATGTGTTCGATGTGTTTATGAAACTTAAACTTGGGGTCTAAAACAACTGCAAGATAACTTACTTCTGGTTTCCAATGCACAATATAATCCCTGAAGTTGAATGGGTTTTGTGGGATGATATAGCGGTGTGTAGATCGCTTGGGTTTTTTCTTGGGGTTGATGATATATTTTCCATTTAGTGAAATAGGCCTGGATTTGGTCTACGGCTGACTGTAGATTTTGGCTGATGTTGGTTGCAAGTTTGTCTGCCGTGAGTATGGCTGCATCGTCGACGAAAATTGACGTCACACAATCGTCACACGAGGGAAAATTAGCTGTGAAAATATTGTAGAATGTCGGTGATAAGCAGGCTCCTCGAGGGCATCCGGCGTCACCTGTAAAAGTTCTCTCTGATTTGCATTGCCCTACATGCACTTCGAAGAATCTATTACTGAGGAAGCTCCGAACAATATTGGTAATATAAGAAGAGAAACCTTTCTCTATCATCTTGTAGATAAGTTCATCATGTCAAACTAAGTCGAATACTGCCTTTGCAAGGTGAAGTTACTTGTTACGATCTTTTTTATCCTCATGAGCACCTGGGTTGTATTATGTTCTCTTCTAAACTCGAATTGTTGGGGAAGTAACATATTTCTAGAATCTCGTGGATTTAAAATGATTGAATTATTTTATTCATTTTAATATTATTAATTAATTATTGAACGAAAAGTTTTATGGTTTTTTAAATTGTTTATTTTTATTAATTCCCTACACCTATATTACTTGAATGACCGACCGCTAAAAAACACAGTGAATTAAGTATACGCCAGTCGAAAACGAGCAACAACGATTAATCAAAAAATAACATAAATTGTACGTATCACTCTGCTGCGGCTGCTGAATTGTCGGTTTTCCTTGCTGGCGGGTGGGTGGTATGTTGGTGTTTCAGCATGGATTCTTGATGAACACGAGGAAGAGACACGGTAATCGTATTAATATCTTTTACAATTATTTACCGACTTTATTAATTATAAAACGGAATTTTGAAGCGATCGGGTTACTAGGACCTTCTTAGAACGTGCTTTTCGGGTTGTCCACAGATCTAGTTATTCAGCCAGAAGAGATCGATATTTTTCCACGATTTGACGAATACAGTCTTTCGTCTTGAATGATTTTTGCAATTCGATTTTTTATTTTGTGCTATGCCCCCCCCCAACTGATATACCGATCAGTTTATTTACTACCCCATTATCATATGCATCCTTCAAAGGCGAAATCGATTTGCATCCGATAACCCCCCGCTAGCAACTAATTAACATTTACTGACACTATCACCCTCTCAACACGCTCTACTCAGTGGCAATCCTGGCAAAATTTTTAGGTGGTGCGAGATCTCAAAATGGCGCCCCTCCAAATTTAAAACTTAGCGTTTTTTCTATGTATTTGCTTATCCGCGATTGTGCTTTACATAGTTTACGTTCAGACGAAAGAGAATTTAATTTTTTATATATAAACAGTACCAGACCGACCAAACATCTACATGCATATCTGAATGTCAACTTGTCAAATGCGAAATAATAACAACTAATATTTCGCCTATGCATTGGCGCTTTAAGATCTTCTCCTATTCCTGCGATTCTATCCGAATCTTCCACTCAACCTCTTTCCACTCGTCGTTCAATCCTCGGTTATCGATTTTTAATAAAACGCCTCCCCATTTTGTCATCCAATATTATTCCTTCCTATCTTCATATCAAAAATCACTGGCGCTTGGCGCCTCATACAATTCCGATTTTATCGCATATAGCTGCTCGTGTTTCCAATTTTTCTCCCTACGTTTCCTCTTATAACAGTCTGCCTTACTTTTCTTTAGATTTTAATAGCATATGGCACCCCATCAATTTCTCCTCTCTTCCAGTCCGAGCTAATTCTTCCTCTCACAATGTAGTCAACTTCGAATTCCTTCAGCTGCTGAACTCTTCTTTTCCTTCCCATGCCTTAATCTTCTCGGATGGCTCCAAGAGTGATAGGGGCGTGGGTGGTGCGTATACGTCTCCTACGTTCCTGCACTCTGAGTCTTTTAGACTTCATTCCTTCTGCTCTATCTTCTCGGCCGAGTCGATCTCAATTCTTCGTGCAATTCATTTCATATCCTCTACGAGTGGAGTTCACAAATTCCTGATTGTCTCTGATTCCAAAGGCGTTCTTCAAGCCATCTCCTCTCCTCCTTCTTATACTTCTGACGGTATCATCCTCTCTATCCGATCTCTTGTCTCCTCTTTGTTCTCGTCCCGTTCCATTCTCATAGACTTTCTATGGGTCCCTAGTCATTTCGATATTTTGTGGGCAATGACTCAGCTGACTCTTTAGCTCGTTCAGCCGCCCGCATTGGTCCTTTCCTCGACTCTTTCCCTGCTTCAGACATTCGTTGTTTATCACGCTCTAATCATTCCAAACTTTGGTCTGACATGTATCCATCTTTATTCTCAAATCGCTTTTCACAGTACCGTCTTATTCAACCGGTTCCTAGTTTCCTGCCTTGGTTTCAATCTATTCCTACTTGTCGTCGTTCCACTGTTGTTTCCTTAATTAGGCTTAGAATCAATCATTCCCTACTCCCCTCTTCTCGCTGTCGTTTTTCTTTAACTCTTTCTCCCTTCTGCTCTCTTCACGCTTCTGAGCCTTCTTGTATTTGTGATTCAAATCACATCCTATTCGAATGTTCTGCACTCTCTAACGAACGTTCCTTTCTTTACGCTCAACTTCTAGTTTTGGGTCTTCCCACTCCCTTTAACGCTACCTATATTCTTTCCTTCCCATTGCCTTCAGTTATTCCATTGCTGCTGTCCTTTGTCTTTTCCATTTCTGACCGTCTGACTATTCAGTTATAACTCTTAATTTTTCATGTTGTTGGGTCAAGGCCACTGGCGCGCCCTGGGTAGGGGAAAAAAAAAACTAATATTTTGTTTGACAACTTCTTTTTAAAACTGTTATCCTGCGGACAGTAATCAATTTTAAAGTAAAAGAACAACCAATTTGATAAAAAAAACCTAGATGGCCACTTTTCGAGCTTTTACACTTGTAAAGTCCGAATAATTTAACTTCTGGACAACGGCATTTTCTGTAGACAAAATTCCAAGATCTGATAGTCCTTCCTGATACATAGTAAATCGTAAGTAAGCTTTTATAATTTTTAATTTACTGAAACTTCGTTCTCCTTTAGCGAGAGTTATACCTAGTCGCAAGATATGAAGCGCTGTCCACATATTCGGGAAAATATCCTCCCAATCATTTTGTTTTATAAGTTAAAGAACTTTCAATGGCTCTACTGATTGAAAATCTTTTAATGTTCAGGCTCATAAGTTCCTCAACCAATTCGCAACCAGACACATCACATTTTTCCCCATCGGTTAAAGTGATTTGCAAATCAGCACAGCCTTTTTCCAATGTGGATTTCTCAGGAATTATTTTGATGTTGTATAAAAATTACCACATGTATCGTTGAATTTTGACGGTTGTCTAAATCGGCTGACCAATGCATTCTAAATTGTATCAATTATTGGGGAAAAAACGTTCATTTTAAATAACTTTTCAGGCTTAGTTGGTGCCTCATCTACGGCTTCGTATTCAAATAACAATTTCTTTTTTCGGGATCGGACTGGCTTAAAAATCGGATCTACCTCAGCCTGGGATGCGATTTCCCTAGCTGTTATTAGGGTAGATGAAAAAGTCAAGTACTGTTTCATAAATTCAATGCAGTTTTTCAGCAATTGCAAACGTTTGGTAAATCCATAGTTTCATACTGCATAGCCTTACAATGTTTACTTAAAACAGTATATCATATTTACCAAGCCATTACAGTAATTATGAACTCAAATTGCTCCATTTTCTGTACCTACGACAAGGATTCTGATACTGTAACTGAATCATTTGTTTCTTCGTGAAAATTTAGAAGGACATTACGAACTGAAGAGCAGTGAAAGCGAACAACAGAAAGGCAAGAAACTCTATTCTCCCAGCGAATTCCGCGAACTTCTTTCAGGGATAATCCTTCTATGTGCTTGGATATTACTTCTCATCGCTTTGTTGATCCAGAAAATAAAACAAACAGTCTTTGGAAAAATTCAAATAAAAAAATAGATTTAACAGATGTTTTGGCTACATTTGCTATCACGAAATGCAGGCTATGGACATCCATATGGATTAAAAATTGCTCGAGAATATTGTTTAAGACTTCTGGTTTGGACACCTTTCTTTACTCCTACCATGTTCGCACCATTATCGTATCCTTGACTTTGGCAATCGTTTACGTCGAAATCAAACTTTTGTACAATTGTGTTAAGGAAGAAGCCAGTGAGTCCTGCTCCAGAAGAATCACTTACCGGCTTGTAAGCAACAAAACACTTTCTTACTTTGACTGCTTCTTTATTAGTGTCAACAAAACGGAATGTTAGTGATAACTGTTCAACATGGTTTACATCAGGAATGCAGCCTAGTATTATGGAGAAGTATTTAGCTGACTTTACCATATTTAAAATATTATTGCGAACTTCACTTCCAACTAAGTCAGTTAACTCGTTTTGAATCTGTTTGCCAAAATAGTGGACATTGGTCTCTTTATTTACATTACGTATTCAAATTTTCCTAGTAGTTGCACTAAGCCCAGGCAGTTGCCATTATTAGGAATATATAAGGTTTCAGATCCAGAGCTCCCTCTAAACGTCAAGACAAATACTATGGACATCATTCGTTCAAGGATAACAACCGATCGAGATTTCTCGTCTTCAATTTGTTTTTGCAAGTGCTTGTCTATTCCACTGAAGTTCTTCAGATTAATCGACGCTTCTGTTCAATTGTTCATAGCACGTCCGTGATCTGAGGAAGTTTTGTGACTTTTGAGACGCATTGATAGGTGCCTCCCGTCGTCAAATCCCCATATTACAGTGGGAATTTGTGTTAAATAAACGGCAGCAAAAATAATATACTTTGTCCGCCGATTTAGAGTATACGAGCCATCCTCTTTTGAATGTTTCCCCATTTGTTTCAAAATATATATTTGAAAAATAATGGCTGTCATACTACCTCGAGTAGTTTTCATTGCTCATTTCGTTATGCACAGGACCTCGAATAATTATTTCATCTCTTGTAGCAGAGTCGATAAGCGGCCATTTTGAAATATCATCATAATTGTATTCTCTCAAAAATTTTGATAATTTTTTTCTTTTTTCCTTGGGCGCGTCAACACAGGACATTTACCCAACACAAAGGACTAACAGAATGATGAAACGTAGGAATTTATAAGTTATATCAGGAAGCAATTAGAAAAGAGGAGAAATGAAGGTAGCCAATACAGGAACAACAGATGGAGAAGGAAGAGCAAGAATGTAGTGGGCATAGTAAGGAGTCGGGAGGCCAAGGCCAAGCAAATTAGAATAAAGGACTGCACGTTCCGAGGAAATAGAAGAGCATTCGAATAGAAGATGATTTACATCACAGGTCAAATTTACGATAGGAGAATGGAAGGGACACAAGGGAGACTGAACAATTTTAAACGAAAGAGGGAAGCAGGAAGCAGACTGTGATTAAAGCGGAGGCGAATTATGGAAGAAATAACAGAACGGCTGATGCAGGGAAAATTATTAAACCAGGAAGAAGTGGGTAGAGCGAGTTATATAGGAAGGTAAAAGAAGTTAAGATGAGAGAAAAGAGACGGATAAAGATCAGTCCGAAAGTCATGGTGAAAACGATAAGAGAGTAGACAGAGACATTGGGAGGGGAATCTGTCTATGAAACGGCCATTTACTGCAGCTAGACATGCTAATGAATCGGCAAGATCGTTACCAACGATGCCGCAGTGGCCCGGAATCCAGAACAGATCAATTAGGATAGACCGGGATGTTAATAAATTATGAATTAAGGAACGAATGTAAGGAATAATAGGATCTGACGATGGTTTAGGGAAGGGAGATGAGATGGCTTAATAAAACGCTTTTCGAATCAGAGCATATGACGAATTTTTATAAATTGGATGTTGAGGATATAAAAAGGATAGCACGTAAAATAGCCGTGGATTCGGCTAAAAAGATAGAAGAAAAGGAACGGAGTTGAAAAAACTCAGAATAGTTGATATCAGGAAGAATAAAAGCAGCTCCGAAACCTGAAGCAAGCCATGCTGTGAGGTGAAAAAAGTGAATGTAGAGTTTGGTTAAATTCGTCATGTATTACAGGAAACGGAAGAGATTTTATGTTAGAGGGAAGAGAAAACAGCTTAGGAGAAAACGACAGTTCTATGAAGTTGTAAGTGAAGTACGGAGATTTGTTATAGGAGAGGATAAAGTGAGAAAATAGGGCAAGTCGAGAGGAGATGTGTGAAAGAATGATGATAATGATGCTATAACCGATATATCTTCCATAATATTTTCAAATCCAGATGAGGGACCAGGAATAGCTAAATCTACTATATGAGATCCGTATGAAAGTCGATGACTAGTATCTCTTAGTAGTCTATGGTTCCGATTGATTTTGGCGCTCCATCCATGATGGAGCCCGGTGCGGCTGAACCGCTCGCACCGCCCTAGAGCCGCCACTAGCTCTACTTATTAAATATTTTTATTTTATCTTATTTTTTATACGTCCTACGCAATGTACACATTACAAGGAGTAGACTTCGATTCAGATTTCCGAGTCTCAACAGTTTGTTGATTTTTAAAAAAAAAAATATTCGTCTCGAATTTCTGAATTTGAATTTACTTTAGGCATTTTTAATTCGACATATCAATAATGTGAATAAACTACATTAGGAATTAAGTGAAATAAAATTCACTACTATTCACAGTTTTTATTTAAAATTTTTACGAGTAGCCAGTTGTATATATTATCACATTTACTTTTTCGCTACAATAAAAATAAATGTAACATTTCGTTATTTCTGCATACGTCTGGTCGCGGCGGTCCGGTTTTGCGAGCCAAAGGTAATTTTTGACAGCTGACGAAAGTTTTGCGAGCCAACTAAAATGAAATGTTCACATCAGCAACCGAGCAAGACGCCTTTTACGAACGCAACGATCGACATTTCGTTTCGGCGATGATTTTCACCGTTTTACAATTAAATTTAATTCATTCTCTCTATACGTGCACATAAGCTCTTTTCATCAGCTCTTTCGTTACTGTTAATGTTTTGCAAGCATTTTGATCGCGACAAATTTTAGGACATAAATAATCATATACGTAAAAATATTTCCATCTCTCCGCCTTTCTTGAAAATGATTTCAATTAAGGCTAAACAAATTTTAATTAAATTTACGTAGATTATAAATTGCAGCCTAAAATGTATATCATACTTCAAATTGTTTCGAAAATTTCGAAAGGTTTTCAAGATAACCGCGAAAATGTATATGCAAGTCCTTTTTCAATAACATATAGCTCATTTTACCTAGCAAAAAGACTGCCGAATTATGATTCCTGAAAAAATATCTACCCCTTTTATGTTTTTATTTATAATATATTATAAATAGCTTTATTAATTATTAATCTTTTTATTGTTTTTTAATTATTGCAGCAATTTGAATTCAATGTCAACTGCAAAAATTAATGTTAAGCGCTTACTTTTTTTGTGCATGCTTTTAATGGACATATTTGTACCGCGAGCGAAACGGAATAGTTAATATAATACAACAAAAAATATTTCAATAAATTAACACAAAAGAAGCCTTGAAAAGGGATATTTCTAACGAAAAGTTCAGTAGATCAGGAAATCGCGAATGCGACAGAAAAGAAACAGAAGGAATAATTAAAGCGAGCCAATTAAAAAAATTACACAATGGAAAAGAAATACTTAATTAAAAGATGTAAATAAAATTAACGAAAAACAAACTAATAATGAAACGAGCAAAATTAACGGTACTTTGCACTAACATACTATTTATAAAATATTAGAAATAAAATAAAAAAGACAAAATAAATAAAATGAATAAAAAAAAACAAAAAAATATTTCGGTTGCCTCCACGTTTATTTTCCAAACTCGGAACAAAATCTGATTGCAGTACATGTCCAATACTTAACTGTTACGTTATTTCTGTTATCACGATTTTCTTATTTGTAATTATTATGTACTAAATTTATATTCCCTCTAATGTTTATAATAATATTTAAATCCATTTAACTTATTTAATTAATTTAGTATAATAATACCAATAAAATTAACTCCATACAAAGGTACAGTAAAGTTATAACCCCTCAGATATGGCCCTGTAGTCAATTATTGTATATGCAATATTCGAACACTACAATAAAAACAAATAAAAAGTATTCATTTCCATAGAATTAATAAAAATTTTAATTTTATTTTCTTTAGTCGAAAATCGAAAAGAAATAAATTTATTCTTCTAAATTTCGGTCCATCTAATTCAAGCAATTATTATTTCGAAAACATTTCGGGAAGGGATTGAACCCGGAACCCCCCCTCAGATACCGCCCTGTATATATATATATATATACAGTAGCGGATCCACGGGGAAGAAAATAAGGGTCATTTTCCTCCTCAAAGAACCAAAACCTCGATGAAAAAATTTGTTACAACAGGGGAACTTAATTTATACTATAAAAGATTTGTGTAAGTGTTACAACATATGGATTTAATTATATAACTAATATTTAATACTGTTTTCTAGTAAAGCTATTAATGTTACGTTTTTATTCTATTTTAAACGCAACTATCATGGATCTTTTGTCTTTTTTATTTTTAATTTTTATTTTGTAATGTAAATGAAAATAGTTCAATAAGAAATATATATATTTTTTTTACTTGCTCACGAACAAATATTTCGGATCGGATTATTAACAAAAATAAAAAAGAAATTAAGTCTAACAAAAAATACTGTCGTTTTATTTTTTCTAGTAATTCACTATACAAATTCTAAACTATCATTTTAGCTACAATTTTATAATTTTTTTGTTTTTCACCTAACAATAAAACAAAATTTAAATTAAATTTAAATAATTATGTATTTTTAAAAAATTTTTAAATTTCTACAGAGGTCGCTATTTGTTTTTCTTTATGAAACAAAGTACTTCTCAAATCTACTGTCTACCATATAAGATATTACGTAATTATATAATTTTCCTCCTCAAAATGTCTCTCTGTATCCACCCCTGATATATATATATATAAACTCGGCCATTTTGGCCTCGCAAGGGGCTCTGCCCCTTAACCCCTCTTGCTTACATTTCCATCTTTTTCTCTTCTAATTCTGTATAAAATTATCAAAATTTACAACGTTTTCTTACTGGCATAGTTTTCATTTAACATTTAACTTTCGTTACTTAAGATTGGGACACTTTTTGGGATATTTTTAAATCTAATGGGACCGGACTAGGAATTACATTGTTATTACTATATATATATATATATATAAATAATTTGAATATTAATCAAAATATTATTGCTGTGAGTTTTTCGGACCATTATGCAGTAACCGTATGCCTCAAAATAGATGCGGATTTCCAGGTAAAGTCTGTTGGGCGAGATTGGGTTTTCGATAAAAAAACTTTTCAGTCACACTTATTGAATGTTAGTGAAATGTATCAAAATTCGTGGACTATTGACCAAAAATTTGATATGTGAATACAAAGGGTCAAATGTTGCGTGAAACTAACTAAACGGCCAAGGTGCACTAATAAGGCTCATAAATTTAATTCGCATTTTTCCATAAATGATCTGATCTCCGGAGTAGAGTGCGGTTATAGAATTGTCAGGAATAAAGCAGAGTAAAATTCCTTCGGGATTTTAAACTTCACATTTTAGATGAAGTAACATGTTTTATTCTTTCTTTGCCTAACAAAGCTTCAAATTGTGTGGATGGAATATCTGTTCTTTTATTAAAAGAAAATTTACTATTTTTCCTGAGACCTTTAACCTATTTATTCAATGAGTTAATTAAATTTGGTAAATTTCCAGACGCTTTGTAATTACGGATAAAATTACTGCTGTGTATAAGAATGGGAGTCGCGTGGATATGTCCAATTACAGGCCAATTTGCTTGCGTTCTTCAAAGTGTTTGAGAAGTGTCTAAAAATAAGAATAATAAATTTCCTCTCAATTTTTTCAGTCCTAATCAATACGGTTTTATAGAAGATAGATAATGCGTTATTTTACCACATTTCCCATACTGCTGAAAACTTAGAAACAGATCGTTCATCAGTGGCTTTGTAGCTAGATTTCAGGAGGGCGTTCGATGTAGTTGATCATAATATTCTCTTTCGTAAACTATACTCATGTAGCTTACGTCGACAAATTTTAGAGTGGTTTGAAACATACAGATCGAATAGAAAATATACTACTAAAATCAATGGTATTCTTAGTAGCTTTGTTATTCAGCAGAGTGGTGTACTTCAGGGGAGCGTATTGGGTTCCATTCTGTTTTTAATATACATCAACAATTTGTGTAATCTAAGTATAGACGGGGAAATATATTGTTTTGCTGATGATGTAGTTTTGGTTATAAGTTCTGGAAATGTATCATTATTAAAACTAATGATGCAAAATAATGTATCGAAGGTTTCCAGTTGGGTTGAGGAAAATAAATTAATCTTTATTTAGAGAAATCAAAATATATGATATACAGTTTTCTCCCTCAGTCTTATTGGAATAATTTGGAAATCAAGTGGCAAAATAGTACACGTTTATACTGAATTTATGAGATTCAGTATCTGGGTCTTTATCTAGACTGCAAACTTTCTTGATGCAAACATCCGACCTAGATTACATCTAAATTGCGAAGTTTAAATTACGTGTTTCATTATTTAAGGCAATTTTTCAAGAATATCAGTTATATAGAATATACTTCTCTCTTTATAAACCGGTACTTTCCTATGAAATAATTCATTGGGGTGCCGCACCGTCTTATCAAACTGAGCAGCTAGGTCAGTTACAGAAATTTGTTTTTAAGATTATAACGAACGAAGGATAAGGAGGCAAGGTCGTGTCCACGGGGTGGCTTTTGGGGGGGGGGGGGGGGGGGTAAACCCACCCCATGAAAACTGAAATAGTTATTATAAATACACAAAAATCTTAAAAAAATCAAAAATTTAAAATAAATATTGATGATTTCTTAGGGTGTTCTTACCTTTAAAAGAAAAAAGAAAAAATATGCCTCATATTTTTAGGTACTTCATTAATATTTTATGCAAAGTTTTTATGTATTTATAAAATAAATATGTGAAGAAAATTTTCACACCCCCTCCTCTCAAAATTCTGGGCACGGCTCTGTAAGGAGGAGTTTTATAGAAATAAGTTATTGGACATTAACAATCCTTATGCAGTTCAGTTGTTACAATACGTTCTGAAAAACTATAACTATTTTCAAATTTCGAAAATGGGGGGAATAACAAGAAGTGCAAATACTACAAAGGCTAGAGTGCCGCGTGTAAATAAGTATCACATTAGAATTCAAGTCTTTTATATGGGTTCAAAATTGTATAACAAACTACCTGAGCACATAAAAGTTCACCTAACAAACTATAAGAAAAGGCGTAAATTTTTAATCGATTATATTAACAATGTTATTTAATTTTAATGTTTATTTTGAATTTATTTTATTATTTTAATAACCAGGATCATGTATGATTAAATTATTATATTTCTTCTGCGTATTTTATAGGTCATTTTTATTGTTTTAACCACCAGTGAAATATAACTGTGAACATATTTTTGTATTGTACATTTGTCTGTTCTGTTTGATTATGTATGTGTGTACTGCAGTCTGGATATATGTGTATATATGTGTTAATGTATGTTGGTCCCTGCTTGTATTTTTGCGTATATATTTTGAGTGGGTTGTGCGTAAGGAAACTCAGTGTGCTATCAGAATATATTAAGGTATTTGCACTGATCTTAGAGTTAAATGTATGTATATACGGACGTGTGTGGGTTGTGTGTCCGATTGTGAGTAAGTTTATTAATTGAGTGAACGAGTGACGGATAGTAAGAAGGCAGATATATATGGTTTATATGTATAGATGTTTTGTTTCATATTTGGTACTTATTGATTTAATTTTAATTGTTATCTTATTACATAGAAGATTCGTGTTCAGTTCGTTCTACCGCGTTGCATTGCTTGTTTAATCGAACATATTCCTACTCTCCGGCAGTTTCGCTAGTAATTTACGTAAGTTACTTTCCCCTCTCCTACGTGCGAGACACCGAGTCGTTCACACGTGGAGAGGACAGAAATGATCCCATCAAAACAGAAAGACAAAGAGAAAAATAAAGCGCCGTCGCGAAGCAATGATAAGCCGTTTATCGCGCACGACAACTCGTCAGCCGCCAGCGTAATTCAAACCCTTCCGGTCACCGCCGCCACCGCCATCACTGCTACCAGTAACATCCCGGCGCTTGCGGTTAACACCGCTGATAACACGCCACGCGATTTAGATAACGATCCAACTCAGCTGCATAAAACCGGTGAGTTCGTTCCATGTAGAGCTGGGCGATTACGAATGATTTTAATAATCGAGTGATCAACGAGTTACTAATTTTGATAATCGATTATAAAAGTAGTAACCGAGTGATCTGTATAATCGAGTGATGAATGACGAGTGATGAATTATGAATGACGAATGACGAGTGACGAGTAACGATTATATAGTAATCATTTATATTATGAACAACACATGTGTCAATTGTTTTGTAAGAGTATTAGTGGCGCTTTGAACTAGTTTTTTGTAAATTTTGTGTTTTTTATATCAAAATTTATTTAACATATAAAATTAATTTTAAAACGTACACAAGCGCTCTACATATAAATATTTTGGAATTTGTTTATGTATATTTTTCTAAATTGTTACTATTGTTTAATTATGTATACTTATAAGTTTCTTTTTATTCTCAATTAAAACAACTTTTAATAACTTAATTATTGTCTAGTTATATTCCCGTACTATTATAAATTTAAGTATTTTTGTTTTCAGTTTAAATACTTTTAATTATTATACATATAAGTGTACCTTACAAAAGCACACCATTTTCTTATTTTTATACTATTGTTGCTAAATTGTATGTTTTTTAGAATAAAAAAAATGTTGCACATAAATTTTTAAAAAGAATAGTCTCTTATTCATTTTTTATTATATCCGTACATGTACAAATCTGAATTTAGTAAAATTATGTTACTAATTAATTGAAATGTCATAGTTTTCATAATCATATGCTATTTTACATAATTGATATGAATAATCGGCATTCATTAGATATTCTCGGTTTTCATAATCAAGCTATTCTACATGACTAATGTTAATAATCGGTATTCACGAGTTGTTCTCAGTTCTCATAATCAAATTATTTTACACAATTGCAATTCACAATCATTATATAATTTTTGGAATATAAATCTGTCGTTACTATTAATTTCGCCGATAAAGATATCAATATTTGTCAAAAACTACCGTTAAAATTAAAATAAATAATGATTTGAAATTTAACCTTATTAATGAAATTTTAAAAAAAATCAAATCACGTAATAGTTCTCGTAAATAAACACTGAATGATGATTCGAATCATAATTCGAATGATAATTCGAGTGATGATTCGAATGGTAATTCCAGTGATGATTCGAATGATAATTCGAGTGATCATTCGAATGATAATTCGAGTGATGATTCGAATGATAATTCGAGTGATGATTCGAATGATAATTCGAGTGATCATTCGAATGATAATTCGAGTGATGATTCGAATGATAATTCGAGTGATGATTCGAATGATTAGTAGTTAATAAAAGTAGTAATCGAAATATCTCGAGATATGTTCATAATCGAGTGATTCCATTAGTATATCTCGTAATCGCCCAGCGCTAGTTCCATGCTCTTCTTCGTACGCGCGTATTGATAAACCGTATTCATCTGATGTAGAAATGACTACGTCAAACACTGTTCCTCCTATTACATTAATTCAAAACGCATCTAACTCGTGGCAGGTCGTACCTTATAGAAAAAGAAGGCGATTACAAACTCCTACTACGTCTCCCGAAATACATAATAACAAATCTAATAGATTTTGGCCTCTCTCTGATCATCCCGATTCCGATATCAAAGAATCCGAAGCTAGTAACGAGATGTGTGCAAATACAATAAGTAAAAATTCCTTTACAGAAACTAAAGTAAATCCGCCACCAATATTTCTATATGGAATAATAAATTATAAACAAATGGAAAATTTTCTATCCTCGTTCCTCCGCAAAGAACAATTTATATGTCAAACGCTTAATGACAATAAAGTTAAATTAAAAATAATCAACATTGAAAACTTCAGGAAAACAATAAATAATTTGAAAGATAAAAATATAGCTTATCACACCTATCAACTAAAAACTGAGCGAGCGTATAGAGTAGTATTAAAAAACATTCACCATACAATGCCGATAGAGGAAATTAAAATGGCGCTCCAGCAAGCAGGCTTCCAGACAAGAAATATAACAAACATCATAAAATATAAAACTAAACAACCGCTACCGATGTTTTTTGTAGATCTGGAGCCTAGCGAAAATAATAAAAAAATATATGATCTTCAATATCTACTTAACATGAAGATCCAAGTGGTACCGCCAATTAAAAATAAAGGACTACTTCAATGTACCAGATGCCAGGCGTATGGTCATACTAAAGCCTATTGCACATTACCATACTGTTGCGTAAAATGCGGAGAGTACCATCCGTCAAAAAACTGTAGCAAACCACATGACGTCCCACCTAAATGCGTGCACTGTGACGGAAGTCACCCGTCAAGTTACAAGGGGTGTACAGTATACAAACAAATACTCATGCAAAGAAGCAAAAATTATATCCCACGCTTCCAAAATCTTGTCTCCAACCAAAGACAAAACGAAGTGTCGGAAAACGTCCTTCCAATGACGCACCGGCATAACAACTCTCGCGTTCCGAGCAAGTCTTCCTTAACTTATGCGCAGGTAACAGAAAATGGAAATAAAAATCACCATAGTGTACCCTTCCCTGCATCGATTAGTACAAAAAATAACAAATCTTTAAATGATTCAAATAACAATATTGACGAAATCAGCTATAATAACATTAATACGTCTAACGCAAATCAATTCACAGATTTTCTCAATGAATTTAAATACATGTTTAAAAAATTATCCGAACAGAATAATACAATTATAGCTATTTTATCACAAATTATAAATAAATTGTTGCCATAATGAACCAATTCACGAGAATTTCAACATGGAACATCAACGGCCTGATGCGCCATTATCATCAAATCGAACCGTTTTTAACGTACAATAATATAGATATTTTATTAATCAGCGAATCGCATTTTACAGCCGAAAGTTTCATCAAAATTCCCTTCTATTCAATATATTCTACTCCGCATCCAGACGGCACTGCTCACGGAGGAACGGTAATAATTATCAAATCTTCGATACGAGATGAACAAATTCTGTAAAGAGCACATACAGGCAACCTCTGCGTGCATAAAATCGACTTTAGCTCCTATCGTTATCTCTTCGGTTTACTGTCCACCGAAACATTATATAAAACAGGAACACTTTAACGAATACTTCCGTTCACTTGGACTAAAATTCATTTCCGGCGGCGATTATAATGCCAAGCATACTGCTTCCGGATCAAGACTAATAACACCGAGAGGAAAGCAGTTACATTCTAGCCGATCAAACAGCTACGAAACTATATCGGCAGGAGATCCCACTTACTGGCCGACGGACCCGAACACAATTCCGGCATTACTTGATTTTTTCCTCTGCTCTGGAATAAACAATGACAACGTCCTCGCCGAATCCTCGTTAGACAGCTCTGGTGATCACTCACCAGTAATACTAAATGTGAGCGCCATAACTATTAGTACGGACTCAGAAGCAGTTTTCTGTAACAGATACACTAATTGGTGCGAATTCCAACATTCACTAGATTGTAAGATAAACTTGAATATTCCATTAAAAACAGAACAAGACATTGAAATTGCAATAGAAAATCTTAACAAAAACATTCAACACTCAGCATTCTTTGCATCAGCGTGGAAAAAAGATCTCAACAAAACCGTAAGTCAACCGAAAATAATTCGAGAATCGATTCGAGAAAAAAGAAAGCTAAGCCGTAAGTGGCATTACACGAGAAATCCGTTGGATAAGAGGACGCTAAATCAAGCTAATAAAGCCCTGAAAAATAAAATAATCGAAATAAAAAATTCCTCTTTCCGAAATTACATGGCAAATCTATCTCCTTTTGCATCATCAGACTACTCATTATGGAAGGCAGTAAGAAAAGTAAAAAAGAACTATAAGGTCCAAAACTTTCCGGTAAAGAAAGACTCTGAATGGTTAAGGAGTAACCAAGATAAAGCTGACGCCTTTGCGGAACACTTTTCAGATATTTTCAAACCGCACGAAAACAATGCGACCACTGACATTGAAGGGGAAATAAACAAGTTCCTGCAAAGCCCCTATCAGATGTCTCCCCCGATTCCGTTTTTCTCTCCTACAGAAATCAAGTACCATATAAAAAAGTTAAATATAAGGAAAGCCTCCGGGTACGACGCTATTACAGTCAGTATGGTTAAACAACTACCCCGGAAAGCTATAGTATTTCTCACATATCTGTTCAATGCAATCCTCAGGACATCTTACTTCCCGGCGCAATGGAAATTTGCAGTAGTTAAAGTGATACATAAACCTGGTAAGCCAACTGAGGAGATGTCATCGTATAGACCCATTAGCTTACTCCCAATTTTAGCTAAACTCTTCGAAACACTGCTATTGGAAAGATTAAAGCCTTTACTCATTGAATATTCAATACTTCCAGATTTCCAGTTCGGATTCCGAAATAATCACAGTACCATTGAACAGATTCATAGAGTAGTCGAGGTTATAAATAAATGCTTTGAGGAGAAAAAATATTGTTCTGCCGCATTTTTGGACATCGAGAAGGCTTTCGATAAAGTCTGGCACCTAGGTATTCTATACAAATTAAAGCTTATGCTGCCTTACCAGTATTACCTAATAATAAGATCTTACCTCTCAGAAAGATATTTTCAAGTAAATTTTAACGGTTCGCGGTCATCCATATTTCCGATCAAGGCAGGAGTTCCGCAGGGCAGTGTTCTAGCACCTACTTTGTACCAGATTTACACCAGTGATTTTCCGGTAAATGAAAATACTACAACTGCCTTGTTTGCCGATGATACTGCAATTTTAGCAATACACGATGACATTGGTACCGCTGCCAGTTACGTTCAAGATCATCTAAACCATCTAACAAACTGGTTCAATCAGTGGAGAATAAAAGTTAACGAAAATAAGTGCCTCAATGTTTTATTTACATTGAAAACCGGAACAGTCAGTCCGATATACCTCAACAATAAACAAATTCCAACAGCAAGTAGTGCGAAATACCTTGGGTTACATCTTGACCAGAGATTGACTTGGAATAAACACATAGCCACCAAACGTACACAAATCAGACTGAAACTGAGAAATATGGACTGGATGATTGGAAAAAATTCGGTCCTTTCACTGGAAAACAAAGTGCTAGTCTATAAATCAATAATAAAGCCAATTTGGGCATATGGCATTGAGCTATGGGACACTGCATCGAACTCCAATATAGCCCTTCTAGAAAGGACGCAAGCAAAAATCCTGCGTAGGATTGTAAACGCTCCTTGGTTTGTACGAAACGACGACATCTCTAGGGATTTGAAGGTCATTTCGGTTAAAGAAGAGATTCGCAGCTCAAGTGCAAGATACAAGGAAAGGCTTAACTAACATTTAAACATATTAGCAAAGAATCTGCTGTCTAACTGCACAAAATTCAATCGTATTCACAGATTCCATCCGTTGCAGCTTCAACATCGATCCTGAGTCTTTAATCATATAATTTAACGAGTAATCATCAAAAAATAGGATCAGCTTCCATTGGGAGGCTATCCTCCTTTCTAGTTTTTTATTTCTGATAATAACATTTCCTCACTGCTGCTTATTGTTTAATTACAGATTGCATGCATAAAAAAAAAAAAAAAATCTTAATGAATAATTCGTTTTACTTCAGCTCTGAATGATTTATCTTATTTCTATTTTGTCTGTTTTAAATTTTAATATGCAGTATTACAATACATAGTTTTTTGTAATATGAATATTACGACCTGTTACGCCTTTTTCGTACACGTGTTTATTATAGCCACGGTTCGCGCATGATTGCGCATTTGTGGGTCATTCTTTTGGAAAATATATAAATTTAAAACTTGATTTGATTTGATATAAATGTTTTTTTTTTAGTTTTTTTCCGAAAATTATTACTGATTTGAATCATGTTATTCGAAGATTACACTTTTGCGTAATTTCAAATCACGTTTTTTTGTTCGGTATGTTATATTCAAAATGAGTGAAATAAGTTCTTAGAAGCGCAGCGTTTTTCTAAATTTACTCTATAATTGATTTTGAGGTAATTTAAAAAAAAAAGAAAAAAAAAGATTCCTGCAAGGTTCTTACATTACACCTAACTACAATATATGTACAAATTATCGATTTTCGGCATATTTAGCTCATACATTCCCAGTCACAAACTTCTACATATTTTATCGCTAAATCCGATACCTATCCAATGATTACTCTGTTTCCCCTTAATTACTGGCGACTTAAAATCATTGCATTCTTTTTATTGATAACATTTTTAAATTTATTGTTTCTGTCCCTTTTGTCAAATAACACAACTTTCGATTCCTCACATACTAACATCTTGCTATACTCTTATTTCACTTAGAGCCCAACACAGATTTCTTCCTTCCGTACTACAACTCTTGTTTGATTCTTTCTGTCATATTCATAATATTTTCCAATTTCTTCATTCGCTTACCCTCCTAAATTCAATTTAATATCCCTTCCAAACCCCAGGCGCACATGGGAGCAGCCGCGCCTGTATTACCAAATAATAATAGTATTAATAACATTTCGCAATTACTTAAGCTTTTTAAGAATTAAGCATTATCAGAGAAATATTAAAATACAAGCATGAACAAACTGAATTACTGTGAAAAAACAAAAATTATACTTTTGGAAAACAAATAACGACTGTAAGTGTACTATATTGTTATCACGCTGACAAGTGAACCTTTAGATTTCATCGTCTTCAGTACTGCAATGCTGTAATGACGTATTTATTTTGAGCAATTATCAGCACAAGTAAAAGCTCAGTATGTCCTATAAGTTACGAGATAAATATAAGAATAACTAAAGTGTGCTAAAAGTTTACGCAAAAACAGTATACTTGTTTGCCTGCAATCTTTTTATATACTTTATCAATATTTATAATACAGTACGCTATTATATTCTTATAAACTTTATTAGATTACACCGTAAAAAAACCAAAAAACTTCCGCCTCTAATTTGTTTAAAAATATTAATTATTAAATCATAAGGACAAAAAATAATTTGATCATATTATTTACAGAATATATTTAACTAACGAATGATAATCATAAAAGCTCACAAAATAACTGAATTATTAGGAAGGTTTCAGAAAACAGTATTTTCAACGCATACAATTCTGAAAAAAAAGTAACATTTTGGATATGAGAAGCTCTTTTTTCCAGAAATTTCAGTGACAAACAAACAATACATTAAGGGGGAAAAAGAAAAAAAATTTAAAATATTTAACAAGGTTCGCCAACACTAGTTTTTACACTGATAACAGCAAACGCTTTTTCGCTTTTTTGAACTAGTTTAAATTAACTCCTCCATAGTACATTCGGCGTTTCGATATCTATAGTCTAAAACAGTTCGGTAGAGTGTCCTTCATTGTTATCACTTACTTTTTCACCGTAGAAACCTACATTGTTGGTTTTTTAAGCTTATTTTAAAACTATATATCGGAATAACTCCATGAACGCGTTGTTTACTATCGCGGTGGCTTTTTTTTTTTATAAAAAACTTTTTAAAGTTTTTTTCTGAAAAAATAGCTTTTTTATCTTAATTACATATTTCTCTTTACATCACTTCGCTTTAAGCAGTATTACCGATAAATAAGAAAAATTTTGAACAGAGTCAACGTGGAAAATAGAAAAAAATACGTATGATAATTTTTAAAAAAAGTGCGCGCCAACAATATGTTATCAGTATTATTTTTTTTTATTTTCATTAATGTTAGATGAATAACGATTTCAATCACTTACAATTCGGTTTCGAACAGTGAAAAATGCATTGGTTTTTTAAATTCTTTAAACGCTGTTATAATTATTTTAAATTTCATATCCAGTAATTTAAAGCAAATGTATTAGTGAAAACCAAACATTTCCTAAATTACGTAATGGTATCATAGACTGATAACGGGACGGTTGTTCAAATACAATTTTTAAATTCCAGATTTATTTTCGATTTTCTGGTCACTAGAAATTTTACTCTCCTTACATATCAGTAAGGGCAACAAATTGAAGAGAGAACAAATAAGATATCAGCGGAAAGAAAAAAATTATTAAATTTTTTTTATGTATTTCAAGTTGTTTTATTCACATTTTAAATATTGCACTGAATTATAATGACCACTAATTCAAGCCGTATATGCTTACTTCAAAATCACAAAAGTTAATAATAAAATTTATAATACGTTGATCGCCTCACTTTTGCATTCAAACAATACTGAATTATTAATCTTATTTGAAATAGAACATTTAGATTTGTAACAGTGGTGGATCCGGGGGTGGGGGGGGGCAAAGAACCTAAGCATTTATTGAAAAATTTGTTATAACAGAGAAACTTAATTTATACCATAAAAGATTTGTATAAACGTTATCTACGGATTTAATTATAACTAGTATTTAATACTGTTTTCTAGTAAAACTATTAATGTTACGTTTTTATTTTATTTTAAACGCAACCGTCATCGGTCTTTTGCCTTCCTTATTTATTTTTAACTTTTATTTTGTAATGTAAATGGAAGTAGTTTAATGAGAAATATGTATATTTTTTTTACTTGCTCACGAAATTGGCATAGGATTACTAACAAAAATAAAAAAGAAGTAAAGTCTAATAAAAATACTATCTTTCTTACTACCCCCAAACTACCATTTTAGCTATAAAAATGAAACAAAATTTTAATTAAATTGTAATAATTATGTATTTTTAAAACATTTTTATAATTTCTAAAGAGGTCGCTATTTGATTTTCTTTACGAAGCAAGATATTTCTCAAATCTACTGCCTACCGTAAAAGATATTACGTAATTATATCACCCCCCCCCCCCAATTCCACTCTGGATTCGCCACTGTTTATAATATCGTAAGTGCCGCCTTTACGAAGGTTAGACTTCTTTCTCCTCTAGCTAAAATAAAAGTTTTACTGAGAAGACTCGGGCTTCCCAGTAAGTGAAATACGGAATACAAAAATTATTTATGTATTACGATAAAATTTTAACTATTATATTCTTGAAATATTCGGATCAAGAAATTTCATTCGAGTTTGTTGTGTTTTTTCTATATTTGCGAGAAACAAGTAATTTTTTTTTTTTTTATATATGTATATTCCACATTAAACGAATTTTTTATCCTTGAAAAAATTTTGTTTTAAAAGCAACATTTATTAACAACTAGTATTCCACGATCTTAGATGCGGCATGATGAAAATTAAAAATCAGTTATATTACTGAAATTCGTATTATCGCTTACAAGCACAGACGGTGATAGGGGGGTGGGGGGATGCAAAAAGTGTATTTGCACCGGATTTAAAATGTTTTCGAAGGCCCCGGGCCAAATTTTAGGAGCCCTTGGAGAAACATGTTTAAACAATTATTGGCCCGATCTTTCAAATTCGATTTAACATTCGAATAACGCGAGTGGTGTACATAATGACAGCCAAGAACGCGGAACGAACATGTGTGCAAGTTACATCCGAATTACATCCGCGATCCGCGAACTTGGCAACTATGTTGCCTCTTCCTCTTTCCTCTTAAAAGAGGATCCGCTAAATTATTGCACTAGGGGCCCGGCTCGGCTCTGGTCGTCTCTGTTTACAGGATTGCAGGATTAATGTTGATCTTTTTTTTAAACAGTAAGAAGTAATACAGCAAAATGCACTTTGTCGTAAATATTCTGGCGGTGCCGATGATTCATTTTCTTCTTTTTTGTACACACACGAATATCAATGATGACTAATATCATCTTTTTGTTTTGCTTTTAATTTTTTTTTTTAATCCGCATAATGTAAAACAGGAAAAGATTTCTATTTATTGTTTTGTATACCTGTCAAGTCACCAGTCTCAGATTTTATAAAAAATATAATCTTTTTTTTTTAAATTTCATTTATGTTTTGCTCTATTATGCAGACAACTAATTTTTATTTTAAGTTAATTTTGTACATATCAATTTTTTTATTATCAGATTAGTAAGCGATATAAGTATAAAAAATTTATTTTGTAGTAACCGTTCTTATATTAAGCTTTTTCCATTTATATAAAAACACCACGGAGAGTAAATTGTCGACCGCGAACAAAAACGATACAGTATGATTCGTTTATGTCACAAACAATTCAAGATTACAAATTAAACGTTAATTTACCTCTATGTCGTAGAAGTAATCGCGATGTTGACTGGCCTCGGCGAAATCCGCTCTGAGAGCATAATCGTGTATTTTAGGGCATCTACCTATGCCTATACGCTGTAAAGTAAAATATAAAATTGTAGTTTTGTAAACACATCACAATTAAACTTTAAATAGTATTTTATGTTTTGAACGCTTAATTAAGTTAAATAATTTATTACGTTAAACTTAAAAGTAGTGATCCTTTTTACCTAATAAAATAGGTTTACAATAGTAATAATTAAAGCTATTTTTTTTTTTAAATTATAGACTGTAGATAAAATTATGTAAAATCACTACACTGAAAAAAGACTAATCAAAAAAAAAAAAATCACGAAACAAGTTGATATAAAAATTAATATTAATAAAAAAGTAACAGTGTATATGAAAATAAGTATATACAAAAATAAATGAAAAAGCAAAAAAGAGAAAAAAAAAATTGTTGAACCATAGAAATACCCGTGCAATTAAAATTACGCAATCTAATGAATTGATGCTAATATTAGCACATGCATCAAATTAAAAACCAACTAAAAGAAAAAAACGAAATAAGTAGAAAAAGTTTGAAACAGCGTGTATAGGAATTGTACAGATTTCCCAAAAAATGATGGAAGAAACGAAACTGTAGGGAAAAAATCACCGAAGCGAAATGAGTTGTGCACAATATATATATTTTATTTTTTTTTAATTCAACTGGATTTGCCAGCAAGGATATTAGCGCAAGAAATGGGAAAGAGCAGAAATAAATTTATATTCTTATGCATTTAAGGACAGAGGATAAAAATCATTCCAAGACAGGAAGAACCGAAACAGAAGGAAATGAGAGAATGCGAGTAGCATTATGATATCAAGTTTAAATAGCAAAGAATAGAAGGACGATTGTTCAGCAGAGGCCACACATTCAAATAAAATATGATCAGCATCATAAAAAACACACGTGGAAGAGCTGTGAAAAGGACAAAATGGAGTAGATGCAGATGAAAACTGAGAAAATGATACAGGAAGGAGACTGTAGCTAAAGCGAAGGCGACAAATAGTAAAGATTGTAGAGCATTTAAGAGAGAGCAAGTATAAAAAAAAACATGGATGAAGTTAAAGAGATGGCTGAATAAAAAGATCCTGCCTCCTTTTAGGCAACATTAGAAAATGCAAAAAAATAGGAGTTGAGCCATAAATTGGAATGAGCGACTGAAGAAAGAAGAGCAATATTATAGGCTGAAAATGTGTCCAAATTAGTAAGGCACAGTAGGGATATCACAATACTAAATAAAGAATGAGTATAAATGTTCAAATAAAAATACAAACGTGTGAAATATTAAAAAGTGTTAATCAAGGCAAAAAATATGATAAAAAAAATTTATATCAAAATAAAATGATTTAATGATATTCTCAAGGATAAGAATAAAAAACTAAACATACACACACATTAAACGAATTAACATTATTACGCGTTTACACGTGGATTTAAATAAACATGTTTAAAAATACAAGTAAATTTCAAATAAGTTATTATGTTTCATCAAAACAAATTTGTATTTCGGTTGTTTAATGTAATCAAACAAAAATCACGCTAATATTAGAACATTCTTAAACGGGCGAAAAAAGCACGCATGCAAATGTACAAACATATGAGTATACAAATATGACTTTGATGAGTATAAATACTTCAAGCATTCAGATATCGATTAAAAATGTAAAAGAAAATTGACGAAAGATTTTAATAATTTTATAATTCAAAAATAATGACTTTCTATTCATCCCATGCATCTGCGTTAATGATGACGTGAAATTTATACTTTTAATTTTCTTTCGCAGCATTCCAGTTATAACTGACTTACTGTTTTTGGCACGTTTCAGCAGGCAAAATACTTCTTAACCGTGTATTTGTTACCATGTTACTTGTACAATTTCTTTTACTTTTATATCTAAATGGTTTGCAGAACATACATCTTCACAGTTTTTACCCTGAAACTACGAACATTTTATAATTCCAATATTCGAAAAAAAGAAAGAGAAAAAAAATGATTTACCAAAGAAATAATTTAGATTATATCAAGCGCCACATTTTTCTGGTTATAATACATTTCGTTTGCATACTTTTTTAAACTATCATTGCTGTTGTTAAACATACCGTATGTGGCATTAACTTATGAACATCTATATTTATAATATTAATTGTAGGCATAATTTAGAATCTGTAACTGAATTTTCCTGTTAAAATTGCCATGATATCTATGGGGTCATCCTTGACCACAAAACATTCAAAAAAAGAAAGGAATAAAAGTAAAGAAGTACAAACTAAAAACAGAAATATCCGTATAAAAAATGACTTATGTAGAAATTAAAGCTGTTAATCTAATGTAAACTTGTAAAAACCGAAAATCAGGTTTTCATTTGAAGCTTGAAAAATTTTCTCTCAACCCTATGCTCGATTAAACAGAAACTGTTCTAACAACATTACTATGTTTTTATTATCTATTTGAGACGTATACGTACGACTAAGAAGTATTACATAGCAGTATTAAATGGTTAAAATTGATTCATAAAAAATTAAAATTTTTTAAGCGCAATTATTTTTCAACTAGTAAATGAATTCAAGAAATAGGATTAAAAAAATATTAATCTAAAGATTACAGTTAGGGTCTAATTTTTTCATCAGGAAACTGTTTTATTTGCTAAATTGGGACGTTTTTTAATTATTTCATAATATTACAGAATGAATACAACTACTTCAACAAACTATAAAATAACGATTTTTTTGTAATAATATTTTACGAAAGTTTAAAACGAGAACGAAAAATGATATTTGGTTTTTAAATTTAAAATATAAAAATAGCGGCAAATATCAATTGTTTTTTTTAGTATATCAGGGAATTTCTGTTTCTTAAAATTTTATGCAATGTTACAATTAAAAAATAAAACAAAAAAAAGCATGAAAACTCTGAGTAAAATTAGATCTTCACACGCTCGCGCCAGAACAAATTGCGTATTGAGTCAATCCTGCATAGAATTTTTCCGAGTACATAGACAGAATTTTTTTTTTAAAATCAAATATTGCAACAGATGAATAGACATGGAGTTTTCAATATGATCCGACAACAAAACGCCAAACGGTCCGGCAGTGTTTACGTCATGAGAAGAAACTAAGAAGTCGGAAGAACGAAATTCGGAGATGTAGAAAACGTTTGCCATTTGTTCTCCCCTACCTGATCATTCCTGTAATTTTATCATACTCCGCATACGCTCACTTATCCATGTTCTTTCTTTCCTTGATTCCATTCAAATTGATTTGCTGTGGGTTCCTAGTCATTCGAGCATCTTCGGTAATGGTTGCTGCCTCTTCTCACTTCTTCTTTAAAAAAGTTCCATCATCCAATCTCCTTCCGCTGTGTAAAGGTTTTTATCTCAGATTATGGTATCGGATATATGCGCTTCCTTTTTTTCTAGCAATTATTATTTTTATCTGTCTGTTCAACCTAGTCTTCCTGCCAATCCGTAGTTCTCTTTGTTTCCTTCACTTCGTCGTTCTGATGTTGTCTCCGTTATTCGCCTGCTCTCTTAAGCCATACTTTATTATCTTCCTCCCGTTTTCGTTTTTCGTAGGTTGCCTCTCCATATTATTCTCTCCACATAAACGAAGAGCATGTTTGCGATGCTGCGGATCATGTGTTTATTAAGTGTTTATTTTTTTCTGCTAAGTGTTCTGCTTTCTACTTCAGTTTGCTGCGACTTGGTTTTCCTATTCGATATTGCGCTTCTTATGTCCTATCTCTTCCTTCTCCACAGATTGTTCCTATTATTTGTTCGTTTCTCCTAACAATATCTAACCGTATTAAGATATAATTGACTCCTTCCTATTCTAATTGTTTCGACGAGCCCAAAATAATAATAATAAAAAAAAAAGAAATGAAGAAAACGTTTAGCTTTTTTTTTTTGGTTTTTGTGACCTAGTTCATTGTAAATGCGTTCCTCCTAAGAGGTCATCCATTAATTACGTGACCTGTTTTTCTTTCAGTTTAGACCCCCCCACCCTTGATGAGATTTAGTGAGATTTGGTTGGACCCCTCCTCTCACGTGAGATTTACACTATAGTTGTTAAAGGACAAAATTTATTTTTATAAAGCAGAAAAATAATACAACGTTAAAGTGTACTATAACGAATTTATTTAAATTTAGTAAAATTAAAAATAAAAGCCCAGACATTTTTCATTCACTCCATAAGCGTTCATGTACTACACCGGTTTTTGTTTCTTTTGAAAACTTTGAATGTTTTTTTTTACTTTTTCTTTATTCTCCAAATAAAAATGTTTAATAGCCGTGAGGTTTTTAAGCGAGTGAAATGGTCCACTACAAAAAAAGTAAAAGAAAAATTAAATAATTTTTTTTTTTTTTATCTGTATAACCACCACGTACAGCATCATATGCGCGCTAGGCCAGTACACAGCAGAAACACACAGGATTGCACTTATAGCGCGATAACAAGCGGCTACTATCAGTTCCGAATGTAGTCTTGCGTGTGTACACCTGCGTTGCATATAATAATTGCCTGGTACACAACCTATATCGGTACAGCTAAAAATGTACGAATAGGTTGCGCCAACGCGCTATGTAGCGTACGGAACCTAAAGAAGAAGATTATCTGTATAATATGAGGTGTATAAACCAGAATTCACTTTTAAACCATGTGAAAATTTCAGTAAAGAGGCTCGCTAGTAATTTAATAAAATTAATAAAATAAATTAATAAAAGTTTCCAAATTTTACACAACTATTTCATTTTTTTAGAGGTATAAATTTGTTTAATAACTATTACATATCGTTACTTTAGAAAAGGTTGAAATTTATCGTTGGTGAGTATTCTTAATTAAGAAAACAGCATTTAAAAATCATACATGTGAAAAGGAACTTCATGGAAATATTTGAATCGATTGATATTATTAAAATTTTTAATTATGTGCCTTAAGAAAGATTTTTCTTTTGATTTTTCTTTGCCGTGAAAACATATTGTACTTCCAATTTACTATGGGATACTAGGGCATCGCCAGGGAGAGTGGGGGTGGGCAGCTGCTCCTCGCTAGAAACTAACAGTGCTCTGACATATTAGGAATGAAGAAGGAGCCACGTGCGAACTGAAATCTCGTTATTTAATTGCCGTACCTTGTACTTTCCTTATAGCCATGAATAAGTAAAGCATAATACGGAAGTTATGTTTTTTTGTTTTATTTATTAGTTAACTTTATTTTAATTGTTATACCAATGATAAAATATATACTTATTCTTAGTTTCTAAATTCACTAAGGCCTTTCGTCCTCACATATTAATTACAGCAAAAGTTGAAGAATTGAATTTTGTAGCATTCTAAAGAAGAACTAATTTTACAATTTGAAATAATTGAAACTCGATTATTGAGAACTTTTTGGGTGAGGTTGCGTTTAGAGGTTAAATTGCCCCAAGAATAGATGAAATTTCTTTCCCAAAAAAAAATTCCTAAAAAAGCGCCCAAGTTTAGACTATTTTTATCCTTATTCTGTGATATAACTAATTTATAACAATTTTTAGTTTAATTTATAATATTACATTCTCCTCTATTCTCTCAATTTTCCCAATTCTCTTTTTAATTTACAGATATTATGTATTAACACGTGTACTTTGGGTTTTCAGTGAACTCAGAGAGGAAGTCCCAGGCCTGGCCTAAACTCGAACATCACGGCTGGGAGAATTTTTTGATTCTCTATCCAGCATACAAGGCCTATTGCTTACGACCATTTCGAACGTCTTTTTGACGCAAGAAGCCAGTAAAATCGATCTGGAGAACATAGCTTCTAACAAGGAGTTACCGGGTTCTGATATGGGCATTATTATTAAAGATTGTGTCCATTCAAGTGGGATGACTGAGTTGCAAAATAGTTCATTAAATATGCGCACCAGGATACTTTTTGCGCTATTTCCAAAGTTGTTTAGTATCACCCCGTCTTCTACCGCCGGAGAAAAATCTTTACCCTTATTCTTTAATGCTAAACCTAGTTCCTCGATTGATACAGGTTTAGATAAAACGTGAGCTTGTTGATTATTATTTTCAGGCTCTATTCCATTTACTTCCAAGATGGAAGGGACGTAACACGGGGCTATAGAGCAAGTGAATTAGTCAAGTCAACTATCGTTTTTTTTAGGCATGTAGAGTGGGAATTCTTGTTCTTGAATCGTTTAGCTAAGGACCAAGTGACCTTGAGCGAAGTGTTTCAATTAAACGATAAGCAACCCCCCCCCCGAGAAGCTCTTTTTGCTTTTTTTTTTTTTCGAGAAGTCTACGGCACTAATCCTTCTATATTACAGGTATGCTTACGTTATACCATTTCTACAAAAATCGTTTAAGGCCTGATTGCGTTCGTCAATCTTTTTTCCACATTCCCCATTCCACCACGTAGTAGTTGTTTTGTTACCTAGATATTTTAGGGAAGGATTGGTTCAAAGCAATACTTAACATTTTTAAAAAAATATTATACTGATCCAACGAAGCAGTTTCCATCGGGATTTTACCTACTTCTTGTTCCATAATATTTCTAAACTTTCCCCAATCGCCATTCAAAAGTTACCTCGGATCGTCTTTTCTAACTTCAAGGGATGACGAAAGATTTGCATTGACATTATTGATTCCAAATAAAATGGGAGATGGTCACTACCAAGGGGGGAATCGGGAAACACTGACCGTGAACAATCAAGATAAATCTACAGTTAAATCAACTGGTATCATAGTCCGAGATGAATGAGGAATTCTAGTCGGTGCACCATCACTTAGAAGGCACGGATTAGATTTAGAGAGAATTTCTACGATTTCCGCTCCCTTACTATCATCACAGTCGCAACCCCACATCCTATTCAAAGCGTTGAAATCTCCACTGAAAATTATTGGCTACGAGTTTAGACTGTGGCAAGAGTAGTTGAAATAGTTACTAATAAATTATAAGCACCGCCATAAACACTTAAAAAATACTTCAATAAGATATTTACTTCCTTATGCATATTCTGGATTCTACTGTAGTTGAGTAATACGGTGATTAAATTATATTTGCAATATAAATAAATAAATGTTTTGATAAATGGCCAAGAGTGAACATGTGCTATAAGTTAAATTTAGTATTTTTTTTTGCGGTTTGTTTCGTTATTGCATTTTATTATATTGTTTGTTTCTCTTTGTTGTTTTCTCAAAATTCACCAGCGATTACATATATATATATACGGTAGCCTTAGTCATATAAAATTCTTCCATTTATACTTTTTTTTCCCCCGTCGTTATGCCAATTTATACTTAAAGATAACCTTCATACAAGCATGCTTTATTTCCTTTTACTTTCCTTATATTTATTTCAGCGCCTGTACACGTAAGATTGATTTTGATTTAAATTTAAAATATGGTTTCTTAATATTCAAAACTTATCTCGTCGTGCCAATTTACGTAAAATAGGATTATTATATTTAGGAAATTGTTTAGTAATAGTGACTATGTCTCGCGCAACTACATACTAGTCTAAAATTGTAATGATAATAAATAATTTATTTTCCTTTTTTCCTTTCTTTCAACTTTCATAATTTTGTAATTTCTTGCCGTGTCTCTTGGCTAAATTGCTGTGTACGACACGTAAAATAAATAAATAAATAAATAAATAAATAAATAAATAAATAAATAAATAAATAAATAAATAAATAAATAAATAAATAAATAAATAAATAAATAAATAAATAAATAAATAAATAAATAAATAAACGTTTCGTTTCATTTCGAAATATTGATTCAGTCAAGTATTGACAATAAAAATGGAACCAGTAACGGACAGGAAAGAAAGAAATGGGCCATAATAGGTGGCGGCAAGAGCGTTTTACAGATGAAAATATACTGAACAATTTTCCGTCGGAATTTTAGGAACATTTAAAGAAACGCGAATACTTATTTCGCGCAGATAAAATCAATAATAATGCGAATCCTAGCATTTTCATTTCATTTCGTTTAATTTCAAATAAATATTGGATCGATGAGATTTCCCGCAGGAGAATAATGCGATGTAAAATAAAATGAACAGTCACAAATATTTACCCGAATGGAAACTGCGTTGCATTCCGTGTTGTTATTAAACGATTTTAAACTGCTTTGTATCAGATTATTATCAATGGCATTTCTTACTAGTGTATGGCGCTGCCGCCGTACCCGTCGGCCCTGTCATTCCGGTAACAGATGTACTACTCGTAATTGCTTAATCGGAACTGTTTTCCGGAAGACAACCAAGAGTTTCAAATAATAATACTGTATCAAAATTATTAGTAGATACGAAAACCTTACGTTGAATATTCATATTTGTATGCTCTATTCAATTTTCGAATATAATACTGGCGCTACTAAGGCGAAGCCGCACATGTTTCACGCCTTTTTTGAACTTTATGTGAACTTTTAAATTTTACTAAAAAATCAAAATTTATTTTTGTTAAAATCAATACACAAAACAGCTGGAAAAAATATTTTTTTTTCAATCTCCAGAATTTTAACTACTTGCAAACTGTTTTAACTGATAAAATTTGTTTTAATATGTAGGGTTTTTTTTTTTTTTGTGATTTTTATCGTTCCTAATAATCAATTGTTTAAGAGTTGCACACTTTTTGGAAGAACACTTATCTGTGATTTATGTGCGCAATTTCAAATTTATAAGTTAAACAGTTTCAGAATTATTGAATTTTATTTTTTTCGTTTATGTTTTTCAAATCGTTTTTGTTCGCGTATGGAGTCCCAAAAATTACAGGGCGAAAAATGTCACTTGATCTGTGGTCGATACATTTAATACAATGTTATGAACTATCAAATCGGTTATAGATGTTTTGTTTATCGTTTTTTTTTTATTTACTGCAAAGTAACTAAAAGAGTACGGAGTTCGAAGCTACATAGAAGGAAGTTTTTAGAATTACCAAGGTCGTTCAAGAATTAAGTTTCTCACCCTTGTAAAACCGGTTAGAATAAACTTGCTGGAATAGGCGTGGTCTCATTTTGCAGCTACACCATTTAAGTTTAAACCAGACTAAATCGCGCAATACTGTATGTTTTTTTTCGTTTTCGAGTTACGTGAATTAATCGTGAGTGAAATTCTGAAAGTTGCCGCCGACTACGAAGTACGCTCAGTTATTCGTTTTTTAAACCACATAAAAAATTGCGCCAATTTCAATCGATCAATTAGTGGAAGAAGTTTATGGTCTCCTGTGATCAGTGTTCAATACGTTCGTAAATGGTGCCATGAATTCCGAATAGGTAGAACGAATGTAGAGGACGAGCAACGGAGCGGCAGACTATCCGTAAAATCTCAGACGAACTAGTGCAAAAAATCGAATAAACTGCGATCCGATCACCGCCAAACCATTTCCGATCTTAATCAGTTTTCAACTGTGTCACGAGGTACCATGCGAAAAAATTCGAGACCGACAAGGAATTGAAAAATTTCGTTCCTACCTGGTTACAAAATTTGACGGCAAGTTTATACGAGGAAGGTAGTAGTTAATTTCTCGACTCGA
This sequence comes from Icerya purchasi, assembly GCA_039619475.1. Lineage (NCBI taxonomy): Eukaryota > Metazoa > Arthropoda > Insecta > Hemiptera > Monophlebidae > Icerya > Icerya purchasi. The sequence continues at coordinate 292,275,501 of CM077116.1, read as the reverse complement.
CAAATGCTTAAATTTAAAAGGTGAATATGTGGAAAAGTAAATAAAAGTATGTTAAATTCAATGCCGGTGTCCGTTTTTTTCTAGCGTTATTAGTTTCGAAAATAAAAAATAGGGAAACTTACTTTTTGAGCGTCCCTCGTATTATGTTTCACTCTGACACATAAAAATCACGATCACATGACGGAGGAAGAACAAAAAAGCAGAGAGTCTAAAAAGGTTTTCGAAATGATTATACTTGTATTCGGCGGGTAGCCCTACAAAACGTCTACCAGTTTAACCTATGCCTAATTCACTCTACGGTAAATGGGCTACAGCCAAACAATCTGTGGCCAAACGAACGGTTCTTGTTAAAAAGATAGTAATACCATTTGGAGGTTGTAAAGTTACTATATGCTAAATACGCAATTGACACACCGCCTTTAATTTACAGATTAAAAAATAAATTATTGACATGTACTAGAGATGTGCCCGGCAACCGAACTACCGGAGCGGTTTCGCCCAAAACAGTTCTTTGATGAGTAATGATTTTTTTCTGCTTTGCCGGAGCAGCTGTTCCGAAACAAAATTATTCTTTTTACCCTAAAGACTGACATGCGAAATTTTTTGATTAATAGGTAATAAAAATTAATAGTTTTTTACATAATTATGGATAAAAAAATAAAATATATATTTTTTTAATATTTTATAATAAAAATATATGCAAAAAACTATTAATAGCAGCTGTAAACATGTTTAAAAAATACAGGAAAAATAAGTTCAGTGAGACATGATGTTTAGTGCCCTGAAGATTTCACATAACTTACATTTACTTAATACAAAATTCAAAACAAATAAATCTGATTTTTCGCGGCGCAAAGGGAGGACACGTCGTTTTTCGCGTTTTTTCGAACTTTCCACCAATTTCGAAAGTTTCGTTAAGGAAATGAAATACAGGTTCCTTCCCGATGGATGCGGTCGAATTGGTTCTCGTAATAAACTGGAATTACTACATTAGGTGGTCGAATTGGTTCCCATCGTTACTAGAATGATTGATGAATCGGTGGGTTTATGTACTTTATTAAAATGTAATATTTAACCAAAAAGAAATATACTTTTGATAGTAGTGGTGAATTTCGCATAAGAAATAACGTTAAGTAAAATTAATTTACCCCTGATTGCATTTAATTTTTTTTTTTAAACATATTAGACATGAAATGTAAATCGTGAATAAGTACACAGGAGTTGAGCTGTGTGAACATTCATTGGTGAAGTATTATAAAACTACATTAAGTGCTAAATGTAGTTTACAATTATTTATTTTCCGTTTACAGTTTAGGTTTATTTAAAACAGATAACAATAATACACAAATTGAAGACAGCTTACAACATAGATGTGCGAATCGCTTGCAAAGAAACGAGAGAAAAGTGTTTTAAATATATCCACAAGACTTTTTTTAATTTGCTTAATTTCGTCCACTACGTAATGAATAATGAAAGAAAACACAATAAATAATAGCAGTAAAGCCGCAAGGTACAGCGGAGTTAAAATAATAATAATAATAATAATAATAATAATAATAATAATAATAATAATAATAATAATAATAATAATAATAATAATAAAAACTTTAACATAAAACGGGAACCAATTCGACCTCTTCCCTTCCCAACAAAAAGCGATCTTTCCAACGATATATCACATGCCGGGGAAAAAAATATTTTTTTCAAAATTTTCAAGCTTTCGGCACTCCGAGCGTCTGGATATAAAGTTGTAAGCTCGGCTATATTTTTCCTATAAAACGGTTCTTTATACGTATGTTTGAGATATGTTTTCGTTTTCCCAATACTTTTACTCGGGCTATTACTTATATGAACTTTTTTATCGATGTTTTCGGCCCCAAAGTAGGGGTTTAACGAATTGTTTAACGGTAATTTTTTGATTTTGTGAAAGCGTTTCTGCGTTTTGTTTTATGTTTTGAATTTCACTTTTAAATGGTTATCTGGTGATGAGTTATGAATTTTTAAGTGATTTTTGAAGTCGTTTTAAATTCCATATTATACATTCTTGTCGAGTTTTTTGGTCTTTTTGCGCCCCCCAGGGGTGGGGATCGGTTAGCTTGAAGTTACAGATTATTTTAAAGAGAATTTTAATTTTAATTTATGATCCAACTTTGAAGTACAATAAGTCAAACCGTTCGTAAGTTATTGATTTTTATTTGATAATTTTGCCGTTTCTGAACCATCTTATTAGTATTCCGTACGTTACGTGTATGTGGAATCCTAAAAACTGAAAAAATAATATGTCAATCATATATCATTCATTTTAATTCTCCGAAAATATGATGAAACATGATTATTAAGGAAATCGGGTGACAGAAAGAAAACATGCAACGCTAGCAGTGCCGTATATTTCGTCTGGGTGTGTAGTGCGCTTGGATGAGTAGAGGCAGTGAAATATTCAACAAAAGAGACAACACCGTTTTCCAAATTCACTAATCAAGAGCAGTAGTCGGAGCAATAGTTGGAGCAACTGCCGGAGCAGTAGTCGGGGTGATTGCCGAAGCAGTAAGCAGTGTTTTTCTAATTACTGCTCCAAATCGCCACTGTTCATTTGTCAGACTAGTGACAAAAAAGCAGCGCTGCTTTTTTTGTGCCATTACTAATATGTATATAATCCTACTTGATGAAAAAAAATACTGTCCTCCCCTAAACGGTGAAATGAATACGACTATATAAAAATATATCTGTACACAACTATACACACGCACACACACACACACACACACACATATATATATATATATATATACATGTGTGTGTGTGTGTGTGTGTGTGTGTTTATTTATATGTCCACATACATATATAAAAGATAAATTCTCCTGGATGTTGAAATTAATGGATAATCGAATTTTTCAGTAATATCATGTACAAATATAAGTAGATTTTTCAAAATTTGCTTTCTACAGTTTAAAATAAGTTGAAAATAGTTTTATTAATTTACATGAAATACTTGTTAGACTCATCACTAAAGTAATAATAGGTGAAACACAATGAACGATGCACAACATTACTGCTGTCAGCAAAATTACTTTGGAAAGGGCTAGAGTTTCACATTGAAAGAATGTGATATCGCTTAATAAAAAAAATTGTCAAACGATAACAACTGGATAATTAAAGATAATATTGTATTATTCTGGAATATTTATACCCAAATTTTGCTCCCATTATTTAGTTCACTACATTAGCACTATAAGAATGAGCCTAGTTCTTTTTTTTTTTTTTTTTTTATACAAATTACAACTGGCCAGAAGGCCATCCAGCAATTGGACTGTAACGCGAAAATAACTTGTTAGGGGTTAGCATCTAGCGATGGACTCCACTGAAATTTTAGTAACATAAAACTAGGCCAGATCAAACGGTCGACTACGTTTTAACCTTCGAACATCAAGACTATTATCAAGAAGATTGATCGCCAAAACGTTTGTGTGAGACTCCAAGCGGCCTATGTATCGCTTAGCAGCTCGCTTGATCTCGTCTTTCACATATGGGATATTTAAGTCTTGATGTAGAGTGTGGTTAGATACGTACCAGGGCGGTGAGACTATCAGCCTTATAGCCTTGTTCTGGAACCGTTGTATCTTGTTTATGTGTGTATCCTTTGCACAACCCCACAACATTAAACTGTATGTCCAAACGGGCTTTATAATTATTTTGTACACTAAGAATTTATTTTCCAATGATAAACTAGAGTACCTGCCAAGAAGCCAATTTAATTCTTGCAATCTTATATCTAGATGTTTTCTTTTTTGTGTAATATGCTTTTGCCATGTTAATTTGCGGTCCAAATGAATGCCTAAGTATTTTACATCTTTATCCTGGTTGATAACCACCCCATTTATTTCTAACGGCTGATACGTAAAATTTCGCAACGTGAAATCTACTTGCGTACATTTACTTTCGTTTACTCTAATACGCCAACGACTCAGCCAGTTTTCCACTTCCGATAAAGTTTTTTTCAATTTATTCGAAGTTTCACTATTGTCTTTACCGGTAGCTAATAGTGCTGTATCGTCTGCAAACGTAGCTGTTATCACGCTATTATCAACTGGAAAATCGGCAGAGTAGATTAAGTAAAGCACCGGGCCCAGTCATGAGTAATTTATCCATATCTTGTAAATTTTCTAAGTTTTTCTTTCTTCCCATAACAAAATTAAAAGTTAACCATTACCAAAATGTGAAATACTCACTTTTTTTCAGAATACTAACAAAATGGAAGTAATAGGGTTGCTAAACACAGCGTTGATACTGATTCAGTGGTGAAAACCATAAGCAGTATCATATACTGCTTATTACTTGTTGCCAGCTGCTTATTTGCTTTAGCCTGAAATAACGCCTTACAAACTAAATTTAGCAAGATACATTTTACTTTTGTTAATTGACTGTATTTATTTTTTTATAAATATTGTTACATTATAACAATAAACTACTTCTTCCGTTTTCTTAAGTTTTATGATAATCTAAAGAAAAATAGAAAACATGTAAATACAAATATAGTAATCGTTACCCCTCGTTCCAACTTAGCTACATTACCTTATAATATAAGTTGAAAACTACACTAAACGAATATAAAAATAAAATTCCCACTTATAAGTTACACCAATTAAACAATAATAATAGATTTCTATGGTATAAACCTAAAAAGCTGATGAGGGCTACTGAAGAATCTTTTAACTTGAAAATAAACGGTAACTGGGCAAAAACGGATAAAAATAAAGCTAATGCTTTTGCAAATCACTTGTATACAGTCTTCTCACCTCAGTTGGATGCTGATCAGGATCACATGAAAATGCATTATGTCTTGGAGGAACGTTCGCAGTTCCAAAATAGGACTAAATTCTTCTCGCCTAGAGAGATATTCGAACATCTCCAGAAAACACCTTAGGGTAAATCTGGATGCGATAAGATTACGTTGGAGATCATCCGACACTTCGCGCGTAAAGCGACCACCCATATTCAACAGCTGGCTTAGAATTAACTACTTTCTAAATATGTGAAAGAAATCGGAGATTATTATAGCTCGTAAAGTGGGAAACCCTGAAACAAATGTATTCTCCTACCGACCAGTTAGCTTACTTTGTTCTTTTTCAAAGATCTTCGAAAAGCTTATCTTAAATTGTCTCCATCCAATTTTGAATAACCATCACATATTCCGGATTATCAATTTGGCTTCCGTTCTGAGTATTCAACCATTGAACAATGTCATAGATTCGTTGACGCTATTTCTTCAACATTTGAAAAAGACGAAGTATGCGCTGCGGTCTTCCTCGACGTTGCCCAAGCTTTCGATAGGATATGGCACTTAGGGCTACTATACAAATTCAAACAGTTCGTTCCTTCCGACTTACACAAGCTATTAATATCATATTTAAGTGGTAAAACATTTAACATACGGGTTAACGATTCGATCTCTGAAGGACATCACATTCAGTCATCTGTTCCGCAAGGGAGCCTTCTCGGTCCGGTATTATGCTCTGATTATGCAGCCGACATGTCTGAATATAATCGGACTATGCTCACCACATTTGATGACGATTTAGCTATGATTGCATCAAAGAACTGCAATGAAGTTCAAATCCGAACATCAGCTTTATGTCTCAACTAAATATTCCAGGAAATTCGCCCAGACGTTTCAAACGAAGAAAATGGTGTCAAGATGCGTTTCCGATCAACTAGGAAACTCGGATTATCGTCTCCATATTATCGTCACCTGATGTCATATCTCTGCGACTAAATGTCTGATCTTCCTTAATCCTAGTCGGTTGTCCCACTGGGGTCACCGTATTAATCATCGTCCTTCCTATTCTTCTCCAATATATTTCCTACCCACTATTATTCTCCTTTACTCCTCTTTAAGTATGTCTAACGATCGTCATTGCTTATGGTTTTTCAGTGTAATGTATAAAAGAAGAAAAAACAAAAGGTAATGTTTCTTAAAAATACGCAATATAAATGATGAGGAAAGATATTTGTAATAAAACAGATAAAAAAATGAAGTATAAAGTAACTATTTTTGTAGTTAGTTTTTTTACACATTGTTCTGCACCAAACTTATTATCTACAGATATAAGAATCATCCTTAATTAAAATATTACATAATTAATAAAAATACATAACATTCTCCTATACATAAAAGAAACACAGAAAAATCAGTATGTTACATGTTCTTTTAAATACTCTGGTAAGCATTGTTTACACTCTGCTCTTCTTAGTGTTGGCTCCATTATTAGTCCTGAATTTATTATTGAGGCTGAATCACTTAAATTAGTACTGATCTGATCTGAGATCATTATGTAGCCGTAACTAACCCAGTTGAAATAGTGATGTGATTGATATTTCAAATACCACTTGTTTCCTAAATTTTTGAAATTGCATATTAATGTATGGCCACTATCAAGTATTAGTAAGAAATTTGATTCCCATAGGTTTTTATGATTTTGCCAAATTGCTATTTTTTACCCTAATAATTGCAGCTTACTACATAGTTTCCCACAAAATAATTTACTTTTTGATATAAGTATTACTCTTGTCCAGGGCTTAAAAAGCCGAATGAAAAATTGAACTATTTGACAATGCTGTACGCTTATTTCATTGATGATAATCTTCAAAAAGTAGGCATTTCAACCAACGAATTTGAGAAATAAACGTACAGCGTTGTCAAATAGATCAAATTTTCATTCGGCTTTTCAAGCCCTGCTCTTGTCATAGTAGTAGGTTTCAAAATACCTAATTTGAACGAATTTTTCTTCCAAAATAAAGTTCAGACACAGATTTGTTCTCCCTTTCTTGTAAAGGTGTAGTTTGGAGTTGGAACAAGATTTATTGTAGTTTAACAGCTGTTGCTTCTGGTTCATTTTATATAATCTTAGTTTTCTGTTTGAATGTTTGCATCATTTGTTCCATGCGTGCAAATGTCATTGGATTATTTAATGCTGAAAATTTTTGGAAAATCTCGTAGGACTTGCAAAATCCTATAAATTCAATGCTTTTGAAAGCAGCATAGACAAAAACTAAATAGTTAAAAATAAATTCTATAAACCAGAAGGTTTCTCTTAGAACTTGCATTGTTGATTTTGATATTGGAGCTAAACTGAACACTTAAGCCATTAGAAATTTTGAATAAGCATATAATATAGTTCATGTAAAACTTTTTGATGTAAGGTTACTGATATAAAATAACATTTTGATACACAGACAGATTTCTTTCAACAATTCTTTCCAGCTGCTTTAATTTTGGGCTATTTTCATGTTAGATGGAATTGTTTTAAAGCTTAGATTTTTTGTATTAATTGTATTTATTCTTTTTACATAAATAACATTTATGTTAATTTCTTGAAGGATCTTTTCAGTTGTAAAGGGTAGTGGTGATTTTGATAAATAATCCATATTACTAATATTTTCTGATTTCCAGTACTGAACAGTGCAATTAAATTCAGATAAAAATGAGGCATATTTTAAAAGATGAACTGAGGTCTTGTTATCTGCCACTAATACAAATTTCTTTTTTTTATTTTATGGGCACGTCAGCACAGGACATTCACCCAATACAAGATTAGAATAGAAAGACATATGAAGCGACAGGTTATATAGAAGAATAAAAAAAATCATTTCATATAAATAAATAGATAATTAAAGCTTCACAGTCTAACTACCTAATTGAAAACTATTTCATTTTTTAATGCTATAAATACAAATTCATACTCAGTGATCCATTTGGACAATTTTGATCTCTCAGATAGTTTTCAAATGTGATGTGTTTCAGTTGAAGCATTATGTATAAATCATAAATAATATGTTACTAATCTTACAAACTTATGTACTTCTTTGGTTGTAGTGCTCCACAATTGCTGTTTTTCTTTTCTGTACATTCAGATATCTTATTGTATTCAATTATACGTTCCGAATATGTGATTTTTGTCTAATAAAATTTACATTTATCAGCATTAATATACAGATTATTTTCTCTAAATCTTCATAAGCAAACATGTAACCAATCTTACATTCTTGATTTGTTATTCCATAAATAACAATATTATCAAAATAACTTGTAATTCTCCCTAAACCAATTAAAACTGTATCTAGAATTATATGGAATATGGTTAGTGCACTTTTGATAACAAAGATTAATCAGATAAAACAAAAAATTTCTTATAATGCTGTCACTGTGTGAACTGCAGTAAAGTCTTCATCCATTTCGATATGATTGTGTAACCTATATGGATCAATGATGCAAAAATACTGTGCATTATGAAGGTTGTTAATTACATCCTCAATTTTAAGTACTGAATAATACACATCTCTTAATCATTCATTAACTTTGTAATCCACACAAACAAATTTCTTCTTAATGAAGCTTTGGTACAATAACAGATAGTCTTCTTCAATCTTTACTTCCAGTGGAGCAATTTGGTTTCAGACCAGGTTATTCTACTACGCATCAGGTTGCTAGGATTTCTGATCATGTCACACATAACTTCAATGTAAATAAACACACAGGATTAATTCTATTTGACATTGCAAAAGCATTCGACACGACCTGACACACGTGTCGAATGCTTTTGCAATGTCAAATAGAATTAATCCTGTGTGTTTATTTACATTGAAGTTATGTGTGACATGATCAGAAATCCTAGCAACCACAACGGGCTGATTTGCAAAATGTTAAAATATAATTTTCCACGATATTTAATCAAATTAATCAGAAGTTATTTACACAATAGAACCTTTTACGTTTCACCATAAGATGCTAAATCAATGACCAGAATTGCTGTCGCAGGGGTTCCTTTTCTCTTTTCAGTCTACTTGTCCGATATCCCTAAGTTGCAATACACGAGTATGGCTTTATATACTGATGAACAGCTATATATCGTAGCTCATATAAAACGTCTACCATTTATAATTGTCTGCAGCTGCACGATTCTTGGGTTTTAAAATTTTTGGAAAAATAGAAAATCAAAATTAATCTAACTAAAACAGAAGCTATACTTTTTACTCGTAGATACCCCATCCCCCCAAGGCAACTGAGTATTAAAGGCACCAGGACTAGCTGATCATGTTCGATATCTAAGTGTAATTCTAGATAAGAGATTATCTTTTAAGGAACACTTAAAACACACTGAAGCGAAAACAAATAGAGCTATTGCAGATTTGTACCCAATTACTAATCGAAGACCTTACTTAAACACTACAAAAAAGGTTATTATCTATAAAAGCATTATTAAACCAATATTGGCTTATTCAGCTCCAGTTTGATGTTCGATTTCAAACTCCGATTTTAATTAATTTAAATTACTACAAAATAGGTGTTGTCGGTGTATTTTAAACGTTCCCCACTAGACTAAAACTGATAATATATATGCCTGGTTACAATTGCCTTATGTAAAAGATTTTATAATTAACACAGCAAAAAAGTTTTCATCGCTGTTCCTACCATAATAATATGCTTATATCAGGAATATAGGCGATTACAATTCCAAGCAACTAGCCCGCATGTACATTAAATATAAGTATCGTCGGATTAAATACAATTTAGTTAGTCAGTGATACCGCTAAACTATTAAGTAATGTTTTTAATGGTATAAATTGTCTGTAATTGTTTGCCCTTCGTTTTTTATATAGTATTTATATTTTCGTTAACAATATGTAAGCGTTCTACTTTTTTATCACTAATGTAATGCGATTAAGTCTCTTTCGAGCTGGTACGCATTTTATATTTATATATACCGTGCAACTCTGTACTTAGCTAATATACGTTCTGCTTTGTTCTGCTCAATCTGAGGTATCTAATCAGGTAATTATTTCTTGATTTTTTCGCTTTTGCAGTTCCTCTTCTGTTTTTGATTTTAATAAGTACATTTCCTGAGGTTTATTACAATAAATTTTGATTTTGCATTGATGATTAATTTTAAGGAACATTTAATATTTGGTATTTTATCAATTTTTTGTTCAAATGTATATTGGAAAATCGAATTATGTGTTAACATCTTTTTCAATAACAGTTTCATCAATTAAGTTGATGGCATTAGTCTCATATAATTGTCCATCACTATTATCTAACTATAAATGTAATGGTTGCATCCAATCTATACCCATAATTATTACTTTTTAACATAAAAGGTACCCCATTTTGAATAGTTTTTGAAATGTACTTGAACTGAACATCAGCTACAACATTCAAAAATTTATTTTATTTATGTATAAAATTATTCAACTTCTGGTTCAATTTTTGCTGCAACTTTAGTGTATTGTACAAATTTTAGGGTAGTATTGATATTGCAGTTCCACAAACTTATAGCTTAACTGGTTGTCCATTTAGAAGAATAGTTGTATAATAATTTTAATTTTTTATGCTATAAATATCAGATATGTGTATAGGCTCTGTAGCATTAGATTCAGTAGCATTTTTTTTCGGGTTAGATTTTAATTTTATAACTGTTGAGATACATACCTTATCAATATGACCTTTGTTATTACAACTTTTGCATGAAAGTGTACTTTTATCACATTTACAATCTTTTGCAAGATGATTATCATATCCACAGTACATATATATGAATTCCAAGGTGCTGATAATCATTTTTTGCTTAAATGATTTAAATCATGCATGCTTTTGATAACGTTGGTTTGATTAAGTTTAGCTTTGGCATGTTTGATTATTGAAATAGCGGGTTTTCAGGTGCAATTTATGCTTTTAGTCACATATTTTCATCTTTAACGCTTGCATGAACTGTGATAGCAAAAATACATCAGAAATGACAGCCTCACAATACACATTCACTTATATACCATTGCAACTCACCACTATAGTTCATTACTGATTCATGATTCTTTTGCTTGATTTTAAAATTTGATTTTATAATTGAAAAATAATTGAGTTCATATTGGTATAAATTTAATAACCCGAAAATCACATTCTAAATTAATAAATCATAATCAAATTTAAGCACGCCAAAGATAAAAATAAAAACGTTCATCGATAATTTGAACTCGATATTTCAATATGACATTCAATCACAATTAATATCACATAATTAAAAAATACATAACGCTACACGTTTTGTTTTACAAAAAATAAATTACCTTATAAATATGATAAAATATATCAGAATCCTGAAAAGGCCTATTTTAAACAAAATCTCAAAAGTATTAATATTAAAAAAGCAAATAAAAGCTGAAATAAGCGAAAAACAGAATAACTCAACCGCTTTGCGTGAACACAGAATATAAAGAATTCACGTTTTCGTCGGTGGGATGATTATTTGGTAACAAATAAAAGGGATGACGTAGTAGGTATCATTTTGATGGCAGAAAATAAAATCTTGCGGCGCAAATGGGGCAAGGATGAATAGCAGTGCACCCAATGGCTATAACTATATTTCATTTAATTTTCAGGAATTTTAATGTCCCCAACAGTAATTACGTTAGCATAATACAATGAAAAAGTAATTTTTAATATTTGTAATGCGCAATTTACATGTAAAAAAACATGCTTCGTTATGTTAGGAATGTTCATCGAATTACACCGATGTACACATATGTGGAAATTTTAAATATAGTGCATGTTTCAAAATGTTTGCAAATTTCTGTTTATTCTTTCATATAACAGATGTTCATGGTGTTAGGATTACATACGCACATAAAATAGAGAATTCTAATAAAATGGTTCAAAAACGACAAACATATCATATCAAATTCAATAACTCGGGTACGGTCTGATTTATGAACTTCAAAATTGGAACATAAATCACATTAAAATGTTCTTTACGATAGTGTATAACTTCAAGACAACACTCTAATTAAGAATATATAATATAGAATTTAAAACGACAATAAAAATCACTTAAAAATTCATATTCACTACCAGATAATCTTTTAAAGCTAAAAAAAATTATTTAAACACCTCCTTTGAGACAAAAAACAGCAGAAACGAAACATATCTCCTCAAAGATTAATATAAAAGAGCGCTTTAGAAGAAAAACATGGCTAATATTACAATTAGTTATTTGGAATCGATGGAAAAATTTCAAAAGAGCAAAACCATATTTAATTTCCTTAACGAAACTTTCGAAGCTCAACAAAAAATTCAAAAAAAGCGAAAAATGACACATCCGTCCTATGCGACGCAAGTATTATAGTTAAAAATTTTGAACCAGGAAATATTCGCAGAGCTGGATATGTTTCTAGTTCGAAACATGTAGATTTTCAACTCTGAAATTTCGGGCATATCATCAGTTGGCGGAGACAGGTGTATGTAGAAAACACTGACGCTGTTAGTGATATATCTGAATCATTTTTGATAATTCACAATGATCGCGAACACAAAATATTCACATAGATAGAAAAATCTTCTTTTTTTTTTTTTTTATGGGTACGCCAACGAAGAGCAACAGCCCAATCAGCCAAAGAATCTAAGTAATAGTTCAAAAGGAGAATAACATATTAGATTTCAATCTGGTAGGAGATTGAATGAATGAAAGAAGCTAGAATAGGAACAACTGACAAGGAAGGAAATGAGAGAACATAAGAGTCACTGTATGGAGTAGGAAGATGAAGATCCAAAAACCGAAAATAGAAGAGAGAACGGAGAGTGAGGAACATTCGAAGAAGACATGACTGATATCACACAGAAAAAAGGAATCCTCTGGGAGGGAAAAACGATAAAGTGACGAAGGGAGAAAGGTATGACCGAAACGAAGACGACATATAGCGGTGATCAGGGGACAACAAAGGGAAGGAAACATGTCGAACCATCTGGTCAAAGAAGTGAACGGAAAGATAAAAGGAATTCGGATTTGAGAAAAGAAAAAAATAAATATCCTTCCATAATCTAAGGTGAAACTGTTTGGAAATATGATTAATATTGTGAGCGGAAAATTTATGAAGAGGATGTCCATTGGAAGCTCCTGAGCGAGCCAAGGAATCAGCCACCTCATTACTCTCAATTCCAGCATGGCTAGGAATCTACAATAAATCAATTTGGATCGAACGGAGCAGGAATAATTCGTGAATTAGATTGCGAATAAGGAGAATGAAAGGGTCAAAAGAGGGCAACGGTAAGGGAGAAGAAACCGTCTGTAAGACACTTTCAGAATCAGCTATTAAAAGAAATTTATCCGAGAGGATAGAAGAGGAAGAGATAAAAAGAATTGCATGAAGTATGGCAGCAGATTCAGCAGTAAATATAGAGCAGCAGGAAAGAAGTTTAAAGGATTCAGAGTAGTTGTGAGAAGGAAAAACAAAGGCGGCACCAACCCCATCAGCCCCCTTAGAACCCTCAGTAAAAATAACGGAATGATTGGGATATAAAGAGCTTAAAACCATGTGAAATTCAGATCTAACTATAAAGTGAGGGAGGAATTTGGCAGAACTTGACAAATGAAATACGTGAGGAGGATGCAAGAGACTGAAGTAATTAAGAGAAAAGTACGGAGATTTATTATAGGAGAAAATATAGGGAGAAAAATTGGCAAGACGAACAGAAATGAAAGATAAAATTGGAATTCTGTTGGGAGTAAAACGCCAGTTGTGAAAAATAGAGCAATAGGCAGCTATAATCCTAGAGGAAAAAGAGAGAAGGCGTTTGATTAGGAAACGATAGCCTAGATAGGATCTGCGGATGAACAAATGGAGTGATTTGGATTCGGAGAGGATGACAGGAATTGGAGTAGATTTGCGTGCGTGCACCCAGACAAGGACGAAGACAGGAATTTAGAATGCGGTCAAACTTTAACAGAAGAGATTTAGAAGCGTTGCCGTATATATAGAAACAGTAGTCCAACTTGGAAAGAATGAGAGACTTATACAATAAGGAAAGAATGTAAGGATCACCACCCCACCTGTACGATGAGAGTGATTTTAAAAGATTAATCCTTTTAAGGCAAGAAGTATACAGGCGACTAATATGTTCCTGAAAGGAGAGACGGCCGTTAAGCACACCCAAATAACAGAAGCTCTCCACAAGAAGGACAGGATAATGATTTAAGGTTAGATTGATTGAGGAAGGATTATATGAACGGAAAGTAAAAACCATGGCCGCGGATTTATTAGGAGAAACAAAAAGATGAATATTGGAAAGAGCATTTTCTATAGTGGCTAATGACCTATTTAGTTCTAAGACAGCATCTGTTAAGTTGCGAGAAGAAGAGTAAATAAGGATATCATCAGCATAGAATAGAGACGATGAATTTAATGGAAGAGAAGCAATATGAGAAGTAGAAGAGAGTAGGACTAAGACAGGAACCCTGAGGAAGACCACAAAAAACTTTTCTTGAAGTGGAATAACAAGAAGTGGATAAATGTACAGTCCAGCTTTGGAAGAGATTAATAACAAGGGAAATAACACAGTCCGGAAGATGCAGTGACAGCATTATATTTCTGAGAGTAGGGAGGTGAACATTGTCAAATGCACTGGAAACATCAATAAAGGCTGCGATAGTAAAATTTTTGTTTATATAGGAATTATAAATGTCAGAAAGGAAAATACTAATGCAATCAGGAGGACCAAGACAGGGACGGAAACTGAACATATTGTTAGGAATTAAGTTATTGTGTTCGAGAAACCAGACAACCTGTTTATTTAACATGCTCTGAAAGAGCTTCCTTAAACAGGGAGCAAGTGAGATAGGACGAAAAGAAGAGGAGTTTTTCTTTGGTATGGGTATAATGATAAAGGCATTCCAAGAAGGAGAAGTGGAACAAGAAAGAAGAAAAGAATTATATATTCTAAGAAGAGTCTCAAGAGATTGAATAGAGAGGTTTTTTATAATAATAAAAGATATACCATCAATACCAGGGGAGGATTTGGAGGAGGAATTACTTAAAGAAGCACGAAGTTCATTAAGACTAAAGCTAGAAGATACAAAGTGAGAAGTAAAATTAATAGAAGGAGAAGGAGAATGAAGCTCTTCGAGGCTGGGGACATAGGAAAGAGCTACGGAGTCCATGAATGAAATGAGGCTATCTTTCGGGATATTAAGATAAGAAGGTCGTTCCGATAAATGAGTTCTAAACGCTTTAGCCATTTTCCAGACATGTGTCATTGGAGTAGAGCGGGAGAAAGAAGAACAAAACTTTATCCAAGTGGCTCTTTTTGAGCGTTTAAGAACGAACCTAGCCTTAGCATTAGCTCTTTTATGTGCAAGGAAGTTGGAAAAAGAAGGGCAGGAGCGAAAAGATCTAAAAGGGGAAGTACAAGACTTGCAATCATTATTCCACCACAGGGACGAAGCATATATAGATCTATTTTTTAATGAAGAATGGTACGGAGGAGCAGATAAGGAAAGAGCAAAGGAAATAGATTGAGTGAATTACTGACATTGGGATATAGGATTCCTGTCAACATTGATAAAAGGAAGAGATGAATCGACAATACGGCGAAACATCAACCAATCGATTTTAGGAAGGTACCATTGAGGAGTATGAAGGAGTTCAGGCTGCACAGGGGGAGAAAAGTTGTTAAGGGATATGATAATGGGAACATGGTCGCTTCCAAACGTGCCATTTAAGGTTTTCCACGAACAGTTAAAACCGAGGTTAGGAGATGTAAAGGTTAAGTCAATTGAACTAAACGTAGTTGGATTCCTATAAAAGGTAGGAGAATTATCATTCAGCAGAAAAAGATTATTACAAAGAAAAATGTCTTCAAGAATAACACCGTTACTATTATAATTGGAGCAACTCCAAAAAGGAGAACGAGCGTTCCAGTCTCCTCCTATAATAAAAGGGGAAATCTAACACCACGAACCCGTCAGCCCATGTATATACCCCGAAACTTGAAGAGAAGAAGCAAACAGTAACTGCGATCAAACGCCCGCATTCTCCTACGCCTGACCTATTAGTTACAAACGATGAACCTACCTATCTCGGTGTTAACCGAGACGGTAAAATGGACACAATGTCTCATAAAACGATAGAAAACCAGGCCGATCCTACCCCAAAAGTCACGAATGATCAGACTACTAATCCAGCAACTTCAAGGAATATTAATCCTGTCACATGTCCCAAAAAACAAAAAACCTCAACAAAAGAACTCCTAAATTCAATTGAGGGTAATGTAACCGAAAACTCACACTACCCGCTATCTTATTCAAATTTGGTAATCCTAATGAACCTAATACAGGGACAAAAAAATCCCATAAATATCGTTAACAGTTTCACCAGCGACATAAATGGCTTGATAAACATGCTCTCCGACAATTACCCCCTACCGGAAAACCGCGCAATGAAAACACTTTTTTCCCAGCTAATCAAAAAGGTAAGCTTCGTTCTGCAACCTTCTCCTGTGTAAATAGAAATCCATGGACAACTAAAACAAACAAGACTATATTTTAAAGTTTACACTCGTGGCTCATAATAAAATCATAATGCAATGGAATTGTAGAGGTTTCTACAACCAGCTTACTGAACTTAAACTCTTAATAGCCGCATACGCCCCCAAAATTATATGCTTACAGGAGTCACATCTGAAAACATCCAATAACCCAACAGTTCAAAATTACCTTATAATAAGATATGATTATGAGCAACAACTATAAATCTAAAAACGTCGCTCCAAACAATCGCTGTATCAGGCAACATACCCTCTCTTTCAAGCCACCCTATTACGGTATTCCTCCTCACACACTAGTAGATTCAAATGAACTAGAAAAGCTGCTAATGCAGATTACTCCCCCCGCAATTATTGTCGGAAATTTCAATGCCCACTCCCTAGTATGAGGATCAATATCGGCCAATAATGGAAATATCATTAACGGGCTATTACTGGAAAATAATTTAATTGCCATGTCCCCCCTAGCGATACATATCTCAGCCCAACCCATAATACACTCTCAACAATTAACATAGCGCTAATCTCTCCGATTTTATTCCCAAAACTACAATCAACTGTATTGGAGGATCTATGCTCAAGTAACCATTTCCCTGTGTTCCTACATACAACACCAATTCCACAAGCCGGGAGAGTCTAAACTGCCCACGGCTTTATATAATAAGGCAGATTGGGAATTATACACATCGAAAGTAGTAATCCCTAGCCAGCCATCTGCGTCTGTAATAGAAAACATTAACCGTCTAAATCAGGCCATTTTCAAAACTGCCAAAGCATCAATTCCAATGGCATCCGGTTGCCACCGAACCCGCACAGTACCGTGGTGATTCCCTGAAATTGAAACGGCAATGGGCGTTACGGAAATTCAAATCGTCTGGACTCCTCTCCGATTTAATTATATTCAAAAAATGCAGGGACGATCAATGATACGAGCTTAGAAACAAGAATCATATTCTCCAAAAAACAATAAATAAATTACAATCCTGGTCAAATACCAATGGTCAAGTGTTCTCTCCTTCCAAAAAAATATATATTGAATTCCATTAAAGACGTGCTGTCTCACCTGCTATTTCTCTCACACTAGATAATAATCCTATACCTCTCCAATCAACAGTGAAATTCTTGGGACTACTGTTCGATTGCAGGTTATCCTGGCGTCCACACATATCAGGTTTAAATAAAAAGTGTTTAAAATCTCTCAGCATCACTAAATATTTATCAAATCCCAAATATAACATCCACCCCAAACTCCTTCTCTCAATATATAAATCCATCGTCTTATCTAAAATCATGTACAGGTGCCCAACTTACTCCCAAGCATGTCATTCCTTAATAAATTCATTAGACGTAATCCATAATTTTTCCCTTCGCTCGATACTAGGAGCTCATCGAACCACTCCTGCATTCAGCATGTGCAATTTGCTGGGGTGCCCGTCGTTATCATACTATAGAAACTACCATAGACTATGCAATACTCTTCTGTCCTTAACACGTACTCCTTTAGCTGGTATTAATTCCTCACACACACCAAGCTTTTCAAATGATCCTGTGCCCGAAGTCCTTGACATTTTAGATTTAAACAACATAAACCCAATAAACACTCTGCACCGAAACCTCACATTAATCTTCCCATGGGAGTCCCAAATAATAAAAACAGATGTATCACTTAAAAACAATTTCAGAGGCAATGAAAAGAAAACCAATAATGTCAGGTTTCTCGGAAATATCAATTGGGCAATAGGTGGGTTCATTGGGGTGAATAAATTTACAATTTAAATTTACACGCGGCTTTGAATAGCTTCCTTTCCTGGTGGTGGCGTGTCGAGAGCCCCAGTGCTCATATTTGGTGTTGAAATTATCCCCCGCAATCTACCGGTTACCTTCTTCTTTATAGTGCCATACTCAGCTTCTGAGCGTCAGCGACTACCTATTTGTACATCTTAGCAGTACAGACATAGGTAGTGTACTAGGTAATTGTTATATGCAACGCAGGTGTACACACGCAAGACTACATTCGGAACTGATAGTAGCCGCTTGTTATCGCGCTACCAGTGCAGTCCCGTGTAGGACCACTATGTACCGACCTAACGCGCATATGATTTGCCTAGTACGTTGAAAAAAGAAATAAAATTAGATTCAGCTATTTTATCATTGGTGGACAGTCGACACTGCAGACTGTTGTGAATACCTCTTGGAATTTAACGACGACGGTAGTTGCTTGAATTGACTCGGTAGCAAAAATACTATTGTCATGATGTTTCATGCCATTACGAACTAGTACTGCAGACTCTCCTCTCAGACCGCCACTTGGTTGACAGCAGGAGTGGATAACATAGTTCCTGATTTTAGTGATGGAAACGCCAAGTACCAGATGAGTTTCTGAGATAAGGGCCAGATGAACCGAGTGATTTTTTGAGGAAAGACTTCAATTAATTTCTGCAAGATAACAATCCGTTAGTAGTCTAGCATAGAATAACAGAATTTCTTAGGTTACTAATCATTCTTGTATTTAAGTTTCCTTGAGATATTCCAGGGAAGTTAAACGAGCATCAATAGTTTGGACAGCCCTCGATGTTTCCTTTTGATTTTCCTCCAGTCTCAGCAAAATTACCACAGTAGGAGCAAGGTCCAACGTAAGGAGAGGGCTTCTTGAACCCGCATGAGAGGGGCAAGCAGCTGCGCTTGCATAGGAACCGCGAGTAATGCCTATGGATAAAATTTCAGAGGCAGATACAGCGGGTTTAGCACGAATACGTTCAACTGCTATAGGCGGTTTGACCGCAAGCAGAACAGAGTTTTTCTTGATATATTGGACAGTTATCACACTTCGCAGGATCAGACTTAGGGCGCCTACAATCCAAGAAAAGTTGCTTCTTGCCACATTTAACGCATTTTGAAGGTTTACTGCAGTAGTTAGCCGAGTGTTTAATTTCCTGCACCTTTTGTATTGTGGAATAGATTGCGTTTTTCTCGGCAGTTCAACAGCAATTTTGTAATTCATAAATAACGTCATATGTAAAATTTCCTTGTTAGATGAATCAGTAGCCAAATTAACACGGAATAGCGGAAGCCTGTAGTCAGTAGTGCGTCCGTTGACGCGTTTCTTAATAATGACATTGACAACGTTGATAGAAGAGAATCCTAGTTGCGAAAGCGATTGCGTTATCTCATCGATATCAGTAGAATAGTGCGAGTGACGTAAAAACACAGTGAATGGCTTATCTTCTTTCAATCTATAAGGATGGAAACCGATCTTGCCAAGAAGCTTAGTGTCTTCATCATTGAGATCATTGAAAACAGAATTTTCAAGTAACTTTCGTAATTTTCGGTACTCAATGGAACTGGAAGGCTGAACTCTCATTTCACCATTTGAGGGACTTTAAATTCAACTAACAAAAAATTGTCAATATGACCGTAAAGCACCTGGCAGTTAACTAATACTTTAAATTTAATTGTTACAGTTGCGGAAAAATAGGGCACAAAAGTCGGAATATAAATTCCGATTTAATTAGAATAAAATAGTCCATGTAGTAGATAAACAGACTTTAAAGTCTAGAGAAGAGCGGGTAATAACGTTTGTTGAGACGGTAACTATTAACATTTTTAATTGTATACAAAAAATTGGAAATATATGTTGACAGCGCGACTATCGATTATATGATAAAAGATAGAGAATGTTTCGATTCGAGCAACGAGTTAAAGAAACAACTAAAAATTTTATCCGCAAAGGCTGGAGAACTTTTAACCACTGAAATTGGTAAAATCGATATAGGACTGGAAAATTCCGCTGCAACTATGCATAATGTATTACACGACGAGAATATTCGTCACAACATGCCATCGATCAACCAGAACTGCGTGAAACAGGATTAAAGACAATTTTTCGAAATAATTAAGTGAAAATATTGAAAAATAATAGTTATTTTCACGGGTAAGAAAAAAAGAAATCTGTATAAAACTGAGTTTGATTTGGCAAATGATGAGGTTGACGTGTAGCTCCAACGTTTGGGGCATTCCGGAGGAATAGCAATAAAGAAATTGATTAATGGTAGGTTCGTAATAACCTGGATTGATCGTAATGTTTGCTATTCTAATTTACTTTGTATCAAAATCAAATAAACGAACAATTGTTCAATGGCTTGTAGTTCACGTTCGTTCCAATTAATCTACAATGATACGTGCGGTCGTTTAATAAAAAAAAGTTTTGACAATGAAAGTCCTTATATCGTTTGTTGACAATTTCACTTATTTTTGCGCGCCATATATTCGTAAAAGTGAAGTGATTGACAAATTTAAACATTATGTTTTGTTCGCGAGTGCGCGCTTTAATTCAAAAATATCGTTAATTCGATGTTATCGCGCTCTAGAAAATTTCAAAATTATTGTACATAGTATTAAAATCATATTTATACACCCCGTTTTTCGCTGCAACAAATGACTTCTCTGACCGTTTTAATTTCATGAATCGTTGAAAAGGCTCGTGCCCTTTTATAGAAATCGAAGTTTTCAAAAGAACTTTGGACACATGCCGTTCAAACTGGCGCTTATTTATTAAACAGAACGCTGACTTTTACCGTTCATTTTCAAAAAACTTCCGTTGAACTAATCAGATATCGGTCGTTTAAAAAAGTTTTTGGTTGTTTCGTTTACAGTTTAACACTAAAAATTCATCGCAAAAGGTTCAGCTTAAAAGTGAGTTGAGTTTAACCTGGAAAAGAATCGAGTCAAGTATTCGTATAATGATATCTTACATGAAAACTGTAATTCCGATAAGCTTTATCAGAACTAACCGCAAATAGCCTCAACTCCGAAACGCGCGGTAAAGGACTTTTTACGTCACCGAAAATAAATCACCTTCAGAAGAATTTAACGCCAAACCTGCGGTTAGTCAACACGTGAAAAGGCTTTCTAATTATTTAGTATATTATGTACTATCGGCATCACCAGCTACTACATTTATCCATGACGTTCTCATATAGTGGCATAAAATGGAAAACTTTTTGAACAAAACAATTGAAGAAGAAATGGCGAATATAAATAGACATAAAACCAGAATTTCATATGAATGGACAATAAATGAAAAGGTAAAATGAATTATAGTTGGGTTTTCTGCATCACGGAGAGTGAGGATGGCACAGATTGATCGCTGACGGATATGAACAAAAACCGATGTTAGATTATTGAAAAATATATTCACCTGTACTGAGAATAACATCCCGTACGTTGTTAATCGTCGTGCACGATAATTACAAGATAATGCAAATGAATATGAAATTGACATTTTTAAAATGGAAAAATAAAATCCAGTTTCCATAAAATAACCTGAAGAAGCAAGGATAGTCCCAATTGAATCCGTGAATTTTAAAAGGATATTTACCGTTCAAAAGGAACACCACGATTCTGCAATGAAATTTTTTAAAATTTTACACGTCAAAAGACTTTTGATAAATCAAAATTGATCAGTGTTTATTCAAATTGGTAACGAAAGATAATAAAACAGTTTATGTTTTATTTTATTTAGATGACCTAATAATTGTTGGAAATGATGATTTAATTGAATCCATAAAGAGCTTCTATACAAAAATTTTAAAAGTTTGAAATCGGAGAACCAGATAAATTTTTAGGAATAAAACAATCAGAGTACCTATCGAGTTGAATTTGTATTTGGTAAAACCAGAAGATGATAAGTCATCGAATTTTTAAACAATGCATGAGTTTCACATTCTTATCAACTCGACTAGATCTATCTCATGCAGTTAACTTTTTAAGTTTCTGACAAGAACGATTTACAGTAGAAATGGTGAAGCACTTAAAACGTGTTATGCTATTTGAATGCTATAAAAAATGTGAGATTAATGTATAACAGAAAAGCAAACTGTGAAACATTGGTCGGCTATGTTGACACTGATTCTGCCTCAGTCATTCAGATTGGAAAGTAGCGGTGAGTTATATTTTCAAATGTTTCGGTAACACAATTATTTGGTGTACTCGTAAACACTGTCACCGCTTTTTCAACAGCAGAATCGGAATACATCTAATGGATGCTGCGGCACAGGAAGACATTTGTTTAAAAAAAACCCTTTGAATGAAATACTGTCTATCGAATTTCTATCATTTAAATTTTTTGAAAATGATTAGAATGCAACTCGGATAAGAATAACTTTAGAAAACGAGAAGCAGAATAAAAATACTGATACTAGATTCTAGTTCCTAAAATAACGGAAAAATTATTGTTCAATATATACTAAGTCAAAAACAACCGACAGATATTGTACATAAAAAAATTGTAAGAGAGTTGTCCTAGATCGTCATTATAATGTATTAAAAGTTTGTATAAATTATGGGGAGTGTTATATGGTAATTTTATAAATATGTAATGGTTGCATTGTTTTATTCGTATCATATAATGTTAGTTTGCTGTTGTTTTTCTATATATGTGACATTACATAAAATGTATAATTTAATTAAAAAGTTGCTCAGACTATGATTAAGCAGCTCCCGTTCATTCGTTCATTTCTAGTTCAATCAATATACTAATCAAAACAACGTTATTTTAAATCATCTGCAATTTAAAATTATTTGTAAGAACTTGTAAATAATTAAAAATTTTTTGTAATCTAAAATTACTTACAAATACGTCCAACTTAAAATTTCGAAGCAAGAGGTTTTTGGTTAGGAGTGAACTTTTCACCGCAAAATAATTTTAAATTGTTTTACACAAAATTAACTAAAAGTAATTTATAAGTAATATGTAAGTTAAAATTTCTAAGTATTAATGTTTTTTATTACGTCTTTTTTAAATTAAATTTAAATAAAACAATTTAAATTTACACGTCTAAGTTAAAATTTCTGAACATTGTGATTTAATTTATGATAATGACATTGAAATTATAACATTTTTTTCCTTCTATTTATCAGTGTAAAATTTATTGTAACGCTAGTTTCCTTAATAATTTAACAATACAACAGTATGTTATATATTTTTCTCGCCAACGACCTTAACTTGGTGTCGCATCAAGTATCGTTAAATTGATGCAAATCGGTTTTTGTATTTTGTACATCATTGAAATAAAACGTTGTATACAAAATATATTGATCTTTTTTATGTTGAATGTTGGTGAAATCCCGTTAAGGTCAAATTAATATGTATTGATTTGAAAATGATTAGATTCTAAGATTTCGTACAATTTTTTTGTGATAAAAAACATAATTTTCGTACTAATTTCTATTGCAAATTGAACTACTTCCTTGGACCTACGGAAAAAAATTGAATCACAGGTACAGAAACATATTCTAAACTATTTGATTACCAAAAACATTCTACGATTCAGTGTTTTTCAGTGAAGAGGAGAAAACAAAGGAGACGATCGGGATCAAAGTTTCACTATACAATTGGGATAGAAGTTTCACTATACGATTGGGATAGAAGTTGCACTATACGATTGGGATAGAAGTTGCACTATACGATTGGGATAGAAGTTTCACTATACGATTGGGATAGAAGTTGCACTATACGATTGGGATAGAAGTTGCACTATACGATTGGGATAGAAGTTGCACTATACGATTGGGATAGAAGTTGCACTATACGATTGGGATAGAAGTTGTACTACACGATTGAGATAGAAGTTGCTGGTTTGTTATCAATAAAAGATATGGGTGAAAACGAGTATTATAAAAATGTTATTTAACAGTTACAAATGACTGTGATCATAATTTATCAATTTAAAAGTGAAGAGAATGATGTATTGCAAGAAATACTTTTGAACAATGTCAAAATCTTTTAAAATGAAAACTACTAATGAATAATTCAGTGGACTTGTCACTTTGGTATAAATATTGTTACTGTTCTTGAATCATTTGCAAAAAACAACTGTTATTTTAGTAGCACGTTAAAATGCTATTGTTATTATTAATTCTCTTGAAAGATTTTACATATCTTGCGAACACCAGATAAAAATTTGGAATGCATTTTAACAATTAATAGTTATTATTTAATTAATTTTATACAAAATGCTAATGTCTGCGTTTTATTTATTTATCTGGTTATAGTTAAATCATATAAGATTTTTTAATATATTTTAGTATGGAGTATCGAAATAGTGAATACAAAATTTAAAAAAAATATATGATTTTACATTTCTTTTACAAAAAAATTCATTCAAATCATTTGAGCGATGATATTATTAACGATGACTGGATTGTCTACTCTGGCACTTTTTATTGATACTCTCTTATGCAAATAAAAAATTCTGTTGCCTGTAACAGATTTATTGGTCGTAGGAAAACATGAAAAATAAATTGATAAAAAAAATCCTTCCTCTACACTGTTATCATACACTGAATTATTCTATAAATGTGGTCTAGTTATTGTAAGCGCAAATTCGATTGTACTTTCAAAATAAACACGGTGGTTCGACATTTGGAGAAAATTTAAAAAGGGAAGATACTGTGGAAAATACATACTACACGAAGGAAACAAAAAATTTATTATTTTGAAATTTTGTTTTTACTGCAGTTTGGTAACAGAAGTGGTTTATTTTTATAGAGAATTGCAACATGCGGCACAAAGTGGGTTCTATACAAAATGGGACGACCTTAGTCGAATTACGAAAATCCTCTACAACACTCCTAAAGCTCAGAATTGTACAGATAAAAAAAAAGTTTCTAGTAACTGTTTTGTAGTCTACAACTAAAGTTTCGTATAATTTTTCGAATTTGAATAGGAATATCGTGTTATATAGAATATTATTACATAATAATTAAATTTAGTTTAGATGATTTTTCTTATTATTAATATAAATGTGGAGCTTGCCCTCTAAAACAGGGCAATGTCAACAATTAAATTAAATTTAATTGTTTAATTATATATAATTTTGATTTTACGAAGAGCAAGAAAATAAAAACTCTACATTGATTAATTAAAAATGGCTAACTGGTTTGTACAAATACGTTAAATTACACGCTGTTGAAACCTCAAAAATTAAATGATTCGTGCTTCGAAGTTATTCTTTATCAGCAATGTCGGATTAGTTTTTCTAGACAATTAAAACAATGCAAGCTGGGCCAAATAGACTAAGAGTCTTTATTCGAATATTTTACTCGGAATTCATATACAAAAAACGAGTATTAAATATAAAAGAATCGATGTATCGATCATGTCTTTTTTTGCCTAGAGAAAACCTATCGAGTTATTTTCAACCTCATTTAGAGTTAGAAACAAAATTAAATTCTAAAAGAAAGAAGATAAACGGAACAAAATGAAATATTTGATCCTAAATTCTATTATTATTAGTATTATTATTGTTAATGCTACTGCATAAAATAAATTGAAACATTAATCAAAGAAAAAAATTATCCTAAATTATAAAGTATTTAGAAAAAAGGAAAAAACAGAGATAGATCTTCATTTATCAATTCAATTAAAAAGTACTGTCTAAATATCAGTTTTTTTTTTCTTGAAGTGTTCTTATAACTTTTATAAGTTCGTAACAACAACTTTAAAAAAAAAAGGTGTATAAATACAGTACAGAAAAAGGAAAACTGTGACAAAAAAATCTAAACCTATTGGGAACATCCAGAGTTAGTTAACCCATTCTTATTTATTTGTTTATTTTTTTTTTTTAGGTCTGGCATTAAACTCATCTCACTTCTTTCTTCCTTATAAAATTCAAGAGCTGTTTGATATTTATAAGCAAATTTTAGATTGAAATTTGCACAAAAATCTGGATTATCAAAATTGAACATGTAGAAATAAGTTAGGAAACATTTTAACTTCAGAATTAGTGACAACTTCCAGATCAATAAAAATATGTCAAGCAGATATATACTTTAGTTCCAATAGGAATTCTGAATTTTAAGAGCATAAAAATGAATAGATTCGACTTTTCGGAGAAAAAAATGAATTTGTTTAAGTCATCTTCAATGAAAATTCCATTATTTTAAAAACTACTTTTTTAAAAAAAATATTCATCCGACTCTGATGGAGAATATTTAAATTATAAACACTTCATACAATTTACTTCGGAAAGTCTATAAAAGAAACTGAATATTATACCGAATTAAAAAAAATATCTTTTAATATCACTAGACTTTTTGCATTTCAGCTTTTCTGCGCGATGGTTCAGACGCTGCTAAACCGAGGCTTTTTATTTAAATTCTTTTACAGATAATTTGTAATGTTTCACAAACTTCATCAGCTTACTGGTGCTGGTAAGTAATACAGATTTCCAAAATTATTTCTACATTAGTATAAAACATCCGTTCAGTGCTATCAGTGATATTGAGCAGTTATTCATGTATATGTAATATATAAATAGGAAATAAATATTGTACATAATTTTATTAGATTATTTAAAATCTATTTTCTTTTCTTATTTTATTTAAATTTCTCTATTTTAAACATTAACTTAGCGCAAATAACACAGTCGCTTAACCAGCTTTACCGTATTGGCGAACTTATTTTTGTAAATATTGCAATAGCAATGATAAGAACGAAGCTTTCGAATTGTACACTTGTTTTGTCGATAATTTATTGTTCAAGTGATTACGTCATGCTTGTGACCAATTCGCGATACTGCAAAGAACGAATTAGAATAAAGTAAAGCTAACCGCAATTCTCGCTAAAGTTGCATACATACGGATACTTATTTTTTTAAATGCCTTCATCGATTGTTTTTAAATAAAGAATAATTATGAAGAGAATTCAATCCTTAAGTCAGGGATATCCATAAATACCACCGGAATGCAACTATTATTATCGACTTCAAAAAAAACATCAGTTATACGTTCGTCGCATATGTATTTCTTTATGTTTGTTCGCGCATAACTTTTATTCATATGGACCGATTTTACTGATTTTTTGTCCATTAAAAAGTATGTCATTCAGAGGTGGTACCATATGAGTAATGATGAAAATCGGTAAACATAAACTGATTATTCATAAAAAAACATGAAAAAATGTGGTCAGATAATTTTTCTTCTTATTTTTTATTAGTATAACAAAGACGACTGACTTAAAACACTATCAATTTGCCGAATTAGCATGGAAATGTAGATTTGAATAAGGAAAGCGATTATGTATTTTGATGTTTTTAGCGTAAAAATGCAGTTTAAAATAAAGAAATCGATTTTTTTTTTTTTTTAAGCATAAAATATGGATAATACTAAGACAAAAAAATTGATTTCTAGTAAGAAAAAATTTAGGTATGGCGTTAAAAATTATAAAATAATATGTTTTTCTTTTAATAAAATAATATGTTTTTCTTTTAATAAAATAAGATGTTTTTCTTTTAATAAAAAATATCGACTTCAAGATTATAAAAATTTAATAAAAATGCACTAAAAAGTAAGAAATAATTCGATAAAAAATATATTTCAGAGTGACATAATTTAAGGTGATATCATCATAATTTTTATACAACATTTATTTTTTGGAGTCAACATCAAGTTCAAATTACAATTACAAATGACAACTGCATTAAATATTCATTAAATTGTTCCTAGTTATTGTAATATGAATTAGTTTAATGTCTATAGTAGACAAAAATAAATTATACAAAGAAACATTAATTAGAAATAGTAAAGGGAAATTAATAATTCACCAAAATTATGCAATATATGTACACCCACTCACACATACACACGCATACATGTAAATGCACGAAGAAAGTAGATCATAACGAAAAATTACACTCTTTTGCGCTATATTACTGATAATATTAAACGACTTTTATATTGTTGTAGAAATAATTCTGGCACTCTTCTTCTCACTAACATGAAAGATAATGTATGGCTGATAACATCTAAAAAATGTCAGAGGTAATTTGTAAAAGGACTTCCATAAAAACCCTTTGTTCAGTGATGCCAAAACGATATCGTCCAAAAGTAGGATACCCTTCTATTAGCTTTTTTTTTTTTTTTATTTATTTGATTAGCTCTAATAATAATTTTTATCTGGTATTTTGTTATGTTGTTTTTTATATCGTATTCAAATTCCTTAAGTGTGCAACTGTTAGTTATTTCCGCATCCTGTCGCATATAGTTCGATACATCCAATTTTGAAAATTGATATAACCGCAATATTTTTTACACTTAAATTACAATTACAAAAATAAAAAGGAGATAAAAACATAAAAATACCATCATGATTCTTTTAATACTAGACCTTTTTTTTTAAAAAAGGGGGAGAGGGCTAATTGTAGGTCTGTAGAGATTTGCCTAAAGGCAACATTCTTTTCCATCACGAAGTGAAGCTATCATGGGCGTCGCCAGCGGGGGGCGGGGGGGGGGGGGCAGCTGCCCCCCTGGAGCCATGAAACTTTTTAATCAACTGGCCATAATGAGTATTCATAGGCGCGTAATCATGAATAATTTGCCAGAAACCCACGAAAATTATGTTTTAATTAAGATTTTATTCTTGTTTAATAAAATATTAAGCCTTTACAACTTATAAATTTTATTTTTTCTATCATCTTGCCCCCTCCCCCTGGCCCATCGCCTGGCGACGCCCTTGGAAGCTATACTTAACAAAAATTACGAGTGATTTCCTTAAAAGCTTCAAATGGAAAGCTTTCACTCATTCGCTGTATTCTGCCGAACAGACATCGTTTGATTATGATCGTTCTTCAAGACTAAACGTTTCAGAAATTAAGTTGTTTTGATCAGATAGGTTTATGCATATTTGTTGAAACTAACGGTTACTGTTTAAGCCGCAAATATTCGTAAATTTGTTTTTCGCTAAGGTAAATGCTTCGACAGTGGTAGACAGTATATCAGAAAATGAAATATTAATTTGTGGTATTCGATTCAGCTTGGTTGGCTGCGTTTTAGATTTTTGCAGGGGAATAACATTTTACGTTTTGAACAGTCCTTGTGTAAGGCTTTAAAACTTATTATTCGTTATATCCAAACATTATTGAACAAAAACAGTAATACTGGAATATTATAAAAAGTTTACTTTTAAATTTTGATCGATATATTTTCAATCAAAATTTCAAACACTAAAATCTAACTCGAATGGTAATTAAGTATATATCAGGTGATGTAACTTACTGTTCAGTATACACAAACATCATTGTTTGTTACTTGTTTTAACTTATTAACATCTGTTAAACAATAAATTATACAAAACATTGTTAAGAAGAACACTTAATCATTGTCAATAGAATAATAAACGGTTGCGTTGCAAACGAATTTAAAACCTTACAAGTATTTAATGCGACGTATTATAAAAATTAATTCTATAACATCGGGGCATGTACTACCTTAATATCCTTTATCAAATCGTATCATTAAACAAATTAAAATAATCAAATACTAATCACAGGATATTATTCAAATAGTTAAAAAATATATAAATCAACGATAGTTTCGGATCGCAGTATCATATTTATCATAAAAAACTTACCGTATTAGAAAGTATGTCATAAGGACAAAATCCCAGTAAAAAACATTTGCATACATTTTGGTCATAAAATTTAATTTTTCGACCTTCTTTATCACCTAAAAATTTAGTTCTACACTTGTATTATTAAATTATAACGAACAATTTTTATATTTTTCATAATATACATATTACCGATTCCACATAACTGAAGTACGATTTAGTTTACATTTATTTATATTGTCCCTGCACCCTAAAAAAAAAAAATAAAAATAATAATAACAGACAAAGAATATACTTGTTTACCATTTCGTGTTGTTCCCATCAACTGATCTAACATTAATTTCATATGATCATGAGCAGACATTATGACAATATGCATTCAATATACATGCGCCACTGGCCTTCTTTCAGAATTCTATGCTATCATAATACAACCCAACCAACGTAAACAGATGTAACTAATGCCGGTAACAGCAGTATGCGAAACACAAAACAATATCAAATTAACAAATTTCTCAATATCGATTGCTTAAAACATAAAACAACATTCGACTTTCTGATGCAAATATCGATTAAAAATTTAATATCACTCAACAGAGTGTAATATAAAGGAAATTATTCCAATATGCTACATCTTACTTTATGATTCTCTGCCGAATATAATATATTTTTCTAGTAATTTGTTTACCTAATTTTGCATAAGAGTATTAACTTAAAAATTGTATACTGCATAAATAAATTTTAAAGATTTGCGTGAAAAAGAATTTTAAATATAACTCGCAACAGTAGCAAAGCATTATCTTAAATAGAAAAAAAAAAACACGCATAAATCTTTTTTTATTCACTATTAAACATTCCTCGTTCAGTTGAAAAGGCTTTACTGGTTTTCGTAGCATATATGTAGAAATTATGATTGCTGTAACATCCGTGGTATGTAATTAGACGCTACAGTTTTATATCTACGCAAGCGTCTTACGTGCTGCTCTCTTGTGGCGACTTGTAAAGCCACGTCATTTTTTAATTATCTGTATAGGTTTAAAAAAGCTGATGGATGTGAATGAATATTTGAATTAGTAACAGTATTTTGGAAGTTTCAATATATAATGAATATTTTTAGATTAATTGGTGACTTAGCTCACTTGGTCGCTATAATAATATTACTGCTGAAAATATGGAAAACGCGATCTTGTGCAGGTAAAGTGATATGTTTATGTTGCCGGTATTTTTGAAAATATCTTAATACTATTCTAATGTTCATGAAGCATATTGTCCTAATTTTACTATACTGTAATTACTGATGTGTGATGTTTCTTTTCGTAATGAAATAAACCAAATACAAACTATTATCGGCGTAATTATGGATGTTAAAGTCTGCAGTTTATAATTAATATATTCAATATTTTGTGTATTTGTATATTTTTGATGTATAAATATCATAAAATATATGTTGGTATGTTGACAAAGACTATTTTGGTTATACGATTTTCTGCAAACTATCGGTTTTTATCAATCACTTGTTTCAATTTAATTATTTGGAAACAGCGTTAATGTACCTTTTTCATTTTTTAGGTATATCAGGAAAATCTCAGTTAATGTTTGCTGTGGTATTTACGGCGAGATATTTAGACTTATTTACATCGTACGTTTCACTCTATAATAGCGCTATGAAAATGGTGTACCTGGCAACCTCTTACGCTACTTTATACTTAATCTATGTTAAGTTTAAAGTTACTTATGACCGTCATCATGATACTTTTAGGTTAGTAAAATTTCTTAGAACAGTAAAGAAATTCTAAATGAAATCGGAATTTAAAAAGTTGAACTGTGTTCCTGATACCATTTGTTAACTTTTGCAGGATTGAATTTCTTGTTTTGCCGACTATCATATTGTCGCTAGTTATAAATCACTCATTCACGATAATAGAGGTTTGTAATTTTATGTATTTTGATTTTATCAAAAAGCCCTGTGAATCTTGTTTATATGTGATATGTGTATTTGTAGTAATTTCAGTAAAATACTGTTATGCTGAATGTACGTCAAAACTTATTAAGTATTTCGGTGAAATTTAACGAATTTACTTCATTCGACCCTGCATATAAAGTATAGCGGTAAAATTTATCAAAATATAATTACAACATGATGTTAAAACATTTGTTTACTTCTAAAATTTACTATAAAAATTTTACATGGAATGTTCAAAATTTTATTTACATGTACTTTTTTTTTTTTTAATACCATCTTAAATTGGAAATTTATGAATCGATCAATCTATTTATTTATTCGAGATGTATTCTGCCTAATGGCATTGTAAAATTTTCAGATCACGTTATTTATTTTTTATAATTACTACCATTGGATTTATTAAAATAAAGAACAATAATAACTTTGAAAGAATTTACTTCACTCATTTATATAGGAAATTTTAACGAAAACGAATTTTGTGGAAAATTTGAAGTATTTTATTTTAACTGCGACTAAAAAGAGACGACTTCTTGCATTGTGTTAATTTTTTTTATATTAGGGTTTTAATTTTGGGGGGGGGGGGGGTAATTAAATTGCTATAAAATATTAAAACGTACGATTTATTTGTTATTCGCGAGTTGTTTCAATTTTGGTATGTAATACAAATTACGTGTTATTTGAACAAAACAAACAAATTAAACAAAGAATTATAATGATGAAAAACACAAATATAAATATAAAATTGTGCATTGTAAGCGCAGATGTTCCAATGCAAAATGCATTAATTAAGTTTTTAAATACTGTCAATATTGGCAAAATTTACCGTAAAATTATCAGTGAAATAAAATTTAAATATTAAATTCGTGAAAACGGATTTGCAAAATTCGATTTAGTAAACTATAAGTGAGCTTCGTGCTCTTAAGTATAATCTAGCTTTCACATTTCATCTTCGTTAATTAAATGTGTTAAAATTTTTAAACGGTTCTTTATATGAGTTTTTTTCGCCGTTAAACGGAAAAATTTATTAATGCGTGCAATGTATTGGTATATGTTTAATGAATAATAAAATAATTAAAATTACGCTATCGTTAATGAAATGAAGCAGCTTTAATAATTCCATTTAGCGAATAGAATGACACGTATACCATTCTAATAATTTCATTTTAAGATATACCCGTAAATGTGGACTATGATTTATGGTTAAAATATATATGCCAGTTAATTTATTTCAGATTTTATGGGCATTCAGTATATACCTCGAAGCTGTAGCTATTTTACCACAGCTGTTTTTAATATCTAAAACTGGCGAGGCAGAAAGCATTACTTCTCATTATTTATTTGCACTGGGTTCGTATCGGGCGTTTTACATTTTAAACTGGATTTATCGTTATTATGCCGAATCATTTAGCGACCTGATTGCAATTACAGCTGGTATTGTTCAAACAATTTTATACTGCGATTTCTTCTATCTTTACGTTACGAAAGGTTTGTAAGATTATATTTTTAACTGGATTTATTACATGATTAGTTTAACTTTTCATTTTCATTTTTTTTTGGTATGAACCATAATGGTATTCTGACCGGAAGTATATTAGTGTCAATTTAAACATGTATAAAAAAGGAAAAACAAGAGAAAATAAAAAACAAAGACGGGAGAAATCGAAAAAGTTTTACCACTGTACTAGGTTAATAGTTCAAGAGGTATAACATCCAGTAGGTCCTGGTTACTCGAAAAAACACGTATGATATCAATTAATTTACCTTTTTTAACTTTATAGAACTTCTTAGTAATTGAATCGAATAATTTAAAATATATGTAGCAATCGTTCAAAAACTGTCTGATCTATTTATTCTTTAAATTTCAATGATACATATTTTTTACAAATAAATTGAGTTGAACAACGGCAGTTGACCGTGATTTTGATACGAATATGTTTCTTCAAGTGATCCAGTCATTTGAAAAGTGAGGATGATCAGCTGTAATATTAAAATTTCTAAAACTTATTGCTTAACATTTAACGGCGCTTTACTTAATTCTGAAAAATCTGTTTACTTTATTGTGGTAAAATTAAAATATAAATTAGTAATAATTTAATTAATTCGTTATCGCAGTAAATTGAATTGTTTATTATAAGCCATATTAAAGAAAGAAAAATTATGTCATAAAATTAACTTTTTAAACTAAACTAAAAGTTCATGTAAAACGGGAATGTTTGGAATCATAAATACAAGATTATTGTCCCGCTCACTTAATTATTTTTACAGCAAGATCAAGTTTACTATGCAATAAATGTTATAAAAAAAAAAAAAAAAAAGTAGAAAGCAATTTTTTTTTTAGTATTGTAATAATATTTCAATAACAATAGTATCTTAGCGACAGAGCAACCATCACTACTGCTGCAAAATTGTATCATGCACGTGCTTATTATTACCATTGTGTTATGAGAATTAGTTCTATTCGATTACATTAAAATTAATACCGATGACGCCATGCACGACTAAAGTCGTTACGACAACACTCCATCTGTCATATATTTGACGGTGATTTATGTCGAAACACGATCGCAAAATTAAATTTGATATAAACACTGGTCTCAAATGCTTTATGAAACAGATTTAACCCCGTTTACAGTTCGAACTTGGTCAACCTTTTCGATTGTAAACAAATACTTTAAGTTATCATTGCATTTACCATGCGCAGTTGTGATATTTGATGCTGTAAAGGTCGAATTAAGGTTACGTTGCGCTGATGCTAAGTAAGCGACAGCTCTAATAATAGTTAAAGCATATTTATTTAGATTATAAATGGTAATTCGGCAGTTGACATTATTCCATTGCATTTAATTGTAAAATTTTAATATACATAGAACAAACTGGTTTAACTGAATTAACTTATATTTGATTAATATTTCAGTTCAGTTTTGTTTTTTTTTAATATTTTAAAATTGCAGTTTTTGAAAGTTTTTTTTTAAGGTGTGCTGTAAGCAAGCTTGTTAGTTTACTATTTGCTCGATTATCAAACTTATTCGATTCAATGCGCCAAACTTAAATGATTCAGGATCGAATTTGTTTGCAGCTCTCTATCTAGTCCAAAATTATTGGGTATCAAAGAAACCTATAAGCGACTGACAGGACAAAATCGACATCTCAACTCTTTTTAATTCCATTTGCGAATTTTAACTTCATTACTTCCGACGCCCTGTCAAAAATGTGGGAATAATTTAAACTGTTTTATTTATTTAGTTTATCCGGGGAAAGGGAGGGAATTAGAAACCAGAAGAAAAGAAATCTTTAAAAAAAAACTTAATAAAATTCGTCTATAAATAATATGGATGTCCGAAACTTTTACTGTTGTACCATATATGCTTTTTATCTTTAATGGATTATAAATTATTCTTACGCCGGACTCATCAAAGATTTGAGTTGGAATTTTTACCTCTTACATTGTTCATAGTATTTTTTACTGATATACTCGTTTTGTGGAAGAAAATAAAGGACATAAACCGAATAATAGAACTGTCTTTAATTGTCAGTTGAATTTATCTTATTTTTATTTTCTCTTCATACCTGTTCTTAAATTAGATTAACAGAATTCTTCTATGGGTTCTAGACCATTATATTTGACCGACTAAATAAAAGAACTGAAAAGAAAAAACGAAATAGAAAAAGGAAGTTCTTAATATCCATGTAGGAATATTTTTGACTTTTGCACATCAAAATTATATCGAAAAATAATTGATAGTTACGATTGAAAATAAATAATTATAATTCTATTCGATTAAACGATTTCTATATTTTTATTCTATATAAAATAAGTCATTTAGTTATAAATAAATGAGGAAGGTTGTGTAAATCCGATCTATAATGTAAGTTTATTATGAATAATGGTAATAGTTTCGGTTTCAAATTTTACAAAGTAATTGTTTCGCTATGTTTGTCAAATGTATTTTCGCAAATTAAGCTCTACTGAACATCATTAAGTTTATTTTTTTCAACGCGCTGTCATATACGAAATTGTGAAGCTAGAAAATATAGACAGTGAATTAAGGTAGCCAAAACAGTAAGACAAAAAAAAGTTCCCATTTGTCACTAAAATATTTTTAAAAAGACAATAAACCAATTTATAAAAATTGAAGGTTGTCAGAATAGACGGAATAAAGATCTATTTTGTGGATTGTGCAGATGATTTGTTGATAAGATGCAGAAATTTGAGGGGAAAATGATGATACAAAAGATGTTTGTTGAAAGTGCTTATTCATATTTCCTACATCTTTGATAATTTCCATCTAACAAATCTAAAGATAAACTTACTGAACATTGAAAAAAATTAGTTATGATTTTTTCGAAATTCAGAATTTTCTAATTTGTTATTACCACTCATGCGTGTAATCACATAACATTGTTTTTCAGAACATTGATATTTTTTATCTATTGGTATTTCATTGTACTGACGGTAATTGCAATTCTTCGAATAATACTCGTTTTTTTTTCTTGGAGGCGAAATTTAATTCAACTATAATTTTTTTTATGATACGTTCCTCGCTTGACTCAATGAAAAGCGATAGGAGGAGATTAAAACTACTGCATTGCCCTCATTCAGTTTCTGCTTTGATTACGAGGCAATTATCAGCCATTGGGCACATGTGCTGTACTGTTTTCCTTCATTCTGAGTTATATGTGTTATACTGCAGCAACTGGAAATGTTGACTAAATTTTACATTAACAATTGATTTAAATAACGATTAATTTGTGAATATTACAATTATACGAAATATTATTGCTATTTTTTTTATTATTTACAGTATTGAAGGGTAAACGATTGGCTCTTCCGGCCTAAAGAGAAAATAAGATTATTCCTTTTAAAGGCGCGCGGTGTAAAAGCTTTATGTTTTACGGATTGTTACCGTATAATATTTTATCTTCTACATTAGGCTATCAGTAAAACAGTTGCCACGTACCGATAATATTAGTTTATGATACGGACAGAATAATAATCGGTAATTTATGATAAATTTTTTTACGGATAGTATACAAATATGTTCTACGAATACCAGTATTTTTGTAAACAAGTTTCGTTGTATGATATTATAGCGTGTCGCATACGTCGGTTGTTTATTACATGTTAATTATTAGCAGGTATAACTGATTGTAAGTGTGTGCGATTAATAGATTTATAACTGTTTCGGGTTAATGTTTACAAATGTTACTCTGTTATTTCATCGTAGTGTAGTGTAAAAATTATTTATTTATTTGCTATTTTTAATTCAATATTTAAGTAATGTAACTTTTTAATATTGCAGTTAACATTCAGATTGTTAGCAACATATCTCGATTTAATTAATTGTCGTAAAATTTTTAATGATATGTATATATACATTTTTAAAGTTTTTCATTTCCATTGTTATGATAATTAAAGTGTATTGCTGAATGTCAATTTGAAAATAAGAAAGTATACTTTCATTTCCGAATTAATAAAAAAAATTAACTTGATTGTGTTCGACTTGATTACGTTTATTGTATTTTTGTTTGAGTTGACGTATAAAGTTGTTTCCTCTTCTGAAGCATTTGTTTATTTTAATAAGCTTTCTTATAAATATCTAACTATAGTTTCACTTATACACTATACGGATACTTGTATTTGAAAATTAAGCTATTCGCAGTACTTTATTTTGACTTCTAGAATAACATTTTATAAACATGAATAATCGGAACAAAACAAAGAAAATTAAGTTTATTATTAATAGGTAGTTGTATATTAATTTTTACACTTTCGATATTGTTTAATTATTTATTGGAGTACATCCAAACTGTTATTAATGGATAAATTTTTAATTAACTTAGTTGTGACTTTATATATATATATATATATATATATGTGTGTGTGTGTATATATATAAAAATCAGGGTGTTTCATTATTTTTTACTTTTACGTTGCTTTATTATTTTACTAGAAATTAAAAGTTTAACTTATATACAGTCCAGATGTGATTGGAAAAGACGAAATAAAGTGCAAAAGTATACAGAGAATTTTTACAGGCGGATAATTTTGTACTTCCATTGTATATGTTCATAATATATTTTATGTACAATCAGTAAATTATTATGCGCGACATGTGGATAGAAGAAAGTGAATATATTAAAATTTTTTACTATGTTTTATGGTTATTTAGTACATCAAAATAGCGCCGTTCGACTAAAAATTTGTTTTATTGGCAATTGGCCAACTTGTATCTAAATTTTGAAAGTAATTAAGGAAGAAACGCTAACTCCAAAGCGGAAAAAAAACAATTCTAAGCCAACTATTCACCGAAGACGGTCAGTTCGTTTTTCAAGATCAGTGGTCTGCAACCTTTCTTTTACCATGTTTCGGCTGTAAACCATTAAAAACTTGATAATTTTTTTTTATCAACCGGTAAAAATCAACTGTTTTGAAGCTGTACCACATAAAAATAAATAAAAAACTAAGCTACAAAAATAATTTTTAACATAATGTCACATATTTACAGCTGTATTTTATTGCTCAGATGCATTTTATGTATAATAAATATATAAAATGAATTTAAATCTTTAAAAAATAAAAACTAGTTTTACTATATATTTTGTTTTATTTTTTTTCTGCGTGTGTCATTATAGCAATTAACACAAGAATGTCTCATATAATTATTGTAAACGATTCGTGTCTGAATTAAAATTTAGTGCGATGTTTATTATTTTTTCATCTGACATTAATATCAATTTAAAACTTCATTAATTCGTGATTAATTAATAAACTAGCTTCCTATTTTATTTTCCAACAGCGAAGTCAGTATTAGCAATCGATATGTTTTATACAAATATTGTATTGACGAATGATCTACTAGTCTGTTTTAACCAGTGTAAGGCTGAAACCAGCTTATTATTCATAAGTTTTAAATTTCTACATTATTTTTGACATTTAACCGAATTTCAATTTTGTATGAAAATAGAAATCTGTTCTTAATTACTTAGTAATCTGATGTTTTCGTTAATCATATTTTTCTTTCTATAAAAATATAAATGAAAAGAGCTACAAACTTATCTTTTTTTTTTTTTTTTCTTAGAAAAAAGCAAGTAAAATAACCTTTATTTCGATATTTCTCATAAAAAAACACACTGACAGATTAAAAATACTATTTGAACAGAGTGAACAATTTTTCACCTTAAATACACTTAAAAAGAGTGCTTTACAGGAAAATTATGGTTGGTATTTCACTTCCAGATCTGGGAACTACGAGTTTCGCAAACTCCAAAATTTAGATTTTTGTTTTTTCCGGGTATGTGAAATACTACTAATGGAAAGTTGGTTATTTGGCGGTAGTGAAAATAACGAAACTTTCAAGAGGTTCCAAAAAGTTCAGAAGTAGTATGTCCTTCCTTTACCGCGCGGGTATTGTAGTTAAAAAATTTTAAGCGGTTTATAAACATGCATGTTCAAGAAAATTTTTCTAGCGTTACTTTTTATTTATTTATTTATTTTTTTTCTTTATGGAATCTAAAAATAAAGTAAGATAGCGACTTATGGAAACTAAAATAACTCAAAATGGGATCGTTACGAATACAAATAAATTGTTCCTTTACATCATCACGGGGGTTTTATTTTTAAAACAGACACGTCTAAAAGTGTTTTTTTAAGGAAAAGGGGGATCCAAAGTTTACCATGTTTTAATGAAAAGTAAGGTAAAACTTCTCAAGTTCTAGAAAAAGTTTTTTAAAGAGAGTGATAATAATAAAAAAATATGAATACTCATTACAGGAATTCAGCGCGATAAACGATATTACAACTTTAAAATTAGAAATATTTGTTTTGAATATCTATAATTTAATGTAAAAAATAACACTTAATTGACCGATTTTTTTATTAGTAGTTGTAAAATTTATTCTAATTACTGTTAATTTTTCATCAGTAAATTACATTTACAGATGTTTCGTGTAAACACTTTACACAAATAAAACTCCAGCGATGCCATTAATGATTTAATCTTTTTCTGTCTAAACAGGTAGTTTGTGATTTCTGTCACATACCGAAATTACCATCTCTCGGTTCTACTATGTTAAGGGGTTAGGTGGATTTCGAAGGCTCAAAAAAAGCATATTTTTACTAATTTTTTTCTAATATATCAAATGAAATATTTTATTCAAACAATTTAACATATCAAAGATACACATTTAACAAGTACTTTGTGAAATTTTCATTTAAAAATTTTGAAAATTCAGCCATTGGGACCTCATTTCCTTGACCCCTCAGAAAACAGTTCTCTTGGCGTTGTCAGCATAACTCATGACAGATTCATCTGAAATTAAAAAACCAAATGTTTTCTTTTAGTATATGCGTATAGCTCGTGCTTGGACGAAGGGGAACAAAAATTAAAATTTGAATTTTTAGCGGAGTTATGAACAAAAAGTCACATTTTTTGTAAAATTTGTACCACGTAGTCTTATAAAGTTAGTTGTGATAAAAAAAAAAAACAAAAAAAAAACATTCGTTCAAGCACTAGATAATGTTATCTTGAAAAAGTGTGCAAAATTTGAGCAAGATAACTTTTTGAGAAATCATGACAATCGACTTCAAAAATAGTGTTTCGAGAAAAACGCGATTGAAGTTTTAAATTGAAATAACACGCAGAAAATTTTTTTTTTTTCCTTACATAGAATCGTCGATTCCGGCACCATAAAGTAAAGAACCTGCTGCACCGGAAATATCTAGGGCATCCTTTTGCTTTTGCCTGTGACAAATTCTTACTTCTCGAGTCCCAGCTTCAGCTTTTTTTTCGGCTATAAGTATTCGATTCTCATCCTTTTCTCGGGCATACTCGTGGTTGTTTTGGCCAAATTTTAAATCCATACCGTGCATAAAAAGTAATAAAGCTGAAACGTTGAAAGTGCCAGCAGTGAAAAATGTAGCAATCTAGACTATTTTTGAACCAGTAGAAAGTATTTTTAGAGTAATTTTCCAAATTAACTGGTTCAAACTTTCATTATTATTCTGCGTAAAGCCACCAACACACCGCTCCAAAAGCTCTTCTTTGCTGAACTGTTCATATATAGGCTTGACAGCTGATGAAGCATCATTTGGTAATGGATCATAATCGTGTTTCAATGATGAAAGAGTGTTCATAACCAAAGCACGCTGCCAAGCGCACCATGAGTCAGGGCCGTTTGAACATTTATCATGCTGTGGATTTTAGTCTGTGGAGTTATAATGAAATTAAGTTGCCCATATAGCATATTTCATGTACAATTACAAAATTTTCACCATAAGGTTCGGTATTGAGAATTCCGGAATATGTTTTAGAGTCCCCATATCCAATATAATTTGTGTACCTCAGGCCATATTTTTCAAAAGAGCGTTGAAACATTGTAGCGATTGATGACACTTCCATATTACCAGCTGGTCCTTGGTGATTGGCGCTACATTCGTTTTTTTTCAAAATGATCCTCTTGCCACTTTTCAAACTCTGCCATATTTAGTTTTCTTTTCCAACCTTCACACAATTTACAGTACAAGCATTATACAAAAACATCTAAAACTTTTCCGGAATAATAACCAATTAACGTAGATATACCATATAACGATGAATAACCTCGCTTTTTCCAAGTGCCATCACCTGATACAGTAACACCTGTCGTATCTTCAATCCCGTTTTTATTACTCGTTAATTTTTTTTGTTCTTTTGCAGCTGAGATGAAAAGTGCTTTGGCAACCGTTTTCATGCATTCATGTATTTTATCAACATAAAAATCGTACGTTGATTTAATCAAGAAAGAACAACTTATATCCATTAAACCACAGAATTTTTTACATCCGGCAAGTCCTAAGCCTAATATTCCCATAACAAAAATAAATCCGATTTATTTCATACGATTTACCAATTTTTTGCCACGATGAAATATATCTAGGCTTACATTTTAAAACCGAGACCAAATTTTACACACTTTGTTCTCTCCATTTTTATTTATTACATTACAACACGTCACAAAAATAGAAAGTGTTGAAAAAACTAAAAAAGTCTATAATCGCATACTGAAGAGTACCGTCCTCTGACGCGTGTTTTTCATCTTGATTTTTGAGTGTTTTCGCCGACGCGCTGGTGAAAGATTCATCGTTTTAGGATTAAACGATTGTTTCCTTTTTTTTGGTCTATCTTTTCTCTGAGCATCCGTCGCTAGATCAATTCTAGTAACTTTACGCATTTTGTAAAGAAATAAATAAAAATCTCGGTAAAAATTTACGATGAACACTTACAGTGAGTACAATAAATCCGGACACCGTGTAAAGAAATAAATATATGTTCAGAAAGGGAGTAAGAAGAGCTGTTACGAATTCCATGTTTTTATCAGACTGTAATGTACAGCCTGGGGAACGGAAATACTAAGAAAATAAACCAAAAAAAAAACTAATACCGAAAAAAGTTATAAAAAAACAGCATTTATATAGGCAAAATTAAAATCTGGACCCAGCAGAAATGTTGCGAGTGCATGCACATACAATACAGTATAAAGTCGGGCTTCTTAAAAAGATGAGTAACAATATACGCTCAATCATCACTTATTCATTTTGCAGCAATACGCACGAATTACAGCATACTATGTTCATTATGTGTGCAAATCAAAACGGTGAATAATGAAAAATGTCACGTTCGGGAAAGAATAGCGTCAATTAGTAATTTTGAGAAATGTACACGGTAAGTCATTCGGGCAGATCTCAAAATTAGTGAACATTCCCAGAAGTACAGGTTCCAATATTATTTTACACTATAAACGGAAAGATCGAATTAAAAGTACGAAGTATAAAGGTGCAGCAGATAAATTAACAGCCTATAACCAGTGAAGAAAAACCCCCGCGTAAGTGCCCCCAAACTGATTACGCAGCTGCGGGAACGTGGTGTAGAAGTGACAGCTCAAACGGTAAGTAATGCAATTCATAATTTAGGATATAATTCACGTACTGCACGCTGTAAACCTTATATCAGTGAAGTCAACCAAAACAAGCCTTTTCAGTTTTCCGAGAAATAACTTTTG
Source organism: Icerya purchasi (assembly GCA_039619475.1). Classification (NCBI taxonomy): domain Eukaryota; kingdom Metazoa; phylum Arthropoda; class Insecta; order Hemiptera; family Monophlebidae; genus Icerya; species Icerya purchasi. Next base: position 292,232,754 of record CM077116.1, on the reverse strand, counting down.
CACAACGAAACGTTCTAATAGGATGTACTATTTACGAACATGGACGTCGCCAGCAAGGGGAGGGGGGCAGCTCCCCCCTCGGAACTTTGAAACATTTTAATCAACTAGCCATGATGAGTATTCATAGGCGCGTAATCATGAACAATTTTGCCAGAAACCCACGAAAATTGTGTTTTAATTAAGATTTTATTCTTGTTTAATAAAATATTAAGCCTTCACAACTTATAAATTTTATTTTTCCTATAACTCATATCCTCTTTCTATCATCTTGCCACCCCCCTGGTGGCTGACAATTCTTCTTGCTCCCCTGGCTCATCGGCTGCGATGCGCTTGTTTACGGATGAGTCCAAATTTAAAAAACTAATTGCCCTTAGAAATTGAAAACAATTGAGAAAGACAGAAAAACAATAGCTAAGCAGCTGCCTCAATATACCTGTGATGCGCTAGGCTGACATGGCCTGATGGGCGGAACTTCCAAAGACTCTATCTCTTAGAATTTTACTTCAATCGATTTAAAATTATGGGAGAATATCCTAGACATATTGTACTATACAATAGGGGGTGGGGGGATCGATTTTTTGAAATTTTCAAACTTACCTAACCTCTTGTGTTTTTACCAGGGCTTGAAAGCTGAATAATAATACGGCTTATGTCCTTGAAAAATACAGCTTAAGCTTTCGGCTTTTAGCTGTTTGAATTTGAAATATAGCTTAAGCTTTCGGCTTTTGGCTGTTTAAATTTAAAATAAGGCTTAAGCTTTCAGCTTTCGAATTACGAAATGAATTTCAATAAAAGTTAATTAAAATCATTTAGTAATTACTATGCATCAAACTATTTAGTATTACTATTGAAACTTCAACTTTTTTCTTTACGCACAAAAATAAAAGTTTTTAAGAATAATTTCTTATGCAAATAATTATGTCAAAAATGCAAAATCAAGAAATTAAAAAAAAAAAGCTTAAGCCGAATATAAAGCTTAATTTAGCTTTTTTAGAAATACAGCTTAAGCTTTCGTCTTTCGACTGTTTAAATTTTGAATATAGCTTAAGCTTTAGGCTTTTAGCTTATGGAAATTTAAATATGGCTTTTGGATTAAGCTTATGACATCTAAAAATGATTGGCTTTCAGCTTTTAGCTTTCGGCTGGCTTTCAAGCCCTGGTTTTTACCGGTTCGCGACAAAATAAGGTTGCATAGTCGATCTATAGAGTAGAAAAAAAAATTGAAAAACACTGGTGTCTAAATGATACACTTTTTGGTTCATCAAGTACTTGAGTAGTTGGCTTAGTTATTAATTTATCTGTATCACTTGGGTTTCATTTACCGGTTGGTTGATTACCTGGTTACGTATTTTAATATGTACTCATAAACAGTTACAAGTTGGTGCTCGCCAGTTTTTTTTTTGGCCAAAATCGAAGTCGAAATTTTTACTTTCATCTTAAATAGAACTGGTGCGCTTTTATTACATGCACTTTTGTCTTGTAACCAAAGTATGGAACTGATTTAAAATTTTTCGATTATCGTTTGTATAGGAACGCGCTATTTAAAATATTATTTTATATAAAATATAAGATAATAAACTTAAATTAAATAACACCCGATATTAATTTTACTAAAACTTTGCACACATGCATTATACTTTAAAGATCTTACTGAACGCTTGTGTGGTTAACAAATTGCTTTATCAGTAGTGCTGCGTATTTTATTCACTATCACTAGTTTTTCATATTTACCAAAGGAATTCAGTTAATGTTTTACTTCTCGAATTTGCAAAAATGTAATCTTATTTATAATACATTTTAATTTAATTAACGACCTTTTTATTTATTTTCATGTATTTCGTATATTTTAAAATTTAATTAAAAATACCTAAAAAGCTGCTGCCTGAAAAGTCAAATAATCACTGACCCAAATAATTGTATTAATTCCGGTTGTAAAATATATTTTAAAGATCAACTTTAGGGTTGAACATGTAAAAACCAGTAGATTTTTATAGTGTTCTGTTGTAATGTTATCCGTTTATTAAATGTGTTGAAATGTTGCTATAGATACAGATTAATTATGATATTTAATCTGTAGCTGTCTAATTATTAACTGCTTTCTTAAAAGCATTGTGTTTTTTGAAATATGTGAAATGAATACCAGTCAGTTACCGGAAAATTGGTTCGAAAATTATACACAACTATTAAATAATAATGACAGAAAAGTAAGATTGCAATGTTTAGACAAAGTACGTAGTATACTTAGTAAAGACACGGTGAAAGTAACAAATAAATCGTTTATTATTAGTTCTGTAATAAAACTTGCTGCTGACAGTTCAGAAGCATGCAGAGAAAAATCGTTACAATTAGTTATAATGGTGGTTGAAAAATGGGAAGTGAACGAAGAATTTTTACCTGTTATTGTTAATCAGATATATTCAAAAATGGGCGCGATACACGACTTAGAAACTAGCGAAGAAGTGAAAAAGTTGCATTTAAAATTATTAAATGTAATATTGAATAAATACGATTGTTATTTATTTGTTCACGTAGAAAATATAGTAAGCATTTTAAAATATTCCATTACTGATTCCTGTCCGGAAGTTAAAAGGATGGCTTGCGAATGTACCGACAGTTTAGCAAAAACTGTTGGTATGGAAATTTCACCGTATTCAGAAATATTAATCGAATTGATAATTAAAAATACCAAATTTCCTCAATACAAAGTTAGAGTTGCAGCAGTTAAATCATTACGTAAGTATATTTTCACTTGTAACAATTTCAGACAGTAGTTTGTACTTGAAAGATTGGAAAAACTAATTGATTAATTAAATATAAATATACTTTTTCTAATCTTAGAATATTTAGTTGAAAATGGAAATCGAAATTGTGTCCATTTATCTTGCGAACAGTTGGAACATGCAATATTAGATACGAATGTTCACGTAAGGCAAACTGTATTAAATGTTGTATCCTTTTGGCTTATGAAACTTCCTGGCAGATATTCAGTTTTTGATAAATTAATTCCCATAGTTCTAGTATCGTAAGTTTCGTTTTGTTATTCTAAAATTTTGAACTTTTTTGGCTTATTAAAAAAAATGATTTGTTTTGTAAATATTAATAGCATATAGTTATTTAATAGCAAACAATTTTAAAATAAAAGTTGAATAATGTTTCGTTAGTTATTATTGCTGATTTATTTATAATAATATGCGTTTATTAGGGAAATCATTTTATGTTATCTATTAATATTTTGTAATTGTTTTGACGTACATCGCATCTAGTTAAGTTTCGGTTTAATTAAACACAGTACTTAGAACATTTTACGTTTTTAGAAGCTGAAACATGATTATTAATAAAATTATTTATAGTTAATAAATTACAGTTTTAACAGTTAGTCAAGTGCATATATGTATATATTTTTTTTTTTTTGTTTTTATTAATAATTATTCAAATTTATGTAATAAAAATCCCTTATAGTTAATAATACATTTTTCAACAATTTTTGACTTCCAATTTTTCCTTCTTAATTATTATATTTTCATTTCTACGTATAACCTGAATATTGTAGTTTTATTTTGCTTGACTGGTATAGCTTCGCGCTTGTTGCTTGAATAGAAGATATTCAATGAATATTAACACATTACTTATTGCAACTTTGCTTAGCAAGAAAAAGTATTAGATATTATATATGCAAAATGATATTAATAAATTTTAGCAACTTTTCTTTGTTGATATTGGAAAAAAAAAATAGTTTAAATCAGTTTTTGAAATAATAAAAAAAGCACGAATGTTTTTCTAAGGTGTATTCCTATGACATAATATTTCCTTAAAAACTTAACAGAATAAGATGTTATAAATGACCGTTAACATTCGGTTACTAATGTTATATTTTTTATATTACTCTAATGACATTCACAATTCACAAAAAATAATAACATTATTTATATTGAAATTGACTTAAATTGTTCAAATTAAGTCTATTACAATATAAATAATGTTATATATTTTTTGTGATGAATGTCATTTGAGTAATATAAAAAATATAACATTAGTAACCGAATGGTAACGGTCAGTTTCCATTGTTTACATTTATAATATATATAGAGCGGTTTACGGTAGAAAAATACTTATAAAGAATAGGATGTAATTAGAAGAAAAGATTTGGTGTGCATAATTAATTTATATGAATGAAAAAATTTTTAGTTACAAAAATAAAATTGCACCATAACGGTTTAATGATAATTGTATTTTATTTATCGGACAAAAATTGCCTAATTGACCTATGATTTTTAGTTTTTGTAAGATTCCCTTTTTAAACAAAATATTAACATGAAATTAGGTATTTAGCATTTAACGATGTATAGGTAAAGATTTTAATATGTATATATATGTGTGTGGGCGGAAAAATATGTGCGAGTGCACGTGTGGATGTGCATAACGTGTATATACATATATATATATAAATATATTTTAACTTTAGGTCTATAAAGTCTAACTGCTCATTTGTTAATATCCAGTTAGTTTATATCGTTTATTTACCTAAAAAATATATGTATATAAAAAAAATAAAAAAGTATAATGATAAAAATAAAACAGAATAATTTCTTAAATTATAAAATCATGAAATTACAAACAAGATAGATATAAAAGGTATATAATTTTCTATTTTTATTTGTTCTTTGATAGTACCGCACCATTTTTATATCGTATGGAAATCTATTCCTATTTTTTGATAATTTTTTTTGTTTATATAAATAACAATAACAATTTGTTATTTATTCACTTTGGCTAATCAAATGACGTAACGGTACAACTTCTCGTAATTTTATTTTGATTTATGGAACGTACACGGTGTGTCGGAAAAGTTCCCGAACTTCTTTTTTAGCACGCATACAAGTGACGCGATCTATTGAACAATACCCTTGCTGTATTGCTACATCCTTCTAGAGTAGTGTGTGTATAAAATTTCAGCAGTTTCCGTTGACTGGTTTTGCGAGTTAGACACGTGTTTTAGTGAAGGTGTGTGTTTGGGTCGCAGGTGCAAATCTGAAAATGGATGAAAAGTGAGAAATTCGTTCCGCGATTAAATTCTGCGTTAAACTTAACAAAAACGTTTTCGGAAACTCGAAAATTGATCGATGATGGTTTCGGTGAAGGTGTAGTATCACGTACGATTGTTTACATATGGTATACAAGGACGATCTAAGAAAGTGCGCCAACAAAAATCCAAGGTGAAAACCCCATGCTCATCGCTTACTTTGATGCAAAAGGGTTAATTCATCACGAATACTTGCCTCCAAATCAAACACTGAACGCTGCCTACTACGTCGAGGTCCTAAAACGTCTCAAGCGTCGGATTCAGCGCGTACGGCCCGAGTACAAGGAGTCCGAATCGTGGAGTCTGTTGAATGATAATGTGCCCGCGCATTCGGCGAACATTTTCAAGCGTTATCTCGTTAAAAATCAAACCTCACGGATCAGTCACGCCCCTATTCGCCTGATTTGGCAATTGCCGACTTTTTCCTGTTCCCGAAGCTTAAAATGCACCTAAAGGACGATTTTTTAAAAACGTAGCCGCCATTGAATCTTCTTGCATCGAGTGCCTCAGAGCCATTACTTCAGAGGAGTACCAGAGAAGCTTCAAATCGCTGTACAAACGCTCAAATACGAGTACACTTCGGGAAGGTGACCATGTTGAAAATTAATTCGAATAAATTACTTTACGTCCAATTGTACTTCATTTATTTCAAAGGTTCAGGAACTTTTCCGACACACCGTGTATATTAAGATGAAAGAGCTATTAATTAAGTCCACCTTTTTTCTCTTCCTTTTAATATTACCTAGTAGTTGTTTAGAATTATTTCTTTCCCATCAAGTTACTTGTTCGTTTTCTTTTTTGTACGAGAAATTGAATTAAATAACGTTATTACCTAGCGACGATAACTTTGAACTAGTTTTAAGAGCAAATTAGTTAAAAATAAATTAAGCTAACAAAGCTTACATCCATTGTAATCAATTAAAAAAATCGGAAACAGTATTATAAAGAACAATGAAATATTAATTTTAAATGAAATTTCAGCCTCTTTCCGTTATACCGATTGCTAATTTGCTTGTGTGTACTTTTTTTTTTTTTTTTTTTTTTTTCGGCTTATAAAATGGCACGCGAATTACAAATTACTGGTTGCTAATTTATCTATTTATAATTATTTATTTTTACTCGTCAGTATGTGATCTGTGTCACTAACTGTTCTTTTTATTGAACTAGTTATTAAACATTCAGATTTGTATCCTTGCCAAATAATTACATAATGTATAGGATACACTATTTGAATTAGGCCATGTTTATTGTGAATATTTTTCAGATTTTTTTGAATATCTTATGCCACAATATCTAATTATAAATTTATATTTAATTTCTTTTGGTTCACTTTGCCGTTGAGGTTTTTTAAAATAATACATTATGTCGGCTCGCAGTATTTGTTATCTTTTACAAATCTTTATAAAAAGAATTATTTTCATGTTCTAGGATTTTTAGAGTAGGTGCATATACATTAATTATAAACATTTTGTGGCGTGCAAAGGAATCGGATTGTCATTATCGTGTTCTCATTAATTCTTGTAGGTTCTTCAGTTTTTTTGTTATCGTAGTGTAATTCCCATGCTAGGAAATTTCCTTTGTCCCCATGGAACAACTTCATGATGTAATGCGTAGCCCGCTAACTATTTTATACGCTTACTTTACTAATTAAAATAAAATTTATTTAAATTATGTTACAAACAAAAATCCAGTTGCAATTTTGTTTCATGTTAATTGCGTATAGGAACTTCGATTTGTTAAATGGGTCATTGTAAACAGGTCTAAAAATATTGATAATATTAAATTGTTTTTTTATTTAATTATGTTTTTATTGAATTTACCTTTTAGTAATAATATACACATATATGTATATTTTAAATTTGTTTTAATAGTTGTACGTAATGCATTATGGGTGTTTTATTATTTGCGTATAGTTTGTGTGAAGAAATTAAAGATGTCCGGAAGGAGGGAGAGGATTGGTGGTATAAGATTGGAGAACAGTATTTGGTTGAAAATGAAGATAAATATAAGGATTTGATAGATTACGAACCTGATATTACTCAACATCATTATCCTGAAAACGGTATGTACTGTTAAGTGCATTAGGATTGAAAGAATACAGTATAAATTGATGAGGAATGAAATTATAAATCTCATTTATTAATTAGCATTGCGATTTATTTATGTTATTACTTAATTTTTTCAATTTATTTTTACGTGTTACAGTGCACAATGATATTTTAAAAAAGTGAAGGTTCGCAATTCGACTGTATTCTATTTTAGAAATTATAAAAAATCGATTTCTCTATTGATATCTTTTTTCCTGAAATTCGTTATAATTTTTCAATATTTCTGTTACGTTTTTTACACTAATCGTTTATATAATCTCACATTTCTAGATATTTAAGATTGAACAAATTTGTTTTTTTTTTTTTTTTAGGATTATTACTAGATGAACTATAGTAAAAATTAACTTCTGCTTTATTTTATTTTCGTTCTATTTAATAAAATCGCTTTACTTTGAACGTTATATTTAATTATCGAAATGATGGGTATTTTGTGATTTTTATAAATAATAACATGACTTTAAAGTCTATAAAAATTACGAATATCTAAAATGAAAAATCCGAGTTCTAGGATAGTGTGGTTTTATTTTAACGAAATTTGACAATAAATTGGGATGAAACGATGCGTAATCGGTTATTCCAAGAGGATATTGTGAAGGTGCTTGGATTTCCGCCATTTGCTCTTTTATAACTTTAAATAAACGTATTCCACAAAGGATTCAACAGTTATTTCTCGAATATTGCCTGTTCATCAAATTAAACATCCTTGAATGATTATAAATTTTAAAAAATAAATGTTCTAAGAACACAGTTCTGATTTTAACGTTTTGCAGAATGAAAATTGTTTGGAGAAACATTTCGTTTGAAAGTCATTCGATTAAACACATAATTTTAGCGTTTAAATTTTGATCATATTACCTATATGTTCACATATTTTGTGTACTTTTGAACTCTATTTAAGATTGATTTAACTTTTATAGCAAACATAAACTACTGTCGCACTGCGATAAAACTTCAGTATCTTTTTTGCAGTAATTGATATTTGAGTACGTTAAATATTAGCCGTTTCCTATTGTTTATTTTTGATTACGCGCGCACTTTTTAGTACATGTATACTTGCGTGGAGCACTTCAAATATGTCAAAATTTTTATATTTAACTGCAAAAATTATTATTGTTTTTATATTTAAAATTTACTTAAAATAAATTATGAAAATAAAACCGGTAAAAGTTAATGTTATAAGCCAAATATGATATATATGTATATATAAGTTTTTTACGAAGTATCAGAAAAAATTCTATTTACACATTATACAATTTGCATTATAAAATTATAAAATAATATTGATTTAAAAATGACAAATTAACTTAATTATAATATCAAAAAAATCGAATTCAAAATTTAATTAAAAGTAATAGCTAAAAAAATCTTATATAAAATTGTTACAATTAATACTTATTTATGAATACTCAATACACACCTAATTATTACATTTTTTACATAGCTTGCGAGATTTATTTTTTAATTTTCTGTGTAATTTGCAATAACCCTTTCCACTTTTTTCATTATAAATATTTTTTTTTTTCTTCAATGTTCTTTCTTATGAAAATATTTCTACACATTTTCACTTGGGTGTAGAAATCATAATCATTTTGATTTTTTCAGAATTTGTGTCTTTATTAACTGTTAGTTGATCTTATCAAGACAATTCTCATTAAATTTTTTTATAACCGTTATTGGCGAAGAAAATACATAATGCGTTAACAGCCGCAATATTTAGCATGTTAAAAAAAATTACATATAACCATTATCCAGTGGTACGTACGGTGTCTTAATTAGAGCATAATTGATCGAGAGCATTAGCATATTTTTCAATTTTATTGGTTGGTCACTTATTACGTCATTGTGCACAACGGAACTAAAGTTATTGATTTTTTCTTCCTCTTACTGTAAAATACAAGTATTATTCCTGAACAAAAACCAAAAATAAATGTATTCTCTTGTTTTGTTCCGTAAACTAAAAGTTAATGTTTAAGAATAATCATAATATACTGTGTTATATTATTCTGAAATGTACTATTTTGTATTAATTTTTTTTTTTATTTTTTAATGGATTTTTATTAAATTTTTAAAGTAAATCTTAAAGTCAGTCTTAAAAAAATATGTTTTTTATTATTTATTTGTGATTTTAAAAAAAAAATAACAATCGTATTTTATATATTATAATTATATGCGAACGTATATTCAAATTTAAAAATAATTCCGTTAAAATTAATAAATTTGATTGCTTAGTTAAGCGACCTAGCTTGGGCTGCCGGCTGTTGATTAAGAAGGAAATGACAAGAATTATCCCGAATTTACTTTCCAACTTATTAAACTGGGTATGTTAATTGAATTTGTGTATATTCTTATAAGTTAAAAAGTAAAATGTTGAATTAATTGTTTTTTAAAGTTATTAATGTGTAAAGGGTGAAGGATTCAGAATCGATGATAGAATGATCAGCTGTGTTAGATTATGTTACGTTTCTGAAGAATAAAGTTTAAGGGAAATATGAAATTTTAAAATAAAGATTAATGTGGTCGAAGCAAAAGTTATAAGATTGGACAAAGAACACAGATTATAGATTATATATTTACATTTTTCTGTTTACATATATTTTTAATACACGTAACTATGTAGAATTAAAAGGGAATAAAAGAAAATGAATAGGATACCCAGATTCTATTCACAGACTAACAATGATATTCATCAAGAATGGAACATAGAAATAATTATATATAATTAAAATAAAATAATATTAACAAATAACTAATTGAAAAACACAAATTTTATTTGAAAAAAGTAAATGGATAATTATATATGTATAATACTTCATGTACATGAAGGCGGTCATTACGTAAGTATTTTTATCTTGTTGAGTAATAAAATAATCCTGTCAAATGTCTGAATGCATTTGTGTTGGTATGAAACGTGTTTATCTCTGATTTGTACATTATGAAATCATTCTTTGATTAGAGGTGAATGCCTGTATTGGATTGTTCTTTGCAGCAGTAGGTAGAATAATTAATTGTATGTTTTTAGTTGTTCGAGGACCCTTTTGGGTGGTTTAGTATTAAAAAAGTGAAATTATATGTGAATAAGTCATCAGATGATTTTCTTCTAGGTTCTAAAACAAAATATGTTCGATTCTTTTAGATGAGATTTGTAATTAAACAGAAGTGCGTGTTGCAACTGAATTTGTGCTGGTATTATACGCACTTAATAAGAAAGTTAGTATTAAACGAAAATAATTTTAAAAGTAACTGACCAGATTGAACGGAAAATCTTGTCAACAAATTAACTTGAATGTTTCCTTGACTAATACACAAAAAATCAATTTGGATAGAATAAGAGGTAGGCTTCGACAAGGATTCGGCTAAAAAGAGGGATTCTAATGGAAGAGAAGTATTTGAATAAAAAAAAATTTTTTGGATCAGATGTTAACAGGAGTTTTGGGATGCGATTAGTTGGGGAAAAGTAAATGAGAATGCACGAAAAATATCTGGATTCTACGGCAAAAGTAACACAGAAAGAAGGCAGTTTGAAGGATTTTGAGAAGTTATGAGATGGGACAGCGGAGGCAGTACATTTTAATGATTGTTATGTGGTCGATTACTATCTTTAAATTATGAATAAGTCGATGTTTGAAATACTTTTTTTTTTTTCTTTTCTTTTTGGATTTGGAATTTTCAGTCTTTATCCCAAAATTAGGTTGTTACATGGAACTAGAGTAGTTTGCTTTTCAAATAATTAAATTGTTTTGAAATTTTTTATCTTATGCATAATTTTAAATATTTAACATGAAATTTGTACACTCAACAATAAAATTCCCGCTTCCAATATACTTTAAAATTTCATACTTGATTCTGATAAATATTTTGCTTCTTACTTCTCTAACAGTCTTTCATTCTATCTGTCCGTCCAGCCAAATCTTCTTACCCACCTTTAATTTTATGACTTTTCTTCTCTACGGCGTTCTGTTGTTATCTCTATTATTCGCTTGCGCCTTAATCATTTTCGGTTACGTTTCTCGTGTTTTCGTTTTTATTTAAATCCCTCTCCTAACTGTCATCTTCATCCCAATCACGAAGTTGTCTGTAATCCTAACTATGTTTTCTTCGGATGCCCTTCCTTCTTGTCAGAACATGCTATTCTTCTTTCTAATTTGTTATCGCTTGGGTTTTTTGGTCCTTACTGCGCCTTATACATCCTATCATTTCCCTTGGTTCCTTCATTCTGGCTATTTCCGACTGAATCAGTATTTAACTGATCCTCTCCTTTCTTATTGCTGCTGGGCAAAGGTCTTTTGCTGCCGCCCCCTCCCCCGCTCAAAAAAAGAAAAAGAAAACTTTATATAGCAAATTTGATAGTTGATAATGACGATAATTTATTTTTAGAAAAATGAATTAAATTAATACAATTAATTTAATAGCGAGAACAGTATGTTCAAAGATCCAGATATTTCACTTTTTTCTTTTTTGAATGTATTTGCTTTTATACCAAAATACATTTTCTGTTTTGTTTAGTTTTCTACGACTACTTATTTTTTAAAAAATGGGACTCATATTATTATGGTACATATATGTCCCTCATCAATCATTTCTTTACAAAATTCGTATATATCACGAAAGATGTTAAAAATTCGTTTATTTATTTTGAGTTAACATTTGTTTTTGCATCAAACAATTTGTATAATTGCTGTGAATTTTTTAATCTAATTATTTTATTTATTTAAATATTTTTATAAAAATGGCCTTATTTATTGTTAAAGATGGAAGGTATTCGAATTCTGTCTGCTAAAGTATTCAAAATGCTAGTACTGCATGCAGAATCAAATATTGTTCAGTACTTGGATAAGATTCTTCCGATAGTTTACAGAGTATTCAAAAGCAATGAAATTTCAGTTTGTAAACCTGTAAGTACTCATCTGAAATATAAACCAGTAATAATTTGTAGGTTTTATTCATAAAAATAGTTGTCGCGATAGCCTAGATGCTAGAGTGCTTGGCTTCCGTTATGAAGGTTTTAAGTTCGATCGCAGACGATGACAGAAATTATTACAAAAATTAAATTAAATAATTGTTAATTCACGCGAAAGGCAATGGAAAACCATCACGTGTACCATTATATGTCCGCTAGTTAGTATACAGTAAACATATGAGGCATTGCATTTGTAGGGCGATAACAAGCAGCTATTATCTATTCCAAGTGTGCATATAACAATTGCCATAAGCGCTACCTATTCTGTACAGCTAGAATATATAAATAGTTAGTCATGACGCTCAGAATCGAGCAGTACGACTGAAAAGAGAGAGATTCATGAAAATACATTTCAACCAAACGGAAATTATAAGAGGAAACTTAGTATTTCTTCAAGGGATATGGAACATAATTGTAAAATATGAGAATGCGTCATTATTGATTTCTGCGTTATTCAGTCAGATTGGCCTTTGTGGATATTAGACCATGTCTTTTCCATGCTAGCGTTAGATAGTAGAACGTACTGTATGATTATGCCAGAGGTGTGCGGAGGAGAAAACTATCTTTTTAAAAAACGAAGAAGTTAAACTGATTACTGCATGTTTATCAGGTTTATATACAATACTGTTACCATTGCGAATGAAAGCTAATTATTTGCTTGATTTTCTCAGATCAAATTTTATAGAATTAAAATTTTTAAGATACATATGTGTACTGTATCCGTTTGAATATATTCAAATCTTGCGTCAGTGTAATTTATTATTTCGTAAAATTACATTAATAGAAGTTTAATTAGCGATTTACAGTTTATATTCAACTGGTAATAATTAAATTTAGCAAAATTTGTATTAGAAGGATTTTTAAAAATTTTCTTCTACAGTGTATTAGCGAATGATGTTAACACTTAAAAGTGTGTTAAACTTTGGCGCACTCTCACGGAAAATCAACGTTTTGTATGAGTTTGGTGTAAATGAACCGAAGATAGAGTGATTCTTCCCCTACAAAACGAGCGCAGAACGATTTCGATACATTGTGATGTGGCTGAAGATACAGCTGGCCGAAGATGCGCGGAATGAATGTTTTCACTAGCGCTAAGTGAGGTGAAAAAAGAGAAATATTGGTTTTCGTAATCACCGAAGTAATTGAAAGTATTTCACCGGAAATGTGTAAAAAAGCAGTTCACTTAGCGTTTGATCGATTTGAACTATGTGTAAAAGTAAACAGAGATCAAACAGGAACATACGATCGTATGTAATTTTGATTAAATCTTGTATTTTTTTTTTAAAAACGGTTTTGTGATCTTAAATATGATGTGTTCTTCGATAATCAACGTGAATTAATTCAATTTTTCTTAATTTTGTATCGATAAAAGTGTACTCTAAAATTTTTTCATTTTTCAATAAATTCTTTTTGTACGTTTTCGGGTCATTTCATGTCAATTTCTCTTCGTAGAGAAATCGGAAACCAAACAATCTTAACATCTTTGGAAAGAGGTAGAACCACTTTATCTTCGGTCCATTTACATCAAACTCGTACAACGCGTTGATTTTCCGTGAGAGCGCGCCTAAATTTAACATTCCTTTAAGTGTTAACATCATCAGCTAACACACTGTATTATTACAATAGGTCATTATAAAATAATACTAAAATAAGCGGTAATTAAAGATTTGTTTAATAATATTTAAGAAAACACATTTTTTGTGGTGAACTGCGAAAGGAAGTTCAAAATTTTTGGTTAATTTTTTGTTAAAGAAAAAGTGTAGTATACTCGATTATCATTACTTCTTTAAGTCATTTGAAAACTATGTAAAAAAAATATTCATTTTACGGTCAAATGTTTCCTGCATATAATTCGCTGTCTTTATTCTATAAATCACGTTTTAAGAGACTACTTTATAATGCTATTTAAAATGATGTTAATTTTACATTATTAAAGATCTACGCTGCAATGGAAATAATGGGTTACTTTGTACCGGTATCGGTATATTGCGAATTAATACTACCAGAATTGAAGGAATTTGGTTCGGTCGGTCATTATCAAGTTCTTGCTGCTTTATTATCAACGAGTCAAAAAGAAGACGTTCTAGAAAGTACCGATCGGATAGCAGAAATATTGTCCTCCAGCAGCGTATGTAGTACACAAGACGTTAGTACAAGAAACTAAATAAAATCTTTAATTGTAAATGAAACTTATACTAATGCCGTAAAGATTGTTGAATAATGTACAAAAGCACTTTCGTTCAAGGTATTAATCTTAATCGACCTAACTGTTTTAAAGTTATTTTAGATTGTTCATCATCGGCGAAATGAAATCTGATGAGTTATAAATATTATCCGTTAAGTATAATTAAAATAAATACAGGATGCGGCACGGGAACCTATCGCAATTCAAACCATTACTGGAGCTAAAGAAATGAAGTTGAGGGAGCGAGATTTTAGCTGGTAGTAGTCTAGTTCATCAAATTGTAGTTAACGGTAGTATTTAGCAGCGATGAATGAGTGGAACACAAAACACAGCATGTTTGTGGTTAAGTCGTTTTTCAAGAGTCAGATATCCTATACGTTTTTTGTTTTTTTTTAAATTTATATATATATATATATATATATTAGCAAAAATAAAAAAAAAAGACAAGAGATCTCAATTATCATTTTTCAGCTGAGTTCCCTCATCTTCCTGTGTTTTATTTAATTATAGTTGAAATATTTTCATATTATATACGTAATAATAGTCGATATCGTTAACATTATATGCTAAATTTTTGTTTTATTTTTCATAACGAAGCTTACAAAATTTATTATTTTATAAAAATCTTGCTTATCATGAACTGCGTGGAAGGAGTCATCAACTTCTTTATTGCAATCCTGACAAATTTCTGAGTGTATAATTTTAAAACATTTTAAATAAGAGCACTAGTTTCCTTGACCAGTTAAATAATGCGTAAAATGAAAACTAGTTTCGAAATATTTTATTGCTGACCTCGTTCTTATGGACAGAATTATTTTACATGTTGTTCTTCTACTTGTTGGTGATTGATCATATCGGATTTGCCATAATTGGATACTATCTGATTTTAGTATTTTAATTTCTTCTAACAACCTCTTTTTATCGTATGTTGTTAGTTTTTTTTTCTTGTTTTAGATTTTTAATTTTGTTAGTAAGTTGTAATTTTAAATCAATTGGCATTATGCCTGCTATTAAATTGGCTGAAAGATAGGAAATTGTGCTGTATCGGGATGTTATCTCTATTAAAATTTTTCTTTGCAGTCTTAATAATTTCTTTTTATCAACTTCCCTTAGTACTAGATAATAAACCCTAGAGAAATACTCAGTTACTGACCCGACAATAGCTTTATATAAAATTATTCTCTCTTTATATTTTAATCCAAAAAAAAATATTAGAGTACAACGATTTTAGTGTAATGTAAAACTTTTTGATTTTATCTATAATGTATTATACGTGTTTACAAACATTTAAGTTACTATCTATTATTAAACTGAGATATTTAATTTCATTTAGAATTATAATTTTATTATTATCTAGTTCTAAGTTTTTTTCAAGGTGATCTTTGATGATTAGTTTATCATGTTTCTTGCTTATAAATGGGGCTTGTGTTTTAGTAGTGTTAAATTTAAGACCCAGTTCATTTATTTTTTGATTAATTAATCTTATTATATTATTAATTTTAAGTACTTCTTCTGTTTTATTATCCAACAACTAACATTACATCATCTGCATAACTAATTACATTTGAAATCTTGTCCAGCTGAATTTCATGGACAGTACTCACAGCAATATTAAATAGTGCTGGGCCTAATACTGATCCTTGTGGAACTCCTGCACTCAGTTTCCTATTATATATTAATTCATTTTCTCGATTAAATAATCCTATTTTTCTGTCTGTAAGATGGTTTAATATAATTTTTTGTATTGAAGGTGAAAAACCTTTATTTTTTAATATTTCTAGAACTCTATCGATTTTACAAGTAATTCTATCGAAAGCTCTAGTTACATAAAAACTGATTAAAAGGATGTGTCTCGCTGAATTTTTAAATGTTGAAATATCTTTGTATAATTTTTTAGCAGCGATTTCAGTTGGCTTTTTCTTAATAAAACCAAATTGGTTTATATATAATGCATTTCTTTTATTCGTTTCCATGTTCAGAAAAATTTTAATAATTTTTTCGAATACTTTACCGAGAGCTGGAAGTAGTGTTATTGGCCGGTATGCTTTAGGATTTGCAGGGTTTTTACCGGGTTTATTTAATATTTTAACTTTTCTTTGCTTCGAACAATTCGGGAAATATACTAAATCTAAACATTTTTGGAAAATTGTTTTTAATATATTTTTATCTGTTTTATGAATAATTTTAATCACTTTATTTGAAATTTGGTCGCAATCGTTAGCTTTTTTATTATTTAAGTTTTTGCTTATTTTAGTTAAACCATCATCGTGAACTATGAATATTTTTTTTGACTTTATGATTGTTAAAGTTATTGTGTCCTGTGAGAATAATTCGTCAAAAATTAATTTATGCTTTTCTATTTCATCGTAAATAATTTTGTCGTTTATTTCAAAGTTTTTTAAAGTTTTCCAACGCAGATTTTATATGGCCTTCCTTAAACTGTGGAATTCTCAACTAGTTCTTACCAATTTTTATATTTTGTATTTTGTAGTTCTAATTTATATTTTTTCCTAATTTCTCTTATTTTTAACCTTAGGGGTCTGGTACGGCAGTGGTAGCAACTATACGGTCCACTTGTTGGATCGTTAATATGTAGTAATAATAATAAAAATAATAGTAATAACCTTAGTAAGTCGGCTTTATTATTATTCCTATCCTTTATTTTATGTAACCTTCTTTGTAATTTTTTAAGTAAAGTTTTATAAGATTCGAGATTTTGGTTCCAGAAAGGTTTATTATAAATTTATGTTTTACTCTGAGATTTAAAAATTATTGTTTTAATTATATTAGTAACTTTTACGATCTTATTTTCTAGTTTTCTATTTTATTAATATTCTGGATTTCCTCTAGTTCGTTAATAATTTTATTATACGTATTTTTAAATTCATTCTCAAAAACATATTTAACAGTTAAAGTATGTCTGATAATTCTATTAATTCCTAATTCAAACTCAATAGTTAAATGTGATGTTATAGCCGAGGGTTGTATTTTAATATTTTGGACATTGTCGCTAACTATTTCATGGGTTATTATCAAATCGATAACACTTGCTCCATTAAAATTACTGAAAGTTTTAATATTGTAAGGATTACAAACCCGCAAATCACTGGCAAAGAGAAAATCCTCAAACTTTTCTGCTCCTTTATGTTTGTAAAATATATTGTTAAGATTTTCATACAGCGTCAATTTTACTTTAAACTCATCTACTAGAATTAGTTTTAAATATCTAAATTGCGGTATTAAATTTGAAATTAAGACAATATGATGATCTATATCTTCATTTGGTGAAAAATACGCTTCAATTATGTTTTCTATATCTTTTAGCTGAATTAAATTAATTTTTGTATTATATGCAATAGCCACATTATTCTGCGCTTTCTACAAGAATAATAGAGAAGTTACATAATACGTAATACTAAGCTTAACAATAACTTAAGTACATGATACATAGTTAAAAGTCATATCTTTTTTTAAGTTTCTCAATCATTTTCAAATAAGGTGAATAAGTTCTAGCAAAGGTACTATGTTCAGTCTCGTTTAATGCTTTCTTTTCAGCATCCGTTTTTATCATGCCAGCTGCTAGTCTTTTTATCGATAACGGTAGGGTTCAGTTGAGTTTATAGTGTTCAGTTAATATAAGTTACGTCTATACACATCGTTGATAAAGTAATAAGAAAACAATAGTGGGTAATATTAATTTTATTCCCTCGCGACGTTATCTTTATCGCTTTCGATGTTGTAATATATGTTTTCATAATGAGTAAAACTACACCTGGTGAGAATTTCTCATCTAAATTTAACCAATCTTTAGAAGAACTACAAAAAAATAGCAATAGAAGTAAATCACGAAGCTAACAGTCTTATAGAAAAAAGTGAAAATAAGAAAGCAATAACAGTTGACAGGGCATTAGAATCATATTTAAAATTTTTGAAGTGTTTGCATAATATAATAAAAGCTGAAGCTGAAAAAATTGTTCAAAAAAATATTGTTGAAATAGTTACAAGTAAAATCTTGCAGAATGTAAAAACAATTTTTGGAAATATTATTTCTGTGACGCAACCTAAACTTTCTTTTGCTAGAGTTTTATCTAATATTCCGACAAAAAATCACTTATTAACTGTTAATATTAAGAGTCGAGATGTTGGAAAAACTTTTGAAAAAATCAAAAAACACATTAATCCTATTCGGAATAAAATCAAGCTAAAAGGTCATAGGAAAGTCAATAAAAATACATTAGTCTTTAATTTACGGACTAAGGAAGACCGCGATTAATTTAAACAAGAAATCGGAAAAATTGGAGATCCAGAAATTTTTATTAAGGACAGCGAGAAATTGTTTCTAACCGTAGTTATTCCAAACATACTTGATTGTGATGAAGAAACGATTAAAATGGGGATAATGGAAGTAACAGGGAAAGAGCCTTCATTAATTAAAATTATTAACGGAGTTAGGAAAAAAAGAGCTTATATCAGACATGATAAAGAAGCGTATTATAAAATATTTAACAATGACCCAACAAGAATCTATATTGACTATTATGCATTGAGATATGATACTTATATTTCGATGCAGTTGTGCAAAAAATGCTCTTCAATTGGACATCGAGAAGAATATCGTAAAGCAAATCTTGAAGAACTAAAAATTTCAAAAAGAGCTTCCGATGCAAGGAAATGTTCCACCATTTTTTGTAAACGTTTTTCTATTCAGCCGTGTAAACCGGTGCCCATCGAAGCAACCGTTCGTCTAAGGATAAAAGCTTCCGCAAAAAAGGGGACATTAATAAAATAAAGCCCCCGGGGCCTGTGAAGAAGATCAGAATACCGCAAAATATCGAGCGTGTGCGTGTCCCTCTAAAAAGAGTCTGCGAAGGTTGGCTCAGAAGTATGCTGACAGTTTGCATCTAAGCTACAAAACCGTTACACTTTCATCCATATAAAATGTTAATGACCCAAAAACTGCTGGCCGCAGATCACGCTACTCGATTAGAGTTTTACAAACGCATGCTCCAAGAAATCGAAGATAAGGAATTGCCTCTAGACCGCTTTTTGTTTCCAGATGGGACGCATTTTTATCTGCATAGTGATGTTAATAACTAAAATATGCGTTATTGGAGCATCATTCACGAAAAACCGCTTCACTCTTCGAAAGTAACAGCTGAGGGCGTAATCGGTTTGTTACTTTTTTGAAAAGACGGTGAACGGCAAGCGGTATCGGCAGATGTTGGAAGAGTTCCTTGTGCCTGCACTGCGGAGAAAGAGAAAACTGTTATGTGTTTGGTTCCAGCAAGATGGGCCCAACGTGCCACACGGCGAGAGAAACCATGCAATTGCTTCGCAAACATTTTGGCAACCGCATAATTTCACGCTGACTCTTGATCTCCAGATTTGTCATGTAATTTCTTTTTATGGGGGGGGGGGGGGGGGATCTGAAGTTGAAAGTGTACATCAATAAACCGCAGAACCTGGTGAAACTTCGGGAGAACATAGAACGAGGAATAGCCCAAATTCTCCCCGCCGTACTCATAAAAAGTGACTGTAAATTTTATGAAGCGGGTCGAAAAAGCTGTTAAAAATAAGGATAATAGTAATTTGAGCGATGTTTCTTCTAAAACATTGTAATACTTGTTTATTTAGAACAAAAATTGATACAATTCCGCGTCTTTTTGTAAAAAAAAATTCTCTGCGCTAATTTGTTCCCGAGTTATGGCGATTTGAAATACGATAAGTTCCTGTGCCGCACTCCGTACATTATTACAATATACATTCATTTTGTTACTACATTATTTACCGAATGCATAATTGTTATAATTTATTTATATTGAATAATAACCGTAAGTAATGTTTACTTGAAATAGGGTTATTTATGTTTACGTAAACATAGTTGTAAAGTAACATACTGGTGATTTACATTTGCATTATTCGCATATCGAATTAATTAAAATGAGGTGTATAATTAGTAAATTTCTGAAAACAAGTAGATTCTGAATTAAAAAACCGAATATACTATTTTAAAAAGTTATACGTAAGAAATGAATGTACAAGGAAATACAAAAAAAAAAAGGAAATTGTTTTTTTTTCTTTTATAACTTAATTATTAGTACGCTGTATTTTTTCTTCGTTTTATTTATGTTAATAAACCTATATTTCAGTACTTAACAAGAACTGCATTATTTATTGTATTCCAGGTCGTTTGTCAAGAAAGTTTATTATGTATTTTATCTGACGTAATAAAATATTTTGATGAAAACACCATGGAAAAAGTTAGTAGTGAATCCGTATATTTGTTGTACATCTGTTTGTTGACAGTTTCTGGATTTGCTGAAGAGAAACAACAAAAAGTAGATGGTAATTTTATGTTTACTTATTTATTTGTTTTATTTTATAATTCATCTGTATTCTGACAACGTGGGTAAATTTCCAATTGTTTTTTTGTTCTTTTTTTTGATTATGTATTTATTTTCCGTATTAACTATTCAAAAAATTAATTTGTTAAAATTTTAATAAATATATTTTTTTCATGTCTAAAATTTTTATCGAACTTTTTTTTTTTTAAACTAAACAACGGGTAACGAACTGTACATTCTTTGAAACTATTTTTAGTTTTGTATTTTATTGGCTGCTTTTCATTTTTTTTTTTTTTTGTGTGTATTTTATTTTAAATTAATTAATTAAGATGAATAATAAATGTCTGTTATAGAACTGATCGACGAATTACGAAAATGTAACAAATTTGCTTCGTTAACCGAAATGAACAGGCGTTATTTTGAACCGTTACTTGCTCGTCTTATCGAACAAACTGAAATCTGGAATGAACATTCGGCTGATTTTCACATTTTTTTATCGATTCTATCAAAGTATTTTAGTAAGTGATTTTTTTTTTTGTTTATACCGATTTAGTTAATTACACTCAACGGTAATCATACGACGTAATATCAAACGCTTACGGTTTTTAAAAAATACTTTTATAAAAACTGAAAAAATACAGTCGTCTGAATAAATAAATTCGAGAAATTAATTAATGGCCAAAGCAAACATTTTCTTTCTTACTCTTTTTAGAGCTGTTGAAGTGGTACACTACGAATCTTAACTTATTTTCGATGCCTACTAAAAGTCTAGGTGACTTAATGTCCTTTATTCTTTTGTAATGTGGCCGCTACCGAAAGAAAACCTATTTTAAAGAAATTTCGATTAATCATTGTCTTCATTAAAATATAAAATTCAGTGAATAATTAGTAAATTTTCATAATCTTTTTCCTTACAGATTCCTATTATTTTACACACATGAATTTGTGCAAAAGTCAGAAAATCTCATAAATTTTTTTCTAAAAAAAATTTTAATATCGGTAATTAATTAATGTTTTCCTTGTATAATATGAAAATAATTAGCCATTTATAAAGGACCTAGAACTAAACCGTATTTTATTGATTTTATTTATATATCACCTCTTATTTATTTATATATATATATAATATAACTCGGCCATTTTGGCCTCGCAAGGGGCTGTGCCCCTTGACCCCTCTTGCTTACATTTCTGTCTCTTTCTCTTCTATACTTTGTATAAAATGATCAAAATTTACAACGTAATTCTTACTGGCATCAACACACACAAAAAATAACATAACCACAAAAATCCTATTCTAACATTTAACTTCCGTTATATAAAATTAAGACATTTTTTCGTTACATTTATCGTTACATATTTCGTTACATAAAATTGTGACATTTTTCTGGGACATTTAGCGTTACATAAAATTGGGACATTTTTTCGAATGGTGGGTAGCCTAAGAATTACGTTGTAATTAATATATATAATATATAATATATATTGGTGCGAATTCATGGTTTGTAGCATCATCTTTTGAAGTCGTCTGAAATAAATGTTTATTCGGTTAATGTGTATTATTATTTATTGATGGATATGGTACGAGAACGTGGTGTCATGTATCTGGCAATGAAGGTATCTGTTTCTATAAGGCTAATTGTCAATTGCAGGGAGGAAATATTGTAGATTGCGTAATATTAATTGGGGTAGAATATGCGGTTTGTTTAATTTTTGAAATAAATAAATACCGGGATTTTTAATTAAGATCGGAATAACCCGTTCGACTCCGGGATTTCAAATTTAATAACCGAGCAGCTTAACTGCTAAGTTCCCGTACTGTTTTGACGCTGTTATTGAATGTATTCATTAAAGAATTGTAAGCTTTATTACTGGGCCAAAGTTTCGATAGAAACTTAAACTTGTACATTATACCAACGACCATAATACTTTGGATTTTTTTTCTATAAAATTATTATTTACACGTTCGTCATCTTTATTTTCATTTTTTTTACTTTATTTTATATCTTTAGTAATTTACTTATTTTTTGATATTCCTTTTTTAACAGTACAACAGTACTCTACACGCGTAACATAGTTTTTTCTAGTTCCGTTTGCTGAAGTTGATTTTTAATTGTAGAATTTTGAAGATTTACTCAATTTGAATAATAAAGTTATAGGTTCCATATATGTAAATTGACATGGTATATATGGTGTATTTATGTGTACCAATCAGTAAGAAGTGATTTTTCGCATTGAGCCAAAATTATACTTAAACTATGTTTGCTAATTTTGTATTTTTATTATCAAAAAATTTTAATACATATGTTTATTCTTTTCAGTGTGAGGGTTAAAGGAGGAAATACATTTTTTTTTTCGATTGGGATAATAAAATTATTTTTTTTTATTTAATGTATTATTTTAATAATATTTTTGTTTTTTCTTTTCTTTTTCGTTTAGGTGATTTAGCTAATGAAAATTTTGACCAGTTTCTAGACCTGATGTATGGAGCACTTAGTCCAACCGGTCCAAGAGAAACGGTTTATAAAACACTATTGCTCTTTATCGATACTGTTAGAAAACCGGAGATTATGAAAAAAGTTGATGATCTCGATATGCTAGTCAGAGAAATAATTACTGGTAAATGTTTTATTTTAAACTCTATTTCTTTTATTACCAATATGTACATAATATAATGTGAGATATTGTTTTTCTTCATTTTTCCAAGTTACTTGAAAATAATATTAAATCATTTTTGATCGGTGTTAATTATTTCATTGATGGTTATTTTTTTAATTTTATTATTTGGTTTTTGTATAATAATTAATACTTAAAACAAAGGATTTTGCCAGTCCAGTTAGCTTCGATATTTGAATATTAATGTTGACTAGTGTAAACCAATTTCCTGGGTGATTTTCACTTATCATTGTTGCGCGATCCAATTTAAATGGTTTATTCTAATATCTATTTCATCTAATTTTCTAATCGGAAGTTTCAAGTTTGAGAGGTTACATTAAATAAATTCAATAAATGTTTTTACACTTAAGTGAAACTAATTAAGAAATCTGAATTTTCTTATTTTTCTGAACTGGTTCGTCATATTTCTACCACAAGTCTCTTATTTTTATTCGTTACTAAAGCATTTTATTTTGTTAATAAAAGTATCCTATGAGATGTTCTGCAGTAAGTGATCTGATTATTTTTTCTCTTCAATATGCGTTTATGAGATTATTTATAAGTTATTCTAATTTAACGAAATAATATTTATCAGCTGGTGCATTAATATAAATATATATCTGATCTACCTTAGCGACAGAAAGAAATTATAAACGCAAGGTAAAAAATTTTTTTGTTAGCTAAAAATTAAAAAAACTTGATTTAACTGTTTTTTAGAATTTATTTTTAATGTACTGCGTTGGTTTTATCTGAGTTATTAGAGGATTAGGTTTTTAAACGGAAGTTTTAAATTCGAAAATTACTGGTGACAAGTAAAAATTATTTAAAAGTAAATAATCATTAAAAGTAACGCGGAAGGTAAAGGCAACTTATTCCTGCATATATCATTAAATGCGTGGAGGTTAATATGTATGCACTAACGCTTGAATTGTATAATTTTTGCGGTAATAATCGATTACAATCAGCTTCAAGAGCTATTTCTTAAAATCAAGCACCAGGGTCAAGAAAAACTGAGTATTTGTTTTTAATAGATATTTGTATATTAAAAAAATTTTAAATTAAAAATTATTACTGTAAAAAGATTTAGTTAAAAGTATTCACACAAAGGGAACATTTTTCATTGTATGTACGTAAGAAACTGCCAAAGTAAATTTGTTTTTTTTGTTATATTTATCTTAAACTGTGTTAACCAAATTTTGAAAAAACATTTCTTTTTTTCGTACCGTTTGCGAACCATTAAAGAAAACTATCAGTAGGACATAAAATGTTTAACTTGTATGTGATGATTTTTTTAAACCATTATTGATCGTAACTTCATGAAGAAAAAAGTTCTTTCTGTACCAGCTTTGCAGCGGCACATCTCAACCCAAATCATCAACCAAAATGTTTTGGATGGATCCATAAGCGATGTTCAAGTCCTTTGCTAACTCTCTGATGAGCAATTTGCGGTTTTCAGCCAACATTTCTTTGATTTTATCGATTTTTTCCTCGGTTTTTGATGTCGATGGCCGGTCACTGCGTTCGTCATCCTCACCACTTTTGAAGCGTTCGTGCTACACGTAAACTTTGTTTTCGATAGAGTGTAGTTGCTAAGACACTTCTCTAACATTTCCAAAGTCTTTGCTCCTTGAATGTTTTAAACTCGTTGATGCAAAGTTAATTTCATTTTTAAAATCGTAAAAAACTGAAAACACTCACAAAGGCAGATGACTCAACACGGGATAACTTTTACAAATGTCAAGCTATGACACTAAAATTAGGCGGAAATATCGACAGATGTGGCAATCTAACAAAAAAAAAACTTAAATCGAATGACTAGGGGTACTATGCTGTGGTTGTTCGTGAAACTTTTTGCTTAAGATAGTATATTTATATACATATATGTTAATATTGTTTTTTGTTCGAGGCATTGAACCGATCGTCTTCATATTTTCAACATATGGTAGTTAAGTTGCGAAAATAGTTTATAAGTAGATATAGTTACTGGAGAATGCACTTCAGGGGCTTTGATAGGGGAGGGGTAGAATTCAAATTTTTCAAATTGTTCGTGTTAGGTATCAATATATATATATATGTTGTGTGTGCGTATATATTTTGAACTTTAGAGTTCGTTTTAACATCATTTAAACTGAAATTTTCAATGGGACTACGCTGGGGGCGAGAACGTAAAATTATAATTTTCAAATTAACTTCATTCGTTTCTTCGTTGGTTGATTGATAATTTGTGGATATTATTCAGATTATTTTGTAATCAGTATATTATAATGCAGACGCAGTATTTAATTTTAGAATCATGTAAAAATGTTACATGCATATCGTGCTTTGTTAAAAATTATATTAAATATATTTAAAATATTTGGCTACGCAATTTAATAATTAAGTAACAAGCGCTACACCGAAACATTTTGGGTAAACGATAGCATTTTATTGTATTTATTTTTGATTCTTTAAGCCCGATTTAGTTAATGCTTAAGAAACAACCACATAGGTAAAGGAAAGTTTTTTCCAGAATTTAATATGTATTATGAAAATTTAGAATAAAATTGTTGAATATTATAATAGAAGTTTCAATGTATACAAGTCTTTAGTCCCCGCTAATTATTGTAGTTTACTGTTTTAGACTGTATTTAAAGTTTGCTTTAATTATATTAGTAATATATCCACAAAGAAGGGAAAACTGAATGATGGAAATAAAGTGCGCACTGATCGAAGAAAAGATATCTTTAGTAAAAATATGAGTTCACTATACAGAAAGAAAGAAAAAATGAAATATTTAAACAAGTATGCGAGCAAAGTCGCAGCAAGCAACGAATTTATATATGTATATAAGTGAAATTTATGTTGCCGTATTCTAGGTCCATTAAAACCATTACTGGTGTGGCGGCCAGGTAGAGTTGCTGAGCTAACGAGATGTAGCACTATGATTTTGATTGGCGATCTCCTAAAATGTATTAGGTCAATACCTAAATCAATTACTGAAATGGTATGTATTACCTTCGCATCTATTATTTTATTTTAAAAATTATCAATTTAAAAGGATATACCTTTTCTTCGGTATATATTGTATTCTTATTTTGAATTTATCTGATAAATTCTTAGTCATTAAATATTAATTATGTTTTAATTTTACACTTGTGTATTAAAAGTTTAAAGTTTTCGCAGTCTTAGCTATCAGTAAATTGATTTTTAGAAACAGGAGCGATGAATTTATTCAGTTTAACGTTTTTGAAGTATTTACATCTTTCAATATCAGAAAAATAATCGAATCTTTCAAATAATAGAATATATAAGCGCCTCTGATATATTAAAAATAATTAACACGACATAGTCGCTCCTAGAAACCAATTTATTCACTTTTAAACTTCTTATAATAAATGATCTATTCCAGGATAATATACATAAGATTATTTTATGTTTACAGATGTTGTCATTAATAGTACCATGTTGTGAAGACGGTCTTGACTTAATGAGGATTAATACATTGAAATGTATAACAAGAATTGCAGTCATTTCCAATGAAAAACACAATTTAAATATAAGTGTATTTAACGATACCGTATCTGGTAAGTTAATCATTACTAAATTTAAATTTTATTAGCTGGATTAATTAAGTTTGCAAAAAAATTGTAATAAAAAGTAGAGTACATAATACGGACCGCGCGGGTGTGGCAAGGAGACGCGGGAAACGGGGTGAAGTTGAGTGCTACCGAAGTGCTAGCGAGCGGCATTGAGTTTTCTCGAACGGACCAACAAGGAAAGCGAAGGAGTAGTTATTCAATTAAACAAAAGAATAACACTCCTTATTTTCATTACACAATGACGTGGGTGTTTTTGTACTTCGACACGGCAATTCGTAGTTGTGCTTGCCATGTCATGTCACAACATTCTTGTGAT
Source organism: Icerya purchasi (assembly GCA_039619475.1). Classification (NCBI taxonomy): domain Eukaryota; kingdom Metazoa; phylum Arthropoda; class Insecta; order Hemiptera; family Monophlebidae; genus Icerya; species Icerya purchasi. The sequence goes on along the minus strand of CM077116.1, from coordinate 292,205,534 downwards.
TCTATTTGCACGAGTGACGAGTTATTTAATCATCTACCTGTCTAAAATTATTGTTCTGCTGTGACGTTATAAGTAATTTGGTGTTTGATTGAAACAAATATAAAAACAAAATGTTTTATACCTACTGTCTTCCGAAACATCGTCAAGCAAGTACATAGGAGTAAAGGTAAGTAGAAAAAAATTTTAATTGTTTTTAGGGGATTTTACAATTTCTTTCGTTGTGCGCGTTAGATAATCCCAAGGTTGCCAATCATGAATTAAGTGCTCAACATAACGAAAATTTTTGCAAAAGGAAGGAGTTAGAAAAGAGGCTTCGAAAAGGACAAACAATTGATAAAAACGAACCAGAAATATTGGCAAAGGAAACCAAAAAATAGCATGAAATTCTGACAAGAATGTTTGATATTATACAATTTCTAGCAAAACGAAATTTGGCGTACGTGGCCACAGGGAAGATGACATCAGTATTAACAGAAGCAACTTTTAAAAATTGGTACTTCTGAAAAAGTACGATCCTGTTCTCAGAGAGCCTTTAGTAAGGATAAAAATGGGCCAAAACATTCCTCTCATTTATATGTCACTTCAAATTCAAAACGAGTTCGTAGAAATTTTAGGAAAAAAAGTTCGCCAAGTAATTATAGCTCGTGTCCAAAAGGCTAAATATTATTCCATGATTTTTGACAGCACCCCGGATATTTCCCACAAAGATCAAACAAGCCAAGTATTACGATATGTGATGATTGAAAACCAGGAGGTTGAAGTAGAGGAATCTTTTATAGATTTCATTGAATCGAAAAGAAAAACTGCGAAAGGTATAATTAACATGATAGTAAGGAAACTTAAGGCTGATGGGCTCAACATTATGAACTGCAAAGGGCAAGCTTACGATAATGCTGCCACGATGGTTCGATGCTACACAGATGTACAACAGAGGATAAAGGATATCAATCCTAATGCCGAATTTGTTCCTTGCTCAAACAATTAACTAAACCTAGTTTGCCTACATGCAGCTTCAGAGGAGGTAAATTCGGTGACTTTAGAACGCTGCTGCGCCTTTTTTATACATCAACGCTCCTTTGGGAACTTCTTCTTGCAACCACAGGAAAAAGTTCGAAGAGGGTTCAGGACACACGTTGGAGCGCTAGAGATGATGCTGTAAATTCCAATAGACATCATTACAAAGAAATTTTAACTGCACTTGAAAAACTGACGGAAACGAATGAAAGCTCGAACACACGGACAGATGTAGGAAGCTTATTAGTCGCTATGCAATCATATTCGTTTTTATGTTACTTAAGCTTCTGGAAACCGGTACTGCGTGAAGTCAATGATGCTCAAAATTATTTGCAAACAGAGGGACTAAATACACATCAATGTGATCAGAAAATAAGTGCTTTAAAGACCGTTTTAGAAGAAAAACAAAAGGAATTCGTGAATGACGCTTTAAGATATGCTAAAAGTTTATGTGAAGAGCTTGAAATTTCTTTTGAACCCCCAAGACGAATCAGGAGGAAGCATATATTTGCCGACGGAAGTAAAGGTGTTGAGATATCGTTCGAAGATGACTTGAGGCGAACAATGTTTTCTTCAATAGACGGAGTAATTGCTGAAATCCGAGAAAGATTCCAACAGCTGCAGAATCTAGCGCAAAAATATGATTTTTTAAGACCCGCAGTGATATTGAGCGTGGACGAACTTAGCTTAGATCAAGCTCCTCGAGACGTCAATAAAAAACAATTCCAATTTGAGCGTGTACGTTTACGTGCTTTCGTAGCTGCAACAGACCTACATTGTAAAAAAGAGCTCATTAAGTCCGGCTCTCTGAGTTTATTAAAATATATTATCGAGTTCAAACTTGAAGATGACTTACCAAACATTGTCATAATGTTGAGAATTTTTTTAACATCTGCCATCAGTAATGCCAGTTGCGAGAGAAACTTCTCTAAACTAAAGTTAATGAAAAATGATCTCAGATCGACTTTGTCCACGTTTTTTTTTTTTTTTACTTTTATTGGGCTTGTCACCTACGGACGATTACCCATCAAGAAAGAAGAACGTAGGACAAAAGGAAACTGAGGACACTAAGAAAGTTATTCGGGGAAGGTGGAGACAGCCAGAACTACTGTGGAGAGATAGCAAGGGAGTCAAAAAAGATCGGTACTAGAACTCGTGTAATTAACAGTCCGAAGGGAAATAAATGTGAGGCTATCAAATTTAGCTATTCTGGCGATTGAACATGACATATATATTGTTATTGACAGTTGTATAAAAGATTTTGCTATGAAAAAAACACGCAAAGTACATTTTTAATTAATAAAAAAATTTAAAGCTGCTTTATTTGACTTTTACTAATTTTTTTGACTTATAATTAACACAGAGGGAGCAGAAAATTTCCGGTCGGCCCCAGAAGCCCACGCTACACCACTGCGCTATGTTTAACATTATATTAGAAATCAGTGAGGAGGATGTTTGTCATAAAATTACAAAAATTATTCTGCGCTTATTGATTGTTATTTATTATTTCACTGTAATTTCCTAATTAACGCAATTATTACCGATGTTTATGATGTTTTAAAAATTAAAGTTACCTTTTTTTTTGGATTGTGGTTGGATTACCTATTTTTATACAGTTTATTTTAAAAATAATGGTGTAAACGATTTTAGTACGTTGGTAAATTGATAATTTTCTGATTATATAGCTGTGTTAGGTAGATTAGATGATAAAAGCGACGATGTCCGTCACTTATCAGTTCCAGCATTACACGCTTTACTAAGTCCGAATATTCCTCCGCAATATAAATCGCCGAAAAATGAACAAATTTTGTTTATTTATAAGACTTTACTGGTTTATTTAAAAGACGATAAAGATCAAAAACAGCAGTTCGCTTTATTAGGTTTGTATGCACACATATTTTTTACGTTTAATTTTTATTTTATCAAATAGTGAACATGTTATTACGATCTGTAATTATTAAATTGTTCACATGTTCTGTAATTTTCTGTAGTGTCATATGCATAAAAGTACTCTATTTTCCGTCATTAAAACCTGAACAACGGTCAATTTTGATTCCGTATAATTTATTTTTGAGAAAAAAAATAGGATTATGTAAGCACTGATTGGTCGAAAAATTCATATTCATTATTGCGTTATAACTGCTGACTATCAAAAAATTAATGTTTATTTATTTTTAATAGTTTTCCTGTTGTGTCACGCATGATTTCGTTATTCAGTAGCTTTTATTGTTTCGTTCTAGAAATCTGTAGTAATTTCAATTTGTCAATTATAAATTAATTTTTTTCAAATTAAACTCAGCAAAGAGCTTAGCGAATTAATTTGCAAATCATTTTATTTTAGCGTTTTAAAGGTTTTCTTCAATTATTTTATTTACTTAATTCTTATATCAATATTAAAGTGATGGCCACTTTCTAAAAATACTTTCAATTATTACCGGTGAAATCTTGAAGAGGTTTAAAAATCTCAAAACTAGCTTTGAAATTTAGAATTAGATGGCTGTTCGCCTAATTCGCATACATGGGAGGTTGAATAGCAGAGGTGTCCGGTATTATATATTAGATTCAGTATTTTCAAAAAAAATGTCCATGGATTTACTACAGCCGATCATGGAACATATTAGTAGGAAAAAGTGTTATCGCTCAGCAACGAAATTTTTAGTGAATTTCTATTACGACCCAATCTTAAATTGCTGGAGAATTGCGTATGAATTTTTGACAACAGCGCGAGATTTCATAGAAGAAAAAGTTTGAAAGACGTAAAATGACAAAATTTCGAAGCATCGTCGATGCGCACTAAATAACCAGAAAACTTTTCTTGCAATAAAGTAATCACTTTGGGTACAGTACGACGAAACCATATGTTATTCAGGTCTATTTAATTCAGTTGAGGCCACGAAAAATAATCCTTATGTTTCGGTGACATTTTCCACTTATCGTTAAAGTATAGCTTAAACATTTTAGGTAACAAGCAATAGTGTGCCAGAATAATCACGGGAATAATTATTTTGATATTTTGTTTTGTAATTAGTCCATTTCAGATTAACATTAAGGTAATTGTTTTTTTTTAATAAAGAATATATATATATATATATATATATATATATGTACAGTTGACTCGTGATTATCCGGATTAATTGGGATGCTAGCCGGTCCGGATAGAAAAAAATCCGGATACGCCGGAGTTCAAGGTTAAATACTGCAAATTAAATGAAAATTAACTTATCTTATAAAAAAGTAAATAAAAATCAACTTACCATTAACTAGTTTTTAAAGAAGTCGTGTGATTAAGGTCGGTGTCTCGCTGCATTCTCTTCCTTGCCGATATATCTCGTCACTAACGTAAACAAATGATATCAGCCGGCGATGCTTCTTCCTGTTAAGTAATGTACGCCAGCGCTGCTTCGATCGCTTTCGGTCTTTCATCGTGTGGTATAATATTTTTAAGGGGCTCGTTATCCATGTTTTCTTCAATTGGATCTTTGTTGAGTGCCATGGCCACACTATCCTCATCTGCCGTTTCTTCGATCTCGTCGCTGCCTATTTATTCTGTAACGTCATCCGTATATTACCCGTTACACATTCTGGAATATTTTTTATTATAGAAACAAGCTCCTCGTTGTCTTTTGAACTGTCCAAATCACATTGTTTTTCAATTTCATCCCATTTATCATTGACTTTATAATTTAATAATATTTTCCACGACCGCACTAGTACAATGCCTGATTCTCTCTCGCAGCTCACGCTACCAGCAGACGCTACCCTGTTGTCGCTGGACACGCACACACTAGGTAACTTACACGGATCCTAACTCCACACGTTCCGAAATTTCGATCGAAATCCGGAAATTACATATTCGGCAGTATAAATATCCCGGACCGTATTTTCCGATAACGACAAACAATAGGATGATGTCGAGAGATGGAAAATTAATGATTGTAACCGAAGAATATTTTCTAGCACGACATCATCGCTAGATAAATACCGAATCCGTATCAATGTAAAGTATTAGATTTTGTTTATCATCGTACTTTTTGTAATGCATACATATCGTCATGATAGCTTTTTTTTGATAGAACATGACTACTGTAACGGTGGTCTTAAGTTTGATACTTCACGACGGAAAAAAATATTAAGAAATATGCTAAATATATATACAAACAGGTTAGGTCTAATTTAGTCATTCTTTTATAATACGATATGCGCGCGAAAGTTGATGCAGATGACAAATTGCATTTATATTAAAAGAGTCCACAATCAGTCGGCCGTCTATACCTATCCGTTTCCTCTGTATTAGTATTATACTCGCAGTAAGCTTAGTCACAGCCTGTACCAGTTGGCTAGTTACCATCTTTGGGACTGGGCCACGTACAGTGGTTTGGATGAGCTACTATGCTCTAACTCATGTGTTATCACTTATGTTTTTACCTTCTTTTTTATAGCCGGTGTTTCTATCAAGTCGGTTTAATAATGTATGTATATATATATATTTATATACTTTTTTTTTCTTGCATATAGATCTGTTGAAAGACATCAGTTATATACAACCGCGAATGTTACTGAAAACTGTACAACCTGCTGATCAAATTCGAAGGGACTTTGCTCAACAATTGGCTCAGCATATATTATCAAATTACTCAACCATGTGATTGAAGCAAACTGAGTATGCGTGGAAATGCTATTTTTTCACATTTTTGAGAAACTGCCGCTGTAGTTTGTGTTCGAAAACGATAATGTTTTCGTAAAATAAAGCTTCTTAAAGAAAAATGCGATATGGATAGCCGTTTTAGTGTTCGCCGAAATTCGTGATGTGTTTTACACGTGCGTGCAACGATTGTTTACCTATTTAATGCGTAAATTTCGGTTTTAAATATTTACTTTGACACAAACGTAAGACAAATATAAAATCAAACGAGAAATTTTGCAGATAATTCTCTGATTTTTTTGTTTCCGGGTTTTATTACAAACGGAATGTAGTTTTGTAAAACATATTGATTTACTAGAAATAATAATGTTTAATGATTACGATCAGTTCTCGCTAACATTATAGATAGCAATGGATGTTTTGAACATAATTGTGTTTTTTCTGCGACATATTGATTGGTAGATGTCTACCAGTGCTTACATGTGACAATACGATTGTCAAATTTTAAAACAGCGCGTGTTTACATGAGTTTAACAGTTGCACGGCCTTCCATTAGTAGAAGAATGTAATTACACGGTTAATATAATGTAATTTTTTGACGAAGAGGTAATTGAAGTAAATTATAACATAACCGCGTAATAATAATTAGACTCGATAATAATGTAGGTAAATTACATATAAAAAGGGACTGTAAACTTAGGTACATTAATTAAATGCACGTATAAAACGTGATGATGATAATGTAGTAAAAATAGTTCAAAATTGAACTAATCGTTACTTATACTATTCATAAAACTACGCAGATAAATTATAAGTATCATTTAAGGTGGAAAAAATTGTTAGAATAGGAGAAGTTTATCTTACTTAACCCACTCGGTAGACAAAATGGTTCTAAAATTTAACGCTTAAATTCCATCTTATTTAACTTTCGTGTTACACCCCGTCGTTCTATAAGTAAATATAAGATTCGGTATAAAAGACGGTAAAAATTATGCGTTGTTGATGACTTTGAGGGTTCTTACATGGTATGACCGGTTAGATTTATCAATAGCCCTGTTACAAATATCACACAGTATCATTTGCTTAGAATTAGCCGTTTGCTACTTCGATTGTAAACTAGGCGTGTTGTATTTAAGGTTTAAATACTTTCTAGTGCTTAATTGTCTTGTGGAATTAGATTTGCAAAAGTACAGTTGGCAACTTCGAAAGCGAGCGTTCGAACAATCAACTCCTTATAATGGTCCCCTTCACAGTCATACCGCGATGTAAGTATCAGCTTACCAGCAACGATGTATTTTCATATCTAGGCAACTTAGCAACACGGCGTAACAGCATGTACCATGTTTTATACTTTCCAACTTAGTCTATATATAATCCATAACCTAAATGGTTTAATTGACTAGTTCGAAACGTATTGAAAGCTATGGCAAACCGGAAAGCTCTCTGAAATTTTTAAAAGCCAATGATTTTAACGTTTTTGACAATTTCTTTTGATTTTTCTTCGTTTTACTTGTGAATGAGTGCAGTCATTAAAGTTTTTTGCTTTTTTTCGGAGAAAAGTCTAAATTCTGCGCTAGCGGCTGCGAAATAACCGATGAGTATAAAGTTTACTCCACCTGTTTACTGCTGACTTTACAAAACAATAACGTCTGAGCGCAGCTCTTTAATTCAGGCTCGTGGAGCCGTTTTAACCTAATATGCTTTTCTTTTCCTTGTATTATTTCACTGATGAAAACATTCGTTTCACTATGCGAATTCATCCGTTCGTGCGAATCGAAGCAATTTTCCACTTACTGTTAATATGTAGGATATACTACTTTGGCATTGACTCTACTTAGTTGAAGGTATGATCCTGTTATTTTGATTTTTAATACCTGTTTTTGGAAATGGTTATTGGCACGTTAATTTTTTTTAATTTGTTTCTTTTTTTCGCGATTCTAAAAATTTCACTAGAATTTTGTGCGCAACTAGGCTTCTCTTACCGGCAGTCATTTATTTAAAAGACGTTTTGCCAGTTTACATTTTCTATCACTTTTTTATTTTGTAATAAATTTCAATATTCAACGTTGCCTACTGAGTTAAATTTAAGAGTTCATGTTAGAGTGGAGAGCTGTTTGTTTAATTTTAGATTACGAAACGGTTAGAGAAAATTAAGAGATTTTTAAATTTTCCTCGATAAGTATTCCTAAAGATTTTTGTGGTTTCAAAGCGTTCGCATGGTCAGTTGATAAAATATCGAATCTCATCTCTATAGACGTTCACGTTGATCTGCTTGTGCGATATGCTTGCGTGTGTGAATACATATATATATATACAAAAGTTTGACAGCGGATAAATCTATTCAATTCTTAAAAATTATATTATTATTTAACATTTATACTGGTAATTTATTGAAAAATAATATTAATGATAATCAGATTGTAGTAAACTTATGAAAATAAATAATGAACGAAATAAAAGTATGAAAATTATTAAGGTAAAACTTACGGAACAATGACGATCTTGTTCTGCAGTAAAACGGTCTTTAGAAGCAAAGTTGTTTGTGAAAATACTGATTTTCTTATAATAAAAACAAACTTTAATAACAAACAATATAAGGGTAAAAATAATTTATAACAATAAATTAGATAAATACCTTATTTAGGAACGTTTTCGGGTATAGCCCATCATCAACTAAAACTAACTTAATGGAAACTTAAAACACACTGGAATGAATATAAGGAATACATGTGTATATATAGTAGATGCATAGGAGGAACAAACATAGAAGGTATAAAAATCAATAGGGTGAAATTACTAATACTTAATACAAAATATAAAATAAAATAGGAGGACCTAAAGTTAAATTTTTATATTAAAAAGTGGATTATTATTATTGGGTAATTGATCATTTAAAATATTATTTTTTTTAAAGGATAAAAATTAATATCCTTTGGCGAAAAAAATATAAAGGTCAACATAAGTTTCTTTTTAAAGTAAAATTGGTTTGCAAAAATTATGTTGTAGAAAAAAACACATTGTACGGGGCGGCCACTTAACCGGGAATTCTGTCGTAAAACCGTGAAAACAAGTAAAAATAGCCAAAAACGATATTTTTAAAAAGAAAAAATCGTTTGAAGCGAAAAATGAATGCATTTTTTAATGTACTTTACTCAAAATAAATTACGAAGTTCTGTTTTATTCGCATAAAATATGCCGCAGCGGTCAAATATTATCAATAATAACAAAAAGATTCCGTTCTTCTTTTTGTACAATTCTAGTAATCAAGAGAATTTAGATGGGCCACTATGTTTTAGATACCGATTAACTTAATAAAAATATTTCGGAACTAGTAAATTTTAAAATAATAAAATGCGTTCGTGGAAATTATAGTTTAAATAATCTAACGAAAACGGTAAAAAAAAAAGTTAACTATAAATTTTGTTTCTAATACTTGAGTTGAAATAAGTATATAATATTGTTATTTACGACGCTTATTACTCTTAATTGTACCGAAAGGCTTTTATAAATTATAAAATATCTTTTTCATATTTTGTGTTTGCCTCTTACTTTTCTTTTTTATTTTGTACGAAATTTTTAAATACGCACTTTAATAATTATTGTTAATTAAGTATTATTTAAAATTTCTTTTCCTCGCACTATTTTTATAATTTTATTGTCTATCTGTTTATTTATAACGCTTAATTTACGTTTCGATTCGAAATTATGATTTAAAATGTTACGTTTTTTGTACCTTTATTGTATTGAAAAGGTTATTTAGAAAAATTAAAATGGTTTATCAATATTTGCTGCTGGTTTCAGAGGCCAAAATATTAATAGCAGACGGAAAAAATGGAAAATAAACCAAATGTTTGACAACTAGTAATGTTAATGAATTGTTCGAAAACATTAAACGAATTATATCGATTGAGTATCCGTATATTAATTTATACGAAAAAACAATAACGTATGAAAGTAGCATCGCAATACATAATCTAAAAAAAACTAATTTTTTTGTCAAAAGAAAATATTTTTTCTTGTTTTATTTTCCATTTAGTCGATTTAATTGTTGAGTAATAATTTTAAGCAAACTTATCCATCTTTATTGTTGCATTTAATTGGGAAGATAAAGAAACTGTCAGAATTTTCCGGCATTTTTTTAAGCGAAAAAAAAAAAATGAAATCTCTCATGAATAAAATTTTTGCCAGCTGATAAAATGTCCAGTAACTTCTGATATTTTCTTCCCAGCTTTTATCTTTATACAATGTTTGTTGTGTCTAAATATAAAGTTTACTTTACTATTAGTTTTTTTATTTCATTTAGCCGTTTATTTTTAATAAAGTCCTAGCAATAAAAATTGTTTGAGTGATTCAGGATTTCATATTCGAAAGTTCGAGGATACAACCACTTCAAACGGCCGAAAGCGTTCTTTGACTTGGAAAAACCACGACGTGAGTTGGTTAAAGTTCACGATGAATGGTTCACAACTACTACTTCTGTTTATACCATTACGCGTGTTTCGAGTAACTTTAAACTGGGTGTGTTATGTAAGACACATCAAACCATCCATTTCATGCTAGTGTTTAAACCAGGCGTGACCAACCCAGTTAGTTTCACAGGCCACTTTGATGACGCATAACAGTATAGCGGGCCGCACTTTAGGTAAGCATGCTTTTAAAACACGTAATACAGTTGCAAAATGAATAAAACTTTATTGTCACACTATGATTCAACAAAATTAATTCTCGAGTCTTAATTAATCAGATATTTGTTTTCTTAATTTTTGTAAATCTATATTTACGCCCGACGTTGCACATCTTAACCGATTTTCGAAATTAGCATCAGTTAATTTAAGTACGTGAAGAGCTCTTTTCAAATTTCATTTTTGAAAAAAAAGTTTCACAAATGTATGTGGCTTCAAAAGCACTTATAACTCGTTATGCAAAATACTTTAAGTTGGAATATCTCTCGGATGTAATATCGGTATTGTTAAAATTAATTTTTAATGCAAGTAAAAGTAAAGTAAATCCCATACCCTTTTAGCAGAGCGTCGGGGATTCTGAAATTAAACTTTTCATAATGTACAAAGTCTAACGGCACTAATGAGAGTAGGGGGGTCCATTCCTTTTTCTCGGCCGCCCTTATGTTCCCAGATTTCTCTGGTACCCAATTATTTCAGGCTAGGTAAACCCGGGAGCGATTCAGATCTGAAACGAAACCAGTCTCGAACCCGTGTCCTCTGATTTAGTAGCTAAGCATCTTAACCACTAGGCTACAACGCAAATTTGTTTCATTTTATTGTTGTACTGTAGCTCGATTAACTCCATTTGCAGATTTTCAGGAACACTGTTCACGTCAACATGAAATGTATATGAAAATATTTCAAACAGTTTTATAAGTTTCTTTATTTCTTATAAATGTTTTCCTTCCATGGTGTCTAATATTCAAAAATATTTCATTTTACTTTCAGTTTATGCAAATTCTGTGCGGTATTGAAATGAGTATTTTAATATATAAATACTCACTGTAATTACGAATGTAGAATTAATATGTGTTAAGGATACAATAGTTTCCCATTATGTTAAATACATAGATAGGGATGGTACATGTTTGTTTTCATCTCTATCTTATTTATTATATAATAATGAATGATTAGGAGTCGAAATATGAAAATGTATTGTACAATATGTTTATAAAAACTGGAAGAGGTTTAAGTCATATACTATTGGACTTAATGGATAACGTATAAAAATAAATAGAGTATTTAACTGATATGTTAAATATTCGAACTTTTGGGCCAAAACCGCTGTATAAATTTTTTAAATTAACTGTTTAACTTTCTTTTTAATGATTTGCTACCAGGAGTATTAAAATTCTTACTCAATTACTGCAGTTCGTTGTTGCGGTAATAAATTAATTTTAATAAAAAGCTTGAGACAGAGTGGTTGAAAGATATGAGTGAAGAAGATGTTCTCTTAAATGTGTAATTATGGGAGATCACCGTGTGAGTAACTCCAAACCGATGGCTGTGTGTGCTGTTTAGTTGAGCAAAACTTTTTGTTAGATCAAGACCGACAGGTTAAAGAAAGATCGATAATCTTCAGCTAAACGTGGAACGTGAAGACTATTTTCTGTTGGACCGTAATAAATATGTTTCCCAAAGAGCGAAAAAATCTTAACATAAATACAATTCCAGATAAAGCAAAAAAATTTTTATGAATTTCCAAACAGATTTAAACGGACATTAATACACGGGCAAAGCCGTAGGACACAGCCAGTATATATATATATATATATATATATATAAAACACAATTAATATCAAAACTTTATAAAATTAAAATACAATATTAAATTAAAGTATCTATTTTTTATATTTTTTAGTCCAAATATATGCCAAGGTACTTTTATCTTTCTATTACTAAAGTTAACATGTATCGATTTACTTTTATTTAGTTTAATTCCTTTATTATTAGTCCACTTCAAGACTTTATGAAGATGTTGTTGGATTATTTGCATTGACTGTTCTACCGACTCTTCCACAGCTAGTATTGTATCATCTGCAAACATTACGGTAACGATTCGTTTACTAATGTTGGTATATCCATAATATACAGCAAGTATAATAATGATCCTAGTACTCTTCCTTGAGGAACGATAGCATTTTTTGGCTGTATTTGGTTTTATTTTGAAAAGTCGGTCTGTTAAGTACGATTGCAATATTTTGCAGTAATTTTCAGACAACAGTACATTCTTAATTTTGTGGATTAGCCCTTCATGCCAAACTTTATCGAATGTAAAATATCTAAAAAGATTGCGGTAGATATTTTCTTTTTTTTCAGAGCTTTTTCTGTTACATCGGTAATTTAGGATCATAATTATGTTTAATGCGATTAGATGTAAATAGGTCTTTAACAGGCCCGTGCCTAGAATTTTGGAAGGGGGGGTTGAAAATTTTCTTCACATTTATTTTATAAATAACACATTTTTCACTAATATTTGTACTATTAATAATTTCCATAATTTTGATTTGTATATTAATAATTTACATAAATGAATTACCGTATAAACATTAATAAAAATTACATATGTTATTAATTATACTCGTAATAAAAAATTTTGCGTAAGATATTAATGAAGTACTAAAAAATATGGAGTATATTTTTCCTTTTTTCTTTTAAAGATAGGTAAGAACACCCTCAAAAATCAGTATTTATTTTAAATTTTTGATTTTTTTCAGATTTTTGTGTATTTAAATTAACTATTTCAGTTCTCACGGGGGATTAACCCTCCCCGTGGACACGCCTTTGGTCTTTAAGATATTCTGCAAAAGCATTTACCTTAGCCTGATCATTTTTTAACTACTATCCATTTAGAGTTTTAATTGGAAAATTCTGCTGCTGCGGTCGTTTAATTCATTTAGTAGCTTTCCATAACGAATAATTGTAGATAAGTTTTTAAAATATGTTTTAAAATTTTCTTTTTTCAATTTACGGATATTTCTTTTAATCTCTTGGCCTATTTTATTTAGTTCGGTTTTATCACATGTGTCGCAAATTTTTCCATCTTTTCCTAATTTTTCTTCTTTCTTCAGTCTTATTTAGTATTTCAGCAGGAACATTGTTTATTTTTTGTTGAGTCGTATAAGCCAGCGTTGCCTGATACACCCTGTCAAGAAAGTATCGGGAATTGTTAAATAAAACGAACAATTTTTAATTTTCATCCAAATTTATTTTGTCACCTTCAAAATAACATCCATTCGAAGCGATGCACATATGCCAACGCTTTTTCCACTCGGCAAAGCACTTCTGATAGGCGGTTTCCGGGATGGCCTTTAGCTCTCGCGTCGCATTTGTCTTGATGTCATCAATCGATTCGAAGCGCATTCCCCGTAGCGGAAATTTGAGTTTTGAGAATAGGAAGAAGTCGCAGGGTGCTAAATCTGGTGAATACGGCGGTTGTTCGATGATATTTACCGAGTGTTTGGCCAAAAACTCATTCACAATTATGGCTTTGTGAGACGGCGCATTATCGTGATGGAGAATCCAAGAATTGTCGACCCACAAATCGTTACGTTTACGACGAATAGCCTCTCTCAAACGTCTCAAAACACTTAAGTAAAACTCTTTGGTGACTGTCTGTCCGGCTGGCACATATTCATAGTGTACCACGCCTCGAATATCGAAGAAAACAATCAACATGATCTTCACTTTCGATCGGCTTTGGCGAGGTTTTTTCGGCTTTGGCGCGCCAATTGGCCGCCATTCGGACGATTGCTGGTTCGTAAGCGTGTCGTACTCGTACACCCATGTCTCGTCACCAGTAATTATCTTTTCCAAGAAGGTAGGATCCAAATTGGCTCGATCCAGCATGTCTGCAGCTACCTGTTCTCGGTACTTTTTTTGAAAGAAATTCAGGTCTTTCGGAACAAGCCGAGCCGCAACGCGTTGCATACCCAATTTTTCGTGCACAATCGTACGTACGCTCTCGTGTGACATGCCCAATCCATGAGCCATCTCTCTCAAGCTCACATGACAATTTTCAGCAACGATTTCCTTGATTTTATCGACGTTATCATCGGTCACACTCGTTGAAGGCCGTCCAGAGCGAGGCATGTCTTCGACCGTCTCCCGACCATCCTTGAACGCTCTGTACCACTCGTAAACCCGCGTTTTTGATAAAGCAGATTCACCAAAAGCCTTCTGTAACATTTTCAGTGTATCGGCACAAGAAATTTCGTTCGAAACACAGAATTTAACACAAGTACGTTGTTCAATATTTTCACTCATTGTAAAACTTCGACAAAACACTTCAAGGTCGACTGATTTTAACAGCTGCTGTAAACACACTGGTTGACAGATCGCGCTAAAAATAGGCATCATAATACAAAACAGTTGTACCAACCTGGAAAAAAAAAATTATCTGCCTAGCTATTACCCGGGAGATTTAAATTGACAATTCCCGATACTTTCTTGACAGGGTGTATATAGCATTAAATTCTTCAACGGCTAGATCTATTTGCTTTTTACTCTTCAAAGCTATTTTCAAATGTGGTATTTCGTCTAATTTTTTTCTGAATATTTCCAATCAGTTCTTTTATTGGTTAGTCCGAAATTTTGTTTGTTCAAAATTAAGGTGCTACTGACTGCCAAAAAGGCAGGAGAATGGTCTGTCATAAAATCATAATTGTTTTTGACTTGCATATTACCCTGCGACATTCCTTTAGTTACAAAAAAGTCCAGAAGATTTGGTACTTTATATCTAATGGCTAGTTTACCATCTGAACAACACTCGCAGCCATGGTTATTAATTGCTTGCAGTAATTGTTTTCTTCTAGCTAGAATTTTGCTCGATTCCCCGGTACGTATGCTTCGCGTTGTAATCGCCGCCTATAATAAATTTGTGTCCCAATGTACTGAAATAGCTAGCAAATATTTCAATTTTTATTTGCAAATTAGACGGGCAATACGCTGCCGAAACGACTAATTGTCTTTCTTTGGTATTTAATTTTACTCTTGTCGCTTGTATTTATTTTATACTTAGCTTCTGTAACTCGTACTGTTCAATATTATTTTTGAAAAATACTGCCGCGCCTCTATGTCTATCAATCACCATCAGGCTGTGTAGCATAATAGAGGCAATAACCGTAAAATTTAATCATATATTTTTCTGTTATATGTGCTTTTGTAATAAGTAATACATCTATTTGAATTGGCGATGAGGCTGAATCGTTGTTGAATACGTTATCATCTGTTTTATGCTTTGAATTAGATCAGCGATTTAAATCTCTTTGGAACCTAGCGGTTTTTTTTTTTTTTAACTTATTCCTATTGTGGTTGTTTAGAGCAATCATTCTTAATTTTTTTTTTGTGTATTGGCCTCTTTAGTACCCCATATTTATTGGCGGCTCCTATATCCGAAGACAAACTTGTAATTTTGCAGATATATGTGTTATCAAATATCCGACGTCTTTTTATTAGATTTTTCTAAACGAACACTTTCAATATACTATACGAAATAAAGAACACAAGATAGTAGAAATTAATTTACACAAATAAACTTAAAATTATGTCATATTAAATGCAAAAAAAAAAAAAAAAATTATGAATAAAAATAAAATAAAAGAATATAATGTAAATTTTTAATGTGAACTTTGTGATTGATGATATTTAGTGACATTTTCAATGTTAGGTTCAAATGAAGTTAAGATTAATCTCAAACCTCTTCTGTGAACAATGTTTAAGCGATTTCTTTGTTAGTTAAAAATAAAAGAACTTTGCTAAAACCACATTCAATCGGATATTGGAAATGCTGTAATAAATAACTAGGCCTGTTCATAAAGTTTTAAATATTGGGTTACAAGTTTAGAATTAATCTAAAAATTATCCCTGCTATTTTTAATTATAATTTGAGCTAAACTATTATTTGTAGCTCAATAATTTGTACTTGAAGTGTTACATTTACATCAGGTGCATCTACTGAAAATGAATTTATTACCTAGTCTAGAATAAAACCGAATTTTCATTTCGATATATAATTTTTTAAGGTGTTCGTTATTCCTGTCTTTTTCATTTCGAGTGCAGGAATTTGGGAGAACTTATGACCTGCAATGTTTTTCTGAAAAATTTTTAGTTTATCCAAAAAAGCTTAAATGTTTCCTCTTTCCTTGAATAGAAGATCGTTTGTTTAAATCGAGTTTCAGTTAAACGATATTGTTGAAAAAAAGTTACGCGGTAAGCATTAAATTGTAATAATTTTATGGTAAATATAATCTTTTTTTTTTTTTTTACATAGATTTGTATAATTTCAAATATAGTAAAAAAAGTGGTAGTTGGGAGTTTTTTTTGCTATTATTCGGTGAAATTTTAAAAATAAGTATTTCTCGCTAAATTTTTGCAAAACAAATTATTGCATATTAGTAGAAAGTATTCGGTTATTTTTAAACTCTGTCAGAAAAATGAAGTTTGTCTTAATATACTGTTTTTATTTCACGTATGAAATGTCACAGCGATTTGTAAGCAGTATTATTTGGAGAAAAAAAAATTGTAAATTTAGAACCAAATAATCTATTTAAATTAATCATATCTGGTAATCACAAAAAAAGAATAATCGGAATTGTAATCCTTTTCTATTTCTAAAATTATTATTTTCTTATTTTGACCTGATAATAAACCATTCGGCCACCGATCAGCAAAGGCACCTACAAAAGATTACTAAAATTCTATTTTTTACAATAAATTAAATACTATAAATAAAATGGTATCTTTGCAACATGAACGATGGTGCAGGGTGTATGAAGGATGTTATTAGCAATTAATTCTTCAAAAAGCATAGACCTATGATTATGGAACCTGTTACAGCGAAACAACAGATGACTGCCGTTATTTACGAAACCGGTGTGAACATGGTCATTATTATACGCCGAGGAATCGGAAAAGTTTAAGGCTGTACAAGAATGTCCCATTCAAACTTAGCATATAATAGTTACGAACTTGTGTATGTCTGGAACGAACCGGAACAGTTGTGGAAAAGAAAAGATATCAGAATGCGGAAGAGATCGAAGGCTGAACGATATTATAATACTTACTAATGGTCTGCGGCTTTTTATATTCAATCTAGTTAATACAACTATAAAATTTTATCTTCTGCTGTACGCCGGAAGAGGAAAAAAACAGAAGTCTTATTTCACTCGAAGCCGCCTCCTTAGCAGCACGGCCTACAAAGTGATTCAATCCAATTCCAGTCCCAGGAATTCAACAAAAATCCACCTCTACTGATCATCTCGAGGCATTTATGTTTAATTTCATAAACCCACGGGTTACATGTAAGATTAAACGAACTACTGGCGTTTTGACTGTCGTCGTATGAGCCAGACCATACCAACAGTCAATATAACTCCACAGTGAATACTGATGTTTCAAGGGGATTCATGAACCTTTGAACTGTCACACCAGAAATAGTAGAGGCAGAACCCACAAGACATATGGGTTCGGCAGTTTTCGATATAATCGGAATACCTATTTATAACAATGCTGTGTAACCAATTCTTGGTGAATTGAAGGGACGATTGTGAGATATCGGATCAAGCGAGTGATGTAATATTGATGTTAAGGTTTATGTGAGGTTTGTACTGCACGGTTTTACGAAATAAGCAGAATGAAAGGTAGGAATTAAAAGAAAACTGTATCTACGATATAGAGTAATTATTTTAGCCGTCAGCGATATTTTGAAATGAACGAATCTACAGTTGGAGTTAATGTCACAAATACAGCTAGGTAAAGATGAAAAATAAAAATTGGAATATTTACTTAAAAATTTATCGGTCACGATGTTTCTATTTATAATATCAGCGGACCATCTAGTAATAAAAGTAGAAATACAGGGCTTAGAAGAAATTTCGTAAGCCTAAACCAATGTTAAGGAAAGCATCGTTGTAAAGGGTTGGAGTTAGCTGGATTTGTAGTCTGCAATTTACAGTGTTTTTATTGATGATGTAAGTAACGAAATCATCTACGAAAAGTAGAATTTAGGTATTACGAGAAAACTGAACATTAAAAAGTGACCTAACGTAAAAATTAAGTAAGATGGTGCTTAAGATTGAAGTCCGAGCCAGCCCTTTGTACACGTGTTCAATTACGAATTACTTGGAAGAGTTTTCAAAACATAAAACTTTGTGACAGAATAGATTGCATAAAAGTCTAGCCTCACGAGCAGGAGTCCTTGAAAATATAATTGTTCAAATAGAAGTAGGATGAATACGTTATAGAAAGCTATCTTTATGTTCAAAAATGCAGTTATAAGAAAGTATTTCTTATATATATATATATATATATATATATGAAGAATAAATGTGTATAGGTAAATGAGCTAAACAATCACTACGAAGACCAGGTCTGAAACCAAACATATCTTCAGGGATGAAATCTTCGCTCTGAGACCACGAGTGAACTTGCTCTTAAATACTATTTCGAAGCTTTTCCAGAAGCCAAAGCGATAGGTCTATAAAATGAAGTCTTTGAAAGGGGTTTGTTGCATTTAAGAATTGGGATTATTATAAATTGAAACCATTTTTCAAGGAAAAGAATGATTAAAGATCTGAACGAGCAAATTCCTTACGTTTTTCTTAAGCTATTAAGTACAGAGTATGTGAAGAAATTTTGACTTTTTTCTTTATAGATGAAAAGAGTTTACTGCAGTTAGTTAGTGATAATAAGAAGTGTGTATGTTGGCTTCAACTAGGACAAATTAGGAAACTCTTCTAAGGTAGGATCATGTGCAGGGGCAACCGTGCCAGTGAAGTCTTAGAATCGTGAGCCATTTTTCTATCGTGAGTTTATTAATCTTTTGGCGAGGGACGAGATCTCAGAGAAGTGTGCTTCTATTGACTTTAACGCAACAGTTTTTTCATGCGTTCGTTTTTGACATCTTTAAAAATCTTTGTATATCAGCAGCAATTCTTTTATATACAAGGTGTGATTCTGTAGTAGTTTTTTATCGAAATCTTCTTAAAATAATGTTACGTTCGTTAATTTTATTCCGACAATCATTATTCCACCAAGGAAATTATATTATTTTTTTTCTATAGAGTCATCTTAAAGTCATAGAACGATCTTGGGTAGATAACCAAAAACTAGACTGTACCAAACTATAAGAAATGTCCTTTTTAACTAATATAGCAGCACCACACTATATTCATCTGTCCTATCGACACGGTACAACAGCAATATGTAATAATGAATTGTTTTTCAACTGAAAGCTAAGTTTCTGTTAGAAACACAATATCAGTATTATATGAGGACCGGAAAATCTCTGTCACATTTATTTCAGAGGATACTTCTGGAATGCCACTGTGAAATTCTCAGCATAATTAATAGGGGAGGACAGGAACGATTAGTGGAAACTAATAAGTGCCTACTATAAACATAATTTATAATTTACTAATGAATGTTTACTTTTTGATAGTGGGATTAATCCTAGGACCTTTTTGACTAAAGTTTTTTTGTTTCGGGATCTAAACTCTTTTTATTTACTTTATTAGCTTTATTTTTTTGAGATTTCTCAAAATCTACTTAGCTGAATCCGTTCAAATTTTCAGGAACTCTAAGTTTAATGAAACCCTTTCGAATACCGCTAACCGATTTTTGATTGGTGAAGCTATTCAAAAGTTATAAAAGGTTTACGTACTTTCAGAACTAATGATAAGTATTGCTTACGTTCATCGCCTTTTTCAAGATATTTGAGCACAATTGCCCAGCGATGAGTTGACGCCGAAAAAAAGTTCTATAGTGCCTGTACTAATACGAAGAATGAAATTGCTCCAACGCAGCTCTCCACAGCACGTACTCCAACCAAATTCAGTGAGTACGCTGCACATGGAATGTAGTGTGCGAGATGATTTATTTTCTTAATATGCGCCTGTAGACCATTGTAACAACCAGACATATTTGACGCATTATCGTAAGACCGGGCCTCTCAAAATTTTTTATATCGATGTTATATTGGTTTAAAAAATTTTAAATTGTGCTGACTCGTTCTTCCCCTTTGCGACTTTTTATAGGAATAAATGTAAGAAAACGTTCTGTTACTTCTCCATTTGATATAACGTATCTCAGCTCTACAGCCAACTGATCAGTTTGAGATATGTCTGGTGTCGAATCGACGCTTATTAAGAAGTATTTGGCTTCAATAATTTCATTAAAAATGAATTTTAAAACCTTATTTCCAAATATTTCAATAAGTTCCTCGCAAATCGTTTAAGACAAATATGATTGGTTTTCCCTTTCCTACATTACCATATTTGGCTAAATGCAAACTAAAGAACGGGTCATACTCCGCGATTAACTCTAAAATTTCCAAATAGTTGTCATTATGTTGAGAACCAAGAACTTCATTATCATAACGAAATGCTAATCCACGAGATGATAAAAATTTAATCACTGAGATCACTCTTTGTAAAACTTTTATCCAATATTCTCTTTCTTTATTGAATGTAATTCTCAAAGAGGTGTCGATTCGTCTGTGAATACGTCGTCTACTAATCAGTGTCTATATACGTACTCGGTGCGTTGCATTATTTTCATGCGATTGAATTCGGTGCAACGCATTTTTCCAATCAGAAAATCCAGTTTGAAATTGTGACTGACTTTGAGCTTCACCAAAAAGAACACATGGAAAACAACAGTATACTTTTCCAGTAGACGGAGAATACATGAGTCATTCTCGTTTAATTTTACCACCACTTATATGTTTCTGAAAACACACAGATTGAGAAAAAAATCTCTTGCTATCATCGTAGTCTTGGCTTGAAGCAGAAAGATCACACTCAAAGTGTTGACATGTCTCTAGCACACCGAAAATCTTGTACTGCGTTGGTAATATTTTGTCATAAGCCAATGTTATTCTGGTATTCTACTCCTAGATGGACTACGTTTTGGTGTAGTAATTGGATCTTGGCCTCGGCCTCACTTTCCTTTACATCCACTAAAGTAGCTGTTTGTTGATCCATTTTTTCTTTACAGATACCTCGGAAATTTTGTTCCTGAAAGAAAAGGTACGCAATCGGTGACGAGTGCGGACCTGAAAGGTAATGCTCCATCGTGGGCCAACACATGTACGTTTTACCATGTAAAGAGAAAAATATCGTAAGCAATACCTAATCATTATAATTACAATATTTGCTTTCATTTCTGATTTCGCCATAGCACGTTCAAAAATAGGAAACTTGTATCATATCATAAAGAAAAGATTCTAGTGCAAGCACCTAAAACCGAAGTAGTCTTCACTCCTAATACTTAAAAACCAACTTGTTAATGGGTTTTGCAAAAATGTTCTAATTAAATCGTCTCAAAACCAGTAAATGCAGTTTAATATCATGTGTTGATGCACAATTTTTGGTATCCGAACGTGCCTCGTTTGACAGCTAGCGCATAGACAAAAAAATTCTGACATCTGTCTGAAAGTGAAGTCAGCTGTTTACTGCCAACTTTGCCCCTAATTACGACGCCATATTAGAGACGTCAGCCTAAAGCTAAACGGCTATGGTCCTTTTCTAACGCATAAGCTTGTGCGATAGAGATGCAATCCGTATAGAATTAGGTTAATGTTTCTAAAATGGCGTCGAATCAAGGGCAACGTCACATTACAGCAACCATGTTTGACAGTGTTGCAAATTGTTTCTTATTGTTCATTTTTGTACATAAAAATTATTATACATATCGGAAAATGGATAGTTACAATTTGTATAATATTTGACCAACTATTTTTGTGCATTTGTCCAGGTCTTAGCCCAGGGTCCATACTTTGATGAAACATCACCTTTACAAATAAAATTTGACAAGTAAGCACTTACTTACCTACTTAAATAAAATTAATTGAACCTAAATACTTACCTATCTAGATATTTTTATTTTTACACTGCCTTGTTATTAGGCGAACGAAAAGAAAATGAAGAACGGTGCGAAATGAAATAGTAACAATTTCTATAATATCTACACAAGAAAAACTTCGGTATTTTACACTCGTGAAATTCTATAATATTAGATGAAATAAGTATGTAAAATAAAATCTCGTAATCAAACTTACGTGTGGTGTCGTAAATTTAACTTCCGTTTATTATACTCGTCATCTAACCGATTTGCTCGAAGCACTTGCAGTCTTTATAAAATC
The DNA here is from genome assembly GCA_039619475.1 of Icerya purchasi. Classification (NCBI taxonomy): domain Eukaryota; kingdom Metazoa; phylum Arthropoda; class Insecta; order Hemiptera; family Monophlebidae; genus Icerya; species Icerya purchasi. Next base: position 292,183,234 of record CM077116.1, on the reverse strand, counting down.
TAGCACTCTTATCCAAATTCGTAAGTTTTGAAACACAGACCACCAGGCCCGCCACATAAACTTGGAAGGCCCGGAGCAAAAATATTATTGGGACCCTCTTAAAATTAAAAAAAATAATTTTTACTAAATTAATATTAAATATTTTTCAAAACCCATTAACTCAGTACTTCTGCAAATAAATAAATAAATAATAATATTAATGAAAAAAATTAAAAAATAAAATAAAAAATGAAATATTCCCATCAATCCTGGTTTGGAGTTACTCCGTGATTGGACTTTTGTTTTCCGTGATTGGACAATAGTTATTTCGTTCAGTTGATTCAAAATCAAGTACACTACACATTGTATGCTTTTCCTCATTACCATATGCTTACTTCTTTTACTTTGTTTAGCGAATATAATTTTATTCCGTGTTGCACATATTTTTCCGATAAATTGTTTATTTTTTCGTGCCCATCTATAAGTTTATTTCTTGCTTTTTAATATTTAGTTCTTTCTTGTCGGTCGCACCCTATTAAAATTTCGTTCCTTCTAAAATCTCATGTTGACATATACAATGTTTAGTTTTTCCATCGTTACGTTAAAATATTTTTAAAATCTATACATGTACACCGCTTATACATAATATTCTTATAATATAAATTGTTGCATTATTATAAACATGCTTATCTATAAACGGTGACGTTGATGTGCTTTTGAAACAAGCTGGTTTAAACGTACGTAAAATTAATTAATTGCAATACTAAACCCACTGAAACGGGAGTGCGCAGTTTCGTACAACACTTTCTAAATTTATCTTTTCTGCTACACCATTTTTACATCCGATGGTTCCTACGGCTATTACTCTTTTGCTTCTCTACACAGTTTCTCTAATATAAACATGCTGCGTAATACCTGAGACACATGCGCTACTGTTCAAGCATTGACTAATTCTTTACCTGTTTTGCCTTTCGTTTCTATGTCACCAAGTAACATGTACATTGTATGTATACTAGGCTCTATAGCGCAGATTCCGTATAATCACACATTTTATAATTACATTGCTGTTAATTGAATATGTTTCAATAAGAGATGGTACTATTTCTTATTTCGCTGCTAATTATTGTTAGGTTCTGTGTTTTATTGGAGTTTCTTTTTCGTACCGAATGTTCCTGTTATTGTTTTTTTTTTTTACAAAAATTTTTCCAGAGTTGTTATTAATTTGTTTAGTCTTTTGTTTGGTTAGCTGAAACAGGTTTTTACAGTATTTCGATAAATCACTGTTTACGAATATTTTTTTAAAGAGTTATTTTAAACAAATCAATACTATATCTTTGCCGTATATTATGTTTTTTGTTTTTTTTTTTTTATATTATCAAGTATTTTGTTTGCTATACAGCGATAGCCTAGTTGCTAGATCGTTATGGAAGTTTTAGTTCGATCGAAGACGACGGCAGAAGTTATTACGAAAATAATAAAATAATCGTTAATAGTCACATGGTGGGCAGTGGTAAACCACCACACGTATACGACCATATGCACGCTAGTTAATATATAGTAGGCAGACAGACACGGGAACTGCATTTGTATCACGATAAATCAAACATTTACAATCAGTTTCAAATGCGTAACCTGTGTCTACTCTGGCGTTGCGTATTACAATTACCATGAAAAACCGGGCAGTAGGTATAAAATGCACTTCCTATTTTGCCCGGCTAGCATGGGAGATTAGGCCAACTTATCCAGTCAGGAAATAGGTCTCCCCTAGTTTTACGAGAATAGGTTTTGGCAGTCTGTTCTTTCTACTGGGTACTCTATAGTATGTACTGCTAGTATATCTTTTTCCGTTATCTTTCAGCTATTTTCATACAGATATCTTTAAGATTTCCACGTTTTCTCGACAGCTGTCCTTCATTTATTGTTGGCTTTGTTCCTAACATATTTTCTTTATTTGATTTCTTTTGATAGCGCTGCAACCTTCTCCTTTAGTCACCTCATTTAATAGTGAGCTGTTTATTATGACCAGTTCATCGTATTTTGCAGAAATATTCATAAATTTTCTCATTTCTAGTAATCTTGTTTCGTATGTAGGTCTGGTATCCGGTGCACTTTAATTCTTTATTTTTTTTTGTTGCTCATTGATCGATCAGTTATTTTTATTTATCTTTAAAATTTTCTTTGGTTGTCGTACTAACCGGTTGTTTCATCTTTCTTAAGTTACGTCCGAGTTAATAGAATGAATTAATAACGATCTTACTTGCTGCTGCTTGTTGAATACCAGAATAATCATGCTGCTATGAACACAGTTTTAAGCAAATTTGATAGGCCGAAAGGCAAACGCGAAGACAAAACTGTCAGCAGTCACTGTTACCTTCCGACAATTAACGAAATCCAAATTAAAGCCGAGTATCTTAAAATCGGCGACTACCGGCTAATTAAAAACTGAATAATTTACATTTCTGAAAATTGACTTTTTTACACTCGCCGCGTATTTCGCTTCGGCAGACACGTCTAATACCACAACGTATCCTGTGCATGAATAGCAAATAAGCGACTAATCCGTGTTTGATTTCTTTTGGTTTTTTTGTTTTTCGTTACTCGCGTTCCGATTTCTGCACACTTATATATCCCACGTTCGTCAAGCATTCAAATTTGACTCTGCTTAGAGTTACCAAATTGATATACTTCGCAGCGGCGTTTAATGTGATGCGTTTTTAATGATGACCTATAGTATCGATAGCCTAGTTGCTAGAGCGCTTGACTTCCGATATGGCTGTCACGGGTTCGATTCCGAGCAACGACAAACTTATTACAAGAATTAAATAAATAATTAATCGCTAATAGTCACGTGGAAGGCAATGGCAAACCACCACGTACAACATCATATGCGCGCTAGGTCAGTACACAGCAGACCCATACCGGACGGGGACTACACTTGTAGCGCGATAACAAGCGGCTACAATCAGTTTCGAATGTAGTCTTGCGTGTGTACACCGGAGTTGCATATTACAGTTGCCTGGTACACAACCTATATCTGTACAGCTAAATGTACGAATAGGTTGCGCCAACGCGCTATGTAACGTACGGCACCTTAAGAAGAAGAAGAAGAAGAAGAAGAAGAAGAAGAAGACGTTATATCGGGCAAAAAATAATTTATTTCATTTCGCGCTATTCAGTTATAAACAGATGAGATCGTCTAAAATTTCTAACATACGTGACATCTTGTGTTTTTTTCTACATTTTAAAGTTTTAATCCATTTAAAACTACTTGTAGTGGGGTGTTTTGGCTCCCATTAAATACATAGAAATTTTTTCATTTTCCTAACGAAAAGAGTAAATATAAATTTTGAATAAAAAAAAGGTATATGCATTAATTTCTAACGTAAATAAAAAAAAATGTGCTTTACTAGTTTGATAATCAATTATATTATTAATTCATTGCGTTAATAATAATTTTATATTGAAATATTAATTTTTAGTTTTACACATTTTACTAATTTAATTATTCAACAATGTGCAAACTTGTGCTGTTCGGATTATACTTTTCAAATTATCATATACTAATCGCTTATTCGTTAGTACATGTGTAAATCAGTAAGACTGTAAAGGAGCTCTATATTAAAATACTCGGGAAAAGCTGTTTCCACGAAGTCGTTAATAAGTAATGAACTTTATGATGCCCGATATACGAATAGTAAGTATAACGTTCGAAAAACCAGTCATAAAGTCGAAGAAAGTTTTGATTATTTTTTATTATTTCCGTTATAGCGCATATCGGACGAACGAAACTTTCGTATGTAGGCTGCGCGCATTGAACATGACGTGGTTTTTAATTTGGAATATATTAAGATATTACAGCGAATTGTTATTGCACGATAATGTATGATTTTCATTCGCACGACAAAGTCTGCCGTTATTAATCCAGAAACGAATTTGTACTTCGATGAGAAGGGAATTAAAGGATTTTAGTATTGAACCGATAAGAAAGACCTTATTCAAATTAAAAGGAGATAGTTACGCTAATAATCTTGCTTCTTTTGCAAGTAATGTAAGGAAAAAGAGAAAAAAAAGTGAATTGTTTTCGAACAAATACATAGCGTAAATCTTACATATTAATCAGTGTTGTACTGTACTGATTAATTTTACACGCGGTGACATAACGGTAGCAAATATAACGGCGGACTGCAAACTAATCCTTCTCGGTTTTATCAATTATTCTTTAATTCTAGCAATTGTATCATTCAAGTGCATGTCAAAAGTTGAGAGCGCTAGAGTGTCTCACCTGTGCAGAATTGTCTTCAGCTTGAGATTTACCAAGTATTCTGCGCGTTATCATTAAAATAATCTGTAAATATCTCTTTCTTTTGTAAATGTTAGAAAAGTTATATAAGTATTCCTAGGCTAAGTAATCAAGACATTCGTTAAATCAACACGAATTTTAGTAAGTTACCGTGTTTTACGTGAAATTCGCGTCCATCCAAGTAACTTTAATGTAAGTAAATTTTATAACCTGTTTAGTATTTACAAAAACCGAGTGCTGCGTGCGCTTGTATGTATTTTTATTTCCTTTTATATGTGGTCATACCGTTTCTAGTTTTGTTTGTTTTTTTTGGGGTTTTTTTTTTTTTTTTTTTTGTGTGTGTGTGGATCACCGAATTTTAACGTAATTTTAATAGTTTTTTTCAGTTATTAGTATTCAAATTGTATTCCAAAAGCTATCGTAGAAGTAAACTTAGCCTTTCATAGTCCTTTAGGCCGTAATCGAGTTTGCGGTCTGTTAAAATTGATATTAGCGTTGTTCAGCTGAGTAATGGAGTTTCATAGTTGGGGATATCTATTAACAGAGATGTTTTTTTTTCTTTTTTTTATATATACGACCGTGATGCCTATTGACTCAGTAGCGGTATTCGTAATGTACAATCGACTTAACGTTAGGTACATTTTATACAGTAATGCGTTTCCTCAAAGCGAGATTACAATAATTTACGAATGCACAACAGTTCGACACGTTTAAGCCGTTAACATTATTTATAATAATTCTATTATCCATACAATAACCATTTAAATTATACTTCAAACGTTCTTCCTTAGTGAAGAGACATTCAAATAGAAAATGACTAACTGTATCCGGAACACCAAGTTGACAACAGAAATGACAAATATCAGAAGGTGTAATTTTAAATCGTTCCAAGTAAGTACCAAAACTGCCGTGTCCCGTCAACGCTTGACTTATAAAAAAATTAATTCTTGGTAATTTCTTTAGCCTAAATCTTACATTTATATCATATAATAATTTGTACGTTAGTCTATCATCATTCTGGTGTTATTCCACCTTTCTTGCAAAATATTTAAGATAATTACTTTCGTGTGTTTATTAAAATTTTTAATGTTTGTAAAACTATCATATTGCAAGTTTATGTTAAAATTGTTGTTGAAAAGTTGTAGCGATCTATAGGAAGTGGTAAGTGATATTCGGAACAATTTGTATTCTGCTAATAAGGCAGCATGGTACATGCTCAAGTCAGCCGGAAGGATTCCAGTGACAACAGGAGCCGCAGCCATCGACGCCGTTCTGTATAACGAGCCTACACTCAAAAGAAGCTTCCTCTGAATTTTTAAAATTTTATTCATAGCAGAAACAGAGATATTTGTGATATAAATACTCGAGCAGTAATTAAAAATCGCACGAATAACACCATTGTACATTATCACTCTGTTGTTATAGTTAACACCGCCTAAGTTAGGCTGAATTTTTAATAGCATATAAAAGATTTTGTTCGCCTTATCTGTTATGTAGTTTACACGTTTATTAAATTTGAACTCATAATCTATTATTACTCCCGAGGTATTTAAAATTCTTTACAATTGGAATAGGTTTATCATATAACAAGTTAAGTACGCTAAGTTTGTTAATCACCTGCGTGGTTTTTTTGTTACCAGTAACCATCATTTTTGTCTTTTCAATTGAAAATTCGAGACCACAGTGAAGAAAAAAAGCTTTTCCAAGGTTTTACAGATAACTCTAACGTTATCAGCTTCCGTTGCGTTTTTTAATTTAACGACAGAACATAGATCATCAGCAAATCTGATAAATTCTGCATCGTAATTATATCGCGAACAAAAGATTTCCATCTGTTTATGAATATATGAGTATAATACGTTCCAGAGTGTTGGTCCGAGGACCGAACCCTGAGGCACTCCGCATGATATACTGCGCTCGATAATAAAACTTTCGGATTTGATCACCGCAGTTCTGTTTGTCAGCTAATCGTAAATTACTTTAATTAAATTAGAGGATTGACTTTATGAGATTTTAGAATTTAAATTATTGTCGAATGTTTACAATTATCAAATGCGCCTTTTACATCAAAAGGAATGACAACAGTGAATAAATTTTTGGTTTGCACTAATTGAATAATATCATAGGGTTTTCTAACAGCAATTTCTGATGAACGCGTCTAAACCCGAACTGGTTATTACTTAAGATTTGTTTAGTTTCAATTACGTTAAGTAATTTTAGATTAATTACTTTTTCAAATACTTTACCAATACAGTTTAACAGTGCTATAGGTCGATAGCCGTTAAACGGAGAAAGATCCTATTTTTAGGTTTATTAATTAATTTAATTTCTCCCATTTTCCATAAATCAGGAAACATTTGTAACAGAAGGCATTTTTCAAAAAGTGTTCGGAAAATTGTTGGCTGTTTTACATGAATCATTTTAACCACTACGTTAGAAATGTTATATCTGATACGGAAGCTTTACGTGTATTAATCGAATTAATAATTAAATTAAGTTCATCGGAACCAATAACAGCATCATAGTTATCATTTACGTTAGGTGTATAATCTGTCGAATAATCTAATTTATCCTTCTTCCTGGGAAAGAAGTAATCAAGGAGAGCTGCACATTTCTCTTTTTGTTTAGTTAATATTACATCATTTACCTTAATAGCTGGAATTTGAGATAGCTTCAGTTTTTTCGTTACAATTTTGTATGGTTTTCCCCAGCATTTAGAATTATTGATGAAATTTTTCCAATTTTCGAATTTGGTTTTTTCAATTAAGATTTTATAATTCCTATTTAATTCTCTTAACAAAAATTTATAAACTAATTTTTTACTGCCCTGAATTGATCTATTATATTTTTTCCTTATTTTATTAATAATTTTTTTTTTAGTTATCAAGGGTGGGTGTCCACCAATCGTTAAAAGTAGTGATCTTTTTGTACATATTTACACTGATTGATTGAAACTCTTAAATAGTCATGAAATTTAATAACATAATTATTTAATTATATCTTATTTTTAGCTGTGCAAAAATTAGTCTTAAATTTATTTAATGTATCGAAATTAATTTTGGAATTTAATAGTTTATAGTTAGTACACCATTGTGATGGAGTTGTTGTGTGTTTTGCTCCACCGATTACGATCTTAATTTTACAGTGATCGGAAAGTTCTACCGAAGAGATGGTGTATGCTGGATGGTTGAAGCCGAAACATCTATCACAATAATTAAATCAATCAAGCTTTTTCCATTATGGTTACTGAAGGTGTGTATTCGTTCGGTTGATTGAGGAAAATTAAACGGTTTGCATACGTAAATCTCTCAGAAATATGCCTTTATGAAGTTTTTCTTACTGTTGTTTGCTTTGTTTAGGTATTATCTGACCAAAAATTAACTGATGCGTACGACAAAATGAATTCTATTTACATTTTCGCCTGTTTGCAGCTCCCTCCCCTACACCCCGCCTTTTTTTTTTTTTGCCTATGAGATATACGGAAATACTAAAATATAAACTATGGACGGTGTATGCAAAGTAAAACAGATCCGAACTTTATTTTTGAAATATTTAAAAACAATGATAAGTTTTATGGCAGTTTTTTTAACATAAAAAAAACTTATTAAATTTTAGGGGTTAATAAGCCAACAACGTGTAGAACTGAATACTAAGATATTAGTTGGGGATTGATCGGTAATAAATAAAAGATAAAAAAAAAAAAAAAAAAAAAGTAAAAAAAACTTTTGTATACTATTACTCGTAACGCATTAGATGCTATCAGTTCCCTCTTTCCTTTTTTTTTTGATATATCGTGTATATAATTATAATTATTACACAAAGCAAAACTCTGAATACTTCTTTTTCGCTTAACATAAGGTCACACACAGAGTTCCAATAGAACATTTCTCTCTGTCATTCTGCTACTTATTAATTTGTATAAGTATTAAACTTTATCGAATTAAATCGATGAATCTACCAAAATACGATTGTACTATTTCGATGTTACACACTTTGAGGTACTTTGTATAATGGAAATTAATGATTTATTGTAGTATTTAGATACGAATGCAACAAATATGAATTCCAATTTTTTTCTCGTTTTACGCATTATGTACAATAATCGCGGTAGACACGTATGTTAACATTAAGAGTTGTATTGATAAGTTAGGAAGTTCAAAAATCCGAGGAAGAAAAATAATTTTTGAAACGATATAAGACGTGTATTAAAGTTACCAGCGGTGTGTTCACCGTGAACGTTTTAAACGTACACATTAGGATTAACTTATGCGAAAGAGGAATTATGTTGGAGATTGAAATTTGAGCACTCTAGGAAAATAAGATATCGTATGAAGGACATTTTTCGGTCAAAATTCAAGGTCTTATCGAATAATAAGAGTAATAGTATAATTAATAGAAGTTTCATGAGTGGGCAATCAATTTTTTTCCCGATTTTTGCGTTCAAAAAATCTGAAATAGTTTTTTCTTTTTAATTATGTTCATTAAGAATTGTCTGAATATTATTTACTTTTGTATTTTAATCTAACATTTATTAATTCGTAAGGAATTGCATGGCCGGCGAAAAACCGCATTCGTTTATGTCGGCATTATTGCAGTGGTGTATGTTTTACTAGCATGGTTTGTTCACACATACATATGCATGCGCGGATTTTGTTTATAGCCATTACGTGTTTCAGTCGCACTTAGGCCGTTGCGTTACTGAACGACCGTAAATTAACTTTGGCAGAGACAGTTTGAATAGAAAAGGACAGGTATCATCCTTGCTGAAAAAACGGTAAACCTGCCGACAGCAGTACAGATTTTTGACTTTAGGAACAGTTTGGTGGTTCTATATGTTTTTAAGAAAAATAAAATCATATTACCGCTCGGAAGATACCGATGAAAATTCTGGAGAAGCATTGAAACTTTTAACATTTTGAACATTTTACGTGGCGTAGGTGTAGTTGATGAACTTAAAAATTCGTGTTTTATTTTGAGAACAGTAGTCGCTAACTTTCTTTTTTTCCTTTTTTAAATGTTTCGAGTATTAATAGTTTATTTTAAATAATAAAATTGAATAGTAGAAGACAATTTATAAAACAGCTATCGTTTGATCTTTGAAATGAATAGCTAAGTTCACAGATTTCAGTGGAACATGTGGTTCCAATATGTACCTGTTGCGATAAACTATCTTCAAGTAACGAAGAAAACGAATAAAATCATATAAGTTAATTTAGTTTTTAAGATATTTTGTCATTTACGTATTTTTATTTGTAAATAACATAATTTTAATGAATTCGTTTATGTTTATACAAATAGGTTTGTTATGGTTATTAATAAATATTGTTTGACAAATATACATATATATATATATATGTACATATTATATGTGTGTATAATTGCGAAAGAAAAAATATTAACTGATATGTAACTGTAACGTACTTGTAACTAGTCGTATACGTTATGTGATGCAATTCGACCGCATACGATTTCTTACGTTAAGATTTGAATGCGACCTCCGACAGGTTAAGTGATCGAAAATATCCGCAATATAATTACATAATTCTTTAAAGGAAAAATCTCTAATTTACAACTGATAGAAATATTCTCGGGACCTGTTAACAACAGCTAAAGAAATTAATGCGTAAATGTTCTTTCGAAAAAAACGTTAAATAACAGGTTCAAACGGTTCTATTAAGTCTTCCAGTGATATTGTCGAATTGTGTTAAAGTAGCAGCGTTAATTATTTTAAAAAAATGAATTAACGAGTTGTCGCTAACAGCGTAATTTAAATATTTAAGAATAGCTGTGTTCGTATCGTGCGTAAATGTCGGGCGAACGCTCCCTTTACGAACCTGAAATTTCTTAGAGATATAAAATTATAAGGCACAGCCGATGAAATAAAGATATATTTTGATTTCAAACTAATAACATAAACGGGAACACACACACACACAAAAAAAAAAAAGAGATATTTCTTAATTATACACTATTTTGTTTATATAAAAAAAAGGTAATTTAATGGAATAAGGATATTTTGACCAGACAGGGATGGTTACCCGAATTCATTCGAGAATCCGACAAGCCTTTCGGTTCAATCACTATCCCGAACAGAATTCTGCTACTGCTTTTTTTGGACTTCGGTTGAATCTACAAAAGCAATAATCGTCGATCTCGGATCGACTGTTATCCGAGGGAGCTTGATAACACACACCGTTGGGTATAACCGACTTTTTAGGTATGACGATGGAATTACCACTACGAGATCTCTTAATTGATTATGCGGATAAAATTTTGAAACAACAACACGCAAATCTCTGCCTAATCTAAAAAACAAAAAATCACCATAACTTGATTGAAACCATTTGGAAAAAAATCTGTACGGAGAGGAGGGGAAATATGTTTGTTAGAAGTATCGCTTAACTGCGATTAGAAAACAAATATTCACGTATGATTCAATATTTTCCTAACTAAAAAATTCACCATTGCCTCCTTTGTGGACGTCTCTTCTGCCTTTGATAATGTGCATCTTCCCTCTTTGGGTTCCAAACTATTTTCTCTTAACCTCCCTCCCGTCGTCGTCATTCTCATATTCAACCACTTCCAGAACAGAACTCTCTTTATTTCTTCTCCCTCCCTTTCCTCCTCCAGATGCGTTTATCGTGGGCTCCCACAGGGTTCCTGTCTGAGTCCTACACTTTTTAATATCTACTCTTCTGATATCGCTTCTCTTCCTATTCCTTCTTCCTCCCTCCTCTTCGCTGACGACATTTTGCTCTATTCCACCTCTGACAATCTGTCCGCCGCTATTGATGAGTTGAATAATTCCCTGTCTATTCTTAATAATTCCCTTTCTCGTCTTCACCTCTCTCTTTCTTATCTGGTATTCCTATCCCCCCGTTGTCAATTCCATATGCTATCTTGGCCTTTTTTTAAATAGCCGAGCACATTAATTTTCTCTATAAATTCTGTCTTAAAAGACTTAATCTCCTTAAATCTCTCTCTCCCCTCAGATGGGGAGGCGATCCGTTTATTCTTCTAATTCTTTTCAAAGCCATCATCCGGTCCAAGCTCGACTATTGTTCCTTCATCTGCGGTAATTCCTCCAAGTCTCTCCTCTCTAAACTTAACGCGATCCAGAACTCTTGCCTCCGTTTGTGCATTGGAGCCTTGAAATCCTCCCCCATTCCCACAGTTCTTTCAGAATCGGTTACCCAACCACTGTTTATTCGCAGTTCTCAGCTTGGATATCGTTTCTTAATTAAACGGCTTCCTATCTCCTCGTCCAAACTTATTTCCTCCTATCTATATATCAAAAACTGCTGGCGTTTTTCTCCTCATAAAATCCCAATCCTGTCGCTCATTGCTACCCGTCTTTCTAATTTTTCTCCTGTTGTCCTCTCCTACAACACTCTCCCGTACTTCTTTCATGACTTCAATAGCCTACGGCAGCCTATCAAATTTTCCTCTCTCCCACTTCGAGCCAATTCCTCCTCTCCGGTGCAGTCAACAATGAATTTCTTCATTTGTTGAATTCCTCTTTTCCTGCTCATGTATTGATCTTTACTGATGGTTCCAAGAGCGAGGATAGCGTGGGTGGTGCGTTTACTGCTCCGTCGCTTCGACATTCTGAGTCCTTCCGGCTTCCTTCCTTCTGCTCTATTTTTTCTGCCGAGTCGATCGCCATCCTTCAGGCTATTTCTTATATTTCCTCTTTAAACGATCTTTCCCAATTCCTCATTATTTCGAATTCTAAGGGCATCCTTCAAGCCCTATCCTCTCCTACTTCACATTTCTCTGATAATATTATTCTCTCAATTCGTTCTCTTACCTCCACTCTGCAGTCATCCCGTTCTATTCTTTTTGATTTTTTATGGGTCCCCAGTCATTCCGGAATTGATGGCAATGACGCAGCCGATTCTTTGGCTCGTTCTGCTGGTCGCTTTGATTCATTCGTCAACCATTTCCCTTCTTCAGATATCCTTTCCTTATCCACCTCCAATCACCCCAGACTTTGGCGGGATATTTATCCCTCCCTATTTTCTAATAGTCATTCACATTACCGTTTTATTCAGCCGATTCCTCGTTCCCTGTTTTTATTCCATTCTATTCCTTTCGGTCATCGCTCTTCTATTGTCTCCCTAATTCGCCTCCGGATCAATCATTCTCTCCTCCCCTCCTCTCGCTTTCGATTTGCTCTATCGCCTTCTCCTGATTGTTCTCTTCACGATTGTGATCTTCCTCATACATGTAATGCTAATCACATTTTCTTTGAGTGTCCTGCTCTTCGTAACGAACGCTCCCTTTTATACAGTCAGCTCCTGTCATTAGGTCTCCCTACTCCCTATAATTCTTCCTTTATACTCTCCTTTCCGTCATCTTCTGTGGTGTCCGCACTGCTGTCCTTTGTTGCGTCCATTTCGGACCGCCTAGCTATTTAATTCTTTAGCTTAGTTTTTCCTGTTGTTGGGTCAATGCCGATGGCGCGCCCACAAAAAAAAAAAAAAAAAAAAAAAACATATTCAAAATAAAGATTTAATAATAACACTCAATACTTATTTAATTGATTAATGCTGAAGTTAATGCGCAAAATGTATTTTTAATAATAATAATGATAATTTTGGAATTATACTTATATCTACTTTTTTTTTTTTTTTGTTACCACTTCCATATTGATAGTTCTTACTATTATTATTATAAATTTATAAATATTATTATTATGGCTATTAATCGTATGTCTAATTTAGGTGGTGCGGCATCTCAAAATAGCGCCCCTTCGAATAGAAAACTTTGCGTTCTTTCTATGCAATTACGTAGCCGTAATTATGCTCTACGTAGTTTTCCATCCTGACGAAAGAAAATATAAATTTTTATATACTCGTATAAACAGTATCAGACTGGCCAAACATCTATAAACATATCTGAATGTCAACTTGTCAGATGAGAAATAATAACAATTAATATTTTGTTTGACAATTTTTATTTAAAATTCTGCAGACAGTAATCAATTTGAAAGTAAAAGAACGACCAATTTGATAAAATAACATAGATAGCCACCTTTTTAGCTTTTGCGCTTGAACATTTTTTTTATCAAGTCCGAATAATTTAACTTTTAGACAATAGCATTTTCTATAGACAAAATTGCAAGATATGATAATCTTTTTTGACACACATAGTAAATCGTAAGTAAGCTTTTATAAGTTTTAATTTACTAAAACTTCCTTTTCCTTTAGCGACACTTACAGAGGCACAGTCAGCAAGATACGAAGCGTTGTCCACACATTCGGGAAAATATCCTGCCAATCATTTTATTTCATAAGTCAAAAAACTTTTAATGACTCTGCTGATTGAAAATCTTTTAATGTTCAGGCTCATAAGTTTCTCAATACAGTCAGCTCTTGTCATTAGGTCTCCCTACTCGCTATAACTCTTCCTTTATCCTCTCCTTTCCGTCATCTTCTGTAGTGTCTGCACTGCTGTCCTTTGTTGCGTCCATTTCGGACCGCCTAGCTATTTAATTCTTTAGCTTAGTTTTTCCTGTTGTTGGGTCAATGCCGCTGACGCGTCCACAAAAAAAAAAAAAAAAAAAAAAAGTTTCTCAACTAGTTTGCAGCCAGGCACATCACATTTTCCCCTATCGGTTAAACTGATTTACAAATCAGCACAGGCTTTTTCCAATGTGGATTTTTCAGGAATTACTTTGATGTCGTATAAAAATGACCACATGTATCGTTGAATTTTAACAGTTGTCTAAATTGACTGATCAATGAGTTCTCAATTGTATCAATCATGGGGTAAAAAAAGGTTCATTTTAAATAATTCTTCAGAATCAGTTGATGTCTCATCTACGGCTTCGTATTCAAATAACGGTTTCTTTTTTCGGGATCGGACTGGCTTAAAAATCGGATCTACCTCAGCCTGGGATGCTATTCCCTAGTTGTTATTAAGGTAGGATGAAAAAGTACCGTTTCACAAATTCCATGCAGTTTTTCAGCAATTTCGATGTGTTTGGTAAATCCATAGTTTCAGACTACATAGCCTTACTTACAATGTTTACTTGAAACAGTATATCATACTAAGCCACCATAATAATTATGAATTCAAATTGCTCCATGTTCTGTACCAGCGACAAGGCTTTCGACGCTGCAAGTGAATCATTTGTTTCTTCGTGAAGATTTAGAAGGGCATCACGAACTGAAGAGTAGTGAAAACGAACAGCAGCAAGGCTAGAAATTCTACTCTTCCAGCGACAACGATAATCCTTCTATGCGCTTGGATACTACTCCCCATCACTTTGTTGATCCAGAAAATAAAACAAACAGTCTTTGAAGAAATCCAAATAAAGAAACTGATTTAACAGATCCGCTATCACCAAATTCAGGCTATCACAGCCATATGGATTAAACATTTTTCGAAGATATTGGTTAAGAATTCTGGTTTGGATACCTTTGTTTACTGCTACCATGTTCGCACCATTAGCCTATCCTTGACGTCGACAATCGTTCATGCCCAAATCAAACTCCTGTACAAAATTGTATCAAGAAAGAGGCCAGTGAGTCCTGCTCCCGAAGAATCACTTACCGGCTTGTAAGCAACGAAACACTCCCGTACTTCGACTGCTTCTTCATCAGTGTCGACAAAACGGAAATGTTAGTGATAATTGTTCATCAGGAGTGCCGTCCGGTATGATGGAGAAGTGTTTAGCTGATTTTACTATATTTAAAATATTATTTCGAACTTCACTTCCAAGTAAGTCAATTAGTAACTCGCCTTGAATCCGTTTGCCAAAATAGTGGACATTGGTCTCTTTATTTACAATCATTACATTGTCAAATTTTTCTAATAGTTGCACTAAGTCCAGGGAGTTGTTGAGTGTAAAAAATTTTAGATCCAGAGCTCCCTCTAAATGCCAAATTATTGCTTGCTAAGAAAATTACTATGGGCATCATTCGTTCGAGAACTGCAACCCACCGAGATTTCTCGTGTTCAATTTGTTTTTGCAAGTGCTTGTCTATTTCACTGAAGTTCTTCAGACTAATCGACGCTTCTATCCAACTGTTCATATCACGTCGGCCATCAGAAGTTTCGTGATTTTTGAGACGCGTTGATAAGTGCTTCCAGTTGTCAAATGCTTCTTTTCCCAGATTAGAAAGGGGATTTAGGTTACATAAAAACGGCAGAAAAAATTATATATTTTATCCGCCGATTTAGAGTGAACCATCTTCTTTTAAATGTTTCCCCATTTGTCATTACTCTTTCAAAATGCCTATTTGAAAAATTACGGCCGTCAACTGCCTTAGGTAGTTTTCATTGCTCATTTTGTTAGTACAGGACCTCGAATAATTATTTCATCTCTTATAGCAGACTCGATAAGCGGCCATTTTGGGATATCGTCATAATTGCATTCTCTCAAAAATGATAATAATGATACTATAATTGATATATCTTCCATAATATTTTCAAATCCAAATGAGAGACCAGGAATAGCTAAAAATCTACTTCATGAATTTCGCCTGAAGTCAATGACTGGTATTTCTTAGTAGTCTGTGGTTTCGGTTGATATTGATGCCTCTTTCATGATGGCGTCCTGTGCAGCCACGCCGCTTGCACCGCCCTAGGGTTGCCACTGGTCTAAACATTATTCATGTAATTTTTCTCTCGCTATCGTTTCCTTATTTTCATCACCACTTCCGATAGTGTTTTATCTTTATTATTCGTTCTTTTATCGACGCTGTCCGCTGTTTAATTATTCAACTGCAATTGACGTAGTTTAGTAGCAGCTGTGACAATAGTACTAAATCGCAATCAAGGGCGATCGTGTTTATAGAAAAAATTTAAGAATTCATAATGGAAATGTTTCTAAAAAGAGATATGAGTAGTGAATAAAGTTATCGATTATATGCTCTTTTGTTGGACTTTTGAATTGGATAGAAGAATAAAAGTTGGAAATTTTTTAAAAAGAAGTCGTAATATACTCGTATGTAAAACTTTTAAAGAAATAAAGTTAACCTGCTTGTTATTTAAGCTACTGTCAGTGATATACATGAAGTTTCGTATACTTCAATATAAATTTCATGTAGTTTCGTTTATTTTTATTCTGTACTATTTGAAAAAACTTTAGTTACAACAGAGAAACTTAATTTATACGAGTACTATAACAGATTTCTATAAATGTTACCTGTGAATTTCATTATAACTAATACTGTTTTCTACTAAAACTATTAATGTTATGTTTTTATTCTATTTTAAACGCAACTTTTTTGCCTTTTTATTTATTTTTAACTTTTAAAATGAAAATAGCTCAATGAGAAATTAAAGAATTCCGATCGCATGACTATCAAAATTAAAAAAAAGGTAAAGTCTCATAAAAAATACTATCGTTTAATTTTTTCTAGTAATTTTTTATTCGAATTCTAAACTACCGTTTTAGCTACGATTTTATAATTTTTTTATTTTTCATCTAAAAATAAAACAAAATTTAAATTAAATTGTAATAATTATGTATTTTTGAGACGTTTTTAAATTTCTCCCAAATCTACTGTATACCGTATAAGATATTATGTAATTATATAATTTCCCTCCCTAAAATGTCTCTTCGGATCCGCCCCTGATATATATATATATATATATATATATATATATATATATATACACTTTTTTTTCCCTCCGCGCTGTGTACCTAAGCTAAGACCACGACCAGTATATTTAGGTTTCGGTGTAGAGGTGTTAACCGATTTCAGCGTTGCAAGAAGGGGTATGACGCACGGCAAATTTTTAGTCAGAAATGACGAAGGGGGTAAAACAGAGTACAACTAAAGCATAGGTTAAGGATCTTAGGGTATTTCGTCAAAAGATGGAAAGCGGTGTTAGCTATTTCACGTTTGCCGCAGATCGATGGAACGAGACTTGAATGGGCGAAACCTGCGCAGCACTGGTCCCTTTGACTTTCAAGTTGAAATTTCCATTCAGGAGCCGATAATTTTGCTGTATGCAGGTGTGATGGATTTGGTTGTTCCGACCCTTTTTCTCTACCGCAGTTCCCAAAAATGATTTTTCGTAATTTCCTCAGCGTTACCAATGGCATCTGAATACCTAGAGCAGCTGGCGGGAAAATTCCGGATTCCTATTTTGAAGCGTGGTCGGCCATCAGATTTTCTGGCACATTTGCCTGACCTGTAAAAAGGTTATCGCCGTTAATGAGTTATGTACGATTATATATATTTACGGAACTAGCTATCGGACGGTTTGTTTTCTGTTGGACGTTATGCGAGGCTGTAGGTAATTCAGCGGCTACCGTTACTATTATGTATTGATTGGATTTTTTATTTTTGAAGAAAACGTCCCACCGGCTGTCTCTTGTTGTGATGATTTTGTTGATCGTTATTGAAAAATCGAGAATAGTAAACTTTTCAAATTTACACAGCTAATGATTCAGTTGGGTCAATGTAGTTCGGCTTCCGGTTAAAAACAAGTTGAATTATTATGAGAAAAAATATTTAATCGAAAAAAAGAAAAGAAGGAAAACAATTTATTCATTCCGATTAATGAGCAACGTATCGATAATTTGGGAGGTTTACTATGCTCGATTTTTCAGTAACGATTAACAAAATAACAAAAAGGGACAGCGGTTGAATGTTTTCTTCAAAAATAAAGCAAAAACTACCCATTTCTGCAGAACAAGACTATGGAACCACTATACTCGTCACTGCTACTAAAGATAATCTTTTCTATTCCTCTGCTAATCTTTTTTCACATCTCAGCCGCTTTGTGCTTTTTACTTCGTACACATTTTTTTAGTTATTAAATACTCTAAAAAAAACCTTCAGCGATAATTAAAAATCATTTTTCGGCCATTGGAAGATCGTGTAAAAATTTTACTTAATAGGTTAAAAAGAAAATTTTGAACAAGGTTTCGCAACCTATGTTCTTTATAAATTCTGTTTATTTCTTTTAATTTGTTCATTCATTAGCTAATTTTACTTATATAATAATTCTTCGTTTTATTTGTTATCATTACTATCTTGATCAGGGTCTTTGTTTTTTATTATTTTTTTCTTGTCTTTAGCTGTTTTTACTTTAATTACATTTTATTTCCGGTTTTGTTGATTTAAAAAAGAGTCATGTATTTGCATTTGAAGACGGTGTAGATACGAGTATTTTTGAACTGCTGTCGAGGGAGTAAACCTCAGTAATATATGCTTCAGAAATAGCCTCCTTTCATTTTCATATTTGTCGTACATGTGCGCTCTAGCTTATTACATAATCTGCTGTTTCTGGTATCGAGAATCGGAATAAATTAGCTGGAGTACGATGATAGCCTACCGCTATTTTACTGATCTTTGTTAATCTCTGTCTATTAGTGCAGAAAGAAACGTGATGAATTTAATAATAATAAATTACTCGATAAAAAATTGAGAACGCATCTTTTAATTACTTACAAGATGTTCTAAGCTCGCTACTGCGCGACGAAAATGAAAAAATAATTTAAAGCTGCCAGAATTATTCGTGTTCTTTCTTTTAAGCGGTTATCGCGGGGAACGTGACTATTACGATTTTCTGTTTACAGCCTGTCGAGATACTAAAACTATGCGTGAATATTTCTGGTCAATTAATTTCGCGATGGTAACAAAATGTGAAGGCTATAGTAATTATAAAAGCGGTTAATCTGAACCGTATATGCCTGAATTGTCGACTTGTAATTAACGGCGTGCTATTCAAACGATATGCGAATTTTCCCTACACAGGCAGTTCGTTTGAAACAATAAAATAATTAATTACGATATATATATAGATGAGGCGGGGAAAATTAACGAGAATTAAAATAAAAGTAAACGTAGTTTCAACTACAGAGATTCGGTTTCATTTTGAAAAAGGGACAGTGGCTCATTTTTTTCTAGATGCATAGCAATATAAATTGAACTAATGATTAGTGATTTTTTATGGTGCTACAGATCAAATTGAAAAACAAATTATGCTGAAATTAAAATTTTCGGTACAAGTCCTTGCATTATCATTAAAAAACTATTCGACGTTCGAAAGCGTTTGCACGATCAGTTCCTGTGATGATAGCGTTCGAAACGGTAAATAGTATTTTTAATAGAGAATATCCCTAAAATTTTTTCAAATTTTAGTAATATGAATCGCAAAAACTCGCCACCTATTGTTATTACAAACTATGCCAGTGCTACTCACTGCGGTGATCAACCGTATTTAGGGCAGTTGTCGCTGCCGTGTTTACTCAATAGCAAAATTTACCCGGAATTTATGTTAATTTCCAGTTTGAAAAAAAATTATTCGTTTTCAAAAAATGATAAACAAAAATTTTTCGAATAAATTTTAAACGATCGTCAGATTTAAATTTTAGCAAATTCGAAGTAAAAAGTTTTTCAACGGGGAATTAATTCGTTTGGTCATTATTTACTGGTTTTGTATTTTGTATTTAGTAAGCCCCTAGATTGTTCACATTTGTTTATTTTCGCCGAAATTTTAGTTCGTTCGTTTTTGCTGTTATTCATAGGTAATTTGTGAACAAATTTTTTCAAAGAACCATATTTCGGAATTTTACTCCGAGCGTCACACTGTAAACGTCAAATTACTACATTAATGAGAAACCCTATTATTAAATGAGTATCAATAATCACTCGTTTTCTAATAACACTGAATATGATTTTTAATTATCGTCGCAATTTTAATTTGGTAAACTAAGACTTTAATTAAGATATAAATGTTGTTTAAGAATAATCGTAATACGTATCTTATGTATATTTTATAAAGTGCTGCTTTATAACATAATGTTGAAGCCTATATGGTCGTATGGAATCCCACTGTGGGGAACCGCGAGCAAGTCTAATATAGCGATCATCCAAAGAACGCAATCCAAAATTCTCATGGTATGTGCGCAATGATGAGATACATAAAGATCTGCGAATGCCTACGGTTAAAGAAGAGATCGAGGAAGCCAGCACACGATATATAGAACGGCTACAGAATCATTGCAATCAGTTGGCACACAGTCTCATCGAAGACGGTACCCGATTCAAACGGCTGAATCGGTCGAATATAATTGTGTAAATTGTATAATACCTCATCAGCAACAAGGAATCGCGACCGCTGGGAAGCATTCCATACTTATTAACTAATTCCCCCTTAACACTGCCGCTTATTGTTTATTAGACAGATTGCGTGCAATAATAAATGAAAAAAAAAAAAAATGTATATTTTATACTGTATAAGATGATCTTTTATCAGGAAATTATTTTTTACTGTTTTTATTAAATTTCTAGAGTAAATCTTGAAGTTTCGTATTATTACTCAAAGATATATGTACATAATAAAAATTGTGAATTAGAATAGCTTTTTTTTTTTTAAATATCATTTCAAAATTTATTCAAAAAAATTTAATAAAAATGTACGAAAAAGTAAAAAAATAATTACTCGAAAAAGATAATACATCTTATGCAGTATAAAATATACACAAGAGGATTATTCTTAAACAACAATAATACTTACTAGAGTATCGGTGCGCCAACTTTAATTCCAGCTACTTCCTGTACTGTATAAAGAGCTGAATATTTCGGTTTAAGAATATACTGTTCTGATTCTGTCAGTGAAAAGCTTATAAACTGCGTTTAGGAAGCGTTTAGAAATTTGGTAATACTGCATACCGTTTTGAGAGATCAGAGAAGAGGTGTTAAAGAGAACAGTGCGGTAAAAAATTAAGTGGGATTAAGGGAGTTTAAAGGATGATTTGGAATAATTAAGAAAAGGGAATAAAAAAAGGCTAGACTTACTGGGTCCTTTCATGCTGTCGGTACATATCGTAAAGCGACCGGGATAAAGAGAATTTAAGGTATTAAGAATTCTGATCTAACAACACGCAGTGGAGTAGATTTTAATGTGATATTTTTAAAAATAGGGTGTAGAAACATGGAAAAGATGAAGTATGGCAGCTTACATCGGCATATGTGATGAAAAGTGAAGGGGGTGGATAGCTTTATTGTCGGGAAAGCGCTAATTATGGGAAATCGAAAAGTAAGAAGGAACAATAATGGACGAAGAAGTTTTAATAAGAAAACGGTAGCTTAAGCGTTCGAGCGGAAAAAGAAAGAATGTGAAATTTTGCATGCAGAGCAAGGATCGAAATAAATTTTTTGGGCTTCAAGGCGGGCTGATCTTGAATAAAATTAAACCTCTTTTTCTTTTTTTTTTTTTTTGCCTTTTTATTACTCATTATTTTTAAGCAATTTATATGAAAATTATTCCAAGCGATAATTTTTAATCGGTAGCTAAAAAATTAATTTCGAAGCAAAGATTAAGAAAGGATAGAATTACGAATTTTTGTATTTTTAGTTTCACTGTATCATCTTAATAACATGCTAACTTTAACGTTATTATCTTGCAATGAAATTTTTTTCAGGAGGACAGGGCTTATTTGGTTTTTAACAAGGTTAGTTTAGTATTTACGCTTTACCGGCACGTGTCCGGTATCACTTCTTACAGGCAACATTTGACATGGTTTTTGGACAAGCGAAAGGCGTTGAATGAATTTGTAACGCTGTTCTTAAATGTCGAAAAGTTTTAATGAGTTTGAGAAAATTAATGACCGAAAAATTCGGAAGAATCAAAATTAGTAGGTTAAAGAAGAGAACAATTAAAAATGTGTTCCCCACAACACAGCCAGAGAGAGAAAGAAAAAAACGGAAATAAAAGAAACAATTAAGAATGCGTTCAATGAGAAAAGAAAAATATTAAATTTTAAAATCTAAAACGATGACTAGCAAGGAAGCGTAGGTTGCAGGTCCAATCAGTCTGTTGATGTCTTTTCTATTCATAGGCGGTGTATTAAAATCACCTTCGAGTACAGTTAACGAGCTGCGATAGAAGCGAAACAATGAAATCTTTCTAAAGTGTCCATTTCGGAACAGTAATTTATAAGGAGCGAAGCGAAATTGTTCCTTTTTTTATGTTTCAATATAATAATTAGTATTTTGTGCACAAAAACCGTTCATAATAGCACCTTCTGTTATTATTACTATGTACAATGAAACAATTTCTAAATTTTTATAATTTAACATCATAAAAAAAGAAAAATCAAGGTTAAAAAAGATAACTTAGTCTTTAAATTGGACGAAACTGAACGGAGTTCTTTCATTTCTTTTCACTTAAATTCACTGCCTTAATCTTTTATTGTTGACGGCGACTTCCTACTCATCTTTCTGGGACTACAGCGGATTCGAGCCTCAATAGTAACTGAGTACTTTTTAAGAACTGTTTCCATTCACTGTGTGAGAACTTTAATGCTTTCAGTGCTGTTAAGTTATCCTTTACTTGCTTCATATTTCGGTTTTAAATACCGCTGCAGAACCTACAGATAGTATTTTCGTAAGTGACCATGTTTTCACATTCCGATTATTATATTTTCCAGCGACCCTTCCCATCTCATTCTTATCCGACTGACAACTGGAAAAGTTCCGTTCTATGTTCCTTTTTGATCTTCTGCAGCAAAGCATCTCTTTAGTGAACAGATTTCTTCCGCGTTTTATTCGCGTCTTTTACAGACTTTTTAAGTTGCGTTTGTTGACTCCTTGTCTTTTTGAAAAAAGAACGAGTACAAAATCCTTTTAAGAAACAACATTTCTACTTCAAGATCCTTACAGAGTTCTGTTTTTTTTTCTCCACCTTCTTAGCTCGAAAAAAAAAAAAAAACCTAACGTCAAAGCGAGTTTTATTGTTAAAAACGCTGAAAAAAATTCTCTAAAAAATTCTTTCTCGCTTCCTTTTTCCATTCTATTTGCACGTTCTTTAAGCAAAAAACCGTTAGATTTAACATTCTCATCTTCACAACGTCTTTCACGTTACATACCCGTTTTCCTTTAGAGAAGTTCGATTTCTTTCCGAATTCGGTTTGCTCCCCCGTCTATGTTTCGGCCTTTAAGGAAATTTATCTTTCTCAATCCTTCTGCTTATTGCTCGACCTCTAATTACAGCATAAATGAACTTTTAGCTTACTTTGTCAATTTCCTGTATCTCCTGTACTGGAATTAGTAGAATTCTTATTTCTGTTCTTAACACTTCCACCCTGAAATGAGTGAAACTCTTGCTGTAAATATTTTTGAATGATAATACGAATAAATCAACCTAAAATACAGCTACTTTCTGAGCTCTATTCAGAGCTGGATATTAAGAATAAAATATTCTGATTCCGTCAGCGATGACTTGGGAAATGGCGTTTTAGGGAGGTTTCGAATTCACTATCTATATCCGAATCTGTATCTCCGTATTATTAAAGTGACTTTCGTTCATTGTCTACTTATTTTTAAAACTGTAGGTGTTTATAAATTTTTTGGCTAATTTTTGTCCAGTTATATCGAGTAAAAAAAAATTACTTTCATCTAACTCTTCTTATTCCAACGCATAAGCTAACATAGTAACTTTGCTTTTTAAATATTTTTCATTTATGTTTTAGTCAGACAGAAGTAGATAAAAAAAGATGTAACGAATTCCTAGCATCGTATATAATAATGAAGCAGAACAATTGCAGCGGTCGTGAAGTGAAAGAACGGTATTTATTAAACTGGCTGGATAACATTGTTTGGTTTAATATAGGTTAGGACACATCCGGGTTACCACTGAACAAGCGATCTGGGCAGAACGCTGTCTATAGAATGGTGCGGGCGAGATACGGATTCTATCGATGGATGATGAAACTGTGAACAACGAGAATAAGTGAATAACCGTGAATAGTTGTGAATAGCTGTGAATAGACGCGAAATAGCCGAATATTTCAGCGATTGATGGTTGCGTGAGATCACGATGAAATGATAGAATAATTTTTTTTTTTTTTAATTAACCACCTCCAACCCCTTCGACACTCGAAAACACTGAATAAAATTGTTCGGAATTCACAAGTCCTTGTGCACTGGTGAAGTAATTTAACTAGCGATTGGAGTCGCTGCGCATAAACTCTATCCCTGCCGGAGTAATGATTATAGGGTAGCGACAATACTGATTTTCGCTGCAAGTAAATCAACATAGGCCACTGCTTTCATGTAAAAAACTTTCAGTTTATATTCATGCATATACTATATAGGTTTTCACTACTTAGTACACTCGCAATATTTTCGAGGTGAGTAAAAAACTTGCATTAGTTTTAATTTTACATATATTATATTAATTACAACGTAATTCATTAGATTTTCTGATCAAAAAAATCTCCCAATTTTACGTATTTGATTTAAAAGAAATAAGAATAGGATTTTTGTGAATATTTTTTTTTTTTTTTTTTTTTTTTTTTTTGTGTCGATGCCGGTAAGAATGACGTAAATTTTGATCATTTTATACAAAGTATAGAAGAGAAAGAGACAAAAATGTAAGCAAGAGGGGTCAACGGGCAAAGCCCGTTACGAGGCTAAAGTGGCCGAGTTTTTATATACATATATATATATATATGTATATATATGTATGTGTATATATACAGTGTCTTCTCCCTTTTTGAAAAATAGTAAGGCAAATGATGACCTTCATCTGGTCTTCTATTAAGACGTCGGCATAATCTGACATGATTGCTTCGCTGAAATGGGCGTCGTCGGTTGCATCGAAGTTCCCTAATCGAACGAAACTTTCCGGAAACCTAAAATACAGAAAAACAACAACAAAAAAACCATACCATTGAAAACCCCGTTGCGGTTTGTTTGGAAATAAATTATCGATACCCGCGAACCCGGTTCCGAATTGGCTTCTTGCTTCGTATTTCTTGTCTGGCGTTCGTTCGGCTGCCTTGCAACGCAAAAAAGTATTAAACAATGCAATGACTGCGTTTTCGATTGTTCAGTTCTCTTAGTGGCTCACCGGCCGAATTAGGTTGAGTTGAATGATCGCATCGCGCTTGTCAGTCAGAAGCCGGTGAGCTGCGGTCGCTGTGTGGCGGGAAGGCCGTCGAAGAATCGGTTCTGTCGCATTTGAACTTGGCGGGGTTCAGTTGAAGCGTAGTCGAACTGGTGCCGTTCGCTCTATGTAACGCGACTGTGCACAGTATTAATTATACAGATTGTTTGACTTGGTCATGCAAAGCCGCTCTTCTAACTGACTCTGTTCCATTCTAGTTTTTTACACAGTACCGACTGTTTGGTGTTGCGCGTTCGTTCTTCTTGCCAACTGCGTTGACATTGTTGTCGTGATGCAATTCTGAGTTTAGTCCGTCGATGTACGTCGTGTTTATAACTCTTTTTCTAAACGCTGCTACTTCGGCTATATTCCTTCCGACAGAGTGTTGTCGTTCGCACCGAATTCGGCACCTACTCGCTTCTCCGATGATATAAACTCTCTGACAAAAAGAGGTAAATTATCGGAATTTAGATTTTTTTAATCGTCGAACATTCTCACGCAATGTCCAAGTCGAACATTTCTAAGCAGTTGCCATTTATTATCCGTTTATTTTAAAGTGGGCCAACTGAAACCTATTTAAGGGGCTTTTCCTATAAAAAATCTTGTCAACTGTACTCATTTAAACATTCTAACGAACGCTCGTTTCTTTACACTCAACTTTTAGTTTAGGGTCTTCCTACTCCCTTTAACGCTACCTATATTCTTTCCTTCCCATTGCCTTCAGTTATTCCTTTGCTCCTGTTCTTGGTCCTCTCCATTTCTGACCGCCTAGCTATTTAGTTATAACTGTTAATTTTTCATGTTGTTGGGTCAAGGCCGCTGGCGCGCCCAGGGTAGGAAAAAAAACGAACCATTCAAAGTGGGCATATTCCAAGCTCCGTGCTCCGATTGAAATTAAAAAAAAAAAAAAATTAAGTCACGCACGATAATTATATAAATAAATTTAGCCTAAAAATAAGACAAATAAGTTACATACGAAAAGGGTTGCTATGATTCTTTTGACCTCTCGGCATTTCAGCCATTTCCAGCGGTTTACGCCTTTTAGAGTCGGTTTTATTCAAAAATAATTTAACACGCAGTGCTTATATTCAGAAAAGATTAAGGCTATGTATTAATATTATCAATCCTTAAAAATTAACGTAAATTCGTAGCAGCCGATTTGTTAAACATTTGACGCTAATACGAAATATATGTTGTTTTTTTTGTTGTTTTTTTTATTTATTTATTTTTTTTTTTTTGAACATGTCGGCTAAGGGCGTTACCCTACCGAAGTCTATCGTCATTCCTCAGTTGAATAAAAAAAAAAGAGAGATGATAAACGAAAATTTAAAGAGGATTAGTACGGGTTCAGCTAATCATTGTTATCAATTATTTTGATTTGTTTAAACGCTGTGAAATATCGTTTTTTCGTTTTGATAGAAGGTGAGCAGCTGATTAAAGAATAAGTCACTAATTAATCGGCGGCTATTGTTTTATTATATTCTTCAATTTTAGATTTATTTAGGTTATCGTTTTCCGACTAAACGTTTTCCACTTACGTCCTCTACCGTAATTCATTCCTATCTTTCCATCTATAAGGCTTTTGCCCTCAAGATAATAATCCGCGCCTTAGGTTTTATCTTTTTTCGTTTTAGTCCATTTTGGCCCAATCTCATGCAATAATCTCCTATGTTTTTCCTTCAACTTTACCGATCTAGGACATCCTCACGAATTCATTTTTTCTACCTTCACTTTTCAAGTATTTTCTCCAAGCGATAGTTAAACAGGAACTCTACAGCACTATCAATTAAACATTAACCCCCACGTGTAGCCATTTTCACTGCACCTTCTGATGATCTTCGACTCATTTTTCATTCTTCTAGATTTGAACCCTTTCCGGAATCATTTCGTGTCTGCCTCCTTTGTATTCTACCTTTATAAACTAATTAAGGATCAATCATTCAATTTTTATTACATACCGACGTGTTTCAAAGCTCTTCGTGATCGCGGGTGTTATTAACTCCCGTTATCATGAAGCTCTTTTCGGGTACGTAATAAAAATTAAATAATTGTTTAAATTGGTGTAAAAAATTACTTACTATACAATAAACATAAACAATAAGTGAAATAAACAGATATATTAATTAAGGATCATCGCAAAGTTCCATTGTTTTAATTTCCTCTAATTACCTACTTGCAATTATTTAATTATTTCTAACTCTACGACTGCCCTTCAATTGCTCTTCTCTTCCTGATCACTCTTATAATTTTATCATTCCTCGTATACGTATGTCTTATCGATATTTGCGTTTTTCTCGCTACTCCATCTCTATATTGATTTACTGTGGGTTCCAGCCGAATAAGCATCGAAGGAAAAATTGGTTGGCGGAGTTTTTGGCTCGAGTTGTGTAGCTTTCTCTCGTTTCTCTTTTACGAAAAAAATTTCATCCTTCAATCTCATGCCTCCGTGTAAAT
This sequence comes from Icerya purchasi, assembly GCA_039619475.1. Classification (NCBI taxonomy): domain Eukaryota; kingdom Metazoa; phylum Arthropoda; class Insecta; order Hemiptera; family Monophlebidae; genus Icerya; species Icerya purchasi. The sequence goes on along the minus strand of CM077116.1, from coordinate 292,155,639 downwards.
AATTCCATCGCCGATTCTCGTATCTCGGGTATTTACTCTTTCTTTTTTTTCGTAACGATCGTTCTTTTTATCGATCTGTTCAACCTAATTTTCCTTCTTTTTCCTGTTTCCTTGCGTTTCGCTTTTCAGTTCTACTGTCATTTCTGTTATTCTTAATTTCGTTTTTCCATTGTTTTTTTCTGCAAGCCGCAGTGGTCTGCGAAGCTGATCATACCTTTTTTTGAATGTTAATCTCCATTCCTATTGCTAAAACTGAACCTTATCTTCCTACTTCTTATTGCGCCATTTATATTCTCTCTTTTCTTTTTTTTTCCCCCTATCACTTCAGCTATTGGTTGTCAATATCTGATCGAATTCATAACTGACGACTCTTTACTTGTTTTGTTTTGTTTTTTTTTTTTTGTTTCTGGGTGTAATGCCCTGGATGACCTGTTCGCAAAAAAAAAAAAAAAAATTAAATTTTTTTTCACGTGATTGATGGTTCTATTAGGTCGACCCAAAAAAAAAAAAAAACCCGCTACAATTATTCCGATCATCCGTATAAATCACTTTTATATTTCTACGTAGTTTATCCCTTTGTATTCTCAATGGCCGAGTATAAACAGTATTTCGACTAATTAAAGCAATGCCTGTTTAGTATTGTTTGAACTGTGATCAGGTTTTCTCTGTTAAAAATACGTTTGAATATTGTTCATTTATTTTTTTGAGCGGTTGATGCAGCTAAAATAATCTCTACAGCGATTCGTTAAGAATTATTAGCTAATAATTATATTAAAGTGTTTCGGCAATGTACATACGTTATTATGAAGTAGCGAAGAGAAGAACTGCGGGAAGAAAGAGGCAATAAAAACAATCTTACTATCATCATATTTACTCGTGTTTTGGTTGGAATTACTGCACTTTTAATTAAAAAATAAAAAAAGTGAATAACCTAAATTGCAATTTTTCGTATAAACTTTTCACATTTTAACGTATGTAGTAATTTTTCTAAATTTTTTTAATCACGTGGGTGACTCTATGCCACTATATATATGTATATTAATGACAACGTCATTGTTAGCCCGACCCCCATCACTTTTTTCTCCCCCCAAAACGTTACACGTATAGTGTATATGTATAAGAAGACAAAGCGCCGACAGAATAGATTGCTACGAAATAACAACTTCATTTTTATATATGTAACAAAATCAAGTACCAATAAAATAGATTGCTTGATGTTGTCAGTTTTCCTCGTTTCTTTTTATTCCATAAGCACGCGTCGAGAGGCTGCCGTCCAACAACAGACGTGACAAAAATTAAAACGATGATAACTTTGTTTTTGTAGTAAACTAAAAAATTCCATGCATTTGCACTGACCTCTTTATCGTTTCGAATATATAGTTGTGTGTGTATGTGTGTGTTTCCTTTACATGTAATTATGAAAAGTATGTAAAAATCCTCAAAATATGCAAAATACGCTAGAAACGTCCAAAATATGCATTTATACGCGTTAACGTTCAGAATATGCATTTATATGCATTACTAAATTAGTGCATTTCGAATCTACAACCCCCTGAAACGCCTGGATACGAAATAACAAAGCGTTAGCTGCAAGGAAAAAACTATATACGTTATATGTAAAATGCGTACCCTACTAATTACCACCGATGATTTGATTTGAAAAATAAAAGGAGAAGAAACAGATAAAAACATTGTTAAGAGGACGGCCGAGGGTCGAACGTATGGACGGGTGTAAATTGTTTAGAATTAAGGAGAAGATTGAACAAAATGTCTTAGGAGCGAAGTGGAAATGTCTTTTCTAACGAGGATTGCCGAATCACTATAACCACATGACCACATTTGAGTAGCCGGAAAAGTTTTGTCCGCGATAGAAGCCACGTTTTTACGACAAAAGCAACACCGAGATTTTACGAAGGTTTAAAAACGTTCTAATGAATATTGATTGGCTCTGAAGTCATAACAATTGCATTATAATGTATATTTTCAGTTGGAAAAAATATTTTTTATATATGTATTTCTCTACCAGCGAAAAAGTTTTGGTATGCTTAAACACGATATTTTATGGACAAAATTAGTTTTTATTTTTTTTCCTTATAAAAAAAAGTGAAAAAATTCCTGAGTGTAAAAGAGTAAAAATGACATTTTCTCACCAAATTTGGCGGTGGATACTTTTCAAAAACGCGGTGAAAAAATTGATTTTAATTTTATTTCTGTTCTTAAAAATCGGCTTTCCACCTGAGATTCATGGTAATAGTGTATATGTTTATGTCCTTTACTGCTAAGAATTAGGGAAAAAATCGCTATTCATTTATTTCGAATTTTACTATTAAAAAAAAAATATAATAAATAAACAAAATCGAAAAACGAGGTGATTTTTTTGAAATACTCTAAAGCCGTTTGAAATAAATAGCTGAAAATTTGGCCGAATTATTTTCGTTTGATGTAAAAACGATTGCCCAAGTGCAAATCGAAAAACCCGTGGGAACAAATTTTCCATATAAACTCGGCTATTCACGATGTGTGTAACTACACAGTACTATTAAATTTACTACTGACGACCCCCCGTTCACTTCGATGTAACATATGAACTTCGCGTTTTTGTTTGTATTGCCTTAGAATTTGATAGGGGTATTTTTTACGTTCGTAAAAAAACCAAATAATTTTCCTGATTTGTGATATTTTATATCGGTAATGCTCTGCTGTTAACTGAAGTTCCGAACAATTGTTCAGATACTTTTGACGGATTTAAAACGGTGTTAATGCGCCCCCCGGAGCTATTGGAAATACGTCGTGACGGAAAAATATTTTGTAAACTTTTTTTTTTACCGTAAAATCGTCGATAGATGATATTTTAAAGCGTATTAAAAGAGATAAACGAAAAAATATTCACGAATTGAAAATGAGTGAAGAAAATTTTGAACTGGAAATCCGCCCAGACTGATTTTTGACGCCGGCGTCGCGACTGCATGGACAAAATGGTTATAGATACCGATAGCGTAAGTTGGTTAGCGGTGGTCGTCTTGGGCTGTTCACCGACACGCTGAAAAATCAATATTTGTAGCGCCGAGTCAGTATCCTTTGTGCCTAAAAATAAAATAAAATAAAAAAAAAAAAAAAAAGAAAAATACATTAAAATTAACGTACGAAATGTACGATATAAAAATTATCCCGGAAACAATGTAACACACCTCAGTTTTTATTTTCTTTTTTTTTTTTTTTTTTTTGCAATTTGTGACGGATAGTTTCTCTTTTTTTATATGTACATGTGTATATATTTTTTTCCTCGGATTTTATTGGTGTATTCAGACGATTTTTATAAGTTGACGTATTTCCAAATTATATAACCGGTTAACAAAATTTACACGAAACTGACGGGTTAAACGAGCGTGTGTGTATGTGTGCGCGCGCGCGCGCGCACGCAGCCCGATGAAAAACGAATCCCGCTGTTTAGTTATACGAAGTGGCGGGCAGACTTGGCGGAGACGTGGGAACGAACTGATCGAAATTTGCCATGTACGATTGTTACACCGTATTAAAAAGAGTAAAAAAATATACTAACGCGAGAGGGTTGTTGTTAATCTGATTGAAAATATTTCTGGGAATATTTCGGAATGTTCGTGTTTAGGAAATAAGCGATTAATCTTTTTCGTTCGCTCGACGATAAACGGATTCGCAATTGCCGGCACTATCGGGAAAACGAATTTTTCGAGAGGGAGCGAATGAACTTTTCTTCGTAAGTCGTCTTTTTTTCTTACTTTCATTTTATTCTGAAGAAATATCGCCGACGCTAAATTTAATTGGAAATTTAAAAAATTACGTCGGACAGCCGTACGTCCATACCGGTGCAGACCAACTCGCAAGCAGTAAGCGGACTGTTCGATACCGGAAGTGCGACGCAACCTGTAACTTTTACTCGGTGTGTAAATCTTTTAACATTATCGTGAAACGGAATTCGTGCTTGCGCGTTCGTTCGAACACGTTATATTTAAAAGTTGGCTTGAAAATTGAATGCGTCCGTTTTGGTATCTTCGCAAGATGTCGTCACACATCTGGATCGCATTAATCAAAGAGAAGCAGATACGCACTTTTAAAAATATATTTTTAAATATAAAAATAATTTTACTCGCTACGTTTAGCGTAAAGCACGCTTCAGCAAGATATTTCAGACATCCGCAGCGACAATTAAAATCGTTTCCTCATTCAGCGGTAGTCACGCATTCCCAACGGTATTGTAGATTTTGCGGCGCCGTCATAGTAGCTTCTTCGGAGAGATTAATATTTCGTTTATTTTCGAACATGTAGAACGACAGGAGGTCGAAAGCGCCGCATTAGTTCATGGGGGGGGTGGGGGGAGAAACATGTTTATGTTGTGTTTATGACGTAATATTGATATAAAATAAGTAAATTTTTGCTTTTGCTGTTCTTGTTTTGTCTTTTTTTTTTTTTTTTTCGTTTTTAATTATTCGGAATAATTTAATAACTAAGAAAGAAAAAATGTATTCGTTAGTTTACAAAAAAGCCGAGAGCAATTTTGGAGGTCGCAGCTAATGACAATTAAATTTTATTGTTTTTTTTTCTCCCTTACAGTCGTCATAATTTTAAGGACAATTAGTCAACAAGTATTCGTACGCTTACGGTCTTTCTTTTTTTCGTTTTTTTGTCATTTTATTGATAGAAATAGACGCAATTTTTCTAATAGGCCCGGTGTTTCGTTCAGGTACGCGATTGATGGCGGCCGTAAGAAAGGAACTAGCCCCCCTACTCTCATTACTGCCGTTGGACTTAGAACACTGTGAACCTTAACTTCACAATCCATAATACCTTTCAAGGAAATAATATGGGACTTGTTTTACGTTTTTTATGATTTTCTTCGAATCGTGCTGCTGTATATTGAAAATACAAAAACAATTCCTTTTGCGCCGTGTTAATGTCTCTAGAGTTGACGATCCTAAAAATAGAGAAAAATAAATAAAAATAAAAAAAAAAATGTTGTAATAAAAAAAAAAAGAAAAATAAAGTTGACAGAAAAAAACCGATGACAGTCAACCCCTTTTGAATAAAATAACACGTCTAATGTGTTATACAGCTTTTAACTATGGCGATGAATGTGCGGCACGTGGTGTAGGAATATTTATAAGTTAAATGATGAGATCTGTTTTACCGCGAAGCGTGTGAGCGATCAATTCTGCTAGTTCCCCATCGGCGGTGTAGCAGAGGAAATGTCTGCTTTTCGGATTTTGCATCTTCAGATTTCAATGTAGCCAGAGAACGGTGCGCTCATATACCTCTCGGAAATGGTGCAAAAATTACGGCGCCGGAATCATCGCTCATTACCAATAATTTCTAATAGTTTGACGATGTTACCGAAATCACCGAGTCTTAATAGGCTTAATCTTGACCTAGAACCTTCTTACAATAAAACTTAAGTAATAAACTTTAATTTTATTTTTTATTTTTTTTTTATGTATCGGGGTTTGAGAAACTTAATGCTACATGATCTGGTGGGTTATGCACTATGTACTTATTTAATAGACAATAATACTTTTTTTTTTCCTTTTTTTCTGAAAGACGCAAGTGTGATCGATTTCGGTTTGATTTACCATTTAAGCTAGATTATCTTATTAATATTGAAAATTACATGTTAATGAGTAGATTTTAAGTTTAATGTTTTTTTTATTTAATTGAGCAATGTAAATCACTATAGGTTGTTATTTTTGTCAGCAAAATTTTGGTTTTAAAACTAAGAACGCGAATTTTTGAAATTTAGTTGCCAAAATTGAATTACTCAAATTGAGCTTTTCTTTGTTGAAGTGTCCGATGTCGTCTAACTTACTGTGGTGAGAGATTACATAATTGATGTTTTCAATTTCCCCACAGTCACATTTGTCGTCTTCAGTAATTTTGTATTATTTTTTTAAGTAGGCCACGAAGTGTCCGGGGTCAGTGAGGAGTTGGGTAGTGTAAAAGTCAGGTGTTAACTGTAAGCCTGTTCTAATATTTAAGATTATCCTGTGGGTATGCTGACCTGCTGTATCTCTTTATCAGTAGTTTTGCCATATGGACATGAAATAATAGTTTTTAATGTGTCTTTTGAGTTGTTTTAGTGACATTTTTATATGTAAGTCATGATGGATTAGCATGTAGGAACTGTTCTGAAGAGGATTTATTAGAGGTAAAAAGTTTATTATTCGATAGACATGATCGTTAATACATATATTCGAAACTTTTATAGTTTTTTATGGTAAAAATGATTGATCTATATTTAATTTTTAGGTCTAGCGGAAGGACTCCCGTAAGAGCAACAGCGGCGCTGTGAGAAATTGTTCTATAAGCTCTACAGGCGTTTATTAAGTATTTACGTTGTATAGAGTAGAGTTTTTACTTTAGGGTTTTCGTTTTTTCGGTATTGGAAAAACACAGAGCTACAGTAATACACTGTGTTCTCAACAAGTGACTTACATAGTTCAAGTCTGTATCTGTAATCAAAGCCCCATTAATTTCTGCACACTTTTAGTAATTGATAATATTTAGCGTCCAACTTAGATGTAGTGGAGTCTATGTATTGTTTAATATAACTCCTAGATATTTAAAATGTTCGACTACTTTTAAAGTGATCCCCCTGTAAAGAACTTTAATATTTTTCTTTTTTATAATAGTTTTAGAGTTTGTGAAAAGGGACACAAAGCATTTTTCAACTGAAAGATTAAGCTTCACTTCATTTAGCCGGGCTTCGAGTAACTTAAGCGTTTTGTTAGCTGTTCTTTCGAGATTGACTTTTGTATCGTCCGTTATTATGAATAGTAAGTTATCTGCATATGCGCATAGGTCAACGTTTCTGTCGTATGGTAGAGCTTGGTTGAATAATTTATTCCAGAAAAGTGGACCTAAAACGCTAGCCTGCGGGCAGCCTTTATTGGTTTCAATGTTCGCACTATGATTACCTATTTGAAGAGTTGCACGTCTGTTTTTAAGGTAGCAATATATTGTACTTAGCAATGTATGTCTTTGATCAGAATAGATTTTAAAATGTCAAACAAAGCAGGTTGCCAGCAGTTATCAAAGGCTTTTTTGATATCCACTCCTATAATAAGAACGTTCGATTATTTCTTAAGGCCGCTGCTAATCTTGCTGATCGCACAATTCACAGCATGTTCTGTGGACAGACCTTGTCTGAATCCAAATTGTCTTTTATCTAAAAAGTTTGCTGAGTTCAGATGGCAAGTTATCCTATTTTTTAATAGTTTATCGTAAATTTTTTTCTTACAGTATTTAAAAGACATATTGAACGATATGAGCTTATGAGATTTGCACCTTTGTTTGATTTATGAAGTAGGATCACATTTGCTTCGCGCCAGAGTTTAGGGAAATTGTTTAAAGAAAAGTTTTTTTTTGTATAGGAGTGAAAGGAGTTTTGGATAGACCTTTTGGATTAATTTTAGTGTCTTATTTGTAATATTGTCGAGTCCAGCAGCTTTGTTGTTTTTTAAATTTTTTATAATGCTATTTCGTGCAAAAAGTATCAAGAGGAGTCCGTTGTGAGTGAGAAACGTTTCCCTGTATGGGAAGTTTAAAGTTTTCTCGTATATTTTTGTTTGTTGCTGTCTTTGTCAGTGCTGTCTAACGGAAAAAGAGAGAATAGGGAGTAGTATAGATTCTCTGTCACATTGGTGATTTTATCGCCGTTATTTTTGGTGCAAAGTAGAATATTGTTTGGTTTGTTTGATTTCAGAAACATTAATTTGTAGCTTAAACCCCATGGTTTGACATTTTCAGAGCAAATTTTTTTTTTTTTTTGGTGGGGGAGTTATATAATTACGTAATATCTTCTTCTATGGTAAGCAATAGACTTGAGAAATACGTTGTTTCATAAAGAAAATCAAATAACGACCTCTTAGAAATTTAAAAATGTTTTTAAAATGTTTTAAAAATACATAATTATTACAATTTAATTTAAAGTTTATTTTATTTTTAGGTAAAAAATAAAAAAATTATAAAATTCTAGCTAAAATGTTAATTTAGAATTTGAGTAGTGAGAAAGATAGTATTTTCATTAGACTTTACTTCTTTTTTATTTTTGTTAGTAATCCGATCCTAATTCTTTGTTTGTGAGCGAGTACAAAAAATATATATATTTATCTTTGATCTGTTTTCGTTTACATTACAAAATAAAAATTAAAAATAAATAAGAAAAGCAAAAGATCGGTGACAGTTGGGTTTAAAATAAAATAAAAACATAACATTAATAGTTTTACTAGAGAACAGTATTAAATATTAGTTATAATTAAATCCATAGGTAAAACATTTATACAAATCTTTTATTGTATAAATTAAGTTTCTCTTTTATAAAAAAAATTGTCATGTGCCCTATCCCCCCCCGATCCGCCACTGCTTTATGTTTACATAATACTAAATAAAACAAATAAATATGGTTTTTCACGCCATAAAGAAGGAGGGATACGTCATACGTAATTTTTCTCGATTTTTTGAACCATTCGCCAACATCGAACGTTTCATTAAAGAAACGAATTGATTTCACTACAAAATTTAAACGCACACAGAAATCACGGAAAAGCATGGCATTTAAAATTAAAATAAGCGTATTTATATGGAACAACGGATATTTTATTTTAATTGCTGAAGTAATTTAACCTTACTACTTGTATCGCAAACGCTATCTAAGAATTATAACGATTTTTTTTTTTTTGCGTAAGTATGTAATAAAAAATTTTTATTTCATATTTTCTTTGTTGTTGTTACGATGATTGAAAACAATGAGATTCTTTTCGCTATTAAATTCGGTAGTGTTCTGTTGATACCGAATGAGAATAAAAATGTACTGATTCAAAAAATTCATTGCGTCTGGGTTCCTGTATGCCATATTAACCAACCTAATTAAAGGAGGCAAGCGCAACACCAAAATAAAAGTGCTGAGAGATAAAGTAAAAACTTTTACGGAATTGACTTTGGTGCTAAAGAGACGAACTCTGTTGATATTAGTTGCATATAGATAATACATGTAACCATTTTTAAGAATCTTTATAGAATAGACGTAGAAAAAAACGAATAAAAATATTGAGATCGATAACACTCCAAAATATATAAGCAGAAAAGGAATATCGAGACAAAGGAGAGAAAATTTATAAGAAATTATAGAACAATAGATGTTAATGCAAGGAGAAATAAAAGTGAAATTAGAGGAAAATTTTAGATTAACAGATGGTAAAACTAGACATAAAGCTGATGTTTTATCGTTTAAATTGCGGGTTTCGAACTTACTAAGAGTAGATAATGAAGGAGAAATTAAGTCATTTTTAAAAGGAATGGATATGGGGTCTGTAGAAACAGAATTATTAACGGTCAACAACATGTCAATATTGTTCAACTTTGAGGAAGGTGGAATCCCACACGGGGACTTTCCGAACAGCCAGAAATTACTGATCGCAAACCTTTACAGTTGACATTAACGGTTAAATTAGAATAATATTTGTTAAAAGAATTTCGTAATTTCGGTTCGGAATAATATTTTTGGGGGAAGTAATCTAATATACAAAGAGGAGGAACTAGTGGAATAATTTTGCTGTTTTCTTTTTGTGACATTAGAAAAACCCCTGTAAGGCAGGGAAATTAATTAGAAATACTAGCAAATATGAAAGCAGCGAGACGAGCTTCCCTTAACTGGTCTTTTTAGCCGTGGAATGTGAAACATTTTGGTGATTCGTGATCTCACGTATTTTTACTTGTTTCTTAAGTACCGGGCAGAAAGAATCAAGGGCAGAGGGATTTTCGTCATACTCTGGGTTCTTTTTATGAGTGATAGAGTATGCAGAAGAAGAATGTCTACAAGAATACAAAAGGATAAAAAAAAATAAGTTTCTTCCGATATGAAGAACTGTGATGGCCGAATTAATTACGACAAGGTTAAAGTTTACGAATAACAGGTTCAACCTTGACGCGGTAGGCATTGTAGAAATTGACGAAGAGTGGGGCGCAAAAATTGAATTTCGATGATAGGAATCGGCGCAAAAGAATTTTCAGAAATACGTTTAACCTTCGAATCTTAGGTTCAGTAGTGGTGACGACTGTCTTTATTGGACGCCCCTGTATTTTATAGAAGTTTACAGTATTTTATTATTTATTTGTGTGCCGGCAAGATTTTGAGACGATATATTTCAAATTAAGACTGAATTTTAAGTTTAGTTAGTTTGCTTTAATTATCAATTTCCTTTTGTCTCTACGATATTTAATCTGGTTTTTAATATCTTTTTTTTACTAACGGTGACTCAGTCTTTCGTAATGAACAAGTGATTTTGGTAGAATTTCAGAGGTCCTCCTTCTGTACCCATCCATACTTTCTGGGTTACTTTGTATATATTTACGTACGAGAAAAGAACAAAAAAACATGCAACTTTACCGTGTATATTTGAGCAGCTCTTGTTATGTTAATTATTTAGTGACGTCATAGAGTAGCCAGTAATTAACAGATACGTGCTAAATGTTTAACGAGGTAAACTGTAAGAATAGTCGGCTAATTGACATTCTCATTTTAGCATTTTCGTTTTTTGCAAAATTCTCGATTATTATCGTTATTGGCCACTTGTCTCAGGTACATTATTATATTTACTTTTCTTCAATTAAATATATATGATTTTGATGGCAAACTCATCGTAAATGCCTGTTTACATATTTCATCGCGTACGTAATAAATCCTCAGCGATAAACTTTCGCTTTTAGTGACACGTTTGCTAGTTCGGGGGACGCTAAATCAACATTGAAATAATTTCTTTGTTTCGTGTAAATAAATTTTAGTCATCGTAGTGTCCATTCAATCAGACAGACCGCTTCCAGCGGCCTGACACGACAATGGGACATGATTATTTCAGCTTAATCGGCCATGTCACAATGAAGACTCGCAAATAGAATGGTCGTGAATCGGCTATTATTCCTCTGTTTATTAAAACCGTTTCTAATGAGGCTTTTGCCATTTTTCTACAGTTTCGAATTTAAAAAGTATACAGTCCGTCTGTGGAAACATTTTATTACCACTTGCTCCATGGAACTCTGTTAATTAGAAACATGGATTAATCTGAAAACGCAGTCATATTGATGAAAACAAGTCATTTTTATGATATATGAAACACGCGAAAAACAGTTTTAAACGTGGAATCATCTATTTTTTACCATATAGTCTTTTGGACTTCCTTCTCATTTAATGCTCTCCTCATCGTAACCCTTTTCTTTTTTTTTTTTTAAAGTCCTCTACGGTTTCCTTCGTAGAACTATCCTTCAGAATACTACTTTCTCTTTATTTTATTTATTTTTTTTCATTTTCTGTTTTTAATTTCGACATAATTCCGTGTAACACTTTTGTAAATTAACACGTTTTCTTGATTGTTATCCATTTGTTTCTTCACACTTATACCTGGACGGCTTTTTTTTTTTTTCTTTCTTTTTCTCCTTTATATGGCTTGCGAATTTAAAATCCGTTTACGATTGTTGTTCTAATGGATGTTTCATTTGTCATTGCAGTTTTTTTATTATTTTTATTTCCTCTTTCTTTATTAACTTTGGGCTTGTGGTATTTTCATCCACGGGTATTTCATATGTTTTATTTTTGCCGATAATTTTCCTATTGTACGCGTATTTTCATGCTTATGGAAATTGTACAAATGCCGTGTAACTTTTTGTTTCAAAAACCACAATCCACGCCTTTCACTGCGACTATCTACATTTGACATGTATCACGAACGCGATTTATTTCTCCATATCAATTGGTTTAATCAATGTTCTCTTTATCGAATTGCTTCTGTTAAGTCCACGAAAATTACCGCCATGATTATGGACCGAGTTGTCCGAAACTAGTCGGCAATTTAATTCTAATAAATTTTATATATTTGTGTATATGTGTTTTACTTAACAAGAGTGTTTCTTTTACATATAAAAGTATATATTAGTTCATTATGGAACACTAAATTAATTAAAAGCTAATAACTTCTTTCATGTTCTACTGTAAAGCATTCTTTTTATTCTTCCGCATGTTGGTAATGGTTCAGTTCTTCCTTTTCCTGAAAACTTTGCCTATAATTAAAACCAGTTCTTCCGTGTGTGATGCATGTCTTTTACTGTTGGCTTCAAGAAACGAAGGCTATACATGCTTCGCATATGGTTTTTTTTAATGTTCGTTAACTTGTGCCTGTGCGAACCGATTTTAATCGTTTTTCATTCACGCGAAAGTACACAGGCTAGTGGTAGTACCATATAGGTATATCGGTACTTATCGATGAACACATAGTAGTTATTAAAATAGAAGTTAAAAGTAGGGGGAGTTCGTTTCAGAACTGGTTTTAGTAATATAACAAATGTGATTCACTAAAAATATTACCAATGTTCTTTAGCATGGAAACGTGACTTGGAAAAAAAAGTTATTGTGTTTTTTTTTATAGCAAGACAAAAAATTAAATAATATAGATTGGAATAAAGGAAACGAATTTAAAACCCACATACATACAAGCTCATCGCTGACAGAAATATTATATGTGTTTTAATATGTATAACTTTTGACCATGTGGCCTCATTCCAATTATACCCTTTGTTTATTAAAAACTCTATCAGTCCGTGTTGGTCCCATATCATTACCGGAGAGTAGGTAAAATAAACGTTAAAAAAAAGAAGTCCCCTCAGTGAGTTTCTTTTCTTGATGTAACTGGACATAAATTGGCCAAAAAATTTTCATTAGAATATAGAGAAAATATAAACATCTACAATTTTAGAATTAAAGGAGCGGGAAATGCGAGTTCGGATCAGAAGTTTATTAGTCAGTTAAATTCAAGTGTGCAAGTTCATTTGAACGGATCATCATCTTTCGTCTCACAGTTCCGGACGGATTATTAGGGGATAAAATATTTCTTCTCCGTGTCCTCTTTCTATCATCTTGCCCTCCCCCTCTGGCTCATAGGCTGGCGACGCCCTTGTATACGTATATATATATATATATATATATATATATATATATATATATATATATATGTGTACATGTATGTATGTGTGCGTGTAAAACTGCAGCCTTTGGACCAAGAAAAGTGACAAACCTGTTGGCCAAATATTAATTTTTCTATAGTGCTCATAGAGGAATCGTTTCAGTTGACTTACATGCTTATTTTCTTTTAAAATACAACTGGATTATATTTCAGCTCGTTGGAACAAGTGCTACAGTACAATTTCTATAAGATCCACGTTGCACAAAAGCAACCGTTATATGAAATAGTTTTAGCTCGAACAATATAATAATACCGGTTTCTAGCCTGGATGTTGGTAATTTCAAATTCTCAGAAATCGACATCTGAAGGCACACGAAGGAGTATTGTTTGTTGAGCACAACGTGCTTCCGTTCAAGTGTACTAGATGTTTTTTTCTTGGAAATCGAGACGATTCTTTTTTAGCAGACGAGAAGATATTTTTCAGACATTAATCGCCAAAAAAAAAAAAAAAAACAAAACAAAGAACAACAAACTACGAATATAGTGAAATAAACTTTTTATAGCTGAACAGAAAGCGAAGATAAAATTCTCCGATAATACATATTCTTGCAGTAAAGAAGTTAATTTAATATAAAAACAACAGCGCAAAATAAATATATACATATATACTGCTGCCTTCTTAAATTGTTGTGTGCGTTGGTCAATGGTACGCTACAATATACTTAAATTTGTTTTTTTGGACTGGCTGACTAGTTCTCGTGTATTTGAAAACACTTTGACGTTTTTTTTATTGCCATTACATATTATTAAATTTCGTTAAAAATATACAAAATATTTTTATGGAAAAGACATCAATGAATTGGAGTAGTTTTGAAAAATATTTTCTTCATCGCAAATTATACATTTATTACTTTTCGTCATTTTCATTTTGTGCAAATAAGTTCGAAATTTACTATGTCTCATTAACATACCTCTGATACTCATGGAAATCTGGTTTAATCCATTCATTGTTATATTTTTCATATTTTATTAGCAATATTTTTTAACTATACAATAACGGATAAAATACATGTATTATCAGAAAAAAAAAGTTGCTGCATGCTTTAATAATTTTTATTTTTTTATTCATATAATTTAAGCTGCGTGTTTTTGCTGTAGAAACCACAATAGTAACAAAAGGCGTTTTCAAATGACCCGAATTTACATATATACATATATATAAACTCGGCCCTTCGTGCTTCGCAAGGGGTTCTGTCCCTTGATCCTGCCTGGGGACACCCCCGGACCCATAGCTTTATCACTTGTATACTTCATACAGAACGAGGAAAATTTACGTCGTTCTTTCCGACTACGCGACAAAAAAAAATAAATCTTTATTTAATGTCACATTATGGGACAAATTTTTGTGATAGAAAAAGTAATGGGGGTCAGGCTAAGAAGGGCGTTGTCATTAATATCAGTATATATACACACATATATATGTATATGCCTTAATAAGTATACATATACATATATATATATATGTTAATATGTATATGAATATTGTATGTACGTATATACATATATGCATATATATTGCCGTATTCACGGGATCCGGACCGGCAACGTAACTTATGTCGTTCGACCGACTGTGTCTTTTGAGCCGTACCTTTTCTTAATTTTAATTTATGGAAACCTTATCAAATATCGGCACTTCACGAAACCGAGTTAAAGAATTTTTAGTTTTTTTTTATTAACTAGTACGAACTCGCGCGTATTGTATCCCACGATGCTACGCGCTCTGCACCGGTACGTGAAGTTCGTGAGTCTAGTTCAATAGAAAAGAATGATACACATTTATATGACTACATATATATGTATATATATATTAGTATTGAATAATCGACACGCGCGTAAACTGGCGGTGATCTCTCTTTCGCGACGAAATACGTTAACGTCCAGCTTTCGGCCGACGTGAAGAACAAGCAAGAACTGAACTACGATCGGCGCAACCTTTTCACCGTAATCAATATATCTTAAAATTTACCCGGCTCGATGTATGTGCCGTAGCCACTGTGCAATCCTGAACCCCGCTAGTGTCACTATTTAATCACAGATATACATACGAATAATAATAATAATTAATTTACGTTAACTATTACCCGACGATGTGATAATGTGAAATTTCCATCTAGCTTGCGGGCAACTAGTACGGAAATTCTTAATGATTTACTTTACATCCGGCTACTCCCTGTTTCAGCGATCTTCTCTATAAAATTAAGTTACGTTAATATTCCCGCACGCATATACTATTAGAAATTATATCATAATTGAGAAGATAATATAGAGAATAGCTTAGCCCGATTTTTCATCTCAACATTTCTATTAAATTTATACTTGCGATGGTTTACCAAGAAATTCAGATTTTACGTCAGTTCTTTTTTAATTTCAAAATAGATTAAAAAGTAAGCCCCATACCCTTCACAGGGCGTCGGGGATTGTGAAGCTAGGGTTCACAATGAACTAAGCCCAACGCACTGATGAGAGTAGCGGGGTCAGTTTCTTTCTCTCGGTCGCCTTTACTCCCCCAGATTTTTCTGGTACCCAATTATTTAAGGCTAGGTAAACCTGGGGACGATTCAGATCTGGAACGAAACCAGTCTCGAATCCGTGCCCTCTGGTTTAGTAGGCAAGCGCCTTAACCACTAGGCTACCGCGCTACCTTTAGTATAACTAAATACTCTATAATTAATCACACCAGCATTCATGGTTTATAATATATATGTACACACATACATATATATGTATATATTTTTTTTTTTTTTTATTTATTTTTTTTCGAGTTTGGCCATCTAAGAAGGACCAGGTAAAATAATTTAAGCGCGATTCAACATCTTCCTCTGCAGCCAATATTTTTTCATCCTCTGCTGGTGTTCTTTTCTTTCCTCCGTTTATATTTTGCCAGTTTTCGTCTTCTGTTTTTCGTTAAAATTTTTGAACAATGCTATTTTTTTTAAAAATATTTGTCTACCTTGAATTTCTTCTTCTTCTATCTCAATTTCGTTTAAGACTTTTTTAACTTCCAAAAACCAACCTATTTGCGTATTCTGATTTTTATCACTTTTTGGTCAGTCTTTCCGGCTCCCCATCCGTTCAAGATGACCATAAAACGAGACCCTTCTTTTACGTATGGTATTTGTTATTTTCTCGACTATTTCATATATTAGTTTCTATTTATCATTTTCATGTTTTGGCCCATCTTATTATCCTTCTTTCTTTCTTTTCGATTTCCTTTACACTGTTTAATGCATTGATTGTGAGACATTCTGACGTATAAAAACAGTTCGACTTAGTCACTGTATTGTAGTGTCATATTTTTGAATTTCTGAACATCGATTTCTTGTTATATACATTTTTCGTTAACTGAAATGCCGTTTCCATTTTTTTTTGCATTTCCCATAATGGTTTCCTTGTCCCGCGCGTTTGACTCTATCATTTCTCCTAGATATTTAAATTTCATAACTCTCTGAATACTGCCCTACTTTGCCCTCGTGTATTTTGGAGCTTCCCTGATGGTAGTTATATATCGGGTTTTTTCAAAAGAAATTTATAATCCTGTCGCCTTTTCTGCTTCTTCTTTTAACATATTTATTTGTTTTATTGCACTATTTATATTATTTGACAAAATTGCTAAATCGTCTGCAAAAGCTAGACAATCAATTTGCTATATCAATCTGATCTTCTAAATACCTTCTTTCGTTGTTCTACTTCTCCATTCTCTAATTATCTTTTCTAGTACACAATTAAATAGTAACGGTGATATTCTATCCCCTTGTTTTCTTACTCCTGTTTTAATTTCGAACGGTTTTGATACTTCTCCTAAAAAATTTAACTTTTAATCTTGTGTTTTTGTTAGTGTTTGCTTGCTGATGGCGCAGTAAGTTTATCACCCACACCAACTAATGTTTCTCTGTCTACAGAGTTATATATGCCTTCCTAAAGTCAACGAAGGTTACAACTATGCTTTTGGATCTCAATCTTCTGTACCTCAGTATTAGTTCTAAATTCAGTATTTGTTCTGGACAGAATCTTCCTTTTCTAAAACCAGCCTGGTATTCTCCAAGTTGTTCTTCTATTTGATATTCCGGTCTAGTTTGTATTGCTTCTGAAAGAATTTTATATGCTACCGGTAAAAGTGATATTTCTCGGTAATTATTGACGTCCGTCCTATATCTTTTTTTTATGAAGTGGGTGAATGAGCGCCATTTTCCAATCATTTGGTATATTTTCTGATTCCCGTATTCCCTGAATTTAATTTTTGTAATATTTTAATTGTATTAAGGTTTGCATTCTTCCCACATTTCTGCAATTGCAGCATCTTCCCCTGCCGCTTTATTGTTTTTCAAGTCTTTAATAATCCGTTGAATCTCTCGTACGTCCGGCGGTACTGAATTTGGAAACCTATGCCTCGGATTTTGTTTCGGAAAAGTCACCTTCGGTTGTTGGTAGTTAAGCAGTTTATCGAAGTATTTCGCTAGTACTTCACAGTTATACCGATTATTTAGAACAAGTTTTTCTTCTTCATTTCTGAAGCATAAACTAGGCGGTTGACATTTTAATATATTGTTTATTTATAAAATGATCTCGTATTCTTGTTCTTTAAGTCTTCTTCAAACTGTAGTAACTGTCCCTTCATATAATTTCGTTTAACTCCTCTTATAATTCCAGTCGTTTCTGCCCTTTAATTCTTAAAGTTCACATAATCATTGTTCTCTCTTTTTTTATTTATTTATTTTTTTTTACTAACTTGCGCGTTAAAGTCTCCTGATAATATTTTAACATTATTCACAAGAATTTTTGTTCTTTTTAGTTTCAGAAGTTCCCAGAATTTTTTAACTTTTTCAGGATTTTTTCGATCATTATTAATCGGAGCATGGCAACTTAGCAAAGTGTACGTTTTATTTGTACACCGTGTATAGTCATGACACTGATATGCGCTCACTTGGCGAATAAAAATCTCTATTTGAATTTAATATATGTTTGTTCACGACAAAGTTCCAAGATATGGTATATTCGTTTTCGACATTCGACTATTCTTGCCTTTATAGATGCGATACCCTTCCGATTCCATTATATCCTCATCCGCGAATTTCGTTTCTTCGTGTGAACTGTTTTAATTTACCAACTTTCATTAGTGAATTTACCTTTAATGTTCAAAAAAAAAAAAAAAAAAAAAAAAAAACATTTTCGTTTTGGTCTTAACTTTAGCGTTTTGTAATTTATTTATTTCGCATGCTGGTCCAGGCTCCTCGGAAAATGATAGCTCGGTGACGCCGCTTTTTACGGCGGATTAATGTATTAAATTTTTTCAGGAACAATCGTAATGCAGGATTGGTACAAGCAATTAAATAATGATAGTAAAACTACAACATTAATAGCGAATAATTTAACAATAAAGTTAGAACTGTGAGATATTCGATAACTCGCTGCTATATGTTACTAATTTTGTTTTTCATGAATCTTTTAATTTAAAATATTTTGCAAATTACCTGAACATAAACAAGTTCAGAAACCTAAGAAAATATGAGTCTTTAATAAATTTTACGTTTCTAGATATTCAGGTAATTTTGTGATTTTTTTTGATTTTTTCTTATAATTCTGCATAAAGAAATTCTAGGAAAACGTTTTCGAACAGTTATTTTGGATAGTGATTTCTTCAGTTGGTGATATATTGAGCTATTACGAAAATATCGAATAACCCTATTCAGTGGTCGTTTAAAGGATCACTTTTCGTTTCGGTTATTTATATTTCACATTGTAAGTACGTTTCGATGATCTCTTAGTTCACGACTGATTTAATTATAGTCCCATTTTATTTGTCTATGCTCGATAATTCCTGTTTTGCTCTAATAATTCTAATGGAGCAGTTTAACCGATTAACAGTTTCTCCGTTCGATAAGGATGCTATTATTTTCACTCGGTGAAAATGAAAGAAAAACGTGTACACAATGCAAGCATTTAACCAGCAGCTCGTGACGTGCGTAAATTGGCAAAACAGCTCTTACGCTATTGAAGAGTTCTATTCGATTAGTTAATGATGGGGTAGTTAGACCCTTTCGGTATTTCAAACATAGCGTACTTCTTTAAATAAATTCAAACGTCCAAGTGTCCAGACGCTCTGTCCAACATATTTTGCGTACAAGTTAAACAGGCCGAATATCAACAATTTAGAACGCAATTTTCGGCATTCTATTACCGAGCGAATGAATACGATTTTTTTATAATATTAAAAGAACTTGAGCGCATGCGCCTTACACGCGTCGTGAAGACTCGTCGAACGCGGGTTAAATAACTGAAATTAACAGGTAAAGTGAGAAATAATTGTCGAAATTGCCCGACCGAATTTATCAGACTTCAGAACGTTACCGACGCGATGCGGCTAATCGAATTTCGTTAATACTATACTCTTATAAAATAGGCACGGTCTTCTTTTATCTTATCCACATAGCTCATAAAGCTTTTTTTATAATTCGCTTGAATTTCCCAGCTTACACAGCCAAACCGTATAACATAGTGTCGCTATTAGAATTAGAGTTAAATTTAAATGTCAAAGTTGTATAAATATTAGTGAACGATAAAAATGAAATAAAAATGGCTGTAATGTTGATAGTCGGATAGCCTTTCAAGTAACAGCAAGGTCTGGTACAATTTTCCAACATGATTTAAGGCTTCGAAAGCTCCGACTCCATAGATATCTTCGCGCGGAATACGGGAAAGTGAGACGGCCAACTATTTCGTTTCCTTTCCGATTCCAACCTTTGACGTCATGGGTTTTGCAGAGTATTTTTCTGTGAAAAATCTTTCCAATTTTTTTATTCAAATATTGCAAGGTCGCAGCCTTTTCGAGTGTGTAGTTCACACAGCATCTACGGTGACTTCTTTTCAACCAGAAGGTGTGGCGCGATTCTACTGGCGGTTGCGTATCATTTCTCTACTTTTAAAAGGTTTCTTTAAGGGCACAATATCTATTTTCTTAGCGTGATCAAGACAACGTTACTTACACAAAGTACCTCTTCAGTTGTGATAATATATCCAAAAGAAATAATTTCTTAGGATATCTTCACTTCAAGGTATTTCTACAATTGTTCTTTATAAGTTAACGGTGGTCTGATTCTTTGCTATCTTGGGTCGTCGCAGTGTTTTGACCCCGGCCTACATGTTACGTGTTATTTGCATTTAGCTCCGACGCTGATTTTTTTCTTCTTTTTTATAAGTAAATTGCACTTTCAAACCGGCAAAGATAGTCCTCCGGTCGATGTAATCATCAAATGGCCTCTCGAGCAAGCACCCTACAGAGGAGGCGGTTTCGTTAATTACATCACTGACCGCCTTTAACGGCAGTTGAAGCGTTTAATTTCTAATCTTTTAATTTAACTTCTAACAATACTCATTAGACGCTAATCGTTTGTCACGTCATAAATCTTTTAGATATACAGGTTACGAGTACGGTTTATTAATGTCACGTGGACGTAGTTGATTGAGGGAAGGCTTCATAAATAACAAGTTTAGTTTCCAAACTGGTTGCAATCTATATTTTTAACTTGTATTACTTTGTTCGATCTTTCAAGTTCTCTGATCTTTTTACATCGGTGATTTCTGAAATAGAATGCTAATCTTTCGAATTTTCAAACGCGGTACTTCTCTGAGAACTTTTAACAGCTTTCAATCATTAACCTTTCAACTGTAACCACTTCATTGGTTTTTTTTGGTTGCATTATGAGTTGTTCCGTATCTTAACTGTTTTCCGATTTCTTAATTCTTTCATCGATCACCCTTGTGTCACAGAAATATCTTTCAAGCGATTTGACCACTCTATCCCCGCTAATTTTATTTTGCCTATCCTGACCGATAACAGATTTACTCGTAATGCTGACACTGTTTCTATCATCACGTTCACGATACATTTACGTTTATAAACTAATTTACTTTAAAATTTTTTGCTTAATGAAATAGTGACTGTTCGCTTAAATAATTTGCTTAGTATGTGTGTGTGTGTTGGTGAGTGGGACGGAGGAAAAATTAAATATTATGAACCGATCTAATGATTTTAGGCAGTTGAAACTTGGTAAAATATTTAGCCGTAGTCATACTGAGTATATTTCTCTAGCGAATTGATTTATTAGATAGCGTTTTACCCTTTCTCATAATTACAAATATAAACGTAACTAAACGACTTAAGATTGAATGTTAAATAAAGTGTGCTAAAAATGTATTTTCGTCTATATTCCATCCCTAGAATAAGTTTGTAACATATTTATCATCCCAATCTAAAACAAAAACAGTCTAAACTGCATTAAATCTTCTTCGGAATCAGATGATTACTCTACATTATACATGAATCTTTCCTAATACCGTATTGATGGGATATACACGAAAATACGTTTTTAGCATTCTTTATTTAATATTCAATTTTAACACGCTTAGTTCTATTTTCAGTTTATGATTTTTAATCACTTTTATGAACTAATTAACAAAATTAACAAATGACATGTATAGCGGTATGTTACAAAAATGTTTTTTTTATTATATTGCCTTTGGAGAAGTCACAAGTTAGATATCTCACTTACAGTTGCTCGTTTAACATATAGAAAACTTTGTAAGTGAATTTCTCGTAACTGCCATGTAATTATGCCAATTGAGAAACAGTCAGTTAAAAAATAAAAAAACAGATTTCACGTATATTCTGTTTTATTCTTCGAATGCGTTACATATCTTGTGCGCGATATTAAGATATCAGTAATACTTATAACGGCCAACTTCTTTTTCTTTCTTAGAATTTACGCGATGATATTTTAAGTTACTGGTGTTCATCACTTTTTCATATATTACGGACTGTAAAACGCCGATTATAAATACAAAAAAAAACCAAGAAACAAATGTAGTTCTAGTTATATATTTGCCTTTCTTTCCGATAAAAAAAAAATATATATATATATTTATACACGAGAATGTTTCAATTACTACTATTGGAAGTACTTCAGTAAAGTTCTCAAAATGTAAATATCGATTTCAAAATGTCCGCTACTTCAGCTTTAAAAAAAATATGTGTCCTTTAAATAACATTTGCAGTTGGCATTCCGCACTGTCTAGCGTTCTTAATCAAAAATTTATACAAGAATAGCTTAGCAGCAGTGTAAGTAGCACGGAATCTCGTGACTTCAGAGTTGGACAAGGAGTCAGACAGGGCTGCATAATTTCACCCTTGTTATACACTGAATATATTATGAAAAGAATTTTGCATGATTAGAACGGTGGAATATCAACTGATAGTAAACGCATCGGCAATCTCAAATACGCTAACGGCATACGACCCTCATAGCTACATGTGAAAAAGAATTGATAACCTTTTTGTGCAAAGAGTAGAAAATGAGAGCAAAAAATGCGACCTATATTTTGAACAAAAACAAAACTACGTCATAGACAGAAATCATAGTACTGGTTTCGATGGTTCTCATATTGCAGGAATTGAAGTGATGCAGTGCTTTAACTACCTCGAATCAGTAGTCCGTAATAATGAACCGTGCGAGCCGAAAATACACAGAAGAATGCAATTAACCAGGATGGTCTTGATGAGCTCGAACAGAAATCAGAGAAGAGTCATGATATTACGAATTCAACAAAAGTAGAGATGGAGTGTACTTCCTACACTCGATCATATGTTATAGGGTGCAGAAACAAAGACAATTAGAAGGGCTGATAAAAAAACATATTAAACGCACCGGAGATATGGACGCTGGCGCAAGATGTTACAAATTCTATGGACGGCAAAGCAAACTAATGTCGTTGTGTTAATGGAAAACTTACGGATATTTAAAAGGCTGCTTTGACCGCTTAATAAGAACAAAGATGATAGTCTAGAAAAAAATAGTAATTAAAGAAACAGTTGAGGGCAAAAGAGACTGAGAAAGATGTCCCAAATCAAATCCGCGAAATGTATAATGAAAACTTTTACTCTGTTTACAGAAAACAAAGGGTCGTGGTGGTTGGAAAAAGTGTACCGCTCACTAGTTATCTATGCCATTGTAATCGGTACGTAATGATGATGGTGATGGTAGAATTTACTTTGGATTTATGTCCATATTTGAAAAAGTTTATTAAAAAAATTATTAAGAGTAAGTTATTCGCATTTTCGCTCAGGGCCTAAATAACCGAAGAAGATATGCCGTCGATTCCTAGGGAAGAGTCTTTTTTCTTATGGATTGAGTCAAAGAGTTCCGAATATGCGATCGGTTGAAGTAGAAAGTGTGAGGGAAATATATCCGGAGAATGATGAATAACTATTAATTCGTCAGAAGTGGCAACATTTGGAGACGCGACGTTATTGATAAGTTCGGGAAACCAAACATCGGAACCGTTTTTACAATACTCCGAACGGTTCCTTCTGAATCGCTTGCACAAAGACCAGATTTCTTTTAGAGAAGTATTTATATTAAATTTAGCGCGAAAGTTCCTCCAAGATTTCCTTTCGGTATTTTTAAGAAGCCGCTTGTACTCGGAGTAAATTTTTCACTATGTAAGATAAAATTCCAAAATTCCTTAAGATTGAAATCTTCTCAAAGCTAAATTCCTTTCATTAACTTTATTTTGACAGTCTTCACTCCACTAAGGGGTTGGAGACTTCCTTCACCGGTAAAGTGAGGCACGAGTTATAGATATTTGTAGAGCGTGGAATATCATGTTGTACATAAAAGGCTGTATACTGATTTATTGGGCATCGTATATTTCCAACCCTACTCACGCCCTGATCAACTGATACCCGGAACTTACTCCGATCTCCTCTAGAAAATTTCCAACGAATTATATCATTATCAATGACCAACTTAGGAGAGCTATTAACCGAGCGAGAGGTATCTATCACAATGTCGATAAGAATTGGAAGATGATCGCTTCCCAGAGAACAAGGGAGTATATTCCCTGAACAGTTAAAAAATAGCTGTAAGAAACAAATGTGAGGTCAACAGGGTTATTTCTACAACTAGAGTTCCCCAGTTTAGTAGCTGAACCATCGTTGAGGATACGCAAATCAGAGTCGGCCATGACTTCCGAAAGGACGAGACCTTTCCGGTTATTACAGTCGCATCCCCCGACTCTAATGAGGGCTTTGAAATCTCCTCCGAATACCACATGATAGTGATTAAGTGCTTCTAACGACTGAAGCAAAATTGGCCCATCAATCTCATGGTTCGGTGGAGAATAATCGGAAATGAAAGTAAAGATAGCCGCTCCTCCATAACCATCTTCCTTATCATTCCGAACAACCTGTTAATAGCAAAAGCTTTATTGGAAGATAGCCAAGTTTCGGATAACATGACGATATCAATAGACCCGTTGCCGAGGAAGCTCTCTAGCTCTTCTTTCTTGGAGATTGAGTTGCTGCAATTTAGCTGTAGAATCTTTGATCATAATGTTGGTAGTAGAACTTGGCTAAATACCTGTAAATGCGAAGAATCACAGAAATTATAACATAAAAATAATTGAAATATGTGTAATTTCAAACGTCTGCAAAATTATGTTGTATTCGTTTCATTAGTAGATACTATTTTAAATCCTTTATTGCTAATATTACTGGAAATTTTACGTTACAGAGCTTTTTTGGTTATATTGAATTCATTATTTTTCAATATTAATCATGTAGTTTTGATACATTGGTCGATAAATTTCAATTGTTGGTTAGTTTAGATGAGTTATCTTGTTTGTTTAGTTTCTTTAAACCAGCCTTGTTCGTTTTCTTCTCTTCATCGGACGAAACAAAAGAAACTTTTAGGCCGAAATCAGATTTAGTGATTAATTGATTATGATCGAAGTAACCGGTTTTTCGTATTGGTTTAAATGACGGAATTATCTTCAGATTTTTATCTTAGCTTCTCGAGAAATAGGACGGAAATTATTTTCTACTGACAATAGGAAAAAGCGGTTTCTAACGACGGTATTATCCTGACAATGTGAGGGTGATAACTCAAGCGAAGCTCTCATGAAAGCTAAGATTATGAGATGCCATAAGTTCATTTATTTGTGTCTGCCTTTTTTTCTCGGCACACACACTTTCAGTAGCTCTATGTTGGCCTTTACAAAATATACAAATCGTCTGTGAACTAGCGCAGGATTCTTCTGAGTGATCAGTTTCTTCGCACCGAAGACACCTAGAGCTGCCTTTGCACTGTGCAGCTAGATAACCGTATCGTAGGCATCTGTAACATTGACGGACACGGCGGACAAAGACTTCGCACGCAAACCTAACGTTACGTGTAACGGCAATGATTGGCCTTCGAACGATATCAGGACTACTGGGAATAAATTGCACTTCATCATTAATGTTAACTCTCCTATTTAATCTCCTAATGTTATTGACTAAAAAAGGGTAAGAGTCTATCATTTCATAGATTTGATCGTACGAGTATTCTCAATATCGACCCTCCTAATAACGGCTAGTCTTGAAACTAAATGTGCCGGAATATATAAGCTTTGAAACCATTGGATTCAAAACATTGACAAGAAGTTAAGACATTGACGACAAATGGAGTAGATAAATGAATAATCATCCTATCCGACCGATTTTCTTGATTTCAGTAATACCATTCCATGAATTTTTTTTTTATTTAATTTCGGCCATTTTTAAGGTGCTAATAGCAGCCCTATTGGAGTGGGTTAACATAATTTTTCAACAAAAACTTCAAAGTCTTTATTATCCTGAACTATATTTACGCCGTTACAATAATTATTAACAGAATTATTACGATGGACGAAATTATCCGCTACATTATTTGCTCTATTAGAGAGATTATGACTTGTTTTAATGATATTATTGTTATTAATATTTTTAGTATCATTGTCAATGCTACCACTACTATATTTATTAATACTGCTTCCTGCATGTTCGGAAGATTTATTCGGCGCCACCGTGTGAGTGAAACTGGTTACGTTATCGCAATCGTTAGAATCTACTGGAATTAAACTTACCTCAGCGATCTGTATTGTTATCCGTTTCCGATAATATAATGGGGACTTAACATTCATGTTTTTTTTTTTTTTTTTTAAATAATTTTCGGGTCTCACAAGGCACTAGCCCGTCTGTGGGTTCCCAACATAATTATATCATTTATTTGTTTAATATAACATCAACTTATGTACTACTTTATGTTACAATATATAAATTATTAGCTTATGTCTTACTATATTACAAAATCCACACTCTCATTATTTATCATATATGTTACAATTATACCACCATCTGAATTGTTACTTCTTATTATAATGTCTTAATATATTAACTTATATATACAATGATACAATATAATTTTTATAAAACTAACACACTCTCATTAGTAGCTTAAAGCTGGAGATCATAGCGAGTCTCATATCAATGTTATCAATATATATATATGTGGTTATTACTATTATTACGATACAATTTTTTTTTTTTTTTTTTTTTTTTTTTATATTTATTTATTATTATTATTATTATTATTACTCTGCTGTAAGCTAGCCTGGCTCCGAGGCGTTATCAAGTCGAAAATTAAAACTTGACGAATAAATCGAGGAAAGAGAGAAAAAAGGAAGAAATAACAAATAATCAAACTATGAACGCTTTTATACGGACGCGAAGAAGTAACTTTTACCGCTCGAGATAAAACTCCAAAATGAGATTAGTTTAAGCATTCGAATGTACGCTGCTTCCTTCGTTTGTGATCCTGACCACGTGCTGTTTGAATGTTCCAGTCTTTCCTCCGAGCGTAATATCCTGTACGTTCAGCTGTTAAAGCTGAATTATCCTACTCCATATAGTGCTTCCTATATCTTAGCTTTGCTGTCATCCAATGTGGTTCCTATTCTTGTCTCTTTCCTGTCATCGATCTCTGACCGGATCAAAATTTAATCTCTAATCTAGTCCAATTGTCCTGGGTAGCTGCCCTTAGTCGGCCAAGCCCAAAAAAAAAAAAAAAAAAAAAAATGTAAGCTGCGCCTGTATTCTTTTCGCTTAAAGATGTAGAACGTAAATCGGTGAACTGGCAAAAAAAGGCAAAAAAAAATGTTCAGAATTTTAAAATATCTTTTTAAAGAATATGTTTAATTTGCACTCAAAAAGAAGGAAAACCTTTAGTTATTGTTTTTTTTTGTTTTTTGTGGGGGGGGGGATTTGACAATTTTTATGCGAGAAATACCTCGCTGGATTCTTTTCCAGTTGTATGGAGATCTGTGTAGGGTTGCACAATGTTCCACAAGCAATCGTCTTCGGTAATGGAAAATAACCAAAAGTCTCGAAGCAAAGTTTGTTAAAAAAACAATCAATTGTACGAGTTAAGTTCTTAACGAAAATCGCAATGACGTATTACTATGAAAGTTTTGAAGTATTTTCTTCTCAAGTTATTCTACGCGGAATTACACTTTTAAGTAAACCTGACGGCTATTTAATGCGTACAAGTGCACTGTTACGAGTTATGTAAATAAATGCGATATTTACACGGTAATTTCACGTCTGAGTGGTGTCGCGGACAGAAATTTAGAGAACAGTAACTAACTTCTGTTAGCTGTTCTCGGCGATGCCACTCGACAATGGTACTTATCATGAATGTTCTTTTATTTAGTCGCTTACAACAAAACGCTACTGTACTTGCTTAAATACTTCAAACAACAGCAGTTTTGTTGAGATCTATAGAATAATAACATATACAATTTTTTTTAAATGTTAATTACGCTTCCGGGTAAAGCTTAAGCATTTATTTATTGCTTTTTTCTTCGTACAATATTTATTTTTTTAGATTTTATGATTTTTTATCGACTTCAAAAAGAAAAGGTTGTATGTTCGTCATATATGTATACATACTTATTTCCTTGTGTACACCTTACCTCCATATGAATCGATTTTAATGATTCTCTGATCATTTGAAAGTGTATTAGTCTGTAGCGGTATCATAAAAGCATATCGATGATTATATCGGTGAACTCAGGTACTCAGTGAGCATTAAATAAACGTATCTCTTTAGAGAAGTTATTAGTTATATAATAAAACGACAGTGAGACACTTACAATATTATCAATTTACCACGGAAAAGTAAGTTGAGATAAAATTAATTTTTAATGTTACTCGACAAAAAGTTATTAAGATCTTGTCGTTGTTAATTGTTACACATAATTATAGATTCAAACAAAGAAATCGAATTTGAAAGCCCCTTCAAGCTCGCCACTGACGGGAATACTAAGTGTCTTAATATTATCGCACATAACATTATGTAAATTAATTCTATTGATATCTTTTTTTTAGTAGAAATTGTACCAGTTAATGCTAGTCCCGCAACAGCATCGTTTAGTTCCAGTGAATGCTAATACTCAATAGTCATTAAAATAAACAGAAAAAAACAGAGTTTCCTTAGAGATATACTTTGCTTAATGTTATTATTATCGAATCGTCTCACCCCATGTAGGGGTATCGTGATCATGATCTGTCACCCGGTTGATCAGACTGCGCCAACAATTCCGATCCCTTGCGATGTGTACACAATCCTGAAAGGTACGACCAGCAGCTTTGCACACTGCGCTCGACCATTTAGTCGGCGCACGACCTCGACTTCTTCTTCCGTTGACCTTTCCTTGGATGAGCAGCGTTTCCAAATTGTCCGCTCTGATCACATGACCAAAATACCGCAGTATCCTGCAGAGCACCACGGATGATACGACTCTTCGGGTTACCAATCTCATTTAGTACGGAGACATTGGTTCTCCTAGCTGTCCATGGGACACGCAGTATACGCACCACATTTCGAGTGCGTCTATACGTTTTTTGTCTGCGCTGGTCATTGACCAGGTCTCCGCACCATATAAAAACACTGAGGAGATGAAGGAATTCACTAGTCGAATATTTGCACCTTTACTAACAGCGCAGTCAGCCCATATTCTTTTTAAACGGCTTATTGCGTTGCTGTGTTCTGTGGCGTATCTCACTTTTACATCCGCCGCTGTTTTCCACTATAGAGTCTAAATATTTAAAGCGGCGTACTACTTCAATATTTTCAATTTCACGTATTGTTGGACAGTTATTCTCTAAATGGTCGACGATCATTATTTTGGTTTTGGCTTTGTTAACTTGGAAGCCATATTCTGCACTGATTTTTACCAGTCGATCCAGAATATATGACATTTCCTCCACGTTTTTTGCTATTAACGTAGTGTCATCCGCATATCGGAGATTAGAGATGTACATCCCACCAACCGAGATACCTCTATCCCAGTTGACTGTACCATTTGCTGTATCGATTTGCAGTATTCTGCGCATTATGAATTCACCATATAAGTTAAAAAGTAGCGGTGAAAGGGTACAGCCCTGGCATACACCCCACGCGGGATAAAACTCTTTCGAGTAAATTCCATTATTTATCCGGACTTTTGCTAAAGTTTTTTCATATAGCTGCTTGATCAGCCATACTAAATGTCCTGGCGCGCCCATATCCATTAATATCGACCACATCTTCGACCAATGCACACAGTCGAAAGCTTTCTTATAATCGACGAAACAGAGTACAGCTGGTATATTATATTCATGCGCTTTTTCAATAAGTAATCTAAGATTGAGGATCTGTTTCCTTGTTCCCCTTCCTTTTGTAAAACCAGCCTGCTCTGGCGGAATCTGAGTGTACATCAGAGAATACAAACGATCGTATATAATTTTGAGAAAAATTATGAAGTGCAGTGTTAGCGATTCCATTTTCATCCGCGGCACTGTATAATTTGGCGCAGTACTTCCTCCATGCCTCAGCCACTTCTTCGAAATCAGTCGTAACCATATTGTTTTCGTCGCTCAATATCAGCTTCTTCATTTTAAATTAATGTAATTAGGCAAAAATTAGCCAATAAGTTTTGATTAAAATGTAGAAAAAATATGAGCCTTCAAAATTTTTAATTTAAACGGGCGCTGGACAACTCAAAGTATTATTAATGTCACTTACCGTATGGAGATGTAGATTCGAATAAAGATAATGAATTTGTAATCTCCAAAGCGCATGTACAAGTTCATCGCGGTATTTGAACATTACATTCTTAAACCAATATCCAGCTCTTTATGGAGTACAGAAAATAGCGATATTTTAGGCTTTTTGTAATATCACTCAAAAATATTTGCACTAAAAATTGTGAAATAAAATAGTTAAAAAAAAAAAAAAAAAACGATTTCAAGATTTATTATAAAAATTTAATAAAAACACACTTAAAAATAAAAAATAATTACTCGATAAAAGTTCATGTATTTTACAAGCAAAACATAAATAAATATATGTTTATTTTCAAACGACATTGATACTTATAAGAGTCAATTTAAAACCTCATTAAATATTCCTGATGTTACCAATATTTGGTTTACGGAAAACTGGTGATTGAATTGTTATATAGATTCAGTTGTTTCTAAATATTGTTATAATTAGAATGTGATGTACTGAGACACACCAATACATGTATTTAATGTTGTTTAAGAATAATCATAATATCCCCTATTTTTAAGGTATATTTCACTGTACATCTTTTGTCGAGTAATTATTTTTGACTCTATAGTGCGTTTTTATTAAATTTGTATAGTTTAATCTTGAAGTCGGCATTTTTTTAAAACTATTTTTTAAAATAATAATTAAACGACACATATTCAACGATTAAAAATTGAGAAATCAACACTGAGGACTAAATTTGTAGCTTACGCAACGGTGAAAAATGAGTTAAAATTTTTATACATATAAGTGTACCAAGTTCGTAATGTACTACTTATTAGATTGATTTTTTCCTCAGGTGTAATATAAATAAAATTAAAAAACACTGCCAAACTATTCATCGACCGTAGCTTATGCAATAAAGCAGGTTTTTTCATTTTAAAGTTTAATACATACAACATACACAACAAGACACAACACATACTCAACACACATTAATACCTATGCAAACACACTCACAAATATATATACATTATGTGTATATATGTATATGTGTATATATATATATATATATATATAAATGTTACCTTTCCGTCATGGTTTATTTGCTTCAGCAGACATGAACACATTCCTGATGTTTAACAAGTTCAATGAAGCGTAAAGAATTAGATGTTACCGACAAAACCGAACACGTAAATTATAATTAATGCCTGCAGACGGGAAACCATCTCCTCTGTGAATTTTATTCCTTTTCGGTATCCGAAGCGAAATTTTTAACAGACCGAAAATGTTTTCACTTCGTTCCACTGGATAAATCTCAATTTTAAAACCTTGTCATTTTTTTAGAATTCTAATAATTGATAGATTTCATAATTTTTCAAACGTACCCGACAATTTATAAAATTTATCACAACTTAAACGACTTTTAGGTATTGGTTTTCTTATATCGAGCGAGTTCTCCTAGTGCGAGGTTAATATTTGTAATGGGGAGGCTTTGTGGAAATCAACTTTCCTCCGAAACTTTTGCAATACATTTTACAAAAAAGTCAAAAGTAAAAAAAGTTATTTATACTCGGATTAATAAGAGGGAAAAAAAACAAAATATGAAGTTTTCATAAAATGCATTTCTGATATTTCGTTTTTATAAAAAAGAATATAGCGGACCAAAATCTTAAAATCATCCGCCCGTAACACTGTCGCATTATATAACAATAAACGGTCATATTTTTGAAGCTATAGTTCTATTAAACTTTTCTATTGTGAAAGATCATTTGAGGGGATTCGTGATAAACTTTATTCTCTCAGAGAACAAGCAGTCTGCCTGAAACGTTGTTGGATCTCAATACGACAAGTGTGAATTGCGAAAAAGGAAAAAGAAAATTATTTCAAAATCACAGGAAAGTGTTCCGGCGTTTTCTCTACCGAACGTTTTCAATTCGTTACGAGAATTCTTAAATCGCTGACTTCTAATTGGCTCGATCTGGAACTACTTACGTACGTGTAAACATTCGCCGTATGTGTACACCTTCTGACACGGTACAAGATAAATGTCGACCACCAGGTGCATTTCATCTAAAGTTTACTAAATCAGAGTTGTTATAATCAAACTAAACTTTCTTTACAATTATCTAATATAAAATTACAAATAGATATGCAAGAAAAAATAAGCCGTTTCAAATGTATAATGGTATCGGTAACGGACTTGTCTAGACTAGGACAGCTACCGTTAAGACAGACAGTGGATATTGTAGTTTCCTTTGAAGACGTAACCGGTATTTCACTTCGTCAGTAGTAAATAACCCCCGCGATACTGCCTTATAATTTTACATGTGCCCTGGATCAGCTGTTCTGATATGCGTTGGTACTTATACTTTTGCAGAATCGTAAAGTTAACTGTTATACGCTTAAGTTGACACAAATAAAGATCATTGTTAACCGCTGGTCTCAACTCTGCAGAAACACTGACATTATAACGGAGGAAAGTAACTCGATGAGCATAAGGAGCAGATCATTATTAAAATCCGAAGAAGAAAGGGAATTTTAGAATAACAATATTCAAATTTCGCGAGTGGAATATTGCTCCAAAGAGAAAACAAAGTCACCACTACTACAATTGTTGCATTAAGTTTTGTAATTAATTTAATAGATTTATATTTCTCTCATAGCTTAATACTTCAATACTTTGTGAATGTTACATAAAACCGTTGCTTAAAATATTTGTCATTATATTAATCTAAAAACTGGTTTATTGATAAAATTACGAATTAAATAAGAAAGATCGAGTACTTCTAACACCAGCTGGGAAAAAAACGAAGCTTTTAATGAAACAAGCGATAATGTTTCTCCTTATTTCAATAATAAGATGAACAGTTTCAAAATTTTTACTCACGATATACATGAAACAGTAATCTACAAAAATTGCGGCATATTGTATTCCCGCAATAGCTGCAATATTTTATTAAACTATAGTCTAATGTCGGAACGATAGGAAACCGTATTAAACGCCAGGCAGTACAATCAGCTTTCTTAATGTTTTTTTTTTTTATTTAGCCTGTAAGCCCAGTTTGACATTTAAGTTTATAAACGGTGCATCTGTATTTTGTTCTTCTTATTACTCACTCCAGATTCCATTGTAGTTCCTTTATTTATGGTAATGCTTCAAAATCTCTTCTTTCCAGACCAGATGTAATCTAAAATCTGTCTGCCTTGGTGTTCGTTAATGCTGAATCAAATTCGCCTCTCCTGTTTCTTCGAAGATCCGCTTTAGGATATCGTTTTCTTTCAAAACGCTTTACTATTAACGTATTTTAAACTTCTTCCATCCTATCCCTTTATTAAGAAGAAATCTATTTTTACAAATGACTCAAAAAGTTCTGGTAGAGTTGGAGTTCCGCTGGATTTTTCAGACTTTCATTTTCCCAGATTTTTCCGGCCTTTTGTTCAATATTTATAACTGAATTAATAGTTATACAACGACCTATTATTTATACTTTTCTCATTGTTCTTTCTGCAATTATTTGATTATTTTTGACTCAACGAGTGCTTTTTCTATGTGTTCTACTCTTTGCATTCACTCTTATAACTTTATTATTTATTTATTTATTTAATAGGGGTATACACAACAGCATGAAGCCAATTACAGTGTATTCATTAGATCTATATACATGTATATATAATAAATATATAACAACACACAAACCATAAGCAAAACACACTTTAATACACACATCCACACCTACAGGCACACACACACGCCAATCACATATAAGCGCATATGCATACACCCACCATGTAACACATCAGAATACACATATGTCATATAATGAATTAATATGATTTTAATAAACGATAAATACAAAATAAATTTATTCCTTATGAACATAAAATATCTCCTCGGTAAGCACTCATTGCAATGAAGTTACACGCACAATCCTTCGTATACGCTTTCTCATCCATAATCTCTCTTCTGCGCATATTCAGTTAATATGGACTTGCCTAGTCATGTAAGGGTAGTGAATAATAAAAAACGGGTTCTTTGGCTCCAGTTGCCGCTTCTTCGCATGCTTTCTTTTCTAAAATCCTAGATTCGAAATTCCTTTTTTTTGTTCGTAAGCAGTTTCATTTTGGATTCTGGTCTGATATCTTTATTTCGTTATTTTCGGATAAACTATCTACCGGTCTGTCTAACCTAATCGTTCTTTTAAACACTATGCTTCTATCATAATCCTTTACTTCGATGTTCTGCTGCCATTTATTTTATTCACTTGCTTCTTGATCGTGCTTTATTAACTACTTCTTGCTTTTATTTTTCCGTAAAATTTTCTCCGCGTTGTCCTCTTCATCTGAATGAAATTATCATTTATTCGAATTTTCAAGTTTACTTATAATCATTTATTTAAATTTCGGTATAAAGTCCATTCATCGTTTTTCCATGTACTAGTTGTTTTATTTTGCGATTAAATATACGTTTATTTACAATTTCAACTTGTAGATATACCTCCAGTTTTGAAGAGGAAAAGCGATGAAAATTAAATACAGCAAATGTGTATATATATATATATATATATATAGATAGATAGATAGATAGATAGATAGATAGATAGATATGTTCGTCGGTAAAGTACCTTTTTTGTTTGTTTGTTTATTTGTTGTTTTTTTTTGTTGTATGTTTGTTTACGCATGGCTTTTGACGTGTAGGTGACTTTTAACCATTCTTTATTTAATTGAACATGTTGGTGATCCCATACAAATACCGATCAATATCGGTGATTATATGCTGAATAATCATTAAAATAAACGCTCAAAAAAGGGGAGAGGGTTCATTAGAGAAATTTCGTATGAAGTTTTAATATAGTCGAAGAAAAATAGGTCACGAAATTTTAAAAAAGTTCACTGTCTATTTTATAGCACGGTTTTTTAAAATCAAGATGTCTTCGATATTTTTGTCATTAGAATATAGGAAAAATACGAATCTCCAAATTTTTGAAATTAAAAGTGTAACACACCTGAGTAACTGTATAATATTATCAGTATTAGTTTACATTAGAAATACAGATTCGAATAAAAAAAAAAGGAGGTGAATTTGAAACCCCATAACTTTATTTCCCATCACCAATGGAAGTATTCGTGTCTTTACTGCGTATAATTTTTGGCCATATAGATTGACTCCAATGATATGCTTTCTTTATTCGAAAGCATTTGCCAGTCAGTGGTGGCGCTATATTGGAGTAAACGAGTATATTTACTGAGTAGTGATTAAAATAAACAAAAAAAAAAAAAAAAAAAACTCTGAAGAAATAATTTATTTAATATTGCCAAACAAAAGTTAGCAAAAAAATTTTCATTAGCATGTAGAGAAAATCTTGAACTTGCAAAATATTGAACACACGACGAGTAACTTGAAATGTTATCAGCGTTAGTTTATAGAAAATTAGATTTCAATAAAGACAACGATTTTAAAACCCGCATAACGTGATTTACAAGATTTTCTCACTGACAGAATTTCAACATTATACTCTTTAACCGATACTTTATAGTATACAGTAAGTAGCAGCATCACTTAACAAAGTTACTTACAGTATAAATTGTAAAATAAAATTGTTTTTTAACAAAAAATTCCAATATCAAAATTTTTTCTAAAAAAATTTAATAAAAGTGCTTTAAAAAGAAAAAAAACATTATCGTATAAAAGATAATTCAGAGTTAAAGGAGAAATTACGCTTAAAAAACTGTAATACTAGAGCAATTCAGAATCTACTTCTGTTGTTTTCGATACTTGATCTGTAGAAAATGAGTGTATATACTCGTTCAATATGGTTTTTTAATTGTTACAATTTGAATTTAGTGTACCGAAATTCTGATAGGTATTGTTTGTAAGAAAAATTATAATATCCTCCCTTAAAGTATATTATTCTCAAATAAATTATCTTTTACGATATAATAATTATTCTTTTCTTTTTTGGACATTTTTATTAAATTTTTTGGAGAAAATTGTGATGTTCCTTTTTCTTTTTTTTTTTTTTATAAAAAGACCAATTTTATTTCACGTTTAGTATAAATATTTTTAGTGATAATACGGGGCCCGCTGCTGCACATTGAAACTTTTAAAAATTTCATTTACACTGGGTTAATGTAGACACGCCGGAAAAAAAAGAAAGAAAAAAAAAACCTTTTTAAATTTCGTTATAGGAATTTTAAGTTAGTTATATTCATTCGAATCTACATTTGTATTTGTTGTTTTCTTTTTTAGCGAACAAATACGATTTTTAATAAATTTTGGGTCTAAGGAAAATGTTTTCTTTTGTTTTTTTTTTTGAAATTTTGAAATGCTTAATAGCTTTTATTGTTAGTACTATTCTTTTATAAAATTATCTCCCAATTGGTTTCTGTTGATTTTGAAATCTATGAAATGAATGAAAAATTCCACCGCTATATAAATACATTTTAAATTATAATTTGCGTATTTATTATTATTTCTTTTTAAGCATTTATTCTCGTATAAATTATCTGAGTCATCGTTGACTAAATGTTGACTGAGTGTAATAACACACTTTAAATTGATTCCTTTTTATAATTTACAGTTTATTATGTCACAGTTAGTTGAATACCATTCGTGTATTATCATACTTGTGTAATCTCAGTCAATATGTTTTGGGATTAACATTTACGATAACTGAGTATAATTAAAAACTTTTAATCTTCAATCGTACACGTTTTCAATTAATTCTTTTTTATTATTTACAGTGGTATGATACTGTTAAAAACCACTCCCGTTAATGTTCGCAACCTTACTCAATATGCTTTCGGGACTGGACGTTTGCTAGCTACTAAGTTTTTTCCCCTACCACGGAAACACGCCAGCTGTACAAAATCTATGTATATCTAGACCAAGCCGTTGTTAGCATTTTTCCTTCCGCTCTTAGGTCAGACAGTCGAGAAGCTGTTCCCATTTTCATTGGCTATCCCGCTTCAGCCAATTTTTGTAACGATGTAAATATATTTTTAATAAGCGGTCAACGTGCAATAACCGCGTTATTGGCGAAAAATGAATATTTCGAATTTTAAAGTGAACACCGAAAATTTGTTTCAGTAGAACAATGTGGAAACGATGGAAATTAGTAGCTGCACTATTTATGACGGCGGTTTTGTCAATGCTCGATCATTCGGCTGCCAGCGATAAGAAATACTGCTACGCTGAAGAAAACTACCCGTACATATATTTCGGTTCAAAGTCGTCGTACGATTTAATTCGCCAGAAAAGGACTATTCAACCGGTTCCTAGTAAGATTTTTGCACTCTGTTTATCGATTATGTTATTACGTGGCAATAACAAGCGAGTAAAGAAGCCATTTTTTCCGCTTTCCATCTCAGTTATCTGTCGATTTCGTGAACTTTTCGTTATTTAGCTGAATCGGTGTTGTTTGGTCGTTTGTTCTTCGTTTAAGAGGGCGATAGTTTTTATAGGTTGCCAAGTTATTCAGTGGTAGGTGGCAGCCTAGTGGTTAAATCGGTCGGTTACAAAATCAGAAGTGTCCGATTCTCAGGATTATGGTCTCATTCCAAAACTCCAGTCGTTCCAAGATATACTCTATACTCGGTCTAGAATCAAATCAGAAATGTGCGAAAAGCGCTAGAAACAGGTTAAAACGAGATGCGCTGCTCCTTTTCAGTTTTAAATTTTAAAAGGTTTGAAAAAAAAAAAAAAATTGCACACTTCTATTAGACCATGTAAGGGATTTTAATAGTTCATGTGGATTTTAAATTATTTGGTGCAAATGGTTCTTTTTTTTTTGGCTGAGTAGCGTGATTATTAATTTTTTAATATATGTTATTATGCTGTACGCAAATTTTCAGCTTCATAGATCTAGCAGATTCTAACGTTAATCACTGTTGGGCTAGTCGAATATTTCCGAATTTTCTCAAAGGAGAATAATCGAATGATGTTTTGATCAAAGCGCGCGAAAGAAAGCTTCCGGACGGATAATTCTATTCGGAGAATTCCGACGCCTTCTCTTCCTGCATACGAACACTTAGAAAAGGCGTAGAGATAATTAAGACTATTTTCAGTCGCAAAGTGTTAAGTTGCCAGGTAGATGTTTGAAACGGTCCATAAGAAGAGGTCTATCGTGTCAAAAATAGTCACGATGTTAGCGGCCCTACCGAAATATCACGAAAAGTGCTGCTGCAAATAAGGGAGATCTGGAAAAGTTTCGACACTGTATTTATTAATTAAAACTTATTGTTTATGTATATTCACAACAAATAAATTTTTAACACGTAATTAAAACAATTAAATGTATAATTTTTATCCCCGACGCGTTTCGAAGCTAACACTTCATGTTCACGGGAATTATTATTAAATATAAATAATGAAGTCGATGAATACATTTAAATTAAACTGATAAAGGTCGATATTTGCAATATGTGCCAAAAAATATATATAGGACACAAACTAGAAGAAATTTCAAAATAAGATAAAAAGAATACGGACATATAGGTAAATCAACAATAGCTGAACACATTTATCATTAATAAAAACATAAATTAACACATAACATCGAAATAGACTCGGAAATTTTAAAATACATAAAAAATCATAACATGCTAAATTCCGCTGAAAGTTATTATATTAATAAATTCAAAAATAACTGTATAAACCACAATTTACCGAATATAGAGATGAACCATTATTTAACCTCTAAATAATATTTTAATACAGTTCATTTCCTTATGCACATATTATTACTATACAGACGACCATATTACATAATTTAATCCTACTTACGATTTATTTATTTTTGACATTTGAAATTTTTGAAATTTTTGAAATTTGAAATTTGCATTTTTTATTTTAAATTGTTACCTTTTACCTCGTTAAATTTTATTAGTTATTTTTATATTTTTTATATTTAATATTTTTACATTTTTATACATTTTATATTTATTCAATAATCGATTTTTAATATCGACTTTTATCAGTTTGATTTAAATGCATTCACCGTCTTCATTATTTATATTTACAATTACTCCCGTGAACATGAAGTGTTAGCTTCGAAACGCGTCGGGGATAAAAATTATATATAATTGTTTTAATTACGTGTTAAAAATTTATTTGTTGTGAAAGTTTCGACGACCAAATAAAGAACATCGCTTGAAAGAATTATCCTTGCCGGCGGAAAAGTACTAAAGTCGCATCTGGAACGAATTAGCGGGCGATCTATCATCAACAGAGCGCAGACTGATGTGCTTCGTGCGACGTAATTATTTCCCGAACGGTTCAGTTTATTCAAACGTAATTTCTTTAATTCCGATAGTTTTTGATTAAGGTAAAAGCTGAAAATATGATATGGACAATAGTGTGTTTTCCTTAAATGGCTTCTCGCTTACGCGAACATCAAAAGAGTGGCTAGGGACAGTTGGTAATCCGGTGTACTGTTGACGGTGAGCTATGTTCAAAAAAGGAATTGGATAGTAAAAGAAAAGTTTCCACTCGAAAAAGATGGGTCCGGTAATTCTACTAGTGTAGAATAAGTGAAAAAAAACAAAACAGAAATATAAATTATCAGATAGATTTCCATAGTTCCTTGGCTTCCCTCTCTTAAACGCCCTACAATCTCAGCTGTTTGATGCCTTCACTTTAATCATCCTTCCAGTATCATTTTTTCAGATTTCACATCTGCAACCACTTCATTCGTTCTTTTCACATACTTTCCTTGTAGTACTGATCATATTTTGTTTGAATGTACAACCTTTTCTGATTCTTTTCTACTAGAACTCGACAACTCTCCTCATCGGTGCTTTTTTATATTCTCCCATTTCCTCCTGTTTCTGTTATTCCTGCCTTTGAATTATTTTCATTCTCTGTCCTTAAACGTTTAATAATACAAATTTATTTTCTCCTTCCTCCGATTTCTTCTCGGGCATTAAATGTCCCTTTGTATACAAGTTCATTAAAAAAAAAAAAAAAAAATGCTTTTGTGTGGTCAACAAGTAGATGAATGCATTTAACGGGGAGTCCGGTTGACGTAAATTAGGAAGAGACAAATTAAGGCCAGCCGCTGATACGATGAAGGAAAGATGTTCGTATACAGAGAGGAATTCGATGTATCCGATTTATTTATACAATTAGTTTGCTGCAAGACGTGTACACATGGGCCGCCGGCGGGCAATTGCACTTGGTAGCCGAACTTAATGAACGCCGAAGCGGGGCATGCATTATTAATCGATGCTATTTGCGCAGTGGTGCACCTTTTCACATTTACTTAGTTGAAACTTTGATTTTTTTTTTTTTGTTTTTTTTTGACTTTTTACATTTTAGACATTAAACAACTAGCGTTGTAGTTAATTTTACATGTCCCACAATGTGTAGCGAGTGAAATGTTGCATTAGGTATAGCGCGATGTTTGTATTCCGATAATTTCGTATTGCTTTTTAATAAATATATTTCTTCTTTTGTTTTAACCAGTTTTATCCTAAAATTATTTGAAATTTACACAACTACGTTATTCATCTATCGCTTTGGAATGATCTGATACTGTTTGACGAGTCTTTACCGGCTATTAAATAAATACGTTTTAATTACTTTTTTAATCTGAGGGCAACTGTTTTTTTTTTTTTTTAATACAAGCGTATCATTGTATGTAGCAGCCTAGATTAGAAGCCGGGAAACGCACACAAGAGTTTAAATTTTCTCTTTCAATCCGGACTTTTTGGGAAGAAATAACGAAAGACACGTGATAAGTTTTGAGGGCCATTTTGCAGTTGAGACTTGAGGTTAGAGGCTAATAATTCTTGTTTTTTTTTTGTTTTTTTTTTTTTATTTATTTATTTGAGAGATGCTCGACTGCATGGAGGTTAATAATTCTTGTTTTAAACGTAAACTGAGAGGTTAATTTTTTTTTTTTTCATGAACAAACATGTACGATCTTATTGATCGAAAGAAATCCCAGATGGTTGAATGAGTGACGTTTCTTTTCGTCGAGAAAGTGTGTATATCTCAGCTTTGAAAACTACTTATACACTTTTTTCTCAAGTATTCAAAAAGTTCCATCCTTATAAAATCGAGAATAGCGTTATACTTTTAAAAATAATCAAAACCGATTACTTTTAATAATTAATAAAACACATATTTCCAAAGTTTTCCTGCTATGATAACACTCTCGATGATTGCTCTGTCTACTCTGATAGTGAAGCTTATGTTCGATTCGCGCGATATAATCGTTATTAAATCAGACTAAGTCTCCAGTACTGCAGCTAAATTTCGCCAATTAGTCAAGTTTCTCACTAAAACCAATGTAAAAATGACATTATTCAGTAATAATTCATTTCTGTGCTAGATCGATAATTGTATGCAATGTATTTTTTTAAGAGTTAACCGAAGAATGATGGATTTTTCATAATTTTTTACTCTCATTAACTTTAACATGAAAAAAAAAGAAAAATTTTAAGTAACATAAATTTTAGCTAATCATTTAGAACACTACCAGAACCGTTAGTCTTGTGTAGCATATTGTAGACTTCAAGGGGAGTACCGAAAATATCCACGGTATACTGTTTTCACTTTATTTTCCTTCTTACGTGTAACAATGTAAATATTAAATAACTTCAATTTATGTCGTTCGGCATCAAAAATTTCCTGACATCTTGTACATTAGAGGAAAACTTACTACTAAACATTTAGGTTGATTAAAAGCACCGCATATTTAGTACGTATTTCTTCTAAGCTTAATGAGAAAATACTAGTGTTGAAATTACCTGTTTAGAAGAACTCAGTGCCTGATCACATCAATTAACTTAAATTTACAGTATTTAAGTGTACTTCTTTGCCTTTAATTTATACTAATTTTATTCCCAGCGACTAATTCCAAATTGTGTAATATTTGTACAATAAAATATCGACCGGGAAATGACGGAACAATTATTTTACGGTTTTTATATGGCGCCGTTGAAAAAGTAGCGATGCAAATTTAGAGATACGCTACATACTAAATGGAGAAACTGTTTTAAATTTCGCGGGCGGAAAACAAACATATGAGAAAAATCGAGGGAATAAGAAGAAAATCACCTGAAATAAATGCAAACTTTTTTTTTCTTTTTTCTGTCACTCCGGTCAAAATATTGCTAGCACACAAACAAATTGACAAAAAAAAAAAGGGGGAAAAACAATTGTAATTAATATTAAATATTGTCTCTTCTCCGTGTCGATTGCAGATAACTAACAAAACACAATTTAGTTCACATCTTAATGCAAGATAAAGATATGAGCAAAAAAAAGAGAAAAAAGAGAAAATTAATAATAATGCAGTCTCTTCTTTGAGAGACAACATCGGCAAACTTGAAAAGTCACTACATATTTTTAAAAATGTTCTCTTAAAATAATAAACGCTGAATAGCGTAAATGTTGGTGATTACTTTATAAACAGGTATCGTCTTGTTGCGACCTTTCGTTGGGTTTTGTTAAAGAAAAAAAAACATTTTACGCTCTTACTATCGTAACTTTTCTCACAGACGGAAGGACTCATTATATTTGCTTTTTATCAGTATAAGCAGATTTGCATGAAAGACATATATGCTCATATATGAGTGCCTCAGTCATTCGTTTTTCAAGTGGACTCCTAATCTTTCATGTGAA
Source organism: Icerya purchasi (assembly GCA_039619475.1). Taxonomy (NCBI): domain Eukaryota; kingdom Metazoa; phylum Arthropoda; class Insecta; order Hemiptera; family Monophlebidae; genus Icerya; species Icerya purchasi. Next base: position 292,113,091 of record CM077116.1, on the reverse strand, counting down.
CATCGCGGAAGACTTATTTGATTCATACTAGCCATATTCGAATGACCGCTGTGAGTTAGTTACAAAAACTTACCATATTCATGAACTTCACTAATGTATAGAATGTTTAAATCTGCATCATGACTCATAAAAAGCAGAACGTTAACCATTTGCTTCAATATTCTTTAGCACAGTTGTTGCAAACGTTTGATACTGTTCGATGCAGATGTTCGATAAACTTCGAGTACCTCCAAATAGGGGCTGTCATGTATACGAGAGCCATTTGCAGCTTAAGGTACCCGTGAATTTTCTATTATGTCTTGATTCTGGAAATAACTTTTAATGAGCTACGTGAGCTCCCCAAGTAAGGCGACAATCGAAAATCATTTCTAAATATCCGACTCTGTTAAATATTTAACCAGCGTTTGTCCGTTTAAATGTAATGAAAAGGAAGTCTTACGATTTAACGTAAACGTAACCTGCTGACTTTTTTGATGAATTATTTTTATTTTCCAGTTAACAGCAAGCCAATCTTGAATCCGTTTTAGGGGTTTCTGAATGCCGATGCGCAAGCGGGATTCTTGTGAGTCTCTAGGTTGCACATATCACTTGTAAAAGGTGCTATTACTGTTGTTGTCAAGGCTCTGGAATATCCTCTACGAAAAAATATTAAGAACAGCAACACTATATTAGCCTTACATGGCAAAGTCTGTGAAATGGTGAATCTATTCGATATGAGTTTATTCTAACTCGATAGACTCCGTCATATAGATATGCTGCGATTACCTAAAATATATCATTTGGTATGCTTTGAGTTTAAATTACAGACCCTGGTGCCATACACGGTCGAAGTGCGCTGATTAATATCGAGAAACACCGCATCGCAATACCAACTTTTTCCTAAACTTGTCACTATTCGATCTGTTTATGGGTTTGATGGATTATACAAACGGAACCCGAACACTGATGATTAAGAATAATATTAACGCTGTTATTGTTTTAATTATTATTTCAAAAACATTTTGGTTGAACTGTTTAATAGGCTGATCAGTCTATAAGATAACGTGGTTCACTAGGATTTTTATTCTAGGTCAAAAGGATGATCGATTCTTTCCAACATCTAGGATGATAACATATTCTTAAAACGGCGTTAAAGATGTCGGTAAAGGATCCCTCTATAGGGCAACCGCTTTAATATGTCGCTAGTTTTAAGACTTCCTCAGATGTTTTCCTGGATTCAACGAAGCTACGCACTTACTTAAATTGAACACTGAGTATAGTTATTATAAAAAGGAGTCGTCTAAAGAAATTACCTAATATAAGACATTATCGATGTGTTATTTACAATGAAAACGTAAATTGCTAAAGGTCAGAAAAAAAAAGTTAAAGTATTACCGACGTTAGTTTACATTAGAAATGTGGCGAATCTGATAGCGTCATAGTAGCGCCTCAGTTATAACCTCATAACTGCTAGAAATGCTGTAAGTGTCTTAACATTATTCCGCATAACGTTTGACTGTGTGGTCTGATTCCAATGATACCATTTGTTTATTAGAAATTGTACCGATCAGTAGTGGTCCACGACATTACTGATGAATACCACACTGATTGGTTATCGAAAGAAACGTTAAAAAAACAAGTTTCCTTAGAGGTATACTTTTTCTTAATATAATCAGGCGAAAGTTAGCAGACATATTTTCATCAGAATATACAGATGAACGTCTAGAATTTTAAAACTAAATTGGTGATAAACAAGAATGACTTACAGGATTATCAACATTAGTTCAAATGCAGGTGCGAATAAAAATAGTTGAAAAAGCCCAACACAAGCTTATCACTGATGGAATTTGAACATTATACTTTTCAACCAATATCCTCGACTCTCTTTTTATGAAGTACAAAAAGTAGCAGCGTTTTAGATTGGTGTGTATCGTAGCTCAAAAATATTTGAACTAAAAACTGTGACACACGTAACGGTTAAAAAACAAAAGAGAACTCTAAGATTTATTCTAAAAATTTAAGAAAAAATGCGCTAATAATTAACGAATAACTATTGAACAGATATATAGTTCACAGTCAAGATATTCTTAAACAACATCAATACTTATTAGAGTCTCAGTAATTCAAATTGGAAAATTAAGAAACCGTAATAAATATTTTCGATTGAATCTTACGGCAAATAAGTGTATCGTTATACTCGTTTAATGTAGGTTTTTAATTGTTGCAATTTGAATTTGGCGTATCGCGAACCTCAAAGAAGTATTAATGTTAAAAGTGATCATCCGCTTATGTGCATTACTTTGAAATGTATTATCTTCTGTTCTAATGTTAATTTTTTACTTTCTAGCCTCGTTAAAATTGTATAATCTGGATTTTTAATTAAGTAGTGACATACGGAAATCTTCAATACGCGGTTTATAAACCAGCGGAACAGATTTCATCCAAAAAAAAAAAAAAAAAAAAAACGTTGCATAATCGTTGCGTATGTGTCTAGACGATATTTCTACCACACAGCATAGCAACGACACATCAGACGTTAGCAGTAACCCCACAAATTCGGAGCGACCTAAATAGAATGTAGTACGCAGTTGGTAGACCTTTGATTGAGTGAAATTCAAATCTCACTAATCAAACACATAAGTTGCCGTTGCCGATAGACTACTGTGACCGTATGTGATGAGTCAAAATAAAAAAGAAAAGCATTAATAAGATATTTAGAACGATACGAAGCAAATAATCAATAGAAGTGAAGAAACATTTTCGTCATGCGAAACTTTTACCGTACAAAACTTTCTGTCAGATACGTACCCGGTTATTAGGCTGCGAAAAAAGGTTTAGTTATCGACATGAAGGTTGGTTAACACTTTAAAAAGAAAAAAGCAAGTTTCAATAGTGATGAGGGTTATAAGGGCACCTTAAAATAAAGCAAAAAGAACAAAGTAAAATAAACCTCCTTTGCACCCTTAAATCGATATCAAAACAAACAAAAACTGACGCTGAATGGCTAAAAAATGCCAGACACAGCTATCAGTCAGGGAACTCTTAGAAACTACTATAAAAATGAGGCAAATTAATATTTGATCAAATTTTTTGAAATCCTCCAAACTTCTATTGGAAGTTTCACTTCAAAAAAGAAATCTTTCAGTTCAGAAATTCAAGAGCACACGGTGACGTAGTTGATGTTTCGGAGTTTGCTATGATTATGGCGTACGTAACTGCAAAACATGTCGGCTCTTTTTAATATTTTTAAAGTATAATTTTCTGTAACACATGTTTTTATAAATTTTTAATAAAGTAACAACACAGAAGATGAACTAAAACATTTACAACTCAAAAAAATATAGATTTATATGTTAAATAAATGAATTAAGGAATTTGTATTGTCTGCCCCCCTACACTCATCAGTACCGTTGGGCTTAGTTCATTGTGAACCTTAACTTCACAATCCGCGACGCCCTGTCAAGGGTATGGGACTTACTTTACTTATAACTTTGCATGGTGTAGGAAACTGATTAGGTTCGAAAGGATAGTAGGATCATCAGAGAGGATATTAGACAAGGAGGAGGAATATGTGTTAATCTGAGGAAATTGAACTGAGCACATTCTGTGAGGATCTGAAGAACAGAAAGATCAAAATTACCTATACTGCAGATTGGATCCGATGTCTTTTGCAGTAGATAACCATGTGTGAGTTGCGTTTGTCCCAGCCGGAGTCTGGTAACGGTTACATCGACTTAGGTGAGTCTTTCATGGTAATTCTGCTTAATTTGGCGAAGTTTATTTGAATATGGGATGGCCAGCCGTCGTTGGTTCCATAGTTTTTAAGTAGCGAACGAAATCTGAAATGGGTACCAGAGTGTCTAGAACAGGGAGAATCGCTGTGGCTTCTTTGGCTACTCTGTCGGCCAACTCATTTCCAAAAATTCCCGAATGACTTGGAATCCAGATAAATGATATCTCGCGAAACGAGGCAGATACCTGTAGTTTGACTATTTCCTTCGAAATGGGGTGTTGTTTATCACTGAAAACATCGGATATGGAATTTAAAGCCGCAACAGACTGAATTTTCCTGGTTCGAGAATAACTGAAGTGCTAAGTGGTGATTCCTTGTTGATATAGATATATATAATTAATTATATTCGACCGTTAGTCTCCTGAATCGGGTGCCATCTTCAACGAGAATATGTACCAACTGATTACTAGGATTCCGTAACTGTTCTGCATGTATCGTAGTTGAACTGCCTCAGTCTCTCTAACCGGCGGTATTTGTAAATCTTCGCTGCGTACATACCATGGCGCGCCGGCTGTCGATCGTAGGAGCTTTGATTGAACTCTTTGGACGATCACTACATTTGATTTAATTGCGGTTCCCCAAAGTGAAATTCCGCAAGACCATGTAGGTTTCAAGATAGCGTTGTACAGTAATGTACTTTATTTCCCATCGGTAGCGCTGACTTTTTTCGAAGTAGCTAATACTGATTGCGAAATCTGAGATTTGTTTCCGTTCGACTTCTATATGATTTTTCCATGTAAGTCTTCGATCTAGATGCAAGCCGAGATATTTTACGCTATTCAAATTTGGAATTGTTTTCTTATTTAAATTTATTACCGGGGGCAACTGCCCACTTTCTTCAAAGTAAATACAACCCCTGTATACATTTGGATTTATTAACTTTAATTTTCCAAAATTTATACATCATTTTTATTTTTCAAAAACGTCTAAACGAGATTGTAGTTGTTTCGTTACTGATGTGACATCACCGTGCGTAGACAGTATCGCAGTGTCGTTTGCAAACGTAACTGTTTTTCTATTGTTGTTTTCGGGAGAGCATACGTATATTATACTTGATATTAGCACAAATCCAAGCGCATTGCCTTGTGGAACTCCTGAACGGATAGAGTGAATGCTCGAGTATAACTAACTACAAAATATTTATCGGTATTTGATTTCGGATATACACGTTTATTTCTAAATGCAACAAAAAACTAACAGCCCGAACTGTTACTGAACATCACCGATGATGTAACGCCTGGACAAACCCTACGATAATGACCGTTGCTTGAATTAACTGTGTATTTGTTTACGTTAACCAGTTAATGTTTACAATTACTTCCCTTTTTTGTTTTCGCGGTGTTTATATAATCGAAAAATTCTATTAGTCATCGAGGTTTTCTAATTTGAAAAATTGTTTAATACTTGAAAAACTTACTCAGTCAGCTTAAGTAAAGTAAATAAAAATAGAGCGTATGCCGTCAACTTTTCTTTAACATTAGTCGACTATTAACCGAAACTAAAACCTTCTTTTTCATTTTAGCGCTGTTGCAATGTGGTAGAATCGATAGGTCCCCATGAAATTTTCGTACAAAGCAATGTCGAATATTTTGTAATATCCCAGTTATTTTTCGAACTTCGTCATGGGCACATTTCCAAACTGTCAGTTGATAGGCCGCCACAATGGAAGAGTTGATTTTAATTAATTATGTTATTATTTTTACAAAATGCAATAAATGCTTTTTTTTTTTTTTTTTTTTTTTTTACCCTGTACCAATATGTATTTATACTACAAACGGTGGTGTTTGTAACATATTATGCAGACCAATTTGGGACAACTAGAGTACAGTCCAATCTATCCATTGGGAGACTTAGACATGTAATGATTCATTTCTCTCTTACTTTTTATGTCTAATGAAAAGGAAAGTTAGGCAATTGGAATCGCATCTCGGCACCATTTTCTTTTTAGCCTCCTGGCTGGATTTCCCGGCAAAGTGCTTTTATACATTTTTCTAATGTTTGGGTTACGGTGATGTGATGATTTGTTGAAAAATTATTCATACTGTTCTTTATGAGTTTTTTTGAAGAATGGTATCCTTACATCATTGTGCAAGGCCTCGTTAGATACATACTTAGGGGCTGCTGTCATCGTTCGCAAAATCGTAGACTGTTGTTGTATCCGCTGCGAATTTGATCTGTTAGTACTACCATACAGCTCAATTCCGTTTTTTCATATCGGTGCGATATAGGTTAAATATATTTGCCTTTTTAACTTCAGACTTAGTGGCGAGTAACAACTTAGTAATGGATATAACGTCCTAGCACGAACTATTATCTTCGTTCACACATGTGCTATATGATATCGCCATGTGAGCCGCCTATCCAACATGATTCCTAAGTACATCACCATTTCCGATTGTTGTATTTCCATACTGTTAATTTTTACTTTAGGACACACTACCCGTTTATTTGTAAACATAACCTGTTTGCATTTCTGCTCGTTAAACCAGATACGCCAATCCCCCTGGTCCATTCCTGAATCCGGTTTACTTGTTGCTGTACTGCCATAGTCACGAATGCTGGATTGACGTTAGAGGATAAGATGACCACATTATGAGCAAACGTAGCTAATATTATTTGGTTTGATGTAGGCATATCGGCTATGTAAATAGTATACAGCGTAGGACCAAGTACGCTGCCTGCTAGAACGGATGCACAAATTATCCTTTCGTCGGAAGTCGTTGACTTATAAATGTTCGGTTATTCAGATATGAGACAAAGAATAAGTACAAATCCGGTGGAAGAATTCTTTTTTGTTTGAAAAAAAGTCCAGAGTGCCAGACACGATCGAATGCCCGAGACACATCCAGGAACACTGCTGAGTAAACTTCCTTTCTTTCCAACACCGTTGATACTGTATCTATAATCATATGGCATTGATGCACTGTTGAGTGATGGGCCCGAAATCCAAATTGGTGAGATGGGATTATGTTCTTTTTTTTCTAGGATTGTAAACATTCTATCCATAACGAGTTTTTCCATGACATTTAACAATGCACTAAGCAAAACTGATGGGCCTATAGGAGGATAAATTTGACTGAGGTTTGTTAGGTTTATGTATCATTAGAATAATTGCTTTCTTCCAATACTCCGGGTAATATCCACTTCGAATGATTGAATTAAATATGTGTAACAAATCATGATTGCGGTTATTTTTAGGAGTTGCGACAAAATCTCTCCCGTTGGCTTATTAGCATCTAGTGCCTTTTTCTTAGGAGTCTTTCTGAGATATCTGTATACCTCTTTTGGGGAGAATGATTTAGTTGGAAGTTCTAGTTGAAACGGTTGTTCCAATGAGCCTATTACATATTTCAAAAACGATTCATTATAGCTGTGGTACTTTCTAAGGAACCAGCAAAAGCTTCCGCCTTCTGATAATCTGTTTTGGCCCACTCATTATTACTGAGTTTAATATTATACGATACTGCTGCCACTTTTTCCTTGCTGATCTTGTATCTATAAACGCTTTATAAGCATGATAAGGAAAGGTCGCTGATTACAGACGTTGGATGTTCGGTATAAAAACATTACAAACGTTACTATAATCGATAGAACAATTTTATAAAATATATATATATATATGTATATGTATACATTTTTATATTTATAGCCTCTCTCAACAAATGTGCTTCTATAAGTATTTCAAATAAATTTTTAATTTATGTACCTATATTTTCCCTCCAAAAAAATTGTCGTTTGTTCTGTGTGGAATTGCGTTAGCAAAAGCAATCTAAACTACTTCAAATTCTACAAAGCTACTGTTCTTCGATAGTATTAAAATGAAACACGTACTAAGGTTTCACTCATTACACTTAAACACAGTAGAAGGTTTTTACACAGTTGTTTCCGCGGGGAAAACAGTTTTATCTGTTTTATCTCGACATATCATGAGTGTGCAATTTTGAAATATAACAGGTGTATAAAATTATTGACTTATTATTAGTTAGATGCTTAACGTGATTAACAGATTATCACCCGGCAAGGCCGTGTCTACGGGGGGGGGTAACCCCTCCACCCCATGAAAACTGCAATAGTTATTATAAATACACAAAAATCTGAAAAAAATCAATAATTTAAATGATTTTTTAGGGGCTTCTTACCTTGAAAAGAAAAAAGAAAAAATATGCTCCATATTTTTAGGTACTTCATTAATATTTTATACAAAATTTTTTATTACGAGTATAATCAATAACATATGTAATTTTTATAGCCTTTTATTCAACTCGGTTTGTCATTCTGTTTGTTTGGGGGGGGGGACCTTGCGAACGATTTTTCACCTACTTCCCGATGAATTAAAAAAGTGTCCGTTTGCAGAAATGCTTATTGTAGATGGCAATACAATATTATGCAACATCTGGGTTTCCAGCTTTAAAATTGGATCCTCGGGGCACTGAAAGCTTGAAATTTTGGAAAAAAATATGGGATGACACTCTCTCAAAAAAATATATATTATACCAGTATATATAACAGTTATTTAATAAAAATCCAAGAAAATTAAATGAAAGGCTAAATAAAGGCGAAGAGAGATCGTTTAAATTAATACAATTCAATTTTTTAACCGCATTAAATATTATATCGTGTCGTCACAAAAATAAAACAAAATGGCCGCCGAACCGAGAAAACAAAAACCAGCACAATTTCGGATACATTTGGAAAAAATAAAAATTTTTATAAGAGGAAACCATTTAAAGTAAAAAAGAAAAGCGTTTTTATTTCACTTCATAATTAAATACTCCTTTAATTTATATAAAATATTATCGGTAGTAACAAAAAAAAACTATTCTTTTTTTATTAATCTATATAGGCCTCTCAATGTATATGGTTGATTTATGCCCCCCCCCCCCCGGTTTGAAACGTTGGCACGCCACTGATGTATAAACTGGGAATGTTGAAACGTACTGATTAAAAGAGTTAATAAAAAAGATTACCCCGAGTTAAAAACATATTAATATTTCTCTACATATAGGATGCGATGTGTACCAGTGACGAATCCGCTGATAAATAACTTATGCTTATAACAAAAAGGAATAATACAAAGTGAATATTTATATATAAAAAGGAAGTTATTCTATTCTTGCTTTCACTCACTCTGTTCCGAATTTGGCCGCAATTAAACTTGAAGGTTGCTAAACTGGCACATAACCAAGATTCCTTTTCTTTCATCACCTTAAATTATTTTTATTGCTACGATTCCATTCCTCCTTGCATTTCTTTTCCTATAACACTCATTCCTTACCTTTCTCCACCTCCTAAACAACATGTCTCAGAATAATTCTTTAAATATTCTTCAGTGGAACTGTCGTAGCATACATGCAAATAAACAAGCGTTAGAGGGGCTATTAGACCTCTACAACATTCAAGTAGCATTGTTATCTGAAACTTGGTTAAAATCCACTTCAAAAATCCACTTCAAAGACTTCTCCATAGTACGTTCTGATCGTGTAGACGGGTATGGTGGAGTGGCTATTCTTGTCAGAAACGACTTACCATACCAGTCATACAGCATCCTTCCTCCTCCTCATCCTAATCTCCCTAATATGGCACATATTTCTCTATCAAATCTCCTTCCTACCCCTATTCACATCGCTTGTGTGTACAATCCACCAAATTCTAGTCTTGCTCAGCTTCCCCTTCACCCATTTCTTTCGACTCTTTCAAATCCATTCATCATTGGGGGTGATTGGAATGCCCATTCTCCACTCTGGGGCTGCTCTGGTCACGACAGCAATGGCTCTATCCTTGAAAACTTCATCCTAAATCATAACCTCTTCCTCCTTAATGATTCTTCTCCTACCTGCTTCAAAAACCCTTCATCTCCTAGTGCAATCGATCTTTCTTTCTCTTCTCCCAATTTTGGTCTAAACTGCTCTTGGAGAACTCTTGATGGCACTTTTGGCAGTGATCACTCTCCTATTGTTCTAACTCTTAATGACGTCCTACCTCCTTCATGCTTCAAACCTCTTCATTCTCCTCATTGGCTTCTCTTCAAAAGTGATTGGGGCAAATTTCGTTCTTTAGTCGATTCCTCTCTCTCTCCTATTCAGGCTGATTCCGATGCTCTATCTCAATACAACCTTTTCACCCAGTCTCTCTATTCTGCTCTTTCCCTCTCGTCCCCTCCCTTCCCTTCTAATAACTGTCGTAAAACTTCTGCTGCCTCCTCACTCTGGTGGAATGATGAGTGTAAAGCAGCCTTCAGGAAGAGTACCGACACTTTTAGAACCTTTCGCTCCTGCTCTTCTATGTCTAACTTCCTAGCTCACAAAGAAGCTAACGCTAGAGCCCGTAGCATCCTAAAGGCTGCCAAGAGGAATTCTTGGAGAACTTTCTGTTCCTCATTTTCTAGAGATACGCTTTTCTCTCAAATTTGGAAGTTAGCTAGGGCCTTTAAATTTCCCTCCTCCGAGCGCCCCCTTCATTCTACTCCTGCGTTGCCACATCTTCATTCCTTTTTGGACTCTATCTCGCCCGCTTATGTTCCTTCTCTTGAAGAAATTAGTTCCCCCTCTTACTACTCTACCTCTGAAAACCATTTTCTTTCCTCTCCTTTTCGTTACGATGAGCTCCTATCCGTTCTTAACAAATCCACTAACTCCACCCGCGGACTAGATGGCCTCTCATATCCAATCCTTAAAAATCTCTCCTCTTCCTCGTTGCATTCTCTCTTAGCTATCTATAACTCCTTTCTAATCTCTGGTCACACTCCTAAATCCTGGAATGATTTTATAATCATTCCTATTCCTAAAATAAACCAGTCTTCTTTCCGACCTATCTCCCTCGCCTCTTGTCTTCGAAAACTTTTCGAAGGCTTAATCAACAATCGTTTAGTCTGGTGGCTGGAGCATAACAATCTCCTCCCTCCCAATATGTTTGGATTTCGCCCTGGTCTTGGTCCAATCGACTGCATTAGTGTACCTTTCTATCGGACATCTACAAATCATTCCTAGATAGAAAGTTTACTATTGCCACATTCGTCGACGTTGCATCTGCGTTTGATAATGTTCATCTTCCTTCACTGGCTTCTAAGCTCATTTCTCTCAATATTCCTCCTATTCTCGTTACCATTATTCTTAATCTGTTCCAAAATACGTAGATCTCTTTTTCTTTCTGTTTCCTCCTTTTCAACAATCAGACGTTGTTATCGCGGCTTGCCTCAGGGTTCCTGTCTTAGTCCTTCTCTTTTTAATATTTATCTCCTTGATATCGCTACTCTTCGCATTCCTTCTTCTTCTCTCCTTTTTGCGGATGATATCCTTATCTACTCCACTTCAGACGTGCTGGCTACAGCTAACGAGAAGATTAATTGTTCTCTATCAGTCCTCAGTAGTTCCCTCTCCAGTGATTTTCTTTCTCTTTCTCCTTCCCAGTCTTCTTCTATTATTTTCTCCCTCCGCCCATATAATCGTGCTCTGGTAAACATCATCTCCTCCAACTATCCTATTCCCATTGTTAATTCCATATACTATCTTGGTCTTTTCCTAAATAGTCGACTCTCTTTCCAAGAACATATCGAGTACCTTTATATATCTTGTCTTAAGAGGCTAAATCTCCTGAAAGCCTTATGTCCTCTCAAGTGGGGCGGTGATCCATATATTCTCATAATTCTCTACAAATCCATCATTCGTTCCAAACTAGACTACTGTTCCTTCTTATACGACAATGCCTCAAACTCCCTCCTGCGCAAACTTGATAGAATCCAAAACTCCTGTCTTCGGCTCTGCATTGGGGCCCTAAAGTCTTCTCCCATTCTTGCCATTTTGTCTGAATCTAATATTAAACCTCTGTTTGTCCGCAGATCTCCGCTTGGTTACTCTTTTTCTAATTAAACGCCTCCCGATCTCTTCATCTAAACTTATTTCTTCCTATCTGTATATCAATGACCACTGGCGCTTCGTTCCTCACAAAATCCCGGTTCTTGCGCACATAGCTGCTCGGGTCTCTAAGTTCTCTCCTTATGTCTTTTCCCGCAATAAGCTTCCTTACTTTTCTTTTGATTTCAATAGTACATGTCTTCCCGTCTCATTCTCCTCTTTTCCTCTTCGTGCTAACTCCACTCCTCAGAGCACAGTGGTCAGTGAATATGTCCACATATTAAATTCTTCATTTCCCCGTCATGTAAAAATTTTCACTGATGGTTCCAAAAATGATTGCGGGGTGGGCAGTGATTTTACGGCCCCCTCGCTTAATCACTCGGAATCCTTCAAACTTCCTTCCTTTTGTTCCATTTTTTCCACTGAAGCAGTCTCCATTCTCCGTGCTGTCTCCTTTATTTCCTCTTCAAGAGGGATCTGTAAGTTTCTCATTATTACTGATTCCAAATCCGTGCTGCAAACTATCTCTTCTCCTCCTTCCCACTTGACTAATGATATCATTCTTTCTGTTCGTGCCTCTATCTCCAACTTGCGCTTAGCACGTTCTATTTTTATTGACTTTTTATGGGTTCCTGGCCACTCTGGCATTGAGGGAAACGAAGCAGCTGACTTCCTAGCTCGTTCAGCGTCTCTCAATGGTCCATTCCTTCCGCATTTTCCTGCCTCAGACATCCTTTTCCTCTCCGCAAGTCTCTATACCAGACCGTGGGTTGACATCTACCCTTCCTTTTTTGTCAATCGCTCCTCCTTCTACCTCCTCCTGCAGCCTACTCCCAATTCACAGCCTAGGTACCAATTTCTTCCTTTTTCTCTGCGCTCGGCTATTATTTCTTTAATCAGACTGAGACTTGGCCATTCCCTCCTTCCCTTTTCTCGTTTTTCTCTTTCTCTTTCACCTTCTCCCTTTTGCCCTCTCCACTCAACTGATCCTCCCTTTATATGTGACCCCAACCATATCCTTTTCGAATGCTCTACTCTTTTTCCTCAGTGCTCTCATCTATACGCCGAACTTTTGGCGTTAGATCTTCCTACCCCTTTCAATGCTTCCTTTATCCTTTCCTTCCCATCTCCAGCCGTTATTCCCCTCCTTCTTTCCTTTATACTTTCTATCTCCGATCGCCTCAGAATCTGAGTAGGTGATCTAAGTCCATGTAGTTGGGTCAGTGTTAACACCGAGCCCATTTAAAAAAAAAAAAAAAAAAAATACATAAAAAGGAACATTAAATACCTTTAATAATTTAGGAACTGTAAAGTGAAATGTGTGTACCACGCCTCCGTCTTATAAGCAAGAAAAATTGGAAAATATTATTTAAAGGAAAATTGCAAATACATTATAAGTAATCGATTAAAATGTTAACGAAGTAAACCGCCGATCTAATATTTCACTGGTTCGCTACATTGCCGCTTCTGCACCGCTTTTCGTTTGTCACAGTCAACAGATTTTCGCTCGAGTTCGCCGAGTGTATTTATAAATTTAGCGTCTGAACATAATTTTGCTACGATAAAGTAGCAGTAGCGTAAGTTTCATAATGAAAAGTATGCAGCGCATAATTGCATAATGCACATGTAGCCCGTTCAAAGTACAGAAATACCTGTGGTGATCATTAAACGCTTACTCCTGTTTGCCTATGAACGTTGTTGTACATAAGTGTTTGTATGCTTCTTAATGCTTTCTTGGTGACTCACTGTGCTTACAGCGCCTGGCGAACAAAACACGAAATCTAGCAGTGATCGAATCGGAATTCGGTACTACTCGATACCGGCAGACGATTGAAGCGTTTTTTTTCCTTTAATCGACTTCTCAAGGTTTCATACTGTCAAGCTTGAAACGTGTCCCGTTAGCCAAGTTAATCACTGCTGTCAGAGAACTTCTTTATTTTATAATTTACTTTGGAATTTCTCCGCGTGACAGAAGTACCTATTGATTCGCTACTGACATAGATGTACACAAAGATGTTCTAAGAGGTTTATGTTTTAAGAGGGATGTAAAATTTATGAATACTGATTACAAATATTGTTTATTTTTTTTTTTTTAGAATTATAATTCTATTACTGAAATTCTTTTTATGTTTCAGCCGAAATTATAGCCCAAATTTATAACCTTTTGGTCGAAATTGAAATGTTGACGCAAATCAATAAAACCTGAACTGTTAATCGTTGACGAGTTTCCATTTTAAAATTTTCTAAAAATGCTAACCGAAAAAAAATTGTTTCGAGGGATTGTATGCAGCTCGCGGAATTCCTCGAATAAAAACGAATAGAACAATATTGATGCTGCGAAGAAGGAAGGAATTATAAAAATACGCTACCTTTTTTCCGCATTGCAAAAATACAAAAATTTCACAAAAAATTTTCGTGAAAAACGTTTTACATCTTCATTTGCTAATGACAGCTGGAGCGAAGTAAAGCCACTGGATGCTAATATGTATACTCGTATATTTTTAAATAATCGCCTGATTGTAATGTTACGACTGTTCCGCGTTTTTTGTTCGACCATCTACAAATTCCCGTAGTCTGTGATTTCCTGGCGCAATACATTTTTTCACGTTTCTATAACTAGCTCTGTAACATCGATTCGGCGATACTTGTTTTTTTCCGCGGCAACTGAATCATTCAGCGAAGGATGCGGTCGCCGCGAAATCTACAGAATTTTTTACGCGGTTCAAATCACTGTTATAACCTCCATTTACAGAGATCTATTCGCAACCGTAACGAATTGAGCGTATCTTTAATAAGAAAGAAAAAAGGCAACTTGCATCCGACATATACGAGATATGTTTCAGCTGGACAAAAATTAAAATCTAAAATTTATCTTGTCTGTATGAAAAAAAATAAATTTTTAAATTTCTTCAAAAATTATGTTTTTTAGTTGTTAAACGTGTATTTATTTATTTCTCTTTTCTGTTTTGAATGTTTTTTTGTTTTTTTTTTCATTTCAGTTTGGTGAAAACAACGTCAGAAAAATCGCATTATATTGATCGTCGAAAACAATTTCAATTTCGAATTTCTAAATTTCGTAGTACATTTGGAAATAAACAACGAGACGTTTTTTTTTCGAAGTGAAGTAAAACCTTTATTTGTATCTTTGCAAAAATTTGGCCACTATTTCCTTTATGAAATTTTAAACTATTTTTCTCTATATTTAGCACTTTATGAGCACGGCGCTAGCAGGGTCAGTTTCCTGCACTGATTGTGCCGAGTTAAATGTTTGTGATGCAGGATGATCTTAGATTTTCTACCGACTATGGACTGGGTTGCGACTGAAATTTTATTTTCATCCGATGTCGTCACTTGCAGAGTTACAAATTATCCATTCTAAAAGACTTGATTCTTTTCATCTTACTGTAATTTTTCAGTTTGTATTTTGACAATTTAATGCAGTAAATTCGGCCGCTGGCAAACGGAAATAGTGCATTAGAGCAGAAATAGCAACGTACGAATCTCTTCCGATGTTATTTCATTATTAATTACGTTGGCAACGTTCAAATTGAAATCGCTAATACGTCCGCTTCAGGAAGCATCGTTTCTTAAACTCATTGCCGATAAACCTGTCTGGATTTTCAGAAATCACCGTAAAATAAATTTGTAACTAATGTTATCGTCAGTTCTCTTTCTTGTTTATTAACGTTTTCTTTTGTAAAGCCCATGATGACTAAGGTAAAAAGTATATTTAACATATTATTTGCTTTGCGTCACTATTTCTACGTAATTGCAAATAGAAATTTCACTTCTAAATAAAAGAACTTTCTTTTCATCCGCGGTAACTGCACTTGTGTGCCATACTCGAACACGCTGCCGTTGCGATTAATAATCTCATTAGGAACAATTTCTATGCGCCATGATACGTCAGCAAAAATTAATACTTCTTAATATATTTACGTAATTAATTACACATGTTTGTAAATTTGTTCCTTTCGAATTAGAATATTTACAAATAAGCAACATTTTCCCAGTTAATTACCAAATAACATAAATTTAATTAATTCCCTCCCCTCTTTCGTCTTATACTATTTAAACCTTCTTGTTTTTCAGACACTTATTCTCGTTACGCTTTATTCGGCGGGGGTCTTGTTTGTTATCTAATATTATTAAACGAGCAAGGAAGTCTATATATATATATATATTAAGATATATTAAGATATACACCTATATATATTTGTACGTCCCTCGATCTTGAAAACGGCTCCAACGGTTTTTACGCTACTTGCACACTAGGGGTATTTTGAACCAATAAATCGATCTGTCAAGGCCTAATCCATAACAAAATTCGTTTTCGCGTGTTTAAGGGGGTTTTCACGAATTCAGTAGTAAATCGCAAAAACGATTATTTATTAAGATTTACTACTGGCTATAGCGATTTCATTTTTCATCTTTAAAAACAATCACTTATGGATAAGAACCATTAATTTTTTACTTTTTTGTATTAATTTTATATTTAAATAAGAAAAAAAAAAAAAAGAAGGAAAATCGGTTAATAAACAGAGGAGAAGAAGGTACTGAACTGTTTTGTCTTTGCCTATTTGTACGTATAAATATTAAATGTTTTGCGTATTTGTATATGGATCAATTACCATGTGCCGTCACTAATTCAAATACGCCATTTGGAGGAAAAGTTATGGTTTGGGGTAGCGACTTTAGACAATGTCTACCAGTCAACCTAGAGCAAACCAAAACGAGTTAATAGATTTATCTATTAAGAACAGTGATCTTTGGAAACTGTTTACTTCTTTTTCGTTGACAGAAAATATGCGCGTTAATCCAGAACAAAGAGAGTTTGACAATATCTATTGAAAGTTGGAAATGGAGAACTACCGTTAAATGCAATGGATGAAATATACGAATTCGAATGGCAATCTTATCGACGAAGTGTTGGGTATTGCTTAATTAGTAGAAATTATGACGAAATGAAAAACAGAGCTGCACTCGCTCTTCTAAATAAGGTCGTCAGTAAAATGAATTCAGCAGTTATTGACAAACTTCCAGGGGGGACAGTAAAATATACAAAAGTTACGACTCTGTTAAAAACAACCTGAAGGAGCACCACAGCTGACTACAGAATTCCTCAATTCTACTAATGTGGCTGACGCTTATCACTGCACGAATTGAAAATAAAGGGAAACGATCATTATAATGCAATTCCGTAATTTAGATGTTTCAGAAGGTCTGTGCAATGAAACAAAACTGATTGTGATTGAAAAAGTCAAAATTATTACCGGGAAACAATCAAGCAAAGAAGTACATATTTCCAGAATTACGCTCGATTCAAACAAGGCTAATATTGGGTGCACAATGCAAAGACATCAATTCCGGTCAAGACCTGCTTTCGCAATAACAATACACAAAGAACAGGGACAAACATTTAGGTCCGTTGGTGTGGATTTTTGAATGACAATTTTCATTCTTGGAATGCTTTACGTAGCCTTTTCAAGAGTTAAAAATGGAAACAACTTGATGATACGTTTACCACCAGAAAATGAACACCAGACTCGTAATGTTATATGGAAAGAGGCTTTAAATTCATAAATGTGTTCATAAATTAGTTTTAAAATATTTTAGTTTTTGAGAAAATATATATGTATAAGATTAAAATATAGTTAAAATTTTTGCATATAAATAGTTTATATTCAACATTTATATACATTTATTTCTGAGGACGGCCATGATTTTGTGAGTCGAGAAACTCTGCTCGGTGCGCCAGGTACTTCATGTTTAAAAGTTCCGAATAGGATATATGTAAATAGCTCGAAAAATAGTATGGTAGTTGAATTTTGATTGGCAAATTCGTAACCATCACAATCTTTTATACATCTGATTATTTTGATGGTAACCCCGACAAGCATTTTACTCTTACCAGTATTTTGTATCGAACAATACGTATCCGCTAATCGCGAGATTTATTGTCACGTTTTTTGGGTTTTTTAAAAACAGACATGCTGTTGGGCCGGAGGTAATTTCAAGTTTTGCGTGGACGATTTCGCGAAATCGACGATTATTTATAATTAGCGTAATTATTGCAACTCAAAAACACATACATATCTCTGTTTCCCCGTGTAGTGCAGTTCACTTTCGTGTTTCCTCGGTTGCTATCTTTTTATGTGAACGTTGCATCGTGCTTATGGCGCTATCTGTCGTTTTCTTGTAACATTAATTTTATATAAATTTCTTTCAACTCCGTGATCACGGCTGCACGCAGTGATTGAAGGTTGAGAGTTCTGATAAAAGGGCTGTCTTTCTTCCCTTATCCGAATTTAATATTTTTTCCCGATTATGTTTAATTGATCTCGTTTGTTGACTTAAACTATTTCGCTGACAGAAAGGCAATCAGCGCGCTAGCAATAATATCAAAAAATGTGTATCTTTTTTTAGACCATCGAAAACCTCATACTACGTCAAATTTAACTCTAATCGGCGCAAAGAGTTTCTATTTCTCGTAATTATCTTTATCGACACATACGACTCTCGTAACACGTGGTCAAATTTTATAGAGAATTAAGTGTAAATTTAAAGAAAATCAACAACCCGAGTAAGGAGGTATTTAGTATTTTTTTAAATAAAATTTCGGTTTCATTTTTAAACAAAATTATAGATATTACCGGTATGTTAATTCCATACACATGTTGCAACAGATAAGCAACTTTGAATTTTATTATTATGACTCAGTTTTCCTTCCCCCCAATTGGTCGTCGATAGGTCATGCCTAATCGCATTTGCTGCCCTATTGCTGGGATTCTAAACCTAAAAATATTTCCTATCATCTTCTCACTGCAAAATTCTTATCCGGGACCTAATCTTTCTATGCAGTTGGCCTACGCTTTATATTTTCTGTTTTGGTCACTGATGAATGAAAAAAATGAGTAACAAAATAAATTCAACGTACGCGGCCGCATAAAATAAAACCATTTGTGCTACTACATCATTAATATATATATATATATATATAGAAATTACTGAAAAATCTTTAATTGCGTCTTTTTCAGAATTTCATTTTATTTTAAAATCGGATTCTTTTCGCTCAGATAATCTCGAAATCGTCCGACTGGTATAATTTTTCAGCAGATTTTTGTCCAAAATGCAGCGAAAGCCTCGCTGCAATGCAAAATTAAATTTAAATACAACGTAAGTGCAGAGTTATTCGAGTTAATGTTACAGCGAGATGGTTAGGCGATGATCACTTTCGAAGTCAGCGGGACAAATCGTGTCAGGCTTGCCGCAAGACTGCTTGTCGTAGCCGGAAACGCGAATGATATCATCATCGAAATGATATCGAAATTGCGTTTTTCCTGTGTTGGCGTAAACATTGCAGTTGCTCCAACGATCGACGGTAATTGCATGTCTGAAAAGGAAACAGTCACCCAGCGGAATCTCTCTATCGAGAAATTTCGGAGTGGGAAGGGGGGTAGCGGATTATTGTAATTAGTCTAGCGTTGAAGATAACACTAAAAGAAAGTGCGGCACGACAACCGAACATAACTAGATAATAACGAATTGCAACAGTAATGATGGAAATAAAATACCGCTTACACTGCAAAACACATCGAACCAGTGGTCGGGGAAAATTTTTGATCATGCGCCATTGTCACGGTTTTTTTAGCCTATCTATGATGTAATTTTCACACAACATCGATCAACGATGCGCCTAAGCAGAGAAGTAAAGAACCGTTCAAACTATAAAGATCCTTCGTTGCATCAGGTTATCGGCGGCCACTGCGATTTCATCTGCCGGCCCTAATAACACCGATTAATCACTACTGAAAGTGATGTTTTCTATAGGAACCTGACTTATTGGCTAAAGTTAGTTTCTCTTAGTGTTACCTAGTAACGTTAGGAATAGATTACATTATTTATAGCGAGGAAGAATTGATGTTAGTAAATTTCCGATTTTAAGATTAGCTACGAAGGCGTATAATTTTATTTCACTTAAATTTCCTGAACTAGAACTTAAAGCAGTTATCCTGAAAGGAATTTTTTTTTGGCCCGAACAATATATAATTTATTTGGCCAGCAAGCTAACGCTCAAATCAGACTGAATGCACGAAAACAAAACAAAGTAAAAAAATAAGAAAACATTTTCTTGCTTTTGTCCAACTATTTAAACACTACTTATACTACTAGATAGTAAGTATAAAGGAGGAAACTTCATCTTGCAATATGGCCGTAACTGCAGAGCAGTGCCTACAATGCTGAGATAAAATTTAAGGAAACAGAAAGAAAAAGAAAATACAAATTAACATTGATCACATCCCGCAATATGGCCACAACTGCAGAGCAGCGCCCACGATGCTCAAACCCGATAATCAATAATAACGTCATGTGAAAGGGAATAATTGCTCCACTCGGAGTAGACAAATAGAAAAAAAAAAAAAAAAAATCATTAATCCGGACATTGATCGGATTTTTTAAATTACAATCCCATTTCTTTTGATAAATAAAAACAGAATAAACAACGTATGATAGAAACAAATATCTGAAAAATGCAGAATGGAGGATCTAAACCACAGGACATCTGTTGTTCAAAAAGAGAGGTTCAGGAGAAGATGTGCCGCGCTACTTCACTTTAATACTAATACACCATTATTGTTTTACTGTGTTTTTGCTTTCCAATTACCTCTGTCCGAATGGGGATGGTAGAAATTAGTTCCGACAAATTTTCTCTTTAATATTATTTTTTTTGCTTATTTTTCGATTCGACTTAATGCAAATTAACCCTATATTTAATCTTTAATTCGTTTTACCTCTTTTAATGTCTTCTATTATATTATATGTTACTAATTCCGTGTCAAAAAAAGAAAATTTCCGACATTATTTTTTTGTCTAACTGTCGCTGAAAATTCAATCTCGCTAGAGAGGTTTAAACTAATATTAATGGTAAAGCAATAAGAAATATTATGGTATATTATACGACGACGGGGGAAAAAACTACCAAAAAACCCATTTACATCGAAAGATTTCTATTGAAATCAAAAGTGTCTCATTCGACTATGGCATTTTATTTTTTCTATTTTCGGAGAATAAATCTGTGCATTCTTAGGCAAAGGAGTTATTCGAATAGACGGAAGTATTATGAGCTTAATTAGCGCATTTTGTGATAGTGAAATTATGATACTGATATTTTATTTCGAAGAAAGATACAGTTGTATCAACAAATGCGTAGGAAATTCTAAAGCGAACCTATCCCGTGGTTTGAACACTGTGGTGTTACCCCCCCCCTCCCCCCGCGCCGCCACACACACACACACACACACTTTTGACTCATTGTTACCTTAACCAAAGTTGAATGTCAAATATTATTTTACCTTTTATTAATGTAAACTGTAACTCTCCGTGAAAGTTATAAAATTTACATTTTGTAAAAGCCACAACGAACAAACTTTGTTGTTACGTATCTTACAAAAATTTAGTTTTCTATCAATGTTACGGAACACGCCTTGGGAGAAAAATTTTTTTTTCTGAAATTTGGATTTCCCAGCGCGCCAAAATTTTAATAATACGAGCTAAGTTTTTCGGCATAAAGCTCATCTCGTTTAAAACGTGGTTTGGCTTTTTATCCAATTTCTACGGCTCAGTGATCACTTATGAAAAATATTTTTTTTCGCCATTTTTTTGTTTTTAAAAAGAGGGTCAAATTAACCGGGTTTCAAAAATATCATTGCTAATTGCTATTAATATATATATATTTTTTTTTTTCTTTTAAATTTCACGCTTAATAGGTTATCTGGTGCGATTGAGTACCATCGCAAATGGACGCGCATAGTACACCGCATGATTTCTACTATTTTCTCTTCTCCTTGTTTATTTTCCCAGTATCAGCCGTCCTGTCACTTCTTCCATAGTTCGCCTTCGTTTTAATCATGGTCTGCTCCCGGCTTCTCGTTTCCGCATTGCTCTTGTTCAATCTCCTTTGTGTCCCTTTCATCTTCCTACCTTAAATTTCACCTGTGACGCAAACCACGTTCTATTCGAATATTCCTTTATTTCCTCAGAACGCGCGATCTTTTATTCCAATTTGCTTAGCCTTGGCCTCCCTGCTCCTTACAGTGCCCTCTACATTCTCGCTTATCCATCTCCTTCTGTTGTTTCTTGATAGCCGCCTTCATTTCTTTCGCCTCTAATTGTTTTTTGATATAACCTGTCACTCCATATGCCTTTCCATTCTTCTAATCGTTTCTGTTGAGTAAATGTCCTGTGCTGACATGTCCATAAAATAAAATAAAAAAAAAAAAAAACTATTTTTTTAAACGGCATATTTTTTTTATTAGAATACAAACTACGAAACCGACAAAATTTTGAAATTAAAGAAATGATGATTGTAAATGACTCAAATTAGTATCAATATTGGTTATCATTGAAACGTAGATTCGAAAAAATAATTGTGGTTAACACCTAGTAATACTTTTTTCATTAATTCAAATTCGTTTAATTAACGCATTCATTTCCTCTTTTTAAAAAATAAACACTATTTAAGTATTGCATTTTTTTTTTTTATTTTGAAAATTTAAGAAATGGGACAATTAAAAATCTAAGAGGTTGACCCGTGAAATGACTAGCAAGCCTAATTTGCTAGTGTGTGTATATATATATATATATATATATATATATATATATATATATATATATATATATATACACACACACACACATATATATATATATATATATATATATATATATGTGTGTATATATATATATGTGTGTATATATATATATATGTGTATATGTATATATAAAATACTTGAAAACATGAACACAACCTATCAAAGTTATTACAGTACATAGCCACTTGTTATTTATATTTCAATTATAGATTAGTTTAATTCGAAAAGTTTTATCAGTGTTCTGTTGTTTACCGATCAAATATAAAAAAAATTCGTTTACGAGTGTAGTTTTTTTAATTTCATTTTTACCGTATACAAACGAAACTTTTCATAAACAATCAATGTAGGATCGCGCATATTACTGCGTTTTAAAAAGCTACATACGGAATGTAAACAAATTACAACAAAAATTCTTATAAATTGATAAATATGTAATTTTCGGTATTTTCTGCGTAACCGAAAATTTGAATTTTCTAAAGTTACATAACTGCCGTTATTTTAACCTATTTTAAGTAAAAAATCGTGGCTAAACTTTGAATACTCGAAGATATTTGGCCTAATAAATATAATATAATACATCAAAACAAGAGCTACAAACGTCCTAAATTTAGACTGAATAAATGTATAATAAATAACTGGCTGTGTACGTAGAATGATTATTTTTTCCGCGTTGATAACACTTTGGAAGATGGCTCTTCAAAGGTGGAAACATTTCATTTTTTTTTATTTTATTTTTTACGATACAAGCGATGTAGAACAGTAATAAGCAGAACACGAAAACTACCGCTATTCTCATTTCTGCAGTGTTCGCCGCTGTAGTCATGAAATTTCAGTCCAACTAAACAACGTAACCATTCCATCATCAGATACCGTAAAATACTTAGGAATCATTTTGGATGAAAAACTTACATGGAAACTGTATATCAACCAACTAAAAACAAGCTGCACCAAAAAACTAAATTTAATTCGTAAACTGGCTAGCACATTGTATAGTTCAGATCGTTCTTCCTTATTGAGAATCTACCAAACACTGATTAAATCGAGGCTCAACTATGGCACAGTAATCTACTCTTCGGCTAGTCAAAATATCATCAACTCACTCACATACTGCTGCAAGGCTCGCTATTGGCGCTTTTCCTACTTTTCCATCTGATAGCATTCTTTGTAAACCTGGTATGCCTCCTTTCAATATTTACGGAGACCGGTGCATTTTAAACACGTGGATACGTCTTAAGTCGTCGGTCAACTTTCCTTCGCTGAACTCACTTCGACCATCACTTCATACACCGGTGCCCACTCTCTATAAGCAAGTCACTGAAATCTTGGATTCGATGCAATTCACTTTACCGCCGACATATCAACTAACCATAGCACCAACACCTCCATGGGTAAACCTGCATCTCGACATAGATCTTCAACTCCAGCAATTCTCAAAAAGAGAAACATGTCCGAGCATTGTACGTTGCGCATATCAATGCATGATCAGCAAATATGTCAGTTGCAAAATAGTTTTTACTGGCGGCTCCAAAACACCTGAAGGAACAGGTTGTGGAACAGCATCCGACAAAAAAATTATTCTCCGTTACTCTCTTCCGGCACTATTCACTATTCTTTCGGCAAAACTATTTGCTATAAAACTTGCAATAGAATCACTCTTCACGCCTCATATGTACAGACTCATTAAACGCGATTACATCAATTCAAAAATACTACTCTCCTCACCAACACCCAATAGCCAAGGAATTATTCGCACTCTTTGTACTACACAAGTGTCCGTGTTTCGTTCGCATGGATTCCATCACACGTTGGAATCCAGGGGAATTCATACGCGGATACTACGGCAAAAGAAGGCTCATTGTTCTGAAGGCTTATATAGTGCAAAAATCACTTCAAACATGGCAGAAACAGTGGACCAACATCCCAAATACGAACAAGCTGCGCTCAGTTCGAGATACTATTCGACCATGGAAAACCTCATTATCTAGCAATCGAAGGAATAATTTTAGTTTTCCTGAATTTAAGTTTGGAATTTTTTTACTAATATTCATTACCAGGATAAATATATAAACAATTTTGTTCATGAACTGTCTGTTGTTAAATATTATTGATTATTTTTGCACTCGCTTTTATTATCTTCCGCGTCGTGCAGTTGAAAAAAAAATTCTAAGATAACAAACCCCCCGTAATTTTTCAGTGCGCATGTCAACATTTTTGTCATAATTTTTTTGTCATAATGAGAAGATTCGAAGTTCGTAAGAATCTAGTCAAATTTTTACTTTTTATTTAAAATTTTTGAGCGAGGGCTAAAAAAATCAAAAATTATTCGTCACCACAAAGAAACTCGTTTTTCAGGTATCGTCACCTAGAACAAAACATTTTTAAAGGTGTCGTTATTTAAGCCAAATACCTTGGGGTGCCCGTTTAAAGACAGGCATCGGCTGCGTACGAATATGAACAAAAGAAATACATTTTACAACTTTTTCCAGCAATTCCGAAATCTCCAAAAATAAATCAGTGAAAAAAAATAGAGAAATGAAGAAATGTCTCTGCCCCGTAAAGACATTTAAACACATTTTAGTGTGGAAACTGAACTGTGTAAGACTGTGTAGAGACCGGTCCGTTAATTGGTTCGCCCATACATGGAGTATAGTAAAGTAAAGAAAGCCTCATACCCTTGACAGGACGTCGGCTGAATTAAGCTTTTCATAATGTACTAATCCCCACGGCACTAATCAGAGTAGAGGGACCACCAGTTCCTTTCTCTCGACCGCTTTTATTTACCCCCAGATTTCTCTCTGCTACCCAATTATTTTAGGCTGGGTGAAGCTAAGAGCGACTTGGATCCGGAACGAAATAAATCTCGATAACCGATGACATCTCTGATTTACACAGTTTAATGTTAAAACAAAGTGAAAAAATTGACTTTAATAAAAAAAGGAAAAAGAAAAAAAAAAGAAGGTTTTAAAAGATTATTTATAAATTACGAGGGAATGATTAAGTGTATGATGTATGTACGCAGAATTTTCTGACAGGTATGCATAAAATCATATGACGTTTCCCCCGCGATTTCCTTGTTCGGAGATATTTTCACTTCGGATGACAATTGTTTTTGGTTTCTGGATTTCTTAAATATAGATATGGACATTTGTTAAGCACGTCAAAAGTGCATGCTTATTTATTATCGGTTATTTTTTTTTTCTCGCAAATATTAAAACATTGAAAGAGCATGAGCCAAGTGTACATAGTATAAATACTGTTTGTGTGATAATGGTTGGGGGCTAGGCGCAAGTTTACCGATACGTAAAAAACTAAAAACGTTCATTCCAGCTTTGGCGCCAGTGTAAAATATGCTAATCCTAAATGTCGTTATTTATAAATAACCGAAATCAGAGGTGTGTTCTGTTCTACTTCGTACTTTGCTAATTAAACGACAATAGATTTTTGACTTTGCGACCAGCTTTTTTATACACATTTGTATCCTTTTTTGCTTGACGAGAAATTACTTCGCAAAAGTGCAAATGTTCGTAAAGAATGAAGGGACTAAGTAAATTTTTAAGAAGTTAAATTTACTTGTACGATCATTGTAACAAACTATCCATCTCGATAATAATTAAATGATAGACGTTTATTACTCGACGATTAATCGACAAAGTAATATTAACGAAATTAATTTAAATGCTTCCTTCTTTTTTCTTTAAATTTAAAACCAAGTCTTTTCGTTCCACCGTTAATTCCGTTCGAAAAAAAGTAACCTAAAAGCTATTCTTTTAAATGCGGTAGGAGATGTGCAACGGTGACGAAAAACTAGCGTCGCCGAGAGAACACGTGAATTCTCCACTAGGTAATTAATTACGCTTTGCCATTATGGAAAATAAACTAAAAATAGTGGTTGCAGCCGTGTGGAGTACAAGGTGTTTATGCGTAGAGATATGGCTATTAGTCATGTGATCGTATTTGTAAACAAGAAATCGTTGCACCGTTAATGTAGTTGTTGTTATCGGTAGTAGAGTTTTGTTGGTTTTTAGCGATAAAAGTTTTTTTCAGTCGAGTTTTAGCGCAGTAAATGAAGTTCCGTCTGAATTAATGAGAATATCGCTGGTAATTTTATAACTTAGAAAAACCGATTTTTCTTTTCAAGATTAACGTATTTTCCGTTTTGTTCATGTTTCAGCGATGCTGGGAATACGCAGTAATTTAATAAATTTTGCACAAGCGTTAAATTATTACATTTGCTGCACGTAACGTAATCTCACACGAACAAAATTGCAATTGCATTTTTCTTGCACTGTCTTATGGAGCTGAAAAGAAAAAATAAATAACATTTTAATCGTCGTATCTTTTCATTTTAGCTGACCGTTATATTATATAGTTATAATTGAATAAAAACGTTCTCACTAAGGTACCGAGATGAATGTAGCAATGATGATAAAAGATACACGCAGTAAGTAAACGAAACAAATTGCCGGATAAAGTATTACAGAAAACGTATCTTACTTAAATCGAAATCTTTTAATGGTATAATGGATATTTAATAGATGGGAATCAATTTACGATACCACCTGAGTAAGAAGAAAAAAGACACGAATTTAAAACGATTCACAAAATGTAATGCTGATGGATCAGATGACCCTTCCGGTTGGGGCTATTAAATATTAAAACTTAATCAAAGTTTATTAACCGAGAGAATTGACAGATATCTATTTATGAACGGTTTCTCTCGGTGCGGACGATATGATTAATAGATATTCGGTTTCATGATTCTCATAAGGAGGACCGTTTTGCTAATCAAAAAAGTAAATTCGAAAAGCAATAATTTGCGCGTTCGACTCCGTCAGTTGATTCTCTAGATCCAGGCCCGAATGATAAACTGCACAGTACTTGACGAAATAAATATATACATATGAAGTATATAACACATAAAACGTAGTAGTAAATTAAATACGAGAAAATACGAGTCGAAACAAAGAGAAGATTACTGATTTTTATTAATTTCTTATATCATAATCGATCAATGTGCGTTAAAAAAAAAAAAGAAGAAAATAAATAGGTATTACTCTTTATAGTTTTACTTTGTCGTTACCAAACAGCCCCCCTTCTCTAATAAGAATTAGTCGATTGACGTTGTCCAGCCCATTGTCGGCAAGTTAACCGAAAAACAATCGCGGCGTGTCGCGAAGGTAATTTCCCCTTCGGCGAGCTTAGTACTAATCGAGAAAGCTAAAATAAGATTCTACCATCGGTTGGCAAGAAGAGCAGACGGATTGCATTTTCCGAAGGTGTTCATCCTAGCAAGCACTGTGTAAAGTGGGAATCGCTGACAATTCGCTATGTCCCGGTTGAAAAGAAAATTTCTTCCCTATTGGAGGGTTTTTCATTCAGGAGGTACGGGTGGCCCCCTAGCGCTTTGACGGTTAATCTCGACAGAAAACTCCGCAGTAACTAACAGTAACCGCGATATTTTCCTTCTCGACAAAAACTATCAAATGTTGAACGACAACCGAATTAAGTTGTAGCTCGGTGTTCGAAGCTAGTTTGTAAAACGCGCGCCTAGCCAAAAAAAAAAAATAACGGAAAATAGCTACCCCTCCTAGAAAATATGTGCCTGGATAAAATGTGAAAGGAGGATGGACAAAGAAGTGTAATATCATCATGAAATATCTGAGGTCTTCCGTGAATCAAAAATATATCAGATATGGAATTGGAGCGATTGAAGAGGTTGGAATAAGTCATAAGCGGTTAGTTCACAGCAGAATGTGGGCATATTATGTGCATTTGTCCACACTACTTCAAATTCCTCCATTCGCGACGACAACAGTAAAGCTGAACTATTCGCTTCTCATATTTAGCTTAAGTCTTTACAACACATAATATAAACTCCCAGATTGATATCCTTTCCAGCAAATAAAACCAGTAACTCCTCTTGAAGTTGCACAAAATTTAGATAATAATACGAATCCCAAAAAGGCTCCTGGAATCGATGAAATTTCACCCACAGCGCTTCGAGAATTACCGCGTAAAGGAATTATCGTGCTGACATATCTCTTTAATGCCTGTTTCAGAATGTGAGATACGCACCAAAATGTTTCAAAATCGCTCAAATCATCATGTTACCGAAACCCGGGAAACCAACAGAAGTAGTAACTTCGTATCGACCAATCTCCTTGTTACCTTCCATATCAAAATTATTTCTGCGTTGAATAAAGCTGAAAAAAGAACATGGACCGCTTTCGTAGAAGTGTGTAATAATTTTCTTGGAAACAAAAAAAAAATGAAAACTACCAGAAAATCAACCAAGAACTTCTTTCTGCATATAAAGCTCTGAAATGCAACATGGCCCTTAAAATTCATTTTTTAAACTCTCATTTAGATTTCTTACCGGAAAATCTTTGAGCAGTATCAGATGAACATGGTGAAAGCTTTCATCAAGACATAGTGCACATAGAGAGGCGCTACAACGGGAAATGGTTAGAAGCAATGCTTGCCGATTTTTGTTGGTCGATTCGTCGCGAAACTCCAATAGAAAATTTTGAAAAGGAAAAAAACTACAAAATGAAATACTATTAATAGCAAGTAATTAGATTATCTAATGGTTTTTGATGTTTTGGAACAAATTTTATCGAATATTGTATCAGTTATAAAATATATAATTTAAATTTGAAGCAAAAAAAAAAAAAAAGAAGAGTTTTATTGAAAAATTACATTAAAAAAAAATGTATACGTGATTTGTAATTTTCTATACTATATTTCTATTCAGAAATATTAAATTTGTAATAATTGTGCATAAAAATCAGAAGGAGAAAAAAAAATTTTTTTTGCAGACCATTGTAATTAAAAACAGGAAATAGCCGGTGAAGAAACAGCAACGCCTAAACTGAAATATATAGGAACACGCTTCGTAAAAAGTGATAATAAATTAATGCTACAGGGACACCGCGATGGAATGCACAGTATGCTGTTAAAAGCGAACTATGGACCGATGAGATTAATATAAAAATGGTACAAGATAAAAAAATGTTACATTAAAAAATAGAAAAAAAAAAAAAAAGAAACGGAATTTTTAAGACGGGAAAACTACTGCCAAAATATAAAACCTGGGGCATGTAGATGATTTTCAATAATGTAGCGAAAAAGATCTTCTTTCTTTTACATTAGTGGGAATGATTATTTTGAGTGTGACCGGTTGGTGATGTATAGGTGCTAAGTGTGTAGTCATAAGAAATTACTGTACTAAATTAATTAAATTACTACAGTGATAAGAAATATTATTTTAGATGTATTGAAATGTTATTAGTAAATTGTAAATTTATGTCAAATAAACGATAATGAGGGTGACGGGAACTCACGAAACGGGCAAAATTGCCTTGTGAGACCCACAACTTTCTTATTTAAAAATAAAAAAAAAAAAAAAAAAATGACAACTTTAATACAAAATGACTGAAACGAACGTATATTATTAATGTTATTAGAAGAGAAAAAAACGGAAGAAGCTGTTAGATACCTCAATAATTACAGAATTCCCACAGAGATAAATATATAGGAGTTGAAACAAAAATATGACAAATATGCGATAAAATACGAATGATAACGGGAGAATAAGGCTAAATGTAAATTCGTATTTATTAATTCTTTTTGTAATAAGACGAGGAACGACAAGATTGAAAGTTGTCGAATGATGTACCCTTTATTTTTATAGAGTAGTCAAGTTTATTTACAATCTCTAGATAGAAACAGGTTGATTTCGTTAAAGGCGATACACGTGAATAAACGCGCAACATAAAAAGCTTGATAAAAAATCCAGAGAATGTACCAGCGATCTTTTGTATTGCAGATTATTATATGGAATAAATTTTGATAAAAATTAAAGATTCGTTAATTTGATGACGTATATTATGGGAATTGTTATATTTCTGGTTCATTATAATTCCTTGATTAATCAAACATGAAAAGAATAAATCGACGTGCTCCCAACTTCGTTAAAGTCAGTATAATATAGTCTTGATGATGCTTTTTCCGTTTCATTTAGTCAGCGCCCAGAGTAATCGGCTATCGCAAAGTTAAACACGTTCCTTAATGAGTGTTTTTATTTATTCTTAATTATGTGTACACTTTTGATTTCATATGTGCTTAACTGTTCCGGAATTGTCGAGTTTTAATTTTTATGCGATTTCTAGACCATCTCAGTATAGGATTATTCGGTACATTGTGTGTTAAACAATCTTATATTGCAAAAAATTCAGTGATAAATTTGGTAATCACCGTTAAGAGAACGACACTTTTATTTCTTCTTAACTACTTCATCGTTTTCATAAAATTCGACCATCTCAAAGGTAGCACGCAATTTCTTAGCGGCTGGACTATTTAGGGTCCGGTGCGCAATTTCGGTTATACTTTTCGTTGCGTTTAGTGTTTGGTGTACGATTCCGGGCTGCCGTTAACATAGATACATTTTCAATAATGTTCTGCTGTCGTCTAAGATGTTTAAAGTTTTAGTCAAACTCACATTCTTCATTTTTTTACCCTTCGTTTCCTAATAAACATTCCTTTCCTCTTTTTATGCAACCCATTCTTTCTCTTCATTCTCGGTGTTCCATAACTTTCTTCCTTTAATTATTTCTTCCTTGTGTCAGTTACGTTTTAAGTCTACTTTCCTCATCTCGTTATCGTTTTCTTTTTATTTTTTTGACAGACTCTCCTTATTGTACTTTACATCTTCCCAGTGATAATCAGGAATGTACTTCTCACCACATCCTTTTCGAATGTTCCGTCTCGTGCCCGGACGTTTCTTTCTTTAAATCTCTTAAACTTATTATTCCTAATAGCGCTGCATTCGTTCTTTCATTTCCATCGTTTCTCGCCCTTCATCCTCGCAATTCCTTCACCGCTACCATATCGCCGATACTGCATGAATCTAAATAGTTGTAGTGCTCTTGTTTGGTGAGCTTGAGCAAACCAAAAAATAAAACTATTAAATAAACTAATTCGCGTCACGATAACGGTATAATTCATAACCAGTTTCACACACTTCGCAGTATATAAGCAATTAGTTGTCCGTAAGAATACTCCTTAACTGATAATTGTCGATCAGTTGTCTGATATCTTCGACGAAAAATTTTCGAGACAAAAAAATTAACCAACTTTCAATGCTTGACCGAAATATATTTCAGTATAGTAGCGAAAAGCAGATGAGATTTAACCTTTTATATTAACTCGGTCAAAGCCGTCCTTGTCAGTGATAATTTAGATGTGTTTTTTAGACGGAACCATACTACAAAAGACGGGGACCGTTATAGTGCAATTCCTTTTTTCGCGCTATTAAAAATTTAGTTATGCACTACTAAAGAAACTCCGCTATCAGTTCCGTTGTGTGAAAATTACAGTTTTAAACTGATGGCGGAAGATACCTACATCGTATAATGTAATATAATATAATGCATAGCGTCTATTTCGCATAATCGCAAAATAACCTACGTATTCATCGATTTGTTACGCATTCTGCCATGACGTGCATACACGGTGAACTTATTATTTTGCTGCAGTATTCCAATTCTCAGCTAACGGTCATCTGTGTTGACAAGTTAATCGCAGATTTACTCGGAACATCGACCAAAACAACGTCGTATTTCTTTAGGATGAAACGCGTTGCAACACCTTTCGTAGAGATGCAGGTCGCGTTCGAACTTTACGCTTAGTTACGATCAATTGAAGGAAAGGCCAACTCTCGCTTCGTGTACTAGTGCGACTACAATAGCGCAATCGTTGAGTGGTCTATTCGTTATTATGACCGAAATTAGGTGATCTGTGTATGGCGTGCTGAAGATCGATTCTGTTCCAGTGCACCTCCCGCCGCCGAACACAAACCACACAGTTAATAAATATATCTCAACGGATGTAGGCGATGAAATTTATTTTTTTTTTTTTTTTTTACATATCTACAAGAACGTTCGAAAACACGATATTTCCGAATGTTTTCTTCTTTAAACTATTATAATCTGTTTAGCGGTGGAACAAATTCAACCTCCACGCTTAAGTTTCATATTGTAGCGTCTGTTGATTTATTCGAACTTCAAAAAGTTTGCGGCCAATTCGTTTATTTTATTTTTTTTTCTTACGTTTTTTTTTCTAGCTCAACCGCGACCCACCTTGAAAATAGTCTATAAATAATGAAGTGTAGCCATTACCTGTACCGTGTTTGTTGGCTAGTTGATGAAAATAATTAAAAAATTAGGAACATAAATAACACGCATTAAATAATGTTCTGGAAACGTTTTTGGAAATATCTCATTTTTAACTAAAAAAAAAAGAGAGTAAATGAAATAAGGAATAAAAATAGAAGAACAAAATTGAACTTGTTATTTCTATACTTTAGATAGAGGAAAATAAAAAAGAGAAAGATTAAAAATAAAAATCCTCCGCAAATTACGTGAAATTTAACGGTGCAGATACAGTTCAATTAAAAAGGAAAAATAAATTGCTACTTCAACGGCCATCAGTTTTAGAAGCACACCGTATGCCGAACGAACAGCGATTATTCGAGTGCTCATTTGCTTTTTTTGATATTTTATACCCTGTAAAAGTTTGATGCGAAATTCCAGTGCGGAAATTAGCGGATCTTTTTTTAATCCCAGATCTAGGGAAGCAGAAGTACAGAATTCCAATGTGCCGAAGCTACCCGGAAAGAAGGAACATCAAGAAAGAATAAACAGATACCGGTGAGAAGAAAAGGATCAATTCATCACCCAACAACACACTGATTATAACTGCAAAGCAGAGTCCAGAAGTATAGCATCTTAGATGCAGTTGCATAAATAAAACCCTCTTAAGTAAAGAAGAAAACATTAGGAATAACTCGATATGGACGAGCATAAGTACTTGGTAGGAAAAAAACCGATAAGGCAGATTAAATCTTGATATGATGAAGTATCGAAGATTGAAATCTAGCAATAATTAGAATGATTAGCGGTGAATGAAGAGAAGTGATACCGGGTTATCAAGGCAGAAAGAACAGAAAAGAAAAAGTATGTAATGGAAAAGCAACAAAGAAAAGCAGAAAGTTGACTATGGTCAAAAGGAGGACAACAGAGAGGGGAAATGATAAAGTGACGCAATTAAAGGAAATCAAGAAACCATGGATGGGAAGGCGGATGGCGTTGATGGATAAATAATGCGAGTAAAGATTATAAAAGAAGGATCTGGGAAACTATCTGCAGTATCGTTTTAGCTATATTACGCTTAGGAGCATAATAATGTATATCCTCCTAATGTATGTTCGGCTTCCGTTCCGGTTTAGGGTGCGCCGATTTATCTACAATCATCACGTTCTCCATTCGATCCACGTTGGCTCTGAGTCCCTACTCACGTCGTATATGAGGGTAATGAGATAGCGGATTCCTTGGCTAAAATCGCTTCTTCCTCATTTATTTCAATAAAATTTCCGCTTCCAACTTTCTACCCACATGGTTAAATTTTCTTACCAGATTCTGGTTATTCATGTTCCTTTCTTCTCTAAAAACTATTCCTTCTATCGGTACATCCAGCAGAATCTTTCTACCTATTCTCGGTTTTATGACTTTCCTTCTCTACGGCGTTCTGCTGTTGCTCCCATCATTCGTTTGCCCCCTAATCATACTCGGTTACCTCGCTCGTGTTTTCGTTTACATTTAACTCCCTTTCCTAACTGTCATCATCATTCGAATCATGTAGCTGTCTGTGATCTCAACCGTATCTTTTTCAAATGTCCTTCCCTCTCTCGACTAAACATGTTATTCTTTATTCCAATTTGTTGTCCGTTGGGTTTCCTGGTCGTTATTTCGCCTCCTATATCATGTCGCATCCCTCTCAGCCCATTATCCCAGTGCTCGGTTCCTTCATTCTGGCTATTTCTGACTGAATCAGTATTTAACTGATCCTCTCCTTTCTAGTTTGCTGCTAGGTGAATGTTCTTTACTGACGTGCCTAAAATTTAAAAAAAGAAAAAAATCATAAAAAGGGGATCGTCCGAGTGCGAAACTCTAAGTAACAGCTGAACAAGCAAATAGTTTGGTCTTGCAATTTTCCGAAATTTAAGCGAGATCAGGGGGGTACTCAAAGGACGTTTATGTAAAGTAAATGAGAGCGGAAGATGATAGAAATTAAAAATGGGACGGTTAAAACAATAGAATCGAAAAAAATTACGAAATTACGGTGATTTTTTTTTTTTTTTTTTTTTTAAATAAAAATAATAGTGAGGATTTCCATGCGCTGTGTTTAACTACTGAGGCTATTACAGCACATGGAGCCTACTTAGGA
The DNA here is from genome assembly GCA_039619475.1 of Icerya purchasi. Classification (NCBI taxonomy): domain Eukaryota; kingdom Metazoa; phylum Arthropoda; class Insecta; order Hemiptera; family Monophlebidae; genus Icerya; species Icerya purchasi. The sequence goes on along the minus strand of CM077116.1, from coordinate 292,078,532 downwards.
AGGTTAAACTCTATGGTATAGGCCGCTGCTACGCACGAAAGCCAACATAGCTGCGACCGCAGACGGAACGTTCGATAAGATCTTGGAGATAGAGGTGGTAGTGAAATAGGTGGATCTTGGTGCCGCAAAAGAGAAACATTCGAGAAGGAGGTGAGATGTAGACGGGGCGCTTGGTTGACCACAGAAGAAGCAGACATTTGGGGGTGCTTGTCCCGTGAAGATATACCCGTGCGAAAGGGTTGTGTGACCTGTTCGGAGGCGATTCAAGACAGAAAAATCTCTGCGAGAAATTTCGTCTATGGGACACCAGGGTTCTGTGGTTGATTTTATGCTTCGGAGGAATGTACTTGCGGATTTCCATTCCTGCTGCCATTCTTCTCCAGTTTGGTGCATAAATAAATGGGCCATTGTGGCGGGAAGAGGGGGATTACATGGCATTGGAGAGAATAGTGTCGCCTGAGCTGCTCGATTGACGCGCTCATTACCTGGGACTCCTACATGGGCCGGCACCCATAGGAAGGATATTTCAGAGTTTAGGTGGGATAGTCTGTATAGTAGGTAGTGGACTTTTCTTATCAGGGGGTTTTTGGGTTTTATTTCTGAAATAAGTTAAAGGGAATTTAAGGAGTCAGTTATAAGTAGGGCCTTTTGGGACTGGGGGTTAGTATCAGTATAGTGTTGAATGCAGAAAACAATCGCATATATTTCAGCATCCAGTGCTGTGCAACAATCATGCAGTCTGACTGACTCTGCTGTTTTTGATACTTCGAAGGAGCATGCCGCCGGTGACTGATAACCTTTTGCCTTCGCTCCATCTGTGTAGAGGCATACATGATCGGTGTAGCTCGCTATGGTGTTTTTTACTATTTGTACTACGTTTGGGGGATATTGTGCTTTATTGAATTTTGTGAGAGATATGTTTATATTTGTGATCGGCTGACGCCAGGGAGGTACAGTTATTGCGAAATCTGGTAAAGCTCTTGGGATTGAGGGGATTTGGAAATGACCCATAACTGAAAAAAGTTCAGGCACTGGATCGTTCCCAAAACTCCCATTGGGGGATATGGTGGCCGGCTCGAGTGACGGGGTCTTAGTATTACTAAGGAGGGAGCTCAGTTCTTTAAAGTTGTAATATTTCCTATAATAGGATAGTGGGGGACAACCTGCCAGTGCACACAAACTTACAACAGGAGTAGAGGGATGAGTGGAAAGAATAGACCGGAGGGCCGCAAAATGTACAGGATCTAAGGATCTTAGCACACTATTGGCGGCTGAGGAGTACACCTGGCACCCGTAATTTATTCGCGAAAGGATGATTGATCTATATATTGAAAGGAGTAGTTTTGGATTTATGTTGTATTTGTAATTCGACAGATATTTTAGGATGGACAAGGATTTTAGACATTTAGCTTTGAGCTCACGTATGTGATCGCGCCAGGAGAGTTTTTTATCAAATATTAAGCCTAGAAACTTAACTAATGGACGGTTTGGGATAGGAACACCATTTAGACTCAGGAATATGCTGGAAAGTGCGTTTTGGCGTCCCCTGTGGAAATCAACACATATTGTTTTTGTTGAGGAGAAGGTCAAACCGATGTCATTGGACCACTTTTGGAGCTTTTTTATGGATTTTTGTAGGATATTTTGAGCGTTTATAGGATGGTTGGATGATAGGGAGATGTTTAGGTCGTCCACATAGAGCCGGGACGTTACAGGGGCGGCAAGACAGTCAGTTAAGTCGTTAATGTAGTATATGAACAAGGTTGCACTTAAAGCAGAGCCTTGTGGTACACCATTTTGATGAACAACGATAAAGAACACTTTTACAATCAGATATCGGAAGAAATAATTTGCGATTAGGAAGGGGGAAGATAAATTCAGTTGCCCACGATAGAACCAGTGTCTCTTCAAGATGGAACAAAAATAAGACAATTTTTCTTTAACCCCTCTTTGGGCACGCCAGCTAAGGACCTACACTCAGAAACAGCAAGAAATAAAAATAAGACAATTTAACTTTATTAAATATATATATATATATATATATATATATATATATATATATATATATATAAAACACGTATAAACTGATAAAACATAAACATTTATAATTTAAATTTAAAGATAAATTTAAAGATAATTTAAATAAACTAAAATTCTAGTTGTCCCCAACGTTATGAGTAATTTTAGACCCATCACTATCAATACGAATGCAACTAGGAAAAAGTGACGTAATTAGGTGTTTAGAGGAGGAAATTACTTCATTAGAGAAAAAAGTCCGGAAGAATAATATTAAAAAAAAACGTAAATTAATGTTTGATTTTTTTTTTTTGTTTCTTTCTTAAATAAAATAACAACGGGAGAGAATTTATTATGCAAATAATAGAAATTTCTCTGTAAAAAAATGCTGATCTTGTAAAAAATAAGAATAAACCCGGGAGAAGGTTATTTGAATAAACAGGAAGACATTTGACAACGATAAGCTAAATAAAACTTGTAGATAGGTAGGAGAGAAATATTGGCCACTGTTAAGAATGCGAGAATACGGATGGATTTTAAAACATTTATTACATTATATACTCCTTTAATAATAAAACTGAAGAATATGATAGTAACACAAATAAATTAACCCCAACTTTATTACTCAATTATAACTTAGCGTAACTTAGTTATTTATTATTATCGTTGCTTAACCGTTACAGAATTTTTACAATAAACAGGTTAAACGTAACGCAATTGGGTAAGAAAATATGAGTTAATTTTTTTCGATTCTTTAATTCTGTTATTAACTGAGTGTGTAAAGTAAAAAAATGCAACATGCATTTAAAAAAACGAATAAACCAAATAGGAAATGCGAACCACATTTTCCTTGAATGTCCTTCCATTTCTTCAGAACGCGCGATACTGTATTCCGGTCTTTTGCGTCTTGGCCTCCCTACGCCCTACAGCGCTCACAGCATCCTTTCTTTTCCGTCTCCTTTGGTTATTCCTTTGTTAGCTTCTTTCGTATGTTCCATTTGTAATATTTTTCCTTTATAATTATTAATACCATCATACCGTTGAAGTGAGTAACGTCCTTAGCCGACATGCTCAAAATAATAAAAAAAAAAAAAAAAAAAAAAAAATAGTATAAACCATGTTAAGGAAAAACAACTTGGCAATTAAATTATATATCAGGTACATTTTATAGACTCTTGAACTTGACTGTAGTTTTTGTTTTGTGTGCGTATACTAATATTACGTAAATTTGATGAACCTTTTAAAACCGTTTTAACTCGAATGCTATCGCAGTTGTGTTGAATAATATTGACTAAGGGAATTATTTATAAGATAAGAAGGAAAATTATCAGGAAGAGAGGAGTTGTCGTGGAATAAAGAAATGATGCTTCGAAAGTAAGAAAGGACACTTCGGGCACGGGAGAAATGATACTGTGCTCAGAAAGCAAGTTCATTGCAAGAAGATAGGGCTCCTCAGGGGGCAGACTCTTTTTCATCTGAGGTTGATAATCCTATTGGTTAAAATTTGAATAATTAAGCACTCAGCCATTTAGCGGGGAAAGTAGGAGAGGCATAAAGTTAAAGTTTAGGGACTGGTTTTGATGAAGAAATACGACGGAGATAAAGAGTAAAGATTCGTGAGAACAGAATTCACAGCGCTGAAGCCAGAGAAATGTTGAGTGGCAATACGATCTGTGTAGATGAAGGCTGAAGTTGCGACAAAGAGCGTTTTAAGTTTTGAGGCTTCAGAGAACGGAATATCATCATAAGCCATTACTTTCTTGATTTCTCCTTTTTCAATAGATAGGCGTACATGTTTATTGATCGCACCGAGAGGCAAATCTCCCGAGTACTTGCACAGTGTTTAGCAATATATTCAAAAAGAAACCATTTTGATCATTGAGTTGGAGAGCAAATGTTAGGCGTGATTTCAAAAAATTCAGTTACAAACTGAAATTTGATCAGAAACAAACGAACCTTCGAAATAAATTTTCGGCCAAATAGGTTGTTATCCTAATACCATCTCTAGAACGATGAATGCGCGTGTCTTTCTAAGAATGCGGAGACAGGAGAAAAAAATGTCCTCTTTAATAACTTCTTCTGTAAGAAAGGCGTGGGCGTGAGTGCACCGCATCAGAATAGTAAAAATTTTGGAATATACATAGCCGTAAAATGGATTGAACGAAAAAAGGCTGAATTATTTTTCTTCACATAGATTTAGAAGTTTAACAAATCAATGGATGCAGTTTTTTTGTTTTTTTTAGGATTCCGCACATATAATCTACGTAATCCTAATAAGATGGTTCAGAAATGACAAAAATATCAAAAAAAAAAATTAACATACGAACGGTTTGACTTAAACTTCAAAATAGGATCATAAATTACAATTACTCTTTAAGAAAATCTATAACTTCAAACTAACCGATTACCCTGGGCGGCAAAAAATCCAAAAAACTGTCAAGAATATATAATATAGAATTTAAAACGACCTCAAAAATCACCATAATTCATCACCAGATAACCCTTTAAAAGAGAAATTCATAATATAGAACAAAACGCAGGAGCTTTTTCATAATATAAAAATTACGATTAAAAAATTATATAGACCCACCCTTTGGGGCCGAAAAAAACAGCAAAAAAAAAGGATATTTACTGAAACAATAGACTGAGTAAAAAAGTTTTGGAAACCAAAACGTATCTCAAATATATGCATAAAGAACCGCTTTATATGAAAACGATAGCCGAGCTAGCAACTTTATATTTAGACTTTCGGGGCGTCGAAAGCTCGAAAGTTTCGAAAAAAAAAAATTTCCCCGTTCATGTGATATATTGCTGGAAAGGTCGCTATTTTTCGGGAACAAAATCGTGTTTCTCGCCAATTATACCTAATGACTTATTGGAACAATTCATTCGGGCGCAACTAAAGCTGCAACCGGTGTCCAAAATGTCTCTCCTACGAGTTAATCCCTCTGATGAACTGTTCAGCCATGTGATCAGCTGGAGACGTCAAATCTATGTAAAACCTGAACCAGATCAGCCAGTTCTGCCGACATCCTTTCTATTCCCATTTGGTGACAAAATGCACCGAATTTTTCTTAACCTTGATGAATATACCTGCTTCAAATGCAATAGTAAAGGTCATAAAGCAGATGACTGTAACATTCCACAAGACAATTACTTAGATGATATACTAACAGAAGACAATGCTCCTTCAAATATAAAGTCAAACGAATATTCTCCTGGCCACACAGATCTCATAGCAACTGTATCAGCTAATGAAACACAAAACGTCGTACAACTGGCTCCTATAACCACACAACCGATTCAAACATTCATTAAAAACCCCAATACAACGGAGAGAACAAAACGTGCCCTATCAGACAATTCGTCCACAAAGACTCAACTAGATGAAGACACAACACTCATATCAATGAAGCCGAGTTACAAAAAAAGCAAAAAAGCTAAAACGGGAAAAAGCAGATCACAACGAAACCCGACCGCCACAGTTCTCGGGATTCAGAAACACAATCCGATTCAGAATCAAAATAAAATACAACCAAGTGATACCGAAGAATCCCAACAACATCACGCATCGCACAAATCACTTAATCTAATTTACGAGCCTCTGAAAAAGAACATTTATGAAAATGGATCGAGATATCGGCTGTCTCTGCAAAATCTTGCCCTCTTTATAGATAGGTGTAAACCAGCCAAGATCGCATGTGATGTTGTCAAGGACTTCACTAGCGACATTAGAGGACTTGTTTCCGTGCTAGATGAGAACTATCAGTTCCTAACTGACCGTGGAACTAAAGCAAAATTTACCAAGATTATGACGGTACTAAAAGATCAAGTACAGTCCATTCCTAACTCAGACCCAACAGTTTACCCAAAGCCATCAGACTGAGCGACCAAACATGGAAAAACAATCACCGGAAATTGTCATATAAACAAACATAAATGCAGGAAGGTACACATTTATTTCGTGGAATTGCAATGGCATATATCTACACCGTGAAGACCTTAAACTTATCCTATCAGAATATAATCGGTCTGTCATTTGTCTCCAGGAAACGCATCTTAAAAACAACCAAAATTTCCGTATCCCTGGCTATAAAATAATTTTCACTACAGTACATGACTATTTAGTAGCATATTAATAGCTGTTAAATCAAAATATTATTATGAAATAATCGAGTTGAACACTGGGCTACTAGCGTTAGCAGTCAAAGTTTGGTTTAAACAACCAATTACAATATGTACTGTGTATTTTACAGAGATAATTAGTACGGAACATTTCTTTTCATTGATAAAGCATCTGCCTAAACCGTTCATAATATTAGGAGATATGAACGCTCATAGCCCTATGTGGTCAAGCGCAAAAAGCCAAATTCAAGAGGCAAGATCATAGAAAATGCAATTAACGCATTTAACCTCACATTGCTTAATTTAACGGAGCCAACTCATTATAACTTTTCTTATCGAACATGGTCAAATATTGACTTAGCCTTGTGCTCCCCTCAATTGAGCAGTAAAATACAATTTTATGTACATCATGACCTTGGTGGAAGTGATCATTTTCCGATTATTATAAAAAGCCAGTTACAACCAGAAACTTCTACTTATCCCGGAAATAATGTAAATCTGTTGTCGAAGTATAAAAAAACCAACTGGTTAAATTACAAAGCTCGATATTCGTTACAATGCATTACATTGGGCAATACTGACACCAGTGTGCAGACGTTTACAAACGCACTCATCGAGCAGGCAAAAAGATGCTCACCACCTAATAAAACTATTATACAAACTGGCAGCGTAAAAGTCCCTTGGTGGTCTAAGGACTGTGCAACTGCAATTAGAAACAGACGGAACGCTTTAAAAAAGTTAAAGTCGAACCCGAATATGGAAAACCATCTGAATTTTAGAAGACTACGAGCAAAAGCCAGGTATATTCTCAAACAAGCAAAATTAAACTGCTGGAAGAACTATGTGGCAACCTTGAATCCTGGTACACCGACCAAAGTTGTGTGGAAAAAAATTAAATCCATCGAAAAGTCAACGCCATACTTTACACCGACATGCATAAAAATCGGTAGTAACATATGCACTAATATTGACAAAATTAACGCCGTGTTTGCAGAATTTTTTACAATGTCAACTAAAGATGAAAATCAATTTATAAACAATACAGAATTATCCGAAAAATGGTAAAAATGCTACTTTTGATCTTAACTTTACCAGCAACAACCAAGAACCATATAACCAACCTATCACAATGGAAGAACTACGTCGTACTGCCATTAAACGTACTAAACCGAAAGCAGTCGGTTCGGATAATTTTCACATTTATCTTTTAAAATATGCACCTGATTTTATATTAAAAACTCTGCTTGTAATTTACAATCGAATATGGTTCTCAGGTAATCTCCCATTGTAATGGAAAAATGCCATTATAATCCCACTACTCAAGACAAATAAGAATCCAACACTCCTCGATAGTTACAGACCCATATCTCTTACATCAGTTCTATGTAAAGTGTTAGAAAAAATTATCAATGGCAGACTACTATGGGAAATCGAAACACGTAATTTATTTACAAATATTCAATATGGATTTCGGTCAGGACGATCTGATCCGATCCTTGCGTTACAGCGCTCCATAAGTAAAGCTTTCTCGAACAAGCGTCACTTATTAGCCGTCTTTTTCGATTTCAAGAAAGCATTTGACAACATATGGAGATACAAAATTCTTTTAACCTTACACTCCTGGAACTTCAAAGGCCGCCTTTGTATGTTTATTGCAAACTTCCTCTCTGATCGCCGCTTTCAAGTAAGATTGGGATCCGTTCTGTTTGATCCGCATACGGTACGGACAGGAGTTCCCCAGGGATCCGTTCTCAGCCCAACACTGTTTAATATCGCGATAAATGATATTGTAAATCAAGTGCAAAAACCTGTAAAATCACTCCTTTTTGCAGACGATTTATGCATATTTCTTCCATGCACTGATATCAACTTAGGAGAAAGCGTTCTGCAGAGCACAATTGATAGACTGCAACAATGGTCAGAAGATAACGGCCTTTGTTTTTCAACAACAAAAACCATAGCAACCCATTTCTGTAGACGGAAAAAGTGCGACCGCATATAGTAAGCTTAACTGTTAATAACAACCGTATAGCATCCGCAAACGAAGTAAAATATTTAGGAATGACATTTGACAGCAAACTCACTTGGAAAGCACACATTAACGCATTGAAAACTAGCTGCGGTAAAAAACTAAACCTACTGCGGAAGCTATCGCATACAACCTACGGCGCAAATGATCTATTAATGCTGTATCGTACCCTTGTAAGGTCCAAAATGGATTATGGTGCACCAGCCTATGCTTCCGCTAACATATCGACCCTAAAATGTTTGGATACTATCCATCATACCGCTTTGAGGTTGGCAACTGGAGCTTTCCGAACCTCCCCGATACCGAGTCTACTATGTGATTCAGCGGAGTGGCCATTAGATTTGCGACGAACTTATCTAACCATGCTGGCTTTCAGCATCATAAGGAGCACAGAGCCAAACTCTCCAGATGATACCACTGAGAACCAGAACGGAACAACAATTGATCACGTTATGCCCATTCTACATCAGCTAAACATCCAAATTCCAGTACTGGCCCGGGACCCGATATCTCCTATACCACCATGGTGCAACCGAGCCCAGCGCGGCATACAGAGCTTTGAAAATGCGGAAAGCTCCGTTAAAACGATTAACAAACGTACGTCAACTTCAAACGTAACGGTACCGTTTACCGACTTTAAACATCAGCTTAAATGCCATTTTAACAACATCTGGAACAGCGATTGGCAAAAATTACCAACAGGAAATAAATTACGCTCCATAAAATCGTCCACGAAACCATGGCTTTCCTCAAGCTGAGAAAGCAGAAAACAGGAGGTAACGTTATGCAGACTACGACTTAGGCACACTCGCCTTACACACTCATACCTGTTAAATAAAGAACCTGCGCCCCGGTGCCAGACATGTGATTGTCAGCTGACCGTCGAACACCTACTGATTAAATGTCCAGTCTACGACCAGTGTCGGAAACAACATAGATTACCATTGAACTTAAAGGATCTGCTGTGCGACGAAGAAACCGTGCTTAACCAACTATTCCAGTTTTTAAATTCTTCTAATTTATTAAAGTTACTATAATTTTGCTAATCCTCGTTAATTTCTGTTTATTTTCCTTTTTTCCTTTCTTTCAACTTTTAATTTTGTAATTTCTTGCCGTGTCTCTAGCGTACGACACGTAAAATAAATAAATAAAAAAAAAAACAAAAAAAAACCGTATTTCATTTCCTTAGCGAAACTTTCAAAGTTGGTGAAAAGTTCAAAAAAGCGCGAAAATGGCGTGGTTACCTCTTTGCGAGCTAAACATTTTATACAAGTTTAAAAATATTAAAAATTAGGCCTTCGCGCGCCGAAAGCTCGAAATTTTTGAAAATTTGTTTTTCCTCGAGCATGTGATATATCGATGGAAAGATGGCTATTTGTTGGGAACAACCCGTATTTAATTTTCTTAACGAAACTTTTATAGCTGGCAATCAGTTCAAAAAAGCGCGAAAAATTACGTGTCTCTCCTTCTTTGTGGCGCAAAAAATCTGATTTCTTTGTTTTGACTTTAGTACGCTTATGTCAGTCCACTGCTGGATGTAAACGTTCCCCCTTTTCTTTCACCTATTGCGATCACCGTCCTCATTCATCCACTTCACACCGGCTGACCTCTTTATATCATCCTGTCATCTTGTGCTCGACCGACAGCGACTTCTGTGTCCTTCCCTTGGCAGCCATTCCCTTATTCGTTTCGTCCGCCTATCATCATTTCTTCTTACCACATGGCCTGCCCAGTTCCATTTCAGCTGCGCTACACGTTCTACTGCATCCAACAGTTTAGTCCGCTGTCTTATCCATGCATTGGCTTTCCTGTTTGACATCTTAATGCCCAACATTACCCTTTCGTGGGCTCTCTAAGTCACGGCAAGTTTTTTAAGTTATTTTTTGCGTGACGCTGATTCTATTGTAGGGAGTTTTTTTTTTTTTTTTTTTGATTGTTAAAAATAAAATTATTGTTTAGGATTTAGGACTACAGTTCCTTTCCGTAATAAGATAGAATGGCCACAAAATGTAACAATCGGGTCAAAAAAAAAAAAAAAAAAAAAAAAAATGATTTCCATTACAAATAGTAATTCTAGAAAACGTTTCTCATTTTATTGACCAAAATCAAAAAATAATACAACTAACAAAAGGAAGAAATTAATTCATAAACATTACAGAACAACAAAGTAGTACGACATAAAGTATATATTACAATTAAATAAGTAAGTTTTTCTCAAAATTCTCAGGAATTCTTCCAGATTCTTAAATATTCTTTTTGAGTTGGTATATTGCATCTTTTATTTTATTCCCTAATATTTTAATTAATTCACTGGTTATTCCATCTACTTCTGGAGTTTTACGGAGTTTCAAATTATCTATCGCGGACTCAAATGCCTGTCTCAAGATGCTTGGCCCTTTTGCATCTTCCTCCACAGCAGTCCCGTCCTCCGCTGCTTCTGTATGGTCTATTGTTTTATCGTCATAAAGCTGTTCACTATATTCTTTCCATCGGTCTTGTATCTCCACTTTTCCTACGACGATGTTTCCACTGCTATTTCTAATATTGCATAAGTTTTTGAGTTTCGATCTAAACTGCATCCTTATTTCCCTGTCTGCTGTTTTCATATTTCCGCTTTTTAATTTTTTTGTCAATATCCTTACACTTTCCACGTATCCATTTTTCTTTAGCTCTGATTGCTTTTCTGTTTATTAGGTTTTTGAGTCTTCTATATTCGACTACATTCCCTTCTATTTCGGATTTTCTTCGCTGCTCCATTAGGTTTAGTTGACGTTGTTAAAAAAAAATAAACTCTAAAAGGGAAACACGAAAAGACGAAGCAACTTTCTCGTTATTTTGTGTTTATATATACAATTACGCTGGGTAAGTATTAATAAAATACCATTTGCTGTCCTTATTAATTTTGAATTAAATGTCAATTTAAGAAGAAAATTGATTCAAAAAACGTGAATTACGTTAATTAAAAAACTAGTTCGTTCGAAACGAAGTCACTTTTTCTTGTTAGCTGTTTATTTTAATTGCGCGTTAAAATATTTCGTCGCAAATCAGTGGTGTCATCTTATCGATCTAATCTATTCTTGTTCAGTTTGCATAATATAAATCGTCTGTTCTTCGCTGATTTCATCGGAATTGTCTTTTCGTCGATTATTGGATTTACAAAAAAGGGTAATATCCTGTGCGTTGTTAAAAAAATAAAAGCGATGGAACGCTAGCTGTTGGTTCACGTTTGTGGTTGGTATTGCTTCATGAAGTCGGAAAGCAGCTGACGACACAGATAGATAACTTTGACGGTCCTGGTTCATTTTCAGGTGCTGCAGGACTAGGAGCCTGGATTGTTGACTGACTAGATCTATCTCTTTTTTTTTTTTTTTTTTTTTTTTTTTTATGGGTACGCTAACGAAGAGCAACAGCCCAATCAGCCAAGGAATTTAAGTAATAGCTCAAAAGGAGAATAACATATTAATCTATCTTCAATCGGTATATCAATTAACGCAGAACCTAAAAAGTTATTTTCCAGCCATTTGCTTGTCTTTGTTAAACCTGTGAGGAATTTTAATTTTTTCTGCCAAATCACAGGCAAGGCGCAAAAATTCACTTCTTGTTAAATATAACATGCTCACATAGTTGTCTTTCAAACTCAGGTTTAAATGTCTGTTGAAAACCTCCTAATTTTGGGTTGCCAGTAATCTGATGATCTTGTTTTATACCTTTGATACGATCCTGCAGAGAAGTACGTGGAACTTCGTATCGGCCTGTGGTAGCTCTCTCAGAACATTTTTTGTCAAGGATGGCTTGAATTGTTTTTTTCATATTTTTTTCATTCCAGTCTCGGTGATTTGTAGTTCTATTTTTAAATTTAAGCATTGTAACATCGCAACAAATGATTTTTGACTGTGGGGTTAAACACATAAAGAATAATAAACATCAGCACGGCCGAAGGTACCCGACTTGACTTTCATTAAAAAAATTATTCTGTTTAAAAAGCAGATTATTACACATTCATATAAACTGAAATATGCAAAATAGAATAGTATAACAATACGTAAACAACATAAAATAAACAATTTCACACGTTTATCCAATAAATATGGTTTCCGAAATAATTGATGTCACACGGTCCCAGTTCACCAAAAACAAAATGCACTCAATAACATCCGAACGCAACGGTCAATTGACTTCAACTATCGAAATCTGTAGAATGACTAGTAAAAGCACACGAAGATCACACGAACTTCAAAGTCACGTCGCGCGAAGATCGATTATTTGCTATGGCCGGGGCTACCTTCGCCGTTCCGTTATGGCCCTATTATCCGTTTACGTCTCAATCATACTCTTCTTCCTTCATCACGTTTTCGTTTTCATCTCGCTTTATACCCTTAATTATCCTTTCCATCCTGACGAGGAAGCCGTCTGTGATCCCGACCCTTATCTTCTTTGAATGTCCATCCCTCGTGAACGAACGCACTTCTTTGTACTCTAATCTGTTATCACTTAAACTCTCTAATCCTTATTGTGCTTCGTATATCTTATCACTTCCGTCGATCTCCGTTATTCATATCCTCAGTTCTTTTATCTTATCAATAGTTGACTGAATCTACATTTAACTGATTCTTCTCCCTCGTGTCGTTTCTGGGCGAAGATCTGTTGCTAACATGCCCCCCCCCCCGGGGGGAGGTAAAAAATAAACAAAAAAAACCTTTCGCCTACTGATAATATATTAAGTCAGTCGCGACAGTTATATTAATAAAAAAAAAAAATGATTCAAAGAGACTACATTTTTTCACATTTTCTGATGCCTACATCTGTGCTATTCGGTATTCATCTGTACTCACATGGTATACTTTAGAGTGAAAAAGAATCATTAAAATCGATCTAGGCGAGCAATACAAAAAAGAACATACGCGATGAATATAACCTGTTTTTTTTTTTTAAATTTTAAGACGGTAAAAATTAGTGAAAAGTAGAAAAATCGTTAATTGAACTAGTTCTTTAATTTTACAGAACGTCCTGATGAGGTATCTGTTTACCTTAAAAAATGTACACTTACGTGGTAATAGTAATTATTTCATTTTTATTACACAGAGTGCGTCCCTGTTAAATTATGGATGCTTAGCAGACATGGTACACGCTATCCGAGTAAACAGGAAATCAAGGATATGAAACAAGCAGAAGACATTCGTGAAAAAATCATCGAAAACGATAAGGAAAATCTAGGTATTTTTTATTTCATTAATCGTTATCGAATATTCAGTTTAATTTAGTCGGGCTACGGCTTCGTTTTAATAAATACTTCGCATTTTGTGGTTACGTGTTGGGAGCGACCATATTTAAAGCCGACATCTAAAAGGGACAGGAAAGGTAATTTCCTGTAAATCTATGATATACTACTACAATGAACTACGATCATATTCTGTTACGGTTTTCTTATAAGTTATGTAATTTCTAAATTCGTTATTATTTACTTTAAACTTGATATTTCTATATTAACATTAACATTAAAGTACACAATACTATAAAAACGTAATTTAATGGAAAATGTATATAATTTTTGTTAATGTAAAATTATAATAGATGAATGGAAATGTATTCACATCCAGTTTAATTTTTCTAACAAAACGCACTGTTGCGTAAATGCTATATTTTTAGTTAAAAATAAAATATTAATAATTAAACTGACTATGAGTACGCTTCTAATCATGTATTATAATTTCTAGCAGTTTTAACAAAATAACTTGGCCGCTCTAAATTGCATATCTATATAATAAAGCGCCAAGGAAATAAATAGACGAAAAATCGGAAAAAAATAAACGAAAAATCAAAAAAAAAAAAGTCCTGAGATCGTTCTATGGCACGCAGAAAGCTAATTTTTTTTTTTAATCGACAGCTCCAGGCCAGTGACTATTAGGAAAATTATAAGATGTCCAAAATTTTCATACCTTGGGGAGTGCTAATTTAATAAGATCATTACCAATCACATAAAAACGCAGTACACTACTGAGTTAGCCTATGCCATGACCATTAATAAAGCTCAGGATGAAACATTGGATTTTGCCGCTGTTGATTTGAGCGACAATGTCTTCACCCGTGGGCAATTGTATGTATGTTACCTTGAGTCGAGTGAGAACATCGAAAAATATATACATTTTAAGCTTTGGTCACGACGAAACTCCCACAAAACGGGGTTTGGAGGCGAAGCGCCGCCAGGGGGCAAAGCCCCCTAGTATGTAATAATAGTAATAAAAATGTCTGCGGGTCGTTTTGTCCAAGTCGAATACAGTAATAATAATAAAAAAGATCCGATGGTCGCTCTGAACGCGACACCGCATTTTGTTTTTCACGTGAAAAATTCCTATTCCATTTCCTCTTCAATTTTTTTTCGTACATTTTATTTTTAACCGTGTACATTTATTTCATGCGTATTACAACAGTTTTCGCGATAAGTGACCGTAAATTTAGAGAGGTCGGCGTTGAACAACTTTAACTGAAAAGAAATTTTGCGGAAAGTGTGAAATGATATCACGTCAGCGCAAAAATCTGCGAGCTCCGCTATTTTACATCAAATCCATTCATTGCGTCATCAGAAATTATAAACGAAATAACGTCATAATGAAGAAATTCGAAAGAAATGGAAAGTACGAATAGAACGAATTAGAATGTAAAGAGCATTTTTTAAACTCTGAACATTCGTAAATATTTCAGTTGCATATTTTCGATGATATCTCTGTTGAGCAACCTCTTTGAGACCTTCACGGAAGTCATTCACAGATTTGCGTACTAAATTTAAAAATAAATCACGGGCCGGTGACTACAATTTCAGATATACATATATGTACTACACTTCGTAGTTAGATTAGATCGATTTTTAAATTGACTGCGAAATATTTTAAAGAAGCTGTGACCCCAGTTGTTAATTACTTTATGCGCCGAACAAATATATAGACTTGTACAACTAGGAAAAAAGGTTGTAAATGAGAGAAAATTATAATGACGCAACTAAGAACATTAAACTGAAATATTTTGCATAATCAATTTTAGAAATTAAAAGTAAAAAAAAAAAAAAACAAAAAACAAAAAAAAAACTATATTAAATTATATCAAATAAATACCTAAACAAACGAAAATATAGTTTAATCATACGAACTTCGCAGAATTGGTATATTATCAAAACGGATAGAATTCTGGAGAGTAGTTTATTTACAATCTTGTGAGACGGAAAGTAAGCATTGCAATTGTTAACGATCATGTAAATACTGTGTACTGTTATTAAAACGTAATTTGTACTAGCCCAGACACTAAATTCATTTCCGACGGACTGCACAAAATGCTCAAAACTGCAATTAAATAGAGCAGCCACACTAAAATAGCGTGTCGAAGTATTAAGCAGTAATTTTTCCTCACTTAGCTTTCTCTCTTCTTCTTTATAGGGCCATACTTAATTCCTGAACCTCGGCGACTACCTATTCGTATATCTCAGCTGTACAGACACAGGCATAGTGTACTAGGCAATTATTATATGAAACGCACGCAAGACTACATTTGGAACTGATAGTAATCGTTTGATTTATCGATATACAAATGCAGTCCCCCGTGTGTTTCTGCTGTGTACTGACCTAGCGCGCATATGACGTTGTACGTGGTGGTTTGCCATTGCCTTCCACGTGACTATTAGCGATTATTTATTTAATTCTTGTAATAAGTTCTGTCGTCACTCGGGATCGAACTCGTGACCTCCGTAACGGATTTCAAGCGCTCTAGCAACTAGGCTATCGCGACGACTCACTTAGCTTTAATAATAATAATAATAATAAACCTTTATTGAGGAAATTCTTAAACTATATAACAAACATGAATAGTATAAATTTGATATAGAAAAAAAACTAAATATTAAATTTTCTCGGCCCATGATGAGCAAAGGTTTCCTGTAATCTATCCCATTCCATTGATGCCCCCTTCTTCTTTTATGATGTGCAAGAAACCAGAAAGTGGCTCTATATGTCCATCTGTCATCCTTCATTCTCGCTACATGACCAGCCCAAGCCCATTTTTGTCTTCTAACATATCTGATTGCATCTATATTATTTTATAATTTTTGTTTTATCAGTTTGAATGGTACTTTATCTTTTCTCTTAATATTTAAAATAGACCGTTCAATTGTATTTTGTGTTACCTTTATTTTATTAATAATTTTTGAAGTCAGACACCAGGTTTGACTGCCGTATGTTAAACTGGGTATAATAGTCGCGTTGAAAATTATACTCTTGTGGTAATTGTTAAAAGGGCCTTTAAAAATATATTTTAGTGTCCAATACTTGTTCCAAGCATTCGTTATTCTAGTATTTACCTCCGTTTCAGTACGATTTTCAAAAGATAATTGCTGACCTAGGTACGTTACTTGATTTACTATTTCTATAACCATTCCGTTTACTTGTACTATTTTAGTGTTTCGGTTTTCTGTAAATATTTTCGTTTTTCCGATATTTATGGAAAGCCCGGCTTTTTCCTCATATCGTCTAATTCTGTTATCATAGTTTTTAGTTCTTCCAAGGAATTTGACAAGAGAACCACGTCATCTGCAAATCTTAAACTGGAAATTCTTTTTCCATTTATGTTTAAACCTTTGTTATGCCAATGCAAATTCCTAAAAATATCTTCCAAAGCACAGTTAAACAAAATCGGCGATAACGGGTCTCCCTGTCTAACCCCCTTTCTTAATATCAAAATACCGACCCTCTACATCTGTTAATATTCTGCCTCTAAGGTCCTTATGCATATTTTTTATTAATATTATGTAATTTTCTGGAACTCCTTGACTTTTAAGTGATGCAAATAAGTACTGATGTTTTAAAGAGTCGAAAGTTTTATTATAGTCAATTAGAGCCATATACATATATATCGCGATTTGATATTTTATACATTTCTCAATGACTTGGTTCATGACATGTAGGTGATCTATTGTAGCGAACGACCTTCTGAAACCAGCTTGTTCTACAGGTTGTTCGACTCTTATAATAGGCTATATTCTATTTTCTAACAACTTTGAACATTTTTTTGAAATAGTGAAACTTAAAGATATTGGACGATAGTTTTCAATTTTGTGTCGATGCCCCTTTTTAAACAACAATATTATATCAGAGTACTTCCATTTACAGGGAATAATGCCTGTTTTTAAAATTCTATTAAATAGGTTCGTTAAGATTTTTATTAATTGTAAACCTCCCAATTTTATGTGTTCGTTCATTATTTTGTCACTGCCCGGGCTTTTGTTGCGTCTCAATCTTTTTACTATCTCCTCTACTTCTTCATTCAGAAATTCTGGTTCTACTGGAAAACTAGTTTCAATAGAATTGCTTATACTGTGATCGTTATCTATGTCATTATACAAATTTTCATAATATTCAGTTATGAAGTTATTTATTTCTTTTCTATCGCATATTTTCTCCCCTTTCAAGTTCATTTGTATTATCGTTTGTGTGTGTGTGCTGCTGGGTATGCTGGTGTTGGAGACTGTGTGTATAATGTGGACGCTGCCAATACAAACTTATCGATAGAACTCTGCTTCTGGACACCTTTGTGTTTTTCACTGTTCCGAGTAGTGATACTCTCCTGCGTGGAATCGTCAGTCAGCCGTTCGAGATCTGATTCACTTAAGTCTGTTTTCCGTACATAAATTTTACCGTCTCTGCATCATGCTTGGCTTATTTTATCTTCTTGACGCGCTAGCCTAGCAACTGCATAGAGTTTCCTAACGGGGCGAATCAGATCTTGATCTATATAAATCGGTACTGATTGGGGCAAGCCAATATCGTTACTGTTTATCTTCAACTTCTTTGCATTACTTAGTAATTGTGCTTTTTTTCTCTCTATCGTGAAGTTTCACGATTATCGGCGCCGGTGCGGAATCATTGGCCTTTTTAGGTAGACGAAATGCTGCTTTGATATCCCACTGCGCCAACTGCACACCTAGTTTTATTCCTATCTTATTTATTACCGACTTTACATTCTCCCCTTTTACGAACGGTACTCCGCGAACTATCACATTGTCCACTCTAGAGTACTACTGACTCAATTTTTACAGCTCCTGTTTTAGAAGTTCGTTTTCTTTTTTAACGTATCCGATCTCAGTTCTCAAATCTTCATTTTCTTTTCTTAATTTGTTAATTTCTTCCATTGCCTTATCAATCTTGGTATTTGTGTCGTTACATGTAATCCCTATACCTTTTATTTCCTCGTGCATTTGATTAAGCTTATCAAAATATTGATTTTCCATTTTTAGATTTCTAAATTTGAACGAAATAGTAAAGTTATTTTAAATTATTTGCCGACTCTCGTATTTCTGACGACGTAGGTCGTGTTACATATAACGAAAGCAGAAACGGAATACAGTCAGTTGTTTGTGTTAGTAAATAAGTAAATGGAACGCGTGCTTATTTTGCTGGTTGAAAATATTTCACGTCAAGAATCGTGAGAACGCACTATTAAATTCACCGAATTTAACGCGAAAACAAAATACATTTAAAAATAAACCACACCGCGTGACTCTCCCACTTAACTTTAGCTTATATCTATTTCTGAGAAACTTAAACCAATGCCAAAATAAGTCATCACAACAACATTTAAGTGTGCACTGCCCTTGGTGTCCGAATGACTAAATAGGCAGGGTGTAAGTATGGACAAATAGGTGACTCCATATAGAGCAAAAAGAAAAATAAGGAAGGTATTAGTAGTAGAAAATTAAATAAAATTATAGCTAAAAAACGTAAAATAATTTAAATTCTTTTACAATCCTAACCTAAGAGTAAAGAGGTGGACATTAATAATTAATTTTAATTCACAATAAAGCATGGGGTGGTTTTATATCATTTACATTTGTCGAGGGACTGCATGACTACTGATAAAATCACCCCGTGCTTTATTGTGGATTGAAATTAATTATTTTTGTCCACCTCTTCACTCTTAGGTTAGGACTGTAAAATAATTTAAATTATTTTACGCTTTTTAGCGCATTTTACGCATAAAAAGCATCTGTTTTTTTAGTTTTTTAAACTATAATTTTATTTTTAATTCTTTAGTCTTGAAGGAAATGTAGCAGAAGGATCATATTTGATTGTAATAATTTTCTGCGTTTAACTAAAGCTATACCTTATTCCGTTGCATGTTCACCCTTTCCGTAAATTCAACAATACAATACAGCAACCTAAATCCATTTTTCACCCACCTCCGAACTTCCGAATGCTTTGAAATTTTTATGCTGTGGCTTAGAGAAAAAGATCGGCTACAGACAGTACAGACCCGTTGCTTTCGTCGAGCCGTCACACCGTGGCAGAACGCATAACGAGACCGGCTACGATCTTTTTCTCCAAACCGCCACATCGTAGCGGGAAACGTAATGAGACCGGCTGAGAATGCTTCCGTCAAGCTGCCGTGTTTTCGCAGGGAAATAAAAATTATTCGTTTATAAATATTTACATGTTTTAAATTTATTTATGGGTGAAGGTGCCTTTTTGTCATTGGGTTCTGACAGTTAGTAAAAATTTCAAATCATCATCAATTCCGGAATGACTGGGGACCAGGGAACATCAAGCGAAAAGAGATCTGAGTGAAATCCAGTCTAGTCAGGAGAGAGAAAGGAGCGTTTGTAAAAAGTATATTTGCACTCGGGCAAGTAGATGAAGAAAAAAAGCGTAGCAAAAGTCAATGTTTTAAAATAAATAAATTTAAAAAAAAACGTTTTTTTACATTTACAGTGATCGTAGAAAAACAATTTATAAGTTTTTATAATAAACTATAACTAAACAGGTATTTTTATTTGTTTTAAAAAAAAAAAGGCGTACCTCTTTCACAAGCACTAAAACATAAAAAAATAATTTTTCTTGAATGATAATTTTAAAAAGTTGTTTAATTGTCCGCAGTTTTCAATGCTTTCGTCTAGTTAACGTATCCTACTGTTAGGCTATTTTAAACAATAGGCTTGGTTAGTCTTTTTTTTCTTTTTAGGCTCGTTAAGCACGGGTATTAGTTTAATTTGTTTCATTATTAATATGAAGAAATACGGTAATAGAGTAATCGGTGAAAGAAGTGTGTAAACAAATACGAAGTAATTATACCGCATTGCCGTTATATATATACTTTCATGCGTGTGACGGTAGGCACGATAGTTGTAACCATGTTGTTCTTCATTTTTCAGTTCAGCTATGCTCTAAAGATATTCAGCAGTTTAATAAATGGGTGTTTAATGTGACGGCCGATTTGGAAAATGAGCTGACCAGCCAAGGACGAGAAGAGCTGCGATTACGGGCTGCCCGGATGAAGGACTCTTTTCCGAAATTATTCAATGTTCCGTTCACGGCGAAACAGTTTCTGGTACATTTAAAATTGATAAGCGCTAGTTTGTCTCGTCTGGGCTTTTGCATGCTGTGACGAAATTTCTTATTTCAGTTTCAGACCACAACCGAGAAAAGAACCGTGGACAGTGCTATAGCGTTTGCCGAAGGTATGCTTAGCGGTAGTTCAATGATGGATAAACCAGATATACCGCCTCCAGCAACAAATGACGCTTTATTACACGTAAGTGTTGACTTTATTTGTTACGAGCGAAATATCCATTAAATTTAAAATTGAAGAAAAATAAACGAGTTTTTCTTCCTTATATCCATGTAAATCTGTGCACCGTTCGAATAGTGTAACTGTCAAAATGTATTCCAGCATTAGCCCAAACTAGTAAAGTTGTCTTTTAGCTGGTACTTTCTTGTTGAGTTTCAACCGGAAACTCGACCAAACAACAACAACATTGTACTGTTTGCAGCAGAACTACTTTCTCCAGCTTTAGCGGTATCGATTCCGACAGTTTTAAGATTCTTCTAAATTTTTGGAATTTTCTTGATTTTGCTCCGAGAGCTAACTATTCTCGTATGTTTCTTCCAGATCCGATTTATTTCGATTGTTAGGAGTGGTAAGTGATATATATATATATATATATATATATAGTTTTTAGATCATCTCCTTTTTATACTTCAAACCAGCAGTTGGCTCGTAAATGATGCAACCATTTCTACTAAATTCCTATTCATATAGCGGGATAATAGCTGTTGCTCGAACCCTTTCAATTAGTCAGGAAGAAAATGCTACAGCTCGTATACATTCATTATTTTGAGCAATGCCCGTGAAAGTTAATAATTATTCAACCGCTTGTCCTCTTCCAGTCTGCACCGATTGATCAATACACTTACGTTCAATAGACGTATTTTGAACGGTGTTCCGTACATCTTTTTGTCTTGTATTCAAAAGTGTCTTCAGGATCTCATCGTTTTGGTTCCTCACGCGCATCCAACGTAATATGCAGAATTCCGTCGATAATTCCGTTTCATCGTTACGTAATTCTGGTCTTTACAAAAATATCTGCGTTTCATCGTAATCAACTCTTTAAATGACGAAAATGATTACTGAGAAGGTTCGCATATTTTAGTTAGCAGTGACATTCGTTATTTCACGATATCCGAGTGTTTTCCCATTTATTTCATTACGCAATCCATGTTTTTCATCTCATCCCGTTTCGGTTTTGTGCTTGCATGTTCCTCCTAAAATTTTGATTTCGGCAAAAATCTTCTTTCTCGCCTTCTTCTTTGATATCGTTTAATCGGTAATTACGAAATATTCGTATTTTTACAGGTTTTAAATAATTCAACGAAAGAAGCAGTATCACGTGGACCATTGGCCTGGGAATAAAAGTAGTTTTCTGAATATGGAAGAAGTTCTTTTGTCTGTTTCGTATAAATTTTTATGCTACTCGTATTATTATTATTATCGTGTCCGAGTCGCTTGAGGACTAATGTGCGAAACAAATATGATGAATAAAATCAAATAAAATTAACCGATATAAAGCATGATTTATACGCTATCAGTCCATGCATTTACGGCTTCGTCAGTTTACTCCATAGAGGTCTCTCTCTGTAATGTCTAAAGGCACCAGACTACACCGGAACAAGTGTGTGCAGCTCTGCCGTTCCCCGAATTTCCATTTATCATTCTCGGCCAGACTCCATTTCGGTAAGTTCACTACGGTTCTGGCGCAACCGGAACGAAACCGGTTTAAAGTTTTCCAGCTACGCCGACTACCTGATATTCAGTTCTTCTTTCAACGTACTTTCGTTTTCAGCTTTTTCCGTCCATCTCTGCGCGCGGGCTTTTTGTGGTAGTTCATCAGATCGTTTTGAACAGTGTAGAGGAAGCTTCTTCTGGATTTAAGGCGTCATATGTCAGCCTTCTGACCAAACCTTGGCTGCTAATTTTTATAATAAACACGCTAGAAACGTAACCTATTTCAGCGGTACCATTTACACTTGGAAATTTTATTTATTCTAATGCTTTCAGTCGAAAGAACAATGCCCGAAATGGCAAAAATGGAGAGAAGATCCGGAAACTTTTAAAGAAGTCGATCTTTTCAAGGAAAGCATTCACGTCAAGAATATGGTCTACAGTATTAGTCGGCGATTAGGCTTTAAGTATAATTTAACTTTAGGTGAGTAAACGCTTTTTTCATCTAATTACTTAATTTTGTTGCCTTCTTTGTATTTATTTACTTGTTTTTGTTTATTTTTTTCCCCCGATATCTTAAAATTCGGAAATTTGAAGTTTCATTTCTAAAGTTTTACCAGCGCAGAGGCTACACTTAAGCGAAATAGGATCAACCATTATTCGATACTATTTCGATGAAAGCTCTCTCCTTTGAAGGAAATTAATACTTTACAGGTTTTCATTGAATATTTATATATTTTTACTTTTCTTTGATTTTTTTCTTGAAAATAAATTTATTTCCTCTCCGAATTAAGAGAAATAGCGCGAACATCTTTAAAACGCTTCCTCCTCTCGAAATTGTCCTTTTTTCTTCTTTGATCTTTTTCCCGGTGAACGCGAGTAGAAATAATCTTTCTTCTCTTGAATTTCTTTCTACGGTACATTTTACGTTTGGAATTTTTCAAGTTGCATTTAATTTCCTTTTCGCCGAGCATAAATTTCGTTATTCGATACAAAATGGATATCTCGTACCAGTTTCGGATCTGTCCGCATGTTTAATGTCCATATCTCTGCCGCGTATTTGGCCAATTTTTTTCCCTTAACGAACTTGCATTCGTCTTTTGGCCAGCTTTAATCGTAACATCATACTGTTCTCTTTCTGAATTCCGTACTTAACTTCCCGCTAGCTTGAATTTTGCTGAACTGGTATTCGATTGCCTTACGGCCACTGTTTCGGTTTTGCTAATTTCTCTAAAATACTAAAATCCCTTTGTCTTGTCGATGGTATCGTAATATTTACATTGAACCTTGTTTATTTTATTCGGTTTAAAACAATTGACAGTATTCAATTTGGAAATGCAGCACCGTGGCCAAAATAGAGTGGCGAATTGGGAGGAGTTAGTAAGAAATGTTTGTAACATCTTTTAAAAAAGCAGACTTCACTACTTGTTAAGAAAATTTCAAAATTCTTTTATTTCAATGCTCAACGCTTCGGACAACTGGACAGCTTACACTGACCATCATCAAACTGATGACTTGTTTCC
This sequence comes from Icerya purchasi, assembly GCA_039619475.1. Classification (NCBI taxonomy): domain Eukaryota; kingdom Metazoa; phylum Arthropoda; class Insecta; order Hemiptera; family Monophlebidae; genus Icerya; species Icerya purchasi. The sequence continues at coordinate 292,054,808 of CM077116.1, read as the reverse complement.
GAGGCATAGCTAAGAAAAAGAAATCCGTAGCATTATAGTGAATTATGAAATTTATCAATGCGCGGATTAAGCGGATTTAATATAGCATACGGGTGATTTGGTTGAGATCAAACAATTAGGTTGCACAACGCTGAACCGATGAACATTCCGAACCAGAATAGTTTGCCATCAGTTTAAGAACGCTGGCTTTGTAAAGACATTTATTTTCCGAATGTATTTGTTTTGTTTTTTTTCTCTTTTTATTTTTGATCGAAATTCGCGCTTCTTGGTCAGTGTTTGTACGTTTATTTGACGATAAAATAACAGCGTGTATTTATGATAGCATTTGTTGCGTTTGCCCGCAGCTCGAAATGTTCCGTTGCGTTATAACATTTCTTACTCTACGTACTTTTACTTTGAACACTTCTTATTTTGATAGTTATTGACCGATCTTTTTTTTTGTTTTTTGTTTTTTTTTTTTTTTTTTTGTTTTTTCTGATAATATATGTATATGTATGTCATATTTATAACTATATTCTAGTTCTTTTATGTTTTTTTTTTTTTTTGTCTTGCCATTAAACACCATTTAACCGTTGACAAATTATTAATTCGTCTGTTTTCGCTATAAATCACGTCCAAATTATTCACGACTTACTTTTTTTATCATCAGAGCAAAAACAAAAACACAATTAAGGCTATATGCAGGCTATAAATTAGATCATTATCTTTTTGGGCTTTTGATATTGGTTCATTCATATTTCGTTTTTTTAAGGTTAATGAACGCGGGCCTCCAGCTCAAATTAACTTTTCTTGTTAGTTCACGTTTACGATTTTGAAAAAAATCGTGCTTATTTTTCTCGTTATGTTTTGATTTTTCTGTACGTTCGCTGTTTACATCTATTTCGTGTTTTTTAATTCATACCTCTGCAGAGGCAGGTCTATTAGTTTGGTCGTATTACGCGAACATGGCATATACTCTAGCAGCGTATTACTTCGAAAAGTTATTGTGGTATTATTTTAAAACAATTTTTTATTTTTTCGTTAGCTTCAAATTTTGACCCGGAAATTTACCCAATTTTATCGGCCATGCTTTTTATCGCGCGTGCTGAATTCTTTTTCATTTATATTTTTTTTTTAAATTATTTTTTTAATTTCTAATCGATTTGCTTGCCTCTTCTTTGCTGTATCCTCCTTTCCTATCGCAAATTTTTCTCACTCGTCTAACCAACATCCTGAGTGCCCCGCATTTTCGGCTAGGACTGTGATGCGAATCGCTGTATAAATATTTGTTCGTATAGGCTGGCTTTCGAGACGCAGACGTACCTATACTTCCAATCCTTTTTTCTTTGCACTGAAATATGCAAAAACGCCAGCGTACAATTTAGTTGTTCTCTATAATAAATTTTATGTTTTGGTAAAGAACTAAGGAACTCGGCAATTTCTTCCTTTCCACATTGCTAAAATTTCTATACTCACTTTTTAACGACCTTTTTTTTTTTCTAAATTCTCGAATATTTGCAAAAATTCTCGAAAATCATCTTGTTTGTGAATCTTATTATTGAATACGAACGCAGTATTACGAACTCCTGTTTTTATCACCTTAAAACAGTAAGCCTATCTATTCCTATATTTTAAATTAGTTTCGCTTTCTCTGCTACCGGAACATTCATAAAAAGACACTCACGTCGAAATTTACTATAACATCATTTCCTTCCAACCAATTTTTCCTATGTAATCTGGCCTGTTCCGAATGTGATACGTCCTAATCCTACAGAATTCCTTAATTTCGCCGCCATATATCCTTCTACGAATTATGAGGGTCTGTTGAAGGAAAAAATTACAGGCCGCACAGGAACTTCCGTTTAGTGCAATATCCCGGTTACCACCGGTTTTAATAATTTTCTACCTTTGCAGTGCCTCGGATTCGAATCTGTTATCACTATGTTACTAGTTAAACCTTTACACTACTATGCTATGGCGACGTTAAAGTATTAACGTGTTCTTCGCCAAATTCAGGAACGCGCCATATACCGAATCAGCTCTCGATTTATATGGTAACGATATAGAAGAAAATGAATTGCCATAAATCCGATAGGTCAAAATCACGATAGTACTGAAAGTGCGATCTGTTTCTAATGGTAGGCTAACGCGGGCTGAAATGGATATAATGCAGCATTTTACAATAACCAACATTTTTCAAAATATTTAACAGCAAATTAATACCGGTTTCTAAAAATTGTTGTTGTTCTTCTTCTTCTTCCAGTTTCGGCCAACTATTGTCGTTCCTTCTTTTGGCTTTCATTTGCACCGAATTTCATCCGTTCGCTATGGTTTTTCTTTCTTTCCAACCTCCATGATGTAACCTTTTTTATTTTCGGTTTTTCATTAAATTGTTTTTCTCTTACCAATTCTCTTAGTTGGACGGACCCGGCTATGAATGTCTTCAACTGTTATTTGCATTTCTGTCATATTCTGCTTTGTTTCTTTGAACCAATTCCATTTGGTTTTTCGGCTTTGTACATATAAAAATATTCCGTTGCTCAGTTTTGTGTTGTTCGTTCTCACGATGTGACCATAAAAAACAATTCTCCTTTTCCTAATTTTCTGAATTATATTTTCAACTTTAATGTATAATTCACTATTGCGCCTTCTCCTGTAGAAGTTCTTTTTTTAACTGGACCAAAGATTTTCCTTAGTATCTTCCTTTTCTCAATTTCTAGTTTTTCTATGAGCCCTTTTTTATTTAATACAAGGTGCGGCAGCATAACTTCCTTTTTTTAAATGCGCCACTTTTTTTCTACTAAATTTTTTAAAGAATAATAACAGAAAATCGAAATAAAACTGCGAGAAGGGAAGAAGCATACATATTGCCCCAATGGATCTAGAGTATGTATTTCGATTTTCTGTTATTATTTCTTTAAAAAATTTAGCAGAAAAAAAGTGGCGCATTTTAAAAAAGGAAGTTATCGTATCGCACCCTGTATAAAACATTCCAACGCATATAGCGCTTCCGGTAAGATTACCGTACTGTAGTGTCTAAGTTTAGCGTTAACGGATGCGGATTTTTCCCGTATATTTCTTTTGTCAGTCGGTATGCCATCTCCGTTTTATTAACTTGTACTCCTATTGCTAGTTTCTGAGACATATTTACTTCTATACATTCTCCTAAATATTTAAATTGCTTTACTTTCTTTTAATTTGATTGAAATCCAGGTTTAGCCATTCTGGTAATTTTTTCACACCAGTCATAAACTTTGTTTCCTCAAAAAAGATTAGTAGCCCTGCTTTTGCCGCTTTATTGTTATTATTATTTTAAAATTAGGTAAAATTAATCGTTTTCTAGATGGCTCCAATCGGGACAAAGGAAAATAAATCAGTGAATGCTAAAAATATTGAAAATCAATTATATATTACTTTAGTACACCCCTCCCCCCGCTACATGCATATATACACATATATCTACATGTACATATATATATATGTGTGTGTGTGTGTGTGAAGGGGGTGTTGAGAAGTCCCAATGTGATCATAGTGTTTATCTGAAACATTTGCAGCTTTAACAATTAGCATCACCTCTTTAAAACCGTGCAACACAATATTCTCTTAACTGAAATTTATAACTAACCTAAAATATTTATATTTTCTTTAATACTCTTTCATCAGCATTCTAAATATTATAGCAGTCAAATAGACATCATGGAAATGCAAGAAATATAGGAATGGAAAAGATATAAAAGCAAGCAAAAACAATTTCTTGTTTTTTGTTTTTTAATTTAAAAATTTTTCCAACCTTCTTTAAAATTATTCCTTTTACACACACACGTGCACATAAACATACACGCGCGCGTATATATATATCACATCGTATGTATACGTATGTTTAAATTTTTGAAGAAATTATATTATTTTTAATTATCGATTATCCATAATTTCAGATGACGTTTATAAAATGTACGAAGTATGCCGTTACGAGAAAGCTTGGTATATACAGTCGAGACCGGCATTTTGCGCTGTATTTTCAGATGACGATTTTAAAGTAATTAACCAACGATCAGCACATATTGTCGTTACCATAATCGATAAATTTAATTTGTAACTTTCGTCTTATCCTTGCCAGTATTTATATAGAGCTATCCTTTAAAGAAAAAATAACGTACGGTTTTTATGAATTTTTATACTCACCATATTCGTCTCCCATGTCATTACCTATTTCTACGTTCTACTTACCTAAACGGCAGTGTTTATGGAAATTTTTACATTCAAAACGCAAGTGTACACCTTAACTTCATACTGACATTGTAAATGTTTCTAATTTATCTCGATACAAATGTAGTCTCTGTCTGCCTATACATCAACTAGCGCGCGTATGATGATGGCGCACTTACAATTAATGGTATTGCCATTGCTTTCCATATGATTCTGTTAAAGATTATTTTAATTTAATTTTTGTAATAATTTCTGTCGTTGCCTGGGATCGAACTGAAGACCTCTGTGATGGAAATTAAATGCTCAGGCAACTAGGCTATCACGACCATTCGTCTAGTTTCGGTGAAAACCGCGACATAATTATTCACCGTTAATGCGAGCAATAATTTTTGCTGTCGCGTTAGAGAATCAATCACGACAAAAATCATCTATATTCCGAGCATCCATATTCGAAAAGGTTAACTGTAAGTAATTCAGCGACGAGGTTTTTACAAAAAATGAAAATAAGAGCAGTAATTTTTCTTTTTTACTGTAACCTGTTCTTCATTATTTGTAAATTAATTATATTATTAAAAATTCTGATTCGAAACAACTTAAAAGATTAGTACACTTTACGTGTTTTTGGCGGGATCTCCTCAGTTCCGAAGAAACATTTGAATGCAACGATGGAAGTTTGTTTCGCACCTTTACCGTATTAATCTTACGAATTTAAATTATATATACATATATCGTTCAAGCTGTACGTTATTTTTATGTTAATTCATGATGTTGCGAAATTAAGCTATGTTCCGAAAGTAATTTTCGAAAAAATGTTGACCTATTTTGCTGAAAATGTTTTAATGTCGTCAGGTGCTGGAGTTTCTAGAAGACATGGATCACTATTACAAATGCGGATACGCGTCCGACATGAATCCTAAACTAGCTTGTCCTTTAGTGAAAGATATGATTCATAAATTTTCGTAAGTTGCATTCCGTTTATATTCGAATAAACTTTAAGAAATATCGTTACTAGAGATTTCCGTTTTTCCTGTTCTATTCATATTGTATGCTACGAGCGTTCGAGAGAGAAGTCATTTTTTTAATTTTCTTCCATGTGCATATTTAGATTTCACGTACATTTAAATTTTTGTTTGACAGAAAGGCCGCGTCAAATAGTACTATCGACGACGATCCGCCAGTGACCTTATATTTCACGCATTCCAGTACTATTCTACAGTTTCTAACAGCCCTTGCTTTGAAGCAGGATAGTCAATCGCTAACGCACGATAAATTCGAAAGCATGATGAGAAGAGAGTGGAGATTGTCACTAATAGACCCATTCGGATCTAATTTCGTTGCCGTATTTTACAAGTACGTACAATAACAAATAACAAAAGCTGCTCCTGCCTAGCGTAGAAAATCTTTTCTAACCGTAAGCTATTATTTTTCCTTCGGTTCATTTTTTCTTTCTTTTTTTAAAAAAATCAAAATAAATAACTAACCAGGCGCGATAACGAAATCTGATTATTATTATTATTATTATTATTATTATTATTATTATTATTATTCGTATGTCTACAGGTATCAAAAATGGAGGGGGGTGGTTGAAATAGCGAACAAATTATTATTACTTAAACGAATTAACCAATTATTGAATAACGCACAAGTCAGTAAACACGTAAGAATTCTCGTGTTTGCATCGTCACCAGCTATATATACGAGTATATTCTTATACATGTTATACTGTAATGTCAAGATTTCGTAGCCACTCCGTCGTTAGGACCATCAATTTAATAATCTCTTCCCACCCAACTTCTAGAGCTCGCCTCCGACATTCCTTTAAGATATGATCCATTGTCTGTTCCATCTCGCCACACTCACATGCTGTTTCATTTTTAATCCCGTTTCTCTTCATCATTTTCCATCTGATTATTAATCACGATTCGTATGTTCTTTGGAACACGCCATGTTTAAATTTCCGCTTTTAATAAGTAAATTAATTTATTTCATCGAATTATCGAAATTATTAATTTTGGCGTCTTTGAAATAAATGAAAACGGTGGCGAGTATGCACTTTAATCACAGTTACATCTAAAATAATTCAAAAATACATAAATTGTTAATTACTCATAAACGATGACAGTTGATGTATCGTGAGTACGAATAATCCAAAACTGGTCTACGATTTAAAAGACTATGCGCTATTATAGGATCGTTATTTACATTTATTTATAGCGAAATATGCGGTATCAATTATTCTCTTGATGGCGCCTAGAGCAGACAAGAATTGGAGATACTCTACTTATAGCCTGCAAAGAGAACACTTGATTTTGCTCACGCGTAAACTGTACTTGGATTAAAACATTTAATTTTCACTGCATTTTAAGTTTTTCACATTCCGTTTATTGTACGATTAGATTCTTTTCATACTGACGAAAGATTCGTTTGATTCAGTTCTAAATATTCAATTAAATTCTTAGTTCTAACTGATTAAAACAAAATAAATTGTACAATTTAGCGGATAGGTTCTTTATATCATCAACTTTATTTTTCGAACCATAATAATAATAATAATAATAATAATAATAATAATAATAATAATAATTATTATTATTATTATTATTATTATTATTATTATTATTATTATTATTCAAATATAATAGTGAAAAGGGTACACTGCAATAAACACGTAAGACAATTTGTTTAAAGCCGTATTTCTCGGATGTGGGGATGAGCCCGCTAGTTTCTCTCATTCTTTTCTTCTTTTATGCGGACACATCAGGATGCATTTCAATATGGATTTGGTGATTCCTTTCATTTTCATGATCCACTAGTTTACTAAAGAACCACACTATTTTGCTTTGGGTATAACTAATGAGAACCGAAACTTAAAACAGCCGTGAATTACAAGTTGGCAAACGCATTTAGTTTCTTCGGTTGTACAACCACTTGTGTTTGCGTTTCAGAGATGACTAATAAATTTTATACAAATTCAGTGCCTTACGTACAATTATCGCACAAAGTTATGTACAGAAAACGTCTTCAATTAAGGACGGCAGTTTCGATCTATTATCGTAACCTATCATGACTTTGATTCTCTAAACGAATTCACACTTTATCGAGATGCTGTATAGAGCAAAAAAAAAAAAAAAAATACTTCAACAAGATTGCATCGGATTATTTGTTACAACTTTTAAATTATTGTCGGCAATACATGTTCTGCGTTAAAATGATACTCTAGAGAAAACATGTATCATGTCGAATATAGGAGGGGATTTTTACAAACGGAGATTGAAATTAGACGATAAAAATCAATCGAGGAAAATTTGTACAGTCATAATTGCGAAGGATTCGGTAATGATTCGCTTTAAGAGTCCATTTAGGTTGCATGTTATTAACTTCTCTCCGAATGTCTTACATCGCGTGGCCTACGGTTTGGTCCACAGTTTTACGATCTAAAATACGCGTGAAGTTGGTTTTTTCTAAGAAATAGGTGAATTATTGATCAAAATTATCGAACAGTACTATGCCCCCCCCCTCACACACATTACGATATTTCAATTTTTTCCATTGATCGCTTTTTAGTTTCCGTGTTTCGATCCACGCTTCAAGGTGTCCTCGTATATTTGATATAATGCTTGTGCTTTCTCTCGTTGAATCTTTTTGTATTAAAGTGTGTATTACCCTATCTAAAAGTTGTTGCGAATGTGTGCGATCGGAGGCAACGTGCTCGGTAGCGCGTTAAAGCTGTTCTCTTCTTCCGTTACGTTCGGCCTCGTAATGTACTCGAATAAAATGTGAAGGTGTGTTCATTTAATGTTTACGGAAAATGTAAATGTGTTATTTTATAATCTTTGGTACCTTTACGAATTATATTAATCTGGAAATTTAACAGATGCGAAGACGGCGATGAAAATAACGTAATCTTTTATATGAACGAAGATATCGTTTCATATCCAGGATGCAGAGTAGGTTTGTGCTCGTGGGATTACATCGTTAATAAATTCAAATCGTTCATCGACCCTTCCACCTGCAATTTGGACTTTTGTGATTCAGCGAGCTCAGCATCTCCCTTACCAGTATTACCGTTGCTCGTCGTTTTTATTGTAACCTTCGCGATGCAAATTTCATCCTAATTGGCTCATCAGCAGAACTGACGATAATAAGTCTTGAAAAAGTAATCCCCCCTCTTTTTTGTATTATTTATTATCGTTATTTTAATTATATAGCTACGTGTAAAATGAATTTTTAGCTATATTCACAAGAAATATTGATGAGCCGTAAATTTACTGTCCCGATTCCGAGATATAACATCCTTCCAGCTGCGTGTACAAAAAGTAAGCTTTCATTTTTGCTTTTAGCTAACGAATGTGTTCGGAGTTCCGAAAAAAATCGAATTTCAATAACCGACATCAGTTCCGAACTCGCAAGTCAGTATTTTAGGATACAGAAAAATAAAATGTTTAAATTAAAAGTTAGCACGTCATTAGAATGTTGCGTTTTTAATGTTTTTTTTTTTTTTTCTTCAAATATAACTCTACCGCAGAGTTTATGATAATATTTTTAATATGCGATTTTGTAATATTCGTAAGATGGATAATAAATTTTTAATCTTCTTCAAAAAAACATTTTATTAGTTCGTTTTAAATTTAAACAGATGATTTTATAACGGAGAATATCGAATTTTAATTTATTTAGGCGGCATATGATTTTCGCCGCTAATGTAAAAAGAGAAACCACATTAGCAGGCTTATTTTTATGCTTTTTATGTGAATTTTTTTGAAAGGGAAAAAATAATTGGAATTAATTTAAACTACCAGGTCTTTTTGATCATATTTTAAGTTACATTTCGGATTTTTTTCAAATATTTTTCATGAACAATTTTAAAGTTATAAGCTGCGGTTCGTAAAGGTCCTGAGTCAGATTTTACTTTTAGCGTGCAGTGTACAAATTTCAAAGTTCGCTTGAAAGTAATGAAACAAATCTATTTACATTATTTACATGTTTCATTATTAGATGAACCTAATTAATTATAGCTAAAAATATGGAAAATTAAAAATTTTTACATTTTTTGCGCTTTTTTTTTTAGAAAAAAAAAATATTCAAAATTATTATCTTTTTTCAAAATTAAGTTTATTTGATAGATAATTTGATGACGAATAATTGTTAGTTTGGTTTTTTTAAATCGATCAATAATTCGCCGAGTTATGCTGCACGCCAATTGAGAAAAAGTAATTTTGAGAAAAACACGTTTAAAAAAAAATAATGAAATGTGTAATGTGCTTAGATTTCAATCAACTATTCCAGCACCATATAGCAATCCTTCTTCTTCTTCGTAAGCATGATTCGGCCCAATCATTTCCTCTTTTCTGGCTTTCCTCGTTTCCTTCGTCTCCAGAACGATACATCTATTTTGCCGTTTAACACGCTCCTCGTCCATTTGTTGTGCATACTGGGAGCTCTGCAAGCCAATTGTAATCTCCAAGTCATTAAAAACCAACAGTAGGGCAAAATTTCCTTCGTTAAACAAGATGGCAACTAAAAATGTTGCAACTTCCACAACTTTCAAGCCACAATGCAAATGCTTTGGAGTCAAACGCCAGATTGTTGAATTGAAACTTTCGTTTGCATTTTGTGTGTGGCCACTTAAACATCTTGACAAATCTTCAAATATAGGTAATAGTTCCTCTTGCACGTCGGGGTATAATGGAATAGAGTGGGCTTGAAGCTCAGTTTCAAGAAACTTATCCTGCTGCCACTTGCACCAGCTGTCAACGCCCGTTGGACAGTTCTCATGTCGAGAATTTTCGTCTGTGGATACCATGTGGTAGAACGTAGCCGAAATTGCTTTCTTCATATCGCTGTGAACATTTCTTCGAATTGTTAATCTATGGTTTGTGCTCAATTTTTTTGATTAAAGCTTCGGTCAGTTTACCTTTTTCGCCGAGTTTTTAACTTTCTTTATACTTTGGAGTTGAGTACCCATTTTTTTGGACATGATCTATACACTCGCTCTTGACAACTGCTTGTTCGTCGCCATAAGGATTACCATTCGGAAGAGCTGCATATCAATTTTTCACCTTTAGGATGCGAAGATATTTTTATTTTCAATAAATTTTGCTATATGTGCCAAGAAGCAAAAGACTGGACGAGCCGAGAAGCAAAAGCAAATTGATGCTAACCGACGCTGTTAGAGGGACGTTCAATAAGTAAGGTGTTACGACTTGTTTCACGCCCGCTGTTCGGTAAAACTATATGATATTTATGGAATGCCGTTCGCCGTGTTCTGATCTTTTTTTTCTTCTTCTTTTTTTTTTGGGCTCGACTAACAAAGAGCATTCACCCATGTCTTTATTTATTCTGATTCTTTTTTTTTTTTTTTGAGATAACTTAAATTTTGATACTATTCGCTATTCAGCAATGGAAGGGTGCGATTATCGGAAAAATAATTATAAAGCATTTAGGAGAAACAGAGGCTACTTTAAAATTACAGCCAATATCGTAAGCAGCATATGATTGAGTAACATTTTTTATTAAATATGTTTTTCTTGGTTCGTTCAAAATATTTATTTAACTCTAACTTATCAGATTTAATTAAAATTTAATGTATATGTAATATGCAGTACCTCTAATAGGTACAATAATGCAGAGAACGGAATATTTTACGGAATGTACTAATAGAGGGAGAGTTGTACATTTGGTTACGCGAGCTATTGTTACGCAAATAAACGCAAATAATTTAACTTAATGATACAATATTATTAACAAATTAGCTGTATTTATATTTTTGTGCGATGCAGGTGTACATGTGCGTGTGTATACTTAAATGCATATGTTATGTGTCCGTTGTGTTTATAGACATTTTGTTTATAACGATATAAAAATTGCAGATATAAAATTTATATATTTGAAAGACTGATAATAGTTATGGCGTTGTCCAATAATAGAATACAACTAAAAATTTGCTGAAGTTTTTAATTAAGAAAAAAAAAATGGAACCTGAATTAGGTTATGTATTTTAGTTTTTAAACAATAATTCCATTGGAAATGAGCATATATTTTAACCTTAAGAAATAAGTTTTCGATTTCAAGTTCGAAATAGTAGTAAATACTTTCGTTTTTCACGTACGCTTTAGTTTCACAAACTTCCTTAGGTTGTTCTGCTCAAGCTATGGGCACTTGTGATAGAAACATATTTTTCCAAAATGATATCGTATACTTGTTGCCTTAATTTATATTTATAACATAATACTTTAAACACGGACATATTAGTTCAGAACATATAAATTCTGAATCAATATATTTTGTATTCAATTTATGGAAATATTACTTTGATATTTTCCGAAGAACTTTTAAATTTTCTAAAAGTATACAGGGTAATTCTATTTTTTTCTTATTCAATGGGTTCGTCAACATGGACATTGGTCCAAAGTTTCCAAATGAAAGCCCTTGTATGAGGCCAAAAAATAAAATTAAAAAAAGTACTTGCCGATTATAAAAACCACAAGCGACGTTCATAATGAAAATTCGAGGGAAATCATTTTTTTTTGATTTTTATTCTCTTCAATTTTACGACCTACTCTTGTAAGAGCGACGCAATAGACATATAAAGAAAAGAAAATAACCAAAAGAAACGACGGATACACAGTAGTCTTGATGATTTTCATTAAACAGATTCATTTTAATCTGACAAATTTCTTGATTATGGCTAAAAACGTCTGGGTAAGTTTCTCTTAAACAATTCATAGAATAAATAATCGTAAATTTTTGTATGGGCCTTATGTTACATATTTAAAAGTAACATAAAAATATAATAAAAATTTAAAAAATTATAAAAAAAGAAACAAGAAACCAAATAAATATGTATTTCTAAGCTTAAATGCAACTTCGAAACTTTATTGTATGGAGTTACATTACATTTTATTTTATATTAAGTAAATATAATTTAGTTGTTTTTTTTTCATTCGTATTCATTATTGTTCTCATTTACATTCAAATATATGCATCCTCCTTTTTGGATTGTGAAACAGGAAAATTTCTGTTAAGTGGTTGCTTTTTTAATTCTTATCTCTTTACTGCACTCAACTTCGGAAAAATCTGCAAATTTTTTCTAATTGATTGATTTTTAACACAGGGCGTATCAACAATTTTCAAAGTGAAATCGTCGATTTTATGACGAAAATGAAATTTCTTGATCTCTTCGGCTTTCCGTTTCGATCGTTTTCGATTACAAATCGAAATTATGAGCATCAATCTGGTCCAGAAACTTTTAAAATATGCTTCTGTTACGAATTTTGCGAGTTAATTTCTCTGATTTCAAAATGTGATCAGTTGATGACGTTTTTCAGCCAAGCATTTTTCTAAAAGTTTACTTCCGTGTTTGCATTTTTTCCCGTTATTAGAATTACTTCACCGAATAATCTGATTCACATATCTTTTTGAAATTTTAAGAAGATATTTTTTTTATTTTATTTTACAGCTCAATTTGATTAACAAGGTCATCTAGCGGTATTTTTTAATTACGTACACCATTATGAAGGGAGAAGTACTTGCACTCTCCGCACATTTGTGACCTTTAAAATGACTTAAGGATTTACAGCGCATTCGGGGCTCAATAATTGTGCAGCTAAATTGTTCAGGGTATATTTATGAGTGTATTTACAATATCATAGGAACGCTTAATTTTTTGGGCCCGTTATCATCCCCAATATTTTGTTCCGGACCGTATTTTTTTTTTTTTTTTATTATTCTTAAATTTGTTGGTTTAGCGTAGGCCAAAAACTGCACCCTATCCAGACTGGTCTAATAACAGTCGTACATAGTGAGCATTTATTGTTCAATGACAACTCGTTGTTTCTTTCTATAAGTTAATTTTACTAATTCCAACATTAAGTTTGCCTCTTTTAACTAAGTCGGTTGATAGGACTCAGACGCAATGATTGTTTCGAGCGATGGGAGCTACTTTTATGTGGTTTTTAGCTTCATATACCACTTTTTCTTTCATTTCAGCAATGTCTTACTTCCAGTTTCAGTACGCTTCTCTTTAAAGAATTTCGACGACGTACTTGCTGACTTTAATTAGATCGGTTGAATAGCTTACCACGGGACCTCACGCAATGATTAATCTGAGCGATGGGAGCCATACGTATCTCACTTCAGAATTCTTACTCAGTGTTCGTCCGTGAAAATTGTATCGTTTTAGGTTACACGTCATTTTTTTAAATTTGTTTCCTCCTTTGCCCATTCGCGAGCTCTCGTCACATTTCCAATCGTTTTCTTTATTAGCTCTGTCAAATCTAAAAATCTGCTAAGCCTGGTCAATTTAATATTCTACAATAGAACCTGCCATAATATTAAAACCAACAAGAACTTCTTAAAACGGCTGTGTTGAATCATTGCATTGCTTATTTTCTGAAATCCGGTTAAAAAGTTCTTATGACATCACTTTCCATCATTTCTGCTTCATTAGTTCTAACCACAATAATATGGCTACAGTATTTCGACTATTTTAATAAGGAATGACATCCAGTTCAGAATGTTCAACCCTCGTTTCCTTCTGATCCTCTTTATCTCAAGTTAGTTAACATCTCTATTCTGAACTATTCTTCCAGATTTCTAATTTCATTTTTCCTTATACTTTTTCTAATAATGGATTACGCAACTTTCCTTTTCGAAATTTTACCCCCCCCCCCACCACACACACACACATACTCCACAACCTTATTTCATTACAGACGGTGACTGGAACGTCTAATTTTCTTTTTGCGGTTGTCGCGAATAGAGTAGTAGTGTTAGAGAATGTTATCCTCCAGAATAATCTTTAATGACAGTTCTTCTATTTGTGTCAGAAGTCCTTCTCTGCTTCTAAACTTGGCCGCAATTGTTCATGGTGTATTTTGATCGGTACCTTTGAAATTCCATTTCTTTAAACAAAGTTTACTCTTCGTCTCCCTTTAATTCCTTTTGTGTGTATTTTTCTGAATAATTGCCTTTAATTCCATTAACACATCAGCTGTATCTATACTTATCCTCTTTTAAAAGGCTCAACTTGATTAAGTCTCTCTCCGATACTAATTTGGAGAGATAATGCATTCATGTTTTACGAATCTTTCATCCATTTTATTTCTGATTACTCTTGTTTTATCTGTGAAAATCCTTCCTGTTTTATTCAAAGTCGATCGTGTCCAAAATACTTGTCCCGGCCTCTAAAAATACTCTGATCTCGCTCTACTTGCGAAATCCCATATTCCTATTGTTTTCATCTAGAAGCCTTGTCTGGGCTATTGTTTTCTTACTAACATTTACCTATTTCCTCATTCACTCTTACGTTTACTTACTCCTCTATCCCTGCCGCTTTTCCGACATTAAAACTCCAATGCTATCGCTCTTCTCTGCCCGCCTCCTTCGGTTTTCACCATGTACTTTCAGTCATGATAAGTTCCCTTACTTTTCCTTTAGCTTTTCTCCTTAATTCTGTTGTTTCTATAACTGTACTGTCAAAACCTACTTCAAACACATATTGCTAGATCGGAATTCTTAAATATCTTAATCCCAGACATTTTACGATCTTCGCTAACGGCTCTAAAGAACTCAGATGAGTTGGTTCAGTCTGTTTCGGTCCCTCGATAAATTATCCCAAATTCTTTAAACTTCTTTTCTTCTGCTCAATTTTTTACACCTAGCCTATGCACCTTTTTGTCTCCGATCTCTCAGAAAATGGTCTTATCAAATCACATCCGTAAAGTGACCTGTTCCCTCCTATTTTTCTGAAACGTTCTTCGATTCATAACCTTCTCTTTTGTCACTCAGATTAAATTCTTATGGATACACGGACATTCTGGAATTGAAGGCGATGATTATTCAGCAGGCTTTTTTATCTGTCACTTCCACGCTATCAACAGTATGCATACGTATAGAGATATTTAACATTTGCTTGTATTGTAATTGCTGTATTATTAATCTTAATTGGTTGGGCGCTAACTTTCTTATTTGTATTATTTTCAAATCGTTTGTGTTCCACTTATTTAATCACGTTTTGAATAGCGCATTCTGCACATTACTACTGACAGTATTAGGATCTATAAAACACGAAAAGTACGGTCGTATTATTAACGAATATAACCACAGTACGTACATTTTTTATCATTGGGAAATCGTCGGTATACAGTAAATACAACTTGAGTCCCAGTACTGAACCCTGGGGTACTTCAGCTAAGACAAGATGGGTTCCAGAGAGCTCGTAAATGGCAGTCTTATAAACTGATAAGAAGTAAAAATTTTAACATACACAATAAACCTCTATCGAAAGCCTGTGTAATATCGATGAACGCAACTGTGCATGTCTCGTTTCCAGACTGCATTCACTAATACTGATTATCCTATGTAATTGGTTAAATGCAGGGTTTTGTTTAATAAGACAGAACTGATGACTCGGAATCGGAGCCATATCTGAGGGGGGGTTTTCCGGGTTCAAACCCCCTCCGAAATGTCTAGAAAATAATAACTGCTTACATTAAATGGACCGAAATTCAGAATAAATTTATTTCTTTTCAATTTTTGACAAAAGAAAAGAAAATCAAAATTTTTATGAATTCTATTGAAACGACTATTTTTTATTTGTTTTTATTGTAGTGTTCAAATATTGCATATACAATAATTGACTACGAGGCTTTAGTGTACCATTTATAAATAAATATATTTCAAGATAACACACACACAAACACACGTGCGCCCGCGTGCACACACACACATATATATATATATATATTTATAAAAATATTTTCGTAGCCCCCTCCCCCCGAAATTTTGTTCTACATACGGCCCTGTTGGGAATATTTGGTTTGAAATATGATGGTAATCTGTTTAATATTAATTTTTCCATTACTTTCGATAATATCAGTAATATCGATGTAGGCTGATAAGATTATGTGGACCTTTTTCGGACTTTCAAGGTAATCTGTGACTTGCACTGCGACGAAAATAATGTAAGCGAAAAACAAATATAAATGTAAGCAAAATAAGAGCTTTACACGATAGCTTCAATAATACATTTCACCTTTTCGTAGTGAAGTGCTTAGTCGATACATTTATGGGAGTGTAAAGGATCCCAATGTGGAAATTGTTGGATTCGGCATTAAGTCTGATTTAAAGATAATTCGTGAGCAGCAAATAAATTAGCTTAAGAAAAAAAAAGTGTTACAAAAATGACCGATGTTTTGTTGCATGCTTTTCCATGCTTTTACTTCTGTTTAAAAAAAAAACTCAATTTTGTATCTCCCATTCTATTTAAAAAATTACATTCTAGATTTTGGTCCGATATTAAAATTGCTTATATTTTAAATCGGATAACGAAGTTACACTAATTTGTTAATGATAATTATTTCGGTAACGTTTATGTTAATGCATTTTGCAAAACACTCATTTTATCCTAGTTGAATTTACATATTTTACATAAAATTTCTAATGCTAATTGAAATTCTTGTTAGCATTTCAAATGCGCGCTAATTAAAAAATATATCACAAAAAATATATAGAAATATATATATATATATATATATATATATATATATATATATATATATATATATATAAAGGTATATATAACCTGAACTCCCCCATACTGGTTCATCCGTAATGCTTGCAGATAAGTTGTTTACATTGATTAGATTTTTTTAAAAGCAGTAAGTCATTAATTTCAATTAAGAGCATATATATATTTTTTAAATATACAATAAACAATATTACTATGCGAATTAAGTTTTATAGTACTTTTAAAGCACATATGTATAGTAATAAACTAAACAGAAAAAAAGTGATTAATAATACATTTAAAATTTTTTAAATATTACAGTATTTACAACGTGTGTGTACTGAATTATAAGAATACATGCAAAAAATGTAACAAAAGAATGTTAAAAGTAATATAATATTACACGAATTTATTGTGTAATCTAAAATCTGGCTTTCGAGTTTTTTTTTTTTTTTAAATATATCTAGCGTATTACTGTGAATGTTTAAACGAGATAATCTCCATTTAGTCTAGTTTCACATGTAGCATTTCTGAGGCAAATTTTTAGTCATCTTAAAATTGAAAATGATTCTTTATTGATTGCGGGTGTGACTGGAAAAGTAACAAATACTCCAATAAATAATAAATTGTAGGAAGTTTATTCTTATTGCTTCTAAACCACTTTTAGGTTTTGTCCTTTAATGAAAGTAATTCATACCAAACAAGCATTTCTCCTAAAGCACTAACTACATTGAAGATTTCCAAGATATTTTTAAATTAAAATTTTTATTGCTTCTTCGTCTTCATTTGCAGGTGTTTATTTATTTGTTAGCGATAAGAGGCATATAATAGACTGCAAAAATAATTTCTGAGACGTAGAGAGTTTTTTTGTCTTTGATTCAAACAAAAATTTATCTAAAAATGGAACAAATACAGATATTATCCAGAAGTTTTTCTACATTGTCTGTCTCCGGAGATTTGTTAAACGAGGAATGGCTGAAAATAGTTGAAAAGTTCTTTCTTTTGCTTTTATGAATATTTTTCTAAGTTCCTCCTTCACGTTTTCTCGCATTTTGGAAATGCTATTCACTCCCATACTAGCATAAATGGTTTTCTTCTTCTTCTTCTTTTCCTTAATTCGTAGAATGGTGGATAACCTTTATGATTCGCGATCATAATAACTAAAACTAAGTACTAGAATTTCCTTTGCTCAGCTGGTACTGGAAAATCATGTAATATTTTTACATAATGGAAGTGTTTTTTAAAAGTGTCGTAACAGGCGGCAACTAGAAATCGTTATGCTAACGGTAAATTAAAAATTGACACGATAAATTAAAATTTACTCTGCTATAAGAATTACAGAAAACTATCATCTAAGAGGATGCCGGAGGTATTCCGAAGGAAAAGATGATTGAGTGTATGTATGTTATGTAAAAGATCGATTGATGATGAATCGTTTACCCGGGCTGGGGAGAAATTGAAAGAAAGAAGTATTGTTCCTTAAAAATATACATAATCAGATTTCAGCTAATCAGATTAACGAATAAAATAGAAGTGTCGCATTTAATTTTTTTTCTTCAGCGCACACGTAAATGCGCAAAGAATAAAAAAGATTAAATTCGTAAATATTCCAAATAATCAAAAAAATTACACGTATTTTATTACAAATTTTATTTGTTTATTCACAATATTGTGCCAAACATAAATTTATGTTCGGCATAATATTGTGAATTGGTTATTTTGTGAAATTTATCTATAGTGTCGACAGAATTGCATTCAACTTTGCAACAAAAATCTCCTAAACAGCATAGCCTAGTTTAATAAATTCCTTATTTCACGACATGACAAGTATACTTAATGAAAGAGTAATTTCTTGAAAAGGCGTACATTTTTTAATCGAAATCAGAGAAACGCCTTTCCGATTCGCTTTCCCCTCAATAATTTATAATCGTAGTTACTTTTAAACTTCAAGAAATTGCCTGGGTGTACGATCACAATATTATAACCGAAGTAAGATGTAGGCCATCTTGTAATAATATTGCCTGCATTACGCTTATATGTATACATAATAATTTGTGAAAGGATCAATATATTTTAACGCGATATTCGTTTTGTCAGTGGTAAATCAGGAGAGGATTTTTATAGTGTTTCGTTCGACAAAAACAAGGAAAGCAAAATACAAAGATGTAAGGAAGTTGAACGAGTCAAAGAGAAGGCGAGAAAAATTAGAGAAAGGAAGCGAATAAAAGTCGAAAGCGAGAAGAACTGTGAAAAAAAGTGTCGTGCATTAAAAACTTATCATTTATTTCTAATTTTTATCACTTAAAAAGAACCGATCTTTAAAACCAATTTTAATTGGAAGTGCGTAAGTCAGCGGAAGACAGCTAACACACTTTTATCTAAAGTGTTCCTTAGCATGTTTTTAGGCTACAGCGTGCTTTTCTTTTTTCCACCTGCTAATTCTGGGCAGCTCCGATATCTTCTAATTCAAACTGATTCTATAACTCTTTGTTGAACCGTTCCATTTGACAGCAGTAGTAGTTGACATCAGTTAACGGTTTTTCATTTCTTGCCGCGGTATCTTTTCAATATGCTATCCTACACACGAATTTTCCTCTCCCGTTTTCTTTGCCTTATTAAGAAGTTACTTGAATGTTCGTCTCTTATTCCTCTGTTTTGAAACTCAACCTTCTTTCATTTCTTGCGCAATTTTCTATACCCTATATTTCGTTCCGTTTTCGTCGGTGCTCTGGAAAACTTCTTCTCTATCCTTAAACGTAAAAACCCTAAACTTTCTTTCTCCGTTTGATTCAAGAGGTCTGGTGACCGCTGCTACAATAAACTTCACATATATACATTATTGTACCATTCATGCTCTTCACACGATAACGCCTGATGCCGAAAAAAAGAATAAACCTCAGTTTAGTTTATAGAAAATCTATATTTATATATATACGCAGTACAAAATAACAGTTTTTATGGACAGATATTTTAAAAATTTCTCTGCTCCTTACATAATAGAAAAATGGTAATTATTCTAATTTACTTATCGCGCAAACTCGACTTTATTTTTATTTTACGTGTAAAATATGCAATGAAACTGCGTCATCCCGGTCAATCCAACGGACTGTATTCGCTACTTTTTCTGAATTCATTCCAGAACGAACTGATTGATTTAATTTTCGAAATACGGAATATTAACAGGTATAAAAATATCAACGCCATGGTCACTATCACCGTCCATTTTATGATCCAGGCGTAGCCCAATGGCTGTGTAGGATTTTCATTCGCAAAGCAGAAGTCTAAATTGCACGTCTTCGGATTTATGAAGTGTAAAAATTTTGACGAAATATATTCGAGCGAACATAAATTAGTTACATTATCGCATTCCGGATAAGAAACCGGCGATTCGTTGAGATAGAATTTAATTTGTCGTCCTCCGCTTTTGCATCTACAGTCATAGAAAAGGAAATAAAAATTATCAATCCAAAAATCATATTTATCAAACATGTATTCTAGATCTCCATAGCGTGCGCCAAATTTTTTGCAATTTTTTTTTCCATTTATATTTTACTTTGAAAACTCGAAAAAAATGTGATTCAAGTTTTATCTAACTTGCTCGATTTCGATTTAGGCAAGCATCCAATTTTCAACTAGGAATTCGCTTCTTTTTATTTCTTTTTTAATTTATAGGATTTTAATTCAACAGAAGGAAAATGTGCAGAACATTCAAAGTTCTTACGAATATACCTAGTGAAATATTATTATCGTCTTGTTTTTTGTATAAAAGTAAACTAGAAATTTTTCGTAGAATTCTTCTAAGGATGACGACGCCCTCTTATTACCGTCTTTTACTTATTCTCTTTACCCGATCGTTACAGAGGCTATTGCAGTGCGCAATATAAAACGAACTTTCTTCGGAGTAGACCAAAACACACTTGTTTTTCGTTTCCGATTCTTGGAAAGACATTTTTGGAAGCGGGGAGATGTCGCACATCTCACGGAAAGTTTCTGTATACTCTTTATGGTAGACTTTTGCTACTCGCGGCCCATAAAACAAAGAATGTGTATGCGTAGAATACTTAAAATGTTCACTTTCAGAATAAAACGGCTCAGATAATTAATAGCCCATCTCCTCTTGAAAAATTTTCCACCTACCCTATAATATAGTGATTAAAAGCTAAAAATAACGTTCTAGAATTTCAACCTTTGCTTCGGGTGTATAAGGTGATAAATTAAATTTAAGTATTTATTTTTAACTGATTTTTTTTTTTTTTGGTTCGCTGAATAGGAGAGTATTGATAATTTTGTTCACGAGAATTCAATTCCATATCATTTCTGTATGTAGGGTAATCCGGATTATTTAATGGGAAATTACGCCGTTGAAAAAAAGTAATAAACCGCAAAGAAGGAATTGGATTTTTCTTTGAATATGTTAAATTCTAGATTAACATATCGAACTAATGCAAATGAAAGGTGACCACAGTTTAGTAAAACCGGTTACAAGAACATGTCCGACATATTGCCGAGCTATTAGGGCATTAGAAAGTATTAATCGATTACAATGAGAATTAGGTGATGCTGATATTATTTTCAAGTGGCCGGAGTAATTTTCAATAGCGATAAATAATTTCATATCAGCTGTTTCCGAATGTGTACCAATGTGACCAAAAGGTAGACGGAAGAATTTTCACTGCGCCTCGAAATTTACTAAATATACGGAAACCATTTAGAATTCGTCTCTCGCGAAAATTAATGCGAATCAATTTTGGCGATTAATTTACTGACAAAATGGAAACTGTTTAATTCATAAAGCCTAATAAATGTTTATCGATGTAGTTCGTTTTTTCCTTTTTTCCTTTTTTCCTTTTTTCCTTTTTTTTTTTGAAGAAAATTCTATTCGAGAATAGGTTAAAAATCGGTCTCTTCGAAACATACGGGGCTAAATTCTAATCTATACATGGTTAAAGTCGTTCCTCTTCAACCACACCTTTAATCAGGTATTCGGACTTTCGTCTTTAAAATTAAAACAACTATTTAAATGAGATTTTAAAATGCGACGAAAACGCGATACTTACTCGTACAAAACAGCGATAAAATTAGCATTAAATGGAGCGATAAGAGAAGTTCTCCATTCTCTTTTTGTCATATTTAAATAGTTATCGTGCATTAAAGGCAGATCGCCATTTTTTATTCCAAGTGCGGCTACGAGTTGCATGACAGTCCCCGAATGACCAAAGAAGACTGTTACTGGATCATCATTATCTGGTTCCCTAAACAAAGTGTGTAATTCATGTAATATTTTATATCATATATGTATGAATATGTATATACCTATATGAAAAGTACAAAAATTATCATTGTGCCGGGTTAATGTCTCTATCATTAACGAGACCAAATAAAAAAAAAAAATATATATATATATGATATATAGAAAAATCCGTAACCTATTTGTGAAATAAAAAATAAATGAATCCCTTTATAACGAACAAAAATAAGTATAAACTTTTTAGTTTTAACTGAATATACTCGATGGTGTTAGCTCATGATGATGGGTATTGCCCGAAAACGTTTCTTCAAATTGAGCTATTTATTTTAATTTATTAAAGTAAAGTTATTTTTGTTTGTTATTAAGGAATTTATTTATTTTGTATTTAAAAAAGGTATATATGTATGTTTACTACATGTGAATGCGTCTATATGTAACCAAACGTTTCACGCATATTCTAAATACTTGATGTAGTAGCGAAACGAACCGTAAACGATCTAAATAACATTCGAAATAACTGATCTTTAACTGTTTGAAAATATTTCTTGCTACACTTGCCTAATTGAACGTTTCAAACGATTCGATTTCGTTGAGATGAAAAATGTAAAAATTAAAAATAAGAACGGGTTTTATTTAAGAGAAAATTTATGCTTGCACTTGCATTACGTAAATTTAATAAATATACTACGATGTGTGTAATCGTGTAAAAACGAAGAGCGTATTTTGGTTTGACGCGGAATAAATACAGAAGTCGGATAACGTAATTATTTATAAAACTATTGCCAAGTGAAGCTTTTACAATAACTTAAATTTAATTGCCCGGTTTATTTAAACGTTTTATAATTAGGATGCAGATTTAATATATATGCATATATACCAAAAAACGTAACAATGTGTGCACTAGAAATATGCGTGAAAAAATTTTTTTTTTTTCAAGTTTCATAATAGACGGTGAAATAAAGTTTTGTTTTACTCCTTAAATTTATGTTGAATTTTCTTCTAACAAATAAATATTAAAAATACATTGAATTGTAAATGCAAATTTAAAAATTGTTAACCAATAAGGACGTTTTCCGAATTAATCACGGTATGAAAAATTACCTTTTTATAGCGTAAAATGAAACCGGTAAATATTTAAATGCGGCCTTTTTTAGAAAGGCTATAAGGGATACAATGAAGCACATGACTTGACTCTTATTGTTAGAGTGGCACCGATTGAATTAAGCCACGAGTAGAACTGCAAATAATCCGTTAAATACTGAAGGTTCCTTTTTCTTCTCGTTACTTTTATCAGTGGATCTTCCTACTTCCTAAAACGCGTCCTTCATCCTCTCCATTCCTTCTGGGTTTTTATATCTTCCCTGTCTGTTTGATCGCGTAAAAGTCGAATCACATTTTCTTTTCCTTCGCTATTTCCTGAGTCAATGTCGATGAGCTCAAAAAAAAAAAAAGACAAAAAATAGCATGACCATATAAGGTAGCGAAAAGTGTTCCAAATTCGTCGCCATCTCCCTGCAGGATTCGGAAAAATTATTTTCTTAAATTTGTAGCCGTCCCCTAGAAGATTACTACATTCTCGCTTTTGTAGTTTTTCGATTCTTTAAAATATTTCAGCTTCACTTTTATCTAACTTCGAGTTTCTATTTTTTGAAGAAAATCAAAAATACGTTACAAGTGTGAATTTTCCATAATTTTCTGCGCCGAATTCAAAAAAAAGTAAATATAATGCGCATTTTTACCTAGAAAATGGTGGTATTTTTTTACACGATTTGTTTGTATTACTAAGACATAGTCAAAAAATTAAGCTCGACCACTGTGCTCTCCTATATTAGGTAAACGCGTGCACACCCACAGCAGGTCTGCAGATGGCCATCTCATCGCGTTATTGAAAACGCACCCGTAAGTGATATTAAAAATTTTTCCAGATATTTAGAACATCATGAAAAAGTAAAAGAAAAAAGTCACTTTTTCGATTTAGTACACGCAAAAAACTAAAAATATGCGAAAAATCACTTCTAACAAACTAGGTATTTAGCTGACTGTCGAAAGTCAATATAACGCGAATCGTTTTCTATGAACTTTTTAACATTGCTATTAGTTTTTCTTTAGATGTCTTTGTATTCCCTATTCCAGTTTTAGTATATTTTTTTACGATTAGTGTAGCATATTCTTTTTTTGCAATTTAACTTTCTATTGTATTACAACCTGGTCCTATTTTTTTTTTCTATCTGATTTGTCATCTCGTTCCAAATAATTCTCGCCTGTACACACGAATCCACTTCAGCAACGAACCGATATTAAAAAAAATCATGGAATATAGAAATTTGTCTTATTTACTGATGAATACGCTTTTCCTTCCATAAGAAGCAGTCAAAAGGTCTGCTGTCGTGCGCCTCGCTCGACTTCGAACTCGCAGATTTCAACAACGATATTTAATTTTAACGGGCATCAAAATCCGTTGCCTGTTTTGTCTTGCCTAAAACCTCCCTTTATGTCGGTAGCACACGTGCCAGCAAGCTGATGGTTTTTACTTTTCCATTTTTATGTCTCATTTTTCTATGCTTTTCATTTTCCCTGTCTTTATATCCTCTATTTTAACTCGCTGGCCTTGATCTACCTCCTTCCCATTTTTAATTCCTCTTTACGCTGTCGCTTTTCTGCACAGTTTTCACTGCGGAATGCATGGTAATTATTAAATTTTTATTATTCGCCATTAGGCATCATTTTTCAGGGAATTTACTTATTCTAAGTGACTCCAAAAGCTGCTTAATGCCTCTTCACGATCTTTCCTTTAACTTTAAGGCACCCCTGCTTACTCTTAAAATAAAATCGTACTTGATTGAATTGGCGGTAAAGGGGGTTAATATAAAACTGGTGTGGATTCCGGTTCATGTCAGTATAGATGGTAATGAGACAGTGTATAAAGCATCAAAATCAGTGGCTGATGAGGTTGCTTCACTAATTCCATAATTCCCTAGCAAAGATCTTCTATATATTTCATTAAGTTTGCCCACAAAGAATATTGAAATTTCCTTTGGTGCAATCTATATAAATCAAAATTATATAAATCTATTCAACCGTATATCGCTAGATCACCGTAGTATGTTCCGATTTCGGATAGCGGGGTTAACAATCCTCGGAAATTTATAGTGATGATATGTCGGTTACGATTTGGAGTTAACAGATTACCATATTCTATGTATAAGCAGGGACTTAGTCAGTCTCCTTTTTATCCACATCCGAATGATAGAAATAAGCTGATTTTTCGAATGCAGCTGATACAAAAACACTCAAACAATATCATATAATTCATTGGTTAATCTTAAAGTAGACCTTCCATGTAAAACAAGTTCGCTCTTGGCTACAAATAATATCGCTTTATATTAGCGTGGTAGCCTAGTGGTTAAGGTGCTTGGCTACCAAGTGTCACGGGTTCGAGACTTGTCTCGTCCCGGATCCAAATCGCTCCCAAGCTTACCCAGCCTGAAATAATTGGGTACCAGAGAAATCTGGGAAAGTAAAGGCGGCCGAGAGAAAGGAACTGCCCCCCCCCCCTACTCTCATTAGTGCCGTTGGGCTTAGTACATTGTGAACCTTAACTTCACAATCCCGACGCCCTGTCAAGAGTATGGAACTCACTTTACTTTTTATATTGAATATTATATTTATTTCTAATGGCATCAAAAATTGTAATTTAACCTTGCTCTAATGTAACGTCCGATGGGTTGTCCTTGCATATAAGCCCAAAAGAAAAAAAAAAAAACCTTAAATCATGATGTATCCATATAAACTTTTACAGACTAACATACATATATATATATATACATAAACATACATGCACATATATACTTACATATTATATACGGATTGATGTAATGCTTATATTTGTTGTTAACTAAATTCTAACAGCAATTCATTTATTTTATTAACCGACTTCAAAAAGGAAGGAGATATTCAATTCGACTGTGTTTTTTTTTTTTTTTTTATGTGTGTTACCTCAGAACTTTCTTCTAGATGAACCGATTTTGATGATTCTTCTATTATTTGAAAGGTGGTGTTTGTCATGTGGTCTTTAAATTTGATCGAGATCTGACCGGTAGTTTTTGAGTTATCCTTAATAATGCGGGAAATTGAAGCTTTTTGGATGCTTTTCATTCATGATTGTTTTCACCGTCGAGTTAGATTTATTGACTTAAAATACTAATTTGCCAAATTACCATGGAAATATAGCTTTTGATGTTTTTACCGTGGAAATATCTGTTCTTAATAAAATGTTTTAATTTAATTGAATAAAAATGCACTAAAAAGTAAAAAATAAAATGCTTTTTTACAAAAAATAAATACTGACTTCAAGGTTTATTATAAAAATTTAAAAATGCACTAAAAAGTAAAAAATAAATATATATCAGAGTGATATACCCTTAAGGGTGATATCGTAATTCTTATACAATACCTTAATTAGAGTTGGCATCAAATTCATATTAAAAGAATAATTACAAACTACATTAAATGTTCATTAAATTGTTCCTAGATATAGTAACATGAATTTAATGCCAACTCTAATAAAGTATTAATGTTGTATAAGAATTACGATATCAAGTTATATCACTCTAATATATTTTTTTATCGGGAGTAATTATTTTTTACTTTTTAGTGCATTTTTAAATTTTCATAATAAACCTTGAAGTCGGTATTTATTTTTTGTAAAAAAGCATTTTATTATTGTTTTGCTATAATATATTATTAAGTAACTTTGTTAAAACTATTTGTTGTATTTTGTCTTCATGTTTATTAGCGTGTCTTCTGTGTTGAACTGCATATTGTCTAACGTTACGCAAACTGTAATTACATTTATTTCTTGCTATTGCACACTGATTTCTTTTTCTATATATTTAATTAGTAAATTGTATTTAAGTATCATTTTCGGGGTAAGTATTAAATGTCTATTCCGTATATTCGAACAATTTACATTTGAGAGAGTTTCATATTTTTTCCCCACACAGACTTTCAAACATTTATCCTCTAAATGGTTTGATTGTTTTAGTTTCGTATTATTCGCGTGTCCCCAGGCCATAATTCCATAGTACAGGTGTATTTGACATAATGCATTGAAAACCATTATTTTTGTTGAAGTATTTATAACAAAATTCTTCATTTGATAGAGACTGGGTAACATTTTCCTCAATTTATTTATTTGAAATACTATCTATCTGTTCATTTCATCTAAACGTGTTGTCAACAATGACACTCAAGTATTTATATTTATGCACTTCCTCAAAATTATTACAACTACATACCTATGTTTTGTGTATTTAAATGCTGACATTCTAAACTGTAATGTTTTATTTTGATTTCATCTATATTATATTTACTACTTGGTTTTATCCGCATTACTTTTGATTTGTCTGGGTTAATAAATAATCCTCTATCGCGTGTGTAAGTCTTTTTGCAGTAAGTTCTCAGCTATTTTATAATTTTTATGGAATATTATAATTGCTACATCATCAGAATATGCAAATATTTTTGTAAATTTTAATGTTTTATTAATATTCCTAGTATAGGTTATAAATAGTATTGGAGCTAATATAGATCCTTATGGTACTCCATATATTATTACGTAGAAGTTTTACAACGCAGTAATGCTCAGTAACAGTAAAAATCGGACATTAAAAAACTACATTATATTTGATGTTGAATATAATGACGAACCCGGTTTTATACATCCCTTCAACGTCATTATAACCGATTCTTGCTGGGGTTTTTTTTTTTTAATTCGTATTTTTTTTCTCTCTATTAGTATACATATGTGTTTATGCTAATAATATTATGAACTCACTTAAATTTTTCGATGAAATCTTTCACCAATGGGCAACCAATCTTCTTGTCAACGTAATTTCCATGTCCGTCTTGATAATATCGGTGTACGTCTTCTATGTACTCCATTATCTACGGTAACAAAGCGATAACGGAAGAAACTAAATTAACTTGGCGCTTTTTCCTTTTGAAATATTTATTTATCGTACATAAGGCACGAGAACAGATTGATCCACTATGATGATATAGCTTACTTTTAAATCGTCCTCGGTGAACGCAGCGCAGAAGGGTGAGTTGAGTCGATCGAAAAGAACATTTTCGTACCTGCATATTCCGTATATAGTTTTCACAGTATCTGAAATTAAATTCCGTTTAAATGACGACATTTTCAAGTCTGTAATATTTTTCACTGAAATTTTTGCTCATTGGGCAAAGAATGGTTGCACTACTCATATGCCATGCTGTAAGGATTTTTTTTGCGTCAGTATTTGGTTGTGTGAAGAGAGGCGAAGGAATGTTGACAAGTCCGATTACTTTATTTCTTCTGAAAGACTATAAACTTTTTTTCATTTCATCTACAATAAAGTTTTGATTATACCATTCTACATTTCAGACAGTTTCGATAATTGATGACGTTTGTTCCGTCTGCAATTTCAACTGTTGAAACTTAATAGAATGAGAAGCTGAAAAAAAAGTATCAAACTCATTGACAATTTCTTGCTTATCCTGATATAATTTCTTATCGTGGAATGTTGTTGAATAGGTGTTGACTTTATAGAGCGATTTCAGTTTCCTTCACTTTTGAGTTGGCGTTGACGAAAAATCAAGTATTATTTAAAAACTGCTACCGACTTCCTGAATTATGAGCTTTGGCTTTCCGGTGTCGGATTGCGATCAAATCGGACAGAAGCTTTATTGTGCAAAATTTTCGAAATGATGAATTTCTATTTTTTATAGTTTCTTTTATTTCTGAACTCCGCCGAAATATCATTATATTTCTGTGACGGCCGGTGGATAATCAAACCGACTGAGAGGCAGCTGAATAACTTGATTATCTGTCGAATGGCCTCAACGATATCGGCATTTAAATTCACGTCTCTAAGTACATTGATACTGATACTCAGACCAGCCATACGAAATAGACAAATATATTAATTTAAATCTCACTGGTTAATCAGGTATAAAACAACGCGAGTGAATAAACACATTTACCCTTGTAAAACCAACTCGACTATGATTTCTTTTTGATCTATTAAATTTTTATTACAGTTTATGTGTCGTCCGTTACTGCGAGACTATCGTGGCACATGCGCCGTCTCCTTTATAGGAAGCAACCTAGTTTGTTTTGTTCAATGAATTTAAGTATTTGCTGCATCTGGATGATATTGTTTCAACAGGGTTATTAGATAAGACAATAACATTACTGCCTGGGTATTGACCAAATATATTATAACTGACCTATGGTAGAGTAGACTGTAAACCAAAAGGGCATGCTGTTGGAGGAGACACATATTCAAAAACGTAAACGTGCGCTCATACGGAAGTATGCCTGATTCTCAGTCTGCTTAAGATTGAAAATTTTATACGTGTAGCTGCTTCAGGCCATTATTATCAGCCCATGATGTGTAAAATATTTATTGCAGATTTTAAGAAGGATTCATTGGATGGGAAATTATAGGAGGATCCGATGCATTTAGATCTTTATACATTATTAGTAACAAAGTTATGCGGCCTTTCTTTTTATATTTTTAATATTTCCTAATAATAGCTGCGCATTTATAAAAGTTATTCATTACACATCAACTTATAGCGCAAAATATTTTTTTATTCTTTAACGAATATCTTTTTCTTAAAAAAAAACTTTCATAATTTTTAACGGTTAATCATTTAAATCTAGTTACTTACCGTAAGTTATATTATGTTTAAATCCTAATCGTTTGCTAATACCATCGATCATATTACTGACTTCACTTTGTTGTAAGAACTGAGCTTCTTGAGTAGTCATTGCCTCACTATTAACCATTTCTACCCACTTTGGGCAAACCATCTGTGGCTGTGTAATGAAATATACGCGTACAAAGAATTAATTTTATATGTACAGTGCATTTCACTTTCTGATGATGTCCGACTTTGAATGGGACTTTTCACATATTTAGTTTGGTGGTTATGTTGTTTTTTTTTCGTGCATTTCATTTTATAAGCTCTTCTTTTTTCTTCTTCTTTTTTTTTTTTTTTTTTTTTTTTTTTGTGTGCTCATCAACCAAGTTTACTCGCAAATAATTAGAAAATGAAAAAGCCAATTCGATGTCAAACATTGCTAATGAAAAGGAGCGAATAGCGCGAATAACATGTGAAGAAGGAAAAAACAGGATATAAGAAACCCAATATTGAGTAGCAAATTTACGTATCGGTAAATAGGAGTACAGCGTAAAACCCTCAACAGAAAGACACGAACACTCGAAGAACACATGAACAGCGAGGTAAATTCGTTTGAACGGAAAGGGAACCGACAAAAAAAGAAAACGGAAATAAGGTAGGAAGACTAATAAGGAAAAGAATAACAGACGGAGTGGGGGGAACAAAAAGAATCATGATTAGCAGGAAGACTAGGTGTTAAATAGACAAATAAAAGGAGCGATTGTTAGAAAAAGATGAAACGTAAATTCCTGACACCAAAATCTGAAATGAAATCTTTTACACGGCGGAAGGAAATTTGAAGATGTAATTCTATTAAAAAAAAAGTGGGAAAAAGCACTAACTCGAGCCAAAGAATCAGCCAGTTCAGTTAAGATATCTGAACGACTAGGAATACTCAGTAGATCATTGTGAATGAAATGGAGGGAAGAAAGAATGTGAATAATTTTAAAACGTATACAAAAAATAATAAAATCGTAGGAATGATTAAGTAGGAGAAGACAAAAGGCACGAACAGCATTCACATGGTGTCAGAAATAATTGAAAACCTAGAAGAAAGATGATTAGAGGAAACGAAAATAATGAAACGCAGGATAGCGATCAACCGGATGTGGCTATGGAACAGAAAAGAGGAAAACTAAAAAAAATTGAGCAGTTAAAATCTGAGAGGATAAAAGAGGTACCGATACTACCCGGCCTTTTCGGAATATTAGTAAATACGGTTACGTGAAAAGGAAATGGGGTATTAATAATACTGCGGAATTCCGATCTAATTAGGGCTTATGAAAGAAATTCTAAAAGTAAAGCTACAGTAAACATTCGGGCGAAGCTGAAGGAAAAATACGAAAGATTATTAAAGAAGATTGTGTAAGGCAAACAAACTAAGACGAAGAAGAATAAGGGATAAGATAGGGATTTTCATGAATGGCTAAAAAACAGAGGACATGAGTGGAAAACATTTAGGGGGAAAACGGCAACTTAAATAAGATCTACAAATAGACTTATTACATTACATGTGGCAACTACTACTGGAATTGAAGAGGATTTAAGATTACCGAGACGTAACTGAAGACAAAAATTTTGAATTACATCTAATTTAGAGAGACGAAATTGAAGGCACAACTATAAGGAGAAGAAAAGTAATCAAAAGATGTTGAACTTACGCAAATAAATAACGATAAAAAGATCACCCCACCCCATTTAAGTTTAACCTTTTGATTGACGGAGAACGAAAGAAATTTGGTGTGTTCGGAGAAATTCAAGCGACTATCCAAAAGGTTATCAAGATAATAAAAACAATTAATACGAGAAAGAGAAATATTTTTTAAACCTAGATTGATAAAAACCAGGTTAAAATCTTGAAAAATAAATACGACTTAAGATTTAGCAGAGAAGAAACAGAAAGGTTAATCGAGGAAAAGGAATGTTTCGGCACAATGAAAGACAAATGAAGTGCTTCACTGGCTAATATAACATCATGCGATGAAGAAAAATGCAGGATATCATCCGCAAAAAATGAAGGAGAAGAATTTAAAGGAAGAGAAGTCGTACTAATAGCATAGATACTGAAAAAAGCAGGACTGAGAGAGGAATATTTGAAGAAACTGTTCTTGAGAAATGAAGAAGATAGATCGTTAGAATGATTCATCATGAGATTGATAATTTAAACTGGACCAAAATGCTCTATTATTCTATCTTTTGTAATTGGTAAATAAACATTATCAGATGGATGAAGGAAACCAAGGTATAACGCTTTTGGATAAAAGATTTGTGCATATGAGAGACAAAAAGATACAATACAATCGGGAGAACCGATACTAGACCGAAAGCAGAACATATTATTAGGATAAATATTTAACTACTAAACAAAGCGCTTGTTTAACATACCTTTAACAGTTTTCTGACGCAAGATGCCAGGAATGTAGGACGAAAGAAAGAACTTTTCTCCAAGACTGGAAATGATGGTAAAAGAATTTCAGGTAGGAAGAGAGCACTTGCTAAAAAATTTATAAATTGGCTCTTCAGTTTGGAAACTGCTAAAGCAGATGTTAATGCTAGACCGTACTTATTAATCATAGGCAAAGGCGAGATTTTTTAAAGGAGATTATATTTCTATACCTGAAAGCCTATATGGTGGACTAATAGCCGAAGAGAGGTAAAATACGTTCTCTAAATTAAACGGATAAGAATGAAAAAAAGAGTAAATCACCTCTTCGGTCTAACGATGCCATTTGGTTAGCAGCAAGTAAACCAGGTATATAACTTTATGTTTTTTTTTGTTTTTTTTTTTTATAAATTTACAAATATAAATCTAGGCGCCGTGTATAACTACCTGGGCTATTACGGCACCTAGACTCACTGGAAATTACAGAAGGCGGTGCAGTCTGTTCGATGCTGCAAAATTCAACACTGCCCGAACACAATCCGGGAGAACTGAGTACCAGAAATATTTAACTGCCTTTTTTTTTTCGACCGACATAAACAAAAATATTCAGAGTACAAAAAAAGTTGTACAATAAAAGTGCTCGTTATAACGACTTCTTTTCATAAACAAGGTTTGAGAAGTGTATGTGCGCCTATTAACTTTTTATGAATTACAACAATTTGATTCTTAAACGGGAGCTAACCATTACTCGTGATATCTGAAACTAGTCGGCTATTTTTATAATCTTTATAATTTTTATAATTTATTATGAATATTTTATTTTTTGTGTAAAAGTGTTTGTTTCAATTTATTTTTTCCTTACTCGATCCATTCATTTTTTCAATAAATGAAGGAATTCTCGTTCTGTCAGTGCTTTCAACTTCCGGCTATGTACTATTCTTCTTCCATTGCTGAATAAACTTCACAGAGTAATTTTTATTAGGCAATAAAATGAAACATTTAAGGGTTGGGCCAAATGATTTGATTTGCGAGAAGTAAACAAATGCGATATAACTTTCACGGTATATACCTAAAAAACTGCATTGAAGAAATGGCATAATGAATTATCGCCGACCAGAACTAATTGCCATTCTCAGAAATATCATTTTTAACGAATTCTCAAAGAGGTGCTCATCAAACCAGGTGTGACAACTGTAATTGTATCGCTTGTTAAATGGTCAGTTTTCAAGTTTAGCTATCCCCTAAACATTCAGCCTTACATACTATCAGATTTGTGTAATATTTTTTTCAGATTCGCTTCCGCAAAACATTAATGAAATAGCCGCTTTTGAATCGTTGCAAATAATTTCTGGATACGAGCACTTTTCTCGCATCAGGGTCGGGTTTATTCGATCGGTTAAGGATTTTTCGTGTTTTTTTTTTTTTTTTTTGCAAATTAATAGTGTACTGTCTTTTGATGATTAGCAATATTTCAATATCATTTTAAACGATCCGGGTTAAGATCGGTTCATCATTATCAGCACCTATTCCAATTGAAAATGGCGTGCCACAAGTCTCCGTTCTTAGTGCAACCTTATTCATAACATACGTCAATGACGTAACCGATTGCATCTCGCCGTCCATAACCGCCTGGCTGTTTATCGATGATCTTAACATCTCCTTGTCGTCAAATTTTCCTCCGATCGCTCAAAAAATACTCCAGAAAACTATCGATAAAATACCGAGTTGATCTGAAAACAACGGTCTAGCCATCTCAGCGATTAAATCCGTATATGTTGATTTTCGAAGGGGTCATCGTTCCTCTCCCAGTGTGTTCCTAAATCTAAACAACCTTCCTCTTCCCACTCTCAAATTCCTTCGGTTAATCTTTGATTCTAGGCTTATTTGGAAACCTCATATTGCTAACTTAAAACATTGTTGCACAAATTCTATCTCCACATTGAAATTTCTGACTAGCTCCAGATGTTAATGGGAATCCTAAATTCCTCTTTAATATCTACAGATCGTTGATCTTATCAAAATCCACTACGGGTGTCAGGTGTACTCCTCAGCCAGCAAATCTCTATTGAAACCCCTTGGTCCTGTACATCACTCCGCATTAAAAATCATTTTAAGGGTGCATCGAACTTCTCCAGCTGCCAGCATGTGCGTTCTATCTGGTTGCCCTCCGTTTTCCTACTTCCGAAAATATTTCATGCTGCGAAATATGTATCACCACCTCAGCCATACACAAAACCTCCCCCCTAAAGTTGCAGCATTATCCTCTTAAATCAAACTTTTCCAACGACCCACTACCAGAATTACTGGCCGAAATATGTGGTATCACGTCTGTGCAAAAGTCAAAACCCAGGCCAATATCCCCTTATTCCTCCTTGGATCACTTTCCAGATAAATATTAACCTATCGCTGAAACAAAATCGAAACACAATAAGTCCCCTCTGTATAGTGGAAGTGCCAGTTAAGGCAACTAAAAAATATACGGACTACCTCTAATTTACTATACTGATGGAGATAAGGCAGTTGGCGAGGCAGGTTCACTGCCCGCAGCCTGCACATTTAAAGGTCACGATATCTCATACAAAGTTCGACTCAATGATGCTTGTTCCGTATTGGATGCAGAACTGTATGAAATTGCACACTGCTTCTACCGTATCATTACAACTCACACCAAAGCCAATAATTTCCTTCTAGTTACTGATTTCCTACAATCTTTAAACATGATTAAAAACCAAAAATACAACAACCCGCTAGCGCTAAAAATATACCACTACTTGTAGCGATTGTACATATCTAATGGTCAGTCACGTGTCGCTGCTGTGGGTTCCTGGGCACATTGAAGTGCGTTGTAATGAGAGGGTCGACGGAGCAGCACATTCTGCCATGCTCTCACCAATGCCAGAGGACGCGGAGCTACCGTCATCAGTGACATATACATTCTTTAAACCAGTACAAAACTGAATGGGCAGCTGCCACAACATTCTTAAAAATGATTAAGCCCACAGTTAAACCATGGTGGCCACCGATACGACTTTAAGATTCTCAGCCGGCTGCGAATCGGCCATATCGCTATCTTCCATAAGCATATAATCGACAAAACGCCGTCTCCAGCTATGCGCCCCTTATGCAGTTTCTCGCATACTCCTTATCTGCCGAAAGTTTACTGGAAAATAACTTGGCCTGCTGAGAAACATAGAGCAGATCCTTTCAAATGAGGTAAGTTTCATCACCAGGCGTTAGAATGAGCGGTTTAACCCAGCGTATTTAAATGACCCTACCCCACCCCCGTACGTGCCTTAATGACCATTGTAGTTACACACATCGCATAAAATTTAAAAGAGGGAAAAAATATATATCGTTTTGAAAGTTTTTTACAATCTGCAATTGGTCCTATTTTATTAAGATAACTTTGCTCACTACTAACCGCAAGTCTCCACTCGGAGTTAAAGGGAATCTAAAATCAGGACGATGACATTCGAGCATGTTGGCTGACCGCCGTGTTTAAGGTTAACGTAAACTGCCAATAATTCATCTATAGAGGATAATTACTATAACAGTCATCTTTTAATTTTTCAACAAACAGTTGTTTAAACAGAGGTATTAGACTGGCGCCAAGCTTCTATTTTTAACATACCGCCGCACATAGCTGCCATTCTTATGTTATACTGTTTATACAACCTAGTTTCAAATTTTTTGATTACATTTCCTATCACAGTTTTAAAACACTTAAATTAGAGAGCGAAAAAAACCCAAGGTGTTAAAACTGCATGTAAAATTCTGCCATTCATAATCGGCTACATCATATTTTTAGGAAAATTTCTTAAAAACTATACTATGTATCCATAAACGATATCATGAAAAGCATTACAATTTACTTAGAAGATAATATAATTAAATTTCATTTATGAAATATATAATTTGATAGCGATGTTTCTTAAGTAAACAATACGCCGTTATTGTCAACATTAAAACGATACAGATGCGAACGAGTAAACATACTTTTTGCCATCTAATTGATATCCAAATATTCGCCATTTTGTCAAGGCATTTATTAATGTTGTCATTATCGTAGAAGCGATTTTACCTTCACTGAATGATACAAAAACATGATCATGCTTATTTCCCCAGCACTTTAAAAGTCAGCCCCATTTGCGGTATTCATAAAAAATATTTCGTTGAAAATTTATGACCCCCAGCTTAAGGTTTTACGCTACTTTACCGCTGACGTTAACTTGTTAATCATATGAAATTTGTCATATATATGAGAAATTTTTAAACTACTACAAATACTTACGTGTAATAAATTTTGATCTCTCCCGATGTACGGCAATTTTTCTTGCTTATCGGTAATGTTGAATAGGTCTTTAATAAACTGTTCACCACTTTCCATCGCTTGAGATTCGTTCGATGTTTTGAACTAAATAAAATATACACACACGAGAAACATCTGAGTTTTGCGAATAATTATATTTTAATTGCGAAAAAATTTAAGTAAAACGTAATTATATATTTCTAACGAATTTACAGTTCGCTAAAATTATTCTTTCGCTTTATAAATCATTGAAAAAATCATTTTTTTCAGTTGAATTATAATTTTATTTCACGAAGCATGCGTAACAAAATTTAGCTAATGTATCGTTCATTTTGCTCGACGTAATGCAACAAAAGCTGATGGTCATCAAAAGCACAAGGAGTAACGGAAATTTCTAGATCAAATCGTCTTTATGGAAGTTCTTAATCTAAAGACATGTTCCTTTGACACTGAAGTTCAATCTGTTAATTATAGCTCTGATCCTCACTTAATTCCCTTTATCTCTTTTTTTCTTTCGTTATCTTCCGATTTCTTTCCAAACCGGATTCTTCCTTTCCTACTTTCTCAATTTTGTTCTTTCGTCTTTATTTCATTTTACTTGTATATTTATTTGCAGTTCATTTTTCATGGTTATTCACCTTTCTATCTTATTTATTCGCTTCCTCTGCAATTTTTTTTTCTCTCTATAATTAATTTTATTTAATATTTTCTCCTCTCATTAATCTTTTTTTTTTTTTTTTTTTTAAAAAAAAAAAAAAAAAAATAATCTAACTATTTTCTTTTTTCATGCATACATTCATCAACAAGTTGTTTATTGCTCCTTACGCAATAACTATACATTTCCAATGCTAAGAAAACTATTGAAATAAAGTATTTACTAAAATTTTCCGATCAAATTCTGTACCGAATACATTTGTACCTATCGTCTTATTAAAAATGATGCGTATTACAACGTACAATTTTGGAACATAGTTAACGCAAATCTAGTATAATTAAAGTAAAAAATGTTGACATTAGCATTGCTTGAACTTTTTCTTTTTTTTTTTACCCCCTGTGCTACAGCCTTCCGTATTTAACCGCTGCGGCTATCACACCATACTGGAGCGGGATTTACAGCTATATTACTTTGTCTATTCTGTCGGTGTATGTATTTATTGTGTTTCTAGCTATTTCGATAACGTCAGGCGATAGCTGCTTGAAGTTGTTTTTAAGCGATGTGTCTGTGTTCATTATTGGAAACTCGCGTAGTGATACTAGTGTGAAGTCTTGGTATATAGTATTTATTAGGTTTATGTTATTTAAATTTAATAAGTTGAGGACCTCAGGCACAGAATCGTTTGGAAAACTAGGTGTGCACGGGGAATTAACAACAAATAACAAAGTAGAGTTAAGGACAGGAGAGTATTGAATTTTCTATGGTACTTTCTATAGTATGACAACGACGGGCACTCTAACAAATTAAACATGCTGCCGGCTGGGATAATTCGGTGAGCTCCTAGGATCAAACGGAAGGCAGAATTATGGACCGCATCTAAGGAATTGATTAAGTAATGACATGCTTGAGAGTAGGCTGGGCACTCGTACATGATTTTAGATAAGATAATAGAATCCTTTACTAATAAAAGGAGCTTGAGTGTATATTATATTTGGAATTTGATAAATATTTAGTTACCAGGGATTTTAGACCCTTTTCTATTAAACCTGATGTATGTCGACGCCAGGATAGCCGACAACAGTCCCGAGAATTTAACAGTGGAACGGAAAGGTATAGGGTTAACTTTATTTAGACAATTTTACAATGTTAAAATGTTCTGAAAATCATTCCGGGGAACCGTAAGAAGATTTAGTTTTATTACGAATTGCGCCAAAAATGTTACAGCGCAAAGGTTAGAAGCTCTCTTAACAGGCACAGCGGAAAATTTCGATTTTTTTCAATTTCATAACATGGTATTTTTTTCTTGTTATTAGTTTTTAACCATTTTTTGTACAACTGGAAAACCTATATATCATACACGAGGAAAAAAGCAAAGGCATTATGATAAAACATGAAAGTGCGTGTCTCCTATATGTATACGCATTTACATTCCGTCAGAAAGACCCTCACAAACAAAAATTATATATGTATATTTTTTTTTTTTCATTTAAGGAGGGGTACTAATCTGCACACTGCATGTAACTACGTAGGTTATCGCAGTGAGTGAACCCACGTTTTAAATTAGACTCCTCAGCTCGAGATTGTTCACAGCGGCAGGGGTATTTGAGAGGATATCTGCAAGTGACATAATCTGTCCACGCCCTTGATCCCTCTTGATTATATTTCTGTCTCTTTCTCTTCTATACCTTGTATAAAATGATCAAAATTTACAACGTAATTCTTACTGGCATCAACACAAAAAGGAAAACAACATAATCACAAAAATCCTATCCTAACATTTAACTTTCATTACATAAAATTAAGATATTGTTTCATTACATTTTTCGTTACATATTTCGTTACATAAAATTGTGACATTTTTTAAATAACAATAACAAAAATCTTATAAAATTTAACAAACGTTACATAAAATTGGGAGTTCGCGCAGTTAAGCGACAGTTACGGTTGTTAGTACGTGCGTTAATATCTTCTCGTTATCAGTCGATTAACGAAATACTAGTATAAACGAATTTTATCATTATTAAGTTAATATGAACGACGAACTGGTGGAGAAATTTCAACAAATGTTCACGGATATCAAGGGAATCAAATCGGTATGTAACACTACCAATTCTAAAATCGATAATATTATGCTAGAGTTAAATAAACTTAAGAACGAAAATACAGCTATTAAAGATGAAATGGAAACGTTAAGAAAAGAAAACATAATTTTGAAGTAGGAGATAGACAAGCTCGAACAATATTCAAGAAAAGACAATGTCATTGTCCACGGTATTCCTTTTGAGGAAAACGAGAACATTAGGAGCAAATTCTGTAAGGTGGCGGATAAGTTAAATGTGAATTTGCAAGATCATGATATAAAAGCAGCCCACCGGCTGCCGGCAAAGAATGTGGACAAACCACCGCCTGTTATTGTGAAGTTAAATAATCTCGATAAGTTAACACGCATCATCATTAATAGCAAGAAACAGAAACTAAACGGAAGTGACGTACAACTGACACCATCCACGCGAATATTCATCAACGAGGATATGACCAAAAATACTCGTCAACTACTGCTGACAACGAAACGGCTAGTGGAAGCGGAGAAATAGCAGCAACCTGGTGTCGATCTGGTATTGTTTACATAAAGATGCAGGAACAAAGCGCAAGTAGAAGAGTGCGGAGCATATCGGAGCTGGAACAACTGATAGGCAAACTAGCAAACAGTGCGGACCGACCAGCGGATAGTGTACCAACAACGGAGCCAATTCGTGCGTTAAATAGCAAAACGCAGCAGCAAACTCGACTAGATGATTATGTGACTACCCGATCAAAAGTTAAGCAAAATAAAAGCAACTGACGCTTCCTTGGGCCCATCAAGAGCGCGAAATCTCCTCACCCAGAAAGTCCGGTAAACGAGGGTGAGTATACACCAATTTTCCTTTAACCGTTCCTCTAAATGTCAGTAGTACAAATAACGTAAACAATAAATTAAAAATAAAAAATAATAACGAATTTAATACGACTAAAAAGAAAAAATGTATAATAAAAGTTGGCACAATAAACGTCAGAACAGTTAAAAGAGAAGAAAACTTGACAGAACTTGAAGAAGCTTTCCAAAAAACAGACATTGAAATTTTAGGTCTGTCAGAAATTCGAAGGTCAGGCGAAAAAATTATAATTACGCAAAAAGGAAATTTATTTTGTTACATAGGGAATAACATGGGGCAAAAAGGGGTAGGCTTTTTAATAAAACTAAACTATGTAAATAAAGTAGAAGAATTTAGAGGAATTAACGATAGGATGGCCGTTCTAAAAATCAATATAAAAAACACTCAATTTAACTTTATTCAAGTATATGCTCCAACCTCCTCAGCAGAAGAAGGAGAAATAGAAGAATTCTATGGAATGTTAGAGAAAACAATTAACGAATTTAGAAAAAAAGATAATAATTTAATACTAATTGGAGATTGGAATAGTCAAATTGGGCAAAGGAATAGGGGAGAAAAAAGTATAATGGGTAATTTCGGTTATGGTAAACGAAACGAAAGAGGGTGGAGATTGATAAGGTTCTGCCAGCAATTTAATTTCAAAATAATTAATAGCTTTTTTTAAAAAAAGGAAAGGAAAACGCTAGACATGGATATCACCAAACCAAGAACATATAAACTATTAATCGACTATATACTGGCCCCGGAGAATAAAAACAATAAAATAACTGATTGCGAAGTTTACGGCATGGACTCATTTAATTATATAATACTGACCATAGATTACTCACTATTACAATAAGGTTCAACAAACGAATAAATAATAAGATATATAATAAGGAAAAATATAATAAAATTAATCCTGTGCTATACAAAAACAAACTAGATGAACTACTTGGGAAAATAAACTATTCAGACGACTATGACATTAATAGATTATACAGTAACATATCAAAAACAATAAAAACCGCTATATCACAATCAACCCCGATGACTCCAATAAAAATAAACAAGGGATAACAACACATCAGGAATTAACTAATCTATATAAGAAAAGAGCTGCAATTATTAAAATAAGACATAAGACGCCCAAGGATAAAATTGAATTAAATTTAATTTCCAAACTGATAAGGAACGAGATAAGAAAAAAGAACGAACTTAGGAAAAATGAAATAATAAAAGAAACATTAGAGGGAGGTAAAAATATCAAGAAACTGAACAAGCAACTAAGTGTAGGTACCCCGTGGAATTTATACTTCGTAAATTCTATAGGTCATAAAATATATGATAGAAAAGAGATAAATAAATTAATAACTAACTATTATAGGGAATTATATAAAGGCGAAAATAATTATGAGGACATAATGGTAAACTTCGAACCAGAACCTGAGTTCTTAGTTAACGAAATAAAAATAATAGTAGGAAAATTAAAGTCTAACAGAAGCCCAGGCCATGATGGTATAGTTAACGAACATATTAAAGCAGGAGGGGACTATCTAATTAAATTTCTTACAACACTTTTCAACAGTATCTTAAGAACAAGTAATATACCCGAAGAATGGAGATATTCAGATATAATAATACTATTTAAGAAAGGCGATCGTCATAAAATCGAAAATTACCGCCCTATTACTTTAAGCTTAAGTATTTCGAAGTTGTTCTCAAAACTACTAGAAATAAGATTAAAACATTTTTTAGAAGCCCAGCAGCCAACGGAACAAGCCGGCTTCCGGAAGACATTTTCAACAACTGACCACCTTCATACAATAAACCAAATAATAGAAAAAAGTAATGAATACCAGATAAATTTATATTTAGCCTTAATTGATTACCAAAAACCGTTCGACTCCTTAGAACATGAATATATACTTAAAGCAATGCACAAACAAGGGGTCCCAGGAAATTTCATTAGGTTAATTCAGGAAATGTACAAAGGACTCAAAACGCGAATAATAACGGACATATTTACCTATTAAGTTGGCTTCCCCTAGGGAAATTAAATCAGTTGTCAGAGGCTACGATCTCATAACGGCTAGGGCTCTAAAAGAACTGCCGCGAAAGGGACTGTGTTATTCAACAATACTCAGATTATTTGTACTTTCAATCTTATAGACCAATGGTAACTGAAGTAAGAAATGAAACTGTTTGATTCGAATTTATATAAATATCTTGTAAAAAGGCGCAAATCACATACTTTTCGAGTGTTCCGTAAGGCTTAATATTTCTACTCAGTACAATGCCGGATGCATTCTTTTTCTACCTATCCTTCTTGTACTAGACATTTTCATTAGTTCAATAACCGATAAAATAAAAATTTAGTTCTTATTTTGTTTATCCAGCCATTCTATGTTGCCGATAAAATACGCTCTGCTAGCAAACTCAAAAAAAAAAAAAGAAAAAAAATGTAATAAACCTACTTAAGACCAAGTAGTGATTATGGTCATTTCAGAAACGATAATACACAAATAAAAAATAAAAAAAATGTTAAAAAAACTGAAAACTGAAATCAGAAATAATTAAACAATTGACTTGGATGGTTCATTACATACAATAGAGGTGAAGTACAAAAATAGAAAAGAAATTATGAGAAAGAAGAAAGAAAATGGAACAGCACAGAGGAAAGGAAATTTAAAAATCCGAATTACATATACAAACAGAAATCTTTGTTAATGGAAATTTATCGGAAATATGAATAGGTTATTTTAAAAAAATTAAAATGTATAAAATACGCAGTACTCATAGTTAATGATAATTCCATAAATTACTTTGGTAAATTGTATGTTTTTTTTTTTATTCAAAATTTTTCTGAAAAATGAATACTAACAGCTTTCTTTTCATTCTTTCTCAACTTTTCTTTTTTTTCCTGTTATAAAAAGGTAATTTTATTTAATACGTTCATAAGTTCATGAAATTTTAAAATATAAAATTGTATAATAAGTAATATTAAAATTTAATAAGAAAAAATACTTCAATAGTGAAAGAATAAAAAAAGAAATTATCTTCGTTAAACTGACCTGGAATAATCGAGGCGTGTAAGTTGCATTGAATAAATTAGGAAAGTGATCTTTCAGTCGTTTAGCTAGATTACTCAAATCGTCCAAACCTTCCTGCATAATTGAGTCGCCTAAATTTTTGGTAAAATTGTATGTCCAATTTTGCAAATTTTCAACATCTTTTTTACACATGAGCCCATCTAATGGAATAATAGAAAACGCGCGTACAGTTAGACACACAGTTACAATTCCCGTTATCGTATAATGAATATATACAAAACGAATTTCAAGATGAAACCAAAAAAAAACATATAATCGCCATAATTATGAATACTGCGCGGACATTTTATGGTCGTTTATTTATTTTCTTTACCCATTAACACATAGCATATAATGCAACGTATAGTACAACACTGGCTAGGAACATGAGTTGATGTTAAGTACTAGTATTTTTATGCAGACTGCATAAGTTTTCAAAAGTAATTCTTTTTTTTTTTATTTTTAATAAGTTCACCTTGTCAGAGAAAACCAATCAGGCTAATGGGAAAGCCTAATTAGGATCTAATACAGATAACTTGAAATGCTCGATGAGAACGTCGAGAAAATCTCTTTAGAAAATAGGAATGGGAGATTTCAGGGTCGACAGTGTGCACATCTTCTATTTCACATTAATTAAAAGCCAAGTATTCCATGTCTTCGCGGCCATCTGGGCTGAACAAAGTATATTCGTAACATACAGCTGTAACTAAACTGTTGACAACTATTTATTACTTAATGATGTTGTTTTAGTCATTTTTGAAAAATCTGATGCGCTGTCATAAGAAAAAAATAACAGCATCTTTCACAACAAGGTAAGTTAATTTCCCAGTTATTCGCTTATATGACCCGGTAGGTAATACACGACATGTGACATTGGATAATCTTGGTAATGGGTCTCCAAGCATAATTCATTTTGGGACTAAATGAACTAAGCGCGAACCGTAAGGGGGTCATTTTGGAACATTTTAAATTATTAGTGCCACGACGCACTTCTGAACATCGCATTAATATTATATTAATTATTGCATTTTTTTTTTGTTTTTTTTTTTACCCAGATTATGAAACTAAGTCTCCCCTTTCCCATCACACCACATGACTTTCAAGATCCAAGTGTAAGTATTTTGTAAATAATTTGATATTTTTTTCTAACCCTCTGCCGATCTGACATTTTGCCTCTCTACGGTCCCCTTCTGAACATTGTATTATTATTTTTTTATTTTCATTATTTTTTGGTTTACCTGACTTATAAAACTAGCCT
This sequence comes from Icerya purchasi, assembly GCA_039619475.1. Classification (NCBI taxonomy): domain Eukaryota; kingdom Metazoa; phylum Arthropoda; class Insecta; order Hemiptera; family Monophlebidae; genus Icerya; species Icerya purchasi. The sequence goes on along the minus strand of CM077116.1, from coordinate 292,010,527 downwards.
CACCAACAACCGTCACACCACACGATTTGAAAATTCCAAGCACAAGTATCCAAAAACAGTATACTACTTCCACACAGTTGGTAATTTATTTAGAGCGATGAATCTTTACACGACACGTTTATATGCACTGAAATATACACGCACACATACCGCAATATGTGTTAAAGCAATAATTATTTTACAAAAAGCCTGTTATTATCTATCGTATTCTAAATTCTCAGTCAAGCTTACACATTAGGGATAATTGGAGAGATTCCTGCTTCAAAGGTATGAAATGGCTAGAACTAACAATAATATAAAATCGATATACACATAATAAAATTATGTTGCTGCACAGAACTATACTTGATGTAACAGTGCATTATGATAATAAGGGATACGAATAAAACTACAATGAAGAATAAGAGGGATGATGGTTGATTTACATGTTGATGTATAGAGCCGTATAAATTTAATAATGATATATTCAGATAATTAAGGGTTAAACTTATATTGTAATGTTCAGCAATAGACGCGCTATATTGTATTATAAGAGATCGATGATTAATAGAACAATTAAAATAATTGTACAGTAGATGATGCAGACGAAACGGAGCAATTGCTGAGGTACTTAGTCTGCTCGGTCACTTATTAAAAAAAAATCAAGCTTACGTGATAAATCACTTAGTTCCTAATGTACAAATATAGAAAAATTATTTTAAAATTTTGAATAAAAATAAATAAATAAAAAAAACATTGTGAGTATTAGATTAATTCAATATCTGCCATGTATGGATTATATGCGTTGTTACTGCGAGTGCGCAGTTGCAAGTGTGGTGAAAAAAATGTTTAATACGATGTGGATTTAATTTTGGAATTAATCACGGCAGCAGATCGGGTCTCGATTAAAAAATAAAAGTTATTCCAAAATTTATCGTCGGTGATCTCCTGAAATGTGTTACTATGAGTCCTTGGCGGAAGAATTCCATTCTTATGCGATCGATATAGTTACGTGTTATATATATATATGTACGACAGTATACGATAGAACAGAAAATATACAAGTGTTGTGCACCGGTATCAGTGTACGAAGGAACGGATGATGCACTTTCGTCGAATATTACAACAGTGACAATTTGGAAAAAAATTACCAGCAATTGGTAAAGGGGGGATGGATCGTTTAATTTTCGGGTCGGAATAGCGTACTTAGGCTAATTCATTAGTATTAGAATAGCACACTTAAAGTAATTTTGAAAATGAAAAATTATCACTAGACACGTATGAACGCGTACAGTAGGAAACGAGGAATTTGAAGAAAACCACTGCTGCGCTAAAACGTGAGTATTTAACGGGAAATTGATAGAGAATGATTAAATAATTTGTTTCATATTACATCAGAACGCTGTTTTGCATTATCGAACCTCTTATCTACCTCTACATTTGAAACACGTTGCTAAACCGTTGATGCGTATCTGTGCTAATGCGTACTTTATTCGAAGAAGAATTATTCTCAGACACGAATCATTTCAGCTACAAATTTTGAAACTTCTACCGACGTGTCGTTATCACACACTTATACGCACTCACGCATAATTCTTCTTCTTTGAGCACGGTCCATACTTTAACGTATAAACCGGTCAGTATATGGTAATGTAGGTATCGAAATAATTTACGAATTACAAATTAAAAAGCGAAAAAAATTTTAAAAGATGCACGAACGGAACGATACGAAAATTTTGTTCGAAATGAATTTCGAATATTTTTAGCGGTCTCTCTAGGTGGTATTTCGTCTCTCTCTCACGCGTAAAATCATCCTCTAATTTTGCAACAAGTCTCAAATAATAATGTACTGAAAAGAGCTGGCATAGAAAGGAAGCTCATAAAAAATATTAAATAAAAGAAAATGGCGCATGTCTCGGTCATATGCTGTGAGGTATGACATTCCGCGTCTAATACTTCAAGGAAGAATCGATGGTAAAAGACCAGTTGGTGAAAGAAAGCACTCGTGAATAAAAAACATCAAGGATTGGAATAACATCAACGATATCGGCTTACTCTTTAAGGCGGCAAGGGAGGGAAATTATTGGGAATAGCCTACGTACTGCATAGTGTGCACGGCAACAAAAGAAGAAGAATTTTGCAACGTTCTATGATAGCGCCTTTCGTGGGATGGGATAAGATTAAAATGAAAATTTTTTAAAAATAAAATGTAAATATAGAACTGCTATAAAAAGTTACATCAAAATCTGGAATCAAAGTATGGAGTTTCGATCATTTTAAATGATCTCCGAGAATTCACTTTTTTCTTGCCTGTGGAAAAATGAAATTTGGTTTTCTTCCTACTTGTGTATGTATGCGCGTTCATATAGAGAATTTGATTTCCTCTTTGAAAATTTGTACGGTTTAATTTGGAAGAAATGAATGAAAAATAAATAAATAAAAGATACCTTCAATATATACTTGCAGATAACTATGCAATACTTTTAAACAGTTTCTATGTGTGCTGTTCGTGTTTTTTTACGTATGCATAATAAAAAATAATTAGATGAAAAAGCAGACTGCGAGTATTCAATTATTTTAATAATATCGAGATACTTTTATAAGTGTATAACTAGTTACCAAGCCTGCACGTGTGCAAGTGCGATTTTAAAATTTTTTTTACATAGTGCGAATTTAGTACTGAAATTATCTATGGCAAGAGATTGGGAATTCATGTATTCGCGCATATTTTTTAATTAATAAATGATACGTACGCGAGTTCAATATTGAAAGTAATGAAAAATAAAAAAAACCAATGTGTATCTTCCGCAGATGTTCACCTCCTGGAGGATATTATCCTGATGTATTGCAAGGTTTCGTATAAATGATGTGATACTACGTTGCGTTGTTGTTTGTATAATAGAGAAAAATAATTAAGTAATTAATAATATGTATTTCTATAATGTAAAAAAATAAATAAAATTTATTCCCAAGTTTATCGTTGAAGTTTTCCTAAATCATGCAGTGACGATGCTGTACGTATAGTTTGAATAACAATAGATACGAAAGAATATCAATCGTGCTGGACCAAAAGAGATAACTACAGGGGTTATATCACGTTCAGTAATGCATGAATGAAGAGAAAAAAATTTATTTTACGATATTTTGAAAGTACAAAAATCTTCGCTATTTCATGTTTTGGAAAAGGGTGTGTTCAATCAATATTGCAGCAGAGAACTCCATTAAAACTTATTGCACGTTTCTACGCTGAAGTCCAAACAACTTCACTTAATACATGCTTCATAACATCGATCAGCATGTACTTCATTGTTCTATGCACTGTCGCGTTATATCTATGCATTAGTGCAGGAAATACTGACAACTATTGTTTATTGCAGTTAGTTGTAAACTCCATCACATCTATCCTTTCAACATCCTACTAAACAATTTAACAATGGACGCTATCAATAGGGAATAGGTACTGTGTACAAGTTAACGTCATAATGGTTAGAACAGCGCACACTTGAGGGTTATAGAAGTGAATATCTTGATCTGTCTGTAAATCTCTCATCCTCATAATACACGCTTCTAGTCTATAGCGATGAGCAGGACGCTGTTGTTCTTTGTCCACGATTATTTGCTGAAAACGAATTACAGACAGAATAAATGTATGGCCTCGATTAAAACGCACATACTGTCAAATATCGGTCAGATCATTCTGACGGAATTTATTTAATCCAAACACATACACATTGCCTGTAATATCGTTTTCTTGTAGCTTCACATAATTCACGCATTCTTTCCGCTGCAAGCAGCTAGCAAACGACGCTTGTTTAGAGATCATACTAACAAGGTGAGTAGGTATAATCTACCCCACAACCAGCTCTCTTTCAGTCAACGAATTTGCTTATTTACTTCCGTGTTACGCTTCTTCTGTTAGCGTGTAATAATTGCAATCGCTGTACCAATTTGTTCGCGTTATCACAATACTCTAATCTCAGAGTAGTCAATGTAATTTGATCTTTATCTTGACCTTTCTTAAAATCATCACCACTAGGACTATTTTAAAATCTGATTATCCTGTAATATTTCTCTTATTGTTCAAACGTAAATGAGTACGCATTTGATTAATGCAAGATAATCACTTTATATGGTAATTGAGTAATTTTAAAAATGTAAAAATAATCGATAATTAATAATTCCTTTTTTTTTAAAAAAAAAAAAAAAAGTTTTGTTTTAATGTAAAAATAAACAGGTAATACACTTACTGGTTACATTCTGATAATTTTCGATTATCTTATCTCTTAATTTGTATAAAATTGGCTCCATAGATTTAATTTTCGATGTACTAGGATATCTGGATGCATGCCGTATTAGGATCCACAGTTTCACAGGAGTACAACCTATCCAAAGGTACAAAAAAAAAGCAAAAAGAATTATATAAAATCTGTAAAAAACTAAAATCGAAAGTCGCTCCGAAACATGTTGGTCTAGCGTTCTTAATAAATATCTGTTTTGTTATGTTATAAATTAATTTTAATTATTCCTCCTTCTCGTGTCCTTGGTTCTATGATTTCCCCAATTTGCGTCGATCCATAATTACTAAATTATCTCGCCCCCGTTTCTCGCATAGTCTCCTTCTTTCTTCACTAAATCGCTTTTCCTTGGCTGCATCTCCTAATTATCCATTGGATCATCCTGAAGGAGGTTCCCAGTATGTTTGTGATGCGAATCACGTGCTCTTCGAGTGCTCCGGTTTATCTCGCGCGCCTGAGTTACTTTATTATCATCTTTTAAAGCTTGGCCTTCCTGCTCCTTTCAACGCCTCTTATGTTCTTTCGCTACCTATTCTCTCAGTTGTTCCTGTTCTAGAGGTGTTCCTTGATTCCATTGTCGATAAAATAGAAAGTATAATTTCCATTCTGTTTCATGCATCTCTTTCATTTTGCTGAATGCTCTCTGGTATCAAATCCAAGGGTGTTAAAAAAAAAAAAAAACAAAAAACAAATATGGTTAATAACAATATGTTAACATTTCTTTTTCTTTAAAAACTTTGAAGATTTCATCTGATGGATTATTATTACCTTTTCGATGAATATTTAAACTATTAACGGACTAGTTGTTAATCTCTTTATATGAATACTTCATTCTTGAAAAAATTCTGATTTGCAAATTTTTTTCTATTCCCATATCATTTTCTTTCTATCTGTAAAAGTAATAATGCGAAGATTTTGTTTTTTTTTTTTCATTTTTTCAGTTTCTCCTTTAAAAATGCTTTCATTCTTTTTATTTCATCTCTTTTTAAGAAATAGAACAGATTCAACATTGATCTGTACACGCATTTAATTTTAATCGACCGGGAACATTAGTGTTGGTGTTCTACATTAAGATTTCAGATCTAATAATAAAAAAGTAAAAAGTTCCTTATTTGTAGACAATTTTTCAAATTTTTCCGGCGGGACAAAATATCTTCAGATGTTTTTTCTGTCTCCACTTAAACCAGAAAAAAAAAAAAAAAAAAAAAAAAAAAGAAAAATTATCTGGGATCTTCTTGCTTAATTAAATATGATGAAGTAATGAATATGTGTAAACCAATTACTATAATACATACTTGGCAAAGTTACAATCTTCGTTACTACACATTTCTGTGTCATTTAATGCATTAAAATCAACCAAAAAAACATACAAATACACAAAACATTTAATATGTTTACTAATTAATTAAACTGACAACTGTTTACAACTATTATCGCCATAATTATGTTTTTTTTTTGAAATCCAGAACTAATGTGAGCAACTTAATTAATTAGTTAAAGTAATAAATGTTTCGTATATTTGTATTCTAGTCTGTTTTTTAACATAAATGAATTAATACTACCGGGAATCGATTTAAATTCTTCTTTGGAACCAACATTCTTGTAAGAAGATCTTGTAGCGTAATAAGGGTAAGGATTTTTATCGTCAACTAAACATGATCCCGTTTCCAGTGACGTTGCATCTCCAACCGTGTACCAAATTAAAATGATGAAAAGCGAAATTTGCAGTCTGAAACTAAATTAAATTATCAATTTTTCCATCAAACAGAAGAAAATAAAAAGACAGTATTTTTTTTAACTATACAGCAAACACGGAAGTCAGTTCGAATGTATTAGATCACACTTTGATACACAAAAAACTCATATTTGAGCAAACACATTAATTTAAAACAAAATTGGTTTATATTACAGCATGTAACTACGTCATAATTTAAACTGTTATTTAAATTTAAATTAAAAGTAATAATAACGTAAACAAGTAATTTATATGTTTCAGATTATGCATGTATATTAATCTTATATATAAAAATGGGGCCTCGCAACGAAATTTCTTATAAAAATGTCAACTTTAATCTCGACCAGGTTATTTTTAATTTACAATTTGCACGGCAGTTTCTAATTGTTCTCTGTCGAATTCGCGGATTTTATTAACAACTTTCACGGAACATTTCAGTTACATAAAGACGTCACGTAATTTAAACTTTATGAAAACGTCTTTCCTGTTAAATATACAATAAAAGTGAAAATAAAACTGCGTCTGCTTGCGTATGTATCAGAGACAATGCTATCATCATCATCATCATCTTCTGCTCGTCATGTCTCTAAGCAGCGACGGATCCACGCCGGAGGGGATTAGGCGACATCCCCTCCACAAGAACGAAAGCCTCTATGAAAAAATTTGTTTTAACAAAGAAACTTAATTTATGCTATAAAAAAGATTTGTATGAATTTTATACCTGTGGATTTTAATAACTAATATTTAATATACTGTTTTCGCTAGTAAAACTATTATTACTTTTTACTATATTTTAAATGTCGTCGATCTTTTGCCATTTTGTATGTATTTTTAATTTTTATTTTCTAATTTTAATTAAAAATAGTTCAATGAGAAATATATATGTATATATTTAAATTTGCTCGTGAACAAAGAGAATTCGGATTGGATTACTAACGAAAATAAAAAAGAATTAACGTCTAATAAAAATACTATCTTGTTATGAGTAATCACTGTGAAAGCTTTAAATATTTAAAATACTATCTTTCTTACTATTTCTAAACTACTATTTTAGCTAGAATTTTATAATTTCGTTTTATGTTTCACCTAAAAAATTTAAATTAAATTGTAACAATTATGTATTTTTAAAGCATTTTTATGAATTTCTATAAAGGTCGCTATTTGATTTTCTTTATGAAACAAGGGCTATTTCTCAAATCTACTGCTTACCGTAGAAGATTTTACATAATTATATAACCCCCCCCCCCCATGTCCTTCTGGATCCACCATTGCTCTAAATGTAAGTTATTCGCGTGCTTTGGTTAATGTTTTTATTTCCGCGAACGACTTCCGTCCTTTAGTATCATTCATTTTATAATTTTCCCTTACTTTACCTTCGATTAAATTTAAACGAGAAACTCTTTATAAATTATTTTCTAATTAGTCTATTGATATATTTCTCGACGAAAGAAAGGTTCGTTTTTGCTCCGAAGACATTTTTAGCTTAAGCTTTTCTTTTCCTTATTTTCCGTTCGATTCTACCATTGTTCGTTACTAAGCCACCCAGATACAAGAATTCATTTACTTGTTCTATCGTTTGTCCACACTTACGGATATCTTCATCTGCTTGTCTCCGTTTTTACTACACCTTACCGCTTTGGTTTTATTCTCGTTAACTTTCATTTTACATTCGGCGTTTAACGGCCTGTTTGAATCGTTTCTGCAGCTTGATTCATTTTCCGCTATAAGTGCTATATCATCTGCGTATCTTATTGTTTTATATCTCACTCCATTTTTTTTTTTTTATTCCACCATCCTCGACGTCTGAGGAACATTTTGCATGCTTTTTCAACATAAATGTTAAATAGCACATTGGCGATAGGCAACATCCTTACCATACTCCTTTCCTTATTCTCGCACTGATTTTTCCGTTTATAATAGTTTTGCGATTTTTATATAATTCGAATAATATTCTTCCGTCTGTCTGAAGTGTCAATGTTCACTTCTTCCAGACATCTAAACCTGACATCCCAATTAAAATTATGGAAAGCTTTTTCCATGTCAACGAAGGCTATTCGCATTGTTTTATTCAATTTCAGCGTTTTTTCCATCAGTAATCTAAGAGACAGGATAGCTTCTCTTGTTCCTTTCTTCCTTCTAAAACCGAAATGATCTTCTGGTGGGTTTTCTTCTATTTTTCTTTGGATTCGTTTGCATATTATTTCAATTTAAATTTTTTGAGTGTAAGATAGTAAGCTGAGAGTGCGATATTGTTCACATAATTGAGCGTTGTTATTCTAGCAATTAAAAGATTTTTCTCGAAATCCTTAGGAATTTTTCCAGATTCGTAAATATCATTCATAAGCTGATATAAGGAATGTATGCTTCATCTCCTAGTATTTTAATGAATTCACTAGGTATCCAATCTATTCCTGGGGATTTTCGAAATTTAAGATTGTCTACCGCAAATTCAGATTCATGTTTCGGGATGCTTGGCCCTTTCTCATCTTCTTCTACAACTACCTCATTTTCTACTACCCATGCACATTCCATCACACAGTTGCCCAATATATTCTTTTCATCAGTTTTTTTTCATAATTATGTTTCCGTTACTATTTTCAATATTATATAGTTTCTTGAAGCTTGGGTTGAATTACTTCTTTATTTCCCTGCATCCTTTTTCCACATTTACATTTTTTTGTGTTTTTGTCTAAATCCTTATACTTGTCTCTGTACCCAATCTTCTTTGGCTTTAATTGCTTTTCTATTTATTAGATTTCTGTACTTTCTATATTCATTTAATTTTCCTTCTAGTTTCGCTTTCCTTCTCTGATCCATTAGTCCTACTAATTCTTTCGTTATCCACGGTTTGTAAATTGGTTTTTCTTCTTTTCCAAAATGTGTTAGTGCTACTTCATTTATTGCTTTTTTTTTTTTGTAGTATTTCCATTTATTATTATTATTTTTTCCTTCTACACTGCTTATATTAATTCTTTCCTCAATTTCTTTTTCAAAAGCCGTCTTATTTTTTTTTTTTTTTATTTTGCATAGATTCCATTTTTTGTTTCAGTTATTAATCTTCACATGCTTTAGTTTCAGTCTGTTAGTCATTATGACTGGAATATGATCAGAATCAATATCTGCTGCCGAGTAGCTTTTGCCTAACTTCACCAGATTTTTATATCTGTACTACTATCTAAACCGTACATAAAATTTTTCTTTTTTTTTTTTTTTTTTTTTAAGAATGACGTAATCGATTGCAATTTATTTGTCTACAAGTATTACGGAAAAACTTTCATTTAGCGGTCTAGAGGGTTTCGCTGTCACGAGGTTCGAAAGATCGAATTATATAAATATAAATACATAAACTTGAATTTAAATTACGCTGAATATTAAGTTTCTAGATGATCAATTAGTTGTGAAAGATTAATGTTTAAGTATTTTAACAGTCACTGATGTAAAAACAAATTTCCTCGAAATAAGGAGGATTTCATTAAACTAAAAATTCATAATACCAGCTATCAACTTATCTTTAATTTCACACGTACAACATTTAACAACTTGTTTAGGGAAATAAACAGGCAGGCCCTACTTAAACTCACATAAATAATATTTTATAAAATCGAAATCGATTTCGTTATTTGATAAAAATAAAAAATATAAACCACGAGTCAACCCTCAAATAATGAGTTTAACGTGCAATAAGCCGATGAAGATAGGTGTATATTGAACATATGAACTGTGCAAAAATCCCTAAATCATTTCTCTTATGTAATAATGACTGCGATCACAGAATCTTTGTCTAATTAGAAGATCACGTCCAACTTACAGAAATGAAAATGAACCTTCAAGTACATAAGTGATCTCTATTCAGGTGAAGAGTGAGATTGCTTAATAAATCTCTATCGACAAATATTAACGAGCTTCCATCGCACACACATGTTGTATTTTTCGATGTGGAAAAAACATTCGATTACGTAAGGTGACAAGGACTATTATTAAAATTAAACGCCATAGGAATAAATGGCAAAATAAGCAAATATACCGCTATTGCCAGATTTCTAAATAATGAAACAATTTGAGTAATTATCAGTTCATCAATGTTATCATCTATTCCAACTGAGAACGGTGTACCCCACAAGACTCGGCTTTTAACGCAACCTTATTTATAATTTACGTCAATGACATAGCTAGTCGTATCTTATTGCCTACATCAGCCCGGCTGTTTAATGACCACTCAACCCTAATATTACTATTCCGCTTTGGAACTCCTCCCAAAACTTTCGGAAATGACTGATGAAATATGGCATCGAAAAAACTAAAAAACCGACAAAAATAATTTTAGATTTCGTTCATTTTTTAGTTTCCCGCAATAAGCGAAGTACAATTTTCAAAATATTACATTGCGGTCATTATTAACGCGTCACGAATAAAACGATATTGAATTTTAAAAAAATCTGGCGTAAACATTCTTTAACATTGCCGTCGCTCCTTCGCTGAAGTTTTTGCCGTGGGATTTTTTTAATCTCGAATATTTTATTTATTAGTTTTTGGTTTATAATTTTATCGATAATACTTGTTTGCGGACAATTCGATTTTTTTAATTTTTATCGATCTAATTTTTACAAGTAAAGGTTTTTAAGAGATGAATTTTAATTTATGGTCTACGACAACAATTCAGAGAGGCTGCGAGAGACTAAGAGGGGCTTTAATGTTAAACCCATTTTAATTTTAATTTCCAACTGCTTTCTTTTTTTTTTTAATTTTTCCTTACGTACTTTTTAGCCCGCTTAGAGCTTCTTATTATTTTTTAAAGACAAATGTATAAAGGGCTTAATATTTAAAAATTACAACTGTTTCTTAGCTCACAACAATGAAAAAGCTTAAATCCATCGTCGATTATAAGACATTTCATGCTGTAATCTAAAAAAAAAAAAAATGATTTTTTTAATAAGTTTATTTTTAATTTTTTTCGTGTTGTTAAGTTTTATTTTTTGATTCAGGTTCTTTATTAGAAAAATTCTTGTATAAAAATTCCTTAGAATTTATTTCAAGGTTATTGAAAAAAGCGAATAATTACGTAGTAAACGATTTAATTAAATAATTCAAAACATGACGGTTTAAAGTCAAAATATTTACGATTTGATAATAGATTGCAATTAAATTATAATTTACGTTTTGATTGCATTTACTAAGAGACAGATTTGAATTGTACTATTTTCGTGCCGCGTGATGCTAGCAATTCATCACAATCAGATTTTATACAACTCTCTTTAGAGCCACCGTTACAACTTTATCTTCCTACTGAATCCTGAATGAGGTATATAAATGTCTAAAGGAAGCTCGTATGAGAAAACATGAAATGAGTAGAGAAGCCTTGTCTCACTTACAAAAACAAAACAAAAAAAAAAAACGGCTACTCTTCTTTGCTACATGTTTACAACGTTATTCTACGAATAGGTCACCCGTCAAATTTGTGGAAAAGTAACAAGGCGCAAACTTCATTATTGTCGTATCGACCTATCGGAGCTCATTATCAATAATTCTGGAAAAGTTAATTCTACAGAGAATCTGTCCCGTATCAGTTTGGATTCCGAGCGCAACATTCCACTATTTAACGGTGCCACAGACTGGTTGACGTGATGTCCACATCAGTTTTGGAGAAGAACGAAGTGTGCTCTACCGTTTTCCTAAATGTTGCTCAAGCGTTTGACGCAGTTTGACATTTGAGGCTTTTATATAAACTGTGGAAAATTCTTCCAACGGATACATACTTCTTTTTTTCATCTTATTTACAAAATAGGATCTTTGTTGTAAGAATCAATGGTGAAGTATCGGAGGAAAAAGAAATTCTAGCCTCTGTCCCGCAAGGTAGACTGCTGAGGCCAGTTCTATATTCCATTTACACATCTGATCTGCTGATATCAAATCAATATGGCAACCTACTCAGCTGGTACAGCTATATTAGCTTCGAACGTTAATCCGATAGATGCAAATATAGCCGTTCAAAACCGTATCAATAAAATATACATTTGGGTCAATAACTGGAGGATTAAATTTGGCTGGTAAAAATATTACAACAAGTGACCTTTACAAATAGATTTATCATTTGTTGCAAACTAAAAATAAGCAACGACGGGATTAAGCAATCAGATTTAGTCAAGTGTCAGGGTATGTTTTTGGAGTGACAGTTTACGTGGCGTTTTCATGTTGCACAAATCCATACGAAAATTTTCGCACTTGCCAAACTTCTAATGGGAAAGAAATTTATGCCAGGTTTGAAAAGATCAAAGGGCCAACATGGAGGAGGTATGGTCTAGAGTCATATGAAAACCTTGGTAAAGGCACAGTCTCAGGCAAATCCAAAAACAATAGTCAATTATTTTTCGTACAATCAAACCGGCACCAAAATATGTCTCTAATTTAACGTTACATTAAAATTTATATATATATTTCCATTTGTCACAGTAATCTATTTAAACAATAGCGGAGGTTTTTTTTTGGAAATTAAAATTAAATACATATCCGAACATAAATAGAATGTTAATAAAGATGGCTGAAAAGAGAAAATGGTACTGTGATGCATTTAACTGTCAGTTCTATTATACGCGTTCACTAAACTTAATTATTAATGATGATAAGACGTGTGTTTCTGCTTTCTTGTTAACTGTGACGTCGTTGTGTGGCGCGGTATAATATACTGATATTTCCTGAAGGTACGTTTATCTATTCTTATTTTACGAACATTCATTAAGTAATTGGAATATGTCAGCCGGAAGTAGTAGTGGTGTTAAAACAAGAAGCGCTGGGACGAAAAGGAAGGATGATAAGAAACAGCTAAATCAGTGGAAGAGGCATTGGGGAGTGTTGACTTTCAGATGAATACGGAATTTCGAAAACAGCTAACGAATAACATTATGCAGGCGGTTAATAACACACTGACAAACTTCTTTGCTCAATTGAACAAGAAAATAGTTAGCGCGAATAGCGAAATAAATAACAGGTTAGGTGTTTTAGAACAGTACAGCCGACGAAATTCACTAATGATATACGGAGTTTCAGAGGTAGATAAAGAAGACACTGACGAACGTATTGTTAAATTAGCGAAAGAAAAGTTATCAGTAAATATTCCGTTGGAGGCCATTTGTAGATCGCACCGGCTTGGTAAGCGGCATAACGATAAATCGGATATTAATAATACGGCTAGGCCTATCGTGGTGAAATTTGTAAGCTACAGGTACCGAAAATTATTATTCGATAAGAAGAGATTATTAAACGGTACTAACGTAGTGATAAGGGAGCACTTGACTAAGCGCAGAATGAATGTGGTACAACAGCTATCTGCGAAATACGGCGGTAAGAGCGTCTGGACGGCAGACGGTAAAATTAACTGTATCGCAGGTGGGATAATCAACGGATTGTGATAAGAACGCTGGCTGATTATGATAAATTTCTGCTTCGGACCGTTCAGGATGAATCTTAAATTTCCCATCTTCCGCGTCACACTTTATCGTCTAACGCTATCATTTATATGTTTACCTATTTTTCTATATATATTTATGTTAAATTATATTTAAGTATGCGAGTGTACATGTATGTCATCATTTCTCAGGACAGCTCCGATGATTACGTTAAATTCCTTCATCTTTTTCACTTTACTTCAATCATATTGTTCGATTTTTATTTCGTGGTACTCTCCATTCGATCTTTAATAAGCAATGAGTAAATGTTTCAATAATCTACATTTAGTCTGTTTTTACCAAAATGTACGGGGGCTTAGAACTAGAATTAATGAACTGGCTACAATCAGTTTAAGTAACAATTACGATATTTTCGGGTTAACTGAGACATGGTTGAATGCAGACTTCAATGATGCCGAGTTGCTAGATGATAGGTACATTGTTTACCGACAAGATAGGGATTACGATTTAACCAAAACTAAACGTGGTGGAGGCGTATTAATTGCTGTTAAGAAAACTTTAATATCGGAACGTGTAAATGATGTTGTAGCGATGAATACGTCGTGTGATCAGGTGTGGGTTAAAATACATGCTGCAGCGCATGCACCCCTTTGTGGTAATTGGAATACTTTATTTTCCACCAAACTCTAACAGAATGGTGCATTCAGATATTTACGATGAAATCTGCGATTACGTATTACGAACAAATTGTAGATTATTGATTCTAGGTGATTTTAATATTCCCGATTTCCCATTAGATGACCATTTGTTGCCAAAGACTTCTAATAGTACCGTTAATAATTTAATGGAAACTATGGAGATCTGTAACTTAATGTCTTACAATAAAATCTGTAATATCTCTGGTAGAACTCTAGACTTAGTAATAGGAACGAAAGGAAATATTGAGGTTGAGAAAGAGGAGTCGTTGTTTCAACAAAATGATCGATACCATCCCCCCTTACGTATAAGTGTTAATTTGGCCACTTCAGGGCGATCTAAGGGTACCCGCGAGAATGTAAATCAAAAGGGTTTATTTGTGAGAAATTACAAGAAAGCGGATTACTTACTGATGTATAATATTTAAAGAGCAATTGATTGGCAACCGTTGTATGAATCCATTAACAGCAATTACGTAGCATCTTACTTTGATAAGACACTTCAATCCGTTATAAATAAAACCGTACCGTTGATAAGAATAAGTAAAAGTAATTATCCTCGTTGGTTCACTAAAGAGATGATAAATTTAATAATAGAAAAGAATAAGTACCGGTTAAAGTTTAAAAAAATACAAAACATCAACCCTTCAAAATTATCTTCAACAATTTACGTAAGGAGTTAAAATCGAAAATAACATTTGCGATAGTAAATTATGAATATGCCATAGAGAGCAAAATGCGAGCAGACCCAAAACGGTTTTGGCTATATTACAATGAGAGGGCAGGTAAGTGTGCGAATACACGTACAGAGGCTTTTGCATACAAAGGGCAAATGCTACGTAGCCCTCAGCACATTGCTTCTGCTTTCGCTGCTCACTTCTCATCAGTTTATTCTACTCCACATCCGTCCACTTTCAACCTTCCTGACACTTCCGCTAATACCAACCAAATTTCTGTTGGGAATATTACGGAAATTGATGTAAATGAGGTGTTACAGAAGCTTAAGCCTAAATGTACTTTAGGCCCCGACAACATACCGTCGTTTATTTTTAAGGCTTGTCGAGATTTACTCGCCAAACCTCTTTCATATATCTTTAACTGTATAATTAACACTAATATTTTTCCCCAGGTTTGGAAAGTGTCTAAAATCACGCCCATTCCGAAAAATAACATTTCCAACGATATTACAAATTTCAGACCCATATCTCTCCTCCCACAAGCCGCTAAAATTTTTGAACTTATTCTTTATAAAAAGTTATATCCATCTCTAAAACACTATATTTCAATTGATCAACACGGGTTTGTTGAAGGTAGATCGGTCGTAACTAACCTAATGACGTTTACAGATTACGTTTCCGCGGTGCTAGATAGGTCTTCGCAGGTAGACGTAGTGTACACTGATTTTCAAAAAGCATTTGATAGGGTAGATCACTCAAGTCTATTGTACAAATTAAATAATTTAGGGTTCTCTACCAGGTTATTAAAACTTATGGAGAGTTATTTACGAAATAGGGAGCAATATGTTTATTTTAATAACTGTAGGTCCCGTTCTTTTCTCTGCCCCTCCGGAGTGCCTCAGGGCTCTATTTTAGGCCCATTCCTCTTCCTAATGTACATTAATGACTTACCGAATGTTTTGCAGTACTCCAAAATTTTGTTATATGCTGATGATGCAAAATTATTTAGAGAAATTAGAAATGTTGAAGATACTATATTACTACAAAAAGATATAGATAGTTTTGCATCATGGAGTGCTGCTAATAACTTACCAATGAATACGTCTAAAAGTAAATTTATTTCGTTTACTCGCAAAATCGACCCTACTTCTGTCTTATACCATATAGAGGGTTCTCTTTTAAAAAAGGAGACAAGTGTCACGGATCTTGGCATTCTTTTAGATGAAAAATTTACATTTAAATTTCATGTAATAAATACTATTCGTAAGGCGAGGAAAATGCTGGGTTTAATGTTACGGAGCAGTGTGTATTTCAGATGCATTGAAACATACTTATTCTTATACTTCGCTTTGGTTCGTTCACATTTAGAATTTGGCTCGTTGATTTGGAATCCTATATCTGCTGATTTAGTAGCTAGAATAGAAAGAGTGCAGATAAAATTTATAAAATACTTACTATATCGATTTGGTAATTTCAATGGTGAGCATTTCGAATACAGTAAAACACTTACACATGAACAGTCTAGTGGGGAGGAGGAAGGAGATAGCGCTTCGCTTTTTGTATCATTTGTTGCATGGTAAAATAAATTGTCCCCACCTCCTAAGGAAAATATTGATTAAAGTACCCATTTCTGGTGTTCGACCAACTCATACACTGGCAGTTCAGTTTGCAAGGACTCAGCAATACGCATGTTCACCTCTACGCTCCTTATTTACACTGTACAACAAACTAGAGAAGGAGCATCAGGAACTAGACATATTTGATAGTTGTTCGGGCGAATTTTTAAAAATTATCAGGAGTTTGACAACGTTAGGCTGCTGTCGTTGAGAATATTGATATGTATGTGGGTGATTGTTTTCCATCTGTGGGTTTAATTGTACTTGAATGTGTGCGTTTTGCGTGAGCATATGAAGGTGTGTGGATATATATATATATATATATGCCGTTTGGCATTTCTTGTATTTACGTACTTTATTTTCTTTTTATAATATTGTGCTGTGCATTAATTGGCGTAAGCTGTTGCACTAGCAAATTGTATAATGAATAAATAAATAAATAAAAAAAATAAACTTAATTATTAATGATGCAGCAAAATCTTCTGTAGAGGCTAGTTAATTTTTCGGATTTAATCGGTTTATAACTCGGGGCGATGGACTATTTTAAATATAATTTAAAGAATACATTAATTCTTAAACGATTCAATACAATCTAATGAAAAAGCTAAATTGTTGCAGTTAAAAACCATTTAAGTATTCAGTTTAAAAAAACTCATTATTTTTAAAAAAATTAAAAACATAATTTTTGATGTTATTTCTCGACATAAGACAAAATTATTGTTTAAAAAATTTAATAATTTCATTTTCGCTTGTATTGTAATAATCCTTAACAGATTAAATGGATTCAGTAAAGTCTTAGTGTATCAACATATATTTCAAGTGATAAATTTGTTTTACAAAAACAAAAAACTGCTCTAAAGTTTCGAGAATACAATAAAAGAAATGATTGTGCTGTTGAGGAACCAACATTTTAAACTCCCCAAAACAAAACCCGGAAAAATTAAAACAAAAAAACAGTTCACCTACGAACCACAGATAATGTTATTACCAGATCCTCAATCGCCTCAGAATCTGAGTAGGTGATCTAAGTCCATGTAGTTGGGTCAGTGTTAACACCGAGCCCATTTAAAAAAAGAAAAAAAAAAGTTTTAAAATCCATAGAGATAGAAAGAGAGGGAAATTGCTAGAGAGAGAGAGAGAGAGAGAGAGAGAGAGAAAGAGAGAGAATGTTTCTTTTATATGTTAGGTACTGAAATTAAACCACATTGGCGGAAGAAATATAACCAGTTTAAAACTTATCGTTAAATTTTCGTTTTTATTTTTATATTGGAAATTTAGATAAGAATTTTATTAAAGAACTTTTAACATTGATAAAAATTTTGAATTTAATTTCTAGCAGAAAAGCAAGTGCTGATGTTGTAGACGTTAATTGTATAACGAGTTATTAGTTTTGACATAATTGAATCCGAAATGTCACCATTAAAATTTCTGAAATTCATCTTAAAGAATAATTTAGCTCCACATTTCGTGCAGTGTTAAGAATTTAGCATTGAAAAGCACGAACACGGTTGGAGAGTAGTACATTACAAAAAATCGCCTAGAAAGGATTATCGAGAAAATAATTATACGGTCGAATTGTTTTTGAAAAATTTATTCAGGGCTGTTTACGATGAGCGAAGTAATTGATTACGCTCTTTGTTGTCTTTCGCTCGTTTAGAAAAAATTACGAAGTTCTTCAAAAATTATCAGAATATTTTCTTATAATATTTTAACTAATTTTTCAGTAGTACAACTGTACTCTAACCACCGGTAAAATTTTACTACACGGGGGGGGGGGGATTTAGGAATTTATTATTCACATATTTCATCATTAAATTCGAAAACCTTCAAGCAGATTCGTCCAAAAAAGGCGTCTTTTTTGAACTGCCTAGAAGACTTCCGAATTCCTAAACTTAAAGGAAAATATTTTCAAATCGGTCTCAGGGTCATTAGACAGTTTTACTATTCTAGCCCTCGAAGATTCGGTAAAAAACATTTTTAATTAAAATTTTACGGACATCTTTTCTTTTTTTTTTGTTCAATTTTAAAGAGGGTCCTAGTTTTGCTGATTAACTTGAGCACCGGAAAGAATACCCATAGCGAAATGTCCATTTAATAATTTCTCAGCAACTTTGCATTACATATGTGAAGTCTGCTAACGAAGCTTATTTTTACGTGTTAACGAAGAAGCATTATTTAAATAATTCTACCGAAATAGGTGATACCTTTTTAATTTTATAACAATTAAGTAGGGGAAACTGGGGACAACTGAAAAACTCTCAAAAATAATACTACCAGTATTTTTTTTACTCGTGTGAACACTGATATGAATTGTTTCGAACATATAGTATGCAATTACTACTCGTTCATTGACCAAAACCGGCAGTAACCACGTGTAGAATAGTTAAAAGAGTTTAGCATTGTGTTTGAAAAGTTTTGTACTACGATGTGATACACCGAAAAATAAGATAAATATCCGATTTTTAAAATATTTATTATATATTTTAATGTTTTATCTGTTAATAGTGCTACTAGTATTTGTAAAAATTTTAGTCAATTTAGAGAATATGATGATCTTATTAAATTACCTACCATGGGGACAATTGAAATAGTAAATGAAAATATAAAATTATACGTTATGTGTTCTTCAAGCTCTTTTCCCCGTATTTCCTCACATAGTTCGTTTCTGAATTAGTTAATTTTTGCGATCGTACGAGAAATTGTTCCTCTTAAATGGTATTGTTTATAAAAACAATTGACGAAAATGTTATTAAATAGTATAAAAACTATAAAAAGGTAATTTTAAATGGGAAGCCAAAAAGTTACAACATCATTTAAAATCTAGTAAAACGAATTTTGATTTTTACATCATCGTGGCCATAAAAATTTATGTAAGGACGACATAAAAAAATATGAAGTATATGTTATAAAACAAAAAAAAGCAACTGAAGAACGATCTGTGACTCCTGTAACCGTAGGTGGTAACCTATGCGTAAGACGCGTATTCAACTCAGAGCAGGAAAAAATTTTTGCTGCATATATTATTAGGACGGCTAATGTATTTTATGGATTATCGTCCAAAGAAATACGAAAACTGGGATATGAATTGGCCATAAAGTATTCAATTAATGTGCCAGAAACGTGGATTATAAATCGCCTAGTAGGAATAGACTGGTTTAATAGTTTCATGAAACGTAATTCGGAGCTTTCAATTCGTTGTGCTGAAGCTACAAGTCTGTCGAGAGCTACGAGTTTTAATGCTAATAATATCAAACTATTTTTTGATAGCTTAATGGAAGTTATGGATCAAAACCAGTTTGAAGCAAAAGATATTTATAGTATTGATGAAACCGGCGTAACAACTGTTTTAGCCGTTCGATTATTTCCTCCATAGTTCGCCTGCGGTTCAATCATAGTCTGCTTCTGGCTTCTCTTTTCCATTTTTCTCTTGTTCAATCACCTTTCTGTCCTTTTAACCCTCCAGAACTCAATTATACCTGTGATGCGTATCACGTCTTGTTCGAATGCCTCTTTATTTCCTCCGAACATGCTACCCTGTATTCCAATCTTCTACGCCTTGGCCTTCCCACTCCTTTAGTGCCCATGCCATTGTTGCATTCCCCTCTCAATATAATTCCTTTGTTAGCCTTCTTTATCTCCTCAATTTCTGATCTTTTCCTTATATAACGGACAATTCTCTGCGTTGGGTAAGTTCCACTGTTGACGTGCCCAAAAAAAAAAAAAAAAAAAATAATATTTCTGTTTAATTTGTTTGTAACCTTATGGTTCAAACCGACCTAAAAAAAAAAAAAGGGGTTCAATACATACAATGTCGCAAATGGTCCCACGAGGAATGCACTCGACAAGAATTATCCTATATACGCCATAATTGTCTTTCTGAATAATTCATAAAGTAATTAGAATTATCTAAGCAATTCTTATTTTTCATTAATAAACATTAACTTTTTATTTTGATATAGTGATTTAATATTTTATTATTATTTTTAGTAGTCGATGTGCGTGAATAATGTAAAAAGGTATCAGTTAATTTTTATCGTTTATAATATATAGAAATAAATATTTCAAATAGTTACGTATTATTCATCACTGTTGTTTCAATTGTCCCTGGATTCTGTTTCAACTGTCCCCCTATCAGGGACAATTGAAACATTTAAAGTATTATCAATTTTTTTCCAATATTTTTTGACTACATGGAAATAAGACAAACATGTAAATATATTTACAAACCTTACACATTGTGCAAGCAATATACTATAAATTAATTTAAAAAATAAATATAGGTTAGCTGTAAAAAAATAAAATATGAAAATTGTTTCAATTGTCCCCAGTCTCCCCTACGTGAAATATCTTCTGACCGACGACGTTGTGTCATTTCGCGTAAGACTAAAAAGACCTCTTCTCTCTGTTGACACATTAAAACTAGTCCGAATACTTACTTCATTGCGTTCATTTCCACGCGTGCCCTAACGTGACTTTTTTTAACAACGCGGTCGGAAAACGTGTCACAACACAGTGCTACATGCAACTTTTCAAATCTGTAAACGCCAGCATTCGACACTGCATATTATCAAAATGAGACAAACGGTGGAGAAATAATCGTAATTACCTTTCTGGTACTAGATGAGCAGTATTAACGCAGATTCCAATTAAATATTATCTCAGACACCCGCAGAATATTGTAGCGTGGAATAAAACGTGTTATCAGTTTCTGATGGTGACTATGTGTAAACATTACGAGCCTTTAGTTACACTGATAAGGAAAACAAATCGTGCTAATTAATTAGGCCTTGCATACAATCTCATTAGTTAAATACACATGTTAGCAATTATTAGTAGCTTGTGTCGAACGATAACATTCTGTATAACACGGCGTTTTTCGATATTTTCAATCGGTAACAAATCGACAATAAACGAGAGTGTTAAACATAATTATTTCATCGGTTGCGATACGGATGTTTTTTACAATTTAAGCGCTGTACCGGCAGTGCACGTTGTATGATTAGCCGGCGAAACGAACAAACAAATCTAACGGACCAATCGTCTGGAATTCGGTATACGGTTAGAAGAAACATCGTTTTATCTCGCACTTTGCTTACTTTTGGACTAATTGTGAAACTGCGCTTTATCTGGTAAACACGAATTTTTCCTTACGTTAATTGACTAGTTTCTAGATTTAATTATATTAAATGAATCTCAAAAGCTTATCATCGTACACATCTCTAATGCTACCTGTCAATGCGAGGTGTGTACACTCTAATTGTTGCCTATTCGATTTCTAATTGAAAGTCTTTTTTCGCTTTTCACAATTTACACCCAAACGCAATAAGTGAAATGGATGAAGCGAATAATAAAGTGAAACAAGGGAAAAGTGTAGTTCGTCGCTAACAACTTAAAGGAAATATCTGTATTTGTGTCCGATTTTTCCTAGTTCTACTGTGGCCACCTCGCGGGCCACAAAAATGTTCAAGGCGCGCCGCGGGTTGGCCACCGCTGGCCTAAACAATGATGCGCTGAATTCGTTCCTTTTATTACAGTTCATAACAACACTAACACACGCCGTAATGAAAATAACTAAACCAAAACCTGCGATCCTGTTTCGTTTTTTATCCCTCGTACTAACACTACTAACGCAAATTATAACAATCCGAACCAAATTCTAAAAACCGCTGCAGTCTCGTATTTCGATAAAGCCAAAAGAAAAATAACACCGATTAACAAACCCGTTTATTCCGTGCATTCAAGAAACCCACTTAAAACAAAACCGACAATTAAAACCAAAAAAACTATAAAGTTCTCGAATCAAATCCGGTGCTTGCTAGTTGTGCGCGTGGGGGAATAATATTATCCGTTCGTGCGGATATTAACTTTCAACAGATAATGTTACCATCCGACATTCAACCAGTAACAGTCGAAATTCGTACGCCAGTTCCACGGGAGTCTCTAAACATAATTCCGAACCGTATTTAGAAACTTTTAAAGTTGCCAAAAAATTCAAACAGTTCCTCCCTTCTAGCGCCGCGAGTATTACAGCTAAAAATTTTGAACAGGGTTAAACATATGCGCTTCGACATATATTTCTCAAGTTTGGAACATCAAGGTTTGAAAGTTTCGTTAAGGAAATAACTTATGGTTTCGTTCTCGACAAATAACGATCTTTCCATCGATCATGACCGGAAAAAAAATATTATTTTTGAAACTTTCGAGCTTTCGGCGCTTAAGGTTCTGAATTTTAAGATGGAAACCTAGATGTTGCAAAGTAAATAAATAAACAGGGACGCACATTTTTTTAACCTTGTTCAAAATCTTGAACCAATACATAAATTACAAGCGGGGCTACACGTCATTTTTCAGAATTTTATGAACTTTTAGTAAATTTCAAACAGTTTCGTTAAGAAAACGAAATACGGGTCCGTTCCCAAAAAATAGCGCTCTTTCCAATAATAATACACTTGAAAAAAAATTTTTTTTTTACAAAATTTCGAGCTTTCAGAGCCCCAAGCCACTAATTTTAAAATTGGAAACTTAGATGTTCCAAACCAGAGAAATATACTTGGATGCCAGTATTTACTACTTTCCTCAAAATTTTTAGCTATAATACTCGCGTAACAAATCAATTCTCGCGCTTTTTTGAACTTTTCAGCATACTTTGAAAGTTCAATTAAGAAAATGAAATACGGTTTCTTTCCCGACAGATAGCGATCCTTCAAACGGTATATAACATGCGTCAGAAAAATAAAAATTTTTCTTCAAAATTTCGAACTTTCGGCGCCTTAAGGGTCCAATTTTAAAACTGAAAATCCAAATGTTATAAACTAGAGAAATATAAGGGGATCAGCACGTTTTTAGCCGTGTTCAAAATTTTTATCGGTAATATTCGCGTCGCTAGGGGCGGGGACACGTCATTTTTCGCGCTTTTTTGAACTTTATGGCAACTTTGAATTTTTTGGTAATGAAAATGATATAAGGTTTTGTTCCTGATAAATAGCGATCTTTCAAACGATATATTACATTACCGGGAAAAAAAATATTTTTTTACAAAATTTTGAGCTTTCGAAGCCCCGGAGTTTTATTTTTAAAGTTTGAGACCCGGACGTACCAAATTACAGAAATATACTTGGAAGCACATATTTTTAACCATGTTTTAAATTTTTAGCTATAATACTCGCAGCGCTAGGGGACGCGAAATTTTTCGAGCTTTTTTGAGCTTTACCGCAACTTTGAAAGTTTGGTTAAGAAAATGAAATTCGGTTTCGTTCCCGACTATTAGAGATCTTTCTAATGATATATCACAAGCCCAAGAAAAAAAATATTTTTTTCCAAAATCTCGAGCTTTCGGTGTCCCGAGGGTCCAATTTTAAAGCTGGAAGCTCGGATGTTCCAAACTAGAGAAATATACGTGGAAGCGCATATTTTTAACCGTGTTCAAAATTTTTATCGGTAATATTCGCGGCGCTAGGGGGGGGACACGTCATTTTTCGCGCTTTTTTGAACTTTACGGCAACTTTGAAAGTTTCGTTAAGGAAATGAAATTCGGTTTCGTTCCCGGCAAATAGCGATATTTCCATCGATATATCGCATGCCTGTAAAAAAAAATATTTTTTTACAAAATTTCGAGCTTTCGTCGCCCTGAGGGTCCAGTTTTAAAGTTGGAAATCCGGATGTTTCAAACTAGAGAAATATACGGGTATGTGCATATTTTTAGCCCCATTCAAAATTTTTAACTACAATACTCGCGGCGCTAAGGGGGGGACATGTCATTTTTTGCGGTTTTTTGAACTTTTGGGCAACTTTACGTAACTTTTGTACCGTAATTTTTTGATTTTATGAAAGTACTCCTGCATTGTAGTTTATATTTTGAATTTCAGCGTTATAAGTTTATCTAGTGACGAGTTATGATTTTTTAAGTGATTTTTGGGGTCGTTTTATGTACCATATTATATATTCTTGACGGTTTTTTGGGTTTTTTGTCGCCCAGGTTAATCGGTTAGTTTGAAGTTATAGATCGTTTTAAAGATAATTTTAATTGTAATTTATGTTCCAAATTTGAAGTTTATAAGTCAAGCCGTTCGTGAATTATTGATTTTTATTTGATATTTTTGTCATTTGTGTACCATCTTATTAGGATTCCGTACATTATATGTATACGGTATCCTAAAAACTGATTATCATATCTAGCGCAGAATTTTTGACTCCGTTGATTGAATGCGCACCGTATATATGCGTGTTGCTTTCTCGGAACAAAACACTTACATTGTAGTGTTTCCGTAGATTTATGCAATAAAAGAAAAAGAAAAAAAAAAACAATTGAAATTTTTATTACTTTTAGATTCAGCATAAAAAACATAACACACTCAAATACATCGCACAACACAACATTTATTAAAATGCACCTAGGACAAATTTAAATCACGAAAAAAAACATGTATATATTTGCTGCATCTAACTTCCCTGTGTGTTCAAAAACTCAAAATGACCACAAAATTTGTTTTTGTTTTTTTCATTCAGTTAATTTTCTTTCTTCAATTTTTAATTTAAAAACGTTTGCTTGGGTCTTAATAAGCCTTTTTTAAAAAATTAACAAAAACCAATTGTAGATAAACATTCACCTAACTGCTCAAAAATGCTTTAATTATTGATAAATATGTATATTATATATATAGATTTAAAATTGTTGCGGCAGTCAACTTAAAAATATAACATTGTGACACTGTTTTGATTCTTCTTTGTCGTAAACCCGACAGCGCCGCTATTTTTACTCTGCTGGTCCCCCTGCTGCAGACGCACATTAAACCATGTCTCATAATGCCTCCCCTATGGTGCTTTGGCCCATATGACGTAAATAGATCAAAGAGTATTACCTCATTTTACATAGAAGAGTCTGTTCCTATTAAGTAACTAAATACTAAGATGAGGATGTATAAAATGCATTTTGGTTTGAAGTGTAAGCCAGGATGGTCAAAAGTCTGTGATGAATCACTACAGGATAGCATAAATTATTTACTAAAACAATAATTATCGATAATGTGTTAATCGTTGAATCGGCGGGTTCTAAATCCGAACTAATGAGAAGGACCGTGCCAGTCTTTTTTAAAACTGATACAAGTAGAAGCTTCCTAAGTAATTCACAAAAAGAAAAAAAGGAAAGCAAACAAACTGATCTATAAGAAGTAAATATAAGAGAAATGGTTCATTCGGTTTTAATATCATGTTAATGGTTAAAAATGTCCACAGCAAAGCATAATAATAATTGAGACAACGATTAAAGTTGACGTATGTACGTGATCAATAATAGGCACATCGTGCGTCCAAATTCGAATTAAAAATCAATCATTAAACTGAAAAAATGCAGTTTTAACACGAGCAAAATAATTCACACGTCATGTTTAAACAGTAATTGTGCGTGATCAATGAGAGTGCTTCTGATACTAAAATTAAATTGAAGCAAACTCTTTTGCGCACAAAATATATTCACAATAAATTATAATTTTTAATTTACTGTGAATATATTTTGTGTGTAAAAGAGTTTGTTTCAACTTATTTCTAGTAATCGAAACACAAAAACGGTTGAAGATAACTTTAAGTGCTAGTCGAAAGTAATTGATCGGTGAAAATTTGATTAAAATTATACTCGTTGACATTCTAAAAAAACCTATTAAAATTAAATTAAACGATATTCCAAATTTTTGGTAAATTTAATTTTTAAAACTAATCCCCGATCTCCTACGAACATGAAACTCGTATGGAACTTATTTTTCTGTTCATAGTCAACTCTAAACAGCACCTTTGGAAGTGGTCATATTCCGATCATCATTTCTTTTCACGACTTTACTTCTTACACTTTTTATAAGCATCTTCACTCTCCCGGATGCATCCTCACTAAAGTAGACTGGCCCATCTTCCGCTCTCTCGTTGACTTTTCGCTCCCTTCGATTCCTCCTAATTTGAACCTATCTTCCCAATACGACTTCGTGATTGAATCATAACTCATTCTTCTCTCCCTATTCGACTAACTACTTACAAAAACCCAGAACATCCTCCTCATTGTGGAGTGTAAGGCGGCCTTTAATTTAAGTATATTTACTTACACAAGTTTCGCTCCTGTCTTTCTCTTTCCAACTTTCTGGCTTATAAGAATGCCAATGATAAAAAAAAAAACACATTTGTTTCTAAAATAGCACGAAAAAAGTCGTAGAAAAACTTCTACTCCTCTTTTTCTCAATTCACTCCTATTTCCCATATATGAAAAATTACTAAATAATTTTCCTCCTGAAAAACTAATTCCGCTCACTGATTCTATAACTGCTAGCTGTGTTTCTAGCTTCCATAAATCCCATCCTTTCTAGTCTTCTCTGAATTCTTCACATTTTCTTAACTCTTTTTTTACCTTATCAGAACACCATTAATCTTTAATCAATTTCTCTGATTCTTCTCCGAGTTTGATTGAAACTTAAATAATTGCTTGATTTTTGCTTTCGGATACTTTTAAATATTTTTAACTCCTTTCTTGGTTCTGGTTGTACATCCTCCTTCTTGAAACACTTTTATCATCTTTCCCAAAACCTTATTCTTCTTCGTTTCGTCCTATTTCTCTTGCTTCGTGTGTTAGGAAGGTTTTCGAAAGTTTAATTAAAAGACGTCTCGTTTTTTTAGCTCAAGCACAGCAGTCTGGAACCTAACAGTATGTTCGGTTTTCGTCCCAGACGGGGTACTCCATATTGTATCAACATGTATGTTTCTATCGCAAACGAATTTTAAATTTTAAAAACCGTGAAATTCAGTTACAATATTATATATTTTTTATTACACGAACATGGTATATATTCATTTTACACAAAATACATAACGTCATCTATATTAGATAATTAGTTGAAACATAAAATATTAAAACATAAACAAAATATTCATAATATATATAAAAAAATAGTCCGACCGGTTTCGCCTGTTTTTGACATATTCATGGACTGACGCTTAAATTTCATTTAGTAATAAAAAATTCTTAATTGATTCTTTTGTCAACATATTAATTAACTTTGATAACGTGTTCACTTTCCCACACTCTTTGATATAATGCTCTTAATTAAAAATTTCTGTACTTTCTTTCTATGCAGAATTGTAATTCTTTTCTCCTTTTTCTACTCTGTCACAAGGCTAATCTTCCGAAGGCTAATTCCGGCCATAGAGTCTACTGTCGTTAATATTTCCTTTATCAAAATCACTTCTGTTCTTCTTAACTCTACTTCGCTTTTCTTTGCTGTTTTGTCTGAAAGAGTAATTAAAATAATTTTTTATCGCTATTTTTTTATTTTATGGAAGCATTTCCGCATTTTGTTTTGTATTTTTAATTCCACTTTTAAAGGGTTTGGGTTATGAATTTTTAAGTGATTTTTGAGGTCTATATGTTCTTGACCGTTTTTTTCTTCTTTTTGACACCCAAAATAATGCATTATCTTAAATTTATAATTTGTCTCAAAGAGAATTTTAATTGTGATTTATGTTCCGATTTTGAAGTTTATAAATCAACCGTTCCTGAGTTACTGAATTTTATTTCGTAATTCTGTCATTTCCAAACCATCCCGTTAGGTTCCGTACATCATAGGTATGTAGAATCCTAATACGTAGAACCTTAATATATGGAATCCTCATGAAGCATAAAAATATTGGCTCGTTGTACTAAAGTTTTTTTCAGTTAATGTTCTTCAATGCCTTTAACGTTAAACAATCTGCCAATTTAAATAGAATTTCAACATACTATTCTTTACGATCATCTGCAGCACGATTGGTATAGGGATAGATTTTACCCAGTCATGTGATCAATTTCCCATGATACATGTTTGATTGCATAATAATTTTTGGTTTCATTTTTAATTGCTTGAAAAGGAGTACTTTAAGTATTTTTGCACATACCATCATTTCTATTGGTTTGTTATTTTTTAATCGTCTAATTGTATTACGTCTAATTTACACTGTATATTGTGCTCAGTTCCGTCTTTACACATAAGCCGACGAAGCCCAGGCTTAGGGCCTCCGTCTTGAGGAGGCCCTTTAAGATGAAATAAAAAAAATGAATTCAGAATATATATATATATATATATTCTTATAGGTCCTACAAGGAGCAAGGGGCCGCGTTGATGTTTTTTTGCGGTCCACTGAATCACTAGCGTATTTTTTCCATTCCAACCCGAGATTCGAACTCGGGGCTCCAGATTGTTAAACTGGCTGCGCAGTTCAGAATATTTAAAAAAAATAAAAATAAATTTCAAACATAAACTGTAAATACTTTATTTTAATAAACCAATAATTGTGAAATTGAAACAGATTGTCAGGATGAATAAAATTCCATGATATTTTACATCGTGTTTTTGAGCAATATATTAATGTTTAATTAATAAAGACATAATTAAAGGAGTTTTTATTACATTAAAAAATACAATAATTTACAATTTTCTTCTGCATTTTTTTGGTGCAAATTCAGAGATGGGAATTTTTTCAAAATTTATCCTTTCCAAAGTAGATCAGATATTCAATAAACATTATTGCTAAACTATTTAGTCTCTTATCAAGCATTGTGCTCCTATGCTGATTTTTTAGAAATTTGAATGCTGAAAAAGTTCTTTCCCCAGTGCAATTTGTGACCATCATACTTAGAAATATTCGAAAGCATATTTCTATATTAGGAAAGGTAGAAACTATAAATTCTTCTTTTTTATTCGGGTGTACAATTCCATTATAGGTAAATTGCTTTTCTTTTCTGATGATTCTAAGTAAAATTTACATACAATTTTTCTTTATTGTTTCATCCGTCATATCTTGTAAATGCAAAAAAAAAACTAAAATTGTCATGTATGTTATCATATGCTAACTTTCGTTTTTTAATATTAACGCAAGGAGAATCAACAATGGGATAAAAAATTTCGATTTTAAGTTTATCTATTTCGTTAAAAACCAAATTATCTCTTTTTCCCTTGAATTTCGTTAATCTAACAAGTCTATCGTTTCTTTCACTAATTGTTATTTAATTTTTTTCAATAAATGTTTTTGTTTCGCTCATAGAATCATCGAAATTATTTCTCAAATTATGAAGATATTTTTCTAGAGAATAGAACAAGTTCACAATTACTGCTAAGTATATATTTTCTTTTTGTAAAGTTTTACTAGTTGAATTTATTTTTAATAATATGTCATACCAACCAATAGTTAAAAAAATATTATCAAATTGAGTTAATTTATTAAATAAACTCGAAAACTCAAGTCTAGTTTCACTTAATTGCGATGTATCACTCAAAAGTTACAAAAGAACTTTTAAAATACTGCAATAACTTCCACGAATAGCACTAAGAACGTCACTTCGGGCCGACCATCTGTTATCGGATAATGGTTTTATCAGTTTCTCTTTACTATTTAAGACAGACATCAATTGTTGCTACCTGTACGTCGACGCCGAGAAAAATGTATATAATTTTTGCACTAAATAAAAAAATTTTGCAACCTGATTATTACAATTTACGCTTTTAACGCCGATTAAATTTAAAGAATGTCCAGCGCAAGGTACATATTCAGCGTATTTATTGACTTTTTTCAATCGGGCTACGAATAAAACTTTTAATTTGTTAACTGATTAATTCCAAATAATCGTTAAAATCTTAACATCTTTTTTTTCCCCAGAACTGTCAATCTCCTGTGTTGATAAACGGCGATACAACTTATTTTATACAACAATTTCTTCTTTCTTTTTTCAGAGTTGTTTAATCGCGTGTAAAAGTGTTTCGAAGGTGCCATGTATTTTTGTATTGACATGGTACCCTTGGTCGCCATGCTAGTAATTTAAAAAGTAAGACGTTGAAATTTGATCAGGCTGATTCTCGTGTTGATTGCAAGTTCACGCTTGTTTTTTAAACAGACTGAAGAGCCACTATGTTAAAAGATGGCGGAACCAGGGAGGGAAATTCAAAATTTTAAAAGATTTAGTTTCTGCTGACAAACAAGAGGTATATTATTGTCTTCGGGTGACTCCCGAAAACAAGAATATGCCCTTTGCGAAGTTAACGGGTTGGCAACTCGGGCCAACGAAACGTCACATGGCTTCCTTTTGGTTTCGGTGGTGATGCACGTCCATCGTCGTGCTGAAATGTGTATTTTTGCATAAAATCGTTTTCTTTAAGTGGGTCCCCAACCGGCGAGGCTTAAGGCCTTGAACTCACTAGTTCTGTTCGTGACCACAAACATTTTCTTTTAATATCTGACTCTAGAAGCGTTCTTGATTGTATTTCCTCTCCTTACATTCATCCTTCTTCGTATCCAGTCATCCTACATATTCGATCCTTAATATTTGTCCTCTCTCGCTCACGTTCTTTACGTATAAGCTTCCTGTGGGTTCCTAGTCATGCCGGGATTAATGGTGATGAGAAGGCTGACTGCCTTGCTCGTTCGGCTTTGGTTTCCGGGCGTCTTTTCCGGCGATTTCCCTCCTTCGAATTGCTAAGCATAGCTAAAAAAATTCATTTTGAAAATTGGGAATCTTTACATGAACCTTCTTTTACAAACCCTCGGTCTTTGTATCTGTCTATTCAACCGTTTCTTCACAACCTTGGTTCTTAGATTTTTCACACTTTCGTCGCTCTATCATAGATATGGTCTATTACAAACAGGTAAAACGATTAGCAAGACATGAAAGCTTCCCTTTCATCTAGGACTTTTCTCATATTTATTTCCCTTTGGACTGCTAGTTGTACGAGTTCTAATATCGACCTCTTTTAACTCTTTTGTTATTTCCTCTTGGTAATTCTGGTCATCTCCTTCTTCTCCGAATTACTTCCCTAGCGACTCAATTTTCCTTTCATTCTATATTTTTCCTTTTTGATGGACAATCGTCCGCTGCTAAGAGCCCAACACAATAAAGAAAAAAAAAAGAAAAGGCACAGGTCATCAGCATTTATTATTAAAAACACGGACTTAACATTAAAATTTTACGGTATATCAGTTTGTTCGCTTCCTTTTGAACCGTTACAGACAGCGGCCACGATCGGATAGATCGTATAACGTATTAATTATTCGCCATTGAAATCATTGCAATATTAAATGCCAATCAGTTTATGGAGCGGAGTGTGAGTCGCATTAACAAATCATTCTCTACAATACCATTTGGAAAGCAGTACGTTTCAATGTTAAATAACGAATTTATTTGTTAACTGAATAACAGCATTTCCTGTCGTAATATCTTCCTCTTCGATTACATTGATGTAGTTCTTTATATAACTGTTTGCCGAAGGGCATCTAGAATCTTAGGTAAATGGGTGTTTTCTGCATGTCATCCGTATACTCATATAATAATAATTTTTCGACAATTTTGATTTTCGTGTAAACTTACAGAGCAAATTATTGACTTTCCCGGTAACACGTAAACTATAACCGAATAAAATCTTCAATTCAAATTCACGTGCATGCGATGCAATTTTAAATCACGCTTCGACAACCAATCTTACAATAATACAAATCGATTTAAAATTGATTCAAATCCAAAAATAATGCAATAGATTTATTCTTTACCAAAAAAAGACAACATCTTGAAATGACAAGTATCTTAAAAATCCTGCGGATTTTCTTATTAGTTTGAATTGAATTGTTTTATTCTTAATCCGAAAAAAGACAATTAAACGTGTGGTTTAAAGCTATAAAATTGATTACGCTCTTTTTTAGTAATAATAAAAAAAAAAAAACAATCGCGTAAAAGTTAATTAATAAAAATCAATATGCAAGCTTTAAAAAAATATTCTAACAAAATATTGTGCAACATTGGAACAGCGCTTTTGAGAGGCAAATTCTTTATTTTCAATTGATTGATGACTTTAGAAGACGAAAAAAAAAGACGTTTGATTTGACCAATAAAAAGTAAATTTTTCTCCTGTACCAACGCGTCTCATCGTCATATCGGATTGTAAATGAAATAGCTAACGAGCAATTTTAGGAAATAATTATTCAGCATACCAGAAAATCAGAGTTTTGGCGTTTGCTGAATTCACAACATACTGCACATAAACGTAATATTTTCACATACTGGTTCACTTCTGCGACTTAAAATAAAATGATTATCGCAATGGAACTTTTTAAAATTCACATTTTAAAATCTCGCGAGTTCGACACAAAGATCTATTCATTTCATTCAGCTGCGTATATGGATTTCTAGCTTTACCGTGCATTTTGTATACTTGTGACTTTATTAAGAAAATAATTATGTATTATTAGTTTAATTAAAAAATGGATTTAAATTCTGTAATTTGTTTATAAAAAATTTTTTTTACTTTTTAAATTCGATCTATAATTTAGCTACGATGAGAATTTCATATAAAAGCTTAGTTCAGAATTCCATTTTAAGTTCTTTACTATTCAACGTGTACATTATTCTTTTACCGAATTCGATAGTTCTAAAGTTAAAACAAGGATTTATTAAAGAAATTTAAGCTACGGTCTGTGCTGTCGATTTTCGCTGCTGAGAAAGTTGCCGTAAAGTTCCAGAAAGCGCGAAAAATGACATGTCCCCCCGCTTAGCGATGCGAATATTAAAGCTGAAAATTTTAAACGCGGTTTAAAATACGCGCATCCCCGTATATTTCTTTAGTTTGGAACATCCGGATTTCCAACTTGAAAACTGGACCTTCGGGGCACCGAAAGCTCGAAATTTTGGAAAAAATATTTTTTTCCCCGGGCATGTGATATATCGTTGGAAAGATCGCTATTTGTCGGGAACGAAACCGTATTTTATTTCCTTAACGATACTTTCAAAGTTGCCGTAAAGTTCAAAAAAGCGCGAAAAATGAAGTGTTCCCCCTCTAGTGCCGCGAGTATTACGGCTGAAAATTTTAAACGCGGTTTAAAATTCGCGCATCCCCGTATATCTCTTTAGTTTTGAACATCCGGATTCCCAACTTAAAAACTGGACCTTCGGGGCACCGAAAGCTCGAAATTTTGGAAAAAATATTTTTTTCCCGGGCATGTGATATATCGTTTGAAAGATTGCTATTTGTCGGGAACGAAACCGCATTTCGTTTTCTTAGCCAAACTTTCGAATTCGCCGAAAAGTTCAAAAAGCGCGAAAACTAATATGTAGCCCCCTGTTTGCATCGCGAATATTATAGCTATAATTTCGAATGGGGTTGGAAATATGCTCATTCTGGCATGTTTGCTGTAGTTTATTTAAAATTTTGTGTATTAATCTAAATAAATTTTATTTAAAAATCGTAACTGAAGTGAAATTACGTCAAGAAAATTATTGATTTTATTTGATGAACAGTTGAGAAATTAACTTCTCAGTATAGTTATCTAATAAATAGTGACAAACGAGGAAGGTGGTTTAAGTAATAGTATTCAAATATAACTATGTAGAAGTTCGAAAAACAAACAAGTACAATTACAAATTTTTAAATATTTATTGATAATTAATCCTTCCAAAAATCTAGGACTAAATAGCGTTTATTTATTAGAATTTTTTTTTTTTGCAGTACAATATGATGACACTGCGTGATATGTGAAAAAGAACTGGACTAAAAATGTCTGTTTTGGAATTATTGTTGTTTTGAATTTAGTATTATGTAAATGAAAATTATGGTTATCTTTAACTTAATATACGGAATCCTCAGCGCATGAAACCTCATGCTTGACTGAACTTGTTTTTGTAATCGTAACAGATTTTACTAGCTCCTGTCACTGATTATATATTATCTAATTATCACACTTTGAACTAACATACACGTAAGCAGTTCAGAATATTTAAAACGCGTTTTTGTTCAATTTGGATAATTAACTTTTGCGAATTAAAATATTAAATTATTTCATTACTTAATTTATGCTGATGTTTCCTAATATTTATTTTATGTAAACCTGTTATTGATAAAAGAATACGAGATACCTTTATAACTACTTCATTATTAAAAAGTGATTATGCATTTATCTTTAGTAACATCATTCATTATTGTTGCATTTTTTTCCCTCGGTTTAAAGTCCCACTCTTGTGTTCTTTATTTACAAGTTAAACTGGTGTAATTATATATAAAAATGTTTGTTCTTAATAATTAATAAATTGATAAATTATTACAAAACTTAATAACAGCCGACTATGTATAATACTAAGTTAAGGAATATCAGCACGAAAAATGTGCGGAGATACAAAATTTGTTTCTTATGTTCTATGACTGATGATAAAATATTCCTAAAATGTTCCTAAACTAAATACATTTATTACTTGATTGTTCATTATTAAATTTCGTAATATTTATCAGTTTACAATTTAACTACCTATTTATTAATTACGCATAGTACTTATTCATTTTCATTATTAAAATTATATATATACACATACATTCATATATGAGAGAAGGATAAAGGTTCAGGAAAAACACTCAAAAATGAATCAGATTACTTTGCGTGATCCCACATTGTCTATACACACTTAATTAATTTATATACATACATAGTGGCCACTCAAATATAATTTTTAAGTTCTTGGTTTTCCTGGTCCAAATCTTCCCGATTTCCTGATTACCAGAATTGTACAAAAAGAATGAAATTTTTTTATTACTACTGATAATAATTAGTTAAATATTTCAGTTTTTTAAACATATCTTTTACCTCGTAATCCTGTGAATGGTTTTCGATTTCGTTACACAATTTCATTATATCCTTTGGCCACCGCAGCATATTTTATGTGAATAAAACAGAACTTCGTAATTTATTATTATCGAATAAAGTACAGTAAAAAATGCATTCATTTTTCGCTTCAAATGATTTTCTTTTATTAAAAATATCGTTTTTGGCTATTTTTACTTTTTTCTCGGTTTTACGACAAAATTCGCGGTTTGATAAATTCCCGGTTGGGTGGCCACCCTGATATATGTATACATATATAAAACTACTGTACGATGAAAATTAAACAAAAAAAACTAACAAAAAATAATGCATTCCTTTTTTTTTTTTTTTTAATATAAAAGCTAGATAAAAGTGTGCTAATGGTAATTAGGATACAATATAATATAATTCGTCTGCAACACTTTATATAATTTTATTTCGAATAAAAGTCCACCTTTTTTTACAAAAAATATCAACTCTTCCCGAACCAGAATATTGTAACATTATACGCCAAAAATTAAAATAACCCCAGAGTGAGAAGAATTAATCGTACTAACTCGAAACCAAAAATGATGTGAAAAAAATTCATTACAATCAATAGCATTACAACTGAAACAAATATTTTTTAAACGAAATAGTATATTAATTGATTTCAAAATGTAGATACAAATCAAATATTACACTGACTTAGTTTTTTGTTTTATAATTCTTTATTCGAAATTGTAACATGGCAATTGGGCAAATTTGTTGTAACACTGATTTCTAACACATTCGAAGTGTTTGATGATCCGACCTAAATCCCACATCCAACGGAAATGTTTTGCAATGGCCAGGAATAAATCTGTATTCCGCATAGTAGCCGCCAAGTACAACGCGTTCTATTTTACTCCAACCGTTTCCACGAATAATCTGTTAGCGGCCTTAATGGTTTTTAAATATGCCGACATCGATTTAGGAACACCGTGGAACGTTAAGGAATAAAGCGGTATTCCGCAGAATAGCTACCACACATACCGCATTCCAAACTATTCCCAGTAATTCCGCAGGAAATCTGACGCCGGCCTAAGAACATAAGCAATTTCGTCAAGATGTATTAACAATAAATGGGAACGCACAATTGTAATTTTTTCCTTTTTTCGCATTAGAAAAAAAAAGCAAAAAAAGCCTTAATTGTGAATTTCTCCATTATATTCGGCATTAAGATAGTATTTTAACGAAATAATTGAATGCACTAAATTGTATCATCATTGAAATATATTATTTTTAAAGTCTATATACCACGAATTGCAAAAAAAAAATTAAATTTGGTCTTTATATGTTACATAAATAAAAAAACAATTTTGAGGGAATAAAAGTAAAGAAAATGAATACAAAAATCAATATTCAAAGCTGTCATAACACTCGGTTGCAGTGTAATACTTTGCTCTAAAGTAAGAGGACTACCAAAAACTATAAACCTGAGTTAGTTAAAGAACTGTAGACAAGTGCAATTAGCGTGCTAGTAAAAAAATAAAGGAACGGTCGAAAGATAATAACTATGTTCTCAATAGACAACGCTGGTTCATAAGCTACGATGCAGCAGTATTATTCAACTTACTTCACTGTTGAAAAGCACTTACATGAAAACGTGCATTCCACTTATGGTAATACACGGATATACGTATTGTAAAAAATAGATTTGAAAAAAAAAAACAATTTATTTACAATATTCGTAGCATATTAATTACCTATAATATACACTCAATGTAAATATAAAATACTTCTTATGAAGACGCGATATCATCAATTTTATATGACAGTATATTGTTTTGATTTTCGTATTGGAAAAATGCATTGAATCTTTTCTGCTTTATAGCAAGTGGTAACCAGTACTTATCGTCTGGCCACATTTCATCGAACGGAATGTCCTTGATATCAAACCACTTTGGTTTCATTTCTAAAAAATATTCACAAAATTTCAGTTATACAAGAATTTTTAATACAAGTGAAAAATTTTAAACTGAACAAGTTAATAATCAATACGATAATTACCGATAAATCGATAATTTATGCATACATAAAACATCACATATCTTAGTCCATTATTACTTTTTTATTATCCACGTTTTTTCATATAATTTATATTGCGTTTTCAGTGTTATGGCTTCTGTAACATTACCCTACATATCGTTAGTATTATCGTTTTCTGTCTTAAATGTATTACTGATAACGTCGATCCTTTGCTGGGGGCTAATATGAAAAAACCACTACGAAAAATATAACGTTTTTCTGTTACGTTTTGAAATAAATGTATAATAAAAACCAAAATAAAATTAAAACAGAAAACTACGCGTACTTTTTTTAACATACCCAAAAAAGATAAGAATGATATAACAGAACAACTCTTCTATAAGCATTATAGAGGAACTAATATCCCGAAAGTCCAAGGAACTTGCTCCCTGGCGAAGTAAAAAGGGCAAAATGTTATACACTAATGTATGTAAAAGTTGAAGTTCTGACTAAATTGAGTTAAACGTTTATATTAAAAAAAAAAAAAAAAAAAATC
Source organism: Icerya purchasi (assembly GCA_039619475.1). NCBI lineage: Eukaryota > Metazoa > Arthropoda > Insecta > Hemiptera > Monophlebidae > Icerya > Icerya purchasi. The sequence goes on along the minus strand of CM077116.1, from coordinate 291,972,970 downwards.
AACTTCAAACTGACGTAAAAACTTTTTAAAAATCATGCAATTTTTTAGTGTTATTATTACTGTTATCATGGCAATACACTTCTTTATGGTTTTTAAATATTTTTTGGTATGTACTGTCAAACAGATTGTATAAGTAATAACACATATTTTATCGCAAAAATAATTAAATTATAAGCAACTATATACAAAATTAACCTGTTAAAGCTGTTTTTCTAGGAACGTTTTATAAAACGCAGCGTCCGGCAACACAGTCTAATTACAACATTGTATCAACTTGTTCAATAGTAGTGAATTCATTAAAAAAATTTTATACCTTAGAAAACCGAATCTGGTACCAAAGTAAAAACCTGAATTAAAAAACAAATGTTCAAAAGTCAAATAAAATGTTATCTCCAAAAATCAAGTAATATCTTTTTAATTTTTAATGAAGTAGCCTATCTTAAACGTTGTGTGTAACGTTTTCAAACCATTAATTTATAACAACTTCACTCTTAAAAGTTTTAATAATTATAAATATTACTATAAATATTTTTCTGCTTTATTAAAGTACTCGTATAACTTAAAACTTATTTTTTATTCTTAGTTTTCAATAACAAAGTTAACGTTTCTACATCATTGAATTATTACTCTTAAACTATATTCAAGACGTTTAATAATATATTAAAACTGCATCACCGACACGGTAAAAAATAAATAAAAGTATGTGAATTTAAAATTCTTCTCGTTCAAGCCATTAATCAATTTTTTGGCTTCGTCTAACAACACTGAAATATATAACTCCATTCACGTTATACCGTCGGGCACTATTCTATACATAGGTATAAATAAGCCACTGACGTTACCTACGATTACTAAACAAGATGTTTGTACTCTACTACGTATTAAACCAATTACTAATTCAAAATTTTTTTTTTAAAAAAAATAAACCAGACTTCTTAAAATTGTTTTTAATTTCATGCCATAAAACATTTTTTTTTCTGATATTTTTATATTCCGTTTGTTCTACGTCTCATAAAATTAGGTTTATTGAGAAACTAATACTTTTTTATCATTTACTGCCAAAAACCGAATTCCTTTCATTACTTAATACTAAATAACTTTTTTTTTTTTTTTTTGATTTCGTACTGAATAAATTCTTACGTTTGTAATCTGGAATTACATAGCGCCCAGCGGTTTAGACTACCCACTGTGAAATTATTCTAAAACCACTCGCTGAATTATAGATCACTTTAAAACGCTGCTAGGAAAATGTTCGATTTGTTTCCTACCGAAAAAGTCAGTTAACGATCCGTTCTGTCTAATTAACTAGACACTGCGTCTTATAAAATGCTCCTAGGAAAAACAGCATAACTCTTTTATCTAGATAATTAGCTACTTAATAACCTTAAAAAAAAAAAACGGATTAACAAAAAAAAAAAACGAACGCCACTAAAGATGTACTTTAAATTAATTTTTTGTTACTTAGAAAATATGCAATTTATTTATAAAATAGATCATTCCTTTAGAAAACACAATATTTTCAATTCAATCGATTTTTTAGAATCTCCAAATACATTTTAGTTTTATATAAGGAAAAGAAATGGCTTATGGGGCACTTCCTTAAGCTCCGCACTTCATGATTCTCGAAATAAATATAATGTATCAATGAATTTTAAATAAAATCGCTTTTGTACAATTTCTTTTTTTTAGTCAAAATTTGCAATTTTGTATCTGGTAAAAAGCAAAAAAAAAAAAAAACAGACGAGAAAATAAATTAGAAGCTCTTACAAGAATATTTAGATATTTTTGCAGGAACTGGAAGCAGCATATGAAACCTTCAAAACTGTATTAGACTATCAAAATAGTAGGAATTTTCTCCATCTTGTTTGGTTAAAAAGTAAGTAACACTTTTCAACTTTATGTACAAATATTTTTTTATCGAGATTTATAATTTTTAATTTACACTTTACGTTGATCATATTTCCTTAGATTAATTATAATTGTGCTCGTAATTCAAACATTGTACCGTAAATTTTATAATTTTTGAAGATTTCAATTATGTATTATTTATTTCCTTTTTTTTTCATTCCAAAAATTATCTACATAATAAATTTAATCGACCAATATTAAAATATAGTTTTATGAAAAATTCATAGTAGCATTATTTATGTATTTACTGATTCGATAGAACATTTAGATATAAATTTAAAAAGTAAATTAAGGAATCAAGTTATAACCCTAATGAAATTGTTATTAATTGCTATAAAAAAGGAGTAACATACATATAGTGTCCGACCAAAACAAAATTTTTAACTGAAACCGAATTTTTTTTCTAGTTTTAGCTAAAACTGAAACTTTTTTCTTATATTTAACTACGGTTTAAAGTTTATTCTTTTTTAAAATAACATTCGATTACGCTTATAGAATAAATTTTTTTATAAACATAATTAAACAGTCTAAAATTATAATTTAAAAACAAGTTTTTCGGCAAGCAAATTGGATCCATGATCTGCGTAAATCTACCAGCAGCACTAAATAACTGCTCACTAGGTATACTGGTAAACAGAGCAGTCATCAGCAAATTTATTAAGACGTGTTGTAGAGAAAAAATGTTAACCGTGGAGTAATTTTTTCACGTCTTTAAAAAAAATTGTAAACAAGATTTACCTATTACGCACGACGATGATAAACATCTCTATTTATTGCCTGTTACTGTTATAAATGCAGATCAGTTTTATTGAAATATAAAATGGAGTTTCATCTTTAAAAAGCACTCAACGGAATAAAATAAAATATTATAATCAAAGTTTAGGTTAAAGCCCTGTTCAGCTAATATTTGGCCTAAACTGAAATTTGAACCAATCTCATATTTTGAGCCGAAACTGGTCGAAACCGAAACCAAAACTTCGATCGGACACTTGTTACATGTACAGTTTTTATAGCCGTCATATATGGACGCAGAAGAAGACATTGGTCTCTTACTTATTTCCCGATGATTAATTGAGGAATAAATTGGGGATAAATCTCCTTCAAAAAATAAATTAACCATCAAAAAATTCATAAAACAGCGAATTACATACATATTATTATTTCTTGAAGAATCACATTTTTTTTATTTTCCTTTAAAAAAAATAAAAAATAAACATTATTTTATAACTAAAAATGTAAAAATCAATAAAAAAAATATATATACAGTGTGTATAATTCATGACATAACAGAAAAATTACAATTGATCAAATATTCCATCGTATTCACTAACTTAACATATCAAAAAATGACTTTTCTTGTTACCTTCCGATTCTGCTAACGTTCCATAATATTTGTTTGTAACATACAAATAAACCGTATATTTAGAACTATCATTCAACATTTCAAACGTTAAAACACCAATTTCATTTAGATTATCTGATTTTAGACCGCATTCTTCTTCTAATTCCCTTAAAAAATAAAAAAATAAATACACGTATAGTTGTAATTATTCATGAATCACCACACAAGTGGGAGAGAACAACGTGAAATGGAAAAATCAATATAAAACCAGGCTAGTAAATTTCTTAATTGTTTCTGATCAAAATTGTCAAATAATTACCGTTCAGCACACGCTTTTATATCCTCTCCTGGCAATACTTTACCTCCAAAGCCATTCCATTTTCCCACTCCGAATCCCCGTTTTTTAAAGCCAAGTAAAATTTTATTACCGTCAATTATAATAACAAGGGTACAAATTATTTCCTTCAAAGTCATACTTTTCAACTGGTTACAAATTTATCAGAAATAGAACCTTTTACAATACTAATGAAAAATCATAATTTATCAGTGTAACAGAGTAAAATTTCGTCGAACACACGTTAATGAAACATTTACTGTATTTATGATTTTGCAATCAACGTTATTTCTACTTCTAAGTAAGGAAATGTATCAATGAATCATACACGACAGGTCATCGATTACCATTTTAATAATGCAAAAAAGTATCTCGAACTAGCTTAACCGAATGTAACCCGATTTTGAGTATAAGTTTACAGCGTTGGTAATCGAACGGAAAAATTTTGGTCGTCGTGATGAAAATGATTTATTTTTACATTACGCTCGACCGAATCGTAACAGGATTTCGAGTAGGTAGAAGTTAGTAATAATAATATATACTAGATATCATAGTTTCTAAAACAAAATATATTTCGAATTTTGCATTAAGAAGTGAATTTTTTCATAAATCTGCAAAACTTACAGAGGTTAAATACTAAGTACTGTCTACATAAATCAAATGATAATATATTATAATTTCATTGATGTAATTGTATTTCTTATAGATATTGCAGTCTACGATGCAATATATATTTTTGTAAGATCAATATAAAAAGTTGAGTAGCCAAAAAGTGAAATATCTAGGGTAATCAAGAAAATGCATTTTACTGTTCCCGAAAATTTTGTATAAAAATCAATATAATTAAAGACGGACTAAAATTTGGATGGTAAGACCATTAGATAATTAAATTTATGCAAACCAAACAAATTATTATGAAATCGATAGTTTGCATATACATGCATTTTATAAAAGTTTATAGAACCTCAGAATAGCCATTGCTATATACAAGGGCGTTGCTAGCCAGTGAACCAGGAGGGGGTAAGATGATAGAAAGAGGATATGAGTTATAGGAAAAATAAAATTCATAATCTGTAAAGGCTTTAGTGTACTATTTATAAATAAATATATTTCATGATAGTACATGTGTATATGTTTATGAAAATATTTTTACAACTCCCTCCCCCTCACCTGAAATTTTAGTATGGATACAGCCTTACTTACCATTTATAATCTTAATTCGTTATTCATTATTTACACGAATGAGTAATGATTAAATTATTCATTATTCGTTATTCGTCAATCATATGTTAATCATTATTTCGAATATCAATTAATATTAATGCATATAAAATGTTTTTTTAATAATTTAATATTGACGACCATTTTTTTTCTTTATTTTTTTTTTATGTACTTAATTGGATGGTGCTTGTAATGAGCATTATAGTAAAAATTGTAAATTAAACAAATAAACAGCCCTACCTAAAGTTATTGGGAATAGGGAAAACAAACACAAAAAAAACAAAAAATCTTTTGTTAGTTTTAACTATACATCTCACTAAATATACTTTTCACTGTTATTAGTGATCTGTAAGAAATTAAATTTATTGTATATGAAAAGCATATATTTCCTATATATTTTAATTTTTATTTGAAAAATTAAGATTTATATTTATTTTTTTCTATACTTTTATGATTTTTTAAAATTGAGAACAAGAAACTTTCTAGGATCACATTATGGTGGTTATAAATCGCTAATATAAAAGGGATAACTAATGTAAATTAATTTTAATATTCATATTTTTTAATAGCCAATTAAACATTTTAATTAATAAAAACTTATAATATTCTAAGCAGTATAAGTAAAATACATTTAATGATTCAAAGCATTAAAACGAAATGCTAAATATTATTTTTTAATTTGAAATATTTTTTGGCAATTTTCTATATTATTTATTTTAACTTCACATTTTTATTAAAAATATAATTGAAAATTGTGTTTTTAATTTTTTTTAAGCTTACGGATGGTTTATAGCAAAATGTATACATTGATTAAACTAAGTTTATAAATAATTACTAAATAATGAATAACGAATAATGGTTAATGTATGATTGACAAATAATGATTAACGTATGATTAACGAATAATGATTAATGTCGAATAACGAATAAATTATAATAATTATTTATTTGTGCGTTATTTAAATAATTTATTCGTTATTCATTATTCGGTTATTCTAATAACAAATGCCCAACAACTCTGTATCAAAATTTCAGTTATTCCTACAAAATAACTTTTCAGTTGTTAAGTTTATATCAATTGTATGCAAATTTTAAAAATTAAGCGTATTTTTCTCTTAATTTAACGTATAAAGCACAAATTATAATAAAATTAAAAGTACACACAAAATCTACTTTTAACGTTAATTTAAGTTAATTAAATTCCCAAGGAAATAGTATAGCAATACGCAATGAAATTAATGTCTCATAATTACTGTATTAATTTCAGCTCTATTTCTCTGGCGTGAACACTTTAATTCGGGTATAGCTTATTATTCTTTAAAAATGACGCATAATAAGAAATATGTATGTATCATTGAAAAGAAACACATCACAGTAATCTTCAAATCATTTTTACAAAAAATTACGTCTTTTTTTATGATTTTAAATATTGAAATAAAAAAAATTGTAAAAAAAATTCTGGGCGAAATTGAGAAAATGTTAAGATTAGGAAACTTCGAGTTGCTTTTATTATCGTACGTTTTTAATAATAAAACAGCGGTAATTTTCTGAAAAACAAAAAGAAGTCGAAGTTTACTTGAAAATAAAAATTTTTTTAAAAAATAAATATTAAAATAACCATTGATTCGACCTCAAATTCGAAGTACAAACAACAGAAGTAAATATTATTAGGTCATATTTTTTCTAAGAAATTTTTATATTTTACAAAATAGAATTTGTAAAATTTTAAATAAATACCGATAAAGAATATTATATATCTATCTATCTATATATATATATATGTATATACAATTATGGCAACGCACGAGAACCCAGTAAAGGCCACAGAAAATTTACAAGATGTGCTAAATAAAATCATGATTGGCTGAATAAATGGAAAATAGTAATAAATGAAAATACAAGTAACCACATTATTTTTACAAAGAGAAAAATTGTACGTAACAAATATCATATATCTATAAATAACAAACAAATACAAATATATTCATTCATAAAATATCTTGGAGTACACCTAGATGAAACACTTACGTGGCTTCATTATATCAAGACAAAAATAATAGAACTAAATTTGAAAACAAGACAACTTTATTGGTTGCTTGGATCGTGTTCCCAATTACAATAAAATATTACTACACCACATGGTATTAAAACCGATACGGCTGTACGCTGCTAAATTATAGGGATGCGCTTCCAAAAGTAGTGTGGATAGAATACAGCGCTATCAAAATAAGATGCTACGATCATTAGTAGGAACACCATGGTTTGTGTCCAACCAAACACTACATCAAGATTTACAAGTGAAGTATGTTACTGAAGAAATAAAGCTGGCGGTTAAAAATCACTTGTTGAAGTTAAAAGGATATGAAAATGCTCTCGCAACGAATTTACTACAACGACCAGCAAGTTGCAACAGGTTGAAAAGAAGAAACGTTATTGACCTAGCGTGATTATTCGATAAATAAATTCGAGATCGGCTGATGGGCAGATGTTGAAATTCACAATCTTATTCCATTAAAATCTAGTAAATGACTATATAGTCAGTTCTAGATGTGAAGAAGAAAAAAAAAAAAAAAATATATATATATGTCTCTGTGTTTTTCTGACTTAGGTCTTCCCTGTACTAAATTTCTTTGATTTTCTAGTGAATTTTGCGCTTGCCGAAAATTTGTTTATATATATATATATATACATATATATATATATATATATATATATATATATATATATATATATATATATATGTATATACTTCTATTTTAATTTTTTTCCAAACAGCAATAACTTCATTTTTTGATAATGTTTTTTGATATTTTTGTCCAGCTAAAGATAAATTATTTAGGTTTCCTACTGATTCTAAACTTATATTCATTAATAAATTTTCCTTTTATTTTTAGCTGAAAATTGGAAATTTCTGAAAACGATTTTTGCATATTAATTTACGTTTATTAAGTGTGTTTTATACTTTTTATAATTTTGTTATCCCATATTCATTTAATCTTCTATTTTTATTTTGCTCGGTTTATTTCGTTCTTATTATTCAGCACAAGTATAGTGTGTGATGATTGGATCACATAAGTTGCAAAAACCGTTGACGGATGTTCGTATATAATTTTATTTTGTATAAATAAATATTTCTAATTTCTTATATAGTTACATACACTCTGTTTATTCCTTTTTCGTTTATCTTCAGCAGTAATTTTTGAATTGGAAAACTTTTTTTCTTCGATAGTGAGGATATCGTAAATCTGAAAGAATTTCCCACTAGGCACAAAGGTAAATTATTTTTAACAACAAATTCTGATATTTAATAATAAAATGCAGTATTTATGTAACGTGTATACGGAATTATACGAACGATGGGATATATAGATGATATTAATGCCTGTAGTTATAAAAAACATAGGTGTATTTGTCTATTATTTTACCGACTGCCTTTTAAAACGGCAACCATTAACAACAATTTTAAATGTCGATGTTTATAGAAAATATATTTTTAATATGGTTGAATCATTTAATAATATTAGGAGGAGGAGGATATTTAGTAATAAAAGGAAGTTATGCTTTAAAGTGAATTAATCTAATTGTAAGACGGATTCAAAATAGTCTTGAAGAAGAGTAAAAAAATTATACTTCTAAATCAAAATGTGTTAGATCTTTCATTACTTAGACATGGCGTATACGGGTTTATTTTCATTAAAAAAAAAAAAAAAAAAACATTTATTTGAAAAACAATTATACATGTTTAATATAAGAAATATCTATTCCTCATCAAAGAATATTAACATTTTTTTTGAAAAATTCAAGTATTATTTAATAACTTAGCTTTCCCATCTTCAAGGCTGTAGACGGAAAGCTTTATCAATACGTTAAAAACTTATCCTTTTTCCTTCTTTACATCCTTCACGTTACAATTTATATTTTCCATATTTATAATTTAATTAAAATTTAAAACTGGCTAGTAGTGTCTAACCCATTTCTTATTTTCTCCATGAATCTGTCCTGAAATTAATTTAATTTATTGTCCGATTACTGTTTAAGAAATAGTCACTGTTGTTTTATGTATGTACTTTTATGTAAAAATGATTTATTTTATATTGCATTTTAATTATTACGTAATAGTTAACATTTTTATAGAAAATAGTTTTTAATGTCATTTCACCATTTAATAATAACAAGGGAAAGGACGGTAAATGATAAATAGAATTTTCCCACTCGAGTAAATTAAATAGTGGCCGATCTGGGATAGTCTTACGAATAAGATGAACAAAATTTTCACTTTCAACTATTACATATTATAGTACACACATGATGTGTTTTTGGTTTCTTTACTTCCATAAAAAAAAAGCATATTTCCCGAAAATAAATTATGTAAATTTAATATGAAATCAATTCTTCATTGAAAAATGTTAAATTTCGCGGTGTTTTGAAAAATGCAATAGTTATTTAACCATTCATCTTACTCACCCCCTAGATTTCCACTTATATATAACCATAAATTTATACAGTTTGATTAAAATTTAACAAAAACTGGTAAGTGGGCTAATCCCCCTCTCGCTTTCTTTTTGGATCCGTTACTGGAATTAATGTAATCCATTATCCAGCTACTGATAAGAAATTTTTATTACCGTTTTATGTATGTAATTTTATGTAAAAATGATTTATTATTTGATATTGTATTTTGATTACATGTTTTTTGAGAATTTTGGTTCGGTGTATTTATTTTTCTTTTGGTAATTATTTATATTTCATTTTATAGCGTATTTTAAATAATTTAGAAAACTAGAAAAATGCAAAAGAAGTTGATTTAAAAAAAAAAAAACAAAACAATAGTCACCCTGTTCTAGCAGTAATTATTGTACTTTATTTTTTATGTAACATAATTTGCTTAACAAATAAATTGTTATGAAACGTTTAAAACTTTTGCAGTGATTAATAGTAGTGAAATAAATTTACGACAACTGCGGTAGAAAATGCAATGTATTTAATCCAATAATACAGCGCTTAACCCATCATCAGAAGCGAACTGAAACACCGGAATGCAAACATCGGTCCACAATAACGATAAAAGTAGATAGAAACCAGACATATATCCCGGAAAAACCAACCTAGATAACAAACACAAAAGAAAACGAAAAAAAACACACCAACCAACAGAAATATATGTAACGAAAAAATACAACAAAATTCAGGAACAAAGAACAAAGACACAAAAAGCGTGCAAATACATAAAAAATATAAGGGGGACAGGTAAAATACAATAGAAAAAATGATTAATACGAAGTAATACGGGTGAAATCAGCACCACCGTTTTTCGAAAAAGTACTCATACCGACTAATATCTACATAAAACTTCACACCATCGCCCCAGCCAAAGGGTAGGGGTGTACAAGACCTTAGTGAATAGGGCCAAGAAGGTGCCGGGTCAAGGTGAACTTCAGAAAGAATTAATGTACCGGAAAGAGGTTATGGTTAGGAATGGTTATAGGAGGGATGAGGCGAATGGCCATATAATAAATCGCTTCAGTAGGGCCAGACGGGCTAACTTGACTACAATTGAACAACCCATCACTAGTATAGTGCTGTCATACATCAGGGATGTTCCAGATAGGATCGGTAGGATTTTCAGGAGGAATAATGTCAGGCCGGTGTTTGGGACGTGTGTAAAAATAAAACACGTCTTGCGTAGTGCTAAGGACAGCTTGTCATGGTTGTATAGCGCCGGGGTATACAAAATTCCGTGTTCCTGTGGTTTAAGCTACACTGGTTAAACCGGCAGAACTGTTGAAACGAGAGTAAAAGAGCATGTTGCTGATTGTAAATACAGTCGGGTTGATAAATCAGCGTTGGCAGAACATGGGGCGAGTACTGGTCACATGATTGATTTCCAAAAAAGTACTATTTTGGCCAGAGAAGGTCACTTCGGTACGAGGCTTGTGAGGGAAGCGATCGAGATCGAGAAGTGGCCTAATTTTAACATGGAGGATTGACTGCATATTCCGAAGGCGTGGAAACCATTGATGACGAAACTGCAGTGATTATGTGTTTTTTCCTTCTTTATCTTTTTTGTTTTGTTTTTCTTTTTTCTGTTTTTTCGTGTTTTTTTTTTCTAGGTGAACTTCGGCTGAAACTTGCTGGCGAACTACTCTGAATTTAAAGTGATTCCCCGGTGCATTCTGCTGCACTCCAGAATATTTTCAGGGTTTCAGGTTACTGCTGTTTTTTATATTTTTATTATTTGGTCCGTTTCAGATTTTCTCCTAGGTCTAGTTCGGATAAGTCTTAGTAGGTAAACTTGGTAGGTTTTCAGGTTTTTATTTTCCCGTTTGGGGGGATTTTCCTTTCGGCGTGGTTTTATTCATATATTCTTGGCGATTATAATTTTGTTCTGTTATGCTTCCTTATATCCCTTTGTAATTTTTTTGTATTTTCTCGTTTTTCGTGCACTTCGTATCCTTGTTTCGGGATTTTCTTTCAACAGAGTTATTTGTTATATATTTTTTTTTTTCTGTTGCGTTTTCCTTGATTTTTAGATTTTTTTTGTTTTTTTGCGATTGTTGTTTACCTCTTTGTTCGTCGTTTTATAGGTTTTTATATTTTTTATTTTTTATATATTCTCGGCGGTTATTAATCATTTTTTCTCTTGTGTTTTCCCTGTTCTCCTTATATTTTTTATGTATTTGCACGCTTTTTGTGTCTTTGTTCTTTATTTCGGAATTTTATTGTATTTTTTCATTACATATATTTCTGTTGGTTGGTGTGTTTTTTTTTTCTTTTGTGTTTCTTGTTCTTTTGTGTTTGTTATCTAGGTTGGTTTTTCCGTGATATATGTCTGATTTTTATCTATTTTTGTCGTTATTGTGGGCCGATGTTTGCGTTCGGGTGTTTCAGTTCGCTTCTGATGATGGTCAGTATAGGCTGACCTAAGCGCTGTATTGTTGGATTAAATCGCAGTTGCCCGTAAGTTTATTTCGATAAATAAATTATAACTGATAGTAGCTTGTTAGTATCTTAAGATGATACATATTTAGCAGGTCGCATTGGCAGGCGAAGCGGCCGGTACTGATGCTGTCCTGTCGGTCCGCTAACTAAACAACAAAATAGAATGTTAAGCGTTTAATTACCTCAAACGGACTTTCATGTATTGGTTTAATGTCTCTTTCATTGGGTCGATTTGCTGATGGTTTAGTGATCCTAAAAATTCAGACTAGTCCGCGGTATTTGGCTGTGCATTAGATATGTTTCCCTGCAATGACGAAGCGAATAACAGTTCGCACAACGCAGGTGTGTTCGATTCCGCTGATGTACGAATTCCCGATAACATCAGGGATAGGGTTTGTCTTTTTGTATTCGCTCCTTCCGACCAGTCGACTTCAGGTTGAACGCGGGTTTGTAGCAAATTCTGACGCAATTTGCCAAAGTTACGAATAATTTGGTTCTAACGAAAATTATTGGATGGCGGAATTGGATCCACCAGATTCAAGTGAACCTGGTGAAACCTTGGGAATTCCTTAGAAGTTCTAAAAGGAACTCGTATATGTTGAACAATTTTTGTTTTCTGGCAGTCAACACAAATTCGTACACTTGACGTATTCGGCCATATGTATCATTTACGTATTAGTTTTGCTGTACGTCTGGGGAAGGATGTTCCAGTGAGTGAAACGAATAAATAATCGTATCCTAAAGCAAAGCGGGCACGAACAGTCTTTTCAGTTTATCTGCATACAGTTTAACGTCTTATGTAGTGAAGAATTTGTGGTGATGTACATCTTGCCTGTATGTATCATATCGTGTAATTCTTTGATGTCGTCTTGTTAAATTTCCACGATCAGTGGCATCGTTGTGATTGCTTCTACACGTAAGAAAAAATCGGTCACTACGTTTTCTCTATCCTTCATGTAGGTTACAGTATCAGTAAACTGTGGGATGCATTGGCGCACCCAAAGGGGGTGCTACGGGGCTGCAGCTCTCCCCAGAGAGGATAAACGGACACTTAATAATGGCAAAATTTTTGACAGTAAAAATTAACACATTTTACAGAAAAATAAATATATAAATTAGAGAAGAGAGAGAATGTTCGACCTCCGCCTTTATATTTTCTCATATGCTACTATTTTAGTACCCTCCTGGGACAAGTCTTGGGTGCGCCAATGGCGAGATATACTCTAATTGCCATGCTTGCCAAGTCAAAAATTTGTCCGATTTTTTTGTGATCAGGCTCCTTTCTATAGAGTCTCTGGAGTACTTCAAACTCGAAAACATGGTCAACAAATTTGGTCATACGTACTATCATGAGTTTCGGTTGCTGACGAGCAACGTGAGAAAAAAACTAGTGACTCCAGAAGGTGAAGGCAATGAGCAGCGCAGTATCGTTGGGGTGTGAAAAAATGTTTCCAGAGATTTATTTTTTGACTCGTCACATTAAGTCTAAAAGCGGTAATTGTATTTCAGCCGCGTGCCGGTTAAAGCGTTTATAAAAATTCACCATACAACTGCAGTTATTAGCCACGTCGCAGTTGTTTTCCAAAACTATGTTAAATGAAACATTTGACATGGCGAATGAATCATAATTATTAATTATATCGACAGCCTTCCCTTAGTATGTAAACAGTGTTTATGAACTTTGGGATTTACAGATGTATCCACATAAAATAAAAGTTGAACTCACACAGACCACTCTTCGGCCACAGCACAACCATAAAATTGTGGTCGGAAAGTGGTCCGTGTAAATTTAGCCAAACTCTCACATAACTTTTAAAAAAATTGAGCAACAATATTACGAAATAGCTACTAACTTTCCACTTAAATTGTTAAAAAAAAATTTAAATTTTTTACCAAACACCGATCAGCATGCGCCGCTAGTCATCAATATGCGTTAGAATATCAATAGATCGGGTACACTGTTTTATAATAATTTGTATTTAGAATAAAATAGTATGTTAATAAAACAAAAATAAGCAAAATTATGAAAACAGGTAAAAAATAAGAATGGAATACAAAGAATAAAAATAATAAGAATAGATAATAACGAAAAAATAAATACGAATAAAGAGATTCATCATAAAATATTACACTATGATGGTTTTTTGTTTTTTTTATGGGTTCGTCCACATGGACATTGGCCCAAGAACAAAGGAAAAAAGACGCAAGAGACTCAGATTTTTACACGATCAGAGATAGCCGACAAAAAAGAATCCAGAGCTTGGATAACAGAAGGAGAAGGAAGAGAGAGGGATTGAACGAAGCACTGTTAAAAGAGACGACAGACGATTGAATAAGACCGTCGCAGGTCATTGAGATGATCAAGCGTAACTTACTGTTATAATAAATAAACTGAACCTAAATTTATGATTATAATACCGATTTGTCGTTCAAATATACTTCCGCGACTGAATACTTTTAAAAGTTATCTAGCAATTTTAATTTTTTTGTCCACCTTGGAAGATTTTGGAAAAATATAGATCAGTTTTTTTCATTGCGAAAATAGCGTTTAGAACTTCAAGCATGTCAGTTGGTTTAACGATAAGATCGATCCGAGTTTAACGATATTGATGCGTTTATCCCACCACGCAGATTATTGTCTGAATTTTGCTCCGATGGCACATAATTTCAGCTATAATTTGAAAATAGTTGAACGATTTTATGAAGTCGATTTTGAATGAATGCTAACCATCTTTTGAATGACCCTTTTAGTCAATGTGAGATACGATAAGCCACTAAAAGGACTAGGTTCAGCGAGAATGCGATCATAGCAGCAATGCTGTTCGCAGCTAGAGTTTTAGGGTGATTATCTTGAACCCGTTTTTTAACTATGGTGTCTCCATTGAAACGTTTACCATTAGGGATTTGTGCCCTCAGGGATGCCAACCTTCGAACTCGTGGATTTTATTTTATTTATTATTATTATTGTTGAAACGAAAAGATCAATTTGAATTTTTATCTATATATTTACCGATACACTACACAAATCTTTCATTACCGGTCGATCGCTGAAAAGCAATTATTAATTACAATTATTATACGTACATGACAGCGAAAAACAACGATTATAAAATATAAAAATAAAATGGTACGTATCACTGTTGTTGGCGGCGAATCTGATGGCGGCAGAATACCGTCCAGGATCTCGGTGGCGAAAAGGATACTTTTTATGTTTTAATTTTAAATTCCGCAACCAACGTGAATGATACTTTAACGACTATGGATTTTGATTAATCGTGCCTCAAAAAAATCCTTTTATACGCGACAATAACTTCCGGAAAACGTTAACTTACACTGATGAGAACAATTGCCGAAGCAAAACAAAAACAAGCGACTTGTTACGAACGGCAAAAATACTTCTTCCACTGACGACAGGAACTGCTTCAAAATGAGAAATTTCTCGGCCAAAGGTAAATCACGGCTAAAGAATAGTAATTATTTGAACCAATAATAAAACGCGACTCTAAAAAATTTTCTTTCGACCTTTGATCATTTCCCTTTTCGTTTCCGTCCCATGACCGCTGGCCTTTATCGAATTAGGTACGCGCTTCTTCTCGCAGTGATTGATGATCTCGCGTCACTTTTTCAATAATTTATATTTATATTAATTTTATTTTTTTATTTCATTATTTTATTATTTTTGAATTTTAATGGACACATTACACCATAATAAGTTCTTTGTCGCAAAATCCAATTAAACAATCGGATATTTTATGGAAACGTTAATAAACGAATACGGGATGATTTCAGGATTTCTTTTTCAAATACATTAAAACAGAGTACCTTTACCCAGAAACCAAATGAAGAAAAGAGAATCAACTGCGTTTCGATCAGAGATTAGTACAATTAAGAAATTAAGAAGAAGAAAACGACTCCATTTATTTTCATACTATTAATTACTTATATTTTGCTTACTTGTATCTAAATTCTATATTTCTTTTCCACACTTTTAACGTGAATATATTTTTGGGCTAAGGATATTCCAAATTTTGCGAAAGACTAAATATTTCATCACGGAATAAGAAGGAGCGCTATCTATCGGCCAGTAATACTAACTACCGAACAGAAATTCAGCTAGGATATCGCATTATAGATCAAACGATATTTTATTAAAAAATCGATATAAAAAAAATGTTAAATGAATAATACAAGTACACTTTAATGATATTCTAATTAAAGATTATTAAATTTATAGAAATCTAATGAAGTTGTTGATTTTTAATATTCCAAGAAAGCTTTTTGTTGAAAAAAAAAACAAAAAAAACCTAAAAGTAGGTTCAATTAAAATTAATGTCGTTCACACAGAACTTTAGCCCGCCATCAGGCGTGTTATTTAAATATGCTCTATTGCAGATAAAATAATCAAACTATAAGTATTTGTATTATTTATTTAACATCGCTTTTGCATTGACTTTTACATAAATTATCGTTCGCTGTTGAATTATTGTCTGGTAGTTAACAACGTTCATTGATAGATGGCGCTTTATTTTTATTCTGCGAAGGAACATTCAACCATCCACTAAATTTTGCATGGCCATTTTTTCGTTTTTCGCGGTACCGAAGTAATACATTTGTCTAACGTAGTACATAGAAAATTTAAAGTAGATGAAAGTAATATCTTATTTCGGGGTGAAATATATTCACTTACAAATATTTATACGACGATTTTGAGCATTACGCCAAGGGGTTACACCTATTTGAATGCTCGAAGAATAGACATTTTTTGAGATTTTTTTTTTCGTAATATAATAAAACAGTCAAAATGAAATTTTGAGGATTTATTGTACATACAATGGTGTAGAATACAATTTTTTAAATTTATTTTTTCTTCAAAATGGCGGCAGCACAGACGTTTGAAACAGCATGTCTTTTTTTGGAAGAGGTCTTCGGTATGCAGAATAAGTATTATTCATGGACAAAAAAATTTTTTTCTTCATAATGTACACTAAATTTGTCAGAGAAGTCACACGATTATTTTAAAAAAAACGAACTGACATGAATTTGAACCTTTTTTTAACAAAAAATTGGCGTTTAAATGTTTATAAAGAACCTAATTGTTAATTAATCATTAAAATCGTATGTACTTCTCTTTAAAATATATGTAAGAGGCTGCAGTTCAAATTTCAAATCGATCGGATGAAAAATGCAAAAGTCATTTTGCCTGCGGATTTGAAAAACACGGTTTCCAGAAAAATGCGTTTAAAGTTTTGAAATCGTTTTCGATGATGAGCGGTTCGTGGCTTTCACGCGGAACTCGTCGATTTCTGAGCAATAATTGTATGGTTAATTACCAATTACTAAATGCAACACTTTCATAATTTGGAGTAATCCTTGAAAGCTATAGTTGTATAAAACTGTAGCTATGTCGCATCCCACATCTAAGATAAGTTTTCCATTAGATATTGTTTTAGGCGCTACGGTCCAAACGACTGAGTTGAAAGACTCGTTACTAACTTTGCATATACGCTTCGAGGCATCATGAACGTAATTTTTCAATACTGAAATCACCATAAATTTTCTTCGCAGCTTTAAAAACTTTAATTCGTAAAGCTGGTTTATGCGAGTATTCCGTAAGACTATGTTTGGCGCGAGCTCTCTGCCAGGAGCACCAAAAATATTCTCCAGCGGACATTTTTCATGCTGCGGATTTTTATCCGTAGAAATTTTATTCCACACGTCCTCAATAGAGTCTGGGTGTCTGCAAATAGCCAGCCCATAGTAAATTGACAGCTCGTCAATCAATTTCGCAGTCAGCTTACCTCGTCCGCAAATTTTTTTACTTTCCTTTTTTAAATTTCTTAATCGAGAATCGATTCTTTTTTGGACGTACCCAACAGACTTTTTTTTTGTTTAAGATTGTTACATCATTACATGGTTTAAGATCAACGATCCCTCTGTACGTTTTAGAACCTTCGTCGCCTATATAATTTATGTAGCAATTGAACAAAAATTTCGAGCGCATAAACATTTCCAATACTGCACCAGCGTCCGTCTTGCCAGCTAAGCCACTACTACGCTTGGTACACTTCTTGGTATGAACTTGACCATTCTTCATATTCAGCTGAATCGGTGTTTTTTCCTAGTGCTCATATAATTTAAAATATTTTGAATTTACGATAGGCCTGTTATACCAGCGAAACCGAAAAGAGACGAGAAGCCTCATTTTCTCCATGATCCATCATCCGACACAGTTAGTTCTATCGTTTGCTCACTACGTGCACTAAAATTTTTTTCAGTTTCAACTGCTCGTTTCGTTGACTGACTTCGCACGGCTTCTGTGCCTTTCGACACTCTCTTAACAATTGTATCGTAAGTTGCCTGACACGCAGGCTTTCCAAGATTCATAAACGCGCAAAATTTTAAAATGCCGTAATGTCCGATTTCCAGCAAACGCATTGTACATATTAGGCGTCTATTTATGTCATAAGCGTGCGAATTAGTAATCATGGGATGCAGTTATTAACCGTTTTATTTTCACAATTTTCACATGAAACATTTATTTTGAAGCCGAGACCACGATTATTTAACTTTTGAATTTCACCTCACTACCACATATTTTTACACGCAAGAATCTGGGACGGAATAGTAAAAACAGAAGTGAAATTGATGAAAGTATAACCAAAAGTAGGGTCAACTTCTGTTATCATCTGTAGGCGATGTTTGTTTCATTTTTTTACGAGTGTTGATGTTACCGCGCCTTCTTTTTCGAAGTCATGGCCTTTGAGAACGGCTTTCGTTGATTAATTGGCCTTCTACACTTACTATATACAGTAGGATGCTACTACTTTTCTTGTGTACACTACTTTATTCATTTTGAAAAAGTAAAATGCTCTTTTGTACACTACAAAAACAAACCGTACATAATAAACAAGTGCTGTCGGGAAGTGTTGTAGTACACTTGTTTCTGCTGACTATACATCTGTAGATAGGCAACTCGATTAAATTTTAGCATAGCTGCACTAGCGCTATCAATACGTTGTATGATTAATTTGTCTAGAAGGCAGACTGAGCTAAACAACTAGGAGAGTTGTTAAGGAGTCAAGCATTCAAAGACATTTCGAAGCATCTGACATTGATTCAGAAATTTAATTGCTATTGGATATAATTTTTGGAATGTTTTTACATTGTTTAAGCCAATGAAAAAAAAAAATAAAAAATATTTTTCCAATAGGTGTAACCCCTCAAAATGCTTAAATCGTCATGTAATTATACGGATAAACTAGCTTTCTCGACTTTTCAAAATTACATTCATAAATTATCGTTTTTTCGTATAGCAGAGAAAGTAAGTCTTTTATTTGATCTTTCTCTCTCGCTCTCTCCTTTTTTTTATTAGTATTAATAGGTAGTGCGGTAGCCTAGACATTAAGTTACTTGGCTACCAAACTAAGATTCGAGATTTGTCTCGTTTTGTACTCAAGTTGCTCTCAAATTTGATCAGCCTGAAATAATTAGATACCAGAGAAATGCGGGAAAGTAAAGGCGGATCCTAAGGGAAAAGGAATTGGTGCCAAATATTCTCTTTTGATCCATTAGACTTAGTACGTGAAGAGATCGATTTGATAATCATTGACATTCCGCGAAGGAAATGGGACTCCTTTTTTTTTTTTTTCCGAAACGGGACTAACTTTAGTTTACTTTATTTATCAGCAAAAGAAAATGAAAGATTTAAAAGATGAAAATTTTCAACAAAATAAACGGAGTTTAAAATTATTTACAATTTGATACGCGTGCTTATTGATGATATAAAGGGGACAAGAATGGGAATAACGGAGAAAGGAGGAAAGGAAAATATGAAGTACAATAAAGAGAGAGTAAATTAATTTTCTTCATTTATTAAACAGGGTACCCTTTTTTTTTTCTTTTGTTTCAAAGGTCTATTTTATGCTATTATTTTTTGACTAAACGATCCCGTTGGTTCCTGCAAACATAACAACACTTGCGATAATCATTCTCCGGACATCGCTAAAGCATATTGAATAGTACATGAATACGTAATTTTATTTATATTGCATTTTTGTACTACATAGTTTTGGTACTTCCAGTATCAAGTTTCTCCTATATATAGATTGTAGCCTAATTAATCGGTATTTATAATAAATTGTTCGTCAAGATTTTTCTTAATCGTTTTAACTTCGCGGCAATACTTATTACTGCCTTTACAACTTAACGGTATTTATTGGTGTAGGAACACCTTCGGCGCGTGAACCTTCCTCCGTTTTTCTATCAGCTGAAGATTGTGAGGTCCGGTTTAGCTATCCTACTCAGCGCTAAGCCCGCCGAAGATCAAAGGAACCACCCTGCACGATGTGAACGTACGGAACTCACATGGTTGTTGCTTCGTTTCTCCGCCAGTGGGACTAGCACCATATAACGGTAGAGTGACTACTTACTAGAGAAAGTGTCTTCTCTAGTTACAATAACCCGTACCCCGTAGGACATTAGCATTCATATACTTCTAAAAAATCCCGTCCTTAGACTACAAAATTTTACTTGGAAATATTTGGATCGAATTTCTATAGAACGATCATATGTCTATGAATTAACTATATTATATCTATCTATTGTTATACGTCCACTAATTACATCATTTTTCCACCATTTTCTGCAATCCATTCTTTTCAAATTACAGGATTTTTTTTTTTTTTTTAAAGTGTTTCCAATTTCCAACGAGAATGTTCTTCTGCTAATTTTAATACTTTCATTTTGGTTTCTAATGGAATATATTTTTTATTGGGATTACTTTCCCCCCTCTGGTTCTTAGGATACACTTCAATTGTCTAAAATTCTGTTTATTTTGAATGTATAAAACTTTTCAAAAAGTGCAATCCAAATTTGCAAAATTTTAGTGTTTTTGTATTACCAAACTACACTCCACATTTATGGACACTCTAATAATTGGTGTACAACTTTAAACAGTAACGTAGCAAAAACTAAATTTTCGAACTATATTTTGAATATCTAAAATTAATTTTTAAAATACTCCAACTTAATTCTCAACGCGCATTTATTTCTAGTTCCGTAAGTACAATTCGACAAATACGACTCTCAATTGAATTCTAATGATGCAGGCATTCCATCTGAAATTTTTGTATCATCTGATAGATACTCGTTTTTCTTCAAACACTATAAGAGAAGACTTATTAAATCAAGGGTTTAATGTATTAAAAATCAGCAATATATGGAAAACAGTAAGTGATGCTGAAACAAGGATAAAAACTAGAGTACCAACACCGATGTTTGTGATTAATTTTGATGCCAAGTGTGACGTTGAAAAAATTAAAAAAATATGCCATATTCTTGTTCAAAATGAACCATGGAGAAATCCCAAAGGCATGCCACAATGTAAGAGATGTCAGGCCTATGGCCATGTAAAAAATAGATGTTGTCGTAAACCTAGATGCGTCAAATGTGTAGGCTCGCATTTAACAGGAGAATGTACAAAAAAGCCAGAAGAAGAGTGCAAATGTGCATTGTGTGGGAAACAACATCCTGCTAGTTATAGAGGATGCGAAGTAGCAGTTGCTCTCCAAAAGAGAAATAAACTGCCCATTGTTAATAAAGAACAAAATACATTACCGCAAAGAAACAAGGTAAATGATCAAAAAAATAGTGATGTGATTAGAGATCGTTCTAATAAAGACAATCAAAAAGAGCACAAGAATCATCAGGTAATTAACGCTGATGATAATGATGAAAATGAAAAATCGTCAGAAAACCTTATTAAAAAATTAGAAATAATCTTAGAAAAACAAGAAAAGAGAATAAATAGAATTTTCGATAGATTAAATTCAATAGAAAGGAAGTTCAATAAATGAACTTGATAAAGATAGCAACATTTAATGTAAATGGGCTCAAAAATAGACGTCAGGAAGTTGAAATATTCTTATTAAAAGAAAAAATTTATGTATTATTAATATCCGAACCGAATATTGCGGAAAATACTTTTATCAAATTTAATGGCTATTGTTTGTACAATACTATGCATCCTGATGGAGGTGGGCGCAGAGGTGCAGCAATACTAATTAAGAATAGCATAAAGCACCATGTCCTAGAAGAAATAAGCACAAAACAAATTCAAGCTACAAATGTTTAAATATATACTAAGAATGGAGGTTTAGTATTATCAGCGGTTTACTGCCCTCCTGGTAACCAGATAAAATTTGACGTATGGGCTGATTATTTTAACATGCTTGGCCCTCGATTTATCATAGGAGGTGATTTTAATTCAAAGCAGACATATTGGGGTTCAAGAGTTACCACAAAAAGAGGAAAACAGTTGCTACAGGCAATAAATAAGTTGGGGTGCAAATGTTATTCAACAGGGAAACGCAACTTATTGACCGACTGATCAGAAAAAGTTACCTGATTTGCTAGACTTCTTTATTTTTAAGGGAATTACTGACGGAAACATAAATATCGACGACAATGATGATTTTGTGTCTGATCATTCTCCAGCGATTATGACTGTAAGTAAATCGATAATCCTAAAACAACCATATGCTACACTTACCAATAATAAAACCGATTGGGATCTGTTCAGGAAGCAGTTGGACGAAAACATTGATTTAAAATTATCGCTGAAATCTAAGGACGAGATTGATATAGCTGTCATGCAGCTTAATGATCCAATACAGCAGGCTGCATGGAATTGTACACCCGTAAAAAATTATAGTAGTAAAAAACAAAATTTACCGTTTCATATTTTAGAAAAAATCAAGGAAAGGAGGAAGTTTAAAAAAACTTTTCACAGGAAAAAACAGATAAAGCCAAGCTGAACAAACTAAGTCAGGAAATTAAAAGATTGATAATTAAATTCAAACAAAACACGCTTAAAACCTATATAGAGAATCTTTCCCCTACACAAGAGACGGACTATTCTTTATGGAAAGCTACAAAATGCATTAATGATTAATAGACCACAACAGCAAAATTTCCCGATTAAAAGAGGCCATAACGAATGGATAAGAAGTGACAGAGACAAAGCTAATGAATTTGCGAATTATTTAAAACAAGTATTTACACTTGATACTTGATACAACAGATGATGATAAAAACATTGTGTATCAGCAAGGGAAAGATGGATCTCTGAGACAGTTTAAACCTAGAGAGATATATAATGAAATAAAAACAAATATGTGTGTAAAGAAATCTCCCGGTTTTGATTTAATTTCGGTAAAAATACTAAAGGAATTTTCAAAAAGAGGCATAATGGCATTAACTCAAATATTTAATGCTGTAATAAGAATTGGATATTTTCCCCAACTTCGGAAAGTAGCTCAAATAATTATGCTACCTAAACAGACAGATATTAAATCATATAGACCAAGTAGCTACCCGTTATTTCTAAGTTGTTTGAAAAATTATTATTGAAACGATTGAACCCAATAATAGAGAACTATATACCAAATCATCAGTTCGGATTTCGAAAAGCACACTCTACAATAGATCAGATCCATAGAATAACAAAAATAATTGAAAAAAATCTTAAAGAAAAGAAGATCTGTAAAGCGGTGTTCCTTGACATGGAGCGAGCGTTTGATACGATATGGCACAAGGGATTGATAATTAAACTTAAGAAAATATTACCAATTAAAGTTTGCAGAATTATTGAATCGTACCTAACTGACAGATATTTTAGAATAAAGCATAATAATGAATACTCTGAATTGCAAGACATACAAAGCAGAAGTACCGCAAGGAAGCGTCCTCGGACCAATTTTATATTTATTATATACCGCTGATATTCCTGTTAACGAGCATGTCACGACGGCCTTGTTGCAGACGACACAGCTGTGATGGCTATGGGAAATAATATAGAAGAATCAATAATGAACGTGCAGTCCCACATCAAAAATATTTGGAAGTGGACAAGAAAATGGAAAATAAGCCTTAATGAAGAAAAATCTGTACATATTAATTTTACGAATCGAAGAATCCAGTACTGTCCGATTGAAATAAATTCAAGAATTGTACCCAATATAAAGTGCGTGAAATATTTAGATATGCATTTGGATTCGGGATTGAACTGGTCTATGCGTATTAATAAAAAAGTAGAACAATTAAAATTGAAAATGCTGCAGATGAAATGGCTTATTGGAAGACAAAGTATCCTGTCGCTGAGCAATAAATTGTCCGACACCAGGGTTAGTGTAACTTATGCCGGAAAAAATGTTACCACTACTTTGTGATGATCCGGCTAAAAATTTGATAAAATTTGGTATTTCGCAACACGTACGAATGCGATTTCGGTTGGTAGAATTTTCATGATATATTATAGATAAAACCAATGAAAACGAAATTACTTTACCAGCGCGGAAAACATGATTCGCTGTATGGTTACCATTCATGTAAGCACGTCAGCATGTCAGCTGAACTTTTTTTATGTTGAATTTTAAAACTTACAGGAAGGTAGAAGGATAGCGAGCAATTCAGATGAAGAACTGTGAAGGATTTTACAAAAAACTGAACATTTATCGATCAAAATGGCTTGCGCTATACTTTTATGATTGTATTGATGCTAAAAATTAATAATGGAATATACATAAGTAACTCTAAAAAAGTTATTTAGAAAAATGAAGAACTAAAAATTTATTAAAAAGAATAAGATAATAATAAAGAAAATGAGGAACTGATAATAAACGAAAAAAGATAAAATAGATGAAATATGACTTTTTCTGGTACCTGACTTTCTCTTGTTCCGATTAACTCGGTTTCCATTATCTTTAACCTCCGACAATAATTTTCAGAATCGATCGAAAAATGGCCGAGCAGCCCTCTCTGTAGGACTAGGGGTCTGAAACTTTCAGCATCAAATACTTTTTTCATGCCCTAGATGTATATATTTTTTTTATTAAGTTTGGTTCAAAGGCACTTTAGCCCCCTCTAACCGGCTAGTAGACCCTTTCAAAGGTAATTAAGGAGAACAAAACCAGGTAACTTTTTTGTAACTTATCCGGGTGTGAATTAATAAAAACTTTATCACTTGACCGGTAATACAGTTAAGTTCCACATTAAAATAAGCTTTTCGCCATAAAATTTTATAGTGTAACGTCACATATATTTATGTTTTTCGCTATATTTTGTTGTCAAGCAACATTTTATCCTAAGTTATTTTGTAATTTCTCAGAGTCCTCAATTGATCTTATCGAAGCATATATTTTTAAATCATCAACTAACATAAAAAATTTTCGAACGTACTTTATTTGTGACATTTTTAATTTTAAAGATATCATATATATTGGCGGTGTGTACGTACATGAATATGTATAAACAACCGTATAAGAAGTACGGAAAAATTGATCCAGCAATACACATACACCCACACGTCCACGCATGAAGTTTAAATTTGCTGCTAAGTACCTACACGTTGTTTATTTTATTTACAAAATATTGCAAAAATAAAAATAAAGAAAAAAACAAAAATGTACACACCATTACAGAACTCGGGTCCCGCGCAGCAGTGAAATTAATTTCTCACCGCTTTCGGAATAAAGCTATAATTTTGAGATAATTCACAACTGTATTCAATTAATTAAAAACAGTCGAATTATCTTCGATGGTTTTGTCATTATATTTAATCGCCTAATAATAAATTTTAATCGTTGTTACCGTTTTAAATTATGCACTTGTTTTTTCATGAACTGTTTACATAGATTTAATTTGAAAAAAACTTCCAACAGCGATGTGTTGTTGACAGTTTAATGTTTTTCATGAAATAGGAGTAAGTCGTGATTTTTGACGCGGAACCCAGTCTGAAGATTTCTACCAAACTAATTAAGAGTTTTTACCTGTCTGGGATAAAGTTAAATTCACTAGCAACTTTTTCTTTTGCGTACTGAATCAGAGAATTTCATCCATCCTTTTCTAGCAGATTCCGGGAGCTAAGAAACTACGATCAGCTATTTGAGTTTGTTCACTCGAAGATAATCAATAAAAATGATTTTCAAGGCTACTGTAAGACATGTAGTTAATATCTCTTAATGACCAATGTAGCGCGAACGGAAGCCAAAAGATTAAGAATTGGTTGAAAAAATTTAAATAAATCAGACTTAAAATTAACAGCAGATATCCAAAGGAATGTGTCGAAGAGTTCAAGATTGTTTGATAAATTACAATATATTAAGAAAAGAAATAATTCATTATGGTCAAAATAAGTTTCATTGAATATATTTATAAACAGATGGAAATTAAAAATATTCAAAATGCACATCGTGTTAAAACTTTGAATAAATTTTCTAAAAAGCTGGTATAAAAACAATTTTCATCTTTCTCGGTTTAAAACGAAACTGTTAAAACGAATATGCTGGATTTCTAGTTGCGCATTATTCCGTGACCGTCGTCTAGAGCAGCAGGTTTTAATTAAAAAGCCACAATTGTATCTGTAATTATAGAAAATAGGCGAAGTTAAAATTTGTATCACTAAGAATATTACCGAATTACACGAAATAAAAAACAGGTTTTTAACGTTATCTTCGTTACATACTATTTTAAAGATTTTCAATTACTTCAAACGCTGAATAACCGTATTTACTGCTTAGCATTAAATAGAACAGCGTTATAAACACTGACGTTACACCGAAGTGTTTTCTCAGCAACCGTAATGTAGAGCAGTATTTTAAACTTACGTTGAGTTGTCTTAGTGTAATCATAAAGAATAAAAATGCGATGTCGCCCTATTCAAAACAATTTTTTTTAAATAAAATTTTATATTACCTGAACTATAGAATACTGTAACGTCAATCATCCCGAAGTCTGCGGGCGTATTTTTTAAAATTTATCTTAATATTAACAAAGTTGGAAAATAATATTCGAACTTCAACTGAACTGTGTATGTCGTTGTTAAAAGATCGTTCATTACATGCCACTCTGCATAATGAAAATGTTTACCTAATTGGTTTGTGATCAAGTGGCTAGCTCGTATTTAAATTTCAAAGCTAATTAAGGAGGATAAAACCAAATATATCTTTTGCGACTTAAAAAAATAAGCCAAATCATTGCCGATAATGACGCGGCCAGTTCATTTCTTTAATTCAGTGATTCGCAACATTCTGCTTTATCGTGCTCTGGGTGTGAACCGATAAAAACTTGATCACTTGACCGGTAATAATTTAACTGTTTGACCAGTGATGAATTCAGGAATCTGTTTTTGTGAGAGGGGGGCAGAGATTTTTTTTATATTTTTACCGAGAAATTTTTTTTGAGATATTCCTGAATAAAACCAAATATGTAAAACATGATTTATTATGTAATTTAAAATAATGAAAAAGCAACTGTGAACGATAAATTTCAAGTAAAATAACTGATTATAAACAACAATATTTTCTCAATTAGTTTTAAAATGATTAATTCTAATTGTAACATTAAAAAACATATTGTAAAAACATTCCAATGGGTTCGTTATGTTTTTATAATAAACGAATACGCCGTGGTGTTTCAGCTGTTTCAGATGGACTTTTCTTGGAAATAAAAAACAAGAGAAAAGCAACAGAAACAGAAATGAAGTTGTGTCTATATAGATCATGTCGCTTTAAAAAAAAGAAGGGAATAAATGAAAACCGAAAAGAGAAACCTTTTTAATACAATTTATTGATATTAATGATAAATGGATTAGTTCCTCTTTTAAGGCTGATAAAAAATACCAACTGCAGCGAATAATGTTTTCAGCTCGCGAGTATTTTACATCTTTCGCACATTTCCAATGAAAGCCAATATTAGTTTTTTCATAGAATTATTTTATGAAGTGTAATTTTTTCGTCGAAAATAAATCTCGTAATTTTGAAATTTAAAAATATACGACTAATTGAACCATTTCAAAATGTTTTGGCAGTAACTTTTGACATAAGTGTAAACAAAGCCAATAAAAGGACTTTATTTCCTATGAAATTGCCACACATTCTTAAATAGCTTGTATTAAGTTCTGGGGGTGCAATTTTAGAGTTCTGAGGGGGCACCTCACCCCCAAACACTGGATTCATCCCTGCTGTTTGACGGACCAGTTCCACATTAAAATAAGCTTTTCGGCATAAAATTTTATAGTGTAACGTCACATATGTTTTTCGCTATATTTTGTTGCCAAGCAACATTTTATCTAGTTATTTTGTAATTTCTCAGAGTTCTCAATTGATCTTATCGATGCATATATTTTTAAATCATCAACAAACATAAGAAATTTCGAACATATTTTATTTGTGACATTTTTAATTTTAACTATATCATATATATTGGCGGTGCGTACGTACATGAATATATATATATATAAACAACCGTATAAGAAGTACGGAAAAGTTAATCCACCCATACACATACACCCGTCCACGCATGAAGCTTAATAAATTTGCTGCTGATTACCCGCACGTTGTTTATTTTATTTACAAAATGTTGCAAAAATAAAGAAAAAACGAAACTGTACACATCATTACAAAACGTCGGGTTCCGCGCTACAGTGAAATTAATTAAAAACAGTCGAATTATCTTCGATGGTTTTTTCATTATATTTAATCGCCTAATAATAAATTTTAATCGTTGTTACCGTTTTAAATTATGCACTTGTTTTTACATGAACTGTTTACATAGATTTAGTTTGAACCAAACTCCAATAGCGATGTGTTGTTGACAGTTTGATGTTTTTCCTGAAATACAAATAATTCCAGACTTTTGACACGGAGCCCGGCATAACCTGCAAACTTTGAAGATTTCTACCACATTAATTAACAGTTTTTACCTGCCTGGGATAAAGTTAAATATCTACGGCTGCATATAACCAGTTCATCTCGTACATACTAAAGCCAACGTAAAATTTCCTTTGATTTTTCTAACCAATAGTTCTAGATACCATGAGGGTAACTGCATCTGTAATTAAAGAAATTATATGCACTGTCATGGCAAGTTTATTCTACATATTATAATTCGAATTGGAGAGTTTTTCAACATTAACATCATATTGATTCTTTGATTTTTCCGCTGCGTTCAAACTGAATAACAGTTTTCAGTCAACATAAACCTTCCAGTTATTCAACATGACTGGTTCGATTAAAATAATATTAGTACGACACGAAATAAATCGTATATAACAACTCACGCAAAAAATACTGGATGATTTTTTTTTAACGAAAAACTATTTGGAAACCCCGTCGGCCAGTTAAATTATGTGTGTTTTGCAACTTTTTTTTAAAAAAGATCAGCCTAAAAAGTGTTTTCCTATCGATGTAGTAAGTCATACCTGCGGTTTTTAGACGGTAAATATGCTCCGTTTTCTCAAAATGTCTACTGAAGGAGCTGACTATACTTTTTTGTCTTCTACATTTTTTAAAAAATACAATTTTCGATAGGCTTTATTTTCTACTCTAGCAAAATAATTTTTTTTAAATTTTTTCCAGCAGTTCTTCGCTTATTTTGATCAGTATCAGATAGATCAAAATAACCCAGAGCTCACCACGGGGAGGTGACTGCCTAACGAGCTCCACCCTACACCAACCCAACCACCCAGCCATTGTTGGTGAAGTTTTCCATAACTATATACTCTTTTACTGTTTTATACTGAATTTTGTTAATTTCTGGTACTCGCGAACCTTTACATGTATAAAGCTTTTCTCTTCGTGTAAAGCCACAGACCAGCGAAGACCTGTCGCAAGCTTCTTTGTCTTTTCATTGTTCCATTATCTTACGATTCATCATTTTTATAAAATACTTTAGAGCACACTATCCATATGTACTTCACCATTGCAAATAGTTTAAATTCCTGGAGTCTAATATTTATATCTCGTTCTAAACTTTTTAAAAATTTTATTTCCAGTTATGTTTTCTATATCCGAACAAATTATTATTATTGTTATTATTGAATAAATTTTCATATTTTTATTTTTGTTTAATTTATCCTTATATACTGTCTGTTGGGTTACCATATTAAATTTATTCCCATTCATCCATTCGTCATTGTTGTATGTTGATTCTTCTTTTCGTACCGTAATTGTTGTTGAGTTTCCATTTCGCTGTTTTCCTTGTACACCAATTTTCTATTTCATCTAGTTTATTTTTTTCCGTTTATTATCAGTTCCTCATTTTCTTTATTATTATCTTATTCTTTTTAATAAATTTTTAGTTCTTCATTTTTCTAAATAACTTTTTTAGAGTTACTTATGTATATTCCATTATTAATTTTTAGCATCAATACAATCATAAAAGTATAGCGCAAGCCATTTTGATCGATAAATGTTCAGTTTTTTGTAAAATCCTTCACAGTTCTTCATCTGAATTGCTCGCTATCCTTCTACCTTCCTGTAAGTTTTAAAATTCAACATAAAAAAAGTTCAGCTGACATGCTGACGTGCTTACATGAATGGTAACCATACAGCGAATCATGTTTTCCGCGCTGGTAAAGTAATTTCGTTTTCATTGGTTTTATCTATAATATATCATGAAAATTCTACCAACCGAAATCGCATTCGTACGTGTTGCGAAATACCAAATTTTATCAAATTTTTAGCCGGATCATCACAAAGTAGTGGTAACATTTTTTCCGGCATAAGTTACATTAACCCTGTTGTCGGTCAAAAAATATGCGGGTGACCTTCGAATAAATATTTCCAAAACATACACTTCAATTATTGTATCAAAATAACTTTGAACGGAACATGGATCCGTTTGATTTAATGATACAATTTGAAAGTTTACTTTGTTGATATTTATCGAAGGCATTGTTGTTTATAATAAAACTGTTCCAGAGAACAAAATTTTTTTGAACCAGTTGTTGTTCCATATAATTTTCTGAAGGGTTTTCAAATTATTACGCAGGGGCAAGTGTCAACTTGTAGCATTTATATTTATAAAGGCGGCAGGTAACTCTGTAAACAGTATTTATTTCGCCCGAAATTTTGATAACCTGAGCTAAATACTCCTATTTTAATCTTTCTATATTCATAAATTCACGCAGTCCCTAAAAAAGAAGATTTCATAGCTCAATTAAAACGAAAATTTTGAATAACAAGATTATCAAATTTAAAAAATGTTCCCTAGTGAAGATCACTTTTTGAACTGAAAGTTTTTAAATTGCCCTTTAACCGTTAAAATAAATTTTATATTTAATAAATATTACTCAATTTGGAAATATTCGAGTATTTTCTACTTCATCAGGTTCTGAATAAGAATGCATACATTGAAGAAAAGGATATCACCAAAAACAAAAACCTTATAATAAAACGAAAACACGAAACAGAAATTATAATTTTGTAAGTGTTGAAATATTAAAAATATTATAAATACCTACATTCATTGGTACAACAATTATATAAGTCGGTCTTTATAATATTTTCAATATTACAATATTTATAAAGTTGTAATTTCTTTGCGTTGTATCGCTGCTTATGTTTTACATGTTACATGAATTCAGAAATGAACGATATAATTTCTAATCTTAATTTAAAAAATTTAGTATAAAAGTAAACTTTGATGTTTGTATTTCAACGGTTTCTGAAAAAAAATTTAAATATAAGTGTTACCTATAATCAAAGAATTATTTTCACCAGATTAGAAGTTTTATATTAAATGTTGATCGAATACCGTTAAAAAGAAATAAATTCAATACCAGTGTTTCAGGTTAGGTGCTATAGATTATATACATCACCGATTTGGACATCAGCGCTACACTTCACTCTGAATAATAGTGCTTACTTTGAACGAATCGAAGTGGAACCATATCAAAGTCAATGCCGAATTTCGATCTTTGCCACTCTCTAAAAAGTTTTCGAATGCTGAAACCGAATCTGTGATGATAAACGATAAGCACAGTATCGCTGTGTTCAAAATAAGTTTTACTCAGTATGAATACCTGAATTGAAAATTTTCCACATCAGCCACATGTTTGAACATCGTTTTTACCAAATGATTTTCAACTACTTCGAAACCTGAGTAACGATGATTACCTAGCTTTCAAACGAAATTACATAACTGTATCTATTCCATTAATCAGCAACCTGCTTTATCAAGAAAACATAAATGACGTGTCATAATATCCAAAATAAGTTCTATTTAACGTATCGTAAATGTTACCTGAGTTGGAAAATATTTAAAAGTAAACCAACGGAATGCCAAAATAAACTTTATCCACTTAATTTTAGTATAATGTAACGTGAAAAGTTTAATTACCTTTAGCTACGTTCATACATTGCTTCATTGATTCAGCTTTTAAATAATAATATGCTAAATTCCATGGACCGGAACAGCATCAGCAAACGTTCTCTGAAGAGAATTCTACAACTTAAACTGCACACTTGTAATGAAAAATAAGTGCACTACCATTATGTTCAAAATGGTTTATATGGAATATATTTTTCTGTTACCTGACTCTGGAGAAATTGAATAATTAGCCGCGTTCTGTTTTGTAAAGAAACAAACTTACTAGTATTAGCGT
Organism: Icerya purchasi; assembly: GCA_039619475.1. Taxonomy (NCBI): domain Eukaryota; kingdom Metazoa; phylum Arthropoda; class Insecta; order Hemiptera; family Monophlebidae; genus Icerya; species Icerya purchasi. The sequence continues at coordinate 291,940,783 of CM077116.1, read as the reverse complement.
TTTCTGTGGCTGTTCTCCTAACGTTAATTGTCTGTAATCAAAAGAAATGCAGTAAAATAACGTTCGGAAGAAGTTTTATTGAACATTTTCGATTTTGTACCTGAGTGTAAAGTCTTCAAACTTCAACTGCACCATTATTCCGAACCGCGTAAAAACTTTGCATTTGTTTCTTCTTCAACACCGCTATCTAAAGTAACATAAATGTTCCACCTGTTGCACTTCAAGTGGAATGAAATGGAAACAAATATATTTGCAAATCTTTCTAGTAATTATCCTTGGAATTATCTGAAGGCTGTGTTTCATCTGTAACCAAGAAACAGGAGTGTAATATTGGAATGCCAAAATAAATTTTATCCGGTTAATTTTTATATAATGTAATATGAAAATTTTCATTACCTTTTAGCTATGTTTATACACTGCTTCATTGATTCGGCCTTTAAATAATAATATGCTTAATTCCATGGACTGGAACAGCATCAACAAACGTTCTCTAAAGAGAATTCTACAACTTAAACTGGGTACTTGTAATGAAAAATAAGTGCACTACCATTATGTTCAAAATGATTTATATGGAATATATTTTTCTGTTACCTGACTCTGGAGAAATTGAATAGTTAGCCGCGTTCTGTTTTGTATAGAAACAAACTTACTAGTATTAGCGTTTTCTGTGGCTGTTCTCCTAACGTTAATTGTCTGTAATCAAAAGAAATGCAGTAAAATAACGTTCGGAAGAAGTTTTATTGAACATTTTCGATTTTGTACCTGAGTGTAAAGTCTTCAAACTTCAACTGCACCATTATTCCGAACCGCGTAAAAACTTTGCATTTGTTTCTTCTTCAACACCGCTATCTAAAGTAACATAAATGTTCCACCTGTTGCACTTCAAGTGGAATGAAATGGAAACAAATATATTTGCAAATCTTTCTAGTAATTATCCTTGGAATTATCTGAAGGCTGTGTTTCATCTGTAACCAAGAAACAGGAGTGTAATATTGGAATGCCAAAATAAATTTTATCCGGTTAATTTTTATATAATGTAATATGAAAATTTTCATTACCTTTTAGCTATGTTTATACACTGCTTCATTGATTCGGCCTTTAAATAATAATATGCTTAATTCCATGGACTGGAACAGCATCAACAAACGTTCTCTAAAGAGAATTCTACAACTTAAACTGGGTACTTGTAATGAAAAATAAGTGCACTACCATTATGTTCAAAATGATTTATATGGAATATATTTTTCTGTTACCTGACTCTGGAGAAATTGAATAGTTAGCCGCGTTCTGTTTTGTATAGAAACAAACTTACTAGTATTAGCGTTTTCTGTGGCTGTTCTCCTAACGTTAATTGTCTGTAATCAAAAGAAATGCAGTAAAATAACGTTCGGAAGAAGTTTTATTGAACATTTTCGATTTTGTACCTGAGTGTAAAGTCTTCAAACTTCAACTGCACCATTATTCCGAACCGCGTAAAAACTTTGCATTTGTTTCTTCTTCAACACCGCTATCTAAAGTAACATAAATGTTCCACCTGTTGCACTTCAAGTGGAATGAAATGGAAACAAATATATTTGCAAATCTTTCTAGTAATTATCCTTGGAATTATCTGAAGGCTGTGTTTCATCTGTAACCAAGAAACAGGAGTGTAATATTGGAATGCCAAAATAAATTTTATCCGGTTAATTTTTATATAATGTAATATGAAAATTTTCATTACCTTTTAGCTATGTTTATACACTGCTTCATTGATTCGGCCTTTAAATAATAATATGCTTAATTCCATGGACTGGAACAGCATCAACAAACGTTCTCTAAAGAGAATTCTACAACTTAAACTGGGTACTTGTAATGAAAAATAAGTGCACTACCATTATGTTCAAAATGATTTATATGGAATATATTTTTCTGTTACCTGACTCTGGAGAAATTGAATAGTTAGCCGCGTTCTGTTTTGTATAGAAACAAACTTACTAGTATTAGCGTTTTCTGTGGCTGTTCTCCTAACGTTAATTGTCTGTAATCAAAAGAAATGCAGTAAAATAACGTTCGGAAGAAGTTTTATTGAACATTTTCGATTTTGTACCTGAGTGTAAAGTCTTCAAACTTCAACTGCACCATTATTCCGAACCGCGTAAAAACTTTGCATTTGTTTCTTCTTCAACACCGCTATCTAAAGTAACATAAATGTTCCACCTGTTGCACTTCAAGTGGAATGAAATGGAAACAAATATATTTGCAAATCTTTCTAGTAATTATCCTTGGAATTATCTGAAGGCTGTGTTTCATCTGTAACCAAGAAACAGGAGTGTAATATTGGAATGCCAAAATAAATTTTATCCGGTTAATTTTTATATAATGTAATATGAAAATTTTCATTACCTTTTAGCTATGTTTATACACTGCTTCATTGATTCGGCCTTTAAATAATAATATGCTTAATTCCATGGACTGGAACAGCATCAACAAACGTTCTCTAAAGAGAATTCTACAACTTAAACTGGGTACTTGTAATGAAAAATAAGTGCACTACCATTATGTTCAAAATGATTTATATGGAATATATTTTTCTGTTACCTGACTCTGGAGAAATTGAATAGTTAGCCGCGTTCTGTTTTGTAAAGAAACAAACTTACTAGTATTAGCGTTTTCTGTGGCTGTTCTCCTAACGTTAATTGTCTGTAATCAAAAGAAATGCAGTAAAATAACGTTCGGAAGAAGTTTTATTGAACATTTTCGATTTTGTACCTGAGTGTAAAGTCTTCAAACTTCAACTGCACCATTATTCCGAACCGCGTAAAAACTTTGCATTTGTTTCTTCTTCAACACCGCTATCTAAAGTAACATAAATGTTCCACCTGTTGCACTTCAAGTGGAATGAAATGGAAACAAATATATTTGCAAATCTTTCTAGTAATTATCCTTGGAATTATCTGAAGGCTGTGTTTCATCTGTAACCAAGAAACAGGAGTGTAATATTGGAATGCCAAAATAAATTTTATCCGGTTAATTTTTATATAATGTAATATGAAAATTTTCATTACCTTTTAGCTATGTTTATACACTGCTTCATTGATTCGGCCTTTAAATAATAATATGCTTAATTCCATGGACTGGAACAGCATCAACAAACGTTCTCTAAAGAGAATTCTACAACTTAAACTGGGTACTTGTAATGAAAAATAAGTGCACTACCATTATGTTCAAAATGATTTATATGGAATATATTTTTCTGTTACCTGACTCTGGAGAAATTGAATAGTTAGCCGCGTTCTGTTTTGTAAAGAAACAAACTTACTAGTATTAGCGTTTTCTGTGGCTGTTCTCCTAACGTTAATTGTCTGTAATCAAAAGAAATGCAGTAAAATAACGTTCGGAAGAAGTTTTATTGAACATTTTCGATTTTGTACCTGAGTGTAAAGTCTTCAAACTTCAACTGCACCATTATTCCGAACCGCGTAAAAACTTTGCATTTGTTTCTTCTTCAACACCGCTATCTAAAGTAACATAAATGTTCCACCTGTTGCACTTCAAGTGGAATGAAATGGAAACAAATATATTTGCAAATCTTTCTAGTAATTATCCTTGGAATTATCTGAAGGCTGTGTTTCACCTGTAACCAAGAAACAGGAGTGTAATATTGGAATGCCAAAATAAATTTTATCCGGTTAATTTTTATATAATGTAATATGAAAATTTTCATTACCTTTTAGCTATGTTTATACACTGCTTCATTGATTCGGCCTTTAAATAATAATATGCTTAATTCCATGGACTGGAACAGCATCAACAAACGTTCTCTAAAGAGAATTCTACAACTTAAACTGGGTACTTGTAATAAAAAATAAGTGCACTACCATTATGTTCAAAATGATTTATATGGAATATATTTTTCTGTTACCTGACTCTGGAGAAATTGAATAGTTAGCCGCGTTCTGTTTTGTAAAGAAACAAACTTACTAGTATTAGCGTTTTCTGTGGCTGTTCTCCTAACGTTAATTGTCTGTAATCAAAAGAAATGCAGTAAAATAACGTTCGGAAGAAGTTTTATTGAACATTTTCGATTTTGTACCTGAGTGTAAAGTCTTCAAACTTCAACTGCACCATTATTCCGAACCGCGTAAAAACTTTGCATTTGTTTCTTCTTCAACACCGCTATCTAAAGTAACATAAATGTTCCACCTGTTGCACTTCAAGTGGAATGAAATGGAAACAAATATATTTGCAAATCTTTCTAGTAATTATCCTTGGAATTATCTGAAGGCTGTGTTTCATCTGTAACCAAGAAACAGGAGTGTAATATTGGAATGCCAAAATAAATTTTATCCGGTTAATTTTTATATAATGTAATATGAAAATTTTCATTACCTTTTAGCTATGTTTATACACTGCTTCATTGATTCGGCCTTTAAATAATAATATGCTTAATTCCATAGACTGGAACAGCATCAACAAACGTTCTCTAAAGAGAATTCTACAACTTAAACTGGGTACTTGTAATGAAAAATAAGTGCACTACCATTATGTTCAAAATGATTTATATGGAATATATTTTTCTGTTACCTGACTCTGGAGAAATTGAATAGTTAGCCGCGTTCTGTTTTGTAAAGAAACAAACTTACTAGTATTAGCGTTTTCTGTGGCTGTTCTCCTAACGTTAATTGTCTGTAATCAAAAGAAATGCAGTAAAATAACGTTCGGAAGAAGTTTTATTGAACATTTTCGATTTTGTACCTGAGTGTAAAGTCTTCAAACTTCAACTGCACCATTATTCCGAACCGCGTAAAAACTTTGCATTTGTTTCTTCTTCAACACCGCTATCTAAAGTAACATAAATGTTCCACCTGTTGCACTTCAAGTGGAATGAAATGGAAACAAATATATTTGCAAATCTTTCTAGTAATTATCCTTGGAATTATCTGAAGGCTGTGTTTCATCTGTAACCAAGAAACAGGAGTGTAATATTGGAATGCCAAAATAAATTTTATCCGGTTAATTTTTATATAATGTAATATGAAAATTTTCATTACCTTTTAGCTATGTTTATACACTGCTTCATTGATTCGGCCTTTAAATAATAATATGCTTAATTCCATGGACTGGAACAGCATCAACAAACGTTCTCTAAAGAGAATTCTACAACTTAAACTGGGTACTTGTAATGAAAAATAAGTGCACTACCATTATGTTCAAAATGATTTATATGGAATATATTTTTCTGTTACCTGACTCTGGAGAAATTGAATAGTTAGCCGCGTTCTGTTTTGTAAAGAAACAAACTTACTAGTATTAGCGTTTTCTGTGGCTGTTCTCCTAACGTTAATTGTCTGTAATCAAAAGAAATGCAGTAAAATAACGTTCGGAAGAAGTTTTATTGAACATTTTCGATTTTGTACCTGAGTGTAAAGTCTTCAAACTTCAACTGCACCATTATTCCGAACCGCGTAAAAACTTTGCATTTGTTTCTTCTTCAACACCGCTATCTAAAGTAACATAAATGTTCCACCTGTTGCACTTCAAGTGGAATGAAATGGAAACAAATATATTTGCAAATCTTTTTAGTAATTATCCTTGGAATTATCTGAAGGCTGTGTTTCATCTGTAACCAAGAAACAGGAGTGTAATATTGGAATGCCAAAATAAATTTTATCCGGTTAATTTTTATATAATGTAATATGAAAATTTTCATTACCTTTTAGCTATGTTTATACACTGCTTCATTGATTCGGCCTTTAAATAATAATATGCTTAATTCCATGGACTGGAACAGCATCAACAAACGTTCTCTAAAGAGAATTCTACAACTTAAACTGGGTACTTGTAATGAAAAATAAGTGCACTACCATTATGTTCAAAATGATTTATATGGAATATATTTTTCTGTTACCTGACTCTGGAGAAATTGAATAGTTAGCCGCGTTCTGTTTTGTAAAGAAACAAACTTACTAGTATTAGCGTTTTCTGTGGCTGTTCTCCTAACGTTAATTGTCTGTAATCAAAAGAAATGCAGTAAAATAACGTTCGGAAGAAGTTTTATTGAACATTTTCGATTTTGTACCTGAGTGTAAAGTCTTCAAACTTCAACTGCACCATTATTCCGAACCGCGTAAAAACTTTGCATTTGTTTCTTCTTCAACACCGCTATCTAAAGTAACATAAATGTTCCACCTGTTGCACTTCAAGTGGAATGAAATGGAAACAAATATATTTGCAAATCTTTCTAGTAATTATCCTTGGAATTATCTGAAGGCTGTGTTTCATCTGTAACCAAGAAACAGGAGTGTAATATTGGAATGCCAAAATAAATTTTATCCGGTTAATTTTTATATAATGTAATATGAAAATTTTCATTACCTTTTAGCTATGTTTATACACTGCTTCATTGATTCGGCCTTTAAATAATAATATGCTTAATTCCATGGACTGGAACAGCATCAACAAACGTTCTCTAAAGAGAATTCTACAACTTAAACTGGGTACTTGTAATGAAAAATAAGTGCACTACCATTATGTTCAAAATGATTTATATGGAATATATTTTTCTGTTACCTGACTCTGGAGAAATTGAATAGTTAGCCGCGTTCTGTTTTGTAAAGAAACAAACTTACTAGTATTAGCGTTTTCTGTGGCTGTTCTCCTAACGTTAATTGTCTGTAATCAAAAGAAATGCAGTAAAATAACGTTCGGAAGAAGTTTTATTGAACATTTTCGATTTTGTACCTGAGTGTAAAGTCTTCAAACTTCAACTGCACCATTATTCCGAACCGCGTAAAAACTTTGCATTTGTTTCTTCTTCAACACCGCTATCTAAAGTAACATAAATGTTCCACCTGTTGCACTTCAAGTGGAATGAAATGGAAACAAATATATTTGCAAATCTTTCTAGTAATTATCCTTGGAATTATCTGAAGGCTGTGTTTCATCTGTAACCAAGAAACAGGAGTGTAATATTGGAATGCCAAAATAAATTTTATCCGGTTAATTTTTATATAATGTAATATGAAAATTTTCATTACCTTTTAGCTATGTTTATACACTGCTTCATTGATTCGGCCTTTAAATAATAATATGCTTAATTCCATGGACTGGAACAGCATCAACAAACGTTCTCTAAAGAGAATTCTACAACTTAAACTGGGTACTTGTAATGAAAAATAAGTGCACTACCATTATGTTCAAAATGATTTATATGGAATATATTTTTCTGTTACCTGACTCTGGAGAAATTGAATAGTTAGCCGCGTTCTGTTTTGTAAAGAAACAAACTTACTAGTATTAGCGTTTTCTGTGGCTGTTCTCCTAACGTTAATTGTCTGTAATCAAAAGAAATGCAGTAAAATAACGTTCGGAAGAAGTTTTATTGAACATTTTCGATTTTGTACCTGAGTGTAAAGTCTTCAAACTTCAACTGCACCATTATTCCGAACCGCGTAAAAACTTTGCATTTGTTTCTTCTTCAACACCGCTATCTAAAGTAACATAAATGTTCCACCTGTTGCACTTCAAGTGGAATGAAATGGAAACAAATATATTTGCAAATCTTTTTAGTAATTATCCTTGGAATTATCTGAAGGCTGTGTTTCATCTGTAACCAAGAAACAGGAGTGTAATATTGGAATGCCAAAATAAATTTTATCCGGTTAATTTTTATATAATGTAATATGAAAATTTTCATTACCTTTTAGCTATGTTTATACACTGCTTCATTGATTCGGCCTTTAAATAATAATATGCTTAATTCCATGGACTGGAACAGCATCAACAAACGTTCTCTAAAGAGAATTCTACAACTTAAACTGGGTACTTGTAATGAAAAATAAGTGCACTACCATTATGTTCAAAATGATTTATATGGAATATATTTTTCTGTTACCTGACTCTGGAGAAATTGAATAGTTAGCCGCGTTCTGTTTTGTATAGAAACAAACTTACTAGTATTAGCGTTTTCTGTGGCTGTTCTCCTAACGTTAATTGTCTGTAATCAAAAGAAATGCAGTAAAATAACGTTCGGAAGAAGTTTTATTGAACATTTTCGATTTTGTACCTGAGTGTAAAGTCTTCAAACTTCAACTGCACCATTATTCCGAACCGCGTAAAAACTTTGCATTTGTTTCTTCTTCAACACCGCTATCTAAAGTAACATAAATGTTCCACCTGTTGCACTTCAAGTGGAATGAAATGGAAACAAATATATTTGCAAATCTTTCTAGTAATTATCCTTGGAATTATCTGAAGGCTGTGTTTCATCTGTAACCAAGAAACAGGAGTGTAATATTGGAATGCCAAAATAAATTTTATCCGGTTAATTTTTATATAATGTAATATGAAAATTTTCATTACCTTTTAGCTATGTTTATACACTGCTTCATTGATTCGGCCTTTAAATAATAATATGCTTAATTCCATGGACTGGAACAGCATCAACAAACGTTCTCTAAAGAGAATTCTACAACTTAAACTGGGTACTTGTAATGAAAAATAAGTGCACTACCATTATGTTCAAAATGATTTATATGGAATATATTTTTCTGTTACCTGACTCTGGAGAAATTGAATAGTTAGCCGCGTTCTGTTTTGTAAAGAAACAAACTTACTAGTATTAGCGTTTTCTGTGGCTGTTCTCCTAACGTTAATTGTCTGTAATCAAAAGAAATGCAGTAAAATAACGTTCGGAAGAAGTTTTATTGAACATTTTCGATTTTGTACCTGAGTGTAAAGTCTTCAAACTTCAACTGCACCATTATTCCGAACCGCGTAAAAACTTTGCATTTGTTTCTTCTTCAACACCGCTATCTAAAGTAACATAAATGTTCCACCTGTTGCACTTCAAGTGGAATGAAATGGAAACAAATATATTTGCAAATCTTTCTAGTAATTATCCTTGGAATTATCTGAAGGCTGTGTTTCATCTGTAACCAAGAAACAGGAGTGTAATATTGGAATGCCAAAATAAATTTTATCCGGTTAATTTTTATATAATGTAATATGAAAATTTTCATTACCTTTTAGCTATGTTTATACACTGCTTCATTGATTCGGCCTTTAAATAATAATATGCTTAATTCCATGGACTGGAACAGCATCAACAAACGTTCTCTAAAGAGAATTCTACAACTTAAACTGGGTACTTGTAATGAAAAATAAGTGCACTACCATTATGTTCAAAATAATTTATATGGAATATATTTTTCTGTTACCTGACTCTGGAGAAATTGAATAATTAGCCGCGTTCTGTTTTGTAAAGAAACAAACTTACTAGTATTAGCGTTTTCTGTGGCTGTTCTCCTAACGTTAATTGTCTGTAATCAAAAGAAATGCAGTAAAATAACGTTCGGAAGAAGTTTTATTGAACATTTTCGATTTTGTACCTGAGTGTAAAGTCTTCAAACTTCAACTGCACCATTATTCCGAACCGCGTAAAAACTTTGCATTTGTTTCTTCTTCAACACCGCTATCTAAAGTAACATAAATGTTCCACCTGTTGCACTTCAAGTGGAATGAAATGGAAACAAATATATTTGCAAATCTTTCTAGTAATTATCCTTGGAATTATCTGAAGGCTGTGTTTCATCTGTAACCAAGAAACAGGAGTGTAATATTGGAATGCCAAAATAAATTTTATCCGGTTAATTTTTATATAATGTAATATGAAAATTTTCATTACCTTTTAGCTATGTTTATACACTGCTTCATTGATTCGGCCTTTAAATAATAATATGCTTAATTCCATGGACTGGAACAGCATCAACAAACGTTCTCTAAAGAGAATTCTACAACTTAAACTGGGTACTTGTAATGAAAAATAAGTGCACTACCATTATGTTCAAAATGATTTATATGGAATATATTTTTCTGTTACCTGACTCTGGAGAAATTGAATAGTTAGCCGCGTTCTGTTTTGTAAAGAAACAAACTTACTAGTATTAGCGTTTTCTGTGGCTGTTCTCCTAACGTTAATTGTCTGTAATCAAAAGAAATGCAGTAAAATAACGTTCGGAAGAAGTTTTATTGAACATTTTCGATTTTGTACCTGAGTGTAAAGTCTTCAAACTTCAACTGCACCATTATTCCGAACCGCGTAAAAACTTTGCATTTGTTTCTTCTTCAACACCGCTATCTAAAGTAACATAAATGTTCCACCTGTTGCACTTCAAGTGGAATGAAATGGAAACAAATATATTTGCAAATCTTTCTAGTAATTATCCTTGGAATTATCTGAAGGCTGTGTTTCATCTGTAACCAAGAAACAGGAGTGTAATATTGGAATGCCAAAATAAATTTTATCCGGTTAATTTTTATATAATGTAATATGAAAATTTTCATTACCTTTTAGCTATGTTTATACACTGCTTCATTGATTCGGCCTTTAAATAATAATATGCTTAATTCCATGGACTGGAACAGCATCAACAAACGTTCTCTAAAGAGAATTCTACAACTTAAACTGGGTACTTGTAATGAAAAATAAGTGCACTACCATTATGTTCAAAATAATTTATATGGAATATATTTTTCTGTTACCTGACTCTGGAGAAATTGAATAATTAGCCGCGTTCTGTTTTGTAAAGAAACAAACTTACTAGTATTAGCGTTTTCTGTGGCTGTTCTCCTAACGTTAATTGTCTGTAATCAAAAGAAATGCAGTAAAATAACGTTCGGAAGAAGTTTTATTGAACATTTTCGATTTTGTACCTGAGTGTAAAGTCTTCAAACTTCAACTGCACCATTATTCCGAACCGCGTAAAAACTTTGCATTTGTTTCTTCTTCAACACCGCTATCTAAAGTAACATAAATGTTCCACCTGTTGCACTTCAAGTGGAATGAAATGGAAACAAATATATTTGCAAATCTTTCTAGTAATTATCCTTGGAATTATCTGAAGGCTGTGTTTCATCTGTAACCAAGAAACAGGAGTGTAATATTGGAATGCCAAAATAAATTTTATCCGGTTAATTTTTATATAATGTAATATGAAAATTTTCATTACCTTTTAGCTATGTTTATACACTGCTTCATTGATTCGGCCTTTAAATAATAATATGCTTAATTCCATGGACTGGAACAGCATCAACAAACGTTCTCTAAAGAGAATTCTACAACTTAAACTGGGTACTTGTAATGAAAAATAAGTGCACTACCATTATGTTCAAAATGATTTATATGGAATATATTTTTCTGTTACCTGACTCTGGAGAAATTGAATAGTTAGCCGCGTTCTGTTTTGTAAAGAAACAAACTTACTAGTATTAGCGTTTTCTGTGGCTGTTCTCCTAACGTTAATTGTCTGTAATCAAAAGAAATGCAGTAAAATAACGTTCGGAAGAAGTTTTATTGAACATTTTCGATTTTGTACCTGAGTGTAAAGTCTTCAAACTTCAACTGCACCATTATTCCGAACCGCGTAAAAACTTTGCATTTGTTTCTTCTTCAACACCGCTATCTAAAGTAACATAAATGTTCCACCTGTTGCACTTCAAGTGGAATGAAATGGAAACAAATATATTTGCAAATCTTTCTAGTAATTATCCTTGGAATTATCTGAAGGCTGTGTTTCATCTGTAACCAAGAAACAGGAGTGTAATATTGGAATGCCAAAATAAATTTTATCCGGTTAATTTTTATATAATGTAATATGAAAATTTTCATTACCTTTTAGCTATGTTTATACACTGCTTCATTGATTCGGCCTTTAAATAATAATATGCTTAATTCCATGGACTGGAACAGCATCAACAAACGTTCTCTAAAGAGAATTCTACAACTTAAACTGGGTACTTGTAATGAAAAATAAGTGCACTACCATTATGTTCAAAATGATTTATATGGAATATATTTTTCTGTTACCTGACTCTGGAGAAATTGAATAGTTAGCCGCGTTCTGTTTTGTAAAGAAACAAACTTACTAGTATTAGCGTTTTCTGTGGCTGTTCTCCTAACGTTAATTGTCTGTAATCAAAAGAAATGCAGTAAAATAACGTTCGGAAGAAGTTTTATTGAACATTTTCGATTTTGTACCTGAGTGTAAAGTCTTCAAACTTCAACTGCACCATTATTCCGAACCGCGTAAAAACTTTGCATTTGTTTCTTCTTCAACACCGCTATCTAAAGTAACATAAATGTTCCACCTGTTGCACTTCAAGTGGAATGAAATGGAAACAAATATATTTGCAAATCTTTCTAGTAATTATCCTTGGAATTATCTGAAGGCTGTGTTTCATCTGTAACCAAGAAACAGGAGTGTAATATTGGAATGCCAAAATAAATTTTATCCGGTTAATTTTTATATAATGTAATATGAAAATTTTCATTACCTTTTAGCTATGTTTATACACTGCTTCATTGATTCGGCCTTTAAATAATAATATGCTTAATTCCATGGACTGGAACAGCATCAACAAACGTTCTCTAAAGAGAATTCTACAACTTAAACTGGGTACTTGTAATGAAAAATAAGTGCACTACCATTATGTTCAAAATGATTTATATGGAATATATTTTTCTGTTACCTGACTCTGGAGAAATTGAATAGTTAGCCGCGTTCTGTTTTGTAAAGAAACAAACTTACTAGTATTAGCGTTTTCTGTGGCTGTTCTCCTAACGTTAATTGTCTGTAATCAAAAGAAATGCAGTAAAATAACGTTCGGAAGAAGTTTTATTGAACATTTTCGATTTTGTACCTGAGTGTAAAGTCTTCAAACTTCAACTGCACCATTATTCCGAACCGCGTAAAAACTTTGCATTTGTTTCTTCTTCAACACCGCTATCTAAAGTAACATAAATGTTCCACCTGTTGCACTTCAAGTGGAATGAAATGGAAACAAATATATTTGCAAATCTTTCTAGTAATTATCCTTGGAATTATCTGAAGGCTGTGTTTCATCTGTAACCAAGAAACAGGAGTGTAATATTGGAATGCCAAAATAAATTTTATCCGGTTAATTTTTATATAATGTAATATGAAAATTTTCATTACCTTTTAGCTATGTTTATACACTGCTTCATTGATTCGGCCTTTAAATAATAATATGCTTAATTCCATGGACTGGAACAGCATCAACAAACGTTCTCTAAAGAGAATTCTACAACTTAAACTGGGTACTTGTAATGAAAAATAAGTGCACTACCATTATGTTCAAAATGATTTATATGGAATATATTTTTCTGTTACCTGACTCTGGAGAAATTGAATAGTTAGCCGCGTTCTGTTTTGTAAAGAAACAAACTTACTAGTATTAGCGTTTTCTGTGGCTGTTCTCCTAACGTTAATTGTCTGTAATCAAAAGAAATGCAGTAAAATAACGTTCGGAAGAAGTTTTATTGAACATTTTCGATTTTGTACCTGAGTGTAAAGTCTTCAAACTTCAACTGCACCATTATTCCGAACCGCGTAAAAACTTTGCATTTGTTTCTTCTTCAACACCGCTATCTAAAGTAACATAAATGTTCCACCTGTTGCACTTCAAGTGGAATGAAATGGAAACAAATATATTTGCAAATCTTTTTAGTAATTATCCTTGGAATTATCTGAAGGCTGTGTTTCATCTGTAACCAAGAAACAGGAGTGTAATATTGGAATGCCAAAATAAATTTTATCCGGTTAATTTTTATATAATGTAATATGAAAATTTTCATTACCTTTTAGCTATGTTTATACACTGCTTCATTGATTCGGCCTTTAAATAATAATATGCTTAATTCCATGGACTGGAACAGCATCAACAAACGTTCTCTAAAGAGAATTCTACAACTTAAACTGGGTACTTGTAATGAAAAATAAGTGCACTACCATTATGTTCAAAATGATTTATATGGAATATATTTTTCTGTTACCTGACTCTGGAGAAATTGAATAGTTAGCCGCGTTCTGTTTTGTATAGAAACAAACTTACTAGTATTAGCGTTTTCTGTGGCTGTTCTCCTAACGTTAATTGTCTGTAATCAAAAGAAATGCAGTAAAATAACGTTCGGAAGAAGTTTTATTGAACATTTTCGATTTTGTACCTGAGTGTAAAGTCTTCAAACTTCAACTGCACCATTATTCCGAACCGCGTAAAAACTTTGCATTTGTTTCTTCTTCAACACCGCTATCTAAAGTAACATAAATGTTCCACCTGTTGCACTTCAAGTGGAATGAAATGGAAACAAATATATTTGCAAATCTTTCTAGTAATTATCCTTGGAATTATCTGAAGGCTGTGTTTCATCTGTAACCAAGAAACAGGAGTGTAATATTGGAATGCCAAAATAAATTTTATCCGGTTAATTTTTATATAATGTAATATGAAAATTTTCATTACCTTTTAGCTATGTTTATACACTGCTTCATTGATTCGGCCTTTAAATAATAATATGCTTAATTCCATGGACTGGAACAGCATCAACAAACGTTCTCTAAAGAGAATTCTACAACTTAAACTGGGTACTTGTAATGAAAAATAAGTGCACTACCATTATGTTCAAAATGATTTATATGGAATATATTTTTCTGTTACCTGACTCTGGAGAAATTGAATAGTTAGCCGCGTTCTGTTTTGTAAAGAAACAAACTTACTAGTATTAGCGTTTTCTGTGGCTGTTCTCCTAACGTTAATTGTCTGTAATCAAAAGAAATGCAGTAAAATAACGTTCGGAAGAAGTTTTATTGAACATTTTCGATTTTGTACCTGAGTGTAAAGTCTTCAAACTTCAACTGCACCATTATTCCGAACCGCGTAAAAACTTTGCATTTGTTTCTTCTTCAACACCGCTATCTAAAGTAACATAAATGTTCCACCTGTTGCACTTCAAGTGGAATGAAATGGAAACAAATATATTTGCAAATCTTTCTAGTAATTATCCTTGGAATTATCTGAAGGCTGTGTTTCATCTGTAACCAAGAAACAGGAGTGTAATATTGGAATGCCAAAATAAATTTTATCCGGTTAATTTTTATATAATGTAATATGAAAATTTTCATTACCTTTTAGCTATGTTTATACACTGCTTCATTGATTCGGCCTTTAAATAATAATATGCTTAATTCCATGGACTGGAACAGCATCAACAAACGTTCTCTAAAGAGAATTCTACAACTTAAACTGGGTACTTGTAATGAAAAATAAGTGCACTACCATTATGTTCAAAATGATTTATATGGAATATATTTTTCTGTTACCTGACTCTGGAGAAATTGAATAGTTAGCCGCGTTCTGTTTTGTAAAGAAACAAACTTACTAGTATTAGCGTTTTCTGTGGCTGTTCTCCTAACGTTAATTGTCTGTAATCAAAAGAAATGCAGTAAAATAACGTTCGGAAGAAGTTTTATTGAACATTTTCGATTTTGTACCTGAGTGTAAAGTCTTCAAACTTCAACTGCACCATTATTCCGAACCGCGTAAAAACTTTGCATTTGTTTCTTCTTCAACACCGCTATCTAAAGTAACATAAATGTTCCACCTGTTGCACTTCAAGTGGAATGAAATGGAAACAAATATATTTGCAAATCTTTCTAGTAATTATCCTTGGAATTATCTGAAGGCTGTGTTTCATCTGTAACCAAGAAACAGGAGTGTAATATTGGAATGCCAAAATAAATTTTATCCGGTTAATTTTTATATAATGTAATATGAAAATTTTCATTACCTTTTAGCTATGTTTATACACTGCTTCATTGATTCGGCCTTTAAATAATAATATGCTTAATTCCATGGACTGGAACAGCATCAACAAACGTTCTCTAAAGAGAATTCTACAACTTAAACTGGGTACTTGTAATGAAAAATAAGTGCACTACCATTATGTTCAAAATGATTTATATGGAATATATTTTTCTGTTACCTGACTCTGGAGAAATTGAATAGTTAGCCGCGTTCTGTTTTGTAAAGAAACAAACTTACTAGTATTAGCGTTTTCTGTGGCTGTTCTCCTAACGTTAATTGTCTGTAATCAAAAGAAATGCAGTAAAATAACGTTCGGAAGAAGTTTTATTGAACATTTTCGATTTTGTACCTGAGTGTAAAGTCTTCAAACTTCAACTGCACCATTATTCCGAACCGCGTAAAAACTTTGCATTTGTTTCTTCTTCAACACCGCTATCTAAAGTAACATAAATGTTCCACCTGTTGCACTTCAAGTGGAATGAAATGGAAACAAATATATTTGCAAATCTTTTTAGTAATTATCCTTGGAATTATCTGAAGGCTGTGTTTCATCTGTAACCAAGAAACAGGAGTGTAATATTGGAATGCCAAAATAAATTTTATCCGGTTAATTTTTATATAATGTAATATGAAAATTTTCATTACCTTTTAGCTATGTTTATACACTGCTTCATTGATTCGGCCTTTAAATAATAATATGCTTAATTCCATGGACTGGAACAGCATCAACAAACGTTCTCTAAAGAGAATTCTACAACTTAAACTGGGTACTTGTAATGAAAAATAAGTGCACTACCATTATGTTCAAAATGATTTATATGGAATATATTTTTCTGTTACCTGACTCTGGAGAAATTGAATAGTTAGCCGCGTTCTGTTTTGTAAAGAAACAAACTTACTAGTATTAGCGTTTTCTGTGGCTGTTCTCCTAACGTTAATTGTCTGTAATCAAAAGAAATGCAGTAAAATAACGTTCGGAAGAAGTTTTATTGAACATTTTCGATTTTGTACCTGAGTGTAAAGTCTTCAAACTTCAACTGCACCATTATTCCGAACCGCGTAAAAACTTTGCATTTGTTTCTTCTTCAACACCGCTATCTAAAGTAACATAAATGTTCCACCTGTTGCACTTCAAGTGGAATGAAATGGAAACAAATATATTTGCAAATCTTTCTAGTAATTATCCTTGGAATTATCTGAAGGCTGTGTTTCATCTGTAACCAAGAAACAGGAGTGTAATATTGGAATGCCAAAATAAATTTTATCCGGTTAATTTTTATATAATGTAATATGAAAATTTTCATTACCTTTTAGCTATGTTTATACACTGCTTCATTGATTCGGCCTTTAAATAATAATATGCTTAATTCCATGGACTGGAACAGCATCAACAAACGTTCTCTAAAGAGAATTCTACAACTTAATCTGGGTACTTGTAATGAAAAATAAGTGCACTACCATTATGTTCAAAATGATTTATATGGAATATATTTTTCTGTTACCTGACTCTGGAGAAATTGAATAGTTAGCCGCGTTCTGTTTTGTAAAGAAACAAACTTACTAGTATTAGCGTTTTCTGTGGCTGTTCTCCTAACGTTAATTGTCTGTAATCAAAAGAAATGCAGTAAAATAACGTTCGGAAGAAGTTTTATTGAACATTTTCGATTTTGTACCTGAGTGTAAAGTCTTCAAACTTCAACTGCACCATTATTCCGAACCGCGTAAAAACTTTGCATTTGTTTCTTCTTCAACACCGCTATCTAAAGTAACATAAATGTTCCACCTGTTGCACTTCAAGTGGAATGAAATGGAAACAAATATATTTGCAAATCTTTCTAGTAATTATCCTTGGAATTATCTGAAGGCTGTGTTTCATCTGTAACCAAGAAACAGGAGTGTAATATTGGAATGCCAAAATAAATTTTATCCGGTTAATTTTTATATAATGTAATATGAAAATTTTCATTACCTTTTAGCTATGTTTATACACTGCTTCATTGATTCGGCCTTTAAATAATAATATGCTTAATTCCATGGACTGGAACAGCATCAACAAACGTTCTCTAAAGAGAATTCTACAACTTAAACTGGGTACTTGTAATGAAAAATAAGTGCACTACCATTATGTTCAAAATGATTTATATGGAATATATTTTTCTGTTACCTGACTCTGGAGAAATTGAATAGTTAGCCGCGTTCTGTTTTGTAAAGAAACAAACTTACTAGTATTAGCGTTTTCTGTGGCTGTTCTCCTAACGTTAATTGTCTGTAATCAAAAGAAATGCAGTAAAATAACGTTCGGAAGAAGTTTTATTGAACATTTTCGATTTTGTACCTGAGTGTAAAGTCTTCAAACTTCAACTGCACCATTATTCCGAACCGCGTAAAAACTTTGCATTTGTTTCTTCTTCAACACCGCTATCTAAAGTAACATAAATGTTCCACCTGTTGCACTTCAAGTGGAATGAAATGGAAACAAATATATTTGCAAATCTTTCTAGTAATTATCCTTGGAATTATCTGAAGGCTGTGTTTCATCTGTAACCAAGAAACAGGAGTGTAATATTGGAATGCCAAAATAAATTTTATCCGGTTAATTTTTATATAATGTAATATGAAAATTTTCATTACCTTTTAGCTACGTTCATACATTGCTTCATTGATTCAGCTTTTAAATAATAATATGCTAAATTCCATGGACCGGAACAGCATCAGCAAACTTTCTCTGAAGAGAATTCTACAATTTAAACTGCACACTTGTAATGAAAAATAAGTGCACTACCATTATGTTCAAAATGGTTTATATGGAATATATTTTTCTGTTACCTGACTCTGGAGAAATTGAATAATTAGCCGCGTTCTGTTTTGTAAAGAAACAAACTTACTAGTATTAGCGTTTTCTGTGGCTGTTCTCCTAACGTTAATTGTCTGTAATCAAAAGAAATGCAGTAAAATAACGTTCGGAAGAAGTTTTATTGAACATTTTCGATTTTGTACCTGAGTGTAAAGTCTTCAAACTTCAACTGCACCATTATTCCGAACCGCGTAAAAACTTTGCATTTGTTTCTTCTTCAACACCGCTATCTAAAGTAACATAAATGTTCCACCTGTTGCACTTCAAGTGGAATGAAATGGAAACAAATATATTTGCAAATCTTTCTAGTAATTATCCTTGGAATTATCTGAAGGCTGTGTTTCATCTGTAACCAAGAAACAGGAGTGTAATATTGGAATGCCAAAATAAATTTTATCCGGTTAATTTTTATATAATGTAATATGAAAATTTTCATTACCTTTTAGCTATGTTTATACACTGCTTCATTGATTCGGCCTTTAAATAATAATATGCTTAATTCCATGGACTGGAACAGCATCAACAAACGTTCTCTAAAGAGAATTCTACAACTTAAACTGGGTACTTGTAATGAAAAATAAGTGCACTACCATTATGTTCAAAATGATTTATATGGAATATATTTTTCTGTTACCTGACTCTGGAGAAATTGAATAGTTAGCCGCGTTCTGTTTTGTAAAGAAACAAACTTACTAGTATTAGCGTTTTCTGTGGCTGTTCTCCTAACGTTAATTGTCTGTAATCAAAAGAAATGCAGTAAAATAACGTTCGGAAGAAGTTTTATTGAACATTTTCGATTTTGTACCTGAGTGTAAAGTCTTCAAACTTCAACTGCACCATTATTCCGAACCGCGTAAAAACTTTGCATTTGTTTCTTCTTCAACACCGCTATCTAAAGTAACATAAATGTTCCACCTGTTGCACTTCAAGTGGAATGAAATGGAAACAAATATATTTGCAAATCTTTTTAGTAATTATCCTTGGAATTATCTGAAGGCTGTGTTTCATCTGTAACCAAGAAACAGGAGTGTAATATTGGAATGCCAAAATAAATTTTATCCGGTTAATTTTTATATAATGTAATATGAAAATTTTCATTACCTTTTAGCTATGTTTATACACTGCTTCATTGATTCGGCTTTTAAATAATAATATGCTTAATTCCATGGACTGGAACAGCATCAACAAACGTTCTCTAAAGAGAATTCTACAACTTAAACTGGGTACTTGTAATGAAAAATAAGTGCACTACCATTATGTTCAAAATGATTTATATGGAATATATTTTTCTGTTACCTGACTCTGGAGAAATTGAATAGTTAGCCGCGTTCTGTTTTGTAAAGAAACAAACTTACTAGTATTAGCGTTTTCTGTGGCTGTTCTCCTAACGTTAATTGTCTGTAATCAAAAGAAATGCAGTAAAATAACGTTCGGAAGAAGTTTTATTGAACATTTTCGATTTTGTACCTGAGTGTAAAGTCTTCAAACTTCAACTGCACCATTATTCCGAACCGCGTAAAAACTTTGCATTTGTTTCTTCTTCAACACCGCTATCTAAAGTAACATAAATGTTCCACCTGTTGCACTTCAAGTGGAATGAAATGGAAACAAATATATTTGCAAATCTTTTTAGTAATTATCCTTGGAATTATCTGAAGGCTGTGTTTCATCTGTAACCAAGAAACAGGAGTGTAATATTGGAATGCCAAAATAAATTTTATCCGGTTAATTTTTATATAATGTAATATGAAAATTTTCATTACCTTTTAGCTATGTTTATACACTGCTTCATTGATTCGGCCTTTAAATAATAATATGCTTAATTCCATGGACTGGAACAGCATCAACAAACGTTCTCTAAAGAGAATTCTACAACTTAAACTGGGTACTTGTAATGAAAAATAAGTGCACTACCATTATGTTCAAAATGATTTATATGGAATATATTTTTCTGTTACCTGACTCTGGAGAAATTGAATAGTTAGCCGCGTTCTGTTTTGTATAGAAACAAACTTACTAGTATTAGCGTTTTCTGTGGCTGTTCTCCTAACGTTAATTGTCTGTAATCAAAAGAAATGCAGTAAAATAACGTTCGGAAGAAGTTTTATTGAACATTTTCGATTTTGTACCTGAGTGTAAAGTCTTCAAACTTCAACTGCACCATTATTCCGAACCGCGTAAAAACTTTGCATTTGTTTCTTCTTCAACACCGCTATCTAAAGTAACATAAATGTTCCACCTGTTGCACTTCAAGTGGAATGAAATGGAAACAAATATATTTGCAAATCTTTCTAGTAATTATCCTTGGAATTATCTGAAGGCTGTGTTTCATCTGTAACCAAGAAACAGGAGTGTAATATTGGAATGCCAAAATAAATTTTATCCGGTTAATTTTTATATAATGTAATATGAAAATTTTCATTACCTTTTAGCTATGTTTATACACTGCTTCATTGATTCGGCCTTTAAATAATAATATGCTTAATTCCATGGACTGGAACAGCATCAACAAACGTTCTCTAAAGAGAATTCTACAACTTAAACTGGGTACTTGTAATGAAAAATAAGTGCACTACCATTATGTTCAAAATGATTTATATGGAATATATTTTTCTGTTACCTGACTCTGGAGAAATTGAATAGTTAGCCGCGTTCTGTTTTGTAAAGAAACAAACTTACTAGTATTAGCGTTTTCTGTGGCTGTTCTCCTAACGTTAATTGTCTGTAATCAAAAGAAATGCAGTAAAATAACGTTCGGAAGAAGTTTTATTGAACATTTTCGATTTTGTACCTGAGTGTAAAGTCTTCAAACTTCAACTGCACCATTATTCCGAACCGCGTAAAAACTTTGCATTTGTTTCTTCTTCAACACCGCTATCTAAAGTAACATAAATGTTCCACCTGTTGCACTTCAAGTGGAATGAAATGGAAACAAATATATTTGCAAATCTTTCTAGTAATTATCCTTGGAATTATCTGAAGGCTGTGTTTCATCTGTAACCAAGAAACAGGAGTGTAATATTGGAATGCCAAAATAAATTTTATCCGGTTAATTTTTATATAATGTAATATGAAAATTTTCATTACCTTTTAGCTATGTTTATACACTGCTTCATTGATTCGGCCTTTAAATAATAATATGCTTAATTCCATGGACTGGAACAGCATCAACAAACGTTCTCTAAAGAGAATTCTACAACTTAAACTGGGTACTTGTAATGAAAAATAAGTGCACTACCATTATGTTCAAAATGATTTATATGGAATATATTTTTCTGTTACCTGACTCTGGAGAAATTGAATAGTTAGCCGCGTTCTGTTTTGTAAAGAAACAAACTTACTAGTATTAGCGTTTTCTGTGGCTGTTCTCCTAACGTTAATTGTCTGTAATCAAAAGAAATGCAGTAAAATAACGTTCGGAAGAAGTTTTATTGAACATTTTCGATTTTGTACCTGAGTGTAAAGTCTTCAAACTTCAACTGCACCATTATTCCGAACCGCGTAAAAACTTTGCATTTGTTTCTTCTTCAACACCGCTATCTAAAGTAACATAAATGTTCCACCTGTTGCACTTCAAGTGGAATGAAATGGAAACAAATATATTTGCAAATCTTTCTAGTAATTATCCTTGGAATTATCTGAAGGCTGTGTTTCATCTGTAACCAAGAAACAGGAGTGTAATATTGGAATGCCAAAATAAATTTTATCCGGTTAATTTTTATATAATGTAATATGAAAATTTTCATTACCTTTTAGCTATGTTTATACACTGCTTCATTGATTCGGCCTTTAAATAATAATATGCTTAATTCCATGGACTGGAACAGCATCAACAAACGTTCTCTAAAGAGAATTCTACAACTTAAACTGGGTACTTGTAATGAAAAATAAGTGCACTACCATTATGTTCAAAATGATTTATATGGAATATATTTTTCTGTTACCTGACTCTGGAGAAATTGAATAGTTAGCCGCGTTCTGTTTTGTAAAGAAACAAACTTACTAGTATTAGCGTTTTCTGTGGCTGTTCTCCTAACGTTAATTGTCTGTAATCAAAAGAAATGCAGTAAAATAACGTTCGGAAGAAGTTTTATTGAACATTTTCGATTTTGTACCTGAGTGTAAAGTCTTCAAACTTCAACTGCACCATTATTCCGAACCGCGTAAAAACTTTGCATTTGTTTCTTCTTCAACACCGCTATCTAAAGTAACATAAATGTTCCACCTGTTGCACTTCAAGTGGAATGAAATGGAAACAAATATATTTGCAAATCTTTCTAGTAATTATCCTTGGAATTATCTGAAGGCTGTGTTTCATCTGTAACCAAGAAACAGGAGTGTAATATTGGAATGCCAAAATAAATTTTATCCGGTTAATTTTTATATAATGTAATATGAAAATTTTCATTACCTTTTAGCTATGTTTATACACTGCTTCATTGATTCGGCCTTTAAATAATAATATGCTTAATTCCATGGACTGGAACAGCATCAACAAACGTTCTCTAAAGAGAATTCTACAACTTAAACTGGGTACTTGTAATGAAAAATAAGTGCACTACCATTATGTTCAAAATGATTTATATGGAATATATTTTTCTGTTACCTGACTCTGGAGAAATTGAATAGTTAGCCGCGTTCTGTTTTGTAAAGAAACAAACTTACTAGTATTAGCGTTTTCTGTGGCTGTTCTCCTAACGTTAATTGTCTGTAATCAAAAGAAATGCAGTAAAATAACGTTCGGAAGAAGTTTTATTGAACATTTTCGATTTTGTACCTGAGTGTAAAGTCTTCAAACTTCAACTGCACCATTATTCCGAACCGCGTAAAAACTTTGCATTTGTTTCTTCTTCAACACCGCTATCTAAAGTAACATAAATGTTCCACCTGTTGCACTTCAAGTGGAATGAAATGGAAACAAATATATTTGCAAATCTTTCTAGTAATTATCCTTGGAATTATCTGAAGGCTGTGTTTCATCTGTAACCAAGAAACAGGAGTGTAATATTGGAATGCCAAAATAAATTTTATCCGGTTAATTTTTATATAATGTAATATGAAAATTTTCATTACCTTTTAGCTATGTTTATACACTGCTTCATTGATTCGGCCTTTAAATAATAATATGCTTAATTCCATGGACTGGAACAGCATCAACAAACGTTCTCTAAAGAGAATTCTACAATTTAAACTGCACACTTGTAATGAAAAATAAGTGCACTACCATTATGTTCAAAATGGTTTATATGGAATATATTTTTCTGTTACCTGACTCTGGAGAAATTGAATAATTAGCCGCGTTCTGTTTTGTAAAGAAACAAACTTACTAGTATTAGCGTTTTCTGTGGCTGTTCTCCTAACGTTAATTGTCTGTAATCAAAAGAAATGCAGTAAAATAACGTTCGGAAGAAGTTTTATTGAACATTTTCGATTTTGTACCTGAGTGTAAAGTCTTCAAACTTCAACTGCACCATTATTCCGAACCGCGTAAAAACTTTGCATTTGTTTCTTCTTCAACACCGCTATCTAAAGTAACATAAATGTTCCACCTGTTGCACTTCAAGTGGAATGAAATGGAAACAAATATATTTGCAAATCTTTCTAGTAATTATCCTTGGAATTATCTGAAGGCTGTGTTTCATCTGTAACCAAGAAACAGGAGTGTAATATTGGAATGCCAAAATAAATTTTATCCGGTTAATTTTTATATAATGTAATATGAAAATTTTCATTACCTTTTAGCTATGTTTATACACTGCTTCATTGATTCGGCCTTTAAATAATAATATGCTTAATTCCATGGACTGGAACAGCATCAACAAACGTTCTCTAAAGAGAATTCTACAACTTAAACTGGGTACTTGTAATGAAAAATAAGTGCACTACCATTATGTTCAAAATGATTTATATGGAATATATTTTTCTGTTACCTGACTCTGGAGAAATTGAATAGTTAGCCGCGTTCTGTTTTGTAAAGAAACAAACTTACTAGTATTAGCGTTTTCTGTGGCTGTTCTCCTAACGTTAATTGTCTGTAATCAAAAGAAATGCAGTAAAATAACGTTCGGAAGAAGTTTTATTGAACATTTTCGATTTTGTACCTGAGTGTAAAGTCTTCAAACTTCAACTGCACCATTATTCCGAACCGCGTAAAAACTTTGCATTTGTTTCTTCTTCAACACCGCTATCTAAAGTAACATAAATGTTCCACCTGTTGCACTTCAAGTGGAATGAAATGGAAACAAATATATTTGCAAATCTTTTTAGTAATTATCCTTGGAATTATCTGAAGGCTGTGTTTCATCTGTAACCAAGAAACAGGAGTGTAATATTGGAATGCCAAAATAAATTTTATCCGGTTAATTTTTATATAATGTAATATGAAAATTTTCATTACCTTTTAGCTATGTTTATACACTGCTTCATTGATTCGGCCTTTAAATAATAATATGCTTAATTCCATGGACTGGAACAGCATCAACAAACGTTCTCTAAAGAGAATTCTACAACTTAAACTGGGTACTTGTAATGAAAAATAAGTGCACTACCATTATGTTCAAAATGATTTATATGGAATATATTTTTCTGTTACCTGACTCTGGAGAAATTGAATAGTTAGCCGCGTTCTGTTTTGTATAGAAACAAACTTACTAGTATTAGCGTTTTCTGTGGCTGTTCTCCTAACGTTAATTGTCTGTAATCAAAAGAAATGCAGTAAAATAACGTTCGGAAGAAGTTTTATTGAACATTTTCGATTTTGTACCTGAGTGTAAAGTCTTCAAACTTCAACTGCACCATTATTCCGAACCGCGTAAAAACTTTGCATTTGTTTCTTCTTCAACACCGCTATCTAAAGTAACATAAATGTTCCACCTGTTGCACTTCAAGTGGAATGAAATGGAAACAAATATATTTGCAAATCTTTCTAGTAATTATCCTTGGAATTATCTGAAGGCTGTGTTTCATCTGTAACCAAGAAACAGGAGTGTAATATTGGAATGCCAAAATAAATTTTATCCGGTTAATTTTTATATAATGTAATATGAAAATTTTCATTACCTTTTAGCTATGTTTATACACTGCTTCATTGATTCGGCCTTTAAATAATAATATGCTTAATTCCATGGACTGGAACAGCATCAACAAACGTTCTCTAAAGAGAATTCTACAACTTAAACTGGGTACTTGTAATGAAAAATAAGTGCACTACCATTATGTTCAAAATGATTTATATGGAATATATTTTTCTGTTACCTGACTCTGGAGAAATTGAATAGTTAGCCGCGTTCTGTTTTGTAAAGAAACAAACTTACTAGTATTAGCGTTTTCTGTGGCTGTTCTCCTAACGTTAATTGTCTGTAATCAAAAGAAATGCAGTAAAATAACGTTCGGAAGAAGTTTTATTGAACATTTTCGATTTTGTACCTGAGTGTAAAGTCTTCAAACTTCAACTGCACCATTATTCCGAACCGCGTAAAAACTTTGCATTTGTTTCTTCTTCAACACCGCTATCTAAAGTAACATAAATGTTCCACCTGTTGCACTTCAAGTGGAATGAAATGGAAACAAATATACTTGCAAATCTTTCTAGTAATTATCCTTGGAATTATCTGAAGGCTGTGTTTCATCTGTAACCAAGAAACAGGAGTGTAATATTGGAATGCCAAAATAAATTTTATCCGGTTAATTTTTATATAATGTAATATGAAAATTTTCATTACCTTTTAGCTATGTTTATACACTGCTTCATTGATTCGGCCTTTAAATAATAATATGCTTAATTCCATGGACTGGAACAGCATCAACAAACGTTCTCTAAAGAGAATTCTACAACTTAAACTGGGTACTTGTAATGAAAAATAAGTGCACTACCATTATGTTCAAAATGATTTATATGGAATATATTTTTCTGTTACCTGACTCTGGAGAAATTGAATAGTTAGCCGCGTTCTGTTTTGTAAAGAAACAAACTTACTAGTATTAGCGTTTTCTGTGGCTGTTCTCCTAACGTTAATTGTCTGTAATCAAAAGAAATGCAGTAAAATAACGTTCGGAAGAAGTTTTATTGAACATTTTCGATTTTGTACCTGAGTGTAAAGTCTTCAAACTTCAACTGCACCATTATTCCGAACCGCGTAAAAACTTTGCATTTGTTTCTTCTTCAACACCGCTATCTAAAGTAACATAAATGTTCCACCTGTTGCACTTCAAGTGGAATGAAATGGAAACAAATATATTTGCAAATCTTTTTAGTAATTATCCTTGGAATTATCTGAAGGCTGTGTTTCATCTGTAACCAAGAAACAGGAGTG
This sequence comes from Icerya purchasi, assembly GCA_039619475.1. Taxonomy (NCBI): domain Eukaryota; kingdom Metazoa; phylum Arthropoda; class Insecta; order Hemiptera; family Monophlebidae; genus Icerya; species Icerya purchasi. The sequence continues at coordinate 291,913,978 of CM077116.1, read as the reverse complement.
TAATATTGGAATGCCAAAATAAATTTTATCCGGTTAATTTTTATATAATGTAATATGAAAATTTTCATTACCTTTTAGCTATGTTTATACACTGCTTCATTGATTCGGCCTTTAAATAATAATATGCTTAATTCCATGGACTGGAACAGCATCAACAAACGTTCTCTGAAGAGAATTCTACAACTTAAACTGGGTACTTGTAATGAAAAATAAGTGCACTACCATTATGTTCAAAATGATTTATATGGAATATATTTTTCTGTTACCTGACTCTGGAGAAATTGAATAGTTAGCCGCGTTCTCTTTTGTAAAGAAACGAACTTACCGGTTTTAGCATTTTCTGTATCTGTTCACCTAACCTTTAAAAATGTCCAACCTGTTGCACTTCAAATGGAATGAAAAGGAAACAAAAATATTCGAAAGGCTTTTCAGTAACTACCCTCGGAATTATCTAGGCTGTGTTTCATCTGAAACCTAGAAGCAGAAGTGTAATTTTGGAATGCCAAAATAAATTTTATCCGGTTAATTTTTATATAATGTAATATGAAAATTTTCATTACCTTTTAGCTATGTTTATACACTGCTTCATTGATTCGGCCTTTAAATAATAATATGCTTAATTCCATGGACTGGAACAGCAACAACAAACGTTCTCTGAAGAGAATTCTACAACTTAAACTCGGTACTTGTAATGAAAAATAAGTGCACTACCATTATGTTCAAAATAATTTATATGGAATATATTTTTCTGTTACCTGACTCTGGAGAAATTGAATAATTAGCCGCGTTCTGTTTTGTAAAGAAACAAACTTACTAGTATTAGCATTTTCTGTGGTTGTTCTCCTAACGTTAATTGTCTGTAATCAAAAGAAATGCAGTAAAATAACGTTCGGAAGAAGTTTTATTGAACATTTTCGATTTTGTACCTGAGTGTAAAGTCTTCAAACTTCAACTGCACCATTATTCCGAACCGCGTAAAAACTTTGCATTTGTTTCTTCTTCAACACCGCTATCTAAAGTAACATAAATGTTCCACCTGTTGCACTTCAAGTGGAATGAAATGGAAACAAATATATTTGCAAATCTTTCTAGTAATTATCCTTGGAATTATCTGAAGGCTGTGTTTCATCTGTAACCAAGAAACAGGAGTGTAATATTGGAATGCCAAAATAAATTTTATCCGGTTAATTTTTATATAATGTAATATGAAAATTTTCATTACCTTTTAGCTATGTTTATACACTGCTTCATTGATTCGGCCTTTAAATAATAATATGCTTAATTCCATGGACTGGAACAGCATCAACAAACGTTCTCTAAAGAGAATTCTACAACTTAAACTGGGTACTTGTAATGAAAAATAAGTGCACTACCATTATGTTCAAAATGATTTATATGGAATATATTTTTCTGTTACCTGACTCTGGAGAAATTGAATAGTTAGCCGCGTTCTGTTTTGTAAAGAAACAAACTTACTAGTATTAGCGTTTTCTGTGGCTGTTCTCCTAACGTTAATTGTCTGTAATCAAAAGAAATGCAGTAAAATAACGTTCGGAAGAAGTTTTATTGAACATTTTCGATTTTGTACCTGAGTGTAAAGTCTTCAAACTTCAACTGCACCATTATTCCGAACCGCGTAAAAACTTTGCATTTGTTTCTTCTTCAACACCGCTATCTAAAGTAACATAAATGTTCCACCTGTTGCACTTCAAGTGGAATGAAATGGAAACAAATATACTTGCAAATCTTTCTAGTAATTATCCTTGGAATTATCTGAAGGCTGTGTTTCATCTGTAACCAAGAAACAGGAGTGTAATATTGGAATGCCAAAATAAATTTTATCCGGTTAATTTTTATATAATGTAATATGAAAATTTTCATTACCTTTTAGCTATGTTTATACACTGCTTCATTGATTCGGCCTTTAAATAATAATATGCTTAATTCCATGGACTGGAACAGCATCAACAAACGTTCTCTAAAGAGAATTCTACAACTTAAACTGGGTACTTGTAATGAAAAATAAGTGCACTACCATTATGTTCAAAATGATTTATATGGAATATATTTTTCTGTTACCTGACTCTGGAGAAATTGAATAGTTAGCCGCGTTCTGTTTTGTAAAGAAACAAACTTACTAGTATTAGCGTTTTCTGTGGCTGTTCTCCTAACGTTAATTGTCTGTAATCAAAAGAAATGCAGTAAAATAACGTTCGGAAGAAGTTTTATTGAACATTTTCGATTTTGTACCTGAGTGTAAAGTCTTCAAACTTCAACTGCACCATTATTCCGAACCGCGTAAAAACTTTGCATTTGTTTCTTCTTCAACACCGCTATCTAAAGTAACATAAATGTTCCACCTGTTGCACTTCAAGTGGAATGAAATGGAAACAAATATATTTGCAAATCTTTTTAGTAATTATCCTTGGAATTATCTGAAGGCTGTGTTTCATCTGTAACCAAGAAACAGGAGTGTAATATTGGAATGCCAAAATAAATTTTATCCGGTTAATTTTTATATAATGTAATATGAAAATTTTCATTACCTTTTAGCTATGTTTATACACTGCTTCATTGATTCGGCCTTTAAATAATAATATGCTTAATTCCATGGACTGGAACAGCATCAACAAACGTTCTCTGAAGAGAATTCTACAACTTAAACTGGGTACTTGTAATGAAAAATAAGTGCACTACCATTATGTTCAAAATGATTTATATGGAATATATTTTTCTGTTACCTGACTCTGGAGAAATTGAATAGTTAGCCGCGTTCTCTTTTGTAAAGAAACGAACTTACCGGTTTTAGCATTTTCTGTATCTGTTCACCTAACCTTTAAAAATGTCCAACCTGTTGCACTTCAAATGGAATGAAAAGGAAACAAAAATATTCGAAAGGCTTTTCAGTAACTACCCTCGGAATTATCTAGGCTGTGTTTCATCTGAAACCTAGAAGCAGAAGTGTAATTTTGGAATGCCAAAATAAATTTTATCCGGTTAATTTTTATATAATGTAATATGAAAATTTTCATTACCTTTTAGCTATGTTTATACACTGCTTCATTGATTCGGCCTTTAAATAATAATATGCTTAATTCCATGGACTGGAACAGCAACAACAAACGTTCTCTGAAGAGAATTCTACAACTTAAACTCGGTACTTGTAATGAAAAATAAGTGCACTACCATTATGTTCAAAATAATTTATATGGAATATATTTTTCTGTTACCTGACTCTGGAGAAATTGAATAATTAGCCGCGTTCTGTTTTGTAAAGAAACAAACTTACTAGTATTAGCATTTTCTGTGGCTGTTCTCCTAACGTTAATTGTCTGTAATCAAAAGAAATGCAGTAAAATAACGTTCGGAAGAAGTTTTATTGAACATTTTCGATTTTGTACCTGAGTGTAAAGTCTTCAAACTTCAACTGCACCATTATTCCGAACCGCGTAAAAACTTTGCATTTGTTTCTTCTTCAACACCGCTATCTAAAGTAACATAAATGTTCCACCTGTTGCACTTCAAGTGGAATGAAATGGAAACAAATATATTTGCAAATCTTTCTAGTAATTATCCTTGGAATTATCTGAAGGCTGTGTTTCATCTGTAACCAAGAAACAGGAGTGTAATATTGGAATGCCAAAATAAATTTTATCCGGTTAATTTTTATATAATGTAATATGAAAATTTTCATTACCTTTTAGCTATGTTTATACACTGCTTCATTGATTCGGCCTTTAAATAATAATATGCTTAATTCCATGGACTGGAACAGCATCAACAAACGTTCTCTAAAGAGAATTCTACAACTTAAACTGGGTACTTGTAATGAAAAATAAGTGCACTACCATTATGTTCAAAATGATTTATATGGAATATATTTTTCTGTTACCTGACTCTGGAGAAATTGAATAGTTAGCCGCGTTCTGTTTTGTAAAGAAACAAACTTACTAGTATTAGCGTTTTCTGTGGCTGTTCTCCTAACGTTAATTGTCTGTAATCAAAAGAAATGCAGTAAAATAACGTTCGGAAGAAGTTTTATTGAACATTTTCGATTTTGTACCTGAGTGTAAAGTCTTCAAACTTCAACTGCACCATTATTCCGAACCGCGTCAAAACTTTGCATTTGTTTCTTCTTCAACACCGCTATCTAAAGTAACATAAATGTTCCACCTGTTGCACTTCAAGTGGAATGAAATGGAAACAAATATATTTGCAAATCTTTCTAGTAATTATCCTTGGAATTATCTGAAGGCTGTGTTTCATCTGTAACCAAGAAACAGGAGTGTAATATTGGAATGCCAAAATAAATTTTATCCGGTTAATTTTTATATAATGTAATATGAAAATTTTCATTACCTTTTAGCTATGTTTATACACTGCTTCATTGATTCGGCCTTTAAATAATAATATGCTTAATTCCATGGACTGGAACAGCATCAACAAACGTTCTCTAAAGAGAATTCTACAACTTAAACTGGGTACTTGTAATGAAAAATAAGTGCACTACCATTATGTTCAAAATGATTTATATGGAATATATTTTTCTGTTACCTGACTCTGGAGAAATTGAATAGTTAGCCGCGTTCTGTTTTGTAAAGAAACAAACTTACTAGTATTAGCGTTTTCTGTGGCTGTTCTCCTAACGTTAATTGTCTGTAATCAAAAGAAATGCAGTAAAATAACGTTCGGAAGAAGTTTTATTGAACATTTTCGATTTTGTACCTGAGTGTAAAGTCTTCAAACTTCAACTGCACCATTATTCCGAACCGCGTAAAAACTTTGCATTTGTTTCTTCTTCAACACCGCTATCTAAAGTAACATAAATGTTCCACCTGTTGCACTTCAAGTGGAATGAAATGGAAACAAATATATTTGCAAATCTTTCTAGTAATTATCCTTGGAATTATCTGAAGGCTGTGTTTCATCTGTAACCAAGAAACAGGAGTGTAATATTGGAATGCCAAAATAAATTTTATCCGGTTAATTTTTATATAATGTAATATGAAAATTTTCATTACCTTTTAGCTATGTTTATACACTGCTTCATTGATTCGGCCTTTAAATAATAATATGCTTAATTCCATGGACTGGAACAGCATCAACAAACGTTCTCTAAAGAGAATTCTACAACTTAAACTGGGTACTTGTAATGAAAAATAAGTGCACTACCATTATGTTCAAAATGATTTATATGGAATATATTTTTCTGTTACCTGACTCTGGAGAAATTGAATAGTTAGCCGCGTTCTGTTTTGTAAAGAAACAAACTTACTAGTATTAGCGTTTTCTGTGGCTGTTCTCCTAACGTTAATTGTCTGTAATCAAAAGAAATGCAGTAAAATAACGTTCGGAAGAAGTTTTATTGAACATTTTCGATTTTGTACCTGAGTGTAAAGTCTTCAAACTTCAACTGCACCATTATTCCGAACCGCGTAAAAACTTTGCATTTGTTTCTTCTTCAACACCGCTATCTAAAGTAACATAAATGTTCCACCTGTTGCACTTCAAGTGGAATGAAATGGAAACAAATATATTTGCAAATCTTTTTAGTAATTATCCTTGGAATTATCTGAAGGCTGTGTTTCATCTGTAACCAAGAAACAGGAGTGTAATATTGGAATGCCAAAATAAATTTTATCCGGTTAATTTTTATATAATGTAATATGAAAATTTTCATTACCTTTTAGCTATGTTTATACACTGCTTCATTGATTCGGCCTTTAAATAATAATATGCTTAATTCCATGGTCTGGAACAGCATCAACAAACGTTCTCTAAAGAGAATTCTACAACTTAAACTGGGTACTTGTAATGAAAAATAAGTGCACTACCATTATGTTCAAAATGATTTATATGGAATATATTTTTCTGTTACCTGACTCTGGAGAAATTGAATAGTTAGCCGCGTTCTGTTTTGTATAGAAACAAACTTACTAGTATTAGCGTTTTCTGTGGCTGTTCTCCTAACGTTAATTGTCTGTAATCAAAAGAAATGCAGTAAAATAACGTTCGGAAGAAGTTTTATTGAACATTTTCGATTTTGTACCTGAGTGTAAAGTCTTCAAACTTCAACTGCACCATTATTCCGAACCGCGTAAAAACTTTGCATTTGTTTCTTCTTCAACACCGCTATCTAAAGTAACATAAATGTTCCACCTGTTGCACTTCAAGTGGAATGAAATGGAAACAAATATATTTGCAAATCTTTCTAGTAATTATCCTTGGAATTATCTGAAGGCTGTGTTTCATCTGTAACCAAGAAACAGGAGTGTAATATTGGAATGCCAAAATAAATTTTATCCGGTTAATTTTTATATAATGTAATATGAAAATTTTCATTACCTTTTAGCTATGTTTATACACTGCTTCATTGATTCGGCCTTTAAATAATAATATGCTTAATTCCATGGACTGGAACAGCATCAACAAACGTTCTCTAAAGAGAATTCTACAACTTAAACTGGGTACTTGTAATGAAAAATAAGTGCACTACCATTATGTTCAAAATGATTTATATGGAATATATTTTTCTGTTACCTGACTCTGGAGAAATTGAATAGTTAGCCGCGTTCTGTTTTGTAAAGAAACAAACTTACTAGTATTAGCGTTTTCTGTGGCTGTTCTCCTAACGTTAATTGTCTGTAATCAAAAGAAATGCAGTAAAATAACGTTCGGAAGAAGTTTTATTGAACATTTTCGATTTTGTACCTGAGTGTAAAGTCTTCAAACTTCAACTGCACCATTATTCCGAACCGCGTAAAAACTTTGCATTTGTTTCTTCTTCAACACCGCTATCTAAAGTAACATAAATGTTCCACCTGTTGCACTTCAAGTGGAATGAAATGGAAACAAATATATTTGCAAATCTTTTTAGTAATTATCCTTGGAATTATCTGAAGGCTGTGTTTCATCTGTAACCAAGAAACAGGAGTGTAATATTGGAATGCCAAAATAAATTTTATCCGGTTAATTTTTATATAATGTAATATGAAAATTTTCATTACCTTTTAGCTATGTTTATACACTGCTTCATTGATTCGGCCTTTAAATAATAATATGCTTAATTCCATGGACTGGAACAGCATCAACAAACGTTCTCTGAAGAGAATTCTACAACTTAAACTGGGTACTTGTAATGAAAAATAAGTGCACTACCATTATGTTCAAAATGATTTATATGGAATATATTTTTCTGTTACCTGACTCTGGAGAAATTGAATAGTTAGCCGCGTTCTCTTTTGTAAAGAAACGAACTTACCGGTTTTAGCATTTTCTGTAGCTGTTCACCTAACCTTTAAAAATGTCCAACCTGTTGCACTTCAAATGGAATGAAAAGGAAACAAAAATATTCGAAAGGCTTTTCAGTAACTACCCTCGGAATTATCTAGGCTGTGTTTCATCTGAAACCTAGAAGCAGAAGTGTAATATTGGAATGCCAAAATAAATTTTATCCGGTTAATTTTTATATAATGTAATATGAAAATTTTCATTACCTTTTAGCTATGTTTATACACTGCTTCATTGATTCGGCCTTTAAATAATAATATGCTTAATTCCATGGACTGGAACAGCAACAACAAACGTTCTCTGAAGAGAATTCTACAACTTAAACTCGGTACTTGTAATGAAAAATAAGTGCACTACCATTATGTTCAAAATAATTTATATGGAATATATTTTTCTGTTACCTGACTCTGGAGAAATTGAATAATTAGCCGCGTTCTGTTTTGTAAAGAAACAAACTTACTAGTATTAGCATTTTCTGTGGCTGTTCTCCTAACGTTAATTGTCTGTAATCAAAAGAAATGCAGTAAAATAACGTTCGGAAGAAGTTTTATTGAACATTTTCGATTTTGTACCTGAGTGTAAAGTCTTCAAACTTCAACTGCACCATTATTCCGAACCGCGTAAAAACTTTGCATTTGTTTCTTCTTCAACACCGCTATCTAAAGTAACATAAATGTTCCACCTGTTGCACTTCAAGTGGAATGAAATGGAAACAAATATATTTGCAAATCTTTTTAGTAATTATCCTTGGAATTATCTGAAGGCTGTGTTTCATCTGTAACCAAGAAACAGGAGTGTAATATTGGAATGCCAAAATAAATTTTATCCGGTTAATTTTTATATAATGTAATATGAAAATTTTCATTACCTTTTAGCTATGTTTATACACTGCTTCATTGATTCGGCCTTTAAATAATAATAATATGCTTAATTCCATGGACTGGAACAGCATCAACAAACGTTCTCTAAAGAGAATTCTACAACTTAAACTGGGTACTTGTAATGAAAAATAAGTGCACTACCATTATGTTCAAAATGATTTATATGGAATATATTTTTCTGTTACCTGACTCTGGAGAAATTGAATAGTTAGCCGCGTTCTCTTTTGTAAAGAAACGAACTTACCGGTTTTAGCATTTTCTGTAGCTGTTCACCTAACCTTTAAAAATGTCCAACCTGTTGCACTTCAAATGGAATGAAAAGGAAACAAAAATATTCGAAAGGCTTTTCAGTAACTACCCTCGGAATTATCTAGGCTGTGTTTCATCTGAAACCTAGAAGCAGAAGTGTAATATTGGAATGCCAAAATAAATTTTATCCGGTTAATTTTTATATAATGTAATATGAAAATTTTCATTACCTTTTAGCTATGTTTATACACTGCTTCATTGATTCGGCCTTTAAATAATAATATGCTTAATTCCATGGACTGGAACAGCAACAACAAACGTTCTCTGAAGAGAATTCTACAACTTAAACTCGGTACTTGTAATGAAAAATAAGTGCACTACCATTATGTTCAAAATAATTTATATGGAATATATTTTTCTGTTACCTGACTCTGGAGAAATTGAATAATTAGCCGCGTTCTGTTTTGTAAAGAAACAAACTTACTAGTATTAGCATTTTCTGTGGCTGTTCTCCTAACGTTAATTGTCTGTAATCAAAAGAAATGCAGTAAAATAACGTTCGGAAGAAGTTTTATTGAACATTTTCGATTTTGTACCTGAGTGTAAAGTCTTCAAACTTCAACTGCACCATTATTCCGAACCGCGTAAAAACTTTGCATTTGTTTCTTCTTCAACACCGCTATCTAAAGTAACATAAATGTTCCACCTGTTGCACTTCAAGTGGAATGAAATGGAAACAAATATATTTGCAAATCTTTTTAGTAATTATCCTTGGAATTATCTGAAGGCTGTGTTTCATCTGTAACCAAGAAACAGGAGTGTAATATTGGAATGCCAAAATAAATTTTATCCGGTTAATTTTTATATAATGTAATATGAAAATTTTCATTACCTTTTAGCTATGTTTATACACTGCTTCATTGATTCGGCCTTTAAATAATAATATGCTTAATTCCATGGACTGGAACAGCATCAACAAACGTTCTCTAAAGAGAATTCTACAACTTAAACTGGGTACTTGTAATGAAAAATAAGTGCACTACCATTATGTTCAAAATGATTTATATGGAATATATTTTTCTGTTACCTGACTCTGGAGAAATTGAATAGTTAGCCGCGTTCTCTTTTGTAAAGAAACGAACTTACCGGTTTTAGCATTTTCTGTAGCTGTTCACCTAACCTTTAAAAATGTCCAACCTGTTGCACTTCAAATGGAATGAAAAGGAAACAAAAATATTCGAAAGGCTTTTCAGTAACTACCCTCGGAATTATCTAGGCTGTGTTTCATCTGAAACCTAGAAGCAGAAGTGTAATATTGGAATGCCAAAATAAATTTTATCCGGTTAATTTTTATATAATGTAATATGAAAATTTTCATTACCTTTTAGCTATGTTTATACACTGCTTCATTGATTCGGCCTTTAAATAATAATATGCTTAATTCCATGGACTGGAACAGCATCAACAAACGTTCTCTAAAGAGAATTCTACATCTTAAACTGGGTACTTGTAATGAAAAAGTGCCATTATGTTCAAAATGACTTACGTATATTATATTTTTATGTTACCTGACTGTGAAGAAATTGGAAATTTAACCACCGCGTTCTCTTTGATAAAGAAACAAACTTACCGGTTTTAGCATTTTCTGTAGCTGTTCACCTAACCTTTAAAAATGTCCAACCTGTTGCACTTCAAATGGAATGAAAAGGAAACAAAAATATTCGAAAGGCTTTTCAGTAACTTCCCTCGGAATTATCTAGGCTGTGTTTCATCTGTAACCCAGAAACAGAAGTGTAATATTGGAATGCCAAAATTAATTTTATCCGGTTAATTTTTATATAATGTAATATGAAAATTTTCATTACCTTTTAGCTATGTTTATACACTGCTTCATTGATTCGGCCTTTAAATAATAATATGCTTAATTCCATGGACTGGAACAGCAACAACAAACGTTCTCTGAAGAGAATTCTACAACTTAAACTCGGTACTTGTAATGAAAAATAAGTGCACTACCATTATGTTCAAAATAATTTATATGGAATATATTTTTCTGTTACCTGACTCTGGAGAAATTGAATAGTTAGCCGCGTTCGCTTTTGTAAAGAAACATACTTACCGGTTTTAGCATTTTCTGTAGCTGTTCTCCTAACCTTTAAAAATGTCCAACCTGTTGCACTTCAAATGGAATGAAAAGGAAACAAAAATATTCGAAAGGCTTTTCAGTAACTACCCTCGGAATTATCTAGGCTGTGTTTCATCTGTAACCAAGAAACAGGAGTGTAATATTGGAATGCCAAAATAAATTTTATCCGGTTAATTTTTATATAATGTAATATGAAAATTTTCATTACCTTTTAGCTATGTTTATACACTGCTTCATTGATTCGGCCTTTAAATAATAATATGCTTAATTCCATGGACTGGAACAGCATCAACAAACGTTCTCTAAAGAGAATTCTACATCTTAAACTGGGTACTTGTAATGAAAAAGTGCCATTATGTTCAAAATGACTTACGTAGATTATATTTTTATGTTACCTGACTGTGAAGAAATTGGAAATTTAACCACCGCGTTCTCTTTGATAAAGAAACAAACTTACCAGTATTAGCATTTTCTGTGGCTGTTCTCCTAGCGTTAATTGTGTCTGTAATCAAAATAAATGCAGTAAAATAATGTTCGGAAAAAGTTTTATTGAACATTTTCGATTTTGTACCTGAGTGAAAAGTCTTCAAACGTCAACTACACCATTATTCCAAACCGCATAAAAACTTTACGTTGCTTCTTCTTCAACACCACTATCTAAAGTAACATTCTAGAAACGTTTAGCTGTAGCTGTAATAAAAATAATAAGTGTGGGGTATCATTTTGTCAACATAAGCCGCGCATTAAGTATTTATTTTTCTATTACTTTGTCTAAAAATATTCGAACCGTAATTGTATTCTGTTATATTTCCGTTGATTCGATATTCACATAACTCTGCTTACCTGTTCAGATCCGAAATGGATCGATATTAAAGATGGCATTGATAATTTTTTGCGACTAGTAGAATACGTCCCGCATGTGTAATCAAGAAACTAAGTTCAGTATAATGATGTTTAAAATAAGTTTTATTGAGAATTCTTCTTTGGTACCCTAATGAAAATCTTCTTATATAGCCACATTCGATATGAGTTTTATCAGAAATACATGCTTGTTACCTGAATGAAAAGCTTTTGACCGATTGAAGAATCCCAGATATTTCAAAATGTGAAAATACTTCGTTAAATTTGACATGTAACGATATAAGGAAATTCGCGCGGATTTTCCAATCTTTTCCGCAAAATTTCTCGAAAGCGCAATTTTGTGTTGCACGTTAAAAAACATCTAAGAAGGGAAAAAAATCACGATCACCGTGGAAAAACAAATAATATATATACATTGTAATGATCTATCACCGAGAAGGATAAGTTGAACGTCGTTTTCGTTTTATTTGATTGTTTCGAAACTTATCTGCAACATCGAATTCTGAATAGCTCCGTGTTCATCAAACTTAAGCTGAAGCCAAAACATTTTGAAGCCAACTGTAAAACTTCCTAGTTGCATTTTTTTCTGCTAGTCCAGTCTTCTAATCAGCAGTTTAGAAATTGCATCTATAATCCGGAAAAAAATTACAATATCGGGAACAAGTAAAGCAAATTTTTATTAATAGATGTGAATATTACGCGAGCTGAAAAATATCCGAATTCCGATTATTTTCTGTTACATCGATCTCTAAGTATATAGCTATGACCACGTATTGAAAAACTAGCGCAGATTTTCTAACCACATATCTTCCTGTGATCTTTCTCCGAATCTGAAATTGCATAGAATACATGCTGTAGTCGCGCCAATAATCACAAAATAATATCGTTATTTTTTCAATAACTGTTGCTGAATGTAATTTAGATTATCAGAATATTATTCGATCCGCTGTCGGCTCTGCTGCAATTTCAAGCGAAGTTATTTTCTGTAAGATGAAGGTAGTTTCTTTGTCGACCTTTGAAGAAACCAAGTACATTATCATTGTGAACAAAATTAATATTATCGAAAATATTCCAGTATTAACTAAATTCGTAAAAAACATATTCCAGCAAAGTTTTGTATACTATATTTTCCTACCTACATTTACAATTACATTTTTCACCAGATGTTGAGCTTTGAAAGTCGTTCTTCGCATTCATAGGATACAGTACGTTATGCATATTGCCCATATAGTTAAACGAAACACACAAAGTGCTACTCTGTTCAAACTACACCGATTCACATTTTTATTATCGCTTAAAATATATTCAAGATAATTCCAAACAGCGGTACTTCGCACTTGGTAGACTTCAAAGTTGTCCGTAAATTCACAACATTTTTAAATTATACGTTTCAACGTTTCTTTTTTTCTTTTTTCGCTTTAACATCACCTTTCACCATTTTTAATGTATACTTCCAGGCGTTCACATTTCTCTGGTGCCGAGATAGCAACTGCTGCCGCTTCCTCTGTAATTTTTGAGACAGTCGGACGGTACCTTTAGAATCACCTAATTATTTGGTTAACGTATAGTAATAGAAACTGTTAAGGCTTACTTTAATATGTACACACGATTATTGTTTGATAACCACTGCTTTATTATTTCGATTGTAAGCAGGTCATCCTCTATTCGTGCTTCTTTCCATATTTGTCGTCGTTTGTACTGCTTTGGCTTAGCTTGGCTTCGTGTAGAATGTTGCTACAGATGAATGCGGTTAATGACTGACCACTACCGAGATAGGTTACTAAACGTTGATTTCAAATAAACCTGGAACCAGACGAAATAAACGCAGTATCCATGTTCGAAATATTTGGTAAATTATAAGCTGGTGCCATATTTAATGAAGTGCGAAAAAAAAACACAAAAACAGGAAGGTTGCATTTAACTTTCTTTGTTAATTCGTTACGCTTATGAAATACTATCGGTTATTAAAAACGAAGTTTTTTATAGAAAAGGCACAATTTTCAGACTTTACGATTTTATACGATTTCGTAACTTTTATTAATAAACTTAAACTGGAGAAACAGATCACTTTTTTGAGCAACAAAATATTTCCGAGTGCAGTTATACTTTTAAAATACCTCACACCTAATTGTGAGAAAGACGATTAAGGACGAAATACTTTTGCGCAAGACTGACACTAATAATAAAATTTATCCAGCGCTCTATAATCCCTCCAAAAAGTAAAGGAAAAAAAGAAGTCATGAAGTAGTTACTTAAAAATGGGCGGCTCATGAACACGAAGCAAATAGTATATAACACAAAATCAATACAATTTGCTTACAGGAAAACGAATTAAAATTTAAAAAATCATTTACGATAGCATTGCTCATCGATAAAAATAAAACAAACAACAAGCAAATTAAAAAATTCTATACATAGTAATAAAATGAATGAGACAGCGGACGTAAAAACAAGCAATATGTAACAAACATTGTGATGAAAAATGATGAGCGAAGCATAAAACGTAATGTAAACATCGGATAAATCCAAATTTTTTTTGGAAAAAAAATAAATCCATCTTGAATAAGGTGACGATGATAAAGTACTACTTCAAGGAACATATTAAGTGACTAATGAAGGAATTGAACTGTCGGTCCTGTCGATCAAAAAATACGAACAACAAAAGTAAGAACAGGAAAATTTGTGATATTCCTTCGAAAAAAAAGTTCAATATCTAAAACAAAACACGCAAAGAAGTTAAAACGAAATCATCGAAAATGTATTCGAAACTGAGTGAAATTAATATTATTGTTAATGAGGGCCCTAATGGAGGCATAGACTGAACATTTAAAACAGTATGTGGTACTATTAACTGAATTTCAACTGTCGTAGATAAGAATTGCGGAAAATGTGAATGCAGCAACACAATATAACTGAAACTCCGAACAGGCTAAAGCGATTTAATTAGAAGTCTAAATTAAATGAAAGTAACCTTCCGATAAAAAAGTAAGGAGACCAAATAAGAACGGTAAGAGAGGATCGTAATCTACGATATTTCTAGCAAGGCACCAGTTTTTATGGTGTGTAAATTCGAAAAAAGAAAATTGATGAAAACCGCTGAAGCTTTCGTGGAATGAATAATCTCACTAAATGCTTACATGGTTCTTCGACATTCTCTGAAGCCTGTATTAAGAGTTTTGTTCTACCCAGATTGCAGGAAGTGTAACGATAAAAAATGGAAACTACTCATCCTTTCGCATAATCCTCCGGAGACTGATTTTCGATTGTATTTGAAGAACTGATTATTTACAGAATGAAGTCCTGAAGTATGGGGTAATTAAGGAGAAGCTGTCTGAAAGGAATTACAGTCATAATTCATCTCTTTTTACGAAAAGAATACTCGACTATAAAAAATTGCGAGAACAAAAATTACCACGCTGAAAAAAATTTAAAGCAAAAAACAACAAATTTTATATATGTCTGTATGGATAAGCCGCAAAAAATTTATTTTCTGCTACCTGCCTGCATTAAGTGATCCACTTTTACACTGCTTGCATTAAGTGATCCACTTTTACACTGCTTGCATTAAGTAATTCACTTTTACACTGCCTGCATTAAGTGATTCACTTTTACACTGCCTGCATTAAGTGGTTCACTTTTACACTGCCTGCAAAGGAAAATATTTAACAGTTAACTACAGTTAGAAAATAATCACTACGATGAACAATCGCCATTACTGGTATATGTACCCGCAAAAATTTAACTAACAGTAAATAATTTACTGGAAATGCTAACTCAAATTTGCCCGCCACCTCCACTCCACATTAGAAATAAGTTCGTAATAAAAATAAACGAACCTCCCCTACCTAATTGAAAACTAACTGGATATTGTTTTCACCCCATTTACGTCCTTAACTACTTTTTATATACGAATATTCTACGACTTAAAATAAACACGCGTAAGAAGTATAGGGAGTACACCTATGAGAAGATACTAATTCTATATCTAATTACGAATATTACATCTTCAGAAGGTTCTGGAACAAGTTGGAGCGTTGAAAGTAGCTGCTCGTTGAGTTGCCGATGAAAAAACTGCAGTTTACGGATGATCTTGAAACGTTGATGTGATGAGCTGTATCCTTCCTGAGACATTGCTACTTTTACCGGAACACCTAAAACAAATTAACAGACGCAAAAAGCCTACCCCTACCTAAGGAATAAAATCGACTAAATAATTTCATACACCATTTATGCCCCTAAACGTTTATTTTTCAGACCCATTTTTTACATAAATTACCGGGGATACATATGCGATTAGATACGAATTTCAGTTATAATTAAGAGTATTATCCGTAGCAATTCGAAGCGTTGAACGGCTATTCGCTGTTGTTGATGATGATCTTGAAGCGTTGGTAAGATGAACTGATTCGTTGTTGAGGCACTGCTAATTTTACCGGAACACCTGAAACAAATTAAAAAAGACGCAAAAAGCCTACTCCTACCTATGGAATAATATCGACTAAATAATTTCATACGCCATTTATGCCCCTAAACGTTTATTTTTCAGACCCATTTTTTACATAAATTACCGGGGATACATATGCGATTAGATACGAATTTCAGTTATAATTAAGAGTATTATCCGTAGCAATTCGAAGCGTTGAACGGCTATTCGCTGTTGTTGATGATGATCTTGAAGCGTTGGTAAGATGAACTGATTCGTTGTTGAGGCACTGCTAATTTTACCGGAACACCTGAAACAAATTAAAAAAGACGCAAAAAGCCTACTCCTACCTATGGAATAATATCGACTAAATAATTTCATACGCCATTTATGCCCCTAAACGTTTATTTTTCAGACCCATTTTTTACATAAATTACCGGGGATACATATGCGATTAGATACGAATTTCAGTTATAATTAAGAGTATTATCCGTAGCAATTCGAAGCGTTGAACGGATATTCGCTGTTGTTGACGATACGTATGATTTTGCGGCGTTGAAATGTTGCAAAACTGATCACACGGTAACGCTGATTTGTATTCTTGATACAAATTACAAAACGAAAGCGCTCCCCCTTTATCTGCTAGAAATCGACTACGTCGTTTATGCCCCTATCGCGATTTTCTTCAAGGCTAAAATTTTCCGACTTGTCGAATTTTTATATTCGGCCGGGCACATTTTCACGCTCATGTGCGCTCACAAAATCCCTCCCCATAATATGGCTGAGAAATTACTACCCACCCCGATTTAGTTTACTAAAATTCACTCGTGGAACTGATTTACACTTCCACGGAGCTGTTCATTATCTTTTTAAACTATTTTCCATTCGATATTAATTAAAATTTTCTACGTACCTTTATCTAATTTCTGCTTTTTCCTGATTTACTGCCGATGGAAGTATTACTTGCGCAACGGGGCTCTTAAAATGAACTAGAGACGTTAAAGTATGGGTTAAGAATGGATTTTCATTTTTCTTTTGTTTCCTTTTCGAGATCGGTTTTAAAAATCAGTGATGGTCCTAGTTAAAATTTTAGGTGGTGCGAGATCTCAAAATGGCGCCCCTCCAAATATAAAACTTAGCGTTCTTTCTATGCAATTGCGTATCCGCGATTATGGTCTACATTGTTTACGTTCAGACGAAAGGCAATGTAATTTTTTATATATAAGCAGGATCAGACCGACCAAACATTTATAGGCATATCTGAATGTCAACTTGTCAAATGGCACGTAATAACTAATATTTTGTTTGACAACTTTTATCTAAACTATTATGCTGCAGACGGTAATCAATTTTAAAGTAAAAGAACAGCTAATTTGATAAAAAAAACCTAGATGGCCACAGTTCCAGCTTTTTCGCTTGCAAAGTTTCTTATGAAGTCCGAATAAAATTTATCTTATGGACAATAGCATTTTCTATAGACAAGATTACCAGATCTGATAGTCTTTCCGGACTCCTAGTAGATCGTAAGTAAGCTTTTATAAGTTTTAATTTACTGAAACTTCGTTCTCCTTTAGCGACAATTACAGGAACAGTCAGCAAGATACGAAGCGCTGTCCACATATTCGGGAAAATATCCTGCCAATCTTTTTTGTTTTATAAGTCGAAGAACTTTTAATGGCTCTTTTGATTGAAAATCATTTAATAATGAGTTCAGGCTCATAAGTTCCTTCACTAATTCGCAACCAGACACGTCATATTTTTCTTCATCAGTTAATTTACAAATCAGCACAGGATTTTTCGAATATGGATGTTTCAGCAACTATTTTGATGTTGTATAAGAATTAGAAGAATCGATGAGAGAATGGAAAAGAAAGAAAAATAAGATAATGGTAATAAAGGATATCAAAGGGAAGATACATACAGAGGAAAACGAAATAAAAAAAGAGCGGATAAAATATATCCGGTTACTGTAAGGGATAACACAAGACCGCATTATAAATCTTCAAATACTGCGGGAGATGGCCCTGATATATTATTACGTGAATTGGAACAAGCGATCAAAGTAGGAAGAGGAAATAAAGAGCCGGGAGAAGATAGAATCACCATGGAAATGATAAAAGCATTAGACAAAAATAACAAGGCAGCACTGCTGGAAATTATGAATAAAATATACCAAGAAAGAATAATACCGGAGGCTTTATTTAAAGTCGATTATTATACCAATTCCTAAAAAGAGGAACGCAACAAAATACACTGATTACAGAACAATAAGCTTAATAAGCCATGCACTAAAACTTCTACTATCGATAATAAACAGGAGAATAGAAAACAAAATGGACAATCCGGCTTCATTGCAAAACGCGGAACAAGAGATGCGATTTTGCTACTGCGAATCCTCAGCCAAAGGGCAATAGATGTGAATAGGGATGTATGTTCGTGCTTTGTGGAATTTGAAAAATCCTTCGATAGGGTATAACATAAACAACTAATAGACATACTTATTAAATACGTATTAGATGAACGAGACATAAATATAATTAAACATATATACTGGAACCAGAAGGCAACTGTACGAATCGGATAGAAACAGTCCAAAGAATATTGCCATATAGCAAGGGGTGTACGACAAGGTTGCCCGTTGTCACCGAAACTGTTCAACGCATACGCGGAAGAAATAGTCAAGAATGGAAAACATTAATAAACTCGGATTTAATATAAACGGAACAAGAATAGCACATATAAGCTACGCTGATGACCAAGTATATTTGGCAGAGTCCAGAAGAAATCTACGAAAAATAATGAATATAATATCAGTAGAAGGCAGAAAATTAGGAATGAAAATAAACGTTAAAAAGACAAAAGTTATGAGAATATCGAAAACATTAAATAGATCTCCAGTGGAACTATATATATATATAGATGGGGAAAATATTGAACAAGTAACCAAGTACATCTACTTGGGGAGTTTAATTATGGAAAATGGGAAAGACGATGATGAAATCAGAAGAAGAATAGGCTGTGGCCGAACTGCATTTAATAATTTAGAACGAGTGCTCAAAGATAGAAAACTGAACACGCAATTAAAAATGAGAATTTTTCACTGCTTCGTATGGCTTCGGAAACCTGAACGACATCGGAGGCTAACAAAAAGAAAATCAGTTGGCCTGCGAGTTGTGGTGCTACAGAACAATGCACAGAATATCATGGAAGGAAAAAGTAACAAATGTAGTAGTATTGAATAAATGTAAAATTATTAAGCCAAACGGCTAATAGGATATCATCGAAGAAGAAGCAAAAAAGAAGAAATACTTTGAACATAAAATACGGGAAGAAGATCTATTCACGAATATGATACAAGGAAAAATTCAGGGAAAAAGACCACGAGGAAGGAGACACGGATGGAATACATACATGGAATAGCAGCTGGAATAAATTCACTTTTGGAAAGAATAGAAAAGGCCAGGCGGAGACAACTGTAGTAAAACAAGGTGCCGCACCAACCGCCTGGACAGGAGATGGAAATGATGATGATAAAAATGGCCGTATATCGTTGAATTTTGATAGTTGTCTACTAAATCAACTGACCAATGCAATCTCAATTGTCTCAATCATCAGGTAAAAAACGTTCATTTTAAATAATTCTTCAGTATCAGTTGGTGTCTCATTTACGGCTTCGTATTCAGATAACGTTTTTTTTTTTTCAGGATCGGACTGACTTTATTTCCCTAGCTGCTATCAGGGTAGATGAAGAAGTCCGGTACTGTTTTACAAATTCCATGCAGTTTGGTAATTCCATGGTTTTAGCCTGCATAGCCTTACTTACAATGTTTACTTGGAACAGTATATCATATTTACCAAGCTACCATAATAATTATGAATTCAAATTGTCCCATGTTCTTTACCAGTGACAAGGCTTCCGATGCTGCAACTGAATCATTTGTTTCTTCATGAAGATTTAGAAGGGCATCACGAACTGAAGTGTAGTGAAAGCAAACAACAGCAAGGCTAGAAAATTACTCTCCCAGCGAGTTTCGCGAACTTCTTTCAGGGATAATCCTTCTAAAAAAACAGCCTTTGGAAATAAAAAAAATAATTTAACAAATGTTTTGGCACTATCACCGAATTCAGATTATGATAGCCACATGGATTAAAAATTGCTCGAGGATATTGATTAAGATTTCTGGTTTGGACATCTTTGTTTACTCCTACTATGTTCGCACCATTATCGTGTCCTTTATCTCAATAATCGTTCATGTCGAAATCAAACTCTTGTACAATTATATCAAGAAAAAAGCCAATGAGTCCTGCTCCAGAAGAATCACTTACCGTCTTGTAAGCAACGAACTACTTTCGTGCTAAGTATTTAGCTGACTTCACCATATTTAAAATATTATTCCGAACTTCACTTCCACTAACTAGTTCTGAATGTGTTGCCAAAATAGTGGGCACCGGTCTCTTTATTTACAACACGGCGTAGGTGTTCCATCATTATATTATCAAATTTTCATAGTAGTTGCACTAAGCCCAGGAAGTTGCCATTATTAGGTGTATAAAGTTTCAGATCGAGAGCTCCCTCTAAATGACAAAATGATGCGGGCATCATTCGTTCGTGGATAGCACAACTCACCAAGATTTCTCGTCTTCAATTTGTTTTTGCATGTGCTTGTCTATTCCAATACTGCCTTGGTTAGTTTTCATTGCTTATTTCGTTACGTACAAGACCTCGAATAATTATTTCATCTCTTGTAGCAGAATCGATAAGCGGCTATTTTGAAATATCGTCATAATTATATATTTACAAAAATGATGATAATGATGCTATAACTGATTCTTCCATAATATTTTCAAATCCGTTGATTTTGGCGCCCCTTCCGTAATGACGCCCGGTGCGACCACACCGCTCGCATCACCCTAGGACCGCCACTGTTAAAAATTTAAAAACTTACCGCAATATCACGAAAGAAGAGCAATTTTATTTTATTTCGAAATTACCTTTCACTTTAACGAATTTCCTAAATAATCAACATTGGAAAAACATTCACCGCGTAATTTTTAATGAATTTTGCGAGGAGAATTAAATTAAATAAAAATGTATTTTATATTTTATTACATTGTTTTGGCGCATTGTTTTTTGTTTTTTTTTAATAATTCAAAAAACATTTTGGACGGTTTAATTATAAAATGAATTTTTTTTTTATTCCGAAATTTGTTTTTATGCAATCGGCGGTAGTGTGGGAGTGTATTTAAGAAAAGTTATTTTATACGAAACACTTAATTCCTATAGGAAAAGTCTGAGGCTGTGAAATTGTAAGAAGTTTTGTTTTAGGTTCGAGCACTCCATATTACGCAAGTAATTCCGCAAACTGAAATCTGAAAACCATCACCAGCTTAAATTATAAAAACGAGCGTCATCTAAGCTTTTTTTCAGCTGTAATCAAACTTAATTTGCAATTTGCAAAACTATGTGTACAATTAACTTCATTCCGCACCTATTGTTGCAGCTGTACATTATGAGCTTAAATGACTCTCGTTACACAGTAGAACATCGAAAGGGCGCAAAACGTGATAGTGTTTGGGGAAATAAAGTTTCAATATGTTAATGGGTAAAATTCTAGCGTCAAGTATGTGACGGTTCATGTTGTTTGTAGCACTAAGCGATAGAACGCAATTTATAAAATGAGAAAATGGTTTAAGTAATCAAAAAGTATTCGGAAATATGTAAAAAAAATCTTTTATGAACACAAAAATTAAATACTGCTTTTGAACTTAATAATTTACGCTTTTATAAATTAAGACGTGCCTTTCGAAACTGGTATAAATTTTTAGTTATAAAACCATTATTACAGAAAGAAATAATTAAAGAAAATTATTTTTTTTGATTCGAAATTTGTTAGCAATTCTCGCAATTTCTAATTTGAGTACGAATAATTTGAAATAGCACGACACATTTCATCAACGTATCGGTTATTATCGACAAAGTGGCAAAAATCGAACAATTGAGGGAAAAGGCGATGTTCTACTGCCCCCATACCCGACACCAGTCATGCTAAGTAGTTGTGCAGTCACTTACCGACGATGTCTGCTACATAATTTTACCTGCAACTGCTGCGCAATCGGACGGAAAAACGCACAAGTGCCGAGACGATGCGACGCGATGTGAAACGTGGAGCACGATTGTTGCATGATCGGCTGAAAAATAAACTGTTAGTAACTGCAGAGCACGGTCATGTCCGACTATAATCATTCCATTTTAATCTCAAGCTGTCGCATCTTTTGGTCATGAAATTATTGGACTCCTGCTATCCCCCTACCCAATAATCCAGTCAAGTGCCATAAAATACTCCCTCCTATTGATGTATTTAATAAACGGCTACTAAATCTTACAGGATCGCTCTGCAGTGTGTGGTGTGTATTTTATAACGTAAAAGTACATACCTGGAAAGCTGATGACTTACAAAATGCTGCGATGTGATGTGATGCGATGCGATGCGATGCGATGCGATGGATTTTCGTCGGACTTCATTTGAAGATTTATAACACTGAAGTGCTCCACGTTTCTCACGAAAAACGAACACGAATACGAACGTCTAATTGTAGCAGATTTTCGAGATCATAAATTGAACGTCAATATTCTTGCTTCGGCTAAAAAAAGTGAACATCACTCTGGACCGTCGAAACTGAGATTTACATTTTCGCAAAATTGAACCTTCAGTCAATTGCGGATTTTTGGTTTTTCTTTCACCCATCTGAAGGTAAATCCCAACATCTTTAATAGGCCGTCTGTTCTTAAGAACAAAAAAAATACACATTAAAAGTTTTCAACCTACTAATCAAGAAGAATTGCTCACTACTATTTTATTATATATGTACTTGTTTAGTAAATTAAGCTGACCCAGACACAAATTAAATTAAAACTATACGAAATACAATCGGTTTGAAATTAACGTTTTATTTAATTTTTCAGCCTAAAAATTTAATTTTAAGCAAAGAATTTCAATTTTTCCTGCTAAGATTTTTGTAAACACGATTCTTCGATAAATTCCATAACGAAATTATTTTGAAATTTGTATAATTTTTCGCTATAAAATATATTCGTTAAAAAACATGTTTTTATATCTCAAGATCGAATAAAATATTTCAATATATCCCCAACAAAATCGATCAAGAATTTTAATAGAAAACTTCACTCAACTTTAATACGGAAAAATGAAAAGTTTCGAAAAACAGTATTATCAAAAATAAATAATTTTTCTTCGTTACACGACAGTGTAATATATTAAAAGCATATCAAAAAATTTTATTTAGCCTGAAAATGTTAAAATGGAAAATTATGAGCCAGGTAAGGAACATTCTTCTTTTACGTTTTTAAAATGTCCGCCTTGATACTTTATTTTTTCTATAAGTTCATATTGCCAATTTGTAACGATGAACAAAAAAGATTACAAAAATTAAATGAAATATTTTAATCACTTTCTTCGTTGGTTTTATTGCGAGTGTTTTGGAAAATCATATTTAATCCGAGATACATAGAAACATTGAAAGGGTGTAGTAACCGGGTTTATATGGGAAATCTGACCTTGCGGCTTTTTCAACTCGCCCTTGGGGGATATCATTTTGGTGTCGAATAAAAAAAATTTAGCCAAATTTTCAGCTCTTTATCTCAAACAACCTTCGAGTTTTTCAAAAAACCTGTTTTTTATTTTTTTTTTTTCATTGGAAAATTCAAAATTAATCAATGGTGATTTTTTCCCTTATTCTTAGGAATAAAATACATGACAAAATATTATGGTCATAATTTTTAAACAAAAAGCCGATTTTTTGCGACGGAAATAAAATTTAAATCTTTTTTTTCAATGCTTTTCTGGAGCGTGTGTCGCTCACCAAATTTTGTCAGAAAATGTCTTTTATACTCCTCTACACTCAGGAATTTTTTCGAAATTTTTAAAGTGGTGGAACAATATGAAAAAAATTAAAAAGTAATTTTTTTCATAATTTTGCGTTTAAATAAATTTAAATATTTTTTATTGCTAAAAAATTGATAAAAAAGTAATTTTTTTAAACGAAAATACGATCTTACCAGAGAAAAAGACATTTCCTACATAAAGTTATTACGAGTGTAAAAAATGATTAAAGAATTTTTAAATAAATATTATTCCATGCTAAATTGTACATAAAGACCGTTATATAATATTTGCACGCTATTGGGAATAATTTTGCAGTCTCGATATAATAAAGACAAAAATTTCGATTATTAAAGTAACTTTATTATAATTTAGACACCGTTTAACATAATTATTTTAAATAACTGACATTAGATATAATATTTTTCAACAATTTATGATGATGTTTTAAGTAAGTTTAGTCTTCGTCACTGTCTTCATTCACAACGACTTTTTCATCAATAAACAGACGACTCAAGGAGTTACTTCAACAACGAGCGAACAATAACACAGGCGAAAAGACTCGATCGCAAACGGTTGACGAGCGACCATCTTTCCTTTTTTGTTACGCGGCGGTAAATAAAAATGACTGGCCGCAGCCAAAAACAACTAAATGTTGTGCCTTTATAAGAAATAACACTAACAGCGGAATTGATATACGGAATTTAAACAAATATGACAAAATAAACAAAAATAAACATTTTTTTTCGCTTGTGTAAATCTACTAAACAAGGAAAAAATCTCCGTACATGGCAATGTAGTGCTCTAGCCTATATTTTATATAATTTCTAAATGTCTTCATGCAATCGCTTCGCTGTAAAATGTTGAAAAACATTTTTTTAGCAATGTAATTCTTGATTTTCATTAGAAAAAATGATTTCTTATGAATTTTTTAGCAATAAAAAATATTTAAATTTGTTTAAACGCAAAATTATGAAAAAAATCCTGAGTGTAGAGGAGTATAAAAGGCATTTTCTGACAAAATTTGGTGAGCGACACACGCTCCAGAAGAGCATTGAAAAAAAAGATTTAAATTTTATTTCCGTCGCCAAAAATCGGTTTTTCGTTTAAAAATTAAGATCATAATATTTTGTCGTGTATTTTATTCCTAAGAATAAGGGAAAAATCACCATTCATGAATTTTGAATTTTCCAATGAAAGAAAAAAAAAAAAATCGAAAAAACAGGTTTTTTGAAAAACTCGAAGGTTGTTTGAGATAAAGAGCTGAAAATTTGGCTAATTTTTTTTTATTCGAAACCAAAATGATCCCGCAAGTGCGAGTCGAAAATACCGCAAGGGCAGATTTCCCATATAAACCCGGCTATACCCTTTTATGTGCATTTATATGGATATCTCATCATGCTGCAACCAGAATTATATAAAATTGTTTTTTGTGTACTTTTAAAAATACTCAAAAATGCGGCCTAAATCGCATGATGAAGACAAATAATTCATTCAAGCACTGTTCAGTGATGAAATCAAACTCTCCGGCATTCTCTTTTTTTTAAATAAAAATATTAAAATTCACGATTTTTTTAATGGATCTTCTCTGCGCGATGTTACATAACATAAGAGCAAACCGGGTTACGTAATCCAAAAATACTACCACCAATTTTATATGTCCGAAATATATTACAATAATCATTTCGTTTAATTAAAATCGGGGAAACAATTTGTTAATAATTTTTTAATTCACATGCCTTTGAATAATTTTACGGATGTTTGATGTAAACCAATATATATATATATATATATATATATATATATATATATATATATATATATATATATATATATATCCGAAAAAATCATTAGGCCTTTACGAGTTACTATCGAAAAAAAAAAACCAAGAAAAAGGACATATCGTTTAACTGCGGAAAAAATTATAGATTAAGTTCCAATTTGATCGCATTCCAAGTTTATTTTATCCTTACACGGTATAAACGAAACCTGAATTTTTCAGCCCACTTAGGCTGCGCATTGTACGTTATTTTTATCGCGAAAGAACATCGGAAAATTTCAAGAAAACTTCGCTCTCAAAGAAAATTAATTAATATTTGCTTTTTTTAGCTTTTAAACATTAATATCCGGAAATGTTTTCACTAATTATTAAAATGTCAAATATTCGCTCAATTTTAAATCTTCAAATGAAACAAAAATCTCATGTTTCGATCCATAAAATTCTTTAACCCTCGTCAAGTATTAGCCAACGTGTGTTAAAGGAACTACAAAATTCATTTGCAATAGTGTATTTCACTTTTACTTCTGAATATTAAACCAACTTATATGAACATATTTCACAACAACATGCAACCAAAAAATTACATAAAGTCATTTTTGTATGCTTTTAAAAATATTTGAAAGACGCTGCCTAAAAATTCGTTAAATCATTTCTCGGCATTTTATACTTATGCATCTCCAAATAAAACTTGTTCTAGAATTTAACAAGACTTTACTTCAAAGGAAGAAGTAGGTTATATAGTTAGTCGCGTATGTTTTATGATTGTTGGTTCGGATAAAATTGTACCCCCACGTGCACCGATTTTAATGACTGCTTTTTATGCATTGGAATTTAGTCAGCGGTAGTACAATGTGCAACTAATAAAAATTGGTGAACAAAAATTGAATATTCAACAAAAAACGTGAAAAAACGTGGACCTTTTAGAAAACTTTTTTTGTATACTAATATAATAGCAGAAACCGACTAAAATATCAGTTTACCGTAGAAACTGAAGTTTAGAAGTATCATCAATGTTGATTATAATAGTTGCAAGTATTATTTACCGTGAAATTATTTAGAGGCATGGGAATTAAAAATTATTTCCATACTATTTTCTGATTTAAATTAAACATAATGGTCTAACACGATCTTATGAATATATTGTAACACGCGTATATTATTAAATTTGTTCGGAATGATTGAAACAGCAATTAAACGTTCATTAAATTGCTTCCAGAAATCGTAATTTGGCTATCATTCTAAAATTTTTGCCCCTATAAAAATCACAATTTCGAATGAACAAAATCATCAGACTCAGTCCACATGCGTACAAATTATGCCCGAACAAACAGAAATAAAACAGCGACCAACGTACACAACCTATTTCTTTCTTCGAATAAGTAATAAATTTTATTGCGAGTATAAGAGAGCGTGCCGATAGATAGCGCTTTACGGTAACGTCCGTTCAATTATGTACATAATGAAATATTATACACCTTGCACATTATTCAAGAGCACGGGAATTAATTATTTAGTTTTCTGATTTAAATTAGACAAAATGGTCCAACTCGATCTTATGAATATATTGTAATTTTCGCGATTTTAATTAAACAAATGGTTTGAACATGATTTTAAGAACATATAGTAATATAGTTCAACGTAGGAAAATGAATTTAATAAATTCGTGTAAAATCTCGAATACCTTTTATTTATGATTAAAACTATAATCTTATTCTATTTTTAAATCAAAATAATGATTTTACGAAATATTTTAGCATCTTCTGACCGATAGAATGTAAATCGAGCAAATTTGGTAATTTACGCATGAAACATCATGTTGCACTAAACTGGTTTATTTTCATGTAAATAAAATACTGCAAAATTTATCAAAAATTTTATATAAAAATGCACGAAAAATTATTGGGATGTAAACAGTAAAAAACAAATCTAAAATAATACAATAATATCACCTTAGGGTGTATATTTCTGAAATATAATTCACATGAGTTAATTTGTCGTTATTTCCACTTTCCCTTTTTATCCTATTTTTAAATTTTTAAATCAAAATTAAAAATTTTAATGCATTTCCTCTAGACATCGGTCTTTCCGATTACATAAATTACCCGAAATTTACAAAATCCAATATTTATTGTTTTAAAAATAGAATAAAATCTCGGTTTTAAATAAAAATAACAATATTAGATTTTACAAATTTCGTGTAATAATTTAACAATATACTTGTATTCGTAAGATCATGTTAGGGTTTATTTTAAAAAACAAGAAAACAGTATGTAAATTTAACACCTTTGCCTTTATGATATTTTATACACCTTGGAAATTATTCAAGAGCACGGGGATTAAATATTATTTAGTTTTGTGATTTAAATTAGACAAAATTGTTTAACTCGATCTTATGAATATATTGAAATTTTGCAGGCATATATTATAAAATTTGTTAAAGCTAAAGAACATAAGTTACTCAATTTTTTTCTTTCACATTATATAATATCGCGTAAGAAAATGAATTTAATAAATTCGTGTAAAATCGAATACCTTTTATTTATATTTAAAACTGTAATTCTATTCTATATTTTTATATCAAAATAAATAGATTTTACGAATTTCTTTAGTATCTTCCCTGACCGATAGAATGTAAATCGGAGCAAATTTGGTAATTTACGCATGAAACATCATGCTCGACTAAACTGGTTCTCATTTTCATTTAAATAAAATTACTGCAAAATTTATTATAGAAACTCACAAAAAAATTAAAAATTATCGGGCGCTACAAACTGAGAAAAATGCACTAAAAGTAAATTATTCAGTAATGGAGTAAAAAGTAAAAATAATATGTCATCTTAGGGTATATATGTATATATTTCTGAAATATAATTCTTATAAATTTCTTGGAGTCGGAATTGAAATTTTTCCACATTCCTTCATAATAAAAATAGCGTATAATGCCGCCGGAGTGTGCTGTGTACCTTGTAAAAATAATATATAATTTTCATACTTTGAATGCGTTCAAATTCGTGATTATTTGTCGTTTCCACTTTCCTCTTTTTTTTTTTCCTTTTCGATGGTTAATTGATTCTATTTTTAAATCAAAATAAAAAATATTAAATTTTACGAGTTCTATTAATGTATGTTCTCTGGACATTAGTCAGAGGAAATACAGTAGAAAAATTCGTAAAATCTAATATTTATTACTTTGATTTAAAACTAAAATAAATTTTTTTCTTGCTGTTTTCCAATTCACAAATTAACCGAAATTTGTAAAATCAATATTGTCATTTAAAAATAAAGCAATCGGAAAACACCAAGAAGAAACCGAAAATCAAGAAATATTACAATACATCTAAATATTATTTACTTCATAAGAACGAATACATATATACAGATAAACTGCGGAAAAATCATCTACCCACGAAAAGAAATATAAAAGGAAAAAAAAACATTTAAATGCGGAAACGTGACGAATTTTTTCCGAATTCGAAGTATAACAATTTTATTTAGGTATAAACAAAATATGAATTTTTCACTACGTTCCCTGTACTTTTCTGAACGCTACTTTTTTACAAAATATCGAAATTTTCAAAAAAAATTTAAGCTTGTGCATTAATAAACATTTTTAACGTCCGTAGACATAGAATTATACAATATCTATTATAATAAAGCTGTAAGAAAAAAAATTCGTACAGACCGTTTTATAATAGTAACTAGAGTTAATATCGACGTATTTTTTTCGTTAAATCATAAGAAAATTATAAGACCCTCAAAATTTTAAAATTAAAAGCCCCAAATTTCAAAAAATATAAAAATCAAATTTTAAGAAAAAAATGTAAAAAATTCTGCGGTCAGTGCTATATCGATTTTTCTTTTAACCCGCATAATAATAAGGTCTCGAGAATACAGGAAAAAATACAAAATTCGAAAAATGTTGATATATAGGGACCAAAATTTGGATAAATACACGCCTAAGGCGGAAAGACTGGAAACTAAAAAGAAGTCCACTGCTCATTCCATGGTAGCTAGAGGGTCACTTTTGTTTAAATCATGTATTTCAATCGCTAGAGAATATAGGAAAAATACGAGATCCCAAAAATTTTAAAATTAAAGGGCCCACATTTTGAAAAATAATTTAAGCATAAAAATTCTGAAATGATTGAGTGACTTAATATATATTGTGGCTCAGATTCTAATAAGAAAAACAGATTTCATCATTGCATTTAAAAAAATAAATATTGTTAATGTCGTATTTTAAGAAGAATTAAAACTAACATATTCCTCTGACATATATTACCCTCAAAATGTTATATATAAAAAAGTCACTTTTATCACAAAAAATATATTTAAAATATTAAAAATTAAAAATTGCCCACATGTTTCGGAGTCACGTACTCCATCATATAATCATGGCATTGTACGTGACTCCGAAACATGTGGGCAATTTTTAATTTTTAATATTTTAAACATATTTTCTGTGATAAAAGTGACTTTTTTATATATGTATAATATTTTGAAAATAATAACAGAAAGTGGACACTTATAATTTAAATATAAAGAAGCAAATATATTACCCTGTAAGCGGTTTCAGATATTTTAATCTAAACTTTACTTTTTTGATTGACGTATTCAAAATATTATGTGAACGCTGCAGTCTTTATGAAAATTTACAAAGTAAAATAATTTAAAGTCCGAAGGAATTACGCTTGTGCATTAATAGACACATTTTTAACGTCCGTAGACATAGAATTATCTAACATACTCTTATGAATACAGCGTAATATCTTACAATTTGAAAATGGCAGAAAATCATTTTCATACGAGTACATTATATTGACATATCCCATTTTAATTAAAACATATAGAACACGTTGATAATATAGCAAGTGTGTTATAAAGGGATAATTAGCCGAATCAAAAAAGAACAAAAACATCGCAATCGAATTATTGGGGTGAAAAAAATTATATTTACCTCTCGTATCATCTGGATCATTGAAGTATCTGTATAACGTAAACGATCCACACGAGCATAACACATACATCATCGGTTGAAGCGGTAATTTTAAAAAAAGCCTTGAAATAATAATCTGTAATCGAATAAAATAATCCCACTTAATAAATATTCAATTTAAGAAACCTGAATTCCAAACAGAACGAAGTTATGTAAAATCGTAAAAACAAATTAAAATCATCAACCAAATGGAAAAAAGGTAAAGAGACTTACCTGGCACGGCAGACGACGGAGGACTCGCATCGACACATCTTGAGAATATAGACGCGAACGTAGCACGCATCAGCTGTTCAACGGTTCGAATTCGAAAACGGAATGGAGCGATGAAAATTTTCGATCACGAAGTTAACGTAACGAACAATGCTTTTCGAAGGGTCGCATTCGGTAGTCGCGGGCTTCCCGATTACGCAGCCATTTCGAGCGCTATATCGGATGATCGGGCGTTGCCTGCCCATTTTTCTAACCAATAAGAAGCCTCGAAAGGCAGGTAGCGGCGACGGCATGCGTAACGAAAAAATATCGACCTTTTTCGAAAGCAGTACTTGGTTTTACCAATGACCGATGCCGTCTAACCGTTGCCTCTTTTTCCCATTCTCTGCTATAAGGCAATAAAAAAGAATCGGACAACTCCTCCTTTCGTTTTCGTCCATCAATTCCTCCGACACAAAAGCGTGTTTAAATTACGGTGACATTTCGTATTTTCCCGTAGAAAATAAGAAAAAAAAGGCGTAACACATCATTTTATCGTTTTTTTGTTTTTTTTTTGAAATAGAATTTAATCTTTATTGCCGACGACGAATGGTTAATGTGACTCGTACAACCTTTTATTTTCATTTTATTTTATATTTTCCCGTACTTGAAAGACGATAAAAATCAATAAACGAACAAACATTTTTCTTTCTTCTCTAACGACGCTGCAGCCCGCGAAGAATTAAAATAGTTTTTATTTAAAAATTTAAAAACGGGCCATGTGGGATACTTAGAAAAAGCACAGTTCCTCTGAGACACATTTTGACATTCGGTTGATTCATTTTCCGGCTAAATCACGACGTTACCAACTGAAATAAATTATGCCCGGTTCATGAAGCTTAGACGGGGATGATCTGCAGTATTTTAATTTTAAATAAAATTTATTATTTTCTGGGCATATTTCGTTATACCGCATGAATAATTAATAAAAATTTCACAGTTGCGAATTATTATCGTCTGTCTAAATTACAACTGAATCTTCTAGTTAATGACCGTAATTCGGTTTCTTCTTTTCTACTACATACAGTTGAAATGATGTTCGTGTTTTTATCTAATGTACGTAAGTGTCGGTTTAAATATTACTATTTCAATTAAATAGTACGGCTTCCAATTTGCCGGACCAGCACGATGGATTAGGCCAATTTAGATACCACCAGCGAGTTACCTACATTCAGCAGTGGATCGAAGTTGACATAATATGTGATCGTGTAACGTGATCGTAAGTTTACAGATTATATAACCCAGCGCGTTAACGGCGATATATGGCAATTTTTGTTTTTCATTGATTTTTATAATTTTAATGCGATTGCTGGGGATCAGCTGAATTTTAACTTTGAAACTATTAGACACACACACACATGTGGAACAAATAATACGAGTACGCGAGACAGTTCAAATAGCTAACTGCACGTATCAGCACGTAACAAAAAAAATCCAAAAATCGGTATTGTAAATTCAGGCAAAATTTAATTCTAGCATGACGATATAAAAGTAAGCTAGAATTGACTCTACTCCGCAAACAGGAAGACCAGCGAAACTTTCTATACTAGAGAGGCGATTCATGATAGATACGAGAATCGGGAAAAAAGTTTCACCGTAAAAACTATCCATAAAATGTTGAAAAAGAACGAGTATAATTGTGAAGAACTCTATAAGAAATGAACCTTGAGACATTTCTAAAGGAAGTAAAGTATAAACGCTTAGAATCTATAAAAAAAAAGAAAGTTGTACGCTAATACATTATACGTTATCTTTACCGATGATGATCTAGCTGCACATTGTCGGAAGCGATAGCGAACGAAGAAAAGTTTGGCGCAGACCTTGTACAGAATAATTCTTAGAATCAAAGGAATTTTGCGACCACTAAAGGAAGCGTGTTGCGTCTTTTTCGAAGAGTGCTTAAACTAGGTATATCGAAGTTGTTTAAATTTTAGAAGGATAATGATCCGAAGTTCAGAAAACGTTTAGTTTGGAACTGTGCAAAAGCGTTAGAATCGGGGCAATCACTTGACATGGTAGTTACTCGAATATATAATTTTTAAATTCTCAGTTTACTCCCGGGTTTCCGATCCACTGATTACTAGAATTATACAAAAAGAAGAGTGGATTTTTTTTTTTTGTTGCTATTAGTAATATTCAACCGCCGGAACATCGTATTTTATATGAACAAAACAGAGAACTTCGTAATTTACTCTTGAGTGTATGAAGTACATTAAAAATTTTCGCTTCGAATGATTTTTTCTTATTAAAAATATCGCCATTTTTGGCTATTTTTACGTTTTTTTCTCGTTTTTACAACAAAATTCCCGGCTTATTCCCGGTTAGGTGACCAACTAATTTTCATCTTAAATCGGAGTTTCGTGAATTTTTTTTTCATCCGAGTAATCCGAAAAGTTGGTGTTTGATTGTAGCCTGATTAAGGACTTTTAGGATTACTCGGATAAAAAAAAAATTCACGAAACTCCGATTTCAGATAAAAATTAGTTGAAAGAACGTTTTACGGAAGAAAATTTCGCCGGAGACTGCCTCAATAAGTTGGTAGTTCCGTCGATTAATCGCTTGGAGCCGTTATCGAGGCTAAAACATTCGGAATATTAATGCATTTCAATTTGGCTCTTTGATTGTTTTTCTATTGACGTATTTAGCGTGAATTTTATGATTTCCGAATGATATTTTTGTTGCTCGTTTTTTTTTTCAAGGTGATATTTTATCAAGGTCTTCCACGAGGTTCCTTTATTTTAATTCTATTCTTTTTAATAATTTATATTAATGCGGAAGAGGGACCGTTATATAATTTTAATATTACCCTGAAAATAAGAATTTATTTCTTATTCGCAAACTGTATCCGTCTTCTTTTCGTAAATCGTTTCGGAATGAATAAAATTAGTCTGCGAACGGCGGTAGGCACGCATAAACTTTTAAAAGCGATATTTTATCAAATACACTCTTTTACATGGACATCTCCAGAAATCATTTTCTCCAACGGGGCGCAATAAAATTACAGGCAAACGTGCGATAGTAGAAAGGAATGAAAAAAGAAAAGTGTAATAGCGGCAAAAGTCGTATGTCGGAATTAAAAAAAAAAAAAGACGAACAAGATTGCTACGCGAAGTTAAGATAGAAGATGCAACATAAGCTAAAATTAAAAAGGGTCGTCCATAGAATCGCCTAGTCTTCTTACAATAACGTTTCCTCCTTTGTATTTATCCGGGCTCGGAATGGAATGTTGAGGAATTCTTACTTAACGAAATTTTTCATCACTGCACTATAATACACCATTGCTACACTACAGCATGCAACTTAACTACGCATTCGGAGACGTTTAAAGTATAACGAACTCGCAAAATATTAACAGTCGCATCAATTTTTGAAATAATTCACCGAATTAGGTAAAATTACGAAAAATAAAGCTAAAACATTACCGTCACATCTAGGTAGGCATCGACAAGTCAGTTACTCTGGTCGCTGCTCCTACTGAAGGTTTAATTAAATTTTCCGACACCATTTAATCCTCAGGAGGACCCCCCTCCTGAAAAAAAAAAAAAAAAAACCTATTGGGCGATATAGAAGAAAAAGTAGAACTAATATTAACTGGCAAAATGTAACAATGTAGTTTTAGTTGTTGCGAAATGTATTTAACAAAAAATTTTCCGTACAGTAGTAACCTATATTTTACTTTAAACAGGAACAAATTTTTTATACAAGAATCTGATTATTCTAGAGATCTGGAGTTTTAACAATTTCAGAAGCGGTTTTAGTTGACTTACAAGAACAATAACATTTCTATTATTAGTATTATTTTTTTTTTACTGAAGAAAATTGCTAAAAATTAACGTAATAAGGCATAGACTGCAGGTTGCCCCTGGTCCTCTGTGCATTTTTTGGATATCACAAAAAAGTACCTGTATATAAACCAGCTTGTACACATCATGACTAACAGCTTGTGATTTCGGATATCGATCATGATGTAGTAAACTGTATATATTGTAAATATCTGATTCGAATGAAAAAAAAAGTCCAGCATTAAACGAAAACACACTGATGAGGCTTGATCGATAAAATTCAAGATTGTTTTTTGCATAGACGTCATTTGCACTCTTTCTTCTCTTTAAAATTTAATAAAACACAAATCGTAAGCTTCGAGCTCAAAATCGGAAAAAATGGGGAAAAGCCTACGTCCGAAAGTGGACTGATATACATAGGTTGAAGAAGAAGAAGAACCTTCTTTATTGACTATATAGAAAATAGTGTAATCTCGTTTTAAATATAATATTGTAGTATATAAATTTATTGTTTGTCAACATAAAACGTTAACATCATAAAATTTTGATCATTAAAAATATTTCTTTATAAATTTTTTTTTCTTTCAATATATTTATTTATTGTCGCTCGACAATAGAGCCATTTGCGACGAATATATTACATCTTAACAGTTAACTTATCTAGATAATATTATACATATTTACATTTTTTAGGTATGTTAATACATTTTCAAAATTTAGTCTATCGTTGTAAAGAAGCTCTAGTATATAAGTTTTCCTACCATATTTCGTTTAAATTCCGTTTCTTTTTTTTGTCTTTTCTTATTTCACCTGGACTAATTCAATAATACCCTTTTAGCTATACAGCTACTGAGAATAGAAATTAGATAATTATTTACTGACTTTTAGTTATGAAACTAAACACTGTTCTACCGTGCCGAAAACTAGCAATATACTTTTAAACACACCAAACGGCTGAAATATCGCCTTCAAGTCCATAGCTAAAGAAGGAAGAGGTTACGGGGTTTCCAACCAAGCGACCTTACGAAATTTCTAAAATATTTTTTATAACAAAGTATAAATTAAATAAGACTTACACCATGTAAAATATAAATTTAATACAATACAGAAATGAAATTATAGAGAACGGTTGATATAAATCCGTAAATGTAATTCAACTGCTGGAATGACATAAACATACTTATAGCGAACAGAAAAATTCCTTCTTTTTTACTAATAAATTAAAGAATTCTTCGACTTTTTTTTTTTTTTTTTTTTTTTTTTACTGTTCCGTAAACGTAGAACATTAACTGAATAAATAACAGATTCTATCGAATAATTATTTTTCGCTTTTTAATGTATTTTTATTAAACAGTGTCCGGAAAACCTTTAAATGTCGCTATTTTTTTTTTCTTTTACATTTCACAATTTTTAGTGTGACAACTTGAACTCTTTTTTTCAAAAAATCGACTTTTTCAAACACCGACAAGCTTGCAAATAATTCTATGAAAATTCATTTTCATTATTCAAAACTACACGCTCGCTTGGTAATTAACATCGTTAATACCTTAATTTTTTCAGGTTACGTATCTATGGTAAACTGATGATAGTATTTTAATTCAGTCGTATCAGTTGTATTAAAAAATTATCCGAAGAAATCGCATTTTTTTTTTTTAACGTTTATTTTAACGACTATTGCGTATTTTTGTTAATCGATTTTCATCGGTATTTACGTGGGGTACTATCGCTAAATGGTAGAATCGTTAAAACCGTTCCACATGAGTGTTATAAGCCAACAGACAAAAACAAAAAACATAAACGACGAACGCGTATCTTTTGGAAAGTCGATAATAATAACAACTGAAACAGATAATGATTTTGTTGTTCAAGAATATAGAGTAGTTTTGAAACATCAAAAGAATTTTCAAACTCGGTCCAAGGGAGTTTTTTTAAATGAATCTCGAAGAAGCGAAGTGAATCCTCTTTGCGTGTGTATGTATGATACACCGTATAATACACTGATTATAGCGCAGAGCAAATTTAAAAAAAAAAAGATTTTTTACCTAATAGCAGTTTTTATCAATCTTTTTTTATACCTTTTCGAATAGAAATAAGACTGTACCTAAACAGGACCACCACACTGAAATACGGTACTGGTACTGCACAGTAAGCAAATTAGCAAGTGGCTCGACGATGGTACAGGGTAAGCTGGTAACAAACCCTACACAGTCTATTAGCGACGAATTCGTCCGATTCACAGCTGTCCGTCTTGTTCCGAAAACGCGGGATTTTACACACAGATCTACCCGCAGCTCACCGCCACTGCACTTAAGTACCCGTAGATTCGATACGTACCCGCTGAAGGTCACGTCAAAACACTTACATTACCAGTCACGTAGACAGATTCGCCTACACAGCCTTTACCCCACCAGAGTTGATCATCATTTTCAATTTCAGCGGAGTAAGCGTTCTGGATACGCTCAACAACACCATGATTAAAAGACGTCTCAGAAATCGGAATAAAATGCAATATAACTAAAAATTCTTTTTAAATCATCATACCGCTGAACTCTAACATTAATGTATCGGTAAATACAATGAATTACGATCATTAAACGAAACAGTGTAATCATTTATTAATGTAAATTTTAAAAAACATGTGTATGTATACCGTAAATCTTCTAACAGACATATTTAAAAATGAAAAATAATAAAACAAACGACGCAACTACAACGAAAAGAAAAAGCCTCTACAAATCCCAGTTCGGGATAATAGGTCGAGATGAAGCGAAATTATGCTTATTTGTAATAATAGTAATGGTCGTGTGTCATTGGTAAAATATAAAATTTTCAGATAATCTGAAGGAGTTTTTATTCCATTTTTCTTGTAGGTCAATGTTGTCGTTGCGATTGGTTGAAAACTACTGGTCTTTGATGAATTTTTCTATACAAATAATGCCACAAATTTTCAATCGGATTACGGTCCAGTGACATTCAGGCGGTGTTTCCAATACTTTTATATAACACAACCTTCGTCGTTTTATACGCTTTGTGTTGTCAGTCATTATTTTGATATAACCTAAAACGAACTTAAAATGACAAATTCTTCAGCGCTTTGACAAAAAGATGTTTTTACAATTGTTGCGTATAATAATATCTGTTGTCTTATTGGCCTTTATAAATACCGACGCTGACCAATACCATTTACAGAAAAATACTTCCACACGATAATTTCCACCACCGTGTTTCACAACTGTATTTTAAATATATCTCATTTCCAAGTGTGTATTTGGTTTTCGTCAAATTTGTTTTTTCTTCCAGAAATATTAAATTTTAATTCGTCAATAATGTCCCTTCAAAACGTTTCATCCGCCGAACTATACTTTTCAGTAAAATCGGGACGCTTTTTTTTTTTTTTTTTTTGCAATGAAGTGATGTGGATTATGACGATTATTTTTAATAATTCCACCGATTGGTTGGCCAAAAATTTTTTTCCGAATCCTACGTACGGCTTAGCAGCACATTTTAGGACACTTATTTCCAGATTTTTTATTATCATTTGGACGACAAATCGTTTACCTGGAACATGGAGCTATTTTAAATGCGTTCACTCTTAATTCAATTCTGTTTTCTTTTTTCGAAAACATTTAATTATGTTATAAACTATTGCTTTTTGACAAGTTCAACAAAAAAAATATTTTATCACTTGATATACCTTTTTCACGATTCGAAATTATCGATCTTTTTGTTTTGTTTTTTTTTCAAAAGACACAATCCGTGATTTGCATGGCATTACATTAGTAAGAATATATTAAAAAGTCACCGTTATTTAGCACTTTTGTAACCGTTTAGTTTACCAGCCATACGGACCCGGCTAAATGTGAATTATCTCTACGAGACTGGAAACTCGCCTCGGATTCTTCTTTAGGTTCCTAATCCAGAATTCAAAAACTTGTCGGACTCCCTGGACTCCTTCGATGATCTAAAACTGATCGTAGCTAAACTTTACGAGAATTAGGCTTTTGTTGTGGTCTCTTCGGTAACCGTTAAGATGAAAAAAGGAAAAAGTAAACGTTATCAAACACAACGAAACTACCGAACGATTTATTGCAACATATGCGGATGCGTGATTCCTCTCGCAAAATATTACCGCGGACATGGGGGGCTCGAGTATCTCTGTCAGCGTATTAGCGAAATCCGAAATAAATGCTGAAAAATAAAGAAATAAAAAGGATAGTCAACAGCCGCGAATGGGCACGGAATGAACTTTTCAAAATAAAAAAAAAAAACGCGTCTATTCTTTTTATTACAAAATAAACGATTTTCACAAAATACAAAAGTAAAAAAAAATCAAAAGATTTTAACAGGTGTTTTTGTATACGGACGAAACCGCGGGAAACAGCGAGTATTTAACGAAATTACGAGTGTTCGAGTTGGTTCTTATTCGTATTAGTAACATTGTTTGCACCAATCTTGTTTAAGAATAATCCTAATTAATCTTTAAGTGTTTTACCCTGAAAATTATCTTTTATCGAATAATTGCTTTTTTACTACTTTTTAGTACATTCTCATTAAATTCGTAGAGTAAATCTTGAAGTCGGTAGTTTTTTTTTTTTTTTTTTTTGGAAATTAAATATAAATAAAAATCTGCAATGAATAAGCAGCTGCGAATTAGGCGCAGCAGTTAAACGTGGTGAAAAAATGATGAAACATTCATTTAAAAAATTCTACATAAACTTTATGAAAACAATACGACAGGTTGGTCAGAATCGCCATAAGCTCTTGGTTATCAGTATAACTGAAAATAACCTATGTGTCTGCAATGCTATTTTGCTCCGTATGCAGTGAAACGCGACTAATCACACCACACAAATTTTAACACCGTCTTCATTTAAAAAAAGCCCGATAGTATTTGGTTAATTAATTTGTTTAGTGAATTTTACGTAAAACATTAAAAATTTTCTAAAATTTTAAATTTTTTATAAAAAAAAAAACGGTGCAATCGGGAAGAAAATAGTATTGCAGATAGACTTTAAATAGATTGGTACCCTTTAGGAAGACAATGGAAGGTGAAGTGCAATCCATTACTGTTTCAACGGTGTGCTAACAGGAAACCAGTACGTTTCCCGAAAAAAAAAAAAAAGAAAGAAAAACAACGAAGCAATAATAAAACATATACATATAAGCCGTAACAAGCGACGCTAGGTGTATTCCGGTCCACTGGCGTAAAATATGCGATGGGTCTTATCGATGTGAGCAAGTAGTCAACACAGGCGAAATAGATGATTGGCATAAAACCTAGCAACGGAATGAAAAAAGAAATCTCAAATAATGTAAGAATACTTCTTTTTTAAGCGGACAAATTAGAAGACTATTGGTATACAGGAAACGTGAGGGATAGAAAATGGAAACTTCAGTTCAAAAGACCGCAGAATTATATATATATATATATATATGTAGTTGCAAAAAAAAGTCTGCGAATGATAATCATTAAAGGCAACATTACAAATGTCGTGTAGATAGTAGACTATTTATGGTTAAAATAAAAACTGTAAATTTAACAATTATGTACCAGTATATTTTTCTACGTGGTAAATAAAAGTATTCCGATACAGCGGTAAAATTATATAATAATAGCTAGATTTTTTTTTTTTTTTTTTTTTTTTACCCCAAACTGAGAATTGGTGATAGTAATTCTACCGGACAATAGTCTAATTAAGTCGAATTAAGTAGGGTAATACAAGAAATATTAATTAAACAGAGAACTGAATACAACAAAATTACACTTCTTATATTAACAAAATATATTTTAAATTCAATGATTGGGAAGAGGGCACATAAAATACAACTAAGAAAAAGCCCATTTAATAATTTCATTTTACGCGATAAATAATTTAAAAAGTAAAATTAATATCTCGTCAGTGGATAATACAAAATACAATATGGGAGATATCCACACGGCATGAGAGGTCCCTAAAAACCGCACATCTGTTGATGTCAAACCGTTTACAGTTGAATGATAAATAACTAATACCTTCTCTAAAATGTAACGTGTGAAATGAATATTGCAACTTAGACAACGGTAGATACTAGAAAAGTTAAAATACTATCCCGGAATTTCCTGGCTTAAACATAACCGCCACAGATTTACGTGTGAAATAAACGTGAGAAAACTAAGGTGTCGACGGAAGAGATAACTGTACCACAAATATTTATTCGAACACTGTAATTGTTGCATACATCACCGTTTTGTTATTTCTTTTGAATAAATGGGAATAACTGCGCAATCAATTTTTTCACATCTAATAAAATTGCACGGTGACTGGGAATCGAGCAAAACTTAATGACTCCTTGTGTTTTGAAATATTAGAACAAGCTTTTTTGATCTGATAAATTGTTGGTTGACAACTATATATCGGAATTTACTACTTCGAAGTAACAAGAAAGAGCTCTTAAGCGGGTATAAACGAAAAGATTAACGCACTTAAAAAGTGGTAAATGTACCATATTTTTATGTACAAATATTCTTGTAGTCGGTGTATAACTCT
This sequence comes from Icerya purchasi, assembly GCA_039619475.1. NCBI lineage: Eukaryota > Metazoa > Arthropoda > Insecta > Hemiptera > Monophlebidae > Icerya > Icerya purchasi. The sequence continues at coordinate 291,872,893 of CM077116.1, read as the reverse complement.
ATGTCACAGGTTACTGATGCAATGTATTATAAATAAAATTGTTTCAACTTGTACATGTTCAAATCATTTTCAAAATGATTGCTCTCTTTGAAACACCATTTAAACGCAGACATCTTCAGTACTGTCGAAAATTTAAAGTTTATTACAATATCTACTCACAAAAAGTCTGCCTTTTTCAAAAGAACATTATTATAGTCAAGAAAATTGAACAATAAGGTGGATGAAGAAAAATCGATATGTTGTTACCGTCAAAACCATGTTAGAGTAAAATTAGCGAGTAAGATTGTAGAACATATAAGCTGGATTTTTTTTGCGCATACATTAGTTAATAATTAGGTTCTTTATAATGACAAAAATATTATTGTCACCGTTATGAAAAACAGAAAAATGGGGAAGTAACTCATTAAAAAAAGGGTCACTAAAAAGCAAACAAAAAGTACAAGAATAACGTAAAAAGACACTATCAACATCGAAACAATACTGAAATAACTAGAGAAGGGCGCACCGGTTTTGCGAGCCAAATTCCTTATTTTCACATGATTGATGACTTTAAATGACGAAAATGATTTTACGAACAAGAAGTAAATTTTTCTCTGGCAACAACGCATCCTATCGCGGTATAGCGAATCGTAGATGAAATAGGAAACTAGCGAGCAATTTTAGTTAATGATTATTCAGCATATTACAAATCGAAAGGAGTTCGGGTTTCAACAAACGGCATACCACACATAAACATAATACTTTCACACATCGATATTCACTCATCTATCCGACTTGGAGCAAAATTACTATCGCTTCGTAAATACGTATATACTTTTTTTAAATTCACGGCAAAATCTCTCGCGATATCCAGATAAAGATCTATTTATTCCATTTGGTTGTACATATGCGCTGATAACTTCACCATGCACTTTTTACACTGTTAATGTTATAGGTTAATATTAGATTAATTAAATAAGTTAAATGAATTTAAATATTATTTTAATCAGTAGGGGGAATATGAATTTAGTACATAGTGTAATTACAAATAAAAAAATCGTGATAACAAAAATAACGTAACAGTTAAGAATTAAACATGTACCACAAACAATTGTGGTGAGAGTTTGGAAACAAACGTAGAGGCAACCAAAATATTTTTTTGTTTTTGTTATTCATTACATTTATTTCGTCTTCTTTATTTTATTTCCCATACTTGATACGTAGCATATTGGTGCATAGTACCGTTAATTTTGCTCGTTTCAATGTTAATTTGTTTTTTGTTAATTTTATTTACATTTTTTAATTATTTCTTTTCTATTATATAATTTTTTTAAATTTAGTCTCGTTTTAATTTTTTTTTGTCACCTTCACGATTATCTGATCAGCCGAACTTTTTGTTACAAACAACTCTTTTCAGGGCTACTTTTGTGTTACTTTACTGAAATATTTTTCGTTGTATTTTATTAAATACTTTGTTCCGCTCGTAGTACAAATATACCCATTAAAAGCATGCACAAAAAAAAGTAAACACTTAACATTAATTTTTTGCAGTCAGCATCGAATTCAAATTGCAACAATAATTAAAAACTAATAAATGAGTACATATAATAATATAATTGTTCACTTTCTGTAAGCTAAATAATGAACATTTACTCCAATTTGACTTGTTGCCGGTTTTGAAAAGTTAATGTTGTTGAAGAATAATCATAAGATTGTTAAGTATATTACCCTGAAGTGTATTACCTTTTATCTAATTACTTTTTACTTTCGGTGCATTTGCTTTTTTTAACTTTTACAACAAACTTTGAAGTCGATATCACTTTTTTACCGGGTGGTACACTTTTGCATGAACGAAATCTGCATAGTTATACGTAACCAAATACAAAATAAATAAATAAATAAAACAAGTTCAGTCAAGCATGATGTTTTATGCGCTCAAGATTACTCCGTATGTTAATTTATAGGTAACTATAATATATGTTTACATAATGCTAAATTCGAAGAAATTTGATTTTTCTGCTGCAAAGAGAAAGAGGAACGTAATTTTTTGCGATTTTTCGAAATTATCGCCATCTCGAAAATTTCGTTAAGGAAATGAAATACGGTTTCGTTCCCGACAAATAGTGATCTCTCAATTGATATATCACAAGAACGGTAACAAAAATTTTTTTCAAAATTTTAGTGATTCCGCGCCCCTTGGAGTCTAATTTTTGCTATGGAAACTCGGATGCTGGGAGCTAGAAAAATATGGGGGATCTACATATTTTTAACCTTGTTCAAAATTTTTAACTATGATACTCGCGTCGTCCAAAAAGGGACATACTTCATCTTTCGTGAACTTTTCGTCAATTTCAAAAGTTTCGTTAAGAAAACGACTTATGGGTTCGTTCCCGTCAAACAGCGATCTTTCCAACAATACATCACATGCCCGGAAAATAAATAATTTTTTTCAAAATTTCGAGCTTTCGGCACCCCCAAGATGGTATAATTTTAAAGCTGCATACCCGGATGTTCCAAATTACACAAATATACGTGGAAGCCTAAATTTTTAATCGCGTTCAAAATTTTTAGCAATAATACTCGCGACGCTAGGGGGGGACGTAATTTTTTGAGCTTTCTTGAACTTTTTGGCAACTTTGAAAATTTCGTTAAGGAAATGAAATATGGTTTTGTTTCCGACAAATATCGATCTTTTCAACAATATATCATATGCCGGGGGGAAAAATATTTTTTTCAAACTTTTTGAGCTTTCGGTGCCCCAAAGATCTGAATATGAAGTTGGAAGCGAATTTGGCCTTTAAAGGTTTATCTAGTAATGAATTATGATTTTTTAAGTGATTTTTGAGGTAGTTTTAAATACCGTATTATATATTCTTGACGGTTTTTTGGGTTTTTTGCAGTCCAAAGTAATCGGTCATCTTGAAATTATAGATCGTTTTAAAGGGAATTTTAATTGTAATTTATGTTCCAAATTTGAAGTTTATAAGTCAAACCGTTCGTGAGTTATTGCATATTTTAATTAAATAGTTTTGTCATTTCTCAATCAGCTTATTAGGATTCGGTACATTATATATATACGGAATCCCAAAAAGCTTACGTGCACATATTCTTTATAAATGAGACCGAATTGTGGAAATTTTAAAAATCATCGCCGAAATGATGCTTAAATACTATTTCATGGTATCAAAATTTGTCAAATAATATTGTCAATTTATAAATTTTAAGAATTATTTTCGTGTTGATAGTTTAAATTTATCATTTAATTAATATAATAACAAAAAAGAATGTCATCGTATTAAATAATATTAATTAGAAAATAAAATGTATAAATTTTAAAAAAAGTTTAATACAAAAATAATTATACACCGGTTGGGTTTAAACCAAGTTTTTCTGCAACACTTTTTTGAATAATATATCACTACATAGCTTTTAATTAAGTTGAATAATTACTAAATAATGAATAACGAATAATGGTTAATGTATGATTGACGAATAATGATTAACGTATGATTAACGAATAATGATTAATGTATGAATGACGAATAATGAATAACGGATAAATTAATCATTATTTATTTGCGCGTTATTCAAATAATTTATTCGTTATTCGGTTATTCGAATAACAAATGCCCAACTCTGTTTCCAAGTGGCAACGAAAATATTCGGACGCGTACGTACGTTGAGCAGTAATTGGATTTTTCCATGAGACAACGATGCGCGTTCATCGGGGGTGAGTCATTTCATACCAAAGGCAACCTGTTCAATGAACCGTTGATTTTTTTGACATTTTACATTCGTGTTTACGTTCGGTTTAAAAATTATTTGACAAAAAAATGCCTCGTAAAGGCAATATCTCGTCTTTTGAGCAACTACAGTTGATGATTCGTAATCATAGTAAAAGATTTTCTGTTCGTAAAATTTCGATGTTATTAAATATGAGAAAAAGCACTGTCGCGGCGACATCATTAAACGTTTTGAAAAAGAAGATACTCGATTCCACAAACAGGTCGGCCACAGAAATTGTCAACACGTGATCAGTGGTTCATAAGAGGCTGGTAAAGAAAAATCCAGCAGTTAGTGCGCCAAAATTATCCTACGAAACTACTCGAAAGACTTAATATTGAAGTTCACCCACAAACGATACGTCAAACAATTAAAAAGAACGACTACAATTCGAGAGTCGCGCGAAAAAAACCTTTAGTCAGTGAAACAAATCGAAAAAAACGTTTCAACTTTGCAAAGAACCATGCTAATCGTGATGTAAATTTTTGGAAAATTGTGATTTTTACCGACGAAAGTAAGTTCAATGTTTTCAGAAGTGACGGGCGTCTAAAATTTTAGAGGAAACCAAATACGGAGCTTAAAAAGTATAACCTGAACGCGACAGTCAAACATGATGGAGAAAATGAATGCGGATATAGTATACGTCGACCTTCTGAAAAGAACTTTGAAATCTAGTGTCGAAAAATTGAGTCTGGAAAACAATTTCAAGTTCTACCAAGATAATGACCCTAAACATAAATCGTACAAAGCGCGGTCGTGGCTATTGTACAACTATCCGAAGGTCACGGAAACACCACCCATTGCACCGAACATCAATCCCATCGAAAATTTGTGGGACCACTTGGATCGAAAAATTCGGGGAACTAATATTAGAAGTAAAACATAGCTCAAAATAATTGTCGAGCAAGAGTGGCGAAAAATTTCACTCGAGTTTACAGAAAAATTAGTTGAATCGATGCCCCGGAGGATGAATGCTGTTATTCAACAGAAAGGGTTAGCAACAAAATATTAAAGGCGATGTTAAAATTTAATTTTTGAGTTTTATCGAAGCTGTCCAAATATTTTTGTTGCGCCTTAAATAGACTATTTTTATTTTGTTTCAAATTTCCGCTTATTATTGTCATTGTGCATCGAAAGTTTTTTTTATCTCTATTACCTAATGCTCTGATGAATAAAAATACATTAACAAAGGAACCGAAGTTGTTTTTCGGAAATTTTAAATTAAATCATTTTATAATGTAAAAGGAATCGGTATTGGACGTTGTAGATAAATATTATTTTAAGCAGTACAGAGAATATAAATTTATTACATGGTAATTACTAATAAAAAAATCGTGATAATACAAGTAACGTAACAGTTAAGTATATTTGGAATGTACCGCGAGAAATTGTGGTGCGAGTTTGAAAAGAAACGTAGAGGCAACCAAAATATTTTTTTATTATTGTTATTCATTTCATTTATTTTATTTCAAATATTTTATAACATTAGTATGCATAGTACTGTTCATTTTTCTCGTTTCATTATTAGTTTATTTTTTGTTAATTTCCATTTTTTAATTATTTCTTTTCTATTATATAATTTTTTTTATTTAGTCTCGTTTTAATTATTCCTTCTGTTTCTTTTCTGTTATCTTCACGATTTCCTGATCAGCTGAACTTTTTATTAGAAACAACCCTTCTCATCAGGGCTACTTTTGTATTACTTTACTGAAATTTTTTCTTTTCGTTGTATTTTATTAATTATTTTCTTTCGCTTGTGGTACAAATGTATGTCTATTAAAAACATGCACAAAAAAAGTAAACGATTAACTTTTTTGCAATCAGCATCGAATTCAAATTGCAACATTAATTAAAAACTTATTAATGAGTACATGATGTTCCATGCGCTCACGGTTACTCCGTATGTTAATTTATAGATAACCATAATATTTATATTTACATAATACTAAATTCGAAGGAATTTGATTTTTCCGCTGCTGCGAAGAAGAGGAACATAATTTGTGGCGATTTTTTGAAATTATCGCCATCTTGAAAATGGAATACGATTTTGTTTCCTATAAATAATGATCTCTCAATTGATATATCACATGACCAAAAAAAAAAAAAAAATTCAAAAATTTCGAGTATTCCGCGCCCCTCGGGCGGGGTCTAATTATGACGTTGGAAACCTAGACGTTCCAAACTAGAAAAATATACGAGAATGTATGTACATTTTTAACCTTGTTCAAAATTTGTAACTATAATACTCGCGTCGTCAAGGAAGGGACATATGTCATCCAAAAGTTTCGTTAAGGAAATGTCTTCTTATGGTTTCGTTCCCGTCAAATAGCGATCTTTCCAACAATGTATCACATGTCCGGAAAAAAAGAAATATTTTTTTCAAAATCTTCGAATTTTTAATTGGAAACTCGGATGTTATAAACTGGAGAAATGCGGAAGTGCATATTTTTTGCCGTGTTCAAAATTTTTAGCTATAATACTCGCAGCATTCTATTTTCGTTCTGGCTTTTGTTTATTTTATTAATTTTATCATTTTGCTAGTTCTTCATTACTGTTTTTAATAATCTCTTACCAAGTGTATTCCAGAGTTGTCGTCGTGTTAAACGTTAATTTTTTTTTTTTTTTATTTTCAGAAATGTGCGATAACTGTGTCTTTGATTTAAATTTTGCGAAAGTTCTCTGTATACTACAGAAGCAGCTTCTTTTATATGGCCAATATTTTGTTTATCACGAATTTACCAATATACACTAATATGGATTACTTTTGGCGTTATTTTTCGACGGTATTTGAGCGATAAATTAACTTTCGGTCATTTTGTTTAACTTCTCTCTTTCAGATATCGTTTTTTTAATAATATTCCAGCTGTTGCCGGCCAAAGCGAATACGCTTAACAGGCAGAAATCATAATTCCTATTCTACGATCGAATGCCTGCTTCGTCAGGGTAGAGTTGTCTGTGCACGTGCTCTTGAGCGAGAAGCTGGCAATACAAGAGTGACTCTTATCCACCACAGATGCGCACCAACCACCTATTACCATATTAAACGGCACAGAGAGAGAAGAAAGTGCAAATGGGGCGTTTTTCGTGACAGGAGAATAGCGTATTGTACGTTTTGATCGTGCTAAGCGTCTAGATCTCCGTGCGCAGTCGTTCATTCTAGTCTCTTATCGCTAATTAAAAGCCGCGTTGCGCTTTTTCAACCTACCTACACGGCATAATGCTTGTTTCGGCACGCCTTTTAGTTTAGCGTCAGTAAAATAAAGTGTAAAAGGTCTACCTATTTTTTCTGCCCGACTGTGTAAAAAATTTGTCGACGAAGAAAAAATAAAAATTAACTGACTAAACTAAACCGGTTAACGATTACTGCGCCCCGATGAAAAAATATTGAATAAATAAATAATTGCTTCCCGTCACATAAGGTTTTTCCAACTATGAATTTCAGTTATCGCTCTCTCTTTTGGCCTTTATTTGCGCCCAATATTCCTTCATTCGTTCACTACTATTTTTCTTTCTTTCCAGCGTCCATGATGTACCTTTTCGTATTTTCGGTTTTTCTTTTAAGCCTTATAATATAACTAAAAGTTCGTACTACCGTTATCGGTCTAGAAAAATAAATAGAAAAATGAATATATATATGTATATATTTTTTTAAATCGTATTGTAGTTACAACACTTTTAAATTTATGATGAAAAATTGCAATGCCGATTAGAAATTAAAGAAAGCTTGAAAGAAAAGATTTTTTATATCATGCGATATTATAGCGTGGCTGTGAGATGAGTCAATCGCGACATTCAAATTGTGTAAATGACATAATTTGAATTATATAAATTATTACTCATAGATGCAGTAAAATTATATCATTTTAAAAAATTGCCAACACGGCTATAAACTTATTACTGTAGGTGTAGTTACGGAGAAATATAAAATGGAGAAACGCAAAATGTTAAAAAAAAAAAAAAAATGAAAAGTGGTGTCTAGACACCCGGTAGGAACGAAGTTCCTTTCAATACAAGTATAAAGTCATTCATAAAGTATACGATAAAAAATGACACAATATATAAATCCCGTATGAATTAAAACAAAAACAAGAAATAAATCCCGTATGAAATAATTAAAAGAAAAACAATAAATAAATCATCAGACTCGTTGTAATGAATAGATGAGAACATTTTATTAAAGAAACTACATGTCGAATTTCACGACTTGCTTTTCGGTTTACCGGTGGATATGTGAGTAGTTTATACATGTAGGATAAGTTCCATTGCAAGCATAAGCCAATGTTCTCACTTACATTTCGCTTGCGTATTCACAGTTCAAAATTGATTTATAGTGAATTTATGTACATATTTATAAGCTTAACCGTTTAATGTGCGTTCATTAATTATAGTAGATTTATTGCGAAATATCGAAATACTCATATATTGTAATTATAATTAAGCACACTATTGTTATGATTATTTTTATACAATTATTCATTTTATTTTTAGTTTATATATACATGGGATTTAGTTGTGCTAAATATAACAGTGTTGATAGTATAGTACTTTCAGTCGCTTCAAGTAACTGTTTAGATATTGTTATATCCATGTAAATAGTATGAGTTGGTGTGTGAATGGTAGAGTGGCTGCTTGATTGTAAGCACATTTGAATTTAAATGTATGATTGAGTGCATTTGTGCAATAAATTTAAGATTATAAATTGTTACAGAATTGTAAACATTGTTGTAATTTATGAGGAAGAGCATGCTTTTCATTTCTTTTATTTTATTTGTTATTAATTTTAAAATTAAGATAGTTATTCCAGTTATATTAAATAAACTTATACGACCATATAACGGCCACTGTAAATAAAAGAATTTTTTTTTTTTTTGTTAATGTTAATCCTCATAGCTCGCACAGCTGCTATATATACAGGTAGTGTAAATTGTAGTAAAAAAAAATAAATAAAAAAAAATTGAAAATATATTAATTACAGTCAAGGGGCGGCCAAGGCTATACTGATAGTAGAGAAATTAAAGAGAAAAAAACAAACTGAGAGATCATCGTGGTGATTTTAATATTTTGGCGTTGCAACAGATATTTGCTAGCGTAGTAAAGAGAATAATCTGTGTCCGAAGTATAGCAACAAGGTTGCAAAGTGAATTGGAAACTGTGAAGAGTCTTTCAAGATTGGCAGTAAAACTAAAAATGCTTCTACTTCTAGCACAAACATCAAATGATTTTTTTCCCCCAAAAAAATCAGGTAGAATGCTCTTCGAAGTATAAAAATTAATCTGATATCCGCAACGAATTAAAGAAAAAAAATTAACTTAAACAATGTTGCTTCATATATATCAACATTAGATTTAAATTTTGTGTACCTGTAAAAATGCAAAGAGAAAGGTCGCATGCGCACATACTCATTTTTTTGTTTTTATTACGTGTACATGTTAAAATATCAATATTGAAAGTATTTCGGCCAATACAATTACAATATATACTACCAAAAAAGTTTCAGGAACGACCACGGCGTGGCACCATCATTCATCCGATTTGAGTTTTTATTTTGTTGTTAGGTTGCCACCTCTGTCGTTGATATTCCCACTTAATTTCAGTATTATAGCTTGACATTTGTAAAAGTTATGTCATGTTGGGTACATCTACTCTTGAGGGTGTTTTCGATTTTTTACGATTTTAAGAATGGAATTAACTTTATATCAACGAGTTTAAAACAGATTCAACGGAGCAAAGACCTTGAAAGCATTAGAGAAGTGTTTGAATATCGTTTATGGATTCGTCCGAGACATTTTAGTCAATGATTTGGGCTCGAGACGTGTCTCTGCAAAGCTGATGCCGAAAGACCTGAATCTCAGGCAAGAAAGGGACATTGTTATCCGTGAGGTTTTGGCTAAGAATAGAACGAATACCATTTAACAGCCACCAAATTTGCCTTATTTGTTCAACTCAAGAAATCGCTCCGAGGAACACCGCGTTTCAAATTAAATATGGGCGTAATTCATACGTGAAATGATGCTTGCCCGTGTATATTCATTCAAAATTTGATTTCGGTAAATATTCGTAAGTTTTTTTGTTTTTTTTGGGAGTATTTAATCGATAGTTTTTTTTTCTAAATGATTCACACTAGTTTCAAATGCGGGGTATGTTTAATCCGTAAGAGGTCGCGCCCGGTCTAAAACCCCGGGTTATTTAAATTTTGTTATTTTAACTGTCCTGTTCCTCCAGCGAAAATAACTCAGCTATTCCTAGAATAACAGATAAGCATGAGGATTAATCAGTTTTAACTAGGATAAAAACCATTCTACTTAACAACCAGGATAGAGTATCAGTTTACAAACACGGTCTATTCGACCGGCGCGACCGATATCGTTTCGATTTATTTTAGTTTGATTCCCCTTTTGCGTTATGTTCCTGAAAATATAGAGTGGTTCTCTTGTTATCATTACTTCATGAAAACTGCCGAAGCATCAGGTGCAGCTAATAAACCAGAGATGCTAACGTTTTGTAACTTAGAATACACTGTAGATGAGTTGAAAAAAGCATATACTTAGGTGTCTCAAGGAAAAGTTATGTTCGCATTCGTAGTATTTTACACGAAAGGCAGAATAAAGAATAGTTAGCTATTAATGTTAAGAGAAAACAATTTACAAAAAATCAACGAAATATTCCTGGGCGATGTCACTTTTGTGACTGACGCAAAAAACAATAAACTGAAACGCAGTGTAACAGCTGCAAGTGTATGCAAATAGCACACCAGTTCCAGCATGTTTTAAATGCGCAAATGAAAACAAAGAAAAGTCTAAGTACCGAGTGTTAACAATTTGATTACACGCACCGTATTTTCTACAATTTTTTTGTATATGTTGAGAATTAAGCTATTTTTTATAAAATGTTACAAACTTATATATTTGTTTGAATTAAAATCCTGTTAAAATAATAAAACAAAAACAAAACAACATAAAAAGGAATAAAAATGGAATAAAAGAACTAATAAACACGAAATATTTCTTTCAAAAACATATGTAATTTTTAAAAACCTTTTTTTTATTAAAACCCGGTCAAAAAGACCGGCGCGACTTCTTACGTTATAAAACATGGCGCGACCTTTTACGGGTTAAACACTATCTCACCATTCGGTTGGGTGATGACTAAATACTACCCGAGTGTTGCAAATCAAACCTTTTCAATATGTCAAAATATAATTAACGATTTGTCGCATATATCAACCAATAAGATTGTCGCAATTGAGATCAAACAGTTCGCCCCTTCGACTGAGCTTTTTTTCTCAATCTAATTTGTTAAAATTTGGCCTCCCGCCCTATTCCTATGATTATTAGTTTTTCCATATCATCAGCGACTAACTGAATAATACAATTAATTCTTTCTTCGCACTATTTTTCAAAAAAGACTTTTTGTTTTTTTAAACAAAAAAAACCGGAGAAAACCATTTGTTTTCGTGTGAAATTACCTGTTTTCTCAGACAAAACAAAAATAATACCCGGTGGTACGTTTATCTTCTTACCGGGCGTAACGAGTAAAACGTTTATACCGGCGGAATAATGCAGTAAACATTATTCTGTTTCAAATTTTGCGATTAATTTGTAATTGGTACTGAGTTGTCGATGGGTGGAATTTTTGATGTGCAAAAAAAAGAAAAAGGATGATCGTTGGATAAAAGGAAATAATTTTAGTCTTAGTTAACCTTTCTTTATGTTTAAGATCACCAATTGTAGAAAATAAGAAGAAAAATTACTATAACGATGAAAAAATAATTATTATCGAATGACAAAATTCGTGCCTGGTTCTCCCTTTACCGGTAGAAGAACAGTTCATTTCTATAACCTTTCTGTATTGATTGACACTTATACTATTCGCGGTGAAAAATATTCAAAAATTAATTACAGAAATCACGGTCCATTACATCGGTCTCTTAGCATGAGTACTTTTCTACTCGTGTAACTTAATCGAAAAAAAAGTAATACAACGGCAAATGTTTTCCGGCGGTCCGGTTTTGCGAGCTAAAGGAAATTTTTGACAGCCGACAAAACGACGGTTTTGCGAACAAAGTAAAATGATATGTTCACATCGGTTACAAGACGCGTTTTACGAACACAACGATCGACATTCCATTTCGGCGATGATTTTTAAAATTCATGCAATTCGGTCTCATTTATAAAGAATATATGTGCACATTATAATGTACGGAATCCTAATAAGCTGATTGAGAAACGACAAAAATATCAAATAAAAATCAATAACTTACGAACGGTTTGATTTATAAACTTCAAATTTGGAACATAAATTATAATTAAAATTCCCTTTAAAACGATTTATAATTTCAAGATGACCGATTACCCTGGGCGGCAAAAAACCCAAAAAAAACCGTCAAGAATATGGTATATAAAACTACCTCAAAAATCACATAAAAAAATCATCACTCATTACTAGATAAACCTTTATTAAAGGTGAAATTCGAAATATAAAATAAAATGCAGGAGTCCTTTCATAAAATCAAAAAAGTACAGTAAAAAAATTAATTAAACCTCCCCTTTTGGGCCAAAATCGGCAAAAAAAAGGAAGTTCACGTAAATATTAGCCCGAGTAAAAACGTTGGAGAAACCAAAATGTATTTTAGACATATGCGCATACGGGACCGCTCCACAGGAAAAATATAGCTAAGCTTACAACTTTATATTCAGACCCTTGGGGCGCCGAAAGCTCAAAAAGTTTGAAAAAAATATTTTTTCCCCCGGCATATGATATATATTGTTGAAAAGATCGTTATTTGTCGGAAACAAAGCTATATATTTCATTTCCTTAACAAAACTTTCAAAGTTGCCGAAAAGTTCAAGAAAGCGCAAAAAATGACGTGTCCCCCCTCTAGCGCCGCGAGTATTATCGCTAAAAATATAGGCTTCCACGTATATTTGTGTAGTTTGGAACATCCGGGTATACAGCTTTATAATTATACCATCGGGGTGCCGAAATCTCGAAATTTTGAAAAAAATTATTTATTTTCCGGGCATGTGATGTATTGTTGGAAAGATCGCTGTTTGACGGGAACGAACCCATAAGTCGTTTCTTTAACGAAACTTTTGAAATTGACGAAAAGTTCACGAAAAATGAAGTATGTCACTTTTTGGACGACGCGAGGTATCATAGTTAAAAATTTTGAACAAGGTTAAAAATATGTACATTCCCGCATATTTTTCTAGTTTCCAGCATTCAAGTTTCCTTCGCCAAAATTAGACTCCAAGTGGCGCAGAATCCCCAAAATTTTTTTAAAAAAAAATTTTTGTTACCATTCATGTGATAAATGAATAGAGAGGTTACTGTTTGTCGGTAACCAAAACTGTATTTCACTTCCTTGACGAAATTTTCAAGATGGAAATAATTTCAAAAAATCGCAAAAAATGACGTTCCTCTCTTCCTCTTTGCAGCGGAAAAATCAAATTCCTACGAATTTAACATTATGTAAACATAAATATTATATTTACATATAAATTAATATACGGAGTAACCCTGAGCGCATGAAACATCATGCTTGACTGAATTTGTTTTATTTATTTATTTTGTATATTTTGGTTACGTATAACACTATGCAGACTGATTTCAATGATTCTTATGCAAAAGTGTACCACCCGGTAAAAAAGTGATATCGAGCTCAAAGTTTTGTTGTAAAAGTTAAAAAAGGCAAATGCGCTGAAAGTAAAAAATAATTAGATAAAAGTTCAGGGTGTAATATAGTTAACAATCCCATGAATCCATTCAACAGCATTAACTTTTCAAAACCGGCAACAAGTTAAACTGGAGTAAATGTTTATTATTCAGCTTACAGAAAGTGAACAATTATATTATTATATGTACTCATTAATAAGTTTTTAATTAGTGTTGCATTTTGAATTCGATGCTGGCTGCAAAAAATTAATGTTAAGTGTTTACTTTTTTGTGCATGCTTTTAATGGGTATATTTGTACCACGAGCGGAACAAAGTATTTAATAAAATACAACGAAAAATATTTCAGTAAATTAACACAAAAGTAGCCCTGAAAAGAGTTATTTGTAACCAAAAGTTCAGCTGATCGGAAAATCGTTAAGGTGACAAAAAAATTAATAAAAAAAATTATATAATAGAAAAGAAATAATTAAAAAATGTAAATAAAATTAACAAAAAACAAATTAACATTGAAACGAGCAAAATTAACGGTACTATGCACCAATATGCTACGTATCAAGTATGGGAAATAAAATAAAGAAGACGAAATAAATGTAATGAATAACAAAAACAAAAAAATATTTTGGTTGCCTCTACGTTTGTGTTCCAAAACTCGGAATAAAATTTGCTCGCAGTACATGCCTAATTCTTAACTGTTACGTTATTTTTGTTATCACGACTTTTTATTTGCAATTACACTATGTACTAAATTCATATCCCCTCTACTGCTTAAAATAATATTTAAATCCATTTAACTTATTTAATTAATCTAATATAATAATACAAATAACCATTAACAGTGTAAAAAGTGCATGGCGAAGTTATCAGCGCATATGTACAACTAAATGGAAAAAAAATAGAGATCTTTATCTGGATATCGCGAGAGATTTTGCCGTGAATTTAAAAAAAGTATATATATGTACGTATTTAGGAAGCGATATTAATTTTGCTTCAAGTCGGATAGATAAGTGAATATCGATGTGCGAAAGTATTATGTTTATGTGTGGTATGCCGTTTGTTCGCGGCGGAACCCGAACTCCTTTCGATTTGCAATATGCTGAATAATCATTTCCTAAAATTGCTCGCCAGTTTCCTATTTCATCTACAATTCGCTATACCGCGATAGGATGCGTTGTTGCCAGAGAAAAATTTACTTCTTGTTTGTGAAATCTTTTTGTCGTTCATCTAAAGTCATCAATCATGTCAAAATAAGGAATTTGGCTCGCAAAACCGGTGCGCCCAATGTTTTCGTATAGAGAAAGATGTTAATTGCGCTATTTTCCGATTAAAATTCAAATTGAAAAAAAAGCGTAAGAAAAACACGTGTACACGGAGAATGTAAAATCTGCCGAACGTATTAACCATAAACATTTTTTAGAACGAAGTTTTTAACGTAGCTTGTCGGTAGGAGTAAACTGGATGAAAAGGCGCGGTAACGAAAATCACGCTAATACGTAATCCGGCGGGCGACCTTCACTCTGTCCCTTTCTATTATATATATATATATGTGTGTGTGTGTGTGTGTGTGTGTGTGTATGCGTGCGATCGAGCGAGTATCAAGATTCAGGCAGCAAGCATCGTACGCGGTCAGCTGTATAAGCCCAATTCTAAACACGTGTACATTTTATTGAGTTTGAAAAAAGTGGTGCGGTTTTTTTGTGCGACGTTACCATACTTCAACGAGTTTGATGATATATTTATTGTTTTTGTTTTAATTCCTACAGGATTTCTATATATTGCGTGTCATTTTTTTTATCATATACTTTATGAATGACTTTATACTCTTTATATCTACCAAAAAGTAAAGCTCTACACACCACTTCTCTTTTTTTCTTTTTTCATTTGCAAATCGATGATATAACTAGGCTTTAGGGATGATTTTCAGTATTTCCAACTTCGTTCCCAAGTACATGTATATCCATAATAAAAGCAAATAAATTATCTATTGTTTTTAATTATTTTTTCTCCTTAACCCTCGATTAGTCGCGCGGATGACATATGTCATCCACTGGTTTTTTTTTTCTAGTTATAACTTTCAATATATAGAAAATTGAACATTACCCGTTCATGTATCTTCTATGTAAACCTTAGCAATCACATCGCAATAATCAGTTAAATCATCGTAGTGTGTGTCCTTTTAATAAAGTGCATTAAACACGCGAGCAACCAGCAAAGTATTTTTTTCCCGGCTGAATTTTTGCGCTGACTTTAACTTCTTTCTTATTTCGGTTATTTATTGCGTAATAAGAAAGACGTTTTGTGTTCTGTTTATGTACGTTTATTTCGTGTTATTTATGTGTAATTAAAAATCGCCGCTTTAGATTTTTACTGCGATGTATGAGATTTGATAATATTCATGACAGAGATTGCCGAAAAGCTACAGATAAACTAGCTGCCATAAGAGAACTATACGAATTATTATTCGTGAATAATTTTCGCGAATACTTTACTTCGTCAGAGTATTTAACGGTAGATGAACGGTTATTGGCATTTTATGAAAACTGTCCATTTCAACAATATATGTATACCCAGCAAGTCAGCAAAATATTGACTGATAAGGTGCTTCAGCCGATGTAAAAACAGCTTACACGCTAAGTTTAGAGCCATATGTTGAAAAACAGCCCAGTGTGGACGTTATTTTGTGGGCAATTCTGTTCAAGATATTGTAACTAGGCTGGTTCAGCCAGTTGAAAGAACAAATAGAAATATTACTGGCGATAACTGGCTCTCTAGTTTGACATTAGTGAAGATCCTAAAAGATAATATAAACTGACTTATGTCGGAACCGTATGTAAAAACCAACGTGAAATTCCTAAAGAGTTTTTGCCAAGCAAAAGTAGAACAGAAAACTCTTCGATATTCGGATTTCAAGAAGATTGTGTACGTTGGTATCTTCTTATTGCTTAAAAAAGAATAAATGAGGTGGTTCTGTTACTATTCTCAATGCACTTCGATGACACCATAGATGAAGTAACCGGTAGTGCTTAAAAACATGTAGTTGTTACATTTTAGAGCATACTATTTAGTTTATGGGCAAGAATGTTCGACAGAAATTCAAGAACCTTCCGGATCACGCGGAAGATGCTATATATCTGCGGTCATAAACAGAAGAAAAATGATGCATAAAATGTAAAAATTTTCTTTGTCCGGATCACTTCTAAAAAACAAATTTGTTTGAATTGTTTAGAAAACTAGTTCATTTTAGAGTAAGTCTTTGTAGTACCGTGTTAGTTATCTGAAAACACGAAATACATCCTTAACTACTAATTTAAAACTAAAATGTTGTGAAAAGACCTAATAAAATAAAATATAAAAAAGTTATGAAATTACGTTAGAATTATGATTATACTTTTTTTTACGCTGGTTCTTTTAAGGAATATTTTGATAATTTAAAATTTTACATAATAAACACTTTCAATACAGCATAAACTAATTATATTGTAGAAGAAATTTTTAAAGGGTAAAATTTTGAAGATACAAATCTCTATTTTCAAAAATGGATGACCTATGTCATCCGCGCGACTAACGATTAAACTTGTTAAGAAGAAAGATCGATTCAAACTAAAAATAATAAAACGTCTCTTAAAGAATAGCACTGAAACGTAATAGGATACGTTACAAAGAGATTAGGCGTGGACCAGTCACATAACAAGATAAAAATACCACCGTTAGACCTATATGGGGCCACTTCTCGGTATCTCTCGCATTATAAATGTAAAATTGGTCATCAAAAGGGTAGAGCAAAGGATAATTGAAATGAATTTTTTATACCATAGACATTTCGAAAGGATATCAATAGATAAACAAGTAATGGGAACGATTAAAGCTTTGCTCCTTATGGGCCGAGGAAATTTAATTTATAAAAATTCTTTTCTCCTTTTCTTTACATCTGGTATGCATTTTCCTTAATAAAGGAAAATTTTATTGATTGATTGATTGAATGTGTTCATATTAAGTGTTATTTTATGCAGTTTATTTATGAATTTAGAAAAAATAAAATAAATAAAAAAAATTAAATTTTAGTTTACTTGTGGCGTTTGCAAACGTAGCAAAAAGAATTCAAATTATCAGAAGATACGGAGATTTCACCTACTTTAATCAAAAAGACCATTTGTTAGTGCGTTCCAAATATTGTTTGGAAAAAAATAATTGCATAGCCGGGAAACGTTAATTTTTTTAAACATAAATATTAACAAATGGCAGATTGCTAAAGGAGAAAACTGACGTTACAAAATGTATTAAGAACTGAACCAAAAACAGACAAAGCGCGTTGTAGTCGAGACGGAACTCCATGTTGCATCGGTGCGGATCTCAGATAAAACGTGTAATGTGAACACGGTCGGTCTCCATTACTTGCAGAAGCACCTAAAACGTTTCCAGCGAGGAGCCGTTTCGTTTCGAAATATTCCCGAAATTTACGGGGGGGTTTATGATAATACGATCAAGCAACATCACATTTTCTTTGCTTTTACACGGCTTTTTATTTTAGATTCACTTGAAAGAAATTGCACTAATAACTAAAATTAGTTTCATTAATATTTATTAAAATATCGTTTGAAAAAAAAAAAGGTAATTTTCTTAGAGAATATTCCCCTTTAATTATAGTCGCTATACACGTATTATAATTATTTTCATATATACTTAACGATGATATACATTTATAAAAATATTATTTTTCGCGTTTATAATATTAGTTTTAACATTTTTACAAGTACTGATTTACTTCACTATTCAAAAAATTCACAAACTTCGGGAATATTTCGAAATCAAAAATGGCTTCTCACATTAGAAACATTTTAGCCTATTGTCATCACATGCTGCCTAAACAAAACACAGAAAAAAAAAAAAAAAAAAAACTTTTACGGAAATTGCATATACGTACATATATTTATAAGTCACCGACATGTTTCGGTAACACAGTTCCTTGTTACGTTGCATCTCGGCATTCCGAACGAAGGCGGCTTTTAATCGCACACAGGTAACAAAGGTGAAATGCAAAAGGGCTTTTATAGATTATAAAAAATAAAAGCCTACTTAGCTTTTATTACATTTATGCGCCTAATCGTTTATTTCTTAGTCGAATATTCTTACATCAATTTTACGGAATACATCTTTCTATCGGTAGATACGAATTCTACGTTTAATTACGAATATTTCTTCGTCTGCATGTTTTACAACAAGCCGGGGAACAATGAACGCTACTCGTTAGAGAAGTCTTCCATGATAAAAAAATTACCATGCAGCCTTGGCTTATTGCCGCAGTTGGTCATGTTTACACCTGAAACAGATTATCAAAAACGAATACCTCTTCGCAAATGGATAATGTATCAACACTACCTGACGAATTTTTATATTTGACAGGGTTCATTTTGTATGTGTTGCCGCGTTACCGACTCGAATTTTACTTCTTGACCATAACGACGACTCATTTATTGGCGCGCTGAACCGATATGCACCACGTCTACAGTTACTTTTTTAACTTATTTATCGTTCAGTAAAAACTGAAAGTTTTTGTATATACCTTATTTGATTTCTTCTTCTTTCCAATATTACTCGCGTAATAAAGAAACCGACTAAAAAATAAGGCTGGTTTTGTTTTAGTATTTTTAACCGACTTCAAAAAAGAAGGAGGTATTCAATTCGACTGTTTTTTTTATTTATTTTTCTATGTGTGTTACCACAGAACTTTCTTCTAGGTGAACCGATTTTAATGATTCTTCTTTTATTTAAATGGTGGTGCTTCTCATATGGCCTCATTTAAATTTTGTCAAGATCTGATCGGTAGTTTTTGAGTTATCCTTAATAATGCGGAAGTTGAAGCTTTTTGGATGCTTTTCATTCATGATTAGTATCAACGTCAAGTTAGATTTATTGATTTAAAATATTATAAATTTGCCAAAGTACCATGGAAATATAGCTTTTGATGTTTTCACACCGTGGAAATGCAGTTCAAAATAAAGAAATCGATTTTTTTGTAAGTATTAATTATGGAGAATATGTGAAAAAAAATTGATTTTTAACAAGAAAAAAATTCAAGCATAACGCTAAAAATTGTAAAATAAAGTGCTTTTTTACAAAAAATAAATACCAACTTCAAGGTTTATTATAAAAATGCACTAAAAAGTAAAAAACAATTACTCCCGATTAGAAAATATATATATCAGAGTGATATACCACCCTTAAAAGTGATATCGTAACTCTTATACAACATTAAAACCTTAATTAGAGTTCGCATCAAATTCATATTATAATAATAATTAAAAACTGCGTTAAATGTTCGTTAAATTGTTCCTAGATATTGTAACATGAATTTGATGCCGACTCTAATTAAGGTTTTAATGCTGTATAAGAATTACGATATCACCTTAAGTTTTGTATCACTCTGATATATGTACATATTTTTTATCGGGAGTAATTATTTTTTACTTTTTAGTGCATTTTACATTTTTATAATAAACCTTGAAGACGATATTTATTTTTTGTAAAAAAGCATTTTTATTAATTTATTTTATTTTTTATTTATTTATTTGTTTAATTTTTTCACGATTGCTTTCAAAATTTCGAAAAACGAATTCCGTAATATCATCATCATAGAGTCCCCATACTTGATTCCTGAGCGTCGACGACTCGTACATTTCAGCTGTACAAAAACATAGGCATAGTGTACTAGATTGTTATATGCAACGCGGAGTATACACACGCAAGACTACACTCGGTATTATTATTGTGATTGTTTGATTTATCGTGGTACAAATGAAGTTCCGTGTGTGTCTGCTGTGTACCAGCTAACACGAATATGATGGTATGCATGTTTTCCATTGCCTTCCACGTGAAATAGCGAATATTTTAATTTAATTATTCGTAATAATTTCTGTCGTTGCCCGATATTGAACCCGAGACTTCCGTAATGGAAGCCAAGCGCGCTTTAGCAACTAGGCTATCGGGACAATTTAGAAAGGTAATTTTTTCATTAGAGAACTGCGGAGTAATTTGCAACGAAACAATTCAAGAGACAATGTGTTAAGGTTTTTTGCGGTGAAAAAGTTTTTCTAGCGTTTCGAGCAATTCTGTGACTAAAGTAAGAAGAAGATAAAATTTCAAAGTCGGGAAAATGTTCGATAACTTTTGTGGAAAAACTAAATATAAAAAAAAAAAAAATTAATTTATCCTTTCACTGGTGTCTTTTTTTTATTTTTATATAAATTATTTTAAAGTAACTTTTGAACGGTTCATTACTAATATAGTAAATGTGTTTTAATCTGAAACTTTTTTTCTTTCGAAAATCGATTTTTGTATAAACCGTACCGGGAAATATGTATATTCTCAACTTCTTTTGCACGAAATAGTTCATTTCTGTACGAAAATGGCTATTATAGAAATCTACGTAAGTTAAAACATTTCATATCGCGCAAGTAATTTCGTTCTAAAATAATCTGCGCACCTCTGCAATAATAAAATATCGAAACGAGTGTCATTCAAGCTTTTTTATTACTGAGATTATAATTTTTAACTCAGAAAATATTTCCCTGCGAAAAAAGTTTAGTTTTAAGTTGTTTCAGAAATGCAGAATATTAACTTCTTCGGCGCATCCATTAGTGTATATTCTATAATAGAACTTAAATAATTTCTTTAGCACAGTAGAACATTGATCATGATCAAATATCGCACGACACGGCACGGAAAGTGTACGCATACAGACATACCGAAACACAACAATATATCGTAAGTTTATTTTTGGTATAGCAGGGGCGGATCCAGAGATACATTTGGGGGAGCGATTATATAATTACGTAATATCTTCTACGATCGGTAGTAGATTTGAGAAATATGTTGTGTTTCACAAAGAAAATCAAATAACGACCTCTTTAAAAATTTAAAAATGTTTTAAAAATACATAATTATTATAATTTTTAATTTAAATTTTGTTTTATTTTCAGGTAAAAAATAAAAAAATTATAATTAAGGAAGATAGTATTTTTATTAGACTATACTCCTTTTTTATTTTTGTTAGTAATCCTATCCGAATCCTTTGTTCGTGAGCAAGTTTAAATTTATATATTTCTCATTGAACTATTTTCATTTAAATTACAAAATAAGAATTAAAAATAAATAAGAAAAGATCGATGACAGTTGGGTTTAAAATAAAATAAAAACGTAACATTAATAGTTTCACTAGAAAACAGTATTAAATATTAGTTATAATTAAATCTATGGGTAACGTTTATTTTGTTATAGTATAAATTAAGTTTCTCTGTTATAACAAATTTTTTCATAGAGGCTTTGGTTTTTTTTTGGGGGGGGGGGTGCCCCTTCTGAATCCACCACTGGGTACAGATGTTTTTATTTTTTTTCTGAATATAGGCGAAAGGATAAAAAGATAGGAACGAGTTTCACTTGCAATACAGTGTAAATGTTTGGAGAATGTTAGTTTTGTAGTTCAATAAAATACATTAAAAAAAAAAAGAAATGCGGAATGTTCACAAACGACGAGTTAAATAATGTATTGATAACTCATTCTGGGATTAAAATAGATGATGATGACTATTTTGCATATTAAAGATCACATGTGTTTTTTACATGCTAGCATTTGTCTGGTCTAGTATAAGCAAAAATAGTCCAGCACCGAGAGCTCGTTTAGTTTGTTAAGTCAAGGACATCGTTCATGCCTAGGTTTTGTTTCTTGTATTTACCCATACGTTGAACTTAACACAGCCACCGTTTATATACATACTATATATATGTATGTATATTGTGCACTAAATAGGCAGCTTTTAGTTTTTGCAGTGTCAGTGAAACAGCAATTTCTGAATTTCGAATCGATATGGGAAGTGAAAAAAAGGGGAATGATTCTGCAATCATTATTAAACAAAATAAGGATAAGTACGAAAAATGAGTAAAACAGAAGACGAAATGTAAAAATAATTGGAATTTATTTTGAAGAGCAATTGGATAAAGAAATCCATCAGTTCATTAAAAAACATACCGTCGGTAAAAACCGTAATAATTACGCGCAGGGGTATATTACAGTTCGCCGCGACATACGTTTTGCCGCCATCATGGTGGAGCCACGGTCTACGGTAAAAAAAACCTACAGGCTGTCTTTCGAAAATCATAAAGGCTTATTCGATTGTTACTCATGAGTTTTCCAATCACAATGCTAATTGAATGCACCGTATACGCAACGCTGTTCCCTGAAAAAAAAAAAGGGGGTAAGGTAGAAGTAATATAAACGTACGTAATGAAAAACGTCGTTTATTTTCGATCGTACTCCGTGGTTTTCCCAATTACGAATATCTTTTAGAATTGTGCTATTTCGAGAAAAAAAAAAAAACTCGACAAATCTACGTTCATTTTTGTGATCATTATAAGAAAAAACAAAGTGGTGTTTTTAAATCATGTGGATTTTACACTTTTTTATATTCGAGAAAAAAATTAAACGAGTGCAATTATGAGTTTTCTAAGTAGAACTAAATATACATACATATATGTATATGTATGTATGTATGTATGTATGTATGTATGTAGTTATTTCAAAAATCCCTATATCGTATACGACGATGGTGTTTTGTTTATATTCAAAGAAGAAGAAGAAAAAAAAAAAATCGGTGCCCGAAAAGACGCACACATGTAAATTGTAAAACTACAACCATTCTAGGGAGCATCGTCATTTTTTTTCAAGTAAATGCACCGTTTGCTTATAACGATAAAAATCGTTGCACTTATCATAAATAAAATGACTTTAATTACATATGTACACATACATATGTATGTATATATGTACATAAAAAAAATGTTTTTTTTGTTTAGTTTTTTTGATTTGTCAGTAAAGAAGCGGTTTTATTTTTATGTTAATTCAAGCCGGCATTAAAATATTCAATTACTACGAAGAAACCGTTTTATCGAATTCACCTGTAGCGGTGTATATTTGAAAAGTTCACGTACTATCAGCACACAGTTCTAACCTTTTCGATTCTTTTGTGATGGATTATTAACGAAAATTACATCTTTTATACATTTTAAATGCACTCATTAAGGACTACGTATTTTTGCTAAATTAGAAAATTTAAAGTTGGCCAAAAAGTGAAGCCAGTTCAATAAAAAAAAAACAAAAAAAAAACGAAAACATACTTCCGATGTTACATTAACATCATTTCAACATAGTAGAAAAGAAGAAACCGAATTACGGTCATTAACTAGAAGATTCAGTTGTAATTTAGACAGACGATAATAATTCGCAACTGTGAAATTTTTATTAATTATTCATGCGGTATAACGAAATATGCCCAGAAAATAATAAATTTTATTTAAAATTAAAATACTGCAGATCATCCCCGTCTAAGCTTCATGAACCGGGCATAATTTATTTCAGTTGGTAACGTCGTGATTTAGCCGGAAAATGAATCAACCGAATGTCAAAATGTGTCTCAGAGGAACTGTGCTTTTTCTAAGTATCCCACATGGCCCGTTTTTAAATTTTTAAATAAAAACTATTTTAATTCTTCGCGGGCTGCAGCGTCGTTAGAGAAGAAAGAAAAATGTTTGTTCGTTTATTGATTTTTATCGTCTTTCAAGTACGGGAAAATATAAAATAAAATGAAAATAAAAGGTTGTACGAGTCACATTAACCATTCGTCGTCGGCAATAAAGATTAAATTCTATTCCAAAAAAAACAAAAAAACGATAAAATGATGTGTTACGCCTTTTTTTTCTTATTTTCTACGGGAAAATACGAAATGTCACCGTAATTTAAACACGCTTTTGTGTCGGAGGAATTGATGGACGAAAACGAAAGGAGGAGTTGTCCGATTCTTTTTTATTGCCTTATAGCAGAGAATGGGAAAAAGAGGCAACGGTTAGACGGCATCGGTGATTGGTAAAACTAAGTACTGCGTTCGAAAAAGGTCAATTTATTTTCTTTACGCACGCTGTCGCTGCTACCTGTCTTTCAAGCCTTTTCATTGGTTAGAAAAGTGGACAGGCAACGCCTGATCATCCGATATAAAATGCACGCGAAAATGCCGCGTAACGCCCGTAACGCCGCGCAACGGCCGCGTAATCGGAAACTCCACGACTACCGAATGGATCCCATCGAAATGCATTGTTCGTTACGTTAACTACATGATCCAAAATTTTCATCGTTCTCATTCCGTTTTCTAATTCGAACCGTTGAACAGCTGATGCGTATTATGTTCGCATCTCTATTTTCGAAATGCGTCACGCATTGAGTCCGTCCGCCGCGTGAGGTAAGTTATCTTTTTCTCATTTGGTTAATAATTTTAATTTGTTTTTACAATTTTACATAACTTCGTTCTTTTTAGCATTCAGGTTTCTTAAATTGAATATTTATTAAGTGGGATTATTTTATTCGATTACAGATTATTATTTCAAGGCTTTTTTTAAAATTACCGCTTCAACCGATGATACGTGTTATGTTCGTGTGGATCGTTTACGTTATACAGATACTTCAATGATCCGGTTGATTCGGGAGGTAAATTTCATTCTATTCACCCACATTGTGATCTCATTTAACTTTATTCATTTTTAATAGTTCGATTGTGATGTTCTTGTTTTTTTTGTCCTTTTCTAATTCGGTTAATTATCCCTTTATAACACTTGCTATATTATCGACGTGTTTTATATGTTTTAATTAAAATGGGATATATCAATATAATGTACTCGTATGGAAAGTGATTTTCTGCCATTTTCAAATTGTAAGATATTACGCTGTATTCATAAGAGTATGTTAGATAATTCTATGTCTACGGACGTTGAAAATGTTTAATGCACGAGCGTAATTTTTTTTTGAAAATTTTAATATTTTGTAAAAAAGTAGCGTACGATAAATGTAGGTAACGTAGTGAAAAATTAATTTTGTTTATACCTAAATGTAGCCGAAATTCAAATGTTTTTTCCTTTTTTTTCATTTTTATTTTCCGCATTTAAATGTTTTTTCCACAGTTTATTTGTATGCATGGATTGGTTCTTGTGCCATATTATATACCGTGAAATTATTTACAAGGCATAGGAATTTTTACATACAGTTTTCTTGATTTTAAATAAACAAAATGATCTAACATGATCTTACGAATACAAGTATATTGTAATATTTCAGGATTTGTGTAGTTTTTTCTTGGTGTTTTCCGATTACATAAATTACCCGAAATTCGTAAAATCTAATCTATTTTTATTTAAAACTGAAATTTTATTCCATTTTTAGATCAAAATAAATATTAGATTTTACAAATTTCGGGTAATTTATGTAATCGGAAACGAGTCCAGAGGGGAAATGCATTAAAATTTTTAATTTTGATTTAAAAATTTAAAAATAGGACAAAAAAAGGAAAGTAGAAACAACGACAAATTAACTCATAAGAATTACATTTCGGAAATATATATTCCTTAAGGTGACATTAAAGTATTTTTTACTTTCTACTCCGTTACTCAATTTATAGATCTCAATAATTTTTTGTGCATTTTTATATAACATTTTTGATAAATTTTGCAATATTTTATTTAAATGAAAATAAACCAATTTAGTGTCAAGCATGATGTTTCATGCGTGAAGTATCAAATTTGCTCCGATTTACATTCTATCGGTCAAAGAAGATACTAAAAAAATTCGTAAAATATAATATTTATTTTGATATAAAAATATAGAATAGAATTACAGTTTTAAATATAAATAAAAGGTATTCGATTTTACACGAATTTATATTAAATTCATTTTCTTACGCGATATTACATAATGTTTAAGAGCAAATTGTATAATTTATGTACTCCTATTTTGACAAATTTTTTATAATATATGCCTGAAATATATTACTATATGTTCTTAAAATCATGTTCAAACCGTTTGTTTAATTAAAATCGCAATCACCATTTTGTCTAATTTAAATCAGAAAACAGTGTAAATAATTTTTAATTCCCGTACTCTTGAATAATTTCCGAGGTGTGTACATGTAGAATATTTCATATATACATAATTTAACAGAGATTGCTGTAAAGCGCAATTTATTGGCATGCTCTTATAAGATTTTATTATTTATTCGAAGAAAGAAATAGGTTCTACGTTCGTCGCCATGTTTTATTTTTGTTTGTTCGGGCATAACTTGTATGTATGTGGACTGAGTCTGTTCATTCGAAATTGTGATTTTTGGTGGGACAAAAATTTAAGAATGATAACCAGATTAAAATTACGATATCTGGAAGCAATTTAATAAATATTTAATTACTGTTTCAATCATTATTAAATTTTATAATATATGCGTGCTACAATATATTCGTAAGACCGTGTTTAATTTAAATCAGAAAACATTAATTCCCATGCCTCTAAATAATTTCACGCTACGTAATACTTCAAGATTATTATAAAAAACATTGATGATACTTCCAAACTTCAGCTTACTGATATTTTAAATGGTTACTGCTATTAGATTGGTGTACAAAACAAAATGATTAAAAAGGTAGTTTAATATTCAGAAGTGAAATACACCGTTGCAAATGAATTTTGTAGTTTTCTTTTAATATACTTTTGCTAATACGTGACAAGGGTTAAAGAATTTTATTGATTGAAACATGAAATTTTTGTTTCATTTAAAGATTTCAAAATGAGCAAGTATTTATTATTTCAGTAATTTGTGAAAACATTTCCGGATATTAATGTATAAAAATTAATTCTTAATTTTTATTTGAGGGCAAAGTTTTTTCGAAATTTTCCGATATTCTCTCACGATAGAAATAACGTATAATGCAGCCTAAGCGGGTTGAAATATTCAGGTTTCGTTTATATCTCGTAAGCATAAAATAAACTTCAAATGAGATCAAATTCGAACTTAATTTGTTATTTTTTCCGCAGTTAAACGATATATTCTTTTTCCTTTTTATTTATTTATTTTTCCGAGAGTAACACTAATAAAGCCTAATGATTTTTTCGTATATACATATATATATATATATATATATATATATATATATATATATATATATATATATATATTGGTTTGCATCAAACATTTATATACAGAAAATTATTCAAGGGCATGAGAATTAAAAATTATTGACGTACTGTTTTCCCGATTTTAATTAAACGAAATAGTTCAACACGATCTTCAGAATATATTGTAATATATTTCGGACATATAAAATTGATTAAGGTAGTGGTTTCGGATTACATAATCCCGTTTTTTTTTTGTTTTTTTTACAAGTTTTCTTACATCTAAATATGTCTACACTATACTACTTATATACTATGCAATCTTATCGCCGCGAAAGTGATATTTTTCCTTATTTCTAACTTAGCTATAACTAATCTATTATTTATTTTATATATATATATATATATATTTTTTTTTTATTTGTTTTGTTCCGTCCCTTTTTCTTTTCCTTTTTTTCACTTTTGTTTATCATTATTTCCGTACCCTCTTCTCTTATTTAATGCTTATTATTGTTCCTATATTTCCTGTAACCATTTCGTTATTTTTTTTTTTTACCCCAATTTTTTCGTTCTCTAGTATTTCTTTAGGCATTTTATTTAACAACTGCGTTATAACATATTTATCTGTTTGTTCCCCCATCTTTGTTTTAGCTAACGACAGTTTGTACAAGTAGTTTTCCCTCAGCCCGTATTCTATTTTTCTTCTTTCTTCCAATTCTATTTCTTTACCCGTCACATTATGTATTCCCATATCTTTATGAATAAATACATTCCTCTAACGCTCAGTACGTTTTCTTTTTGGATTATTTCACTTTCGGTCTCGTATTTATGATCTGATATTAATTTCAAGCATTTTATTTGCAGTTTACTTATTTTCCCCACGTATGCTTTCCTAGCCATTCCCCATGCCTGAATGCCATATCTGATTCTCGATTCCGCTAGCGCATGATATACCATTTTTAATGTTTTATTTGTTGCATATTTCTTTAAAGTGTATAATGCTGGTAATGTTGCCCTAATTTTCTTTGCAATATATTCTATATGTTCGTCCCACTTTAAGTGTTGATCCATCATTACCCCCAAATATTTATATTGGATCACTACTTCTATCTTCCGGAAATGTATCTTCTCACATTCATTTCTTTCGTCCCACTCATGTACACATATGTTTGAGTGCATTATTAAATTTGGACAGTATTCATTATACCTATCCCTTTTCATACGTAGTACCATTGCTTTAGTTTTTGATGCATTAATTCTTAGATTTTTATCGTGTGCTTATTTATTTATTGTGATTAGATCTTTTTGCATTTTCATTTCTGCCTCCTTAATATCTTTATGTGCTGTAACTATTGCTATATCATCCGCGAACGATTATATATTGCTATATTTTAATTCCTTGTATAAACCGTTGGTATATATAATGAACATACATTTACACATGTTTTGGTTAAGTAGTTTTCGAACCACCTTTTAACACTGTGCGTTATTCCTATCTCGCCTAATTTATTTATAAGTATTTTATGGTCAATCATTTCGAATGCTCTAGTTAGATCTATGAATGTTATCAGCAGTACCTTCTTCTCTTCAAAATTTATCCTTATTTTTTCTGTAAACGCACCGAGCGCTTTCAATGTTGATTTGCCCTTTTGAAACGCATATTGTGATCTGTCAATTATCCTATTTTCCTGTAAATATTTCGTTAAGCTATTAGCTACATACTTTTCTAAGATCGTTGCAATTATATTACTTACAGCAATTGATCTATAATTTTCATATTCACTGTGTTTGCCTTTTTTAGATACTGGCCTCGTTTTCGGTATCATTAGTCCATCTGGTATTCTTCCTTCACTTAGTGATATTTATCAGTTTCGTCATTTTTTTTACTATATATGTTTTTATTGTCATATCTTTTGTTCGAATCCCATCTAGTCCTGTGGCCTTTGTTTCTTTCAATCCCTCAATAATTTTCTCCACTTGCTCTGTTTGCTTTAGGTATATACATACTTTCTGTTCAATCTCTTTTCTTTCCCCTAATAACAGTTTGAAAAAAAAACGTAGAGGCAACCAAAATATTTTTTTTGTTTTTGTCATTCATTTCATTTATTTCGTCATCTTTATTTTATTCCTGATATTTGATATGTAGTATATTGGTGCATAGCACCACCGCTCATTTTGTTCGTTTCATTATTAGTTTGTTTTTTGTTAATTTTATTTACATTTTTTAATTATTTCTTTTCTATTATATAATTTTTTTTTTTTAGTCTCATTTTAATTATTCCTTCTGTTTCGTTTTTGGCACCTCCAAGATTTCCCGATCAGCTGAACTTTTTGTTACAAACAAGTCTTTTCAGGGCTGCTTTTGTGTTACTTTAATTTTTAACTATGATACTCGCGTCGTCCAAAAAGGGACATACTTCATCTTTCGTGAACTTTTCGTCAATTTCAAAAGTTTCGTTAAGGAAACGACTTATGGGTTTGTTCCCGTCAAATAGCGATCTTTCCAACAATATATCAAATGTCCGGAAACAAAGAAATAATTTTTTCAAAATCTTCTGGCTTTCGGCGCTTCGAGCGCCGAATTTTAAAATCTAAACTATAGAAATATGTGGAAGTGCATATTTTTAGCCGTGTTCAAAATTTTCAGCTATAATAATCACGGCGTTAAGGGGCGGGACACGCCATTTTTCACGCTTTTTTAAACTTTTGAGAGTTTCGTTAAGGAAATGAAATTTGGTTTTGTTTCCGATAAATAGCGATCTTTCTAACGATATCACATGCCGAGGAAAAAAATATTTTTTTCAAAACTTTTAAGATTTCGGCGCCCCAAGGATCTGAATATAAAGTTGTAAGCTTAGCTATATTCTTCCTATGGAGCGATCCTGTATGCGCATATGTCTAAAATACATTTTGGTTTCTCCAACGTTCTTACTCGGGCTAATATTTACGTGAACTTCCTTTTTTTTTGCCGATTTTGGCCCAAAAGGGGAGGTTTAATTAATTTTTTTACTGTACTTTTTTGATTTTATGAAAGGACTCCTGCATTTTATTTTATATTTCGAATTTCACCTTTAATAAAGGGGTTTATCTAGTAATGAGTTATGAATTTTTAAGTGATTTTTGAGGTCGTTTTAAATACCATATTATATATTCTTGATAGTTTTTTGGGTTGTTTGCCGCCTAGGGTAATCGGTTATCTTTAGATCGTAAATAGAATTTTAATTGTAATTATGCTTCAGATTTCGAAATGAATAAGTCAATCCAATCATGGAGTTATTGATTTTTATTTGATATTTTTGTCATTTCTGAACCATCTTATTAGGATTCCGTACATTATATGTAAACGGAATCCTAAAAAGCTTACGTGCACATATTCTTTATAAATGAGACCGAATTGTGAAAATTTTAAAAATCATCGCCGAAATGGTATGTCGATCGTTGCGTTCGTAAAACACGTCTTGCTCGGTTGCCGATGTGAAAATTTCATTTTAGTTGGCTCGCAAAATCGTCGTTTTGTCGGCTGTCAAAAATTTACTTTGGCTCGCAAAACCGGACCGTCGCACCAGTACTCGCATACTTCACCCACACTCTCACACAACCACCCACACACACTCACACGTCTTCCAACGATCGCACAATCCCAACTTTACCGTCGCCGCTGATATAGCGATATACTGGATCTTTTCGCTATTGCTTCTACCGCACGCACATCACACACACCATAATTTCGCTAAGCTTTCAACCTGTGCTATACTGAATACGTTTCTTCGACATCGTCGTATCGATTCCAAAATTCTACCGCATTAATGATCGCTTATAATATTTCCTTATGTTGTTTTATTTAAACTTAAAATCGACCCATTTTACGTTTTTCGTATTCCTTCCGGCTCTTCTAATATTATTTTTTCTATATCGTCTCGATATTTTATTAATATCGCTCGTTGCTGCGGATTTTTTTTTTGGCGAATATTTTCCCTCTTTTAACCCATACAAAGTTGTAATTTACCGTTTTTGCCTTTTGCTTGGCTTCCCAAAGGAGCCCTCTGTAGTAACTAGATAGATTTTCATTCAGATATACTTTCAAGTTGCGTTCGGCATTTGTTATTTCTTTTTCCCATATAAGTGACTCCTTTCTTCTTTTCTATCATTTCGTCCACTATTCGTCTGCTGGCTTTTGCAATTATCGGCTTTTGTAATTTGTTGTTTTTTGTTGGCAATCTGTGTATCGCGCTAATGTCTTCCTCCTTTATAATCACGTTGATTTTTCCTGCCGTCTTTATCAAAATTTCTCTTAGATTTTCATCGGCTTTTTCGGTTATCTCGTGTATTTCTATATTTTCTCTTCTTCCATATTGTTTTAACTTATGCACTGTACATGTCAGTTCTTTAATTATCTCGTCTTTCTTCTTGGTTTCCGCCGTCAGCATAGTCACCTGCTCATTGAGTCCTTTTCCCTCCCCTATCAGCATTTCGTGCATTTTATAAATGTCATCATATTTTGCTGAGAGGAACTCGATGAACTTTTTAATTTCTTTCATATCTCTTTTTATCATTTCTAAACTGTCGGCTAATTCACTTTCGCTGTCAGTTTCAGCCTCCTCCATTCTTTTGTTTCTCTTTTTTTTTTTGGTACGTTTATGCAGCTACCACTGTTCTCGCTATACTGCCTTTTTCCATCGTTTAATTTTATTGTTAGTGGCGCCACTGTTTTTTTACTTTTCGCCATTATATATATTACCGCTTGCTAATATAAAATATTTATCTTACCCGAGTTTCGTTCGGTATTGTTTTCATTATTTATCACTGATAAGACTGTAACAATCACTTTAACATATAAACCCACGTTTAGTAGATTGAAAACTATTAATGTGCATTTTTTTATTCTTAAGAACAGACGGCCTATTAAAGATGTTGGGATTTACCTTCAGAATTCTATGCTATTCTCGATATACAGATTGAAGAAAAGCCGAAAATTCGCTTAATTTTGCGAAAAATGTAAATCTGAGCTTTGACGATGAAGGATGGTATTCACTTTTTTTATCCGGAAGCAAGAATATTGACGTTCAATTTATGATCTCAGAAATCTGCTACAATTAGACGTTCGTATTCGTATTCCGTTTTTCGTGATTTATCGCGTTAAAATTGTAGGCGAAACGTGGAGCACTTCAGTGTTATAAATTTTCAAATGTCGATTCATCGCATCGCAGCATTTTGTAAGTCGTCAGATTTCCAGGTATGCACTTTTACATTATAAAATACACACCACACACTGCAGAGCGAGCCCGTATGATTCAGTACCCGTTTTTTTTAATACGTCAAGGGGCGGGGGTGGGGATTTTGTGGAATTTGACTGGATTACTGGGTGGGGGGATTTCAAGACTCCAATAATTTCATGACCAAAAGATGCGACAGCCTGAGATTAAAATGGAATGTTTATAATCGGACTTGACCCTGCTCTGCAGTTACTAACAGTTTAATGCAACAGGGCGAAGTTCCAGCGGAGGCTAACCGTGCTCCACGTTTCACATCGCGTCGCATCGTCTCGACACTAGTGCGTTTTCCCGTCCAGTCGCGCAGCAGTTGCAGGTAAAATTATGTAACAGACATCGTCGGTAAGTGACTGCACAACTATTTAGCATGACTGGTGTCGGGTGTATGGGGGCAGTAGAACATCGCCTTTTCCCTCAATTGTTCACTTTTTGCCACTTCATCGATAATACTATTTCAAATTTCTCCTACTCAAATTTCAAATTTTAAAAAATAATTTTCTTTAATTATTCATTTTTGTAATAAGGGTTTTATAACTAAAAATTTATACCAGTTTCGAAAGGCACGTCTTAATTTATAAAAGCGTAAATTATTAAGTTCAAAAGCAGTATTTAATTTTTGTGTTCATAAAAGATTTTTTTTACATATTTCCGAATACTTTTTGATTACTTAAACCATTTTCTCATTTTATAAATTGCGTTCTATCGCTTAGTGCTACAAACAACATGAACCGTCACATACTTGACGCTAGAATTTTACCCATTAACATATTGAAACTTTATTTCCCCAAACACTATCACGTTTTGCGCCCTTTCGATGTTCTACTGTGTAACGAGAGTCATTTAAGCTCATAATGTACAGCTGCAACAATAGGTGCGGAATGAAGTTAATTGTACACATAGTTTTGCAAATTGCAAATTAAGTTTGATTACAGCTGAAAAAAAGCTTAGATGACGCTCGTTTTTATAATTTAAGCTGGTGATGGTTTTCAGATTTCAGTTTGCGGAATTACTTGCGTAATATGGAGTGCTCGAACCTAAAACAAAACTTCTTACAATTTCACAGCCTCAGACTTTTCCTATAGGAATTAAGTGTTTCGTATAAAATAACTTTTCTTAAATACACTCCCACACTACCGCCGATTGCATAAAAACAAATTTCGGAATAAAAAAAAAATTCATTTTATAATTAAACCGTCCAAAATGTTTTTTGAATTATTAAAAAAAAACAAAAAACAATGCGCCAAAACAATGTAATAAAATATAAAATACATTTTTATTTAATTTAATTCTCCTCGCAAAATTCATTAAAAATTACGCGGTGAATGTTTTTCCAATGTTGATTATTTAGGAAATTCGTTAAAGTGAAAGGTAATTTCGAAATAAAATAAAATTGCTCTTTTTTCGTGATATTGCGGTAAGTTTCTAAATTTTTAGAACCGATTTCGGAAAGGAAATAAAACAAAAATGAAAACCCATTCTTAAACCCATACCTTAGTCTCTAGTTCGTTTTAAGGGCTCTTTATTGCGGAAGTAATATCATCATCATCGGCAGTAAAGTAGAAAAAAGAAGAAATCAGATAAAAGGTACGTACGAACTTTTAATTAATATCGAATGGAAAATAATTTAAAAAGATGATGGACAGCTCCGTGGAAGTGTAAATCAGTTCCACGAGTAAATTTTAGTAACTAAATCGGGCTGGGTAGTAATTTCTCAGCCATATTATGGGGAGGGATTTTGTGAGCGCACATGAGCGTGAAAATGAGCCCGGCCGAATATAAAAATTCGATTAGTCAGAAAATTTTAGCCTCAAAGAAAACCGCGATAGGGGTATAACAATATGATCGATTTCTAACAGATAAGAGGGGAGCGCCTTCGTTTTGTAATTTGTTTCAGGAATTGCCGTGTAATCAGTTCTCCGGCAACATTCCAACGCCGCAAAATATCATCAACAACAGCGAATATCCGTTCAACGCTTCGAATTGCTACGGATAATACTTTTAATTATAACTATAATTCGCATCTAACCGCACATGTATCCCCGATAATATATGTAAAAAATGGGTCTGAAAAATAAACGTTTAGGGGCATAACTGGTGTATGAAATTATTTAGTCGATTTTATTCCTTAGGTAGGAGTAGGCTTTTTGCGTCTGTGTTAATTTGTTTCAGATGTTACGGTAAAATTAGCAGTGCCTCAACAACGAAACAGCTCATCATATCAACGTTTCAAGATCATCTGTAAACTGCAGTTTTTTCATCGACGACTCAACGAGCAACCACTTTCAACGCTCCAACTTGTTTCAGAACTTTCTGAAGATGAAATATTCGCAATTAAATCCAGAATTAGTATCTTCTTCTAGATGTATTCCCTATACTTCATACGCGTGTTTATTTTAAGCCGTAGAATATTCGTATATAAATAAGAATTAGTTAAGAACGTAAATGAGATGAAAACAATGCCTAGTTGATTTTCAGTTCGGTAGGGGGAGGTTCGTTTATTTTTATTACGAACTTACTTCAAATGTGGGGGTACAACTTTACGTGGGCACAACTTTGTGTGGGCTTTTCCAGTAAATAATTTACCATTTATTTTTACGGATACATCTACGAGTAATGGCGATTGTTCATCGTGGTGATTATTTTCCAACTGTGTTTAACTGTTAAATATATTTTCCTTTACAGGTAGTGTAATCATTTAACGCAGACAGGTACCAGAAAAAACTGGACGGCTTGTTCATACAGCCATATATAGAAATTTTTTGTTGCTCTCAATTTTTTTCAGCGTAGTAATTTTTGTTCTCTCGCTGTTTTTTATAGTCGAGTATCTTTTTCGCAAAAAGAGATAAATTAGAGACAACTTCTCCTTAATTACCCGATACTTCAGCACTTCATTCTGTAAATAATTGTTTCTTCAAATACAATCGAAAATCAGTCGCTGGTATTATGCGAATGGATGAGTAGTTTCCATTTTTTATCGTTACACTTTCTGTAGTCTGGGTAGAGCAAAACTCTTAATATATGCTCAAGAGAATGTTGAAGAACGATGTAAGCATTTAGTGAAATTAGTCGTTCCACGAAAGCTTCAGCGGTTTTCATTAATTTGCTATTTTCGAATTTACATATTCATAAAAACTGATGTCTTGCTAGAAATATCGTAGATTACGATGATTCTCACTTACCGTTCTTTTTCGGTCTCCTTACTTTTTCATCGGAAGGTTACTTTCATTTAATTTAGACCTTTAATTAAAGTCTGCTCGGAGATTCAGTTATATTGTGTTGCTGCATTCACATTTTCCGCAACTCTAATCTACGATAGTTAAAATTCAGTTAATAGTATCACAAACTGTTTCAATGTTCCGTCTATCCCTCCATTAGGGCCCTCATTAACAATAACATTATATTTCACTCAGTTTCGAATACATTTTCGATGATTCCGTTTTAACTTCTTTTGCGTGTTTTGTTTTCGATACTAAACATTTTTTTTTCGGAGGACTATCACGAAGCTGCCTGTTCTTACTATTGTTCGTATTTTTTGATCGATAGGTCCGCTAGTGTTCTATTTCTTCATTAGTCACTTAATCTGTTCCTCGAAGTAGGACTTTTTCATAGTTACTTAATTAAAATAGTTTCACTGATTTCTCATGCCAAAATATTCTATCACAGTTTAAGTTGTTGTCGGAGAATTCTTATTGGCATACTATTATGATTTTCATCAATACTTCTCTTAGTGGTACGTGCATTTTTACGATCGGCAGATTTATTTTTTTTGCAAAAAATTTGGATTTATCAGATATTTACATTACGTTTCATCACAATTTTTGTTACATATTGCTTGCTTTTACGTCCGCTGTCTCATTAACTTTATAATTTTTTAATTTGCTTGTAGTTCGTTTATTTTATTTTTATCAATGAGCAAAATTATCGTAAATCTCTCTTTTCTTCTCTTTTCCTTCAGCATTTTCCCGCTGGAGCGGGGTCTGCTTTTTGAGTAGTAGCGACAGGTGAATGAACCAACCGGCTTATCGGCCCGGGCCTGACGTTGGTTATAGGCAATTATTATATGTAGCGCAGGTGTACACACGCAAGACTACATTCGGAACTGATAGTAACCGCTTGTTATCGCGCTACGAGTGCAGTCCCGTGTGGGTCTACTGTGTATTGACCTAGCGCGCATATGATGTAGTACGTGGTGGTTTGCCATTGCCTACCATGTGATTATTAGAGAATATTTTAAATTCAATTTAATTTTTGTAATAAGTTCGTCGTCGTTCGGGATCGAACCCGTGACTTCCATATCGGATGTCAAGCGCTCTAGTAACTAGGCTATCGCGACAACCAAAATTATCGTAAATGATTTTTGAAATTTGACTTCGTCTTTCTGTAAGCAAATTGTATTGCTTTTGTCTTATATACTACTATTTGCTTCGTGTTCATGACCCGCCAATTTTTAAAAAAACTAATTCATTACCTCTTTTTTTCCTTTACCTTTTTATAGAGCACTGGACAAATTTTATTATTAGTGTCAGTCTTGCGCAAAAGTATTTCGTCCTTAATCGTCTTTCTCACAATTAGGTGTGAGGTGTTTTAAAAGTATAACTGCACTCGGAAATATTTTGTTGCTCAAAAAAGTGATCTGTTTCTACAGTTTAAATTTATTAATAAAAGTTACGAAATCGTCAAGTTTGAAAATTGTGCTATTTTTATAAAAACTTGGTGTTTAATAACCGATAATTTTCATAAGCGTAAAGAAGTACCACAGAAAATTAAATGCGACCTACCTGTATTTGTGGTTTTTTCGCACTTCATTAAATATTGCACCAGTTTATAATTTACCAAATATTTCGAACATGGATGCTGCGTTTATTTCGTCTGGTTCCAGGTGTATTTGAAATCAACGTTTAGTGATCTATATCGGAAGTGGTCAGTCATTAACCGCATTCATCTGTAACAACATTCTACATGCAGCCAAGCCAAAGCAGTATAAACAACGACCAATATGGAAAGAAGCACGAATGGAGGATGACCTGCTTACAATAGAAATAGTAACAGTGGTTACCAAACAATTTTTACATAAATATTAATGCTATCAGATAATTATAAATAACGAAAGGGAAAATAATGACAATAAATTCAGTAGTCGTGTGTACATATTAAAGTAAGCCTTAACAGTCTGTATTACTATCAGTGGTGGATCCACGGGGGAGGGGGGATAGGGGACATTCCCTCCAAAAAAAAAAAACCAATGCCTCCATGAAAAAATTTGTTATAACAAAAACTTAATTTATGCTATAAAAGATCTTTAGGTATTTCTTAAATCTATAGCCTACCGTAAAATATTTTACGTAATTATATAAGCCCCCCCCACACACATGTTCTTCTAGATCCGCCCCTAATTACTATACGTTAACCAAATAATCAGGTGATTCTAAAGGTATCGTCGGACTGTCTAAAAAATTACAGAAGAAGCGGCAGTAGTTGTTATCTCGACACTATAGAAATGTGAATGCCTGGAAGTATGCATTGAAAATGGTGAAAGTTGATGTTAAAGCGAAAAAGAAAAAAAAAGGAAATGCTGGAACACGTATAATTTAAAAATGTTGTGAAATTTACGGACAACTTTGAAGTCTACCCCACATGCGAAGTACCGCTATTTAGAATTGTCTTGAATATATTTTAGGCGACAATAAAAATGTTAATCGGTGTAGTTTGAACAGAGTAGCACTTTGTGTGTTTCTTTTAACTATAGGAGCAATACGGTTGTAAAATGTACTTGTAACCTGTGAATGCGAAGAACGACTTTCAAAGCTTAACATGTGATGAAAAATGTAATTCGAAATATAATTAGGAAAATATAGCATACAAAACTTTGTTAGAATATGTTTTTACGAATTTAGTTAATATTGGAATATTTTCGATAACACTAATTTTGTTCACAATGATAATATACTTGGTTTCTTCAATTACAGATGCAACAATAATGTACATCTGAACTACCGGTGGAGGAGTAGTAGTCGCGGGAAATGGAATGGTTTCAAGGTCGACGAAGAAACTACTTTCATCTTACAAAAAATAGCTTCACTTGAAATTGCAGTGAGTCGACAGCGGATCGAATGATATTCTGTTAACAATCACATTCAGTACTAGTTATTGCAAAAATAACAATATTGCGCGCTCGTATTCTGTGATTATTGGCACGATTAAAGTATGTAGTCTGCGTAATTTCAGATTCGGAGAAAGGTCACAGGAAGATATGCGATTAGAAAATCTGCGCTGACTTTTCTTCAATACGTGCATAGCCGCTTAGAGATCGATGTGACAGAAAATAATCGGAATACACAATGCGGTTGATATTCGGATATTTTTCAGCTCGCCTAATATTCACATCTGTTAATTTAAAAATTGCATTACATGTTCTTGTAGATTTTTTTTCCTATTTCAGATGCAATGTTTAAACTGCTGACTAGAATACTGGACTAGCAGAAAAAAATGCAACTAGGAAGTTTTACAATTGGCTTCGAAATATTTTGGCTTCAGCTCAAATTTGATGAACATCGAGTTATTCAAAATCCGATGTTGCAGATAAGTTTCAAAACAATCAAATGAAACGAAAATGACGTTCAACTGATCCTTCTCTGCGATATATCATTACAATGTGTATATATTATTTGTTTTTCCAAGGTGATGGTGATTTTTTTTTCCTTCTTGAATCTTTTTTAACGTGCAACACAACATAGCGCTTTAGAGAAATTTTGCGGAAAAGATATATACGAATGGAAAATCTGCGCGAATTTCTTCTTCATTTACGCGCCATGAACTGCAACAAAGGTCAGAGGCACGGAAGGTTAGGATTCTATCGTTGGGATAGAAGGTTAGTGGAGTTGAGATAAGCGAATAATTTCTTTATATTTATTTCATTGTTATTTAGGAGTTCTTTCAAGGCAGACGGAAGGAAAAACGTGGCGCGAATGTGATTATATTTGCTACAGTCTAATAGAATGTGTTGGACTGAGAGAACTGAAGAACAGGTTTCACATATAAGTGATAAGGATTTGTTCAGGAGGAGTTGGTGAGTAATCCGCGTGTGGCCCGTGCGCAGTCGACACAATGCTACTTCCGCCTTTCTGATTGGCCAAAACGACGATTGCCACGAAGTTTATTCGACGTTGGAGTGTTGAACTACGAGTCATTGACTCATAGATTTTTGGTAAATCCGTGATATCTGACGTTAGTGACATCGCATAGGATAGGAAATGATATGTTTTAGAATTGTTATTGGAAAACAAAAGAAAAGCTGCTGGAGTATTTGAAGAGGGTAAAATAAATAGTCTTGCGCTAAGGTATCGTCTTCTGACATCTAGGGGCCATTCTGGACATTCGTGTAACATACTAATTGTTGGAAAAGTTCTGAAAGCTCCTAGCGCCAATCTTATTGCGGTATGGTATATGACGTTCAGTTTGTTTAGGATGGCGGGCTTCGCTGATTCGTAAATTGCTGCGCCGTAATCACACTTTGTTCGGATTCAACTTCTGTAGATGTGCACTAAGGATCTACGGTCTGCTTCATATGATGTGTGTGACACTTTTCGTAGAACATTTAATTTGTTTAGGCATGACCTTTTGAGCCCGTTTATGTGAGCTTTCCATGCAAGATTTTAGTCATATGTAAGGCCCAAGTATTTTACTTCTTCGCTTGATCGAATCGGAATGCAGTTTAAATGGAGTCGAACATTGTGATCACAGTTTCTGATTTTACAAAAGTGAACAGCGGTGATTTTGCAGGGTAGGGAACGAGACTCCAATCAAAACAGACCATCTGTATAATGCATTGATAGTTTTTTGCAAGATTTTTTGGCTTGTAATGAGAAAATGAAGATCGTTAAATCGTCCGCGTTTAAGGAGCATTTCACATGTTGGATTCAGTACGGAGCCTTCAGGCAAGCCATTAACTTGTTCTCGCAGATCTGAATAATCCCGTCCAATACGTACGTTAAAAAAGCGTAGAGCTTGGAAGTTCCGTATGAATATAGGCATTCTTCCACGAAAGCCAAGTTTATGTAAGGTTATTAAAACGTTGTAGCGCCATACGAATTTCCTTATATCGTTTCATGTCAAATTTAAGGAAGCATTTTCACATTTTGAAATAACTAGGAATTTTCAAAGTGGTATAGGAATTATGTGGTAATCGGTCAAAAGTTTTTCATTCAGGTAACAAGCATGTATTTCCGATAAAACTCATATCGAATGTGGCTATATATATTTTTTTTAAATTATAGATACGGTGACAATGCTGACCTAGAAGAGCTGATCAGGGAAACGATTGCAAAAAAGTACCACTACTTTCAGCTTGAATATTGTTCTATTTCAAATCTTACAAGAAAAGCACTCGAACCCGAACTCACCGATTTTGATGAAATTGATATATGTTGTAGAACACAAAAAAATAAAAGACCCGTGTTCTTTTATATCTGCTAATAAACATATTAAGAGGGTGAAAACTACCCCCAAAGTTTGCCAAAAAAATCGTTTTTTCTAAATATCTCGACTAATACTTAATATTTTTTGGTAAAACAAAATGGAGATTACTCCTTTCGGAAAAGCAAGTAATTCATGATGTTTTGAACAA
Organism: Icerya purchasi; assembly: GCA_039619475.1. Lineage (NCBI taxonomy): Eukaryota > Metazoa > Arthropoda > Insecta > Hemiptera > Monophlebidae > Icerya > Icerya purchasi. The sequence goes on along the minus strand of CM077116.1, from coordinate 291,831,593 downwards.
TAAGGGATGCATACCCTATTTTATAGGGGTTGAAAACCCATATTTAATTCATTATTTTGGCGATAAAAAATAGTACAAAATCTAAAAATAATTTTTTAATTAATAAAATGAAAAACTGAAGTTGACCTGTTTCGGCATTTTCGTTAATTTCACCCCTAAAGGGGTAAACCACCTCTAACAGTACCCCAACCCAATCTCACCGATTTTAATGAAATTGATATATCTTGTAGAACACAAAAAAAATAAAAGACCCGTGTTTTTTTATATCTGCTAAAAAACATATTAAGAGGGTGAAAACTACTCCAAAAGTTAACACAAAAAGAACGTTTTTTCTAAATATCTCGACTAACAGTTAATATTTTTTGGTAAAACAAGATTTAGATTACTCCTTTCGAAAAAGCAAATAATTCATGATTATTTGAACAATAATTGATGCATCCCCTATTTTATAGGGGTTGAAACCCCATATTTAATTTATTATTTTGAAGATAAAAAACAGTAAAAAACCTAAAAAAAAATATTCAACTAATAAAATGATAAAATGAAGTTGACCTATTTCGGTATTTTCGTTAATTTCACCCCTAAAGTGGTAAACTACCCCTAACACAGACATCTAGTAAGTAACTTTACAAGAATTTTCATATTATTCTGCGAATTACATTAGTTAAAGAGTACATTTTTTCTATGCAGATCACTTTAAAATTTGGTTGGAGAAAATATTTTTACCAAATGTAAGTCATACCTCCTTTACTATTACTTGACTCTTGGAGTGGTCATTGTCAAAAAGTTGTAGAAAAAACAATGTCAGACAATAAAATTGTTAACTTGAAGAAAATTTGTACTGGAACGACGGGAAAAATTCAACTACTTGATGTTTTTGGATTCCGAATTTGGAAAAGTTATGTTCGAAAATTTTCTGATGACGTAATTTTAATGAATTATGATTTAAATTTACATATTAAAAATAATACAATAAAACTTCAATCACTGGTACACAACCAATTTTCGTCACCAAGATATGAAGATCTTTTTAAATATTCCTGGTACAAAAGTGGTTATGTAAATGAAATGCAGGATAAATTTGAAAATCCTGTAGATTTTAGTTTCGGAGATTCTTGTAATACGCATTGCGAAATAGAAGGATGCACAAATGTCGCTATTGTACGTTGCGGTTGGTGCAAAAAATCAGTGTGTTTTAAACACTTTTATGAAGATTACCATTACTATCGAAATTTCGTTGAATAATATGATGTATACTTGCAATGAGCTAAAATAAAAATAATTTCTATACTCCTTTATATTTAAATTATAAATGTTCGTATTCATTTTCTATTTTGTAACTTTATTAAATATATATACTGAAAAAAAAAAAAAAAAAATTGATATCAGATTCGTAATCAGCGACGTCGAAAACCCTGTATCCGAATTGAATTCAAAATCTGATCGCTTGAAATTCCTATTTTTGGTTTTTCTGTGTTAGGGGTAGTTTACCACTTTAGGGGTGAAATTAACGAAAATACCGAAATAGGTCAACTTCATTTTATCATTTTATTAGTTGAATATTTTTTTTTAGGTTTTTTACTGTTTTTTATCTTCAAAATAATAAATTAAATATGGGGTTTCAACCCCTATAAAATAGGGGATGCATCAATTATTGTTCAAATAATCATGAATTATTTGCTTTTTCGAAAGGAGTAATCTAAATCTTGTTTTACCAAAAAATATTAACTGTTAGTCGAGATATTTAGAAAAAACGTTCTTTTTGTGTTAACTTTTGGAGTAGTTTTCACCCTCTTAATATGTTTTTTAGCAGATATAAAAAAACACGGGTCTTTTATTTTTTTTGTGTTCTACAAGATATATCAATTTCATTAAAATCGGTGAGATTGGGTTGGGGTACTGTTAGAGGTGGTTTACCCCTTTAGGGGTGAAATTAACGAAAATGCCGAAACAGGTCAACTTCAGTTTTTCATTTTATTAATTAAAAAATTATTTTTAGATTTTGTACTATTTTTTATCGCCAAAATAATGAATTAAATATGGGTTTTCAACCCCTATAAAATAGGGTATGCATCCCTTATTGTTCAAAACATCATGAATTACTTGCTTTTCCGAAAGGAGTAATCTCCATTTTGTTTTACCAAAAAATATTAAGTATTAGTCGAGATATTTAGAAAAAACGATTTTTTTGGCAAACTTTGGGGGTAGTTTTCACCCCCTTAATATGTTTATTAGCAGATATAAAAAAACACGGGTCTTTTATTTTTTTGTGTTCTACAACATATATCAATTTCATCAAAATCGGTGAGTTCGGGTTCGAGTGCTTTCCTTGTTAGTGGTATTGGCGGTTTCACTGAAGTTCAAAATAACGAAAATCAATAGAATGTGGTCAAGTTTGAGTATTTTGAAGTCAGGTATTAGAATATACTTAATATAACCTATTTTGAACATAATATTTATGAATATTTTTATCATTCGCCATCTTCCGTCTAGAATGTTGCTTTAGATAGCGGTGATGAAGAAGATACCAATGCAAAGTTTTTATGCAGTTCGAAATAATGGTGTATTTGACGTTAGAAGACTTTTCACTCAGGTACAAAAACGAAAATGTTCAATAAAACTTCTTCCGAACATTATTTTACTGCACTTCTTTTGATTACAGACACAATTAAGGTTAGGAGAACAGCCACTGAAAATGCTAAAACCGGTAACTTTGTTTCTTTACCAAAGAGAACGCGGCTAACTATTCAATTTCTCCAGAGTCAGGTAACAGAAAAATATATTACATATAAATCATTTTGAACATAATGGTAGAGCACTTATTTTTCATTAAAAGTACCCAGTTTAAATTGTAGAATTCTCTTCAGAGAGCGTTTGTTGATGCTGTTCCAGTCCATGGAATTAAGCATATTATTATTTAAAGGCCGAATAAATGAAGCAGTGTATAAACATAGCTGAAAGGTAATGAAAATTTTCATATTACATTATATAAAAATTAACCGGATAAAGTTTATTTTGGCATTCCAATATTACACTTCTGTTTCTTGGTTACAGATGAAACACAGCCTAAATAATTCCGAGGGTAGTTACTGAAAAGCTTTTCAAATATTTTTGTTTCCTTTTCATTCCATTTGAAGTGCAACAGGTTGAACATTTTTATCATTCACCGCCCCATGCAGTAAAAAACCTTTTACGTCAAAATACAAGTTGGTTTGCGTTTAATTATTTTCCATCTCGGCTGACATTTACGATACATTAAATAGAACTTTTTTTGGATATTGTATCATTTCATTTATGTTTTTTTCATATAGCAGGTTGCTGATTAATAGAATGTATATAGTTACAATGGTTGACTTTTTATATGATTTCGTTTAAAAGCAAGGTAATCATCGTTACTCAGGTTTCGAAGTAGTTGAAAATCATTTGGTAACAACTATGTTCAAACATGTGGTTGATGTCGAAAATTTTCAATTCAGGTATTCATACGGAGTAAAACTTATTTTGAACAAAACGTTACTGTGCTTATTGTTTATCACCACAGATTCGGTTTCAGCATTCGAAAACTTTTATCTTAGAGAGTTCCAACGATCGAATTTCGGCATTGATTTTAATATGATTCCACTTCGATTCGTTCAAAGTAAGTACTATTATTCAGAGTAAAGTGTAGCATAGGTGTCCAAATCGGTCATGTATATAATCCATAACACCTATCCTGACACAGTGGTATTGAACTTATTTCTTTATAACGCTTTTTGATCAAAATTTAATATGAAACCTTTAATATGGTGAAAAGAATTCTTTGATTGTAGGTAACACCTGCATAAATTACTGTTTTGAGAAACCGTTGAAATACAAACAACAAAGGTTACTTTTACATAAAACTTTTAAGTTAAAATTAGTAATTTGTAAAACATAAGCAGCAATGCAACGAAACAAAAATTATAACTTTATAAATGTTGCAATATTAAATATATTATAAAGACTGACTTATATACTTGTTGTACCATGATTATATAGTTTGCTACTACGAAACATGGGAGGTATTTATAATATTTTTAATCAGGGCCTTAGCCAGGAATTCTCTAAGAAGTCCTCTCGCAAAGCCTTGTTGTCAGGATCAATGTATCTCAGGCAAAATTACATTTGTTCAGTTCTGGATAAGTCGCTGGTTTCATCAACGAGAACTGAAAAAATCAAGGAGCGATTGACTTCTTTCACAATAGATTCCTTAATGGTGTCCCCGCAAATACTAATAATTTGGTTCTGTACAGAAGTGCTAGTTACTGACAATTTCTGTTACCGGTTTCCAAATGTGTTTTTAAAGTTATATCTCCCGCGTCGACTCTATATCTTAAAAGAGCACAAAATATTCGGACATTCTTCATTTTTTCCTCTAAAACATTTCCATGATCGGATGTTCCTCGCAAGGGTAGTTCTTGGCGACCACATAATATGATGGTTTTGACAATAGAGGTTAATTTGACTCTGTTTTCTAAAGATTTTTTGGCAAAGTCAGAAGAAATCTTTTCCTGAATGTTCTCCATTTACCATCATATATTGATAAGAAGTTTTCAGCCATTTCCGTTGCCTTTATATGATAACTTAAGAGGGCATGCTTTCCAAATTCATCCTTCGCCTTCTTCCAATTGCGAAATCCCTTCTTAACGAGTGATCCAAGTCCCTGATGAGTCCCTTTTCCTACAATATCCATAGCAAAAAAAGCGCAATATTTACAGTACTCACTATCCTCTCGTTTTGAATACAGTAGCCAATTAAATTGGTCGAACCATCTTGCATTAATCTTGAGATTTGATTTCCATGCCCGTCTTAAGAAATATTTTTTTTGTTCGTCTGATAGACTCTGACCCCCCGATTTCAAAAATGCACCTGTTCACTCCAATGTCGCAAGGCTCATCCCCTTCCTTTTGCAATGAGACTGTTCGACGTGATCCTGTTCGATTCGATTCTTACGACAAGGTATCATTATCAGTCGTGGAACTGGTGGAGGTATCGTTATCGAGTATTTTTTCACCTACAGGTGAAGCCGCAGTCGCGCAGGAGGCATATTGTTCTGATTCAGTCTGACAAGACAAGTCTGAATTGTCTTTTTTTGAATTCTTGGTAAAGTATTTAGTAAGTGGCGCTTGATTTTCCTTACGTTTCATTTTGAGATAGAGGTACACTGTTGGAAATGAAATAAAATGAGTAAGCGAAGCTCAAAATTTTAGAGGAAACAAATCTTAACGTAATATTCGTTCCTAACAAATTTGATAAAATAAAGAATTTAATTACAGAAGTGAAAAAAGTTAATACTAAAAATATATGGTGGAATGCAACACTTGAAAATTACAAAAGATTTATCAAGAAACTAACTAGGCTAAAGTATGAAAGTAAATCAAAAAAAAAAAAATTTAAAGGCAACAATAATGGCTGAAATAATATTGAAATTAAAGGAGAAGTATAAAAAGGAAAAAGTTAAGAACAAAAATTAAGCTTGGAAAAGGTTAATAGAAAATTCTACGGCTTGGAGTAGACCATACAAAATAATTATGGCAAGCAACAAAAGATTTAATTTTCCTCCTTTAATAAATAAAAGAAACGAACAAGTAACAAATGAAACAGAAAAATATAAACTAATATGCAACAAGTTATTTCCAAATACGAACGATCCAATTAACAATTACATAGAAGAAAATACTAATATTGAAATTGAAAGCTATGAAGTAAATTCTATAATTAAAAAATTAAATAATAAGAAGGCAAATGGATATGATGAAATATCTAATAAAATGATTAAAATTGTAAATAAAAATCACCCTGATTTATTAACTATGATCTATAATAAATAATTGGAACTAAAAGGGTTTCCATATTTCTGGAAAATAGGAAAAATCAAACTACTAAACAAATCTGATAAAAATCCGCAAGATTCGAAGTCTTACAGACCTATAACCCCATTATCCAACATTAAAAAAGTGTACGAAAAAATAATAAGATACAAAATTGAGAAAGAGATTCAAAAAAAAGAATGTCTACACAATTACCAATTTGGATACATACGGAAAAATCTACTGAACGGACCGCCGTTAGGATCTGTATGAACATAACTGAAACATACAGAAATAATGTTAATGAAAATTATAAATTAATTCTCCTAGTAAGCTTTGACATTAGTGGGGCGTTTGACAGGATAAAATGGTCGTCAATTTTAAACTGTTTAAAAGGAAGCAAAATGTAGTCGGGCCTAATCAGCGTAATTAAAAGCTTTATAAACAACATAATAATAAGATTTTACAGCAACGAACAGGTTGTATACGAACGGAAACTCACAGCTGATATGCCTCAACTCCAATAATTTTCGTAAAGCAGCAGGGCTCAAAACCAACATACAATTAATAAGCTATGCGGATAATCTTCTACTCATAGCAGGCCTCAAGCACATTAAAGAAACAGCAAATATTAATGATTAAATCAGCATTATTGTTCAAGAACTGAAGGGATTAGGATTAAATTTAAATCAGAAAAAAACTAATATGCTTTTGATAACTAGGAAAATAGATAAATCTAAAATTAAGAAACAAATAGAAGAAATCATAAGAATAGAAGGAGAAAAATTATTCTGCAAGAATGAAATGAAATACTTAGGAGTAGTAATTGACGAAAATCTTAATTTTAGTAGTCATATCAAGTATATTTTAGATAAAATAAAAAAGTAAACATTGCAAGATGATTGCTCTTTACAGAAATACTTTTGGGCTCAAATTTAAGCAGAGCAGGGTTCTACATTTAGCCTTATTCCGATCAGTAGTAGAACATGCAAATGTTATTTACTACTCTAAATTAATTAAAAAGAACAGAAACAAAATAAAATCAGAACAAAGGAAAATATTAATAAATTTAGTATCTGCTTAGAAAACAATTTTTTACTGTGCAACGAATGTTATCGCAGGTGTTACACCATAGCACTGTAATTAGGGAAAGCAAACGAGATAAGAGCATTAAAAATGAAAAATCTTGACAAAAAAGAACTAAAAGAAGGAATCAATGAAATTGGAATTAAATACATAGCAAAATGGCAGGAACAATATGATAATGATCAAGTAGGACGGCGAACGTACAAATTAATTCTCAGGATAGAAGAACGATTACAAAATAAGGACTTGGTACCGAATTATTTTTTAACACAGTTCATAACCGATCATGGGGATTTTTAGGCATACCTGAAAAGATTCAAAGTAACAAACAATGATAATTGTAAAATAAAATTTTAATTTTATAAAACAGATAAGCCGGACCATACTTTTTTAGAATGTTCAGCATTTAAACAAGTACAGAGTAAATTCAAGATAAGCAATGATGTTGAAAACTGGTTCAAAGACGGAAACCGTAATACTCAAAATACGTTTAAATTTTATTAACACAATAATGAAACAAAAAAGACTCTTCCACACTTTGCGCAAACATACATTAAGAAATGAGACTATCAGTTGAAACAGGAAGGCAAGAAGAGTACAGAAAAACAACCGATTGGTAAAACGCTCTCTTCTTCATTTTTTTTAACATACAATAAAAAGGAAAGGAAAAAAAACAGCTGTACACACTCAATTTTTAGCAACTGTACGCAGACCATTTCTTTTTCCTTCGAATATTTTGTTTTTTTTTTCATTAGTGTCGCTAGTAAGCACTCGATACCATTTGTGTGCGCGAGCCGCAGCAGATCTACCGAACAACTGTGTTGGAACATGATAAAAATTCTGCCTCCACAGCTTTTTTTTTGGAACGAAGTTCTTATTGTCGGTAGGAGTAAACTGGCAGAAAAGGCGAGGTAACGAGAATCGCGCTGTACGTCGTCCGGTGGGCGACCTTTACTCTGTCCCTTTCTATTATATACGGGTGTGTGTGTGTGTGCGTGCGATCGAGCAGGTATCGAGATTCAGGCAGCAAGCATGGTGCGCGGTCAGCTGTATAAGCCAAATTCTAAACACGTGTACATTTTATTGAATTTGCAAATTGGCGCGGTTTTTTTCTGCGACGTTAGTACACTTCAACCAGTCTGATGATTTATTTATTGTTTTTGTTTTAATTCATACGGGATTTATATATGGTGTGTTATTTTTTATCGTATACTTCATGAATGTGTATATCTACCAAAAAGTAAAAGGAACTTCGTTCCTACCGGGTGTCCCCGTCTAGACCCAACTTCACCTTTTTTTTTGAAATGCCTATCGTACTCTAGGAACCACTCACTGCACCGAGTTGAATAGCTGGATAAAAATAACCGAAATCGAATAACAAGCAGCGAAATTTGTTTCAGTTTGTAGTTTTTTTTCATTTTACTCATATTTTTATTTGTTTTTCTTTAAATATCAAATGCAATTTCTTTCTTAATAAAAAAAAAATAATCCAAAACATTTCGGGGGAATAGACCTCCTAACCCCCTCTCTTCCATTGGCTACGATCATGTTTTTAATATTTCAACACTTAAGGAATTATAATTTCTGATTCGTATTTTCGTTTTATAAGGTTTTTTTTTTTCTTTTTTTTTTTTAGTGATATCCCTTTCTTTAATGTATGCATTCTTACTCAGAACTCGATGAAGTGGAAAATATTTCAAAGAAACAGACGTACAACGTGGTTGATGTCTGAATAATTTCCAAATCGAGTAATATTTATTAAATATAAAATTTATGTTTTGGAAGTATTTATTTGAGGGTCATCCGAATATTTTTTGTCTGACACCAGGGTTAGTGTAACTTACGTCGGAAAAAATATTACCACTACTTTGTGATGATCCGGCTAAAAATTTGATAAAATTCGGTATTTCGCAACACGTACGAAACTGATTTCGGTTGGTAATACATAAAACAAATGGAAACGAAACTACTTACTTTACCCGCACGGAGAACATGATTCGCTGTATGGTTACCATTCATGTAAGCACGTCATCATGTAAGCTGAACATTTTTTATGTTGAATTTTAAAACTTACAGAAAGGATTTTACAAAAAAACTGAACATTTATCGATCAAAATGGCTCGCGCTATACTTTTATGATTGTATTGATGTTAAAAATTAATAACCGAATATACATAAGTAACTAAAAAAAGTTATTTTGAAAAATGGAGAACTAAAAATTTATTAAAAAGAATAGGATAATAAAGAAAATGAGGAACTGATAATAAACGGAAAAAGATAAAACAGATGTAATAGAAAATTGGTGTATAAGAAAAACAGCAAAATTGAAACTCAACAGTTACGGTACGAAAAAAAGAATCAACATACAACAAAATGTGAAGAAAGTTAATATGGTAATGCAAGAGCCAATGTATAAGAATAAATTGAACAAAAATAAAAATGTAGGAAAATTTATTTAATAATGACAATAATAATAATTTGTTCGGATATAGAAAACATAACTGGAAATAAAATTTTAAAAAAGTTTAGAACGAGATATAAATATTAAACCGGCACGCTTTCCAGGAATTAAACTATTTGCAATGGTGAAGTACATATGGATAAAATGAGCTCTTAAGTATTTTATAAAAATTATAAATTTTAAGATAATGAAACAATGAAATAAAGAAAAGACAAAAAAGTTTGCGACAGGTCTTCGTTGGTCTGTGGCTTTATACGAAGAGAAAAGCTTTATGCATTTCAAGGTTTGCGAATACAAGAAATCAACAAAATTCAATACAAAACAGTAAAAGTATAGTTACCGAACACTTCACCAACATTGGCTGGTGGTTGGATTGGTGTATGGTGGAGCTCGTTAGGCAGTCACCTCCCCGTGGTGGGCTCTGGGTTATTTTGATATATTGATACTGATCAAAATAAGCGAAGCTATCGAAAATTGTATTTTTTAAAAAATGTAAGAAACAAAAAAGTATAGTACAGCTTTTCCAATAGACATTTTAAGAAAACGAAGCATATTTACCGTCTAAAAATCGCAGGTACGGCTTACACCGATAGGAAAACACTTTTTGGACTTATCTTTTTTGAAGATCAAAAAAAAGTTACATAACACGCATAATTTAACTGGCCGATAGGGTTTCCAAATAGTTTTTCGTTAAAAAAAAATCATCCAGTATTTTTTTTGTGAGTTGTCATATACGATTTATTTCGTCGTACTAATATTATTTTAATCTGACCAGTCATGTTGAATAACTGGAAGGTTTATGTTGACTGAACATTGTTATTCAATTTGAACGCAGCAGAAAAATCAAAGAATTAATATGATGTTAATGTTGAAAAACTCTCTCCAATTCGAATTATAACATGTAGAATAAACTTGTCATTACACTGCATATAATTTCTTCAATTACAGATGCAGTTACCCTCATGGTATCTAGAACTATTGGTTAGAAGAATCAAAGGAAATTTTATGTTGGCTTTAATGTGTATGCTGAACTGGTTATGTAGCCGTAGATATTTAACTTTATCCCAGGTAGGTAAAAACTCTTAATTAATGTGGTAGAAATCTGCAGAGTTTGCAGGTTATGCCGAGCTCTGCGTCAAAAGTCACGAATTATTCATATTTCAGGAAAAACATTAAACTGTCAACAGCACATCGGTGTTGAAGTTTGGTTCAAATTAAATCTATGTAAACAGTTCATGAAAAAACAAGTGCATAATTTAAAACGGTGACAAATTAAAATTTATTAGACGATTAGATATAATGAAAAAAACATCGAAGATAATTGTTGGACTGTTTTTAATTAATTGAATGAAATTATGAATTATCTTAAAATTATAGCTTTATTCCGAAAGCGGTGAGAAATTAATTTCACTGCAGCGCAGAACCCGAGTTCTGTAATGGTGTGTACAGTTTTGTTTCTTTCTTTATTTTTAGTTTTGCAACATTTTGTAAATAAAATAAACAACGTGTAGGTACTTAACAGCAAATTTAAACTTCATGCGTGGACGTGTGGGTGTATGTATATTGCTGGGTCAACTTTTCCGTACTTTTTATAAAATTAAAAATGTCACAAATAAAATATGTTCGAAATTTCTTATATTCGTTGATGATTTTTTAAATATAGTCTCTAGTATGGGTTAGAAATAAATGCCACCAAAACGAAGTGGATGGTTATACACAAGAAAAGAACTGATGCTAGTGCAACAGCTGGTCAAATTTACATTGGAGCTGAGAAGGTGGAAAGAGTCAGTAAGTTTCTATACCTGGGTGCATGGCTTCATGAGGAAGTAGATTGGAGCATTGAAATAAGAACTAGGATTGAGAAAGCCAGAGGTATATTCAATACTATGAAGAGCCTGATAACTAGAAAGGATATTAGTTTAAATTTACGTATGCGATTAGTCCGATGCTATGTCTTCTCAGTACTTTTATATGGTGCTGAGAGTTGGACGCTGTCAAAATAGCTTGAAAAAAGATTACAAGCGTTTGAAATGTACATTTACCGGCGTATGTTAAAGATATCATGAACAGAACGGATAACTAACAAAGAAGTACTGAATAGAATGGCCAAGAAAAGAGAATTATTATTAACTGTGCAAGAAAGAAAAATCAAATACTACGGCCACATTAATCGCAATGAAAAGTATAGAAGCCTGCAAACTGTGCTTAGAATTGGTGGGAAAAAAAGCAGAGGTAGAAGAAAATTATCGTGGGAGGATGACATGCAGCGATGGTGCAAATGCACATCATCGGAGTTACTTCAAGCAGCGGCCGATAAAGTAAAGTTAGCCACATTGATCGCCAAACTTCGACCGGAGATGGCGTAAAGAAGAAGAAGATGCATCGATAAGATCAATTGAGGACTCTGAGAAATTACAAAAAATAACTTGATAAAATGTTGCTTCGTAACAAAATATAGCGAAAAACATATGTGACGTTACACTATAAAATTTTATGGCAAAAAGCTTATTTTAATGTGGAACTAGTCCGTCAAACGGTTAACTTATTACCGGTTAAACGATCAAGTTTTTATCGGTTCACACACGGAGCACGATAAAGCAGAATGTTGAGAATCACTGAATTAAAGAAATGAATTGATCCTCAGCTTCGACAATGATTTGGCTTATTTGTTAAGTCACAAAAAAGATACCTGGTTTTGTCCTCCTTAATTACCTTCGAAATTTAAATACGAGCTGGCCAATTGCCTTGATCACAAATCAATGAGGTAAACATTTTCATTGCGCACACTGGCATGTAATGAACGATCTTTTAAAAACGACATACAGCTCAGTTGACGTTCGAACATTGTTTTCCATTTTTGTTAATATTAAGATAAATTTTTAAAAATACGCCCGCAGACTCCCGGATGATCGACATTACAGTATTCTATAGTTCAGGTAATGTAAAATTTTATTTAAAAAAATTTGTTTTAAATAGGGCGATATTGCATTTTTATTTTTTATGATTACTAAGACAGCTCAACGTAAGTCTAAAATACTGCTCTACATTACGGTTGCTGAGAAAATACTTCAGTGTAATGTCTGTGTTTATAACGCTGTTCTATTTAATGCTAAGCAGTAAATACGGTTATTCAGCATTTGAAGTAATGGAACATTTTTAAAATAGTATATAACGAAGATGACGTTAAAAGCCTATTTTATTTCGTGTAATTCGAAAATATTCTTAGTGACACAAATTTTGACTTCGCCTATTTTCTTTAATTATAGATACAATTGTGGCGTTTTAATTAAAACCTGCTGCTCTAGAAGACGGTCACGGAATAATGCACAACTAGAAATCCAGCATATTCGTTTTAAACTGAGAAAGATGAAAAATGTTTATAGCAGCTTTTTATAAAATTCATTCAAAATTTTAACATGATGCATTTTGAATATTTTTCATTTCCATCTGTCTATAACATATTCAATAAAACTTATTTTGACCATAGTAAATTATTTCTTTTCTTAATATATTGTAATTTATCAAACGATCTTGGACTCTTAGATTTAGAACGGTCACTGAAAGAATATATAAATATAGTAGGAGTTTATTTTTATATTGTTTTATTTTAGGCCGAATGGGACATAAACATCATTACTCAACACACTCCTTTGAATATCTGCTGTTAATTTTAAGTCTGATCTATTTCAATTTTTTCAACCAATTCTTAATCTTATAATTTATGCAAAGTTTGGCTTCCGTTCGCTACATTGGTCATTAAGAGATGTTAACTGCATGTCTTACGGTAGCCTTGAAAATCATTTTTATTGGTTATCTTCGAGTGGACAAACTTAAACAGCTGATCGTAGTTTCTTAGTTTCCGGAATTTGCTAGAAAAGGATGGATGAAATTCTCTGATTAAGTACACAACATAAAAAGTTGCTAGTGAACAAACTTTGAGAGTACAGGCACTATACAACTTTTTTTCGGCGTCAACTCATTGTTGGGCAATTATGCTGAAACATCTTGAAAAAGGTGATGAACGTAAGCAATACTCGTCATTAGTTCTTAAAAGTAAAGCTTTGTCAAAAAGTTACAACAGTTTCCAAAAAGATTTGGAGTCTATTGCTGGCGATGAGACTCAGATCATCACAAGCGATTCACGAGGCCAGATGTCTATTAAAGGATTTGGAAAAAAAACAGAAAATTCCGTAATGGCAGTATTCTGGGCTGCCATACTAGATCGAATCAATGGTGTCAGTATATCTCTAGAACAACAACTATTGAACTTCAAACGGCAGTCGATCTTTTAAATTCGCTTTTAGATTTTTTACTTTCACAGAGAGAATTATTTGACGATTGCGAGATGAAGGCAAATGAGAAAACTGATACATAATACAGTGAAGAGAATTAGCGTGGGCGAAGAAGGAAAAGGCATCACGATGACGGATATGCAAAAGACATCGTACACAGAGCAAAAGAGAAGTTAAAAATTGAAACTTATTTGCCTGTTCTAGAGACATACTGCGTACAGAATTGTTGCGGCGGCGACTAACAACTTACCGGGAAATTAAGTCTCTGTTTGGATTTCTAACGATTTCTCGACTAATTCCAACGACAAAATTAGGCTTGTTCGAAGTTTAGGAATCATTATTCCGAGGACATTGAGCCCGGGTTTATAAACGAAATGGTGCAATTCAAGTACTTCATTTTACAGGATACCGGAAAAGATAAAATTGTACCCGCTGAGGAATCGTATAAACCTATTTTTGGTAATATGGCACAATTAACTTTCCCGAATGTAATGACAGCATTGCAGATATGTAGAAGTCTGATGATTACAAACGCCACGACTGAACGCAACTTTTCGAAATTAAAACTAATCAAAAACTATCTTCGTTTGTCAATGTCTCAGAACCGTTTAAATTCATTGGCGATAATGGCGGTTGAAAATGATATATCGGAAAAGGTTAACTTCCAAGACGTTTTAAACGATTTTGTATCTAAAAAAGGGTAGAAGAATACATATTTAAACAAATTTTATTTTACAAAACGATTTAATAAAAAGGTACGCATATTTTCCTTTCACTTGTCTCAATATTTAACTTCCCGCTAAGAAAATTGAAAATTTTTAAGAATTCGGAAAGTTATTGTTTTCACCATAATTTTTAAAAATCGAGTTTTTATTAAATCTCCATGTTTTGAGGTGCTAGGAAGCTATTCCGACTATTTTTACGATGGTGTTCTAATGTATGAGTGTGTTTCTGTGTATGTGCGTATGTAAACCTCTTATAACTTTTGAACGGCTTGGCCAATGGATAATCGGTTTACGGTATTCGAAAGGGTTCCTCTAAACTTTGATTTCCTGAAAATTTTAACCGATTCGGCTAGGTAGATTTTGAGAAATCTCAAAAACAAAATTGTCAAAAAACAGTTTTTTTGAAATAATTTTTATAAACTATTGTATCGATCAATTCCAAAAATTAATCATCTCTTTTCCCCAAAAAATTTGTTTGCCCTTTGCGGCGCGAAAAATCAAATGCCTTTGTTTTGAATTTAGTATTATGTAAATGTAAATTATAGTTATCGTTAACTTAAATACGGAATCCTCAGCGCATGAAACATCATGGTTGACTGAACTTGTTTTTTTTCAATAAACATGCAGAATTTATTGTTTACTTCACTCGTCTAAAGCAAAAATTTGTTCTAAATCATGCATATATTAATTAATTTACTAACCGACAAAGTATTAGTATGCATACTCCGAACACGTTGGCTATATATGCTTCTTTATGTGGATTAACGATTGGCGAAATTGGAACATTTCTTCCAACAGGCTAAATTGAATTATAACAATTCAACATAAATTATAATAAATTCAAATTGAAAAGATAAAATATATATACATAACCAACAGACATCTAGCTACTCGGTTATCTATAGAAATAAAAAATTTATACAATTACATTTAAGCTAAATAAATAAACAAAGGTTAAATGTAAATAACAGTTCTAATTTTCCTAGTGACAGATGACTAATAAGAGAATAAAATGGGAAAAGACTAATATTAGGATAATGCATAATCTTTACTTAGTATCTATCAGCTGGTAAAGAAGTCCACTGACAATGAAGATTAGTAACTATATTTCAATAAATGCGTTTGGAAGTACATACATTTAAACAAAGTGTTAGAAATTTTAATTTATTTTTGAAATTGTTTATAGAACTGTGTACTGTGCAAAAAAATGTCACATTTTTAAACAAAACTAGAATGTACCAAATAAGAATATAATTTATACATATATATATACAGTGGAGCGTCGATTATCGGAACCATTTTTTTTTTAATTTTTATTATGTGTAATTTTAATTAAATTGATCATCTAATTTACTTATTGGGAGATATGTATTGTTATAATTATTGTTGTTTTGAATAGAATTAAACAACAATAAAATTATTTTTCTCAGAATGTCTATAACGGAAGC
Source organism: Icerya purchasi (assembly GCA_039619475.1). Taxonomy (NCBI): domain Eukaryota; kingdom Metazoa; phylum Arthropoda; class Insecta; order Hemiptera; family Monophlebidae; genus Icerya; species Icerya purchasi. The sequence goes on along the minus strand of CM077116.1, from coordinate 291,815,753 downwards.
CATCAACAATTATTTCTCAGAAACTGCTTCGTTACATTTTGTATCTGGTTCAATGTGTATTCAATGAAATTAGACGCTGAATACGTGTTGGTTTACTTAGAACTGTATACGTAATTGTTTCATTGCATTAGATTCTGAGAAACCCTTTCCGTTCATTTGACTGGTTGTGGATAGCTTTCAGTTTCAAACCATTCTTTGAAAGGTGTATACCGTATTGTGATCGTTCTTTTTTTCATTTTTAATTAAAACATGTCAACAAAAAGAAAACGAGTGGTACTTTCTTTAAAAGATAAAATGGAAATTATTACGCGGCTAAGAAAAGGTGAATCGGGTCAGACATTGTCTATCGAGTTCGGTGTTGGTAAATCAACGATAACGGGTATAAAAAATAATTCTGATTCAATGGTCAGGTACTCACATAATCTTGACAGTGGGTGGGCAGTTCAAATCGTAAAACTATGAAAAAAGCGAAAAGTGAATTGGTGGAAGATGCTGTTTACACTTGGTTTTTGCAAAAACGGTCTTCTGGGCAGCCCATATCGGGGCCCATTTTGTGTGAAAAAGCATTGGAATTAAACATGAAGCTTGGTGGTGACCCAACCTTTCTCGCAAGTTCTGGTTGGTTAAAAAATTTCAAATCGCGACATGGGATACGGCAAATAGAAATTCACGGAGAAAAATTAAGTACTGATGCTCCAGCAGCAGATTCTTTTTCCGAGAACTTGAAGAAATATCTTGAAGTTAAAGAGTATGATTTGGATTTCGTTTACGATGCAGATGAAACAGGCCTCTATTGGAAAGCTTTGCCATCTAAGTCATTAGTGTCTAGAAAAGAAGCTGCAGCTCCTGGTTACAAAATGAGCAAGGATCGCGTTACAGTAATGGTGTGCGCCAATGCATCTGGCACACATAGAGTTCCGTTGTTAATGATAGGTAAATCCAGAAACCCACGATGTTTTAAAAACGTGAAAATTCCGTTAATGTACGCAAGCCAAAAAAATGCATGGATGGACAGCGATTTGTTCATAAAATGGTACGAAAACACTTTTATTCCCGAAGTGAAAAATTTTCAGCAGCGTAGTGGAAAAGAAGGCAAGGTTCTTCTCCTTTTGGACAATGCTCCGTCACACCCATCGCCTGAAACTTTGAATAAGGTGAGTGATATGTTTGAGGTGAAGTTTTTGCCCCCTAATGTAACTTCTCTAGTTCAACCTATGGACCAGAGCGTTATCGAAACATTAAAGAAACCGTACCGAAAATAGCTCATGCGTCGTCTGCTTTTAGGTGATTCAAATGACGATGAAACAATTTTTTCTATGTACAAAAAAATCAATTTAAAAGACTGCAGTTATATGTTGGTCGAAGCATGGAATGAAGTTAAAAGCTGCACCTTGCAAAAGTCGTGGAATAAATTACTGAAACCATCCAAAGATGAAATCGAAATCCACGAGCATGATAATGAAATTTCATCGGGAATTGTGGATGAAATGAGTAATATTAGTGTTTTCGCGGATTGTGATAAAAATAACGTGAACGAGTGGCTACGTGTGGACAGTGATGATCCAGGCTTTCAGCTGCTGACAGACGATGAAATTGTTGAAAAACTACTACGTGGTGAAGACCTCACAGATGACGATGATGCAAATGAGGAACCAGAAGAAGATGACTCGGGACCATCTCATGGTGAGGCATTCCAAGCACTGGATTTGGCGTTCCGGTGGCTCGAACGTCAAGAAGAGTCAGACCACACGCAGTTATTACAACTGAAGAGAATCAGAGACCTAGCTGCTATGAAGAGAAAGTCGCCCATTTATTATATATTTTTTACCTATATTAATTACTCTGGTTTACAATGCACTGGGAGTGTGTAATTTTGATTAATAATATATGCTTAACTACCACACATATTTTGTATATATATATCAGGAGCGAATCCTCCTATACTTCTAGTCATGCGGCAAAGTACCAAAGTGAACCGAAAAAGAAAAAAATGAGCTACTACTTCTTTAACAGCGAAGATAAACTTGACTAAAGGGACAGCTGTTAGCTGCTAGTAGAAATCTGAGTAGTCGATGTGAAGAAAAATGCTTATTATGTAAAACGTTGGTAACCCGTCAGTGACGAGTAACGCTTGAATTTCGATTTCATGATCTGCTCGCATTCCTTTTGTGTTCGCCAGACACTAGAAGTACTTCTCCGAGTTAGCGAGTCACTAAACGCTCACTGAGAAGCATACACACATATGCAATAACAGCATCCATAGGGAAACAGATCGAAGTGTTTAACAAACCAGCTACTTCTCTTCTTTGACCGCGCGACCGGCATGTTGTACGTTGCACATTTTTCGCTGCAAAACTGAGATCAGCTACCGCTTTTTTATCATAGCGAAATGATTTCCACACACCTAATTTATAAATACGCTTGGTGAAATTTGAAATTTTTAATTTACGACTGCTTCAACACCTAGTTGCAGCTTCCTTTTTGGTTACAATACTTCGCTGAAACCTTTTTTTTTTTTTTTGTTTTTCGTATTTAGCTACCAGGGTTATTACGACACTATCACGAAATGTCGCGAAATAAACTAGATGCGTAGAGAGAAATAGAATAGTGTTTGTGATGCTGGTAGACGAGGTAGATAGAGATGACCGCAAAGACTTTATGTCAAAATTAAAAGAGCGTTCGAGAGGAAAAGAAGGGCACTCAAGGAAAAAGTGTTTTATTGAGGGAGCAGCAGGTAATAAAAGGAGCATGCAGCAATAGGCTCAAGGTTGAGTAAAAGATGGTTGTACGTCAGGAAGATATATCTGATGGGCAACCGAGGTTAAATGGGGAAACCAGAGATCGATGTAACGCTTTATCTCCTTAAAGAAGCAAATTGTTCGGAAAGCCAACCTTCGTTCTATTGGGACCGCGCATAACTTTTCGGAATGTATGCTAGAACGAAGGAGAGGAATATGAAGCCTTGGACATAAAACTACACTTACGAGTATAATTTCATCTAATTTCGTCAACTATCATCATCATTGCCGAATATTATGAAGTCCGTATCAGTTTATACGAACTCGGCATTTTTAGCGCTATCCGGTGATGATGTTCGAAAATTATTCTTTGGTTAAATAATCATTTCTCATCCGCTTCAAGTGCCATCTTTTGTTCTCGTTGCCGCTGTACGATCGCGTCAAGGATGCCTATTCGGCTAAAACCAAAATTCACCTGCACATTCGGACAGACGAATGTGTCGTGGCAGGGACTACATGTGTGTCCCAGTGGTAGTAGCCGGTAGTAGAGGTAACGACATGGTCCTGTGGCGAAGCGCACATCCGTACAATGTGTCGAGTAACGCTCTGAGGGAAGGGAAGTTTATAAAATTCCATAAATATCAGGCAGGGCGCCGAATGCGCGCTAGTCTACGTAGATTGTTCTAGAAACTTCTCCGTAGCCTTTATTATTTATTTCTATTAATCAGTAGATCAAAAACGCCTGCGTAAAACCTACTCGTTGCCATTTTCTGAATAACATTCCTCGCCGTGTGCCGTTTAAAAGCTGTTTGCCACATTAATTTATTTTTAAAAAAACTACAAAAAAATATTTTCTATTCTTTCCAGACACGATATTTCTTTCATATACGTTTAGGATGCTATTTAATCCGTAAATCGACATCGGATAAAGGAGAAAATATATTTTGTATTTAATCTTCATACTGACATCTTTTTTCCCTTCCCAGCATGTGGTGCGACACTATAGTGATATTTCCCAACGCGAAAAGCTCCAAGTGCCGCTGGCGGAGTTTTAAAAAAAAAAAAAACAGAAATCATTACCCACTTTCGGAACAAAAAAGTCGAAGAAGAAGAAGAAGAAGAAGAAAAACTATTTAATTCGATATACGTATAATACAATACAGAAATTTAATAGGAATTATTATCCGTGTTTCTTACGGGAGACGGGAATGTCAGTTAATAATTTACTTAATATTAGTTAACAGGATTTAATTCGCACGAAAAATTATACAATACAAAAGAACCTGCTCGCATGAATAATCAAACTTACAATGAAACGATTAGTTAGTCATTTTTAATCTATGATAATATTCACTTGTGCTCTGAAACTAAAACGCAGCTACTTAGTTAAATACGAGAGAACTAATAACTTATAAAACCAACTTAGAAGTACTAATTATATATCGCGTATTTTCTTATAATGTCGCCCAAAAAACAAGAGTCGCAAAATATTTCATTGAAAAGTGTGTCAGTAGGATGTGTGTTTTATTTTTCCATGTTTGTATTTTTTGTACCTATACTTAAGTGTGTTTAGTAATCATAGTCACCGATATTATTAATTAAAGTCGGATGCTTTGCAAGCGTCAAAATATCTCCGCGTGTTCTTTGTAATAATTTCTTGAATGTATGGCATTTTTAGGTGATTATGCATGGAGTTGATGCGGTTTGGTCCCATTTCGCCTAAAAATGAAACGGCACAGAAATAAAAATAATAATTTGAAAAAATCAACTTGGCAACACGGAATGTTTGGTAGCAAAATAAAAATAAAACAAAAGAAACGAAAACGATTGACAAATAACACAGCTGAGAGGTGCACACGTGCGATTTTTGGTCGCGCGGCATTGTAATATTGCCATCGGTTTATGGTTGGTAAAAACGTGTAATTAGACAGATCAGTACAGTAAATTTTTGGCTACTTTTTTATTTCTCCGGTAAATAATCCGATATCTACTTCGAGTTTTATCGTAAATAAAGACCTGTACACCGACACTGAAACTGCACCTAGCCCTTTCGGTAGCGGATGAAAAAAATTAATGCAAATGTTGCATTTCTCGAAAAAATAACTCCATCGCTGCTTTGCAACCTCATTATTCCTTTTTCAACACGCGGCAAATCACCGCATATTAACTGCTTTACACCAGGAAGCCGCAATTTGTTCTTGCTTGGCTCTTGTGTACATTAGAACACTAAAAGAAACTGCTCTATCTTGAATATTATAAGTCATCACTTGCGTATAAACAAATCGAGCAGGTAAAAATATATTTGAAATTTGTAAATTTAAATATTTATTGCAAATTTCGTTTTAAATGAACATTTAGATTTCGGAAACGGAGATGTCATTCATTAAAAAATTATTTTCGTTTCAATTTGCTATAACTTTTTGTTTTATACGTCAAAGTATATAATAAAATGTCTGGTTAATTACACGCAACAGCAACTTTTTATATTCTCGTATTTTTTCCATTTTTAGCACCCCTTACAAGAAACATCAATAAATACATGTATCAAGTAATCCAATTTCGTTAGAAATTTGTATGTGATGGTTTTTGAGGTCGCTAATTACGAATCGGCCATCAAATTTTGTTAATTTAAAATGGCGAATCCAATATGGCGAGCAAAAAAGTCAAAAATGGTTTAATTTTAATGACAAATTGTATACGAGGATTTTTGAGGTCGCTGATTACGAATCTGTTATCAATTTTTTTAAATTAAAATTATCCTGTGCTTTATAACCATACAAAACCAACAAATTCCAAACTCCTAAACCTCAGATAGGCCAGAGGCCTGTGCGTTATAACCATACAGCTTCAAACCTCTAAATATCAGACAGGCCAATTACCTATGACTAAAACCGCACAACTCTTAAACTACAAGTAGACGAAAGGCCTGTTCGTTGTGGTATACTGGAAAACCGTTCTTATAATTTATTTATTTAAAAAATTGTCGGTACGGTTCAACTTATGTATTTATTTATTTCTTTATAACTATTTATTAACGGAAATCACTCTCTTTTTACGAAAATAATAACAAAAATAAATTAAGAAGTGGCCAAAGTTAATTGGATTACTTGATTTGATACATGTATTTATTGATGTTTCTTGTAAGGGGTGCTTAACCACCTTTAAGAGTGAAATTCGTGAAAATGCCGAAACCGGTAAACTTTATTTTTTAATTGTGTGTGTTAAAAAATGGTTTTCTTATTTTTTTTTTTATGTTATTTTATAATTTTTCCCCCCATAATTATGACCAAAAAAAGGTGTTTTCACCCCTAGAAAATAGGGGTGCAACTCCACTGCTTAAATCACTGTGGATTACTTGTACTTTGCACGAGAAATAATTTCCATTTTGTTTGATAAAAAAATATAGAGTTGAAGACGAGATATTTAGGAAAAACGATTTTCGGAGGTGAACTTTCGGGGGGTGGTTTTCACCCCTCGAAACTAGATGTGGGACGATAAAAAAAACACGTGTTTAATATTTTTTTATATTCTACAACATATCAAAATTTCATCAAAATTGGCGTCTGACAACTCGTGTACTTTCCTTGTGAGTAAAACGAGCATAGTAATAAAGGCCGTGAATAAAAATCTATATAATAAAAATGAAAAATATAGAAAAAACGATCACGTTTATAGTAAAAAGTATGAGAAGATGGAAAGGGAAAGTGAAAAACTACGAAAGGCAATAAAACAAGTTAGCTTTAAAGTTGAAAAACTATTAGCAGTAAATTATTAAAAACATCAAGAAATTAAATAACTTAATAATCAAATAAATGAATCAAAGTAATACAAGAGAACATAGAGAAATGGGCGTAGCTAGAAATTTTTCATAGGCGGGGCAGCTGACCAGCTGAATGTGTATATATATGCGAAAAATTAAATTTCTTTGTTCTGAATTTAGTATTATGTAAATGTAAATTATAGTTATCGTTAACCTGACATACGGAATCCTCAGCGCATGAAACATCATGCTTGACTGAACACTTGTTTAATGTTAAATCATAATCTATTGACAATAATTTGTTGTTGAATTAGGACGTTCTAAATAGTAAAATGGAAGATTGCATAATTAACTCCTTCATGACAGAATCATATTTGTTACGAATATTGATTTGTGACAAAAAGGGTAAAATAAGGTATTTTTTCTTTTCATGTTTTTTTTTTTCGTGGGGTGATCGCCAGCCGAGGGCTTCTTTTGAAAAATATTGGTTAAAACACAAAATAAAGAACTAATCTCAAATACCAAAAATTTTAATTTTTTCACTGTGCCAAGGGCTCCAAAAACAACATTTCTTGCGTCTTACTTTTTTTTTGCGTAAGCGCGACCATTTCGAAATTACATCTAATTATTATTTAGTTCTTTTGTTTTCTTTTCTGCATTGAAAATAGTTTTTTGTTGTGTCATATTTTCGTTTATGTAAATGAATCAGTCTGATGAACCGGTTTTTTTACTATTTCTTGATCCATTATTTTTATTTTTTGTTTTTTTACTATTTGATGCACCTTCAGGCGTCCGATTCAATGGTCTTGGTTTATTTCAATTTTTTCTAAATAGTCGATATGTTTCTTATGTACCGTGTACAATTAATTATATTCCAGTCTTAACAATTACCGTTACAACTAATTTTTAAGTATTTTCGCGTTCTTTTTTTATTACACCATAAATATCTATGCATGGGCACATCTGGAGGTAGGCGCGGCTGGCAATGCCCACCCTAAAAAACTCATCGCCCCCCCCCCCTCTCTAGAGAAATCGTCTAAATCGCACACGGAGAAAAATTTAAAAAGTGTAAAAGTACAATGTACTTCAAAATTGATACCGCGATTATCAGACTAATTTCCCATGCGCATGCAGGCTATCTGACGACGCTTTGCTCACTATTCTACTACAGCAGCGGTAGACTAATTGTAAGTAAACATATTGGCTTCTGATTATTTAAAAGCTTCCTCAATGACTACTTTCAGACCGTACTCACTTAACGTCGGAGTAAATTGCACCGTCTGAACGTAGTCACTAAGAAAAGAAAAGTTTTAAATAATCGAATACCAGCACTGTTAGATATCCTGTGTGACTATGTGTATATATTAGTATTTGAAAATTAAGTGATCTGTAAATAAAGCCCTTTTTTAAATAAGCTGCTATTTATTTTGGTTATAAGTTTATTTAAGTTATTAATTGTATGTGAACTTTTTAAGATAATACGATTACATGTGCACACACACACACACACACATATATATATATATAAATATATATATACATTCAGCTGGTCAGCTGCCCCACCTAGGAAAATTTCCTAGCTACGCCTATGTCTCTCTATGTTCTCTTGTATTGCTTTGATTCATTTATTTGATTATTAAGTTATTTGATGTTTTGATATTTTTAATAATTTACTTCTAATAGTTTTTCACTTTCCCTTTTCATCTTCTCATACTTTTTACTATAAACGTGATGGTTTTTTCTTTATCTTTCATTTTTATCATATAGATTTTATTCACTGTCTTTATTACTATGCTCGTTTTACTCTGTTACTTTTAAATGTTACTCAAATCGTTGTATTCTTCCGATGTTTTTTTTTCATGTATACGTTAATTAATTCACGTTTAATAAATTTCTTCTATATCAATGAATACTGTAATTGCGTATTGATCATTAGATATATTTATTTGTAAATTACACTAAATAAATATTCTGTATAATAACAAACAATGTAATTTTGAGGATGTTGTGGATTCTGGGTGATTGCATTTATTTGATGGGTTTTGGGTTACATTGTTGTTCGGAGCTGATTTCTTGTTGATTTCTATTATTTTTACTTCGTTGGTTTCAGTGGTTGCTGGCGTTGTCGAGGTTTCGAGTTCCATATTATTTTCGTCGTCCAGGTTTTCGGTGATGTCATCATAAATATCAGTTAGATCGCCCTCGTTATCATAGGTAAGGTGAGAAGCTGTATCCGTTGTGCCTTTAGCGTTTATTACTGGCGATGTTGTTGGTATATTATTGCATTTTGATGCGATATGGCCGGTTTTTTTGCAGATGAAGCAAATAATTTCATCCACCGTGAGAAAGATGCGATACAATTCGCCGTCTATATCTATTTGTATATATGAGGGAACGTTTTTTGTTTCTTCATGGATGTATACTTGGCGGCGAAAACTGCAAACGTTGTAGCCTATGTCATTTTGGTCCATCGATAGTTTCAAAGTTTCGATTTCGGAGGTGGTTTTGACATTCAGAAAATCGAGCGTTTCTTTTAAACATTCGTTCGATATGTCTGGGTAAACTTGCGATAAGATAAGCCTTTCCGATGTTTGTAGCATTTTGCGTGCCTTGAGTATGGTGCCGTTGATATCAATTTCGCCGGAGTTTCTGATAGAGGTGTTTACAGTATTTTCATCTGATAGGACTATGCACGCGCGGTCACGCGAAATTTTCAATGCATGTCAAACAGTTTTTATCGTATCTCAAAAAAGTAAAAAAACATACTTTTGTCATAGTGTTAAGTTGTGTTGTGAGTATTTGTTTATTTGAAAAGGAGACAATTGTGGTTTCATCTGATTTCGATGTTTTTTTTCTCTTGAGCGATTCAACATTTCTATTTCTGATTTAGTTTCTTTTTTTTTGGTTCGTTAAGTGTTTAATAAACAGCGTAAACAATATAGTGTTTATTCTGAACATGGGCAGCGTATATTGTTAGGGAAAATTAAACTGTTTTTATTATACCAATCAATTCTTTTTTGTATTGTCCGCGTTCGTTTCAACTTTTTTTTCGATCTGCATATTCTTTTCGTTGTGCTGTTTTTAATCGTTTAAAAAATTTTTATGAATTACCTGACCATGCAAAACCGCTGTGTACAATTTTTTAATTAGTTTTTTAACTTTCTTTTTACTATTTTTAGTTTATTTCCGCTACTTCTGTCTCTGTAATTACTGGCAAAGGCAACGGTTTACTTTTTTTTTTTTTAAATTATTCCACATGTATTATTTCAAGCGATTCAGGTAATGATTTATGTCTAACTAGCTGACCCGGCGAATTTCGTACCGCCGTAGAAAGTAAATGGTGTGTTAACTTAGCTAAATTAAATTCAGTTTTTTATTAAGATAAAATTAATACTCAAAATGAATTAAGTTCAATAAATGTACAAAAATCAAAATGAAAAGTATTTTAATTACATTAAAATGAATGTAATTCACGTGGCAGCAAGGCATTATTCGCCTTAATAACAGATCAGTATAACGGTTCACAAACGACAAAAATATTCAATTATACAATAGCTCGGAAACGGTTTGACTTATCAGAATTGCATTATAAATTACAATTAAACTTCAATCTATGACAATTTATAATTTTAAGCTGAGCGATTGCAAGAAGCCGTCTAGAATTAATATGGAATTTAGAACGACCTGAAAAATTAGCCTTAAAAAAATCATAACTCACTACCAGATAACCCTTTAAAAGCGAAATTCAAAATATAAAACAAAACATAGAGACCCTTTCATAAAATTCAAAAATTACGATTAAAAAATTGTGTGAACCCCCGTTTTGGGCCAAAAACAGCAAAAATAATGAATTTTTATCAAAAATTTTGTTTTAAATTTCGTATTCTGCTATTCGGAGCGGAGACAAATTCAACAAATCGAGATCATAAAAATTGGTCCAGCCGTTCTTGAGTTACAAGTGGTGTAACTAACACGACTTTCTTTTATATACATATATAGATGTAAATGTATTAATTATCAAATTTATGTATTATATTTTTATACGTTGTAAATGTTTATTAAATAATCGTGATTTCTTTAATTTTCACTTTCGTATGTTTGAATTCAATTTTATATATTTATATATTTATATATAGGTATATATATATAATATACATTCACTGTAGTTATGAATGTAGAATTAATATGTATTGATGATACAATATTTCCCCATTATGTAAAATACATAGATAAGGATGGTACATGTTTGTTTTCATCTCTATCTTATTTATTGTATAATAATGAATTATTAAGAGTAGAAATACGAAGAAAATATGTTGTACAATATGTTTATAAAAACTGGAAGGTCTATAAAGCCATATACTATTGTACTTAATGGGGAACATAAAAATAAAATACAGTATTTAACTGATATATTAAGTATTCGAACTTTTGCGCCAATACCGCTGTATAAATTTTTTAAATTACTGTTTAATTTTATGTTTAATAATTTGCTACTGGGAATGTTATTTACACTTAAATTTTAAATTCTTATTCAATTACTGTAGTTTGCTGTTGGGAATTAATTTTAATAAAAAGCTCCAAACAGAGTGGTTGAAAGATATGATTGAAGAAGAGTTCTCTTAAATGTGTAATTATAGGAGATCACCATGTGAATAACTCCACCTCTTCTAAACAATAGCTATGTGTGATGGTTACTTGAGAAAAAGTTTTTGTTAAATCACGACGGACAGGTCATAGAAAGATGAATCTTCAGCTAAACGTGAAATGTGAAGACTATTTTTTGTTGGACGGTGATAAACATGTTTCCTAAAGAGAGAAAGAATCTTTACATAAATACAATTCCAGATAAAACAAAATTTTTTTAATGAATTTTCAAATACAGATTTAAACGGGCATTAATACATGGGCGGAGCCGTGGGAAACAGCTAATATAAATATAAATTATAGTTATCGTTAACTTACATACAGAATCCTCAACGCATGAAACATCATGCTTGACTGAACTTGTTTTCTTATTATATGATTTGTACGGCTGTGATGTTATATTACTAACAAGTTTTTTTTTTCATTTTTCATTACGTTCTTTATTGCCTTTACAGTTTGCGAAAAACGAAATTTTTTACTTGTGTGGATCTTTTTGGAAGTCACTGTAGCCTTAGAACTAAGGGGTCCCTCTTGGATTAAAGTCACATTTATTCTGTTTATATACGTATATATGTAATAGATATTATTTAGGTTTAAAAAATTAAATTACAATAAAAAAGCGGTCATTTAATACGTATATTAAAGCATGTGTATTAAATTGAGAACAATTTAATTGATCAATTAAAGAGAATAATCATTATTTAAGCGAACTCAATTTAGGTATTTTCAAAATTTTCAATGGTGGGACATTACTAATATGAGTTTCTTTCCGGACCACACTCATTTGTTTACAGTAATTATTTAGTGATATGCTTTCGAAAATTGAACACCGTTTGTTAAGTACTAATAAATAAGGTGTTTCACAATGAACTGCATGCTTCCAAAAACTACTCAGAATAGAAGTGTTTTCTGTTTCGGCACAATGTAAAAATCTATCAAGCACGTATCATTATTTTACAAAAATTCTACAATTGAACACATATGAACCAAAATGAACATCATTAATTCAGTTACAATCGGCAATCTGTTTCTTTGTAAAATATCGAAATATTGGTTATTAAGAAAAGAACCTTTATATTCTGCCATATAACGGGGAGACACACCGAACATGTCAATTTTTTGAAAAGAGCATGCGATGTGCGTGTATCACTAGATGTATATCTTCTCACAACCGTATATTTCGTAGCTTTGTAAGTAATCTATTTCTAAAATAAAAGAAAGTTTTTTTACATTGCATACGTTGTTTTTATAATAATTTTTTTCATCGCTATTATCAAAATTGAAACTTTCTTTATTTCTGCAAATGAAAAATTTTATTTTTTTTACAAATTCTTTTTAATCGATTTTCTTTTTACTGTGTCATTGTATGAAATATAATTACATTCGCTCAAAGATTTGTAAAGCTCAAAATGTTTATCTAAATTATCTGTAACAAATTTTTCAACCGGTATATGTTTTACATTAGGATGGGTTTCGAAACAAAACAAACGAGTTGAAAAATCATGATGTAAATTAACATTTTTGGATTGGATGTGATATAACCGAGAGATTTAGACGTGTTACACTGCGTTCTTTTATTATTCCTATCGTATAATAATTATTAGTTCGATTGTTTATCGTCGTTTTCTCGTTCGGCGCCGGGATCTCGCCGGGTAATGTTAAGTTCGAATGGTCCGGGTTTACCCGCCCAAGCGATAAATAACGAACGCTTAGATCTTTCGACCAGTACCACTAACACCAGTAACCAACTCTCATCGCTAAATGCCGGTAAGATCGATTCAATTATTACTACTAACATGCTTGTTCCGTCATTTAACAAAAATGATACTAACAATGACAACGTTATAACTCTACGCAATGTAGACAAGGCCAACAATACCTGGCAGTTAGTTAGACGAAAACGTCCTTCTCCTTCCTCGCCGCCGCATACATCGAGTGAATTTAAACGCTCAACGGCTCCGAAGCTAAAAACCAGAAATCGGTATCAACCGTTTATGTACTTAAACGATGACGACAACCACGAAAACACAGACGGAGATAATGAAACAGCAGATGCAAACGCGATGCCACTCGATAACCAGACATCGAACAACGCTGATGGTAACGATAAACAGAAACGAAACTCATCGCCACCGACTAACAAATTTACGACGCCTCCGCCGATTTTAGTAAAAGACGTTAAAAATTATACAGCATTCACCAAGTCTTTAATAAGTTTGACAAATGTCAAATTTACATTGAAATCAACAAACACCGGTATTACTATAAAACCAAGCTCGCCAGCTTGTTATCGCGCACTGACAAAAGCCCTCCAACAAAATCAATACAAATTTTATACTTTTCAACTATCAGAAGATAGAGCTTTTCGTGTCATTTTATAAAATCTTCATCATACAACTAGTTGCAAAGAAATCACGCAAGCATTACAAAATCTAGGTTTCTCTGTTCGTTCTGTATCCAACATAATAAGCAGAAGAACAAAATCTCCGCTACCGATGTTCTTTGTAGATCTCAACAAATCTTCAAAAAATTCAGAAATTTTTAAATTAAAACATTTATTACATACAGTCGTAATAATTGAAGAACCGCGAGTAACTAGGCAATTACTCCAGTGCATGCGTTGTCAAAATTTTGGACACACGAAAACTTATTGTAATCTTCCACCTCGATGTGTGAAATGCAGCGGTAAACACATAACCGCTGACTGTCCTAAAACATCCGAAGAAAAACCGATATGTCTTTTCTGTCGTGGCGAACACTCTGCCAACTATAAAGGATGTGAATATTACCAACAAGAATATAGTAAAAAATTTAAACAGAGTGCAATAAGTAGAACTCTCGAAGCTTCATCATTTAATTTGGCGGACACCAGCACGTTTCCACCCATCCATAAGCAATTACCATCAACTTCGTACTCCAATGCTGCTAAAAAATATACCTCGTCTTTTCCTCCGTCTGCATCATCAGTAGTATACAATAACAATGCTCCACAACATACAACCGAACAAAAAGGAATTAACGAAACATTAACTTCCTTTCTTAATGAATTTCGAAATTTACTATCACCATTAATATCCATGTTAACCAAACTTATGGGCAAATTATTATGAATTTGAGCCCTATAAGTACAAATTCATTAACAGTAGTATTATGGAATGCTAATGAGATTCAACAGAAGAAACATGAACTACAGTACTTCTTACAGACCAAAAGAATCGATATTGCCCTACTAACGGAAACTCATGTCGTTCATCCAGCGAGCCTTGAGTTACTAAATTACAGATGCTATCAGGGAACACACCCTTCTGGTACAGCAATGGGAGGTGTTGCTGTACTCGTCAAAAAGAGCATTGACCATCATCTACACTTCGTTCGCCGAACAGAGGCCTACCAAGCTGTTGCAATTAAAATAAAAACGACTTTTAATGAAACAGTAACTGTCACATCGGTTTATTGCCACCCAAGGTATTACATACCGAATCAGGAACTCACGGAACTATTTCATCGCCAAGGCAGCAAATTCATTTGTGGAGGTGACTACAACGCAAAACACCCTCACTGGGGATCAAGAGTTCCAAATAAACGTGGAGCGCAACTCTTCCAGCTGAATAGAGGGCTACGCCTCGATGTTGTTTCACCATTTACACCTACCTACTGGCCAAAGCATACCAACCGACTGCCAGATGTGCTAGACTTTTATTTCAATAAAGGATTAAATAATCTACACAACAACTGCTGTACAATCGCAGACTTGTCATCTGATCACGTACCAGTCTTACAAGTCCTAGACACAATTCCGCTACATACAAAACTAGACAGTCGATTAACAAATAAATCTACTGATTGGAACAAATTTGAGAATATAATAGATAACCAAGTGAACTTAAATGTAAAACTAAAATCACAGCACGATATTGATACTGCCGTTAATTATCTAACCGATATAATACAGGATTGCGCTAGGCAATCAACACGACCTGCAAAGTCCAGTGCTAACACTAGCAGTATATTGCCCATTGAAATACGTGAGCTAATTGCCAAAAGAAGAAAAGCGCGCAAAAAATGGCAACATAATAGATACCCATCAAATTACCAAACATACCGGGAATTTTGCAGCCAACTAACGAAAACCATAGCACACTACAAAAATGAGCGTTATACTCATTACCTTTCCACCCTAACTAATGCCGATGGCTCAATCTGGAAAGCAGCGAAAGTACTAACAAAGAAATGTGTTCCATCTTATCATATTAAAAAAACAAATACAATGTGGGCCAGAACAGATGACGAAAAGGTTAATACTTTTGCCGACTATCTCGAAAATATATTTCAACCTCCTCCTATGGAAAATCCACAACACACGCAGGAAGTTATACAGTGTAACAATAACGTCATGCAGTATTGTCAAAATTACACATATATTACACCAAATCAGCTTCGTACGTGCATCAAAAGTTTGCGAAATAATAAAGCTCCGGGAGAAGATGGAATAACAAATGATATCTTGAAGCATCTACCAAAAAGAGGATCTTTACTACTTTTATATATATACAATTCTATGCTCCGGCTATCGTACTTTCCGACTAGATGGAAAAAATCGGTAACTATACTTATCCATAAACCTGGGAAGCCAGTTACAGATGTCTCATCCTATAGACCGATAAGTTTACTGGATACGTTTGGAAAAGTGTTCGAAAAATTAATTCAACCACTTCTTTTTAATATGGCGAATGCCTATCTTCCAAATCATCAGTTCGGGTTCAGACCAAAGCATTCAGCTATTCATCAATGTCACAGGCTCGTTGATGCAATTGAGTCAGTCTTACAGCGTGGAATGTATTGCTCGGCAGTGTTCCTTGATGTAGCCAAAGCTTTTGATCGTGTTTGGCACGACGGTTTGCTATACAAAGCCCAGAAGATTTTCCCGATTGAAATATATCATCTGCTGAGGTCTTATTTAAGCGGTAGATCATTTCAAATAAAAATAAATGGCGTCTTGTCCAGCGAGCGTCAGATATTAGCATCGGTACCTCAAGGGAGCGTTCTTGGCCCGCTTCTTTATAACATCTATACAGCTGACCTACCGACTACAATGTTTACATTACAAGCTTCATTTGCGGATGACATTGCTATACTAGCTGCGCACGAAGATCGTCATGAAGCTTCAAGGTACATTCAACATCATTTATTGTTACTACAAAATTGGGCTCTCAATTGGAGGATCGAAATTAATGAACAAAAATCTTCACATATCACGTTCACAAATAACCAAGAAACATGTCTTCCAGTTACTTATAACAGCTGTAAAATACCGCAGATACAATCAGTTAAATATTTGGGATTAACCTTCGACAAACGCTTAGTATGGAATCGGCATGTAATTAATACAAAGAAAAAATTGAAGTCGCTACTGAGACAATAATAGGAAGAAAATCCAAACTCAGTCTGAACAATAAAATGTTATTGTATAACACCATCATAGCTCCTGTCTGGAAATACGGTTTAGAAATATATGGATCAGCCGCAAAAACGCATCTCAAAAAAATACAGTCGTTCCTGTCGAAGATACTGAGGATAATAACCAATGCGCCTTATTATGTTCGTAATACTATAATCGAGAATGATCTCAACGTTCCTTCAGTGTTGGCGATATACAAGCAGCAATATACCAAAATGCATGCGGCATTCAGCTATAATTTAAACCCATTAATATCGCGTATGAAAACTACCGGTCTTCCTGACAATCCCGTCAGACGACTAAAGAAAAAACAATGCAGAGATGCGCTTACCGCTCATTATTAATATTAAAGATAATACCAAAACGCTCAAAAAAAAAAAAAAAAAAAAAAATGGAAAACTAATCTATGACTAGCGGCTTTATCTGTTGGGATGCGCCGTTATCTAGGACACTTAAAATAACTAATGATCACTTGCGTTGATGACCTATGAGTCGGTATGCAAAAAAAAAAAAAAAAAAAAAAAAAAAATTAACATTTAAAAATTTAGTGTTTTTATCATTGTCAATGCTTAAGAATAAACTTTTTCGTCTAACTTTCACGCCTGTTCTTATTTTTTCTTCGAATAAATAAGAACGTAAGTTTTGGAAATATATTTAGAATGACCTTAACGCTGATCCGTTCGAAACAAGGTCTTTACTATCAGGTTTCAAATGTTTATCATACACGAAATCGGAGAAAATGGAATGTCGTCTACATACTACACTGAAATTTGACGGCGTGAAATTTTTTCTATAAATTAAAAGTTTAAGAGCAGCATTTTTTAGAGGTTTAAAAACACTTACTATTTTATTTTTCGATTTTTAGGATTCCGCATACACATAATGTACGGAATCCTAATAAGATGGTACACAAATGACAAAAATATCAAATAAAAATCAATAATTCACGAACGGCTTGACTTAATAACTTCAAATTTGGAACATAAATTACAATTAAAATTCTCTTTAAAACGATCTATAATTTAAAGATAACCGATTACCCTGGACGGCAAAAAACCCAAAAAACTGTCAATAATAAATAATATGGTACATAAAATCACTTAAAAAATCATAACTCGTCACCCGATAAACCGATAAAGCTGAAATTCAAAATATAAACTAAAATACAAGAGTCCTTTCATAAAATCAAAAAAATTACGGTACAAAAGTTATGTGAAGTTGCCGTGAAGTTCAAAAAAGCGCGAAAAACGACGTGTTCCCCCCCTAGCGTCGCAAATATTAAAGCTAAAAATTTCAAACGCGACTAAAAATATGCACTTTCACGTATATTTCTCTAGTTTTGAACATCCAAGTTTCCAGCTTTCAAATTGTACCATCGGGGCGCCAAAAGCTCGAGATTTTGAAAAAAAATATTTTTTTTCCAGGCAAGCGATATATTGTTGAAAAGTCGCTAATTGTCGAGAACGAAACCGTATTTCATTTTCTTAACAAAACTTTCAAAGTTGCCGAAAATTTCAAAAAAGCACGAGCTCTAATTTGTAGCCCCCTCTTTGCGGCGCTTGTATTACAGCTATAAATTTGGAACAAAGTAGAAAATATTCAACTCCACGTATATTTCTCTGGTTTGAAACATCCGGCTTTCCAACTTTAAAATAAAACCATCGAGGCGCCGAAAGCTCGAAATTTAAAAAAAAATATTTTTTTTCCCGGTCATGTGATAAATTGATGGAAAGATCGTTATTTGTCGAGAACGAAACCATAAGTTATTTCCTTGACGAAACTTTCAATCCTTGATGTTCCAAACTTGAGAAATATATGTCGAAGCGCATATGTTTAACCGTGTTTAAAATTTTTAGCTGTTATACTCGCGGCGCTAGAGGGGAAGGACTGTTTGAACTTTTTGGCAACTTTAAAAGTTTCAAAATACAGTTCGGAATTATGTTTAGAGGCTCCCGTGGAGCTGGCGTGTGAATTTCGACTGTTACTGGTTGAATATCGGATAATATCCACACAAACGGCTAATATTACTCCCCCATGCCCACAAACAGCAAGCGGCGGATTTGATTCGAGAACTTATAGTTTTTTAGTTCTAAATGTTGGTTTTGTTTTAAGTGGGTTTCTTGAATGTACTGAATAAGCGGGTTGTAAATCGGTGTTATTTTTCTTTAGGCTTTATCGGAATACGAGACTGCAGCGGTTTTTAGAATTTGGTTCGGATCGTAATTTGCATTAGTAGTGTTAGTACGAGGGCTAAGAAACGGAACGGGATAGCGGGTTTCGGTTTGGTTATTTTCATTATGGCTTGTGTTAGTGTTGTTATGAACTGTAATAAAAGGAACGAATTCAGCGCATCATTGTTTAGGCCAGCGGTGGCCAACCCGCGGCGCGCCTTGAACATTTTTGTGGCCCGCGAGGTGGCCACAGTAGAACTAGGAAAAATAAATATTTTTTAATGATTTAATTTTTTTATTATTCCATTTATATTTATATATTTCTTATATTTCATTTTTAGTGTTGGATATTTCTTTGCAATGTGCGTTTTTCGTATCATTATTTTTATATTATCTATGTTTACATGTAAGAATAATAGTAAACACAATAACTCATTATGTTTCAATTTTTTACTATAAAAAAATGTCTATAGTGGGTCTAAATCTAATCTGGGAATATATGATTTTATATGCGGCCCGCGGAGTTATGCATTTCCAAAGTGGCCCGCAAGGTCATTTGGGTTGGCCACCACTGATTTAGGCAGTATGTCCGCCTGATGAAAAACAGATTCGAATAGTATTTCGATTTGTTAAACAATTTAACGCACTATGCTAGTAAATAAATTTAAAAAAAATAATTTAATAATGGTATAACGAGAGAGTCGAAAGAAAAAAACGGATTGTTAAAAAATCATCTCAGTAGAACGATAGTCTTTGTCACATCGCGGAACTATATCGACCTTTTTTAGTAAAGTAACCAAATCGTCTCGAAATTCGGTTTTCAAATTAGTGACATTTACAAAATTGGTAAACTATAATTTCGATTACCGTGTCTCCCCCTCGCATTCACCGAGAATCCAGGACGCAATCACCAACGTACACCAACCTGCCAGCAGGGAGCACCAACATTCTAGCAGTCGAAGCAGAGTGATACGCAGCATTAATATTATTTCTAATTAATATTTTTTGCGTGTTTTCGTTTATATATTTATTAGATGTCTTTAACGGTCGGCTATTCAAGAAAGATAGGTGTAGGGATTAACAAAATTATACATTTTAAAAAATCATTAAACCTTAATATTAGTATTATTAAATCTAAACCAATAAGTTAAAAAAATAAATAAAAATTAAATAAATAAAAAGGATTTAATTAATTTTTCTTCATAACCGTTACATTGCACTTCAAATTAGTCTAAGCCTTCGATTCAAATTAGTATTTTGCTTTACTGTTTTAAATTATTATTAGAAAAGATCTCTGAAATTTATTAACATCCTAAATTAAAATAATAAAATAAAAATGGAAGTTTATTCAACCAAATTTTCTTACATACTAAATAATTATAATCATTGTTAACTTTCATACGGAATCCTCAGCGCTTGAAACCTCATGCTTGACTGAACTTGTTTTAGAAATGAACTGTAATTACTCTTACCTGCCGAAACACAGAATTTATGAGGCACTTTTGCGTAATTTAAAATGGCTTTTAAGTAAGATGAAATAAATTAATAACTGTTTAGAAAATATTAACTAAATTATAAAAGCATTTACATTTTTACACCTTAAATTTACATCCAGTTTTAATATCGAATCGAAATTTCCAACTCAGAACTTTAGCACATATTGATGGCAGATGCGCTCAAATCCAAATAAAACACTTTGTGATATATAAACGATACAAACAGCAACAGATTAGGCTTTCTTGCCAAGTTGCTAATTTTACGCATAGCACGGTTTCTTATTAACGACGACCACGCATTGATCAACTATTATGTACATATATTAAAGTTATCGAATCTAAATGTACATACATAGGTTGTATTTACTCTGAAGAAAATGGACAGTTGTCCGGTAATAAAGTTAATAGACAAAACAATTCTTACTTTGAATAGTGTAAAATATCTCGACTTACATCTGAATCAAAGACTTACATGGAAAAAGCATATAGTTGCCAAACGGAAACGTATAAATATTAAATTACGCAATATGTGTTGGCTACTTGATAAAAAGTTAATACTATCGATGGAGAATTACTGTACAAAGCTATCTTAAAATCGATGTGGTCTTACGGAATTTCATTTGGGGAAGAAACCACGAGTAAATCAAATGTAGCGATCGTCAAAGAGTCAAATCGAAGATTCTACGATCGATAGCCGGTATGCCACGGTACACGTATGCAACGACGAGAAATAAAAAGATTTAAAAGATGACAATAATTTACATTTACATAATACTAAATTCAAAACAAAGAAATCTCATTTTTCGCAACGCAAGGGGGAGGGGGACACGTCGCTTTTCGCGCTTTTTTGAACTTTTCGTCAACTTTGAAAAATTCTAAATGTAAACAATTTTCAAAATATGTATCAGTGGTTCATTTTTTAATGTTTTTATAATCTAGGTAATATTATATATTTTTGTGAATTGTTGCATGTCATAACAAAACATATAACATCAGTAACCAACTGTTAATGGTCATTTTGAAATTGTTTACATTTATAATATAGTGCGGTTTACGGCAAGAAAATATTTGTAATATATTCGAAAAATTCCTTAAGGAAATGAGATACGGTTTCGTCTCTGACAAATAGTGATCTTTCTAACAATATATCACATGCCCGAGAAAAAAATTATTTTTTTTAAAAATTTCGAGCTTTCAGAGCCCTGAAGGCCTAGTTTTAAAGCTGGAAATCTGGATGTTCCAAACTGGAGAAATATACGGGAATGTGCATATTTTTATTTTTGTTTAAAATTGTTAGCCACAATGCTAGCGGCACTACGGGGAGGACACGTTATTTTTCGCGCTTTTTTGAACTTTTCGCCAACTTTGAAATTAAGAAAATTAAATACGGTTTCGACCTCGACAAATAGCGATTATTCCATCAATAATCGCGTGCCCGGGAAAAAAATATTTTTTTCAAAACTTGTAAATGTAAAGTTGTAAGCTCGGTTATAGTTTTCCTACAGAGCGGTACTTTATGCATACGTTTGAGTTACGTTTTGGTTTCCTCAACTTTTTTACTTAGGCTATTGCTTATATGAACATCC
The DNA here is from genome assembly GCA_039619475.1 of Icerya purchasi. Lineage (NCBI taxonomy): Eukaryota > Metazoa > Arthropoda > Insecta > Hemiptera > Monophlebidae > Icerya > Icerya purchasi. The sequence goes on along the minus strand of CM077116.1, from coordinate 291,793,897 downwards.
TTTTTCTTTTTTTTCCCGTTTTTGGCCTCAAAGGAGTAGTCTGCATAATTTTTTAACTGTAATTTTTTGATTTTATGAAAGAGCTTCTGCGTTTTGTTTTATATTTTAAATTTCACCTTTAAAGTGTTATCCGGTAATGAGTTATGAATTTTTATGTGATATCTGATGTCGTTTTAAAATTCCATATTATATATTTTTGACGGATTTTTGTTTTTTTTTTGCCGCCCAGGGTAAGCGGTTAGCTTAATGTTATAGATATGGGTTTAAAGAGGATTTGAACTGTAATTTGTGATGCAAATTTGAATTTTCTAAGTCAAACCGTTGGTGAATTATTAATTTTTATTTGAAATTTTTTAGTCGGTTCTGAACCCATTTTATTAGGATTACGTACATTACATGTGCACGGATTACTAAAGAAATACATAAAATTCGTATTTTTGAGTAAACACGTCCGTTATCGAGAAACTTTTGATAATGACCACAACTAAACTGTGACCGCTTTCATCAGGTTGGCTTGGAATTTCGTGCGTATTTACACAGTCCTATTTAAATAACATATTTAACCGACATGTACCAATAAATAAAAGATTTAAATTGAGAAAACCGAGATATATATTTTATTTGATTATTACAGCGTGCATATTAACGTCTTCTGAAACATCGTAGTTGAGAATAACCCACACGCTCGGCCGACGAATTAACTCAGTGATCGAAATTCTACTTTATAAACTGCAACATCTTAAATTTCGGCTAAATGTTATACACAGCGTGAAAAAAACGATGCATCTAATGGAAAGAGGGGAAAAAAGCGTGTCCTGAACATTTCGATTGTCGATCGCTGAACCAAAACGTCAATGAAGGGGCACGGAAATGTTAGGAGATAGTTTTTTTGGCATACTGAAATTGCTCGACAAAATCGTTACAAACACAATGGAGCGGTATAACAACAAAATAAAATACCTATTCGTTGAAAAGCAAACAAGAAAGAAACGGATCCAAACAATTGCTCAGTAAGCGTTTATAAATAACAAATGTACGTTAGAGAACAAGTTAACAAATATTAGCAAGGCCGTTTCTGTGCAACAAGCTTGTTGTAATAGAGAAGCGTACAAATGAATAGGCGATGACATTTTTGCTGACTTGTAGTCTGCGAAATGAACAATAATCGCCGAACCACTTTTGAGAGACAAAACTAATTTTTGACAGCCGACAAAGCGGCAATGTTACATCGGCAATCGAGCAAGACGCATTTTACGACTACAACGATCTACATTTCATTTCAACCAATTCTCGATCTCATTTATAAAGAATATCTGCACGTAAGCTTTTTAACTATTCTTACATTACTGTTAATGTTTTGCAAGCATTTCCGCTGCAGCATTTTAAAACGTAAATAATCATTTGCAAAAATTTTTCTGTCTCTATGTTTGCATTTTTTTTGAAAACGATTTAATTAAGACTCAACGGGTTTTAATGAAATTTACGTAGATTATAAATTGCAGCCTAAAATACATATATCGTATTTAAATTGTTCCACAATATCTCATAAGATTTTCATGATAACCGCGATAATGTATCCAATTTCAATAACATGTCGCTCATTTTAGCTGGCAAAAAGACTGCCCAATTACGATTCGTGACAAACTAGCTGTTCTTTTTATGTTTTTATTTATAAACTATAATTAGATTCGTTAATTGGCAATTTTTTTTATCATTTATACTGAAACTTCAGCGCAATACTCTTATTATCAACCTCACAAATAAACGTTAATATGTTCGTTGCGTTTTTCTTTTTTTATTCATTTATTTCTTTTTATGTTTGATTACGTATTAACCACGCAGACAAATTTTAATGATTTTCTTTGTTCATGAAAACCATCGGCAAAAAAATGATACTGACCTCAAAGTTTGTTGCAAAAGTTAAAAAAGAAAAATGCGCTAAAAGTAAAAAAGTAATTAGACAAATCGTAATATATTTAAGAATTTTATGATTATTCTTCAACCATATAAACTTCTTTTTGGAACCGTCACCAAATCGAATTGGAGCAAATTTTCATTAGTTTATAGAAAATGAATGATTATACTCTTATAGTCTTTTTTTTTTTTTTTCCTGGGATTGTCAACAACGGACAATTTTACCCATCATATTATACTTATTAATAAGTTTTTAATTATTGCCGAAATTTGAATTTGACGCCGGCTGCAAAAAGTTAATGTTTAATAATAATAATAATAAAAATAATCATCATCATCATTTTGTTGCGCTTTCTTTCAGGAGGTTGCACGTCAAGAACCACTGACCGTCTCATATCTTTCTACATTTGGTCGTATTTATTATGTAGTATGTTTTGCTAATCCCGATATTCGTCATTACATACTCCCTCTCCCATTTTTTCCCGTATATAACTTTTTATCAAATAATTTTTTTTTTGATTTTAGTGTTTTTTTTTAAATTTTAGAGCAAACGTTGAAATCGTTATTTTTTTAAAACACTTTTTTTTTTTTTTTTTTTTTTTGTACATGCTTTTAACGTTGCGATAAGATTCTTCTATGTTGTTGTATTCTAATTGTGTGCGAGCTGGTAGCGACAGAGAACGATTCACGTCATTGGTGTACCTGATAAAAACTTCGACTTAAGGTGCATCTCTGTTGTCTCGTCAGATAGAGGCGGATACAATATGTGTAGGGGAGAAATAATTAATCGGTGCAGCGAATCTGGTATTTCATTCGTTATTACGTTGTTAAAAGTTGCACTTAGCTGCATGTGTATTAAATGTGGCAGACGGGGTATATGTACGCTGTATTATACGCGAAGGCAATTCAGGCAATTCAAGAATGAACCGCAGTAATTTAATGTTATTTTAAGGAATTGTTTAGCCCCTAAGGCAATTAAATGCATAGAATATTATCGAAAAAATCGCAATTCGAAGGGAGAAAAGCCCGGGCGACCCATTTGAAGAAGTATAAAAAAAAAGAAATCTAATCAGTTTTCAGAACAGAACGTTTATCATCTTGTGCGAACCTGCTGAATGATTCTTAGGCTTAGCGGAAATTGGTTGCGGCATATATAATAGCGATCGATACGCAACGTGTTAAAAAGCATAAACGTCGAGGGGGGACCCTCTTGTATGTGTGTAATCGTTTGTTTTTTTTTTCATGTAGTGTTTGCGTACGAGTATTTTCGAAATTGTAGACCGCTTACAATTCATTCTTTTTTTTCTCCATAAAATCGATTAAGTAAATAGTAGAACTTATCGAAGAAAACGACATCCTAATTGTGGAATCTTTGGTAAATTATAATTGGTATTCAAAATTAACCCGAAAAATAAGGTCAACATTCGGGTCAAAAACTCTTCAGGATAGTGTGAACCAGTATAAATGAGGACCGCGAATTTTCGTTATAAATTTAGTTCGGTTACCGAGTCCTTAAGATCGGAAAACGTAATAATGTGCAATCAGAATAAAATTAACCGGCTGTACTCCGATTTATTGCTAAATATGCGTAGGAAAATATCGTTATTTCTAATCCTAATGAAATTAACTCCTGTACTGGTTTTCTCTTAACACTTTTAGAAAGGTAAGTAATGATGCTCAACAGACCTCCGCGGAATTTTCTTTTCCAATGGACTCTTTTGACGCTTAATTTCTCCATTAACACTACAGCGGTCGCGCGGACTACAATAGTAGTCCAGCACTTTTGTTTTGTCAGTTATTTTAAAGTTGCGTGGATTTGGGTGATGAGGTTTTTGTTACCTTCCTGTTACAGTCTGACGCATGACATGTCGTTGTTTTTGGGGAAAATTTCTGCGTACTTCTTAAATTATTTAAATTTTTTCCCATGGTCTACAATAGTAGTCCGCGCGACCAGTAACGTGATAGTTAGGAGTTAACGAATATTGCTAGTATTTTCTTATTACGTGTCAAATGTTACCATAATTTTGGCAAAGCCGCGTGAAATTATACATGTGTTTTATCGTATTATTATTTTTCTAGTTGCTTGGTAAATAGATTATTTAAGTTTTTGAGTTATTCTATATTTTTTCTTATCATTTTTTGTACTTAAATTCTGTTTTTTTTTTAATCATTGCAAAAAACACAGTGACCCAGATCGCGGTGAGGAGTAGATTGCACCCTGTTTTAATACTTTTTTTTCGTGTTTTTTCTTATTCTAATACAAAATATGAGTTACACACTTGATAAAGTACGCAAGTGGTTAGAGGAGTCATCTGATTCTGATTCGAAAGAAATTCTTGGCTTAGCAGATGAGGAAGAAACTGAAGAGGATGTTGTAGAAAGAGAAATATTTTATAATGGTGTATGCAGCATAGATAAAGAAAATGAAATAATAAGTGATGAAAATTTGGAAATTTACGTTGGTATTCAACTGGAAGGTCCTTACAGAAAAAGTAACAAACCTGAAGATGTTGTAAAACGATTAGTGCAACTCATCGAAGGTACAAAATCGGAATATAACTGGTGATAATTGGTTTGGTTCAGTGCCACTGGTACGTGATCTTTTATTTGAAAAAAAATTAACATTTATTTGCACCTTGAGATAAAATAAGTCTGCAATTTGTAAGGAATTTTTATCGCATAAATTGTGGGAAGTAAATAGCTCTCTATTTGGATTTCAAAAGAATTGTACGCTCGTTTCCTATATCCCAAGCAAGAATAAATCAGTTATTCTGATATCATCAATGCCTTTTTGACAAAAATATCGATCAATCTACAAACAAAGAAAAAAAACACGAAATTTTCACCACCTATAATGAAACTAAATGCGGTGTTAATCTGTTGGATAGAATGTGTAACCAGTATGATGTATCTAGAAACTCCCGTCGTTGGCTACTAACAGTATTTTTCAATCTGTTGAATATTGGTAGAATTAATGCTCTCAATATATACACAGATAATAATAATACTAGTAACATTATATACCGAAGAAATTTTTTAAAAACGTCAGCTTCCGAATTGATGAAACCAGCTATTGAAAAACGAGTTAACCAGCAGATGATACCCAGGCAAATCAAGGAACGTGGTCAGCAACTGCTGAAGCTTGATAAAGATGAATATACTACTCCCGAGGCAAATAGAAGAACACCGGGTCGTTGTTATTTATGTAGTCGAGTTAAAATTAAATCAGCCAGAAAGTCGTGTCATAAATGTACAAAATGTATATGTAATGACCACTGCCAAGTAGTGTGTAATACACGTGTCTTTTCTAAATTGTAAGATGATTGTTCTCGCGTTTATTCAATTTTTGTATATTTTCACCATACCTTAGTGTACTTTAATTATTTTTTTATCTGTTATTCACGTTATAATTTTACTAGTAGTATTTATAAATACCGGGTTATATTGTTGAAAACTGCTAAAATATGATAAGCGCAAAAAATTAATAAAAATTACATTAAAATCACTAAAAAAAATGAATAATTGTGATGGACTACAATAGTCATGCGACAATACTCCGCGCGACCACTGTAGTGTTAATAATCATTTATCCATTTTTCGTTTAATATAAAGTATTTCAATTTAGAAAAAACCATAACTATGCTGAAAAATCTAATTCTTTTTTTTTTTTTTTTCCGGTTTTCTCTTTTATATCTCAACTATAAAAATCGCGAATTGGTTCTTTGCTTAACTCTGTCATTTGCATATTTCAGTATAAGTCTGATCGCAGAGATTACTTTTTCAACTTTTTCCCTTCTAATAATTTCCTTAAATGTAAGTACACTTTACTTTCTTTTTTTATTTTCGACCGCTTCCTTTGCATATTACTCTGTAGTGGGATAGTGCATGGCAAAAAGCAGCAGTTCTTCTTAACTATCTCAGCCCATCATCTCCCTATAAATAATGGGGAGCGATGGTTTCTATTCGTATTATTTTTCAACGTAAATGTGACCGAAAGCGGTTCCTCTCTTTTAGGTATTCATAAATTATTCTTTGTTATTATTTTTCACTATTTTTTATCATATTGTAGGTCACAATGTTTTTTGTTTTTTTTTCTGATCTTTATAGGTTTTTTTTTCTTTACTTACATATATACAGATTATTATTCTTTCTTATTTCATACGGAGGAAAGTTTTCCTTTTGTTTTTGCCCCCTTTTTATTTTTCTTCTTCTTATTTTCCTCTTTTTTATTCTCCCCATCTGTTTCGAGGTTATTAGTGTGGTTTCTATTACTAGGAGACAACCACTGGAACGTGATCGGAAGACAGATCGGTGATTGTTCTGCATTCCCTGTCGTGTCTTTGAAGGCCACGAATGGTAAAGAAATCTAAGACGTCCGGAAGCCTTTTGAGATTCCGCGGCCAATATGTAGGAGTCATTGGAGATAAAACGGCAAGTGCGTTGTTCTGTATCGATTTGTACAGTATCTTTCCGGTTGGGTTTGTTGTTCTCGATCCCCATACATTGTTTTTGGAATTATAATCTCCACCGCATATGAATATATTTCCTAATTTGTTGAAAATTGTATTGTAGTCCATTTGTGGTATACAGAAACCTGGGTGACAGTAAACTGCGGCTACTGCTATATCCTTTCCAAGTGTTTCGACGTTTACCGCTACAATTATGCGAATGCGCTGTATGCAAAGTTTTTATATTGTTTGTATATATCTCTGACTAGTACCATTGAACCCCCATGAGCTGTTCCATCCGGGTGGTGAGCCGAGTATGCTGCATAACCACGAACTTTGAAACTCTTTTCATACGTAAGATGGATTTCTGTGATTAGTGGAACGTCAATTACATATTGTTGAAGGAAAAGTTCAAATTCATTTTTTTTTTTGAGTAATGCCATTCGCATTCCATAGTACTATCACGAGTGAGTGTTGTGTGATTATATTAGTATTGTTTACCATTATGGAAGTAATTTTTCAATAACTTTCGTCAAGAGTGATATTAATGGGGATTTATTGTAGATTTTAATTCGTTGAGGAACGTTGTCAACATTATTGAAATTTCATTAGTATTATTGCTGTAGTTGCTATCGGTACGCACAGCTGACCTGTATCAGTTTGGTTCCCGGTGTAGTTTATACTTCCTGCTCGAATGGCATTAGCGTATGATCCCGGATTCGCTGTGCTTAGCATTCCATTAGAATAACTATCTCTAGAAACATCGGGAACGTTGATATTTTCGTGAGCCCGGTCATGAGACGAACGTATTTTATTGTAGAATTCAGTTTGCTGTTTGTATACAGAGCATCCCATATAGCTTGACGGATGGTTACCATCGCATAAGGCGCATTTTGCGGGTTCGGATGGGCTTCTATTACAAAGTTTAGTATCATGCATCTCAGCACACTTAACACAACGTAAGAGTAGGTTACAGTAGTTAGCCGTGTGGCCGAATAATTGACATCTTTTGCATTGTTTAAGCCGTGAATCTTTTTTAGGTTCTTCAACCACTACAGCTGTGTTTAAGATGCGGTTGATTTCAAATATTTCAACATTTTTTTTCGATGGTTTCAAGTCTAAAAAGAACATGGGGAGAGGTTGTTTGGTTTTGTAATGTAGAATATTAGTAATAGTTTTCACCTGAAATCCTCTGGACTCGATTTCTTTTGTAATGTCAGCTATACCTGTAGAGTGGTGTAAATTCTTAATTACTACTCTGAACGGTTTGTCTTCCGGTAAAGAGTACGTATAAAAGAGATATTTATTTTCTCTTAAGGTTTTAACAATACAACGATAACTGGTCGGGTTCTTAGGCTTAATAGTAACCCTGGATAAGGTTGTTTTTAGTTCGAATTCAAATTCTACATCAGATAATTCTAGAAGGAATTTTCTAAAGCTGTTGAAATTCGCGACGTTTTTAACCATAATTGGTGCAGGTTTAATCGACATTTCTTTATTCTGTTCACTACTAACATTTTTATCGTCCCTCGGGTTTATTTCGTTACTTATACTGGTTTCTTCGGATGACATTTCGTCATTGTTACTGTTATCCTCATTATTATCGTTGTTCACTGTCACCGGTCGCTGTGTTTGAGTGTTGACGTTTAATAACCTACCTTGTTTTGGATTTCTGCAACCGGACTAGACTAAACCTCTCATTGGAGGTAGTGGCAACAACGGTTTTATTAACACTGGTAGGTACAGATAAGGACGAGGGCCGCGAAGGCCGCTGTTGTTTATCGACAGATGCTTTCGTAGGGCTGGTTTTTTGATTTTGTATAAAACTATTAGGTGGATTTCTCGTATTCATAATCCCATTCGTAATTTTAAAATAAATAAATACTTATAAATATGAGCGGTCTGGCAGAGCCAGCCGATAAAGGAAAGATCTCATCTGCGTTATCAGCGGTCAACTGTATGTTTCTGTTCGGTCGAGCGATAAAATAAATACGACGCGGAAACAATAATTACCGGTACGCGAATATTATTAGAAGACCTGAAATATACTTAAGAACAATAGCGAAGAATTAACACGCACGAACGCGATAAATAAGACTTCATTCGAACAATTACAAAATGAAAATTCATTTTTGCTAGTTCAAATGAACTACATGTATGTTATTGAAATTACATACATTTTCGCGGTTATCTTGAAAATCTTTTGAGATATTCAAACAATTTAAATACGATATATTTTAAGCCGAAATTTATAATCTACGTAAATTTCATTCAAATCTGTTGATCCTTAATTAAAATCATTTTCAAGAAAGGCGGAAATATACGGACGGAGATATTCTTGCTTATATGATTATTTATGTTTTACAATTTGTTGCAACGGAAACGGTTGCGAAACATTGATAGTAAGGTAAGACATTATATATACAAATCATATTAAGAAATATTAAAAATTATCGACAATATCTTGATAATGAAGGTAGTTCATCGAAACCAGTCGATGTTTTTTAATATTTTGTAATATGATTTGTATGTTTTTTGTACAATTTTTTGATAATTTTATTATTTATGTTCGGCATAATACTGTTGAATTAATTATTTTGTGAAATATATATTTATAGCGCCGACAATATTGCATTTAACTTTATAGTAACGTAAGAGCTGATAAAAAAAGCTTATGTGCACGCATATTCTTTATAAATAAGACCAAATTGTAAAACCGTGAAAATCAATGCCGAAACGAAATGTCGATCGTTGTGTTCGTAAAGACATTTTATTTTAGTTGTCTCGCAAAACCGTCGTTTTGTCGGCTGTCAAAAATTAGCTTTGTTGGTAGACCAAAAAATAAAAAAATAAAAAGAAGAAAAAAAAAGTAGACTAAATAAGCATAAATTCGGCGACAGTTACGGTCACAGATACATCTATACGGCCTCTATCCCACTCGCTGATCATCCGATGAGGATTTTAAGTTTTAGCCGAGTAAGCGTCCTTCTGATACTTTTCAGCCAACAACAGCTAAACTAAAAGATGACATCCCAGAAACCGAAGTAAAATGAAATATAATCAAAAATTCATTTTAAATACGATATTACTGAATGATCACGCCAAAGGTGCTAAGTCTGTATCATTGTGCGTATATATATATATATATATATATATATATATATATATATATATACATATATAATATATACATTACTGATGACATGGCGAGTCGTGCCGCCATTAAATAAGCACTTACTCTGGAAAAGGACAGCAGCGCTTCCGGTATCAGCTACTGGTAGAGATCGAGTGGATCGGAATAGCAGTAGATTGAACAGTATTTGGCGACACTGGAAACCAAGTAAGCCGGCAAATACACTGCGATGGAGAAGGCAACGAGAAACCAATCCATTAAAACTTCTTAAGACAACTTCTATGATATTAAAATAGAGGTCACGATAATCAGTTATTTCGCAAACGACTATGAAGAATATATATATATATATATATGTATATGTATCTATATATGTGTATCTATATGTATGTATGTATATAAAAATTAGAAAGTTAGTATACGTCAAATTTTGAAAACATAAAAAACCTATTTATAAAGAACAGTTGTAAGATTTAAACTAAAGAAATTGCTAATATATGTACATAAATAAAAAAAAAAAAAATTGTCAAAAAGATTGTTATGACAGCTGCGGTGTACTCTTGTAGAGATATTATTAATAACAATAATAAATTACAAGTAAAATTTAAAGGAAAATAGGAGAGTGAATTAGTATAATGAAAGGAAAAGTAAAACAAATAAAAATATTTATTGATGCGTTCATGCAGTATTCGCAAATACTTCATACGAATACATTTTTTTTTTCACAACTACGAATACTGCGCAACTCTGGTAGGTATTGTAATTAAATTAAATGTAAAAGTATGCACTGTCAATCAAACTATATTATTTTTTCTCTGTTCGAATACGGAATTTATAAAACAAACCGTCTATAAAATTTCGAATATTTACATACTGTATGTTGATCAAAAACAAAAATATTTTTTTGGTTACCGAAATTCTTTTTTTTTTTTTTAGCGAGGGGACAAAAAACACGAATTATAAAATTCCGGACAATATTTTATGCTTTGTTCGGCGTTTTTTTTTCACTTTTCCGGTAAACAAAGCAAAATTTGCTGTATTTATATATTTCAAAAAGTATTTTATATAATTTTATTTGTTAAATTTTTTCGAGGTCCGAAAGAGACTGTGGAAATACGGAAAATTAGGAAAAAATTGGTGAAATAGGTTTGAAAAAAGAATGGTTACTATACTTTATTCATATAAACTTCTACTGATACAAATAATGAATAAAATCTAAATTATTTACCGTCACTTACAAATTATTTGCCGCTTAGCACATGCACATGCATGAGTGACAAATAATTTATTCAACACCCATTGCTTGTGTAATAAATGCTCAACACTGATTTACAGTTTTATAACACTAAAGAAAAAAAAACCTTACGTAATTGTAAAATTACTTTTACAATAATAAAATATATAATTTACGGTATAAAGAATATTGTTTTTTTTTTGTTTTTTTTTCGTAAAGGAGAGTCGTGTGTTTTATGTTCATTATTTTGTTTTCTAATTATTTATTGTGTGCCTATAATTTAGAAGTTAATTTAGTTATTGTTACAGTCTATAATAAACTTATATAAGCAGGTGTACACTTTCGGATCAATCAAGTAAAGCAAAGTTTGTTAGCTACACGGAGACCGATGACCAAGGAAATTGATTATTTATTCGAATCTAAAGTAGCATTTAATTTTTTAATTCTTTCGATTTGTATATCTACTTCTTTAAATTATAGAGAAATTAAATTAGGATCAGGAACTTTCAGTAAAAAAAAACTATTTTTTTAATTTTCAACAGGTACATTAATATTTTTTATAAGCGTTCCCTTTATAAAACAGTAAATAACTACGGAATATATTATTTAATTATGGGTAACCTGAGAAGCATCCGTTTAATGTATGTTTTTGCCATTTCATTGTAGGAGAAACACTAACTGTTGGAGGGTACTCGTATAGAAATAATGGTATTCGAAATGGAAAGAAGTATTGAACGTGTAATTGAGGATGGAAAGCTACAATTGTAACCCAGGATGGTACACATTAATTAAATCATGCGGTCAACATAACAAAAAAAAAAAAAACAATGAAAAATGAAAGTTAAAGATAAGTTTATTGATTTAGAAAAAAATTTAAGTATTCTATTATATTTATTAGTTATTTATGCTTAATAAATCTGTATTAACTTTACTTTTCCGTTTAACTTTTTAAATGTATTTTTTGTTTTTTTTTTTAAATTTAAAAAAGAAATATTGAAAACAAATTCCTTGGATTAAGAAAAAGAAAAAATTTATTCTCTGGTTGTTTTTTAATGAGGGAAATTTAGATAAAACTAGCACACATTGCGTTGTTTTCAATTTGTAATAAAAGCATTTGTTCGCTTACAACTCTTTATCTAGGGTACTTTTCTTTTTTTTTTTCTGGAACTCCAAAGGCTTCCTATATACTGACTGATAAGGCGGGTGGGTTTTATTCGGTACTGGACTTGGAATGGAATAACTCACAAATCATCGTTATCGGAGTCGTCGTTTCGTATATATTTACAATTAATACATTTTTAACAATATTTTTTCACTTTCGATTTTCGTATAAACGTTTTCGTTGTTTTCCGAAAAGAAAAACAAGAACATTAACAGCGGAATCAAGCAGGACAAAAGATGCTGTGTTTAATCTTTTATAGCTACCTACTGTTAACGACCGTTGGTTCAGTTTAAAATTCGACAATTATGAAGCGTTGTTGCCAATACAAAATCTTTCGTTCGCGTACGATTGCCTATTTTTTTTTTTTTTCATCTGCTAAGTAAGTCAAGTCTTAAATTTAGGCGAAATGGGAATTAGGCATAATGCGAAGTTACCGGAAAAAGAGGAAGTGTAGGTGTCCGACCAATACCTGACATGGAAAAGCTTTAACATATCGATAAGAGGTTAGCGGATGGAATGATTAAAAAAAAAGTTGGGAAGAAGCAGCAACCCGAGCCGAGGAATCAGCCATTTCATTACCAAATATGCCCGAGTGACTAGGTACACCCACAGCAAATCAATGTTAATCGAATTTACAAATTAATAAATTTTATTTAAAATTGTTTTACGGCCCCGGTGTATTTTATTCTGGTTAGTAACGTGGTGTTCTTGTCAGAAAACGAATCAACCGAATGTTTTTAAGAGACTGCTCTTCTTCTAAGTATCCGATTCATTTTTTATAGATTTTATAAAAAAAAAAAAACTATTTCAATTCCTCATTAGTTGCCGTAAAAGGAAAAAATGATTTTTTTTCCCATTATTTTTTACTTTGGGGTGTATCAACTACGGTCATTAACACAGCGCAAGTGAAATTTTTGAAAGTGTTAATGTGCGGCAGCAGGATATTCTATCCGAACGAAACAACATTGCCTCACTAACTGCGACACGATAGCTGGTTAAGGGAAAAATGATTTAATATATCGATTTGATTCGTTTAAGTTTTAATTTTATAATCTTGCAAGCAAGAGAAAAAATAAAATAAAACGAAAATAAAAGCGCATATAAGTCATATTAACTATTCATCGGTAAAGGGAAGATTTTATTTTAAAAAAACGGCTAAATCATATCCGTTTAATTCCTTTTTTTTTTTTATTTTTTATAGGAAAATACAAAATGTCACCGTAATTTAAGCACACCTTTTGTTTTTCTGTAAAAACTTTTTTTTTTTTTTTTTTGATGTGCACGCGGTAGCGAAAATCGAACACGGTCCTACGCCAACAAAACCCCGTTATCTAACCAATCATGGCATGGTAGTTGGCTGGTAATTCATTTTCATAGTTTCACTGCGAAGAATATGAAAAGAAAGCAACGATTAAAAGACATCCGTAATTGGGAAAACCCGGTACTGCTTTCGAAAATGAACGGTATTCGTTCATGACGCTCGGTTTTTATTGGTTAGAAAAGTGTATAGTCTAATGCTGGGTAATGTCCTTGGCTGACGATCCTAAAAGAAGAAAAAAAAGACTAGAGTCATCGCTTAATGTTCCGATATAAAGTGTACTCGAGTTAACCGCGTAATCGGAAAATTCTATCAAGGCCGTGTCCACGGGTTGGGGGTAACCCCCCGTGAGAACTGAAATAGTTATTATGTGTACACAAAAATCTGAAAAAAATCACAAATTTAAAATAAATACTGATGATTTTTTAGGGTGTTCTTACCGTAGGCGTACCCAGTAGCGGGGGGGGGATTTGGAGGTTTGAACCCCTCCCGAAATGGATTTTTACGTTGCTATCCTTTCTACTGTCAAGTGTTTTTTTTTTAAATGGATCGACCCCCCCCCCCCGAAAAACTTGCTTGGGTACGCCTATGGTTCTTACCTACCTTTAAAAGAAAAAATATGCTCCATATTTTTAGGTACTTCATTAATATCTTATGCAAAATTTTTTATTATGAGTTTAATTAATAACATATGTAATTTTTATTAAGGTTTATACTGGGTAATTAATTTATGTGAATTATTAATATATAAATCAAAATGATGGAAATTATTAATAGTACGAATATTAGTGAAAAATGTATTGTTAGTTATAAAATAAATATGTGAATAAAATTGTCACCCCCCCCCCCCCCCCCCCACCCCCAATTCTGGGCACGGGACTGAACTCCATGACTACTGAATGGGTCCCTTCAAAATGCGTTGTCCATTACGTTAACTTCGTGATCAAAAATTTTCATTGCTTTCATTCCGTTTCCGAATTTGAGCCGTTGAACAACGATGGGTATTATGTTCGCATCTCCATTTTCGAAATGTGTTCTTGTGTGGTCCGTGCGCTACGTGTGAGGTAAGTTTTTAAAACTTCTTTTCATTTGGTCGATCATTTAGTTTTGCTATCTTACATTTTCACTTAACTTTGTTTTTTGTACGATTCAGGTTTTTGAAATTGAAATTTAATTAGGAATATTTTATTTGATTACGGATTATTTTAAAATTACGTTAATTACTGCTTCAACTGATTCACACTATGCACGTGCGTCTTAGAACGTTTTTGTTGCTTATATGAATTGTTTTTCATTTGATTAATAATTTTGTTTTATTTATTTGAGGTTTAATTATTTTCTTCGATTGCAGAGATTTTTCTTAAGATTACTGCTTCCACCGGTGCGTGTTAAGTTCGTGCGTCTTTCCGATTTTGTACCCTATACGGATATTTCAATGCAATGATCCGGTGTTACGCGAGGTAAGCTCTCCGTTTAATCTCATTGTGATTTCATTTAATTTTATTCATTTTTACTTATTTATTCGATTGTGTGCAGTTTTTTGTTGTTTTTTTTTAATTCGGTTAATTACCACTTATGTCACCCTGTATGTTTTAATTATAGAAGGGTATTTTAAGTAATTTTTCAATATAATATGCTCGTTTTATGCCTTTTTTTAATTTACTGATACGATATATTCTTGAAGTATATTAGGTTTCGTTTGAACTGAAAAATTAAAAGAAGCAAAAATATTCGTTGTTCCGATGATTTGTGAAAACCTCTTCAAATATTAAATATGTTTAAAAGCACCATTCTTTTTTTTTTTTTTTGATATTATTCTCTTATAATAAATAACGTACAATCCAAAAATTTCTGTTTCGTTTATGTCTTACAGTGATCAAATAAAATTTTTATAATTTTTTCCGCAATTAAATAATTGTATATTAAAATATTTTTAGCTAAGCTTGTTCGTTTATTCTTAAAAGTAAAAAATGTTGTTTAATACGCTCTTACCGTTTAATCGAAAAAATGTGTAATTCATTCTTACTATTAAACGTTAAATATTTTATGCTGTGAATGAGATGTTTCAGCGAGTTTATAATTTTTCATTTTAACATTTTCAGGTTGAAAAGTTTTTTAACATGCTCTTAATACGTTGCACTGTCGTGTAACAAAGAAATGATATATTTCTGATATGTTTTATTTTTCCGTACTAAAATTGAGATTTTTTTAATCAGTACAATTTGTTATAGAATATTACGATGTATTATCGTAGGAGCATGTTTATAAGAATCTGGGTAGAAGAATTGAAAATCTTCAGAAATTGAATAAAACATTAATATCCGACCGGTCCTATTTCACATTAATTTTTTTCTCGATCGAACATTTTTAATTGGGACTAAAAAAAAAAAAATCTTTCCTCATTTGTGTACGAGTATGTAAGTCTATTCGTAAAAAATTGCGTGTATATATTACTGTGAGCTGTAATTAATGTGCTTGCGGACTATATCTAATTCGACTCGAATCTTATAATATTTTTATGCTTCTAAACGCACAGTGGGTCAAGCGCACATGTTTTTTTTTCTTTCGTGGACACTGATGAGACTAGAGCTGTTTTCAAGAAATTAGTTCCACGTGTGAATTTTAGTAAATTAATTCGAGATGAGTAGAAATTTTTCACCCTTATTATTGGGAGGGATTTTGTGAGTGTACATGAGTGTGAAAATGAGTCCGACCGAATGTAAAAACTCGCTTAGTCGAGAAAAAGGGCTTTCATGTCCTGCCGTATTAATATGTGAGAGTAAAATATTGCAAAATTTTAATAGGTAGGTTCAGAAATACAGTGTCGAAATAAATGAAATAGGTCAGTAGAATTAGCGATAGAAGTTATTAAGAACTATTCGTGGAAAAACATCCGGAACTGTTCGTAGAATGCTAATTTAATCACAGTTAAGTTATAAGGTATTTTGTATAAAATTTTAGCCTAGGAGAACACCGCCATAAGAGCATAAACGATATAATCGATTTCTACTAGATAAGCTTTTGTTTCCCGAGTACAAACACCATATAATCAGCTCCTGCAATATTCCAGTGCTGCAAATCATCTGTAAATTGTGCTTTTAAACCGTTCAACGCTCCGAATTGCTACCGAATACTCGTAACTAAATCTAGAATTCGTATCTAATCGTATATGTTTTCTCCCGCTGATGTATACAAGAAAACGGATCTAAAAAATAAACGATTAGGGGCATAACTGGCGTATGAAATTATTTAGTCGATTTTATTCCTTAGGTAGCTTTTCGTTTCTATTCATTTGTTTCAGATTCTGCGGTGAAATTAGCAGCGTTCCAGCAACAAGACAACTCATCATATATATCAACTTTTCGAGATCATCTGTAAACTTCAGCTTTTTTCATCAACAACTCAGCGAGAAGTCACGTTCAACGCTTCAACTTATTCCAAATCCTTTGGAAAATAAAATATTCGTAATTAAGTATAGAATTCGTGTCTACTCACTGGTGTATTCCCTATATTTCGTTCGGTGTGTTTATTCTATACCCGTAGAATGTTCATGTAAGAATAAAAAATGGTATTATTTTTATTAGCAATTTGTTTGGGGGAGTGGATGGGGGGGGGGGTAACTTTAACTTTGTGTGTGGACATTTCCAGTAAAGAACTTACCGTTAGTAATGTTTTTACGAATGGATATACGGAGTAGGAGTAGCTCTTTTAATTTAGTAATTTCTGATAATCCCAGTTTTATTTCGTTGTAAAATTCTATAATCAATTCGTTAATTTCTAATTTTTCTAGAAGTTTCATACAATCCGCGAAGTAGCAATCCATCTTTCGCCCATTTCGTTCAATCGCAATTCTTTGATACACCTATTTTGTTCATCGGTATATCACCTTTCGTTTTCGCCTGATTTGTGCTGAAACAATCGCTTCTACTTCGGATGATTTTGTTTCTTTCCATAGTAAATTCGGGGACACCCGAATTGCTCACCAACACTTCACACAGTGACAATACCGGCAAAGGTGCGGTGCGCAATTCGAGTGTGTTTAGATTACTAAATTCTTTTTAACCGTCGTCGGCCAGGTAAACAACGGAGCGTAATTCGAGTGTCGCCGTAAATTCTGTATTCCATATGTTTTATTTTTACCTTTCGTGATGTTAGGTTTTCCAGTGTTTTCGCTGATTTCATATTCCCGAAATATTGAGAGAATTCTTTCTTACTTTCTATTGTTTATTATTAATAGATATCTGTTTCTTCATCAAGCTAAAACAAATCATCTATACGTAAAATTTCAATTTGAATGCTTAAAATCTTTTCGTTATCCGCATGGAATAGGGATATATATATTTTTTAATTTGCTTGTTAAGCAAATTGTAATCATTTTGTATTATATACTACAGCCTGCTTTGTGTTCGTTATCTATCCGTTTTTAAATCACTGCTTCTTTATTGCTTCTTCTTTTTCTTTTTTTTTTTTGACCGGTTATAGAGCATTGAATAAATCTTATTACTAATCCAATTTTGCAAAAATATACTTTGTACTTATTGACCGGTGCGTTTTTCATCACCTTCCACCGTTTCTACCGGTTAGGCATATTTTTTTTTTTTGTAAGTATAACTATATCCTAAAAGATATTGTTGTTTATAAACGTATTCTGTTTCTCCATTTTGAATCTAATCCGGAAATTGTTTTTTTTATTCATCGCCATGAAGCGAAAACATTTACTATCGTTTTCCTATTAAAGTTTCACATTTTTAGGGGGTTTATTTTGACCTGCAAGGAAATATGACGTGTTCGATGCAGTATAGATTATGCCAGCTAAGCTTTCAGTTTATTGATCTGAAAAGTCTGAACACGAATATAGTCAAGAGAGGAGAAAAATTTTATTACTTTAAATAATTGCATTTTGGTTAAAATCGAGGACAACGTATTCTTTTCAAAGATTTAAAATAATAATAACCTTAAGAGCAGTTTTGGTAGTTTCACTTTTTATAAGTTACATTTTTGTAGAAAACGTAATTTTTAATAACCGGTTATTTTTATAACTGTTACTACCATTGAAGTCACTTAAAAAAAAAATTGTAAATATGACATTCTTGTAGCATCTGTGATTTTTTCATACTTTATTAAATATTTCACTCTCTTAAATTTATCAGATATTTCGAACATGGATACTGCGTTTATTTCGTTTGATTCCCAGGTGTATTTGTAGTCACCGGTTAGTGGCTTGTTGGAAGTGGTCAGTTCTGCTTGCAGTCAAGTCAAAAAGCAGTATGAACAATGGTAAATATGGAAGGAAGCACAAATGGAGATGAAAACCTGCTACACGATAGAAACGATATAAAACAGAGTGGTTAAAAAAGTGGAAAATAGTTACCGGAAACACGTGTAAGTTAAAAATGTCGTGAAATTTACAGAAACTTTTTACCGATATTCAGAGTTGTTGAATTACTGTAAAAAGCATTAAAAATTTTTTTAGGCGGCATAAGAAATATGATCGGTGTAGCTTGAACAGATTATGCCTGTTTCATTTGATTATAGGAGTGTAATATGGCTACAAAACATATGTGGCCCGGTCTACTAAAAGGGATTCATTGTCCAAAAATAAGTTTTCGAGAAAACAGTATTTTTTTTTTTTTTTTGTTTTTTTTTACCTTTAAATTCATTTATTATAAAATACAATTTTACAATGGTAGTATTATGGCCTGGGGATCACTTTTTACTGTATTCACTTATCAATGTTCCGCGGGTCATCACAATTATATTAATTAAGTACGCGATTTAACGTTAATATCTAATTATTTAAATGTACTTCTCTTTGTTTTCCATTATTTCATTTACATATTCCGCAATTATCTGTGTGTTTTTCCGGTTGGTAAATCATTTCTTGTGTTTTATCCGGAATTGACTCTAAAGTTTGGACAGCTTAAAAAGCTATGATCCGAAGTATTTATTATGTCTTTTTTACAGTTTATGCATGTGGTTTTTTCTGTTTTTTTATATTTTCTGAGGTATATTCTAAAATTTCCATGTCCTATTAAAAATTGAGTGAGGTAGAAATTAGGTTTTAGTGTCTTATTTTTAAGTCTCTTTTCTATATTTGGAATTAGTTTAAAAGGTTCTTCTTCCTGTTTTTTCAACATTATACTCCTCTTGCCAGAGTTTGTTGTATTTAATTTTTATTTCTTTTATATTTTCTTTTTTTTTGTTTTTCGGTAAAGCTTGATGATTTCGTTGCTTTAATTTCATTCCTTTTCTGTATCTGTAAGTCAATAGGTAGTATTCCTGCAATTACATTGACTGCAGTGTACGATACTGTTCTATAGGCAGAGACATGACTTTTTCCTCCGATAGGCTAATATTGCAATATGGTATTATAAGTCATTATTTTGTTAACACGTGAATTATAAAACAAAAATATTTGGCTATTAAAAAACACCTCCCTGCTACTTGAAAATTGGAAACTTGGTTTTTTTCAATATTAAGTTTTAAGAAATTTTCAGCATAAAATTTATAATGAAAATATTAAAATTATTTAATGGTGTTATAAAATAAGTGAGAAAAATTAGTTGGAAATAATTTTTAATTTTTGCTTTTTCTATTTTATAAAAAAATGATTAAAAAGTAGTGGATTTTCTTTAATTTTCTACGTTGTATAGATTTTATTTCTGTTTTCCGCTTTTATTTTTTGTTCCGGATATAACCGAGAGATTTAGACGTGTTACACTGCGTTCTTTTATTATTCCTATCGTATAATAATTATTAGTTCGATTGTTTATCGTCGTTTTCTCGTTCGGCGCCGGGATCTCGCCGGGTAATGTTAAGTTCGAATGGTCCGGGTTTACCCGCCCAAGCGATAAATAACGAACGCTTAGATCTTTCGACCAGTACCACTAACACCAGTAACCAACTCTCATCGCTAAATGCCGGTAAGATCGATTCAATTATTACTACTAACATGCTTGTTCCGTCATTTAACAAAAATGATACTAACAATGACAACGTTATAACTCTACGCAATGTAGACAAGGCCAACAATACCTGGCAGTTAGTTAGACGAAAACGTCCTTCTCCTTCCTCGCCGCCGCATACATCGAGTGAATTTAAACGCTCAACGGCTCCGAAGCTAAAAACCAGAAATCGGTATCAACCGTTTATGTACTTAAACGATGACGACAACCACGAAAACACAGACGGAGATAATGAAACAGCAGATGCAAACGCGATGCCACTCGATAACCAGACATCGAACAACGCTGATGGTAACGATAAACAGAAACGAAACTCATCGCCACCGACTAACAAATTTACGACGCCTCCGCCGATTTTAGTAAAAGACGTTAAAAATTATACAGCATTCACCAAGTCTTTAATAAGTTTGACAAATGTCAAATTTACATTGAAATCAACAAACACCGGTATTACTATAAAACCAAGCTCGCCAGCTTGTTATCGCGCACTGACAAAAGCCCTCCAACAAAATCAATACAAATTTTATACTTTTCAACTATCAGAAGATAGAGCTTTTCGTGTCATTTTATAAAATCTTCATCATACAACTAGTTGCAAAGAAATCACGCAAGCATTACAAAATCTAGGTTTCTCTGTTCGTTCTGTATCCAACATAATAAGCAGAAGAACAAAATCTCCGCTACCGATGTTCTTTGTAGATCTCAACAAATCTTCAAAAAATTCAGAAATTTTTAAATTAAAACATTTATTACATACAGTCGTAATAATTGAAGAACCGCGAGTAACTAGGCAATTACTCCAGTGCATGCGTTGTCAAAATTTTGGACACACGAAAACTTATTGTAATCTTCCACCTCGATGTGTGAAATGCAGCGGTAAACACATAACCGCTGACTGTCCTAAAACATCCGAAGAAAAACCGATATGTCTTTTCTGTCGTGGCGAACACTCTGCCAACTATAAAGGATGTGAATATTACCAACAAGAATATAGTAAAAAATTTAAACAGAGTGCAATAAGTAGAACTCTCGAAGCTTCATCATTTAATTTGGCGGACACCAGCACGTTTCCACCCATCCATAAGCAATTACCATCAACTTCGTACTCCAATGCTGCTAAAAAATATACCTCGTCTTTTCCTCCGTCTGCATCATCAGTAGTATACAATAACAATGCTCCACAACATACAACCGAACAAAAAGGAATTAACGAAACATTAACTTCCTTTCTTAATGAATTTCGAAATTTACTATCACCATTAATATCCATGTTAACCAAACTTATGGGCAAATTATTATGAATTTGAGCCCTATAAGTACAAATTCATTAACAGTAGTATTATGGAATGCTAATGAGATTCAACAGAAGAAACATGAACTACAGTACTTCTTACAGACCAAAAGAATCGATATTGCCCTACTAACGGAAACTCATGTCGTTCATCCAGCGAGCCTTGAGTTACTAAATTACAGATGCTATCAGGGAACACACCCTTCTGGTACAGCAATGGGAGGTGTTGCTGTACTCGTCAAAAAGAGCATTGACCATCATCTACACTTCGTTCGCCGAACAGAGGCCTACCAAGCTGTTGCAATTAAAATAAAAACGACTTTTAATGAAACAGTAACTGTCACATCGGTTTATTGCCACCCAAGGTATTACATACCGAATCATTTTTTTTTTTTTTAATGTTTGTTTGCGCATAACTTAAATTTATATGAACTGATTTTACTGATTATTTGTCTATTAGAACGTGTACCCACTTACACCATGTGAGTTCCGATGAAAACTGGTGAATATAAACTGAGAATTCGTCAAAAAACGTAAAAAAAATGTGGCCTCTTTAGATAATTTTTTTTTCTTTATATTTTTTATTAGTATAATAAAGGCGATTGACCTAAAATACTATCCATTTTCCAAATTACCATGGAAATGTAACTTGATGTTTTTGCTGTGGACATGCAGTTCAAATAAAAAAAAACGATTTTTTTCTTCTTAAGCGTAAAATACGGAGAATAATGTGACAAAAAAGTTGATTTTTAGCGGTTGTATTTTTTTTTAATTATATAAAATTGGCACATTTTTTGTTATAAAATCTAATGGGGGCCGGTTTAAGAATTACGTTGTAAATTTTGATCATTTTATACAAAGTATAGGAGAGAAAGAGACAGAAATGTAAGCAAGAGATGTCAGGGGGTACAGCCCCTTGCGAGGCTAAAATGGCTGAGTTTATATATATATGTATAAATGGTAGTAACACATAACATAGATTGTATCCAAGAAATTAACAGCCGCATCGTAATGAGCAAACAAGCTTTTAAAGGCAAATATTCGATGATTACATAGAAAGCGATGTCCTTAACAAAACGTAAGAAACCAGTGAAAACTTGTGTGGTCAGTTTGTTCTACTTGTATATGGTGCAGAAACATGGAAGCATTTGAAATGTGGTATTTGAGTCGACTGTAAAAAATTAGCTGGAAAGACAAAGTCAGTAACAGCTTGGTATGGAAAGGATTGGTAAAAGAAGAAATATAGATCAGAAGATTCGCAAAATGGAACTCGAGTCGTTCGGACATTCATTACGTCAGGGCCTAAATATTCTGAAGGAAGTTATCGAAGGCAAATTGATCGGGAACGAACTAGGCAGTTAATCACAGAAAGTCCTCATTAATATTGTATTAGAAGAAAGCAAATAACTAAGGCATGCGGAATTAAAGGAAAAAGCATTTGACAGACTTCCATTGAAGCGGTTGCATGTGTGTATATACACCTATATCTATATCTATATAAAACTCGGCTCCTCCTTACTTCGTATAGAACGAGGAAAATTGGCAACGCCATTCTCTCAGACTGCACGAAAAAAAAAAGATCTTTATTTAATGTCATATTTTGGGACGAACTTTTGTGACAGCAAAAGTAGTGGGGGTCGGACCAAGAACGACCTTCTCATTAATAAATAAATAAATAAATAAATCGATAATTGCTTTATATGTAAATTACAAACTTTCACAAAACACGTTAACCCATATGTATGCTACAAAAATATACAATAGCCGATGCCAATTTTCAACACACATCAAAGTGGGTGAGTAGGGGAAGCATAAACTTTCTTTGAAATTTTCGGACTTCGAGTAATGGTGAAAAATTTAAAATCCGTGGGTACAAAATGTAAGGAACAATTTGAGTTATTCAACATCGTAATCAGTCTAGGGGAAGAGCGTCAAGCTACTCTCTTTTCAGAGTAAAAAATGGATATAATTTCTCTGCAGCTGACTGCTGAGGTGCAGAATTACTAATTGGTAGTCTGGAATGGTGTATTTTGGGTGTATTATGAATAACTAATTTTTACATTTAGTGTGGGTGGCCAACGTGACTGACTTAAAGTTATACTTTCTATATTTATTTTAATAATTAACCTGGTTTTCATAGTTACGTGATTCACCTGAATATTTACTTTATAGTAAATCCATTTTTGGTGCACTAGGTACATAAATAACGGCTCAGTATCGTTTTGCTGTAGATCACATCGCCATAAGATGAACTCGTCAACCGCGTTAAATGGCAGTTTGCCGAAAACGAATATCTCGAAAACCTTTTCAGACCACCGGCTGTTTTGTTTTACCTCCGCTGTGTAAACATGACTCTTAAGTGTCAGTGGGACACTTCATTTTCAAACCTCCTTCTGCATCGATTGACATTATCTTCGTGCTCTTCTTTCCCATTCCAAACAGTTTTAATTACAACAGACGGATAAAGGAAAAGAATAATTATGCTCTCCTTATTTTTCAAAACTAGATAAGCGTCATTAAAATATACATGAAGGGAAAATGAAATAAAATAAAAACAAACTGGTGATACCTAACGGATAAATAATTCTAGAGAAATGTTTAAACACTTGCTTGACTACCTACGTTCTTTTTTGTAAATAGAAAACAAACAAACAAACGAAAAAAAAAAAAAACGTTCTATAAATAAAATAGAAAAAAATGTTTTTTCTAAATCAACTATAGTCAAAGAGTTGACTACATTGAACATAAAATATTCTGGATTTACATTTTTTTTTTTGCCAACTATAACTGTCATTTATTTTATTTATTATTAATAATTTTAATTATATATAATTTTTTTTTTTTTTTTTTTTTAGATCCCCTCTTTGGACATGGGAAGGCTTCATAATATGACTCGTTTGAAATTTTCTTTGGGAGATCGATTACTTTTATTTTTCTTTTAATCCTCCCTTTGGGCACGCCAGCTAAGGACCTACATCCGGAAACAACAAGAAAGAAAAGAGCCGTCAGTTAAATTTTGAGTCGGTCAGATATGGACAATATAAAGGAACTAACGGATGAAATAATGGATGGCGAGGAGGACAAAATATAAGATGCACAATAAGGAGCGGGGAGCTTGAGTTTCAGCAGACAAGAATATAGAATACAACGTTCAATAGAAAGGAATGGACATTCAAAAAAGATGTGATTGACGTCGCAAATCGCCGCTTCATTTGGGTGGAGAGGAAAATTTGAAGAGGAGACAAGGGAAAAGCGAAAACGAGAGGAAGGAAAAGCGGAATGGCCAAAACGCAAGCGAATCATAGAAATGACAACAGAACGGGGAAGTGAAGGAAACTCAAAGAACCAGGGGGTTAGAAGGAAGACTAGGTTGTACAAACAGATAAAAGGATTGCTCGTTACGAATGGAGGAAGAGTAAATGTCTGACCAAAGTTTGAGACGAAATTTAGTACATAGGGAATTCAAGTTGGAGGATGGAACTCTTTTAAAGATGGAACGAGAGGAAGCAGCAACTCGAGCCAAGGAATCTGCCGTCTCAAATTATATATAAAAATATACGATTCCTTTATACTCTCTATCCCCGATTGCCTCAGAATCTGAGTAGGTGATCTAAGCTCATGTAATTGGGCCAATGCTGGCACCGAACCTATTTAAAAAAAAAAAAATATACGGTTTTTTTCAAAAGTACACTTGCCACTATATATTAGCTGTACCGAACAAACCGGGAATAAAATATTTTTTTAAAATAAGGACGTAAGGTGGTGCAAAATTAAAATTTTAAGTAGCATAATACTATTCCACAAAATTGTTATTAGCCTGTATATTTTTTAAGTACTGTTATACTTTTCTTTAGGAATACTCACTAACGACATTTACCTATTTTCTAAAGTAATGACAAACAATGGTTATTAAACAAATATATTCTTTCGGGAGGATCGAATAATTAGTCGGAAGATGTTTAATTTACACGATTTAAAAGTGAACTCTGGTTTATATATGCCATATTTCACACTGATAAGAATAACGGTTTCCAAAGTAATCGGATTTTCTATCTTTTGAAAGAAAGTTTAAAAATGGTAAACAGTGTGATAGTTACGTGTTGTTTATTATTTTTCGAATAACATAACGCATCGTACAGGATTATATATTTTGCTTTCGAATATTTATTTGTCTAAAAAAGAAAAATAAATAATAAAAGATAATCGTTATCACATAAATAGTGGACTGGTTGAGCATCGTGTATCAACGTCAATATTTCGTACGGTATGTCTTAATGTAATTTAAATTTATATAATATTAAATTAGAAACCAATATTTTCTATTAAGTTTTTGAAATTATTTTTTCCAATTTGATCATTTTTTTTTAATCTGCGACGTATCTTATGTTTCATTAGGAGTCCTAAATATCGAATATTTTCTTCCATTTTATTTTCTACATTGATCTTTTTTTCTTTTTTTTTTTGTTAGCTAGAAAGGGATGTAACATTAATAAAGCGACAGATGTAATGAAACAAAAAAAGTTTCGCTCTGGGAATAAATTGCAGGTGTGTGTGTACGTAAGCGAGAAGTCGCCATGTTACGTAGAAAAAAAACCATAGCTACCATCTGTCACTGACAGCCGTGATATTCGCAAAATTATCTGTGCTAGAATTTTACAAGAAAGACATCAAAAAGAAAGACATCAAAAAGAAAAAAACGTAAATGATTCGTAAGCGGAGCAATACAGCCGGTGAGTGACAAAATAAAGCGATCGGCTGCAACAGTATTCGATGAAAACTGCCTAGTCTGCGCTTTTGATGCATGCAAAGTATAATGTGTGGTTTCGTGCGGATTAAAAAGTCGACATTCGTTCGATGAATCCACATCGTCTCAAGGTTGCAACCCTAATGTCTTTATAGACACTGTAACAATATTCGTACTGCCACCGCCGCATCCACTGCTCTAACCGATGATCGTGGAGTCCTGGAACTCCAACGGTCATTTGACACTTATCTTTCGTTGTTCAACTGGCTGTTCATGTTGAGTAGAGTCTTCGTGACGCGTGTCGTGTTTGTTAATCGGTGTTCGGTTAAACTCGTCTTGTGCGTGTATTACGGTATGTAACTGCGTCCAGCACTAAACGGTAAGTTAATTTGTAGATATTTATAATACTTTTCTATTGTATTTCACTCCGAATTTTCGATAATTTTTGTTTTAATTAATTATTTATTTAGGACCGAATTATTCAAGAGAAAAATTGCGAGTTGGGTTTTGCGGGTGCAATACATTTTTTTGCGGGGCGATTCTTTTTGGTTGAAAGATTAATTTGATAAGCTTGATCTTTATTTTTCAAATTATATGTCTTATTAAATTAAAAGATCAATATTAATAATTTATAGTATATATATATATATATATATACTAGGGAATTGGTCTCGCTGGCCGCTTCGCGGCTCGTTCCTTCGGACTTTAAAATTGTTTTACTTCGTAAATTTTCGAATTTTTTATTTAGAAATTCCATCAAATTGTTCATGTCTATTTAATTTTAAAATTTGGTGGTCTCATATTTTCCCTACATTCTAGCGGTTCTAATGCATTATTTAAAAAAGGGAGAATGTCTCCAGCTACCATGCGTGTATTTTCTCAAATTTTGATCTCTAAATATCAAAATTTTGCGAATTTTATATTTTTCCTGTATTCTGGAGACCTTGGTATACAGGTTAAAAAGAAAATCAACATCGTAACTCATATAGAACTGGCTGTGGAATTTTTTAAATATTTTTTTCTTAAAACTTGATTTTTACATTTTTCAAAATTTGACATTTCTTCAACTGGCTGTTCACGTGTGTTTGTCAATCGGTGTTCGGTTAGAGTTTTTTAACAAAAAATAATAGTTACGGTGAAGGTAAGTGAAAATGGCGTTTTTACTATAAAGTTAATATTTCAGTGAAGTTACTCGACTATTAGGTTAAAAAATGAAATTTTAGGTAATTGCGGATTTAGAATATTGCAGGAATATTAATAAAAACAAAAAGATGCGTATATTTCGTTTTAACTTTTGCTTAAATAATTACACTTACATATATGTGTTTATTTTAAGGTTATTTTTGTCACTTCAAATTTTGTAGACGTTTTCATGATTTTTCTTATATTAATCCTGATTAGGCCACCTTGTAATAAATATTATTCTGTTGGTTGGTGCGTTTGTACGTACATTAGATCCGCCCATTTCTCGTTATTCTTGTTTATTTTTAAAAGTATTTAAATTATTTGAATTATTTTTTTAGGATAGGGGAGGGAGCGTTATCATTATCAAATGTGTACTTCTAAAATATATTTCAAAATTTTATTTTTTAAGAACACTGATTTAATGCAAACGAAGTGTAATAATACGTTTGCAGAAGTAACATTTCTCTGACATATAAAGTACGTATCATTCGTTTGAATTGCAAATACAAACATGCTTTATTACGGTTAGCTATTTTATTGCAAGTAATATTTTCATGGTAATTTTCATTAGAATAGCTACATTTATTATTAATCATACTAGCACTGATATAGTCAGAAATTTATCATTGGAGAGCCAAGGAAACGTCGGTTTTTTAATGAATTTTCTGCTTTTATATATGTAAAAACAGAAAACATAACTGTATTTGTTTGAGTTGTAAATAATATTGTCCATTTTTCTGTTATTACTTTATTAAAAATATTAGAAAAACGTGTGCATGACAGAAATTATATAATTTAAAAAATATTAAAAATAGCCGATATGTTTCGGAGTGACGTCTCCATACTCATGGGGCACTTATGAATATTGAGTACGTAACTCCGAAACATGTCGGCTATTTTTAATATTTTTTAAATTATATAATTTCTGTAATGCACACGTTTTTCTAATATTTTTAATAACTGTATTTGATTTTTTAATACCTATATCTGGCAGATAAATTTTTCACTTTGAAACTGATTTTATTGTGGCCATTTGCTACATTAAAATATTTATATTTTTACAGCGGGTGGGTCCAGACCTTTTAAACCGCACTCCACGATAAGCCTTTGCGTACTATTGCAAAGTTAGTATGATGAATATTACGTGTATTTTTCATTATTTGTTATTAAGGTGGAGATTATTTCAATAACTGCAATTATAATTTCAAAAAATAATTTCCGCAATTGAAATAGATTAGAATTAAAACACTTAACGGAAAGGCCGAATCTGGGTGGGGGGTAAACTCCCTCCATTAGAACTGAAATAGTTATAAATGTACAAAAATCTGAAAAAAATCTAAAATTCAAAATAAATATTGATGATTTATTAGTGTTCTTACATTTAAAAAAAAAAAAAAATATGCTCCATTTTTTAGGTATTTCACCAATATTTTATGCAAAATTTTTTATTACGAGTATAATCAATAATATATGTAATTTTTATTAATGTTTATACGGTAATTAATTTATATAAATTATTAATATATAAATTAAAATTATGTAAATTATTAATAGTATGAATATTAGTGAAAAATGTATTATTTATAAAATAAATATACAAAAAAATTGTTGTATTTTAAGAAAAAAAAAAAAACCCTCAAAATTCTGGGCACGGCCCTGGTTAACGATAGCAGATGTATAAAGAGGCAGCAAAAAAGCGGTGAAGCCGTATTGCATCTAACGACTTTCTACCATATATAATGACTCTTCAATTTGCCGCAAAATAACATCAAACTTATGTAGATTGAAGTTGACGAACTTCTTTTTTTTTTCATTAACAATATGAACAAAAAATTATAAAGCTGCTTTTCTTCCATTTCTGATGAGAGAAATTGTTTTTAACGTTATCGAAATTATTTAATTTGTTATTCGATGTTTTATTACTGGTACATGATAGGTAGGGGAAGATCGGAACCCTTCGTATGTGGGACACATTCGTACAGTAGTTATAAAACACAAACGAAAAGTGGTGTGAACGTGCCTTTGCATGTGTACGTAAATTAAGTAGTCGTCATGATGTCAATTTAGTTTCGCGCCATTTGTACCAGTGAAAGTGAAATAACGACATCGCATTTTCGCGCTTGGTAAGTAATTTTTTCATCAATGTTTTTGCTTATATTTACACTAGTTGTGTTAAATTTTTCCACGTGGTATTGTTTCAGTAACTAGTTAATATTCTTAAGAAATGTTTTTAATAATTAATTTATCCAGTTTGCGTACTAATATGAAATAAAAGGTTATATTCAGTTTTATTAGGTTAATGGGGTACATTCGGACAGAACCGTGGGGGCGGAGGGAGCATTCGTACGCGTATGAAGATAATAAACGAGCGATGTGTTTGTAAGAGGAAATGCTGACTCAGAATATGAAGAATCGTATATAAGCTTGCAAGAGAGTTCAACTTCTATCCTAGATGAAGATGAAACTAATTGTGACAATTTTGAAATGGACATAAGTATTGATGCGATACCAGACAACATTAAAGACGGTTCTTTTATTTTGGTTAAGTTTCTGAAGAAAAAATCGGTAATTTATTACGTAGGAAAAGTAATAAGTCACTATTCTCGTACCGAATTCAAAGTTTCTTATCTCAAAAAGAATCCAGGATCGTCATGGACATTTCCCAAATATTGAAGATATGAATACTGTGTATATTACTAACATTGAAATGATTCTACCTGACCCTAAACAACCATCATTTTGTACTTATAGAATTTCTAAACTGTTCACTTTCTCCATCGAATTATCTAATTTCAATGTTCAATAATGTCTATATTACCACCTTGTTGTTAAATAGCAATCTATTTCTAGTGTTAGTCTGCGGTAAAGATTGCAAAAATATGATTAATCTCTTAATTTTAGTTACTTTAAATTAAATCAAATTAATAGTTTATGAATAAGCACAAATCGTTTATTTTTTTTAAAGAAGTTTTAATTTTTGTTGACAAGAAGAGAAGTCATTTAAGTTTTATTAAGTTATGCCGCAAGGGCACAAAAAATTGTAAAAATATAATTTATTTCTTAATTTTAGATACTTTCTTTTTAAGTAAAATCAATAGTTTATGAATAAGCACAAATCGTTTATTTTTCTCAAAGAAGTTTTAATTTTTGTTGACTAAAAAATAAATCTTTTAATTTTTGTTAATTTTGTGTGCTTATTTTTATTGCTAAATAAAAGAATTTTGATTCTATTTGCAGTTTTAATTGCTTGTATGAAACTACCTCACTGCGTACCCCTTATGCTGTATGAAAGTACCTCACATGTAGGGAAGATTCGTACGAATTCCAAATTGAACTTAAGTTACTATTATGCAATAAATACAAGATATAATCATCTGACAATTTTTCATATTGATCTTAGATAAATATGCTGTTTCTAGATGTAATCAGTTAAATTTTCAATGAATTAGTCGAAACAAAAACAAATAAAACGTAAAAATTGTACGAAGGGTCCCGATCTTCCCCAAAAGTTTTAAATTTAATTGTGAGATCATTTTTAAACAGTTCTCGGAAAAATAAACATGAAATTTTTTTATTAGTACTTTTTTCTTTGTTTAAATTCTAAAAAATCGGGACAATATTTATAAAAATAGTTGTATACACCCCTAAAAAAAATTAAATTTACGCTTCTGGTGTTTCTGAAAAAAATTCTTCTAAAATATTCTCACATTTTGAAGCCATGGAGGGCCCTCCACCATCCCCCTAGCCACATTTCTCACAATTATATTTGTAATTCAGTGCCCATAGCTAAAATTGATATCGTAAAATGTTCCTTGTTCATGCTTGGTTTTTATTTGGAACAAATTCACTATGGGATTTTATACTGAATTGAAAATGATCACGAAATTACAAAAATGCATACATCAGTATTTCAAATGATTTATTGGTGTATCAAGGATAAAAGAAACAACCGTTTAACACCATAAGTTTGTCGGTAATCATGATCATGGTAATTTGTCTGTTTACTTTTCCAGTTTATACATTTTTCAAACATTTCTCACTTTGTTAAAAATGCTGAAGTATATGTAATTACAGCATTTGAGCCGTATGAAATTACTTAAATTAATGTAAATTTTTTCTTTAAATATATTGAAAAATATTTAAATTTTTTTTTAAAGATTTAATTTATTTATTTTAAAATGTATTTCTCTTTGTCATGGAAGATCAATAAAATTTTTACGTATAAAGAACCATGTTGTAACGCAAATGACACCAAGTTTTCCTTGACTTCGGGTACACTGGTTATATCCGAAAACGTTCTATCTAATTTATTGTTATAAATTATTTCTACCCTTATATTTGTTATTAAAATTTGTTTTTATTATAAATATTTTTGATTTGAATTTTTTGTTGTAAACCATATTTAATTCTTACGATTTGTCTGAATATATAGGTTCTACAGAGTCTACATTAGATAGATAAGGTAAGTTATAATTTAATTTTATATTGTTTTGTAGAGAGTATTGTTTAAAGTTTTTAGTCATGAAAGTTTATGTGTATGCAAGCGCGAGCGTATATTTTTTTTCTGTATGTATTACTATTTAATATTTTTGTACAAGTCTTACTAAATTGGTAAAAATTCTCAACGTCTGCTATACATTTTTATATCCTATTTTTACTTGGTGGTCATTTTTTTTTTTTATAGCAGTTATTATTTCTCTGCTAGCTAAATTCTGCTTTATAACATCTATTTTAAAGTTATTTTTCTTGTATTTATCGTCAAAGCGGTATTCTTTAATTTATCATGTACATGTATAATTTTGAATTCTGAAATATTAGTAATGTTTTTCTCCAACTTTTGAAAAAAATTATACATACGTGATAAAATGTAATCGTAGTTGATCTTTTTTCCCGTAAGTCATTTTTATTGCTGTGATGTAAGTTGCGCTTTATGCTTTATAAATCTAACTTGTGGTCCTTTAAATTAAAAACATTTTTCTTTTCATGCAAAAGAAGTATACTTTTTTGGCTCATGGTCAGGGGCGTAGCGTCAATGGAAGCGATGGAAGCACTGCTTCCTCTAACAAATCAGTATGAAATTAATTTTTAGTATTTGCGAAAAGAATGCTAGCCTTAAAAAGAAAATGAAGTAACTTGCTGAATTTAAGTGCCAAAATTAAAAATTACTAGAAAAAAAGGGGCGCTAGATGAAAGAGCTTCTGCAAGAGCGAGTGACAAAATCAATCATACTTACTACTTCGCATTACCACTGCATAGAGTTGTCTCCGAACGATCTGCTGCGTATCGGTGGAAGGAAAAGATTGCGCACGCATATTCAATTTGAAAGTGCCAGGTTGTGTCGGTGAACAATAAATACACCTATGCTGCGGTACACGAACATTTAAACTCCACCCACTTGTACTTTTCCGTTTGTACGATGATCGTTTAATTTGTGACGTCATATATTTGAAATTTTAAAAATGTTCAAATGTCTCATTTTCTCTTAATAACGAAACATTTTTACATTTTATATAAGTATACTTTTTTGGCTCACGATGCAAAGGTATTTCTAAAATAACTGGATGTAAGATCGCTTGAAGTAAAATATTTGGTACTTTAAATCTGGTTAATAATTTATCATCTAGAAGATTTATGTTCCTTTAATATTAGCTCAATAGTTCACATATTTTTGTATATCGTTACTTTTTTTAAATTCTACTTCCACTGTAACTATTGTAAATCTTATTTAGCCTGGAAAACTTAATACTAAAATTATCCCTTCACCCATTATTTTTTTCCTTTATTAACATTAATCTTTTATTTCCTGATATTGACTAAATAGAAATTGATACAAATATTTCACCGTTTATTTGTTACTCAAGTTGATTGCAACATCAAATTAGTTATGAAAAAATTTCTTTTCATGAGTAATAATGATTAATACAATAGTTTCATGATATTATTTTCACTTAATAAATGGGAGTCGCCAGGGGGGGGCGGGGGCAGCTGCCCCCCTGGAACCTTGAAACTTTTTGATCAACTAGCTATGATGAGTATTCATAGGTGCGTAATCATGAACAATTTGCCAGAAACCCACGAAAATTGTTTTAATTAAGATTTTATTCTTGTTTAATAAAATATTAAGCCTTTATAACTGATAAATTTTATTTTTCCTATAACTCATATCCTCTTTCTATCACCCCCCCCCCCCCCGACTCATCGGCTGGCGACGCCCTTGACTTAATGTTTTTATTTTAAACAATTTCCAACATTTATTTTTTAAATTTATTTAAACTTTTATATTAATATTAATCGATGAATAATTGTAGGTGGAGAAGGTTGTATAGCGAGGTAAAAAGAGTTAGGATTGGAGAAAAGAGACGGATAAAGATCAGTCCTAAAGTCATGGTGAAAACGATAAGAGAGTGGACAAAGACATTGGGAGGGGAATCTGTCTATGAAACGGCCATTTACTGCAGCTAGACATGCCAATGAATCGGCAAGATCGTCACCAACGATGCTGCAGTGGCCCGGAATTCAGAACAGGTCATTTAGGATAGAACGGGATGTTAATAAATTATAAATTAAAGAACGAATGTAAAAAATAATAGGATCTGACGATGGTTTAGGGAATGGAGATGAGATAGCTGATAAAACGCTTTTCGAATCAGAGCATATGACGAATTTTGATAAATTGGATGATGAGGATATAAAAAGGATAGCACGTATACGTATTACTCTATTATTAGAATGTCTTACCACATTGCGCATAAAATAAACATGATATAATTTTATAAACTAATAAAATAATTAAATATTAAATAAGGTCCCTTTTTATTTACGTGCGTTTTTCTAGCGTGACACTAATCAATTAATCGATCTCTTCACTGTAAAATTTATCCTCATCCATTATAAATACAATGGGAAATAAATAAATAATTACCAATATTCAAATTAATGCTTCGCGTTATGTCAAAGTAAAATTTCCAGGACCTCTTGTCTGTCTTCTGCTGCTGTCGCAGTTTCGAAATTGACCTTTTTTTATTTACGTTGCGATTCTCTCAGACAGACAATTCCGTGTAGCTTATGGAGATGCGAGATCGTCCTTACATCCAATACAGCCAGGCATACCACAGGGTAGCGTCCTCGAGCCTATTCTGTATCTTCTGTATACAATAGACATACCAAAAACACCAAATACTGCGATTGCAATGTTCGCTGATGACACAGCAATATTGTCAGTAAACAGCTCACAAACGGAAGCAACTAAAAACCTTCAGTATGCTTTAGACCGTGTATCAAACTGGACAGAAAATTGGAAAATCAAGCTTAATGAACAAAAATCTATCCACACCATTTTCGCCCTTCGTAAGCGAGATCCGCGTCATGTAGTGTTCATAAATAGACAACAAGTGCCAAGCTCCGATTCAGCAAAATACTTGGGTGTGCATCTAGATGCGAAACTGACTTGGAAAACTCACGTTTTGTCAAAAGCTCAGCAGATTCAAAAAAAAACACGTGAAATGTATTGGCTTGTCGGACGACATTCCAAAATGAAACTTGATAACAAACGGCTCATTTATGAAACCCCATCATAAGATCGATTTGGACTTATGGGGTACAGATATGGGCATGTACCAAAACATCAAATAGAAATATTATTCAAGAAGCCCAAAATAAATTCCTCCGTATGATAACCAATGCTCGATGGTTCCAACGGAACGAATCTCTACATACCGATTTAAGGATCAAATGGGTGGACGAAGTCATTAAAGACTTTGCCCATCGTCACGAAGAAAGACTCCATACCCATCCGAACTTGGAAGCACTGGACCTTTTGCTTACTACAGAAGATGCAAGACGGCTTAAACGATTTAAACCGAACGATCTAGTTGTGTTGTAAATTTTTATCGTTTTATTGTATGTGTGTGTATATAAATAGCAAAGAATAGATACTGATTTATTCCTTTGCAACATGTTAATTTACTTTTAGTTATAAATGTTACTTATTTAGAAATAGTTCTAAGATTGTAATAACCATACAGTTCCCTTAAGGGGCTGTTTAAAAAAAAAAAAAAAAAAAAAAAAAATTTACGTTGCGATTAAACCGGTCGTGACCAATTTCAGTTATATTACATTATCACTAGTCGCTGTCGTAGTGTTTGAAGTGTATATTTAAACATGCAGAGGTATTTAAATGATGAAGTGAATATTGTTCATTACGATAATATTTTGCAATTATAACAATAGGAGTCTTTATCTAAACTGTATTTTTTCTTCAAGAATAAGTTACAAATATACAATTTTTTACTTTTACATGTATGTTGATTGTTATTATACGTAATTTTCAATGATGGTTCGGGGAAATTATATTTGAAAGGCTTTTATATAAAATTACAACTGAAGAATAGAACAACACAATGTAAAATTATCTTCCTTTTTTCCCCGTAAATGAAATTAGTTTAATATTTATTTTTTAAATAACAAACGTTTCGGACCATAAACAGATTAAAAAAATACACGTAAAAACAAAATAAAACACAAATAATTGTTTAATGATTAAAAATTTAGACAAAAAGTATAATCCTTATTTTTATTTGAAAGACATTTTTTTAACAACTTTATGAAGTTTTCAGATATTATTTTTTAAGTTATTATTTTCAGAAATATCATTGATAAGGTATTAAATCGATCTTCACTCATTGAATTCGTAAAAGTGATTTTATCTTTGAGTGTGAAAACAAATCATTCTAACTCTGCATTTAACATTAGAGTCACTAGAATAATTTTATTTAATTCATTTTGAAATATCCCAGAGAACATATAGAAATAGGTAACAATATTTTAATAACAACAAATATATCCAATGTTAGAAAAAGGCAAGTTAAAAATTAACTGGATGTTGAATATTAGTGAAATTACATGTTTATTAACAAGGCAGCATTGGAATGAGCCCTACAAAAGAGTTTTTCCTTCGTCTGAAATATTACTGCATTACACACTTCTTTAGCGATAGTTGAATTTTTATTTTCTATATGTTCGTTATTGCCTAATTGCATTTTGTCGCGTTAGAATTCTGAACAGAGAACACAATTCTTTTGAATTATTTTATATCTTTCATAAGTTGGCTTATCATCATCATCATCGCGTAGCGTCTTTGTTTCCCAAAGATTGCATACACCAACATTTGCTCGAATAAATATTTGACTCCATATTCTCCTATTCCTTGCGGCATTAATTATGTCCTGAGCGTTTTTTGGTCAATCCCTGTTGACATCATTTGCAATCTTCTTCGCGACGGCTTTCCTTCGATCTTGCCTTGTCTCGCGGGTGTGAATAGTCCTTTCTCTAATTTTCTGCGCCAGGTATTTTCTTTTCCTCTTCTGGATGTCATCGATCAGGACCGTCCTTTCTATTCCGCTTCTTTGCAACACTTCTTTATTTCTTTTCTTTTTTTTCCATGGTATCCGCCATATTTGTCTGAGCGTCCACATCTCGAATGTGTTTAACCGCCTGTTTCTTTCCACGTTTAACGTCCAAGTCTCTGAGGCATATTTTGCTATCGACATTACATAACACTCATTAATCCTTATTTTCGTTCCCATCTTTATTTTCTGATCTTTCAATATTACTTGCAGATTAGTAAATGCTTGTTTAGCCATCACAATTCGTAATCGAATTTCTTTAATATCTCTTCCATCATTAGTGAACAGGGCTCCCAAGTATCTGAATTCTTCAACTGTCTCCGCTGTTTCTGTTTTTATCTTAAGTTGTGGATCGATGTCCGCGAGAACTTCATTACTTTAGTTTTCCTCGCGATGATTTTCATATCTAATTTCTTTCCTTCTCGATTTAACTTATTCAGCATACTTTGCATCTCTGTGGTTGTGCGTGCGAGTAGAACTTTATCGTCTGCGTAATTTATGCATCCTATCGGGTATCCATTGATCTTAACATCGGCTACCCCTATCACCGTTTTTTTTATAATTTCCTCCGTGTATATGTTGAATAGTCTCGGTGAGAGTGAGCATCCCTGCCTTACCACTCTTGTTATCGGGCATCTTCTGACCGAGGATTCGTTTTTCACTCTTACGCTCACAGTCTGTTTCCAGTATTTTTTAAATTATCTGTAGGTTTTTATTATCGATGTTGTACTTCTGCAATATTTGTATCAGCTCTCGATGCTTCACTCTATCGAACGCTTTTTCGTAGTCGACGAAACCAGCAATCACATCTCGGCCCGCCCATGTTAAGCGATCGTTGTATTATTATTTTGAACAATGCTATCGCGTCGTCTCTGGTGCCTTTTTTAGCAACAAATCCGTATTGCGTTTCACTGAGCTGCATGTCCAACTTCCGCTCGATTCTCGTGTTAATTATTGAGAGAATTATCTTCAGAGCATGATTCATTAATGCGATTATTCCGTAATCGCTACATGTTTTTGACGATACCTTCTTGAGGGTCGGTATAAATGTCAAGGTTTTGAAGTCATCAGTATCTTCCCTTCATCGCATACTATATTTAGCAGTATTAGCAATTGTCGTTCGTATCCTGATGTTATAATCTTAAGGACATCTGCTGGTATTTGGTCCTCTCCGTGGCTTTATTATTTCTTGTTTTTTTAATCGCGTTTTCCAGTTCCCACATTTCTATTTTCGGCGCATGTTCTTTTGTTCTGTCATGTTTACTGTGATCGCCTTTCGTCCCCGTAAAACGCCGTTATGTATTCCAGCCATGCTTCTTCTGGTTTCTCCTTATTTCCGCAATAATGCCCTTTTTTGTTTCTAATTTTTGTTATTCGCGTTCCTTTTTTCTTTTTCTGTTGTTTCATCATATTCTTTATTTGAACGTGTATTTCTCTTATATTGTTCCATTTCTGCATCTTCTCAATTTCCTCGCACTTTTCTTCTAGCCATTTTGTTTTCGCTTCCGTGCATTCCTTAATTATTTGTTTATTTAATATTTAATATTCTTCATTTCTGTTTCTAATGCTTCTTCCATCTACCATATCTATTATTTCCTGAGATATCTATGGTTTGTTATTTCTTTTTTCTCTTTTTGGTATTGTTTTCTTCATAGCATTTATTACTGCGCCTTTCCATTTTTTCCAGTATTCCTCAATAGTTCGTAACTGTTTATCATCTCTGTCTTGTGTTATAGTTTCGGTTCCTTCCGTAATACTATTTTTCCTTGCTTCCTGTTCGAGCACTACTTGTAAGTTTGCTATCACTTTTTGGTCTTTGAAAGTTCTACATTTCGTTTTTCTTCTCTCTTCGACATTTCTTCAGCAGTAATCGGCATTTTGCGACCAGTAGTACATGGTCTAAATTATAATCGGCTTCTGGGTAGGTATGACAATTCTTCACCATATTTTTATATCGTTCATTGATCATAATGAAATCTATTTGGTTTCTGCTTCTATCTTCAGGGCTTATTCAGATGTATATCCTTCTTGAATGCTGTTTAAACTATGTGTTGTACAATTTAGAGCCATATGCTTCTGCAAATTCTAACAGGCGTTCCCCGTGTTCATTCCCACTGTCTAGGCAGTATCTTCCGGTGGCCGTGCTTCCATGATTCGCGTCGACTTTGGCATTAAAATCTCCTAATATGAAAATGGTATCACCATATTTTGCTCGTTTTAATGTGTTTCCTAGCTCCTCATACAACTCCTCGATTTCTTCTGTGCTACTATCGGCCGTTGGCGAGTATGTCTGAATCACTATTACCGGGCTTGGTTTTGTCTTGACTTTCACCATTATTATCCTCTCTGAGACCGGAGTTATCTCGATTATTCCGGCCGCAATCTGTTTTTTTCATCAGTATCCTGACTCTACCTTCATGCGTGTCTTTCCCGCTGTATACAAACTCATATTTGTTGTCAGTGCTTATTCTTCCACTTTCTGATCACCTAGTTTTGCTTATTCCTACGATATCCAGGTCCAAGTGCTCGGCCTCAATGCAAACGTTCTTTATTTTTCCTATCTGATACAATCTTCATATATTTTTGTTGTTTTTTTTCTCATCGCTTGCCTTCGCCTCTCTTATATTAATATGATTCTTCATATTTTCCATATGTCTCCGGCTTATTCTGACTTCGCAGATTCTTTCCACCCTACCCGACTGTTCTGACGAATAAAAAGCAGCCTGACGGACACTTAGAGCCATTATATTCTTGATAATCATAGATATAATCTAGGGAGGATAATGTGCCGCATACTCACCTACTCGCTCTAGATGATTGGTACTCGCCAATCTGACTGAGGCACCATGTCGCGAGCGAGTTGCGCATAGTCTGCTGTTATTAATGCGGTGAAAAGCTTAACGATATTTAGTGAAAGAAATATCCTCGGCAAGTGAAGCGATGTTATGAGTTCCCATTTAGCTTTTCTGATCGGCGCTAAGCCCGCCGAACAGAAAATTACTACCGCGCACAACGTGGACGTATCGAGTTCCCGTGGTTGTTGTTTTGTTTCTCCACCGGTGGGACTAGCACACAATATGGTGGTCGAGTGACTACTTACTAGAGAAGGTGACTCTAGTTACAACAACCTGTGCTCCGCAGGGCCATAAGTTGGCTACTGTTCTTATTTTTACATTGAAATTGATTAATTAATGTGTCTTCTTGAGGCATAATTGTATGAAATAAGTAAAAGTATAAATCCGAGTCTTCCAAAGTTCTTTGTAAGCAATATGCTCCTTTACAAGTATTATTTTTATGAAACTATTAATTTTTCTTGATTTTCATAAATAATATCTACGGTACGAATAATGTAGCAATTTCAATGTGTCGTGAATACTGGGTAATCTTCGATTTAAAACCTTTTCTATTATGTTGCAATCAGCGAGCAGAAATCAAAAATAAAAAAAGAAAAATGTAAAGAATAGATAAATTTGAAAAAAATTTCTTATTCTAGAAATCTGGTAATTTTTTTTTTAGTTAGTTTATGCATAATAGTCAATAAAATGGGCATATTTATATTTTTGTTTTATTTTGGCTTCTACACCATTTTGTACCATCACTCATGTTCCGTCATAAGTTTGACCAGTAAGCTTAAAAAGTGAATTCGGAATCAATTTGTTAAATTCTTTTTCTATATATTGTGTTAAAAGATACACAATAAAATAAACCATACTTTAAAGGTTAATTTTAATATTTTTTGGCCGAAAAAGTTAAAATTAAGAAAATAAATAGATCTATACTCACATTAAAACTTAATGAACAAGACACAAAGCACAGGTATATTTACAAAATATTTTTTAAAAGAAATTATAACAGACCGACCGGTAATCTGTCTTTTCTCAAACATTTTTATTATGAAAATATCCTAATATAACTGTCATTTGACACCGACTTGAAATTAGTTACGTCATCCTAAATTGCTAGTTTTCCTTTATTTTTCTTTTTTTCGGGCACACTTCCTAGTATTCCAGTTTGTATCGCCTTCGATGTGTTTTTAAAAACTGTAGCTGTATTTAAATACCCAGTTCTGATGAAAAGTCATTTAATTCGTTAAAGACTCATGATTTCGTTTCGTCATTAAGACTAATTCTAACTTTGAAGAAAATTTTATATAGACAATTGTTTTTAATATGTACTTATTTTTGAAAAATCGTTCATTATGGTTTGTAACATTTAGCTTATAAGAAACTAATGATTTCTTGAAGCAATTTAAAATTATCCTTTAAAATAATGATAGTTTTTTCATTATTAATCCTTAAAAATTAACTTCTGTAATTAATAGAGAACATACGTTGGTAAAAATTGTTGTCAACGTTAATAATTTACAAAATATAAAACACTTATTACTGAAGTAGAGGGCGATAAAAGTAAGTTAATATAAGTAACGAAATCTTAATGCTTATGTGAGAGCCCTAAAAAGGACTATTTCAATTTAATATGTTGAAGACTAAAAGTTTAAAAACGAAAAAAAAATAGGGAAGAAAACAATTGTATCGAACCAACAAAGAATGGCTAAAAGTGAATAATAAAAAATATTAAGCGGCATCATGTGAACGAATTAGTAAATTATTTATAACGGTTACGAAGTAACATAGTAAAATGGTGTCGTGTTCAGAGTGACCGCGTTCACAGCGATCCACCAATAATGGTGTTTAGAGCGACCATCGGTTTCTTTTTATTATTATTATTACATTCGACTTGGTCGACGGTGTTCAGACATTTTTATTGCTGTTATTATTATTATATGCGAACTAGGGCGGTCAAGTTACTTTGTTAAAACTGCTAGAAATGATAATACATGACCAGAAGCGTACTCATGTTTAATCATTGATATTTTATTTTTAACTAAAACTATATCGAGCATTTAGACAACGGTGCGTTTTATTAAAAAAATTAAACCGGATGTGAGTACGCCTCCATTCATCTATTATTATTTTACATTAACAAAAATTATATACATTGCCGCCTAGGCATTTTGCATTAAATTACGTTTTTATAATATTGTATACTTTAATGTTAATGTTAATATAGAAATATCAAGTTTAAAGTAAATAATAACGAATTTAGAAATTACATAATTTATAAGAGAATCGTAACAGGATATGATCGTAGTTCATTGTAGTAGTACATCAGAGATTTCCAGGAAATGACCTTCGCTGTCTCTTTTGGTCGCTTTGGACACGTAACCTAGTAAAATATAGCAATTCTGTTTTTTACACAAATAAATAAGAAAACTATTAAAGAAGAAAAAATAAGTAAAATGCATATCATTTCAGTTGCGCAATGTTTGTAAAATTGTTACCCTAATAGTGACCATACGCACGCAATACTGGTCGTCAAGGGCTTATTTTATGAGGGCCTCCAAGTCACGTTAAGTTACGCTGGGAAAACTTTGGCTTAATACGTTTGTTCTGTAAATTTTAAATAGATGGAAGGGGTTCATATCTGTAGAGTTTTCGTTCTGTAACGATTATTACAATCATACGATTGCTGAACTAGTTATTTTAGGATGTTATTCCGGACATGGATTTATAAATCATTTGATGATCTGATTTGATTAATAAACATTAACTAGAAATACATAATTTATTTGTAAAGAAATAAATGTTTTAAAATTTAAAAAAAGATTTTATCGTTGAAAAATTTTCTTTTTTAATAAAATAATGCATTTTTAGAATTCCGTACACATGTAATGTGCGGAGTCCAAATAAGATGGTTCAGAAACGACAAAAGTATCAAATAACAAGTTCAGTCAAGCATGAGGTTTCATGCGTTGAGGATTCCGTATGAAAGTTAACAATAACTATAATTATTTAGTATGTAAGAAAATTTGTTTGAATAAACTTCCATTTTTATTTTATTATTTTAATTTAATATCTTAATAAATTTCAGAGATCTTTTCTAATAATAATTTAAAACAGTAAAGCAAAATACTAATTTTAATCGAAGGCTTAGTCTAATTTGAAGTGCAATGTAATGGTTATGAAGAAAAATTAATTAAATCCTTTTTATTTATTTAATTTTTATTTATTTTTTTAACTTATTGGTTTAGATTTAATAATACTAATATTAAGGTTTAATGATTTTTTAAAATGTATAATTTTGTTAATCCCTACATCTATCTTTCTTGAATAGCTGACCGTTAAAGACATTTAATAAATATATAAACGAAAACACAAAAAATATTAATTAGAAATAATATTAATGCTACGTATCACTCTGCTGCGGCTGCTAGAATGCTGGTCCTCCCTGCTGGCAGGTTGGTGTACGTTGGTGATTGCATCCTGGATTCTCGGTGAATTGGAGGGAGAGACATGGTAATCGAAATTATAGTTTACGAATTTTGTAAATGTCATTAATTTGAAAATCGGATTTCGAGGCGATTTGGTTACTTTGTTATCAAACTTCTTTCGGTTGCAAGACGAACTGGTTACTTCACTAAAAAAGGTCGATATAGTTCCGCGATGTGACAAAGACTGTTGTTCTACTGATTGTGAGATGATTTTTTGACAATTCGGTTTTTTCTTTCGTTTGGACTACAATACTCGTGATGCTAGGGGGGGATGTCATTTTTTGCAGATTTTTGAACTTTTGGGGAACTTTACATACTTTTTGTACCGTAATTTTTTGATTTTATGAAAGGACTCTTGCATTTTAGTTTATATTTTGAATTTCAGCGTTATAGGTTAATCGGGTGACGAGTTATGATTTTTTAAGTGATTTTTGAGGTCGTTTTATGTACCATATTATTTATTCTTGACGGTTTTTTGCCGTCCAGGGTAATCGGTT
Organism: Icerya purchasi; assembly: GCA_039619475.1. Classification (NCBI taxonomy): domain Eukaryota; kingdom Metazoa; phylum Arthropoda; class Insecta; order Hemiptera; family Monophlebidae; genus Icerya; species Icerya purchasi. The sequence goes on along the minus strand of CM077116.1, from coordinate 291,750,271 downwards.
ATCTTTAAGTTATAGATTGTTTTAAAGATAATTTTAATTGTGATTTTTGTTCCAAATTTGAAGTTTATAAGTCAAGCCGTTCGTGAATTATTGATTTTTATTTGATATTTTTGTCATTTGTGTACCATCTTATTAGGATTCCGTACATGATATGTATACGGAATCCTAAAAATGAATAACTGACAATCGGATTGACTTATAAACTTCAAAATTGGATCATAAATTCGAATTAAAATTCTCTTTAAGGCAATAGCTAACCGATCATCCTGGGCGCCAAAAAACCGTCAAGAATATATAATCTTACATCTTATTGTATCTTATTCTTATTCTTATACATATATGTATAAAAATGAAGCTATCATTTATTTGTGACCGCAAAACTTGAAAAGTAGCGGATGGATTGACCTGAAATTTTTACACAACGTTACATTTCTATATACCAGAGTGTTTGTATATACTTTTTATCCATAAGTTTCCTCAAGACCGGGAAATTTTAAGCGTTTCGAAAAATAATTTATGTGGCGCGATCTATGATTTATTTCCGGCATTATAGAGAGGAATTGCAGAAAAACGTATCGTGACTATATGTGGGAGTTTTTTTTTTTTTTAATTACGATCTGGCTAATGTAGCCAATAAGCAATTGGAATGTAAGTTATGACACGATGGGTGATGCCATTCAACAATAACACCCCACGTAGCTTTACCAGTCAATCGGGTGGGGAAGATCTGGGGGCGTATAACGATTTAGTCTATGATTGTCGCTGCCTGAGTTTAATAAATCAACTGCTAGCGGGTTTGAGTGGCCTACTAACCTACTCAAGTAATGCTCGCTATAATTTTTAATTACTTTACTCGCCCCCGGTACATTTAGATCTCGATGTAGATTATCATTACGCATGTACCATGGTGCATTAGAGCAGCATTTATTCTCAGTATTTTTCACTGGCATCGCTGCGTAATTTTAATATTAGACGCTGATGTTGTTCCCCCCAATAAGAAATATACCGTAGGTCCACACCGGTTTGATAGCTGCATTATATAACAGCAATTTTGACTTCAGCGATAACACGGAAATTTTGCCCAGTACATCTCCCTCGGCTTCAAGTTTATTTCCTTGGCTTTGATCTTAATATGTTCCTTCCAGGTCAAACGGCGATCAAGCCACATGCCCAGGTATCTGGCTTTATTTCCCTGTGGAATGGAACCATCAAGATCAACAGGCGGACATATATTGCATCTGGTTGTAAATGTAACATGCGCCGACTTAGACGAATTGATCTTAATCCTCCATTGTTGTGCCCATCTCTTCAGGTCATTCAAACCAGCCTGCAACTTTTCCAACGCTACTACCGGATCGCTATCCCTCGCAAATAGTGCTGTGTCATCAGCAAATGCTGCGACCTTCACGTCGGGCGTAACTGGAAGGTCATGTGAGTACACAAGAAAGAGGATAGGTTCTACTACTGAACCTTGGGGAACTCCGGCTTCGGCAGGATAAAACTTTGATACGTCGCCAGATTTTCCTGAAAGTACTTATCTGTCAAGTATGAAGACAGTAGTGGATAATAGAAATGTGGCAGGGTTTTTTTTTTTTTTTGAAAGCAATCCCTCATGCCATACGCGATCGAAGGCCTGAATAACATCCAGAAAAGCGGCAGAACAATATTGCTTCCTGTCAAAGCAATTACTAACGTATCTCTGAATTCTATGAACTTGTCCTACTGTAGCATGCCCAGGACGGAACCTAAACTGGTAGTTTGGAATTATATCCTGCAGCTGTTTTATTAGCTTAGACAATAATACTTTCTCAAATATTTTAGATTCTATTGGTAAAAGAGTGATAGGTCGATATGACGAGACTTCACTAGCGGGCTTACCTCGTTTTGGTATCATTATTACCGGAACCATCTTCCACTATGACGGATAATAACCCAGCTGAATAACAGCGTTGAAAATTGTTGTTGAACAAAACTATGGCCTTTCGCGGTAAGAATTTTAGAATCTTTCCAGTGATCAGGTCATATCCAGGGGCTTTATGTGATGCTAAATTGCCGATTACCAATTTTTTAATTTTGGAAGGCGTGAAATGTTTGATTAGGGGGGACATTTGGAATGGTGCAACTAAATCATGCTTTACCTGATCATAAAAAGGTGCATAAGTGTGTATAAATACAAATACACGGCGAAGCCTCCGATCAGGGATAAGACGAGTGAGAAAGAATATATATGGGTGAGCGAGAGGGTGCGCTGCAACAGGTTCGTTGCAAGGAAACGATTATCATCACCGAGCAAGTAAACAGGTTGATGATGATGCTAAAAAAAAACCTGTTCTTTACGACACTGTTCGTGATTACGAGGCGTAGAGTGCTGGAGAAGGTTGAACCGCATGGCATTTGAAATTGTGATTTGCATTGTGTACATTGCCTTTTTCCAAAGCGTTCGTCATTTTTTCAACAGTTTTCTTTTATTTAAATGCGCGTAGTAAAATAAATATGTAACATCAATAATAAATTAAATTAATAAAATATACCATATTTGAAAAATCAGGTTAATAAATTTGCATGAAAAAAATAAATCACGGAGAAAAAAAAGTAATTGAAAAATACGTGATCCGAAGATTGAGATAAAAAAATAAAATTAAAATGAAGATGAAAAAATAAAATTGTGATGGAAAATAAATAAGCCTAATTTAAATTATCGGAGAATGTATGAAATGAAAACGACATATAATCAAATCACTTCTCATCAAATCAGTTCTTACCTTTTATCATCTCTTTTTCCTCTTTGTTAGTTTTTTTTTTTGAAATACAATTACTAATTTTTAATTTTTGTATTGTTTAAATTTAATATGGGGGCTGCATATTCTATGTAGGTCCGTATTATTGCTTTGTATGTTGTTAGGATCAAATATGGATGAGCCTCCCATTTTTTTCCCGTTAGAGCTCATAGTACGTTGAGACCTTTCTCACATTTTTCAGATTATTTTGGAGTTCATCTTTCCAGGACAATTTTAAGTCTAACTTGACTCCTAAATACTTTGCTGAGTTTTTGAAGGCCACGGTTTTATTACCTATTCTTATTAACGGATATGACCGTACAGCCTTCCTAGCCCTTACGTTTTTTCGGTGTTAATCTGAATTTGAAGCTTGTTTAACATTAATGTTAATTTATTTAGTGCCTCCACCATTCTGATCGTTGTCGTTTTTAGAGAACCTGCCGATGAGTATATCGCCAAGTCATCTGCATACTGAATGATTTTAATATTTTGCCCTTGGATTTTTTCTATATCCTTGTATATGGTACGTATAGAAATCGACTGAGTAGACTCCCTTGAGGAAATCCTCTTCCCGAGATTACCGACTCGTAGATTCTTCCTCCTGATAGAACAGTCAGTTTCTTATGAAAATAGCTGTGTATCCATTAACCAATTTTTTTGGAAATTCCTAACTTAATGAGTATTTCGATTAGGGTATTGAGATGCACACTATCATATGCCGACTTGAGATCAATAAACAATATTGGAATACCAGTTCTTAGAAAGATTTATTTGAAAGTCGTTTATTAAGATTGTTTGGGCATCTCTGGTGCTCAAGGATTTTTTAAACCCGTATTGGACCTTGGATACTATTCCGAAGCGGTTGGCCCATCATTCTATTTTGTATTTTATAATTTTTTCCATCGTTTTACCTATACGTGAAAGTAAAGATATGGGCCTGTCACTTTTGTTTTTACCGGGTTTCAAGATCGGGTAGATGTAAATATTCTTTCCAAGTATCTGGGATACATGATGTGTCTAGTGATTTATTAAAAAACCTTAATAACATATTTTTTGCTTCGACTGGAAGCGTCTGGACAGTTCTATAGGGTATTCCATCCACCGCCGCAGAGGAATTTTTCTGATGATCTGGACTTTTGATTAATTCTGACCATGTGATTTCTTTATCTAGCCAGTCCGCAAATTTATCCAAGCCTGTAACAGAGATCGTTGATCTAGAGGTTCGACGGGAGTTTCAAGCTTATGGATAAATTTTCACATTTAGTTACATTATCATTTTTTAAATTTATTATTTTACTGTTGAACATTGTGAACTACGTGTATTCGTACTATGAATACCAAAGATGTTAAAATATTTAATTTATTGGACGTTAAAATTTGGCACATCTTATCTATAAGTTTATGTAATTATTACATTGATACTCCGTTGAAATAGAACGAAAAAAACAGGATTATCTATGATATTCAATCATCGTCCTCATAATTATTTTTTATGAAGTATTATTTATTGTTACATTTACGATAAATGTTTTCTTAAATTAATTTTATAACATCATCTTTTTTTTTAATAATTCTTCTAACCAGTTTTGTTAGTATTAATGTAATTAAAATTATTTGATTCTGCATTGTTTCAAGAAAAATATTTTAAAAGGAAAAAGTATATGTTTTTTATTATTTTTTTTATAATTTCAATAGCTTAGGTTTAATTATTTAATATTAAGATAAACATGTCTTAATTTTATTGTTATTTATAATTTGTCACGTTTGATACTTCCTGTCGTCGTTGTCGTCGTTGCAGCTCTTAAATTAAGAGATAGTGTGCAATTCATATGATCCGATTTCTGTCATCTGTCGCTGTTTTCTGGAATGTTTTACTGAGTAGATTCGATGTTATTATTTCCAGTCTTCTTCTCCCTTTGCAGGGTTTCCCTTGTATTTTCCTCTGTGCTGCCAGCATGAAGATTCCGTTTTTTCATATCTCATGAGCCATTGATTTCGCTTTCTTTCTTTGAATACTGACGGCCTATTACAGGTTTTTCTTCGTCTACTATAGTTAGAACAACTTTATAGTGAAATAAATTTACGGACAACTGCGTTAGAAAATGTAATGTATTTAATTCAGTAACGTTTCGGTTAGCTTATACTGACCATCATCAGAGGATTTCGCTTCTGATGATGATCAGTATAAGCTGACCGAAACGTTAAGTGCTGTATTATTGAATTAAATACATTACATTTTCTAACGCAGTTGTCCGTAAATTTATTTCACTATGATTAATCACTGCGAATGTTTTAAAACTTTTAGAACAACTTTACTACTGACGAAGTCTGTCCAGGGAATTTTTAACAATCTGCGATAACACCGTATTTCAAAAGAAAATACTTCCTTGAGGAACACCGAAATGTTGCACAATTTTATTACTGAAGGTATTATTTATTTTTTTGACGTATCTCCTGTTGAGGAAGTAAGTTTTCAACCAATTATACATCCTTTCTCTAAATCCTGCAGCGTATAATTTGCGTAACAAGATTTTATGGTGAAAGGCTTTTTTTAATATCACAATGGATGGCAATAACAGATTTACCCCCTCCTCCAAGTTCTCAGAAATATAAAAAATGTGATTAAAGAAGGCATCAGCCAAAAATCCAAATTGGTTATTACTGAAAAAGTGCTTGCTATTTAAAAAACTCAATATTTTAGTTTAAAACATTTTTCAAATACTTTTTTAATGCATGTCAGAATACAAATAGGTCTATAGTTTGAAGTTATCAGCATTTTTGTATATTGGAGTAATCAATCCTAATTTCAAAACTTCTGGAAATTTACCCATATTGACTGATTCATTGAACAAATAAGTCAACGGATGTGTAAAAATGTTTGAATTATCACGAATAACCGCTATGGATATGTCGTTAGCCCCAAACGAGGTTTTATTAGGTAAGGATTGAATAGCATACTTCACTTCAGCATTAGTGAAGTTATAGAAAGCGAAAGAAGAACAGCTGGAATAATAGGACTCACAAAATTCCTCCTCCAAACGAATCACGATTATCCCATGTAATTTCATGTGAATATCATGTATATACTGAAGACGTCAAATAAGAACGCTTTTTTGAAAATTCGAACTTTAAAGGGTGAAAAGGGGCTAAAAACTTTCCGAAAAATACACAAACTGTTATAGTTTTGGTCAAAAAGGGTTTACTGAATTATAATTCCGCACAAATGAAACCTCATATGGTCTACTAAAGGTGTGAAAATTTTTTGTAAATCCTCAAAAGTTTAAGGGAGGAAAAGGGCAAAACCCCATTTTTGAGAAAACCAAAAATCACGCTACAGTCCGAACGAATCATGATTATCGCATGTAGTTACATGTGAATATCATGTATATACTGAAGATGTCAAATAAGAACGCTTTTTCATGAATTCGAACTTTAAGGGGTGAAAAGGGGCTGAAAACTGTTTCCCACAAAATACACAAACTGTTGTAGTTTTGGTGAAAATAGATCTTCATAATTGTAAATTCGCCTAAAGATACTTGATATGTTGTACTAAAAGTGTGCAAAATCTATTTTCTATCCACAAAATTTTAAGGGACAAAAAGGGAAGAACCCCGCTTTGGGAAAACCAAAAATCACGCTACAGTTCAAACGAATCATGATTATCACTTGTAATTTCGTGTGAATATAATGTATTGAATATGTTGAATAAGACTGTTTTGAAAATTCAGACTTTAAGGCGTGGAAAGGGGTTAAAAGCTGTTTCTAAAAAAATACACAAACTTTTATATGTTTGGTGCAAATGGGTTTACTGAATTGTACTTTCGTGTGAAGATATTTCATAATTGTTTTTCATCCCAAAAATTTTAAGGGAAAAAGAGGGCAGAATCCCACTTTGAAGAAAACCAAAAATCACGCTGCAATCTAAACGGATCGTGATCATCAATGGGAATACAGTGTATTAAGAATGCTTTTTTGAAAATTTGAACTTGAAAACATGGAAAACGATAAAAAACCATTTTCTAAAAAATACATAAACCGTCATATTTCCCGTAGGAATGAGTTATCAAATTCTGGTATTGTCTTAATACTCTTTATACAGCATACCAAAAGTGTACACAATTTGTTTTAAGTACCCTTGACATTAATTGTATCAAAAGCTTCACCTCGTTTTTGACATAAAATAAAATTTGCACTGGTTATCAGAAAGTCCATTTGAAAACAACATAAACTGAAAATGTCAAATGAGAAAGATTTTTTGAAAAATTGAATTTTAAGTGGTGAAAATTGGCTGAAAACTTCTCAAAAAATAACTAAAGTGTTACAAATATGTTTATCATATTAATATAAATGCAAAGGTTATTCCACTTTTTTCATATCTTCGGAATTTTAAGAGTGAAGAAGGGTTATAAACTATTTTTAGCCAAACATAATATCACATAACATCCGGAAAAAAGTGCTTTATGTATTCAGCTTGGTTTCAGATTAAAGTGGTTTAGAAACTGTAATTGTTTAAAATTTAAATGGCCCATTTCTAAGAGGAGACTGAAATAGTTTGGTCGAACAGTTTTTATCATATTTTAAAAAAATTAAGAAAACAAAATTCTGTCATAGAGTTAACAGGTTATACCACCCAGGAATATTGGAAAATGAAGCAATTTTTGGAAATTTTTTTCTCAATTACTAAACAATGAATCAGAATAAGGTATTGGGACTTGATTGTACATATATTAAGATGTATAAAAATATTATATATTTACACTTAAGATATTAAATAGTGTTGCAGCACTAAATAATTGGAACACATGTTTTTTTCGATGAGGAAAACTGTATGAAAGGTAGCAGTACAAAAACAAGAGGAATTTTTTTTTGGCCTTAATAAAACACTAGTTTTTCGTGATAAGTACACAAGATTTATACAATTTTTATATATCATTTTTTGTTTTATTTTGGTGTTAGCAGCCGTAATTGTGATATTTCTTTTTCTAGGGTGTACATACCACGTTTTGACATTCACCTGTTTTGCACATAATGCCTTCCTAAAATATTCTGTTTAAATAGGTTCATACTAATGAAAATGTTGTTTTGTTATCTATGTTCCATTATAACCTGGTGTTTTTCTACTAGAGTGATTTCATCCCAAGATTCACAGGCGACCCCCTGTACCAGGAACCAGTCAACGAAGTATATTTATGGAAAAGATAAATAGATAATTGACAGGAAACATGAAAGAACACTGCTAAACCGAATATTGGTACGTAAAAGTTTGTCCTTCATTAATACTGTGCTTAATTTTCATCGTTCCCTCGCACAATTTCATTAGCTGCTTTTTGTGTTTAGACTTTATTGCGTTTGGTGTTTAGCCTTTATTGCGTTCGGGGTATAGCCATTATTGCGTGTGGTGTTAGCTTTTATTGCGTTTGGTGTTAGCCTTTATTGCGTTTGGTGTTAGCCTTTATTGCGTTTGGTGTTAGCCTTTATTGCGTTTGGTGTTAGCCTTTATTGCGTTTGGTGTTAGCCTTTATTGCGTTTGGTGTTAGCCTTTATTGCGCTGGGTTTTAGCCTTTATTGCGTTTGGTGTTAGCCTTTATTGCACTGGGTTTTAGCCTTTATTGCGTTTGGTGTTAGCCTTTATTGCGTTTTGGTGTTAGCCTTTATTGCGCTGGGTTTTAGCCTTTATTGCGTTTGGTGTTAGCCTTTATTGCGCTGGGTTTTAGCCTTTATTGCGTTTGGTGTTAGCCTTTATTGCGCTGGGTTTTAGCCTTTATTGCGCTGGGTTTTAGCCTTTCTTGCGTTTAGTGTTTAGCTGATATTGTGTTTCGTTTATCTGTTTCTCCAAGGTTGTTTTTGCATTTTGCAAAACTGATTTAAAGTAATTATGTCCAGTATGCTATCATTTCAAATTAGATTATTACCAGCATTTTTCTATGAGATATAGTGATCAATGCTTTTTATCTATTTGCGATTTTCATTGCATACGATTAAGAATACTACTGAATCTCTTTCTATTACAAATGTCTGGTCTGTACTATGTTACAGTTTTATTTTTTAATTTGGCCTGATTACCTTTCTTTAATTTCCACTAACAGGACCTGAAAACTTATCTTAAATAGTAGAGTTTTTATACAAATTGATGATCAGGTAAAAATGGCAATGCGTTTTCTTGGACAATTAAGTTATTTTATTACACTGTTGAGCCAATTGTTAATTAATCAGTCGATATGCAGCTATTGAATTTAAATTTTCTTGTTGTATCACCACGCGAACTAAGTAACCTCTGAATAACCAATGCAAGACAAATTTTAATGTGGCACTGTTCGTCGTCACCAGAGTCGCACCTCTAGCTTCAATAGGGTTCGTGCATCTATATCCTTTGATTGCTGGCGTATCTAATCGTGACTCGTAGATTTTTGCATAGGCAGTTTCATGGTGTTTTCGTCATTGATAGCTGCAAATTTCTGCGTCTTTTAATGAGCTTTCCCTGAATTCCTCTTTGAAATGCCAGCGTGAATACACCATTTTCCTGGATTTCGTATGATATTCATATCAGCACTCAAGGTATGATATCTTCAACTATCGTTTTGTTACATTTATTCACTTTTCCCGAGACTGATACGTTTGCTGGAAAATTAGTCCAAGGTATTTTTAATAATTTTCGATAAGACCACATTTCAGAGCCGTTCAGTCTTCTTTCAATATCTGCTTTCATTGTCCAGGTTTCCCGCGAATATTTTAGATCTGTCCGCATGTAGCATCTCATTATTCTCCTATGCTGACCTATGCTCAAGGTTCGGTTTTTAAAAACGTTGCTGTTGATAATTATAGCTTTTCTTGCAATACCTAATCTACTTTTGGATTTCTTTTAGGTCTCTTCCGTCCACATTTATGGTAGTAATTATATATTCAAACTCAGATTCTCGATTTTTTCATTGTGTATCATGATTTCTGCATTTTTGTCATTGGTTTTCGAGAATTTTGTGACTTTCCTTTTTTTTTTCGCGTTGATTTACATTGCGCATTTCAGTCCTGCACAATTTAATCTATCAAACACTTTCTGCATTGGAGCTTCTGTTTCGTCTATAACTGCCTGATCGTCAGCACGAATTATTTCGTTAATTCATTGTGCATTGATCTTCAGACCCGTTTCTTTGATTTGTGTCTCTTTTGTTAATTCGCCTATGCGTAGATTTTGAATAACCGTGGAGAGAGTGAGCATTTTTGTCTCACTCCTCTTTTTATACCGCATTTCCCATTAGAGTATTCTGCACACATGTTGTTATTGGCGGACAGTTTCCATTATGAATTCATTATTACCTTCAAGTCTTTATCATCAATATTGTGTTTTTCCAGTATCTTGACCAATTTTTCAAATTTTACGCAATCGAAAGCTTTTTCATAGTCAATGGACGCTGTTATGTAGCAAATATCAGGAATGCCGTATAATTGGAAGAAAGTTACTCGGCGAACGGAAATGGACCGATAAATGCATATAATAGTGTTAATATCGGAATATAGGATGAGTAGCTTCGGGGAGAGAAGAAGGTTAGAACGATTCATTGACTTTAAGGTACATTTGAAGATATCATGAAATAAAATTGGCTACAAGTAATCCTCCATCAGGATAAACTGATCATCAGTTACACAGAATGGTAATAGAATGCGAATGAAATGGAAGATATCGACGAAAGTTTAATAGTGTGGCAAAGTACTTTAAATATTCACAAAGAAGAATCGGAAGAAGAAAATGATGTACTTGGCTAAAGAAGAGTGCTAGAAGGTCCTTTGCATTTGTTCGTTGTATCATTGAAGAATAACTGGTTAAATTTACTGTATGTCGTTCTTTGATATTCAACGAATTTTCTAGTGTCTTTGTAAGCTAGTGTTTTCGAATTTTTCCAGCAGTATTTTATTTAATTCTTACTGATTCGGTACTGCTTTATTCTTTACTATGCCACACTCATTGTATTCGGTAGAAATGTGTGCATACTATAATGCATTTGCAACTATTGTTTTGAGCGTGCTGGGGTCAACAGCAAGAAACGTTTTAGTTACTAATGCTTGAAGTAATCCTGGCTGACACCTCTAAGAAGCCAGTATCAGAACGCAACGATGTTGGAAGAAAAGCGCTCGGGAAATGTAGATAGACAGAAGGGAGCATTCAGAAAAGTAATGTCCGACATAATTCTGATTTACTTCTATGAGAAACAGATTTCAAAAAGTAACTGCTCTTGAAAAAACATTTGAAGATATTTTGAAAGGGAACCTGCTATTAGGAAACGTCTGTTGCAATACACTGATAATCAGCTAAGAAGAACTACAGAAGAATGGAAATTAAATGGAAGAAATCGAAGGTATGAGTGATAAGCCGGACAGACTCTAAAAAAACACATAAAAAGAAGAAGCTGATAAAGAAAATGAAGAATTCTTAAAAATCGGACTAAAAGGGGAGTTGTTGCAATGTTTTTTGTGGTCGAATTCAGAACTTTCTTTATCTTTGATACTCAAACACTTCATTAGTTGTCCTGTAAGTTAACATTTTAGATTCTTCTGTTCTAGTGGTTTAGGTGATATTTGTTGATTTTGCGTTCTTATATTCTTCTAAATTTCACGCTTGTAGTCTTCAGAGGGGTTCCATGCAAATGGTGATAATTTCGTATTCTTTGTATCAGTCCCCATGACAAATTTTCCGGCCTACTTTTGCAAATTTCGACACATTTCATAGACGTTTGGTTTTTTATGTACATTTATTGTTGAAATCATTGTGAATACTTGAAAATAAAACTTTCTTCCGGTAAGATACATGAATATGTTGTAAATGCAATTGTTTCTTCTTTAACATGATTTCCTAGCCGGTTACTTTTTGCCCACATGACACAGACCATAGTTGTGCAAAAGCTTCCGATATATTGTGTTATTGAAAAATCTCTACTGTTTCTGTTATTTTCTTGGCCATCTTACTAGAATTTGATTTACTTTCATTTCATGCTGTTTCTTGCAGAGCTCATTTTCCAGTTTTTATCGCCTTGTTCGTTAATAATTTTTTCTCCATTTGCAAGCTTTATGGGTTATATATATATTCCGATTTTCACGTTTTTTGCATCTTCTTTTTTTTTTATTTATTATTTATATCTGCATAGGTGAGTTTCAGTTTTTTCCCTTTGTTAGTGCTGTTCGACATATCCATTTTTTATTTCAACTTTTTTTTACTCGTATGATTTGTTTAGCAGTTAAAGCATTTTCACTTTTCACGATAGTTTTCTTACAATTTTTGTCCATTTCTTTTTCTGCACTTCTTCGTGGGTGGTAGTCGTTAAAGCGTGCATTCAGGGTTTAGCCTTTATTGCATTTTGTGTATCCGTTTTTCCAAGTTTTTTTTTGCGTTTTGCAAAAATGATTTAAAGTAATTATGTCCAGTATGCTATAATTTAGAATTTGATTATTACCAGCATTTTTCTATGAGATATGAAGATCAATGCTTTTTTTCTATTTGCGATTTTCATTGAATACGCTTAAGAATATTATTGAATCTCTTTCTATTACAAATGTCTGGTCTGTACTATGTTACAGTTTTATTTTTTAATTTGGCTTGATTACCGTTCGTTAATTTCCACTAACAGGACCTGAAAACTATCTTAAATAGTAGAGTTTTTATAGAAATTGATGATCAGGTAAAAATGGCAATGCGTTTTCTTGGACAATTAAGTTATTTTATGACACTGTTGAGCCAATTGTTAATTAATCAGTCGATATGCAGCTATTGAATTTAAATTTTCTTGTTATATCACCACGCGAACTAAGTAACCTCTGAATAACCAATGCAAGACAAATTTTAATGTGGCACTGTTCGTCGTCACCAGAGTCGCACCTCTAGCTTCAACAGGGTTCGTGCATCTATATCCTTTGATTTCTGGCGTATCTAATTGTGACTCGTAGATTTTTGCATAGGCAGTTTCATGGTGTTTTCGTCATTGATAGCTGCAAAACTTCTGCGCCTTTTAATGAGCTTTCCCTGAATTCCTCTCTGAAATGCCAGCGTGAATACACCATTTTCCTTGATTTCGTATGCTATTCATATTAGCACTCAAGGTTTGATATGTTCAACTATCGTTTTGTTACATTTATTCACTTTTCCCGAGACTGATACGTTTGCTGGAAAATTAGTCCAAGGTATTTTTAATAATTTTCGATAAGACCACATTTCAGAGGCGTTCAGTCTTCTTTCAATATCTGCTTTCATTGTCCAGGTTTCCCGCGAATATTTTAGATCTGTCCGCATGTAGCATTCTCATTATTCTCCTATGCTGACCTATGCTCAAGGTTCGGTTTTTAAAAACGTTGCTGTTGATAATTATAGCTTTTCTTGCAATACCTAATCTACTTTTGGATTTCTTTTAGGTCTCTTCCGTCCACATTTATGGTAGTACTTATATATTCAAACTCAGATTCTCGATTTTTTCATTGTGTATCGTGATTTCTGCGTTCTTGTCATTGGTTTTCGAGAATTTTGTGACTTTCCTTTTTTTTCGCGTTGATTTACATTGCGCATTTCAGTCCTGCACAATTTAATCTATCAAACACTTTCTGCATTGGAGCTTCTGTTTCGTCTATAACTGCCTGATCGTCAGCACGAATTATTTCGTTAATTCATTGTGCATTGATCTTCAGACCCGTTTCTTTGATTTGTGTCTCTTTTGTTAATTCGCCTATGCGTAGATGTTGAATAACCGTGGAGAGAGTGAGCATTTTTGTCTCACTCCTCTTTTTATACCGCATTTCCCATTAGAGTATTCTGCACACATGTTGTTATTGGCGGACAGTTTCCATTATGAATTCATTATTACCTTCAAGTCTTTATCATCAATATTGTGTTTTTCCAGTACCTTGACCAATTTTTCAAATTTTACGCAATCGAAAGCTTTTTCATAGTCAATGGACGCTGTTATGTAGCAAATATCAGGAATGCCGTATAATTGGAAGAAAGTTACTCGGCGAACGGAAATGGACCGATAAATGCATATAACAGTGTTAATATCGGAATATAGGATGAGTAGCTTCGGGGAGAGAAGAAGGTTAGAACGATTCATTGACTTTAAGGTACATTTGAAGATATCATGAAATAAAATTGGCTACAAGTAATCCTCCATCAGGATAAACTGATCATCAGTTGCACAGAATGGTAATAGAATGCGAATGAAATGGAAGATATCGACGAAAGTTTGATAGTGTGGCAAAGTACTTTAAATATTCACAAAGAAGAATCGGAAGAAGAAAATGATGTACTTGGCTAAAGAAGAGTGCTAGAAGGTCCTTTGCAATTGTTCGTTGTATCATTGAAGAATAACTGGTTAAATTTACTGTATGTCGTTCTTTGATATTCAACGAATTTTCTAGTGTCTTTGTAAGCTAGTGTTTTCGAATTTTTCCAGCAGTATTTTATTTAATTCTTACTGATTCGGTACTGCTTTATTCTTTACTATGCCACACTCATTGTATTCGGTAGAAATGTGTGCATACTATAATGCATTTGCAACTATTGTTTTGAGCGTGCTGGGGTCAACAGCAAGAAACGTTTTAGTTACTAATGCTTGAAGTAATCCTGGCTGACACCTCTAAGAAGCCAGTATCAGAACGCAACGATGTTGGAAGAAAAGCGCTCGGGAAATGTAGATAGACAGAAGGGAGCATTCAGAAAAGTAATGTCCGACATAATTCTGATTTACTTCTATGAGAAACAGATTTCAAAAAGTAACTGCTCTTGAAAACACATTTGAAGATATTTTGAAGGGAAACCTGCTATTAGGAAACGTCTGTTGCAATACACTGATCATCAGCTAAGAAGAACTACAGAAGAATGGAAATTAAATGGAAGAAATCGAAGGTATGAGTGATAAGCCGGACAGACTCTAAAAAAAACACATAAAAAGAAGAAGCTGATAAAGAAAATGAAGAATTCTGAAAAATCGGACTAAAAGGGGAGTTGTTGCAATGTTTTTTGTGGTCGAATTCAGAACTTTCTTTATCTTTGATACTCAAACACTTCATTAGTTGTCCTGTAAGTTAACATTTTAGATTCTTCTGTTCTAGTGGTTTAGGTGATATTTGTTGATTTTGCGTTCTTATATTCTTCTAAATTTCACGCTTGTAGTCTTCAGAGGGGTTCCATGCAAATGGTGATAATTTCGTATTCTTTGTATCAGTCCCCATGACAAATTTTCCGGCCTACTTTTGCAAATTTCGACACATTTCATAGACGTTTGGTTTTTTATGTACATTTATTGTTGAAATCATTGTGAATACTTGAAAATAAAACTTTCTTCCGGTAAGATACATGAATATGTTGTAAATGCAATTGCTTCTTCTTTAACATGATTTCCTAGCCGGTTACTTTTTGCCCACATGACACAGACCATAGTTGTGAAAAAGCTTCCGATATATTGTGTTATTGAAAAATCTCTACTGTTTCTGTTATTTTCTTGGCCATCTTACTAGAATTTGATTTACTTTCATTTCATGCTGTTTCTTGCTTGGCTCATTTTCTAGTTTTTATCGCCTTGTGCGTTAATAAGCTTTTCCCTATTTTGCAAGCCTCATGAGTTATATATATGCCGATTTTCACGTTTTTTGCTTCTTCTCGTTTTTTTATTTATTATTTATATCTACATTGGTGGGTTTCAATTTATACCCTTTGTTGGTGTTGTTCAACATAACCAAATTTTGTTTCAAATTTTTTTTCTCATGTGATTTTTTAGCAGTTAAAGCATTCTCACCTTTCATTATAGTTATCTAACAATTTTTTTTAATTTCTCTTTTTTCTTCTTCATGGGATGTAGTCTTTTATGCGTGAAATCAGGGTTTATCTGTTATTGCGTTTGTTGTTAGCCTTTATTGCGTTTGGTGTTAGCCTTTATTGCGTTTGGTGTTAGCCTTTATTGCGTTTGGTGTTAGCCTTTATTGCGTTTGGTGTTAGCCTTTATTGCGTTTGGTGTTAGCCTTTATTGCGTTTGGTGTTAGCCTTTATTGCGTTTGGTGTTAGCCTTTATTGCGTTTGGTGTTAGCCTTTATTGCGTTTGATGTTAGCCTTTACTGCGGTTGGTGTTAGCCTTTATTGCGTTGGGTTTTAGCCTTTATTGCGTTTGGTGTTAGCCTTTATTGCACTGGGTTTTAGCCTTTATTGCGCTGGGTGTTAGCCTTTATTGCGTTTTGGTGTTGGCCTTTATTGCGCTGGGTTTTAGCCTTTATTGCGTTTGGTGTTATCCTTTATTGCGTTTTGGTGTTAGCCTTTATTGCGCTGGGTTTTAGCCTTTATTGCGCTGGGTTTTAGCCTTTATTGCGCTGGGTTTTAGCCTTTATTGCGTTTGGATTTAGCCTTTATTGCACTGGGTTTTAGCCTTTATTGCGTTTGGTGTTTGCCTTTATTGCGTTTTGGTGTTGGCCTTTATTGCGCTGGGTTTTAGCCTTTATTGCGTTTAGTGTTAGCCTTTATTGCATTGGGTTTTAGCCTTTATTGCGTTGGGTTTTAGCCTTTATAGCGTTGGGTTTTAGCCTTTATTGCGTTTAGTGTTAGCCTTTATTGCGCTGGGTTTTAGCCTTTATTGCGTTTGGTGTTAGCCTCTATTGCGCTGGGTTTTATACTTTATTGCGTATGGTGTTATGCTTTATTGCGCTTAGGGTATAGCCTTTATTGCGTTTAGGGTGTAGCCTTTCTTGCGTTTAGTGTTTAGCTGATATTGTGTTTCGTTTATCCGTTTCTCCAAGTTTGTTTTTTCATTTTGCAAAACTGATTTAAAGTAATTATGTTTAGTATGCTGTCATTTCAAATTAGATTATTACCGGCATTTTTCTATGAGATATAGTGATCAATGCTTTTTTTTCTATCTGCGATTTTCATTGAATACGATTAAGAATATTATTGAATCTCTTTCTATTACAAATGACTGGTCTGTACTATGTTACAGTTTTATTTTTTAATTTGGCCTGATTACTGTTCGTTAATTTCCACTAACAGGACCTGAAAACTATCTTAAATAGTAGAGTTTTTATAGAAATTGATGATCAGGTAAAAATGGCAATGCGTTTTCTTGGACAATTAAGTTATTTTATAACACTGTTGAGCCAATTGTTAATTAATCAGTCGATATGCAGCTATTGAATTTAAATTTTCTTGTTATATCACCACGCGAACTAAGTAACCTCTGAATAACCAATGCAAGACAAATTTTAATGCGGCACTGTTCGTCGTCACCAGAGTCGCACCTCTAGCTTCAACAGGGTTCGTGCATCTATATCCTTTGATTTCTGGCGTATCTCATTGTGACTCGTAGATTTTTGCATAGGCAGTTTCATGGTGTTTTCGTCATTGATAGCTGCAAAACTTCTGCACCTTTTAATGAGCTTTCCCTGAATTCCTCTCTAAAATGCCAGCGTGAATACACCATTTTCCTTGATTTCGTATGCTATTCATATTAGCACTCAAGGTTTGATATGTTCAACTATCGTTTTGTTACATTTATTCACTTTTCCCGAGAGTGATACGTTTGCTGGAAAATTAGTCCAAGGTATTTTTAATAATTTTCGATAAGACCACATTTCAGAGGCGTTCAGTCTTCTTTCAATATCTGCTTTCATTGTCCAGGTTTCCCGCGAATATTTTAGATCTGTTCGCATGTAGCATCTCATTATTCTCCTATGCTGACCTATGCTCAAGGTTCGGTTTTTAAAAACGTTGCTGTTGATAATTATAGCTTTTTTTGCAATACCTAATCTACTTTTGGATTTCTTTTAGGTCTCTTCCGTCCACATTTATGGTAGTAATTATATATTCAAACTCAGATTCTCGATTTTTTCATTGTGTATCATGATTTCTGCATTTTTGTCATTGGTTTTCGAGAATTTTGTGACTTTCCTTTTTTTTTCGCGTTGATTTACATTGCGCATTTCAGTCCTGCACAATTTAATCTATCAAACACTTTCTGCATTGGAGCTTCTGTTTCGTCTATAACTGCCTGATCGTCAGCACGAATTATTTCGTTAATTCATTGTGCATTGATCTTCAGACCCGTTTCTTTGATTTGTGTCTCTTTTGTTAATTCGCCTATGCGTAGATGTTGAATAACCGTGGAGAGAGTGAGCATTTTTGTCTCACTCCTCTTTTTATACCGCATTTCCCATTAGAGTATTCTGCACACATGTTGTTATTGGCGGACAGTTTCCATTATGAATTCATTATTACCTTCAAGTCTTTATCATCAATATTGTGTTTTTCCAGTATCTTGACCAATTTTTCAAATTTTACGCAATCGAAAGCTTTTTCATAGTCAATGGACGCTGTTATGTAGCAAATATCAGGAATGCCGTATAATTGAAAGAAAGTTACTCGGCGAACGGAAATGGACCGATAAATGCATATAACAGTGTTAATATCGGAATATAGGATGAGTAGCTTCGGGGAGAGAAGAAGGTTAGAACGATTCATTGACTTTAAGGTACATTTGAAGATATCATGAAATAAAATTGGCTACAAGTAATCCTCCATCAGGATAAACTGATCATCAGTTACACAGAATGGTAATAGAATGCGAATGAAATGGAAGATATCGACGAAAGTTTAATAGTGTAGCAAAGTACTTTAAATATTCACAAAGAAGAATCGGAAGAAGAAAATGATGTACTTGGCTAAAGAAGAGTGCTAGAAGGTCCTTTGCAATTGTTCGTTGTATCATTGAAGAATAACTGGTTAAATTTACTGTATGTCGTTCTTTGATATTCAACGAATTTTCTAGTGTCTTTGTAAGCTAGTGTTTTCGAATTTTTCCAGCAGTATTTTATTTAATTCTTACTGATTCGGTACTGCTTTATTCTTTACTATGCCACACTCATTGTATTCGGTAGAAATGTGTGCATACTATAATGCATTTGCAACTATTGTTTTGAGCGTGCTGGGGTCAACAGCAAGAAACGTTTTAGTTACTAATGCTTGAAGTAATCCTGGCTGACACCTCTAAGAAGCCAGTATCAGAACGCAACGATGTTGGAAGAAAAGCGCTCGGGAAATGTAGATAGACAGAAGGGAGCATTCAGAAAAGTAATGTCCGACATAATTCTGATTTACTTCTATGAGAAACAGATTTCAAAAAGTAACTGCTCTTGAAAACACATTTGAAGATATTTTGAAGGGAAACCTGCTATTAGGAAACGTCTGTTGCAATACACTGATCATCAGCTAAGAAGAACTACAGAAGAATGGAAATTAAATGGAAGAAATCGAAGGTATGAGTGATAAGCCGGACAGACTCTAAAAAAACACATAAAAAGAAGAAGCTGATAAAGAAAATGAAGAATTCTGAAAAATCGGACTAAAAGGGGAGTTGTTGCAATGTTTTTTGTGGTCGAATTCAGAACTTTCTTTATCTTTGATACTCAAACACTTCATTAGTTGTCCTGTAAGTTAACATTTTAGATTCTTCTGTTCTAGTGGTTTAGGTGATATTTGTTGATTTTGCGTTCTTATATTCTTCTAAATTTCACGCTTGTAGTCTTCAGAGGGGTTCCATGCAAATGGTGATAATTTCGTATTCTTTGTATCAGTCCCCATGACAAATTTTCCGGCCTACTTTTGCAAATTTCGACACATTTCATAGACGTTTGGTTTTTTATGTACATTTATTGTTGAAATCATTGTGAATACTTGAAAATAAAACTTTCTTCCGGTAAGATACATGAATATGTTGTAAATGCAATTGTTTCTTCTTTAACATGATTTCCTAGCCGGTTACTTTTTGCCCACATGACACAGACCATAGTTGTGCAAAAGCTTCCGATATATTGTGTTATTGAAAAATCTCTACTGTTTCTGTTATTTTCTTGGCCATCTTACTAGAATTTGATTTACTTTCATTTCATGCTGTTTCTTGCAGAGCTCATTTTCCAGTTTTTATCGCCTTGTTCGTTAATAATTTTTTCTCCATTTGCAAGCTTTATGGGTTATATATATATTCCGATTTTCACGTTTTTTGCATCTTCTTTTTTTTTTATTTATTATTTATATCTGCATAGGTGAGTTTCAGTTTTTTCCCTTTGTTAGTGCTGTTCGACATATCCATTTTTTATTTCAACTTTTTTTTACTCGTATGATTTGTTTAGCAGTTAAAGCATTTTCACTTTTCACGATAGTTTTCTTACAATTTTTGTCCATTTCTTTTTCTGCACTTCTTCGTGGGTGGTAGTCGTTAAAGCGTGCATTCAGGGTTTAGCCTTTATTGCATTTTGTGTATCCGTTTTTCCAAGTTTTTTTTTGCGTTTTGCAAAAATGATTTAAAGTAATTATGTCCAGTATGCTATAATTTAGAATTTGATTATTACCAGCATTTTTCTATGAGATATGAAGATCAATGCTTTTTTTCTATTTGCGATTTTCATTGAATACGCTTAAGAATATTATTGAATCTCTTTCTATTACAAATGTCTGGTCTGTACTATGTTACAGTTTTATTTTTTAATTTGGCTTGATTACCGTTCGTTAATTTCCACTAACAGGACCTGAAAACTATCTTAAATAGTAGAGTTTTTATAGAAATTGATGATCAGGTAAAAATGGCAATGCGTTTTCTTGGACAATTAAGTTATTTTATGACACTGTTGAGCCAATTGTTAATTAATCAGTCGATATGCAGCTATTGAATTTAAATTTTCTTGTTATATCACCACGCGAACTAAGTAACCTCTGAATAACCAATGCAAGACAAATTTTAATGTGGCACTGTTCGTCGTCACCAGAGTCGCACCTCTAGCTTCAACAGGGTTCGTGCATCTATATCCTTTGATTTCTGGCGTATCTAATTGTGACTCGTAGATTTTTGCATAGGCAGTTTCATGGTGTTTTCGTCATTGATAGCTGCAAAACTTCTGCGCCTTTTAATGAGCTTTCCCTGAATTCCTCTCTGAAATGCCAGCGTGAATACACCATTTTCCTTGATTTCGTATGCTATTCATATTAGCACTCAAGGTTTGATATGTTCAACTATCGTTTTGTTACATTTATTCACTTTTCCCGAGACTGATACGTTTGCTGGAAAATTAGTCCAAGGTATTTTTAATAATTTTCGATAAGACCACATTGCGGAGGCGTTCAGTCTTCTTTTAATATCTGCTTTCATTGTCCAGGTTTCCCGCGAATATTTTAGATCTGTCCGCATGTAGCATCTCATTATTCTCCTATGCTGACCTATGCTCAAGGTTCGGTTTTTAAAAACGTTGCTGTTGATAATTATAGCTTTTCTTGCAATACCTAATCTACTTTTGGATTTCTTTTAGGTCTCTTCCGTCCACATTTATGGTAGTACTTATATATTCAAACTCAGATTCTCGATTTTTTCATTGTGTATCGTGATTTCTGCATTTTTGTCATTGGTTTTCGAGAATTTTGTGACTTTCCTTTTTTTTTCGCGTTGATTTACATTGCGCATTTCAGTCCTGCACAATTTAATCTATCAAACACTTTCTGCATTGGAGCTTCTGTTTCGTCTATAACTGCCTGATCGTCAGCACGAATTATTTCGTTAATTCATTGTGCATTGATCTTCAGACCCGTTTCTTTGATTTGTGTCTCTTTTGTTAATTCGCCTATGCGTAGATGTTGAATAACCGTGGAGAGAGTGAGCATTTTTGTCTCACTCCTCTTTTTATACCGCATTTCCCATTAGAGTATTCTGCACACATGTTGTTATTGGCGGACAGTTTCCATTATGAATTCATTATTACCTTCAAGTCTTTATCATCAATATTGTGTTTTTGCAGTACCTTGACCAATTTTTCAAATTTTACGCAATCGAAAGCTTTTTCATAGTCAATGGACGCTGTTATGTAGCAAATATCAGGAATGCCGTATAATTGGAAGAAAGTTACTCGGCGAACGGAAATGGACCGATAAATGCATATAACAGTGTTAATATCGGAATATAGGATGAGTAGCTTCGGGGAGAGAAGAAGGTTAGAACGATTCATTGACTTTAAGGTACATTTGAAGATATCATGAAATAAAATTGGCTACAAGTAATCCTCCATCAGGATAAACTGATCATCAGTTACACAGAATGGTAATAGAATGCGAATGAAATGGAAGATATCGACGAAAGTTTAATAGTGTGGCAAAGTACTTTAAATATTCACAAAGAAGAATCGGAAGAAGAAAATGATGTACTTGGCTAAAGAAGAGTGCTAGAAGGTCCTTTGCAATTGTTCGTTGTATCATTGAAGAATAACTGGTTAAATTTACTGTATGTCGTTCTTTGATATTCAACGAATTTTCTAGTGTCTTTGTAAGCTAGTGTTTTCGAATTTTTCCAGCAGTATTTTATTTAATTCTTACTGATTCGGTACTGCTTTATTCTTTACTATGCCACACTCATTGTATTCGGTAGAAATGTGTGCATACTATAATGCATTTGCAACTATTGTTTTGAGCGTGCTGGGGTCAACAGCAAGAAACGTTTTAGTTACTAATGCTTGAAGTAATCCTGGCTGACACCTCTAAGAAGCCAGTATCAGAACGCAACGATGTTGGAAGAAAAGCGCTCGGGAAATGTAGATAGACAGAAGGGAGCATTCAGAAAAGTAATGTCCGACATAATTCTGATTTACTTCTATGAGAAACAGATTTCAAAAAGTAACTGCTCTTGAAAACACATTTGAAGATATTTTGAAGGGAAACCTGCTATTAGGAAACGTCTGTTGCAATACACTGATCATCAGCTAAGAAGAACTACAGAAGAATGGAAATTAAATGGAAGAAATCGAAGGTATGAGTGATAAGCCGGACAGACTCTAAAAAAACACATAAAAAGAAGAAGCTGATAAAGAAAATGAAGAATTCTGAAAAATCGGACTAAAAGGGGAGTTGTTGCAATGTTTTTTGTGGTCGAATTCAGAACTTTCTTTCTCTTTGATACTCAAACACTTCATTAGTTGTCCTGTAAGTTAACATTTTAGATTCTTCTGTTCTAGTGGTTTAGGTGATATTTGTTGATTTTGCGTTCTTATATTCTTCTAAATTTCACGCATGTAGTCTTCAGAGGGGTTCCATGCAAATGGTGATAATTTCGTATTCTTTGTATCAGTCCCCATGACAAATTTTCCGGCCTACTTTTGCAAATTTCGACACATTTCATAGACGTTTGGTTTTTTATGTACATTTATTGTTGAAATCATTGTGAATACTTGAAAATAAAACTTTCTTCCGGTAAGATACATGAATATGTTGTAAATGCAATTGCTTCTTCTTTAACATGATTTCCTAGCCGGTTACTTTTTGCCCACATGACACAGACCATAGTTGTGAAAAAGCTTCCGATATATTGTGTTATTGAAAAATCTCTACTGTTTCTGTTATTTTCTTGGCCATCTTACTAGAATTTGATTTACTTTCATTTCATGCTGTTTCTTGCTTGGCTCATTTTCTAGTTTTTATCGCCTTGTGCGTTAATAAGCTTTTCCCTATTTTGCAAGCCTCATGAGTTATATATATGCCGATTTTCACGTTTTTTGCTTCTTCTCGTTTTTTTATTTATTATTTATATCTACATTGGTGGGTTTCAATTTATACCCTTTGTTGGTGTTGTTCAACATAACCAAATTTTGTTTCAAATTTTTTTTCTCATGTGATTTTTTAGCAGTTAAAGCATTCTCACCTTTCATTATAGTTATCTAACAATTTTTTTTAATTTCTCTTTTTTTTTCTTCATGGGATGTAGTCTTTTATGCGTGAAATCAGGGTTTATCTGTTATTGCGTTTTGGATATAGCCTTTATTGCGTTTTTTGTTAGCCTTTATTGCGTTTGGTGTTAGCCTTTATTGCGTTTGGTGTTAGCCTTTATTGCGTTCGGTGTTAGCCTTTATTGCGTTTGGTGTTAGCCTTTATTGCGTTTGGTGTTAGCCTTTATTGCGTTTGATGTTAGCCTTTACTGCGGTTGGTGTTAGCCTTTATTGCGTTGGGTTTTAGCCTTTATTGCGTTTGGTGTTAGCCTTTATTGCACTGGGTTTTAGCCTTTATTGCGTTTGGTGTTAGCCTTTATTGCACTGGGTTTTAGCCTTTATTGCGCTGGGTGTTAGCCTTTATTGCGTTTTGGTGTTGGCCTTTATTGCGCTGGGTTTTAGCCTTTATTGCGTTTGGTGTTAGCCTTTATTGCGTTTTGGTGTTAGCCTTTATTGCGCTGGGTTTTAGCCTTTATTGCGCTGGGTTTTAGCCTTTATTGCGCTGGGTTTTAGCCTTTATTGCGTTTGGATTTAGCCTTTATTGCACTGGGTTTTAGCCTTTATTGCGTTTGGTGTTAGCCTTTATTGCGTTTGGTGTTAGCCTTTATTGCGTTTTGGTGTTGGCCTTTATTGCGTTTTGGTGTTGGCCTTTATTGCGCTGGGTTTTAGCCTTTATTGCGTTTGGTGTCAGCCTTTATTGCATTGGGTTTTAGCCTTTATTGCGTTGGGTTTTAGCCTTTATAGCGTTGGGTTTTAGCCTTTATTGCGTTTAGTGTTAGCCTTTATTGCGCTGGGTTTTAGCCTTTATTGCGTTTGGTGTTAGCCTCTATTGCGCTGGGTTTTATACTTTATTGCGTATGGTGTTATGCTTTATTGCGCTTAGGGTATAGCCTTTATTGCGTTTAGGGTGTAGCCTTTCTTGCGTTTAGTGTTTAGCTGATATTGTGTTTCGTTTATCCGTTTCTCCAAGTTTGTTTTTGCATTTTGCAAAACTGATTTAAAGTAATTATGTTTAGTATGCTATCATTCCAAATTAGATTATTACCGGCATTTTTCTATGAGATATAGAGATCAATGCTTTTTTTTCTATTTGCGATTTTCATTGAATACGATTAAGAATATTATTGAATCTCTTTCTATTACAAATGACTGGTCTGTACTATGTTACAGCTTTATTTTTTAATTTGGCCTGATTACTGTTCGTTAATTTCCACTAACAGGACCTGAAAACTATCTTAAATAGTAGAGTTTTTATACAAATTGATGATCAGGTAAAAATGGCAATGCGTTTTCTTGGACAATTAAGTTATTTTATAACACTGTTGAGCCAATTGTTAATTAATCAGTCGATATGCAGCTATTGAATTTAAATTTTCTTGTTATATCACCACGCGAACTAAGTAACCTCTAAATAACCAATGCAAGACAAATTTTAATGTGGCACTGTTCGTCGTCACCAGAGTCGCACCTCTAGCTTCAACAGGGTTCGTGCATCTATATCCTTTGATTGCTGGCGTATCTAATCGTGACTCGTAGATTTTTGCATAGGCAGTTTCATGGTGTTTTCGTCATTGATAGCTGCAAATTTCTGCGTCTTTTAATGAGCTTTCCCTGAATTCCTCTTTGAAATGCCAGCGTGAATACACCATTTTCCTGGATTTCGTATGATATTCATATCAGCACTCAAGGTTTGATATGTTCAACTATCGTTTTGTTACATTTATTCACTTTTCCCGAGACTGATACGTTTGCTGGAAAATTAGTCCAAGGTATTTTTAATAATTTTCGATAAGACCACATTGCGGAGGCGTTCAGTCTTCTTTCAATATCTGCTTTCATTGTCCAGGTTTCCCGCGAATATTTTAGATCTGTCCGCATGTAGCATCTCATTATTCTCCTATGCTGACCTATGCTCAAGGTTCGGTTTTTAAAAACGTTGCTGTTGATAATTATAGCTTTTTTTGCAATACCTAATCTACTTTTGGATTTCTTTTAGGTCTCTTCCGTCCACATTTATGGTAGTAATTATATATTCAAACTCAGATTCTCGATTTTTTCATTGTGTATCATGATTTTTGCATTTTTGTCATTGGTTTTCGAGAATTTTGTGACTTTCCTTTTTTTTTCGCGTTGATTTACATTGCGCATTTCAGTCCTGCACAATTTAATCTATCAAACACTTTCTGCATTGGAGCTTCTGTTTCGTCTATAACTGCCTGATCGTCAGCACGAATTATTTCGTTAATTCATTGTGCAT
The DNA here is from genome assembly GCA_039619475.1 of Icerya purchasi. Lineage (NCBI taxonomy): Eukaryota > Metazoa > Arthropoda > Insecta > Hemiptera > Monophlebidae > Icerya > Icerya purchasi. The sequence goes on along the minus strand of CM077116.1, from coordinate 291,724,495 downwards.
TGATCTTCAGACCCGTTTCTTTGATTTGTGTCTCTTTTGTTAATTCGCCTATGCGTAGATGTTGAATAACCGTGGAGAGAGTGAGCATTTTTGTCTCACTCCTCTTTTTATACCGCATTTCCCATTAGAGTATTCTGCACACATGTTGTTATTGGCGGACAGTTTCCATTATGAATTCATTATTACCTTCAAGTCTTTATCATCAATATTGTGTTTTTCCAGTATCTTGACCAATTTTTCAAATTTTACGCAATCGAAAGCTTTTTCATAGTCAATGGACGCTGTTATGTAGCAAATATCAGGAATGCCGTATAATTGAAAGAAAGTTACTCGGCGAACGGAAATGGACCGATAAATGCATATAACAGTGTTAATATCGGAATATAGGATGAGTAGCTTCGGGGAAAGAAGAAGGTTAGAACGATTCATTGACTTTAAGGTACATTTGAAGATATCATGAAATAAAATTGGCTACAAGTAATCCTCCATCAGGATAAACTGATCATCAGTTGCACAGAATGGTAATAGAATGCGAATGAAATGGAAGATATCGACGAAAGTTTGATAGTGTGGCAAAGTACTTTAAATATTCACAAAGAAGAATCGGAAGAAGAAAATGATGTACTTGGCTAAAGAAGAGTGCTAGAAGGTCCTTTGCAATTGTTCGTTGTATCATTGAAGAATAACTGGTTAAATTTACTGTATGTCGTTCTTTGATATTCAACGAATTTTCTAGTGTCTTTGTAAGCTAGTGTTTTCGAATTTTTCCAGCAGTATTTTATTTAATTCTTACTGATTCGGTACTGCTTTATTCTTTACTATGCCACACTCATTGTATTCGGTAGAAATGTGTGCATACTATAATGCATTTGCAACTATTGTTTTGAGCGTGCTGGGGTCAACAGCAAGAAACGTTTTAGTTACTAATGCTTGAAGTAATCCTGGCTGACACCTCTAAGAAGCCAGTATCAGAACGCAACGATGTTGGAAGAAAAGCGCTCGGGAAATGTAGATAGACAGAAGGGAGCATTCAGAAAAGTAATGTCCGACATAATTCTGATTTACTTCTATGAGAAACAGATTTCAAAAAGTAACTGCTCTTGAAAACACATTTGAAGATATTTTGAAGGGAAACCTGCTATTAGGAAACGTCTGTTGCAATACACTGATCATCAGCTAAGAAGAACTACAGAAGAATGGAAATTAAATAGAAGAAATCGAAGGTATGAGTGATAAGCCGGACAGACTCTAAAAAAACACATAAAAAGAAGAAGCTGATAAAGAAAATGAAGAATTCTGAAAAATCGGACTAAAAGGGGAGTTGTTGCAATGTTTTTTGTGGTCGAATTCAGAACTTTCTTTATCTTTGATACTCAAACACTTCATTAGTTGTCCTGTAAGTTAACATTTTAGATTCTTCTGTTCTAGTGGTTTAGGTGATATTTGTTGATTTTGCGTTCTTATATTCTTCTAAATTTCACGCTTGTAGTCTTCAGAGGGGTTCCATGCAAATGGTGATAATTTCGTATTCTTTGTATCAGTCCCCATGACAAATTTTCCGGCCTACTTTTGCAAATTTCGACACATTTCATAGACGTTTGGTTTTTTATGTACATTTATTGTTGAAATCATTGTGAATACTTGAAAATAAAACTTTCTTCCGGTAAGATACATGAATATGTTGTAAATGCAATTGCTTCTTCTTTAACATGATTTCCTAGCCGGTTACTTTTTGCCCACATGACACAGACCATAGTTGTGAAAAAGCTTCCGATATATTGTGTTATTGAAAAATCTCTACTGTTTCTGTTATTTTCTTGGCCATCTTACTAGAATTTGATTTACTTTCATTTCATGCTGTTTCTTGCTTGGCTCATTTTCTAGTTTTTATCGCCTTGTGCGTTAATAAGCTTTTCCCTATTTTGCAAGCCTCATGAGTTATATATATGCCGATTTTCACGTTTTTTGCTTCTTCTCGTTTTTTTATTTATTATTTATATCTACATTGGTGGGTTTCAATTTATACCCTTTGTTGGTGTTGTTCAACATAACCAAATTTTGTTTCAAATTTTTTTTCTCATGCGATTTTTTAGCAGTTAAAGCATTTTCACTTTTCACGATAGTTTTCTTACAATTTTTGTCCATTTCTTTTTCTGCACTTCTTCGTGGGTGGTAGTCGTTAAAGCGTGCATTCAGGGTTTAGCCTTTATTGCATTTTGTGTATCCGTTTTTCCAAGTTTTTTTTTGCGTTTTGCAAAAATGATTTAAAGTAATTATGTCCAGTATGCTATAATTTAGAATTTGATTATTACCAGCATTTTTCTATGAGATATGGTGATCAATGCTTTTTTTCTATTTGCGATTTTCATTGAATACGCTTAAGAATATTATTGAATCTCTTTCTATTACAAATGTCTGGTCTGTACTATGTTACAGTTTTATTTTTTAATTTGGCCTGATTACCGTTCGTTAATTTCCACTAACAGGACCTGAAAACTTATCTTAAATAGTAGAGTTTTTATACAAATTGATGATCAGGTAAAAATGGCAATGCGTTTACTTGGACAATTAAGTTATTTTATGACACTGTTGAGCCAATTGTTAATTAATCAGTCGATATGCAGCTATTGAATTTAAATTTTCTTGTTATATCACCACGCGAACTAAGTAACCTCTAAATAACCAATGCAAGACAAATTTTAATGTGGCACTGTTCGTCGTCACCAGAGTCGCACCTCTAGCTTCAACAGGGTTCGTGCATCTATATCCTTTGATTTCTGGCGTATCTAATTGTGACTCGTAGATTTTTGCATAGGCAGTTTCATGGTGTTTTCGTCATTGATAGCTGCAAAACTTCTGCGTCTTTTAATGAGCTTTCCCTGAATTCCTCTCTGAAATGCCAGCGTGAATACACCATTTTCCTTGATTTCGTATGCTATTCATATTAGCACTCAAGGTTTGATATGTTCAACTATCGTTTTGTTACATTTATTCACTTTTCCCGAGACTGATACGTTTGCTGGAAAATTAGTCCAAGGTATTTTTAATAATTTTCGATAAGACCACATTTCAGAGGCGTTCAGTCTTCTTTCAATATCTGCTTTCATTGTCCAGGTTTCCCGCGAATATTTTAGATCTGTCCGCATGTAGCATCTCATTATTCTCCTATGCTGACCTATGCTCAAGGTTCGGTTTTTAAAAACGTTGCTGTTGATAATTATAGCTTTTTTTGCAATACCTAATCTACTTTTGGATTTCTTTTAGGTCTCTTCCGTCCACATTTATGGTAGTAATTATATATTCAAACTCAGATTCTCGATTTTTTCATTGTGTATCATGATTTCTGCATTTTTGTCATTGGTTTTCGAGAATTTTGTGACTTTCCTTTTTTTTTCGCGTTGATTTACATATCGCATTTCAGTCCTGCACAATTTAATCTATCAAACACTTTCTGCATTGGAGCTTCTGTTTCGTCTATAACTGCCTGATCGTCAGCACGAATTATTTCGTTAATTCATTGTGCATTGATCTTCAGACCCGTTTCTTTGATTTGTGTCTCTTTTGTTAATTCGCCTATGCGTAGATGTTGAATAACCGTGGAGAGAGTGAGCATTTTTGTCTCACTCCTCTTTTTATACCGCATTTCCCATTAGAGTATTCTGCACACATGTTGTTATTGGCGGACAGTTTCCATTATGAATTCATTATTACCTTCAAGTCTTTATCATCAATATTGTGTTTTTGCAGTACCTTGACCAATTTTTCAAATTTTACGCAATCGAAAGCTTTTTCATAGTCAATGGACGCTGTTATGTAGCAAATATCAGGAATGCCGTATAATTGGAAGAAAGTTACTCGGCGAACGGAAATGGACCGATAAATGCATATAACAGTGTTAATATCGGAATATAGGATGAGTAGCTTCGGGGAGAGAAGAAGGTTAGAACGATTCATTGACTTTAAGGTACATTTGAAGATATCATGAAATAAAATTGGCTACAAGTAATCCTCCATCAGGATAAACTGATCATCAGTTACACAGAATGGTAATAGAATGCGAATGAAATGGAAGATATCGACGAAAGTTTAATAGTGTGGCAAAGTACTTTAAATATTCACAAAGAAGAATCGGAAGAAGAAAATGATGTACTTGGCTAAAGAAGAGTGCTAGAAGGTCCTTTGCAATTGTTCGTTGTATCATTGAAGAATAACTGGTTAAATTTACTGTATGTCGTTCTTTGATATTCAACGAATTTTCTAGTGTCTTTGTAAGCTAGTGTTTTCGAATTTTTCCAGCAGTATTTTATTTAATTCTTACTGATTCGGTACTGCTTTATTCTTTACTATGCCACACTCATTGTATTCGGTAGAAATGTGTGCATACTATAATGCATTTGCAACTATTGTTTTGAGCGTGCTGGGGTCAACAGCAAGAAACGTTTTAGTTACTAATGCTTGAAGTAATCCTGGCTGACACCTCTAAGAAGCCAGTATCAGAACGCAACGATGTTGGAAGAAAAGCGCTCGGGAAATGTAGATAGACAGAAGGGAGCATTCAGAAAAGTAATGTCCGACATAATTCTGATTTACTTCTATGAGAAACAGATTTCAAAAAGTAACTGCTCTTGAAAACACATTTGAAGATATTTTGAAGGGAAACCTGCTATTAGGAAACGTCTGTTGCAATACACTGATCATCAGCTAAGAAGAACTACAGAAGAATGGAAATTAAATGGAAGAAATCGAAGGTATGAGTGATAAGCCGGACAGACTCTAAAAAAACACATAAAAAGAAGAAGCTGATAAAGAAAATGAAGAATTCTGAAAAATCGGACTAAAAGGGGAGTTGTTGCAATGTTTTTTGTGGTCGAATTCAGAACTTTCTTTCTCTTTGATACTCAAACACTTCATTAGTTGTCCTGTAAGTTAACATTTTAGATTCTTCTGTTCTAGTGGTTTAGGTGATATTTGTTGATTTTGCGTTCTTATATTCTTCTAAATTTCACGCATGTAGTCTTCAGAGGGGTTCCATGCAAATGGTGATAATTTCGTATTCTTTGTATCAGTCCCCATGACAAATTTTCCGGCCTACTTTTGCAAATTTCGACACATTTCATAGACGTTTGGTTTTTTATGTACATTTATTGTTGAAATCATTGTGAATACTTGAAAATAAAACTTTCTTCCGGTAAGATACATGAATATGTTGTAAATGCAATTGCTTCTTCTTTAACATGATTTCCTAGCCGGTTACTTTTTGCCCACATGACACAGACCATAGTTGTGAAAAAGCTTCCGATATATTGTGTTATTGAAAAATCTCTACTGTTTCTGTTATTTTCTTGGCCATCTTACTAGAATTTGATTTACTTTCATTTCATGCTGTTTCTTGCTTGGCTCATTTTCTAGTTTTTATCGCCTTGTGCGTTAATAAGCTTTTCCCTATTTTGCAAGCCTCATGAGTTATATATATGCCGATTTTCACGTTTTTTGCTTCTTCTCGTTTTTTTATTTATTATTTATATCTACATTGGTGGGTTTCAATTTATACCCTTTGTTGGTGTTGTTCAACATAACCAAATTTTGTTTCAAATTTTTTTTCTCATGTGATTTTTTAGCAGTTAAAGCATTCTCACCTTTCATTATAGTTATCTAACAATTTTTTTTAATTTCTCTTTTTTTTTCTTCATGGGATGTAGTCTTTTATGCGTGAAATCAGGGTTTATCTGTTATTGCGTTTTGGATATAGCCTTTATTGCGTTTTTTGTTAGCCTTTATTGCGTTTGGTGTTAGCCTTTATTGCGTTTGGTGTTAGCCTTTATTGCGTTCGGTGTTAGCCTTTATTGCGTTTGGTGTTAGCCTTTATTGCGTTTGGTGTTAGCCTTTATTGCGTTTGATGTTAGCCTTTATTGCGTTTGATGTTAGCCTTTACTGCGGTTGGTGTTAGCCTTTATTGCGTTGGGTTTTAGCCTTTATTGCGTTTGGTGTTAGCCTTTATTGCGTTTGGTGTTAGCCTTTATTGCGTTTTGGTGTTGGCCTTTATTGCGTTTTGGTGTTGGCCTTTATTGCGCTGGGTTTTAGCCTTTATTGCGTTTGGTGTCAGCCTTTATTGCATTGGGTTTTAGCCTTTATTGCGTTGGGTTTTAGCCTTTATAGCGTTGGGTTTTAGCCTTTATTGCGTTTAGTGTTAGCCTTTATTGCGCTGGGTTTTAGCCTTTATTGCGTTTGGTGTTAGCCTCTATTGCGCTGGGTTTTATACTTTATTGCGTATGGTGTTATGCTTTATTGCGCTTAGGGTATAGCCTTTATTGCGTTTAGGGTGTAGCCTTTCTTGCGTTTAGTGTTTAGCTGATATTGTGTTTCGTTTATCCGTTTCTCCAAGTTTGTTTTTGCATTTTGCAAAACTGATTTAAAGTAATTATGTTTAGTATGCTATCATTCCAAATTAGATTATTACCGGCATTTTTCTATGAGATATAGAGATCAATGCTTTTTTTTCTATTTGCGATTTTCATTGAATACGATTAAGAATATTATTGAATCTCTTTCTATTACAAATGACTGGTCTGTACTATGTTACAGCTTTATTTTTTAATTTGGCCTGATTACTGTTCGTTAATTTCCACTAACAGGACCTGAAAACTATCTTAAATAGTAGAGTTTTTATACAAATTGATGATCAGGTAAAAATGGCAATGCGTTTTCTTGGACAATTAAGTTATTTTATAACACTGTTGAGCCAATTGTTAATTAATCAGTCGATATGCAGCTATTGAATTTAAATTTTCTTGTTATATCACCACGCGAACTAAGTAACCTCTAAATAACCAATGCAAGACAAATTTTAATGTGGCACTGTTCGTCGTCACCAGAGTCGCACCTCTAGCTTCAACAGGGTTCGTGCATCTATATCCTTTGATTGCTGGCGTATCTAATCGTGACTCGTAGATTTTTGCATAGGCAGTTTCATGGTGTTTTCGTCATTGATAGCTGCAAATTTCTGCGTCTTTTAATGAGCTTTCCCTGAATTCCTCTTTGAAATGCCAGCGTGAATACACCATTTTCCTGGATTTCGTATGATATTCATATCAGCACTCAAGGTTTGATATGTTCAACTATCGTTTTGTTACATTTATTCACTTTTCCCGAGACTGATACGTTTGCTGGAAAATTAGTCCAAGGTATTTTTAATAATTTTCGATAAGACCACATTGCGGAGGCGTTCAGTCTTCTTTCAATATCTGCTTTCATTGTCCAGGTTTCCCGCGAATATTTTAGATCTGTCCGCATGTAGCATCTCATTATTCTCCTATGCTGACCTATGCTCAAGGTTCGGTTTTTAAAAACGTTGCTGTTGATAATTATAGCTTTTTTTGCAATACCTAATCTACTTTTGGATTTCTTTTAGGTCTCTTCCGTCCACATTTATGGTAGTAATTATATATTCAAACTCAGATTCTCGATTTTTTCATTGTGTATCATGATTTTTGCATTTTTGTCATTGGTTTTCGAGAATTTTGTGACTTTCCTTTTTTTTTCGCGTTGATTTACATTGCGCATTTCAGTCCTGCACAATTTAATCTATCAAACACTTTCTGCATTGGAGCTTCTGTTTCGTCTATAACTGCCTGATCGTCAGCACGAATTATTTCGTTAATTCATTGTGCATTGATCTTCAGACCCGTTTCTTTGATTTGTGTCTCTTTTGTTAATTCGCCTATGCGTAGATGTTGAATAACCGTGGAGAGAGTGAGCATTTTTGTCTCACTCCTCTTTTTATACCGCATTTCCCATTAGAGTATTCTGCACACATGTTGTTATTGGCGGACAGTTTCCATTATGAATTCATTATTACCTTCAAGTCTTTATCATCAATATTGTGTTTTTCCAGTATCTTGACCAATTTTTCAAATTTTACGCAATCGAAAGCTTTTTCATAGTCAATGGACGCTGTTATGTAGCAAATATCAGGAATGCCGTATAATTGAAAGAAAGTTACTCGGCGAACGGAAATGGACCGATAAATGCATATAAAAGTGTTAATATCGGAATATAGGATGAGTAGCTTCGGGGAGAGAAGAAGGTTAGAACGATTCATTGACTTTAAGGTACATTTGAAGATATCATGAAATAAAATTGGCTACAAGTAATCCTCCATCAGGATAAACTGATCATCAGTTGCACAGAATGGTAATAGAATGCGAATGAAATGGAAGATATCGACGAAAGTTTGATAGTGTGGCAAAGTACTTTAAATATTCACAAAGAAGAATCGGAAGAAGAAAATGATGTACTTGGCTAAAGAAGAGTGCTAGAAGGTCCTTTGCAATTGTTCGTTGTATCATTGAAGAATAACTGGTTAAATTTACTGTATGTCGTTCTTTGATATTCAACGAATTTTCTAGTGTCTTTGTAAGCTAGTGTTTTCGAATTTTTCCAGCAGTATTTTATTTAATTCTTACTGATTCGGTACTGCTTTATTCTTTACTATGCCACACTCATTGTATTCGGTAGAAATGTGTGCATACTATAATGCATTTGCAACTATTGTTTTGAGCGTGCTGGGGTCAACAGCAAGAAACGTTTTAGTTACTAATGCTTGAAGTAATCCTGGCTGACACCTCTAAGAAGCCAGTATCAGAACGCAACGATGTTGGAAGAAAAGCGCTCGGGAAATGTAGATAGACAGAAGGGAGCATTCAGAAAAGTAATGTCCGACATAATTCTGATTTACTTCTATGAGAAACAGATTTCAAAAAGTAACTGCTCTTGAAAACACATTTGAAGATATTTTGAAGGGAAACCTGCTATTAGGAAACGTCTGTTGCAATACACTGATCATCAGCTAAGAAGAACTACAGAAGAATGGAAATTAAATGGAAGAAATCGAAGGTATGAGTGATAAGCCGGACAGACTCTAAAAAAACACATAAAAAGAAGAAGCTGATAAAGAAAATGAAGAATTCTGAAAAATCGGACTAAAAGGGGAGTTGTTGCAATGTTTTTTGTGGTCGAATTCAGAACTTTCTTTATCTTTGATACTCAAACACTTCATTAGTTGTCCTGTAAGTTAACATTTTAGATTCTTCTGTTCTAGTGGTTTAGGTGATATTTGTTGATTTTGCGTTCTTATATTCTTCTAAATTTCACGCTTGTAGTCTTCAGAGGGGTTCCATGCAAATGGTGATAATTTCGTATTCTTTGTATCAGTCCCCATGACAAATTTTCCGGCCTACTTTTGCAAATTTCGACACATTTCATAGACGTTTGGTTTTTTATGTACATTTATTGTTGAAATCATTGTGAATACTTGAAAATAAAACTTTCTTCCGGTAAGATACATGAATATGTTGTAAATGCAATTGCTTCTTCTTTAACATGATTTCCTAGCCGGTTACTTTTTGCCCACATGACACAGACCATAGTTGTGAAAAAGCTTCCGATATATTGTGTTATTGAAAAATCTCTACTGTTTCTGTTATTTTCTTGGCCATCTTACTAGAATTTGATTTACTTTCATTTCATGCTGTTTCTTGCTTGGCTCATTTTCTAGTTTTTATCGCCTTGTGCGTTAATAAGCTTTTCCCTATTTTGCAAGCCTCATGAGTTATATATATGCCGATTTTCACGTTTTTTGCTTCTTCTCGTTTTTTTATTTATTATTTATATCTACATTGGTGGGTTTCAATTTATACCCTTTGTTGGTGTTGTTCAACATAACCAAATTTTGTTTCAAATTTTTTTTCTCATGCGATTTTTTAGCAGTTAAAGCATTTTCACTTTTCACGATAGTTTTCTTACAATTTTTGTCCATTTATTTTTCTGCACTTCTTCGTGGGTGGTAGTCGTTAAAGCGTGCATTCAGGGTTTAGCCTTTATTGCATTTTGTGTATCCGTTTTTCCAAGTTTTTTTTTGCGTTTTGCAAAAATGATTTAAAGTAATTATGTCCAGTATGCTATAATTTAGAATTTGATTATTACCAGCATTTTTCTATGAGATATGGTGATCAATGCTTTTTTTCTATTTGCGATTTTCATTGAATACGCTTAAGAATATTATTGAATCTCTTTCTATTACAAATGTCTGGTCTGTACTATGTTACAGTTTTATTTTTTAATTTGGCCTGATTACCGTTCGTTAATTTCCACTAACAGGACCTGAAAACTTATCTTAAATAGTAGAGTTTTTATACAAATTGATGATCAGGTAAAAATGGCAATGCGTTTACTTGGACAATTAAGTTATTTTATGACACTGTTGAGCCAATTGTTAATTAATCAGTCGATATGCAGCTATTGAATTTAAATTTTCTTGTTATATCACCACGCGAACTAAGTAACCTCTAAATAACCAATGCAAGACAAATTTTAATGTGGCACTGTTCGTCGTCACCAGAGTCGCACCTCTAGCTTCAACAGGGTTCGTGCATCTATATCCTTTGATTTCTGGCGTATCTAATTGTGACTCGTAGATTTTTGCATAGGCAGTTTCATGGTGTTTTCGTCATTGATAGCTGCAAAACTTCTGCGCCTTTTAATGAGCTTTCCCTGAATTCCTCTCTGAAATGCCAGCGTGAATACACCATTTTCCTTGATTTCGTATGCTATTCATATTAGCACTCAAGGTTTGATATGTTCAACTATCGTTTTGTTACATTTATTCACTTTTCCCGAGACTGATACGTTTGCTGGAAAATTAGTCCAAGGTATTTTTAATAATTTTCGATAAGACCACATTTCAGAGGCGTTCAGTCTTCTTTCAATATCTGCTTTCATTGTCCAGGTTTCCCGCGAATATTTTAGATCTGTCCGCATGTAGCATCTCATTATTCTCCTATGCTGACCTATGCTCAAGGTTCGGTTTTTAAAAACGTTGCTGTTGATAATTATAGCTTTTCTTGCAATACCTAATCTACTTTTGGATTTCTTTTAGGTCTCTTCCGTCCACATTTATGGTAGTACTTATATATTCAAACTCAGATTCTCGATTTTTTCATTGTGTATCGTGATTTCTGCATTTTTGTCATTGGTTTTCGAGAATTTTGTGACTTTCCTTTTTTTTCGCGTTGATTTACATATCGCATTTCAGTCCTGCACAATTTAATCTATCAAACACTTTCTGCATTGGAGCTTCTGTTTCGTCTATAACTGCCTGATCGTCAGCACGAATTATTTCGTTAATTCATTGTGCATTGATCTTCAGACCCGTTTCTTTGATTTGTGTCTCTTTTGTTAATTCGCCTATGCGTAGATGTTGAATAACCGTGGAGAGAGTGAGCATTTTTGTCTCACTCCTCTTTTTATACCGCATTTCCCATTAGAGTATTCTGCACACATGTTGTTATTGGCGGACAGTTTCCATTATGAATTCATTATTACCTTCAAGTCTTTATCATCAATATTGTGTTTTTGCAGTACCTTGACCAATTTTTCAAATTTTACGCAATCGAAAGCTTTTTCATAGTCAATGGACGCTGTTATGTAGCAAATATCAGGAATGCCGTATAATTGGAAGAAAGTTACTCGGCGAACGGAAATGGACCGATAAATGCATATAACAGTGTTAATATCGGAATATAGGATGAGTAGCTTCGGGGAGAGAAGAAGGTTAGAACGATTCATTGACTTTAAGGTACATTTGAAGATATCATGAAATAAAATTGGCTACAAGTAATCCTCCATCAGGATAAACTGATCATCAGTTACACAGAATGGTAATAGAATGCGAATGAAATGGAAGATATCGACGAAAGTTTAATAGTGTGGCAAAGTACTTTAAATATTCACAAAGAAGAATCGGAAGAAGAAAATGATGTACTTGGCTAAAGAAGAGTGCTAGAAGGTCCTTTGCAATTGTTCGTTGTATCATTGAAGAATAACTGGTTAAATTTACTGTATGTCGTTCTTTGATATTCAACGAATTTTCTAGTGTCTTTGTAAGCTAGTGTTTTCGAATTTTTCCAGCAGTATTTTATTTAATTCTTACTGATTCGGTACTGCTTTATTCTTTACTATGCCACACTCATTGTATTCGGTAGAAATGTGTGCATACTATAATGCATTTGCAACTATTGTTTTGAGCGTGCTGGGGTCAACAGCAAGAAACGTTTTAGTTACTAATGCTTGAAGTAATCCTGGCTGACACCTCTAAGAAGCCAGTATCAGAACGCAACGATGTTGGAAGAAAAGCGCTCGGGAAATGTAGATAGACAGAAGGGAGCATTCAGAAAAGTAATGTCCGACATAATTCTGATTTACTTCTATGAGAAACAGATTTCAAAAAGTAACTGCTCTTGAAAACACATTTGAAGATATTTTGAAGGGAAACCTGCTATTAGGAAACGTCTGTTGCAATACACTGATCATCAGCTAAGAAGAACTACAGAAGAATGGAAATTAAATGGAAGAAATCGAAGGTATGAGTGATAAGCCGGACAGACTCTAAAAAAACACATAAAAAGAAGAAGCTGATAAAGAAAATGAAGAATTCTGAAAAATCGGACTAAAAGGGGAGTTGTTGCAATGTTTTTTGTGGTCGAATTCAGAACTTTCTTTATCTTTGATACTCAAACACTTCATTAGTTGTCCTGTAAGTTAACATTTTAGATTCTTCTGTTCTAGTGGTTTAGGTGATATTTGTTGATTTTGCGTTCTTATATTCTTCTAAATTTCACGCTTGTAGTCTTCAGAGGGGTTCCATGCAAATGGTGATAATTTCGTATTCTTTGTATCAGTCCCCATGACAAATTTTCCGGCCTACTTTTGCAAATTTCGACACATTTCATAGACGTTTGGTTTTTTATGTACATTTATTGTTGAAATCATTGTGAATACTTGAAAATAAAACTTTCTTCCGGTAAGATACATGAATATGTTGTAAATGCAATTGCTTCTTCTTTAACATGATTTCCTAGCCGGTTACTTTTTGCCCACATGACACAGACCATAGTTGTGAAAAAGCTTCCGATATATTGTGTTATTGAAAAATCTCTACTGTTTCTGTTATTTTCTTGGCCATCTTACTAGAATTTGATTTACTTTCATTTCATGCTATTTCTTGCAGAGCTCATTTTCCAGTTTTTATCGCCTTGTTCGTTAATAATTTTTTCTCCATTTGCAAGCTTTATGGGTTATATATATATTCCGATTTTCACGTTTTTTGCATCTTCATTTTTTTTTTATTTATTATTTATATCTGCATAGGTGAGTTTCAGTTTGTTCCCTTTGTTAGTGCTGTTCGACATATCCATTTTTTATTTCAACTTTTTTTTACTCGTATGATTTGTTTAGCAGTTAAAGCATTTTCACTTTTCACGATAGTTTTCTTACAATTTTTGTCCATTTCTTTTTCTGCACTTCTTCGTGGGTGGTAGTCGTTAAAGCGTGCATTCAGGGTTTAGCCTTTATTGCATTTTGTGTATCCGTTTTTCCAAGTTTTTTTTTGCGTTTTGCAAAAATGATTTAAAGTAATTATGTCCAGTATGCTATAATTTAGAATTTGATTATTACCAGCATTTTTCTATGAGATATGAAGATCAATGCTTTTTTTCTATTTGCGATTTTCATTGAATACGCTTAAGAATATTATTGAATCTCTTTCTATTACAAATGTCTGGTCTGTACTATGTTACAGTTTTATTTTTTAATTTGGCCTGATTACCGTTCGTTAATTTCCACTAACAGGACCTGAAAACTTATCTTAAATAGTAGAGTTTTTATACAAATTGATGATCAGGTAAAAATGGCAATGCGTTTACTTGGACAATTAAGTTATTTTATGACACTGTTGAGCCAATTGTTAATTAATCAGTCGATATGCAGCTATTGAATTTAAATTTTCTTGTTATATCACCACGCGAACTAAGTAACCTCTGAATAACCAATGCAAGACAAATTTTAATGTGGCACTGTTCGTCGTCACCAGAGTCGCACCTCTAGCTTCAACAGGGTTCGTGCATCTATATCCTTTGATTGCTGGCGTATCTAATCGTGACTCGTAGATTTTTGCATAGGCAGTTTCATGGTGTTTTCGTCATTGATAGCTGCAAATTTCTGCGTCTTTTAATGAGCTTTCCCTGAATTCCTCTTTGAAATGCCAGCGTGAATACACCATTTTCCTGGATTTCGTATGATATTCATATCAGCACTCAAGGTTTGATATGTTCAACTATCGTTTTGTTACATTTATTCACTTTTCCCGAGACTGATACGTTTGCTGGAAAATTAGTCCAAGGTATTTTTAATAATTTTCGATAAGACCACATTGCGGAGGCGTTCAGTCTTCTTTCAATATCTGCTTTCATTGTCCAGGTTTCCCGCGAATATTTTAGATCTGTCCGCATGTAGCATCTCATTATTCTCCTATGCTGACCTATGCTCAAGGTTCGGTTTTTAAAAACGTTGCTGTTGATAATTATAGCTTTTTTTGCAATACCTAATCTACTTTTGGATTTCTTTTAGGTCTCTTCCGTCCACATTTATGGTAGTAATTATATATTCAAACTCAGATTCTCGATTTTTTCATTGTGTATCATGATTTTTGCATTTTTGTCATTGGTTTTCGAGAATTTTGTGACTTTCCTTTTTTTTTCGCGTTGATTTACATTGCGCATTTCAGTCCTGCACAATTTAATCTATCAAACACTTTCTGCATTGGAGCTTCTGTTTCGTCTATAACTGCCTGATCGTCAGCACGAATTATTTCGTTAATTCATTGTGCATTGATCTTCAGACCCGTTTCTTTGATTTGTGTCTCTTTTGTTAATTCGCCTATGCGTAGATGTTGAATAACCGTGGAGAGAGTGAGCATTTTTGTCTCACTCCTCTTTTTATACCGCATTTCCCATTAGAGTATTCTGCACACATGTTGTTATTGGCGGACAGTTTCCATTATGAATTCATTATTACCTTCAAGTCTTTATCATCAATATTGTGTTTTTCCAGTATCTTGACCAATTTTTCAAATTTTACGCAATCGAAAGCTTTTTCATAGTCAATGGACGCTGTTATGTAGCAAATATCAGGAATGCCGTATAATTGGAAGAAAGTTACTCGGCGAACGGAAATGGACCGATAAATGCATATAACAGTGTTAATATCGGAATATAGGATGAGTAGCTTCGGGGAAAGAAGAAGGTTAGAACGATTCATTGACTTTAAGGTACATTTGAAGATATCATGAAATAAAATTGGCTACAAGTAATCCTCCATCAGGATAAACTGATCATCAGTTACACAGAATGGTAATAGAATGCGAATGAAATGGAAGATATCGACGAAAGTTTAATAGTGTGGCAAAGTACTTTAAATATTCACAAAGAAGAATCGGAAGAAGAAAATGATGTACTTGGCTAAAGAAGAGTGCTAGAAGGTCCTTTGCAATTGTTCGTTGTATCATTGAAGAATAACTGGTTAAATTTACTGTATGTCGTTCTTTGATATTCAACGAATTTTCTAGTGTCTTTGTAAGCTAGTGTTTTCGAATTTTTCCAGCAGTATTTTATTTAATTCTTACTGATTCGGTACTGCTTTATTCTTTACTATGCCACACTCATTGTATTCGGTAGAAATGTGTGCATACTATAATGCATTTGCAACTATTGTTTTGAGCGTGCTGGGGTCAACAGCAAGTAACGTTTTAGTTACTAATGCTTGAAGTAATCCTGGCTGACACCTCTAAGAAGCCAGTATCAGAACGCAACGATGTTGGAAGAAAAGCGCTCGGGAAATGTAGATAGACAGAAGGGAGCATTCAGAAAAGTAATGTCCGACATAATTCTGATTTACTTCTATGAGAAACAGATTTCAAAAAGTAACTGCTCTTGAAAACACATTTGAAGATATTTTGAAGGGAAACCTGCTATTAGGAAACGTCTGTTGCAATACACTGATCATCAGCTAAGAAGAACTACAGAAGAATGGAAATTAAATGGAAGAAATCGAAGGTATGAGTGATAAGCCGGACAGACTCTAAAAAAACACATAAAAAGAAGAAGCTGATAAAGAAAATGAAGAATTCTGAAAAATCGGACTAAAAGGGGAGTTGTTGCAATGTTTTTTGTGGTCGAATTCAGAACTTTCTTTATCTTTGATACTCAAACACTTCATTAGTTGTCCTGTAAGTTAACATTTTAGATTCTTCTGTTCTAGTGGTTTAGGTGATATTTGTTGATTTTGCGTTCTTATATTCTTCTAAATTTCACGCATGTAGTCTTCAGAGGGGTTCCATGCAAATGGTGATAATTTCGTATTCTTTGTATCAGTCCCCATGACAAATTTTCCGGCCTACTTTTGCAAATTTCGACACATTTCATAGACGTTTGGTTTTTTATGTACATTTATTGTTGAAATCATTGTGAATACTTGAAAATAAAACTTTCTTCCGGTAAGATACATGAATATGTTGTAAATGCAATTGCTTCTTCTTTAACATGATTTCCTAGCCGGTTACTTTTTGCCCACATGACACAGACCATAGTTGTGCAAAAGCTTCCGATATATTGTGTTATTGAAAAATCTCTACTGTTTCTGTTATTTTCTTGGCCATCTTACTAGAATTTGATTTACTTTCATTTCATGCTATTTCTTGCAGAGCTCATTTTCCAGTTTTTATCGCCTTGTTCGTTTATAATTTTTTCTCCATTTGCAAGCTTTATGGGTTATATATATATTCCGATTTTCACGTTTTTTGCATCTTCATTTTTTTTTTATTTATTATTTATATCTGCATAGGTGAGTTTCAGTTTGTTCCCTTTGTTAGTGCTGTTCGACATATCCATTTTTTATTTCAACTTTTTTTTACTCGTATGATTTGTTTAGCAGTTAAAGCATTTTCACTTTTCACGATAGTTTTCTTACAATTTTTGTCCATTTCTTTTTCTGCACTTCTTCGTGGGTGGTAGTCGTTAAAGCGTGCATTCAGGGTTTAGCCTTTATTGCATTTTGTGTATCCGTTTTTCCAAGTTTTTTTTTGCGTTTTGCAAAAATGATTTAAAGTAATTATGTCCAGTATGCTATAATTTAGAATTTGATTATTACCAGCATTTTTCTATGAGATATGGTGATCAATGCTTTTTTTCTATTTGCGATTTTCATTGAATACGCTTAAGAATATTATTGAATCTCTTTCTATTACAAATGTCTGGTCTGTACTATGTTACAGTTTTATTTTTTAATTTGGCCTGATTACCGTTCGTTAATTTCCACTAACAGGACCTGAAAACTTATCTTAAATAGTAGAGTTTTTATACAAATTGATGATCAGGTAAAAATGGCAATGCGTTTACTTGGACAATTAAGTTATTTTATGACACTGTTGAGCCAATTGTTAATTAATCAGTCGATATGCAGCTATTGAATTTAAATTTTCTTGTTATATCACCACGCGAACTAAGTAACCTCTAAATAACCAATGCAAGACAAATTTTAATGTGGCACTGTTCGTCGTCACCAGAGTCGCACCTCTAGCTTCAACAGGGTTCGTGCATCTATATCCTTTGATTGCTGGCGTATCTAATCGTGACTCGTAGATTTTTGCATAGGCAGTTTCATGGTGTTTTCGTCATTGATAGCTGCAAATTTCTGCGTCTTTTAATGAGCTTTCCCTGAATTCCTCTTTGAAATGCCAGCGTGAATACACCATTTTCCTGGATTTCGTATGATATTCATATCAGCACTCAAGGTTTGATATGTTCAACTATCGTTTTGTTACATTTATTCACTTTTCCCGAGACTGATACGTTTGCTGGAAAATTAGTCCAAGGTATTTTTAATAATTTTCGATAAGACCACATTGCAGAGGCGTTCAGTCTTCTTTCAATATCTGCTTTCATTGTCCAGGTTTCCCGCGAATATTTTAGATCTGTCCGCATGTAGCATCTCATTATTCTCCTATGCTGACCTATGCTCAAGGTTCGGTTTTTAAAAACGTTGCTGTTGATAATTATAGCTGTTTTTGCAATACCTAATCTACTTTTGGATTTCTTTTAGGTCTCTTCCGTCCACATTTATGGTAGTAATTATATATTCAAACTCAGATTCTCGATTTTTTCATTGTGTATCATGATTTCTGCATTTTTGTCATTGGTTTTCGAGAATTTTGTGACTTTCCTTTTTTTTTCGCGTTGATTTACATATCGCATTTCAGTCCTGCACAATTTAATCTATCAAACACTTTCTGCATTGGAGCTTCTGTTTCGTCTATAACTGCCTGATCGTCAGCACGAATTATTTCGTTAATTCATTGTGCATTGATCTTCAGACCCGTTTCTTTGATTTGTGTCTCTTTTGTTAATTCGCCTATGCGTAGATGTTGAATAACCGTGGAGAGAGTGAGCATTTTTGTCTCACTCCTCTTTTTATACCGCATTTCCCATTAGAGTATTCTGCACACATGTTGTTATTGGCGGACAGTTTCCATTATGAATTCATTATTACCTTCAAGTCTTTATCATCAATATTGTGTTTTTCCAGTATCTTGACCAATTTTTCAAATTTTACGCAATCGAAAGCTTTTTCATAGTCAATGGACGCTGTTATGTAGCAAATATCAGGAATGCCGTATAATTGGAAGAAAGTTACTCGGCGAACGGAAATGGACCGATAAATGCATATAACAGTGTTAATATCGGAATATAGGATGAGTAGCTTCGGGGAAAGAAGAAGGTTAGAACGATTCATTGACTTTAAGGTACATTTGAAGATATCATGAAATAAAATTGGCTACAAGTAATCCTCCATCAGGATAAACTGATCATCAGTTACACAGAATGGTAATAGAATGCGAATGAAATGGAAGATATCGACGAAAGTTTAATAGTGTGGCAAAGTACTTTAAATATTCACAAAGAAGAATCGGAAGAAGAAAATGATGTACTTGGCTAAAGAAGAGTGCTAGAAGGTCCTTTGCAATTGTTCGTTGTATCATTGAAGAATAACTGGTTAAATTTACTGTATGTCGTTCTTTGATATTCAACGAATTTTCTAGTGTCTTTGTAAGCTAGTGTTTTCGAATTTTTCCAGCAGTATTTTATTTAATTCTTACTGATTCGGTACTGCTTTATTCTTTACTATGCCACACTCATTGTATTCGGTAGAAATGTGTGCATACTATAATGCATTTGCAACTATTGTTTTGAGCGTGCTGGGGTCAACAGCAAGAAACGTTTTAGTTACTAATGCTTGAAGTAATCCTGGCTGACACCTCTAAGAAGCCAGTATCAGAACGCAACGATGTTGGAAGAAAAGCGCTCGGGAAATGTAGATAGACAGAAGGGAGCATTCAGAAAAGTAATGTCCGACATAATTCTGATTTACTTCTATGAGAAACAGATTTCAAAAAGTAACTGCTCTTGAAAACACATTTGAAGATATTTTGAAGGGAAACCTGCTATTAGGAAACGTCTGTTGCAATACACTGATCATCAGCTAAGAAGAACTACAGAAGAATGGAAATTAAATGGAAGAAATCGAAGGTATGAGTGATAAGCCGGACAGACTCTAAAAAAACACATAAAAAGAAGAAGCTGATAAAGAAAATGAAGAATTCTGAAAAATCGGACTAAAAGGGGAGTTGTTGCAATGTTTTTTGTGGTCGAATTCAGAACTTTCTTTATCTTTGATACTCAAACACTTCATTAGTTGTCCTGTAAGTTAACATTTTAGATTCTTCTGTTCTAGTGGTTTAGGTGATATTTGTTGATTTTGCGTTCTTATATTCTTCTAAATTTCACGCTTGTAGTCTTCAGAGGGGTTCCATGCAAATGGTGATAATTTCGTATTCTTTGTATCAGTCCCCATGACAAATTTTCCGGCCTACTTTTGCAAATTTCGACACATTTCATAGACGTTTGGTTTTTTATGTACATTTATTGTTGAAATCATTGTGAATACTTGAAAATAAAACTTTCTTCCGGTAAGATACATGAATATGTTGTAAATGCAATTGCTTCTTCTTTAACATGATTTCCTAGCCGGTTACTTTTTGCCCACATGACACAGACCATAGTTGTGAAAAAGCTTCCGATATATTGTGTTATTGAAAAATCTCTACTGTTTCTGTTATTTTCTTGGCCATCTTACTAGAATTTGATTTACTTTCATTTCATGCTATTTCTTGCAGAGCTCATTTTCCAGTTTTTATCGCCTTGTTCGTTAATAATTTTTTCTCCATTTGCAAGCTTTATGGGTTATATATATATTCCGATTTTCACGTTTTTTGCATCTTCATTTTTTTTTTATTTATTATTTATATCTGCATAGGTGAGTTTCAGTTTGTTCCCTTTGTTAGTGCTGTTCGACATATCCATTTTTTATTTCAACTTTTTTTTACTCGTATGATTTGTTTAGCAGTTAAAGCATTTTCACTTTTCACGATAGTTTTCTTACAATTTTTGTCCATTTCTTTTTCTGCACTTCTTCGTGGGTGGTAGTCGTTAAAGCGTGCATTCAGGGTTTAGCCTTTATTGCATTTTGTGTATCCGTTTTTCCAAGTTTTTTTTTGCGTTTTGCAAAAATGATTTAAAGTAATTATGTCCAGTATGCTATAATTTAGAATTTGATTATTACCAGCATTTTTCTATGAGATATGAAGATCAATGCTTTTTTTCTATTTGCGATTTTCATTGAATACGCTTAAGAATATTATTGAATCTCTTTCTATTACAAATGTCTGGTCTGTACTATGTTACAGTTTTATTTTTTAATTTGGCCTGATTACCGTTCGTTAATTTCCACTAACAGGACCTGAAAACTTATCTTAAATAGTAGAGTTTTTATACAAATTGATGATCAGGTAAAAATGGCAATGCGTTTACTTGGACAATTAAGTTATTTTATGACACTGTT
Source organism: Icerya purchasi (assembly GCA_039619475.1). NCBI lineage: Eukaryota > Metazoa > Arthropoda > Insecta > Hemiptera > Monophlebidae > Icerya > Icerya purchasi. The sequence continues at coordinate 291,703,651 of CM077116.1, read as the reverse complement.
GAGCCAATTGTTAATTAATCAGTCGATATGCAGCTATTGAATTTAAATTTTCTTGTTATATCACCACGCGAACTAAGTAACCTCTGAATAACCAATGCAAGACAAATTTTAATGTGGCACTGTTCGTCGTCACCAGAGTCGCACCTCTAGCTTCAACAGGGTTCGTGCATCTATATCCTTTGATTGCTGGCGTATCTAATCGTGACTCGTAGATTTTTGCATAGGCAGTTTCATGGTGTTTTCGTCATTGATAGCTGCAAATTTCTGCGTCTTTTAATGAGCTTTCCCTGAATTCCTCTTTGAAATGCCAGCGTGAATACACCATTTTCCTGGATTTCGTATGATATTCATATCAGCACTCAAGGTTTGATATGTTCAACTATCGTTTTGTTACATTTATTCACTTTTCCCGAGACTGATACGTTTGCTGGAAAATTAGTCCAAGGTATTTTTAATAATTTTCGATAAGACCACATTGCGGAGGCGTTCAGTCTTCTTTCAATATCTGCTTTCATTGTCCAGGTTTCCCGCGAATATTTTAGATCTGTCCGCATGTAGCATCTCATTATTCTCCTATGCTGACCTATGCTCAAGGTTCGGTTTTTAAAAACGTTGCTGTTGATAATTATAGCTTTTTTTGCAATACCTAATCTACTTTTGGATTTCTTTTAGGTCTCTTCCGTCCACATTTATGGTAGTAATTATATATTCAAACTCAGATTCTCGATTTTTTCATTGTGTATCATGATTTTTGCATTTTTGTCATTGGTTTTCGAGAATTTTGTGACTTTCCTTTTTTTTTCGCGTTGATTTACATTGCGCATTTCAGTCCTGCACAATTTAATCTATCAAACACTTTCTGCATTGGAGCTTCTGTTTCGTCTATAACTGCCTGATCGTCAGCACGAATTATTTCGTTAATTCATTGTGCATTGATCTTCAGACCCGTTTCTTTGATTTGTGTCTCTTTTGTTAATTCGCCTATGCGTAGATGTTGAATAACCGTGGAGAGAGTGAGCATTTTTGTCTCACTCCTCTTTTTATACCGCATTTCCCATTAGAGTATTCTGCACACATGTTGTTATTGGCGGACAGTTTCCATTATGAATTCATTATTACCTTCAAGTCTTTATCATCAATATTGTGTTTTTCCAGTATCTTGACCAATTTTTCAAATTTTACGCAATCGAAAGCTTTTTCATAGTCAATGGACGCTGTTATGTAGCAAATATCAGGAATGCCGTATAATTGGAAGAAAGTTACTCGGCGAACGGAAATGGACCGATAAATGCATATAACAGTGTTAATATCGGAATATAGGATGAGTAGCTTCGGGGAAAGAAGAAGGTTAGAACGATTCATTGACTTTAAGGTACATTTGAAGATATCATGAAATAAAATTGGCTACAAGTAATCCTCCATCAGGATAAACTGATCATCAGTTACACAGAATGGTAATAGAATGCGAATGAAATGGAAGATATCGACGAAAGTTTAATAGTGTGGCAAAGTACTTTAAATATTCACAAAGAAGAATCGGAAGAAGAAAATGATGTACTTGGCTAAAGAAGAGTGCTAGAAGGTCCTTTGCAATTGTTCGTTGTATCATTGAAGAATAACTGGTTAAATTTACTGTATGTCGTTCTTTGATATTCAACGAATTTTCTAGTGTCTTTGTAAGCTAGTGTTTTCGAATTTTTCCAGCAGTATTTTATTTAATTCTTACTGATTCGGTACTGCTTTATTCTTTACTATGCCACACTCATTGTATTCGGTAGAAATGTGTGCATACTATAATGCATTTGCAACTATTGTTTTGAGCGTGCTGGGGTCAACAGCAAGTAACGTTTTAGTTACTAATGCTTGAAGTAATCCTGGCTGACACCTCTAAGAAGCCAGTATCAGAACGCAACGATGTTGGAAGAAAAGCGCTCGGGAAATGTAGATAGACAGAAGGGAGCATTCAGAAAAGTAATGTCCGACATAATTCTGATTTACTTCTATGAGAAACAGATTTCAAAAAGTAACTGCTCTTGAAAACACATTTGAAGATATTTTGAAGGGAAACCTGCTATTAGGAAACGTCTGTTGCAATACACTGATCATCAGCTAAGAAGAACTACAGAAGAATGGAAATTAAATGGAAGAAATCGAAGGTATGAGTGATAAGCCGGACAGACTCTAAAAAAACACATAAAAAGAAGAAGCTGATAAAGAAAATGAAGAATTCTGAAAAATCGGACTAAAAGGGGAGTTGTTGCAATGTTTTTTGTGGTCGAATTCAGAACTTTCTTTATCTTTGATACTCAAACACTTCATTAGTTGTCCTGTAAGTTAACATTTTAGATTCTTCTGTTCTAGTGGTTTAGGTGATATTTGTTGATTTTGCGTTCTTATATTCTTCTAAATTTCACGCATGTAGTCTTCAGAGGGGTTCCATGCAAATGGTGATAATTTCGTATTCTTTGTATCAGTCCCCATGACAAATTTTCCGGCCTACTTTTGCAAATTTCGACACATTTCATAGACGTTTGGTTTTTTATGTACATTTATTGTTGAAATCATTGTGAATACTTGAAAATAAAACTTTCTTCCGGTAAGATACATGAATATGTTGTAAATGCAATTGCTTCTTCTTTAACATGATTTCCTAGCCGGTTACTTTTTGCCCACATGACACAGACCATAGTTGTGCAAAAGCTTCCGATATATTGTGTTATTGAAAAATCTCTACTGTTTCTGTTATTTTCTTGGCCATCTTACTAGAATTTGATTTACTTTCATTTCATGCTATTTCTTGCAGAGCTCATTTTCCAGTTTTTATCGCCTTGTTCGTTTATAATTTTTTCTCCATTTGCAAGCTTTATGGGTTATATATATATTCCGATTTTCACGTTTTTTGCATCTTCATTTTTTTTTTATTTATTATTTATATCTGCATAGGTGAGTTTCAGTTTGTTCCCTTTGTTAGTGCTGTTCGACATATCCATTTTTTATTTCAACTTTTTTTTACTCGTATGATTTGTTTAGCAGTTAAAGCATTTTCACTTTTCACGATAGTTTTCTTACAATTTTTGTCCATTTCTTTTTCTGCACTTCTTCGTGGGTGGTAGTCGTTAAAGCGTGCATTCAGGGTTTAGCCTTTATTGCATTTTGTGTATCCGTTTTTCCAAGTTTTTTTTTGCGTTTTGCAAAAATGATTTAAAGTAATTATGTCCAGTATGCTATAATTTAGAATTTGATTATTACCAGCATTTTTCTATGAGATATGGTGATCAATGCTTTTTTTCTATTTGCGATTTTCATTGAATACGCTTAAGAATATTATTGAATCTCTTTCTATTACAAATGTCTGGTCTGTACTATGTTACAGTTTTATTTTTTAATTTGGCCTGATTACCGTTCGTTAATTTCCACTAACAGGACCTGAAAACTTATCTTAAATAGTAGAGTTTTTATACAAATTGATGATCAGGTAAAAATGGCAATGCGTTTACTTGGACAATTAAGTTATTTTATGACACTGTTGAGCCAATTGTTAATTAATCAGTCGATATGCAGCTATTGAATTTAAATTTTCTTGTTATATCACCACGCGAACTAAGTAACCTCTAAATAACCAATGCAAGACAAATTTTAATGTGGCACTGTTCGTCGTCACCAGAGTCGCACCTCTAGCTTCAACAGGGTTCGTGCATCTATATCCTTTGATTGCTGGCGTATCTAATCGTGACTCGTAGATTTTTGCATAGGCAGTTTCATGGTGTTTTCGTCATTGATAGCTGCAAATTTCTGCGTCTTTTAATGAGCTTTCCCTGAATTCCTCTTTGAAATGCCAGCGTGAATACACCATTTTCCTGGATTTCGTATGATATTCATATCAGCACTCAAGGTTTGATATGTTCAACTATCGTTTTGTTACATTTATTCACTTTTCCCGAGACTGATACGTTTGCTGGAAAATTAGTCCAAGGTATTTTTAATAATTTTCGATAAGACCACATTGCAGAGGCGTTCAGTCTTCTTTCAATATCTGCTTTCATTGTCCAGGTTTCCCGCGAATATTTTAGATCTGTCCGCATGTAGCATCTCATTATTCTCCTATGCTGACCTATGCTCAAGGTTCGGTTTTTAAAAACGTTGCTGTTGATAATTATAGCTGTTTTTGCAATACCTAATCTACTTTTGGATTTCTTTTAGGTCTCTTCCGTCCACATTTATGGTAGTAATTATATATTCAAACTCAGATTCTCGATTTTTTCATTGTGTATCATGATTTCTGCATTTTTGTCATTGGTTTTCGAGAATTTTGTGACTTTCCTTTTTTTTTCGCGTTGATTTACATATCGCATTTCAGTCCTGCACAATTTAATCTATCAAACACTTTCTGCATTGGAGCTTCTGTTTCGTCTATAACTGCCTGATCGTCAGCACGAATTATTTCGTTAATTCATTGTGCATTGATCTTCAGACCCGTTTCTTTGATTTGTGTCTCTTTTGTTAATTCGCCTATGCGTAGATGTTGAATAACCGTGGAGAGAGTGAGCATTTTTGTCTCACTCCTCTTTTTATACCGCATTTCCCATTAGAGTATTCTGCACACATGTTGTTATTGGCGGACAGTTTCCATTATGAATTCATTATTACCTTCAAGTCTTTATCATCAATATTGTGTTTTTCCAGTATCTTGACCAATTTTTCAAATTTTACGCAATCGAAAGCTTTTTCATAGTCAATGGACGCTGTTATGTAGCAAATATCAGGAATGCCGTATAATTGGAAGAAAGTTACTCGGCGAACGGAAATGGACCGATAAATGCATATAACAGTGTTAATATCGGAATATAGGATGAGTAGCTTCGGGGAAAGAAGAAGGTTAGAACGATTCATTGACTTTAAGGTACATTTGAAGATATCATGAAATAAAATTGGCTACAAGTAATCCTCCATCAGGATAAACTGATCATCAGTTACACAGAATGGTAATAGAATGCGAATGAAATGGAAGATATCGACGAAAGTTTAATAGTGTGGCAAAGTACTTTAAATATTCACAAAGAAGAATCGGAAGAAGAAAATGATGTACTTGGCTAAAGAAGAGTGCTAGAAGGTCCTTTGCAATTGTTCGTTGTATCATTGAAGAATAACTGGTTAAATTTACTGTATGTCGTTCTTTGATATTCAACGAATTTTCTAGTGTCTTTGTAAGCTAGTGTTTTCGAATTTTTCCAGCAGTATTTTATTTAATTCTTACTGATTCGGTACTGCTTTATTCTTTACTATGCCACACTCATTGTATTCGGTAGAAATGTGTGCATACTATAATGCATTTGCAACTATTGTTTTGAGCGTGCTGGGGTCAACAGCAAGTAACGTTTTAGTTACTAATGCTTGAAGTAATCCTGGCTGACACCTCTAAGAAGCCAGTATCAGAACGCAACGATGTTGGAAGAAAAGCGCTCGGGAAATGTAGATAGACAGAAGGGAGCATTCAGAAAAGTAATGTCCGACATAATTCTGATTTACTTCTATGAGAAACAGATTTCAAAAAGTAACTGCTCTTGAAAACACATTTGAAGATATTTTGAAGGGAAACCTGCTATTAGGAAACGTCTGTTGCAATACACTGATCATCAGCTAAGAAGAACTACAGAAGAATGGAAATTAAATGGAAGAAATCGAAGGTATGAGTGATAAGCCGGACAGACTCTAAAAAAACACATAAAAAGAAGAAGCTGATAAAGAAAATGAAGAATTCTGAAAAATCGGACTAAAAGGGGAGTTGTTGCAATGTTTTTTGTGGTCGAATTCAGAACTTTCTTTATCTTTGATACTCAAACACTTCATTAGTTGTCCTGTAAGTTAACATTTTAGATTCTTCTGTTCTAGTGGTTTAGGTGATATTTGTTGATTTTGCGTTCTTATATTCTTCTAAATTTCACGCATGTAGTCTTCAGAGGGGTTCCATGCAAATGGTGATAATTTCGTATTCTTTGTATCAGTCCCCATGACAAATTTTCCGGCCTACTTTTGCAAATTTCGACACATTTCATAGACGTTTGGTTTTTTATGTACATTTATTGTTGAAATCATTGTGAATACTTGAAAATAAAACTTTCTTCCGGTAAGATACATGAATATGTTGTAAATGCAATTGCTTCTTCTTTAACATGATTTCCTAGCCGGTTACTTTTTGCCCACATGACACAGACCATAGTTGTGCAAAAGCTTCCGATATATTGTGTTATTGAAAAATCTCTACTGTTTCTGTTATTTTCTTGGCCATCTTACTAGAATTTGATTTACTTTCATTTCATGCTATTTCTTGCAGAGCTCATTTTCCAGTTTTTATCGCCTTGTTCGTTTATAATTTTTTCTCCATTTGCAAGCTTTATGGGTTATATATATATTCCGATTTTCACGTTTTTTGCATCTTCATTTTTTTTTTATTTATTATTTATATCTGCATAGGTGAGTTTCAGTTTGTTCCCTTTGTTAGTGCTGTTCGACATATCCATTTTTTATTTCAACTTTTTTTTACTCGTATGATTTGTTTAGCAGTTAAAGCATTTTCACTTTTCACGATAGTTTTCTTACAATTTTTGTCCATTTCTTTTTCTGCACTTCTTCGTGGGTGGTAGTCGTTAAAGCGTGCATTCAGGGTTTAGCCTTTATTGCATTTTGTGTATCCGTTTTTCCAAGTTTTTTTTTGCGTTTTGCAAAAATGATTTAAAGTAATTATGTCCAGTATGCTATAATTTAGAATTTGATTATTACCAGCATTTTTCTATGAGATATGGTGATCAATGCTTTTTTTCTATTTGCGATTTTCATTGAATACGCTTAAGAATATTATTGAATCTCTTTCTATTACAAATGTCTGGTCTGTACTATGTTACAGTTTTATTTTTTAATTTGGCCTGATTACCGTTCGTTAATTTCCACTAACAGGACCTGAAAACTTATCTTAAATAGTAGAGTTTTTATACAAATTGATGATCAGGTAAAAATGGCAATGCGTTTACTTGGACAATTAAGTTATTTTATGACACTGTTGAGCCAATTGTTAATTAATCAGTCGATATGCAGCTATTGAATTTAAATTTTCTTGTTATATCACCACGCGAACTAAGTAACCTCTAAATAACCAATGCAAGACAAATTTTAATGTGGCACTGTTCGTCGTCACCAGAGTCGCACCTCTAGCTTCAACAGGGTTCGTGCATCTATATCCTTTGATTGCTGGCGTATCTAATCGTGACTCGTAGATTTTTGCATAGGCAGTTTCATGGTGTTTTCGTCATTGATAGCTGCAAATTTCTGCGTCTTTTAATGAGCTTTCCCTGAATTCCTCTTTGAAATGCCAGCGTGAATACACCATTTTCCTGGATTTCGTATGATATTCATATCAGCACTCAAGGTTTGATATGTTCAACTATCGTTTTGTTACATTTATTCACTTTTCCCGAGACTGATACGTTTGCTGGAAAATTAGTCCAAGGTATTTTTAATAATTTTCGATAAGACCACATTGCAGAGGCGTTCAGTCTTCTTTCAATATCTGCTTTCATTGTCCAGGTTTCCCGCGAATATTTTAGATCTGTCCGCATGTAGCATCTCATTATTCTCCTATGCTGACCTATGCTCAAGGTTCGGTTTTTAAAAACGTTGCTGTTGATAATTATAGCTGTTTTTGCAATACCTAATCTACTTTTGGATTTCTTTTAGGTCTCTTCCGTCCACATTTATGGTAGTAATTATATATTCAAACTCAGATTCTCGATTTTTTCATTGTGTATCATGATTTCTGCATTTTTGTCATTGGTTTTCGAGAATTTTGTGACTTTCCTTTTTTTTTCGCGTTGATTTACATATCGCATTTCAGTCCTGCACAATTTAATCTATCAAACACTTTCTGCATTGGAGCTTCTGTTTCGTCTATAACTGCCTGATCGTCAGCACGAATTATTTCGTTAATTCATTGTGCATTGATCTTCAGACCCGTTTCTTTGATTTGTGTCTCTTTTGTTAATTCGCCTATGCGTAGATGTTGAATAACCGTGGAGAGAGTGAGCATTTTTGTCTCACTCCTCTTTTTATACCGCATTTCCCATTAGAGTATTCTGCACACATGTTGTTATTGGCGGACAGTTTCCATTATGAATTCATTATTACCTTCAAGTCTTTATCATCAATATTGTGTTTTTCCAGTATCTTGACCAATTTTTCAAATTTTACGCAATCGAAAGCTTTTTCATAGTCAATGGACGCTGTTATGTAGCAAATATCAGGAATGCCGTATAATTGGAAGAAAGTTACTCGGCGAACGGAAATGGACCGATAAATGCATATAACAGTGTTAATATCGGAATATAGGATGAGTAGCTTCGGGGAAAGAAGAAGGTTAGAACGATTCATTGACTTTAAGGTACATTTGAAGATATCATGAAATAAAATTGGCTACAAGTAATCCTCCATCAGGATAAACTGATCATCAGTTACACAGAATGGTAATAGAATGCGAATGAAATGGAAGATATCGACGAAAGTTTAATAGTGTGGCAAAGTACTTTAAATATTCACAAAGAAGAATCGGAAGAAGAAAATGATGTACTTGGCTAAAGAAGAGTGCTAGAAGGTCCTTTGCAATTGTTCGTTGTATCATTGAAGAATAACTGGTTAAATTTACTGTATGTCGTTCTTTGATATTCAACGAATTTTCTAGTGTCTTTGTAAGCTAGTGTTTTCGAATTTTTCCAGCAGTATTTTATTTAATTCTTACTGATTCGGTACTGCTTTATTCTTTACTATGCCACACTCATTGTATTCGGTAGAAATGTGTGCATACTATAATGCATTTGCAACTATTGTTTTGAGCGTGCTGGGGTCAACAGCAAGTAACGTTTTAGTTACTAATGCTTGAAGTAATCCTGGCTGACACCTCTAAGAAGCCAGTATCAGAACGCAACGATGTTGGAAGAAAAGCGCTCGGGAAATGTAGATAGACAGAAGGGAGCATTCAGAAAAGTAATGTCCGACATAATTCTGATTTACTTCTATGAGAAACAGATTTCAAAAAGTAACTGCTCTTGAAAACACATTTGAAGATATTTTGAAGGGAAACCTGCTATTAGGAAACGTCTGTTGCAATACACTGATCATCAGCTAAGAAGAACTACAGAAGAATGGAAATTAAATGGAAGAAATCGAAGGTATGAGTGATAAGCCGGACAGACTCTAAAAAAACACATAAAAAGAAGAAGCTGATAAAGAAAATGAAGAATTCTGAAAAATCGGACTAAAAGGGGAGTTGTTGCAATGTTTTTTGTGGTCGAATTCAGAACTTTCTTTATCTTTGATACTCAAACACTTCATTAGTTGTCCTGTAAGTTAACATTTTAGATTCTTCTGTTCTAGTGGTTTAGGTGATATTTGTTGATTTTGCGTTCTTATATTCTTCTAAATTTCACGCATGTAGTCTTCAGAGGGGTTCCATGCAAATGGTGATAATTTCGTATTCTTTGTATCAGTCCCCATGACAAATTTTCCGGCCTACTTTTGCAAATTTCGACACATTTCATAGACGTTTGGTTTTTTATGTACATTTATTGTTGAAATCATTGTGAATACTTGAAAATAAAACTTTCTTCCGGTAAGATACATACATGAATATGTTGTAAATGCAATT